>BSBN01001761.1:2500-2402500 GCA_027924645.1 Cunninghamia lanceolata
CACTAAAAATCATTTTTTACTAATTTGTGTATTGCCTTAATACAAGGACATTTCACATTAGAAAAAGTTGATAAAAGGACAAAGCAAGGGCATGTATCATTCATTTAAGCATTAAACTACATAGATTATTTGCTTAGGATATACATGTGATCTACATTGATTACAAATTTGTGAGTTTTCATGTTTGGTGTGTAGTCTCTACTTGCATGCATCCCCTTTCTAGATTCTTGTTCATGCACTACACCTCGGCTCACTTGCATTGCATTAGTCATGAACTAGGTATACTATATATAAGCCACGTTCAAGTGGAGAGATCAAAATTTAGGTTGCTAATTATCCCATGTATTTGATTCCAAAAGCATTTGATAAAGCCGTACATGACAAACAAGATAAGCTTAAAACAACGATATATCTGGCTTGGGAATGAAAAGAAGCACAACCCATTTTACATGAATACAAGCTCAATATATATCCAGCCCAAGTAATTTAGACAATTAGGAATTTTCAATCTAAAATTATAGCATGTCTAAATTTAATTTTAATCCATTTGAGCTCTAAATTATACAAAGATGTGAAATTATAAAAAAAAACAATGAGGGTCACTAAGTTTTATCGATCTTTCTATCATGTGACGTCCCATAGAGGATGCATGATGGTAGGAAATATGACAACTAAACATGGTGTAGGTGGTGACCATGCTTATATTTGAAAGAGAATGCATATTAAGTGTAGGTGTCAAGATGTGAAATATGAGGCTCGTGATAAACAAACATACACATGATTCAAATAATATGCATGAACAAGAATCTACAAGGGAGATGCATGGAAATAGAGACTAGAGACCAAACATGAAAGCTCACACATTTGAAGTAGCTACTAAGCACAACACATGAATCTTGAAGTCCATTAAGATTATGCAAATTAATTCATGACACTCGGAAAACCAAAAAATGACATGGGCCATAGAGGATACAAGACAATCATCATTCACTTAAAGACGTACCAATTGAACTTTCACAACTCTTCGGCGTACCCATTGCACACCAAGGTGCGATTGCTAGTTATAAAATTCTAGGTTGCTTTAAATGTAAATTATTTCTAACACTACCAAAAAAAATTACACAGCCTTTCCTTTCATTTAATATATACAAAATAATATTTGATTTTCTAACAATTTTCTTTAGTTTTATTTTTTTGACTTTCTTATTACACTTTGAAAAAGGAGAAGAATTGATGATAACATATCTTTGTTTTTTATAGGCTACTTATTTGGATTTATATTATGCTAATAATTAAATATTAATATTTTGACATGTAAATGGCTGTCAAATTTAAAGTAAAAGTAAGAGTTTTTTATTAACACGCTCACGCCATTACACTCCACCCCTTGCTGCCATTGGTAGAATCGCTGCCTTAAGATGCTAAATCAAAAGTAAGATCTAGACTTACTGATATGCATTGGAATAGTTTTCTTTCTTTTATTGTGATCTTTGTATTTTCATAACTCGTTATTACACCTTTTATATTATTAAAAACACCTATATGTTATGTTTGGAACCATAAAATAAATTTGAATATTATTATTACTACCTTTCACATTCATTGTCATTAATATTTATCAAGTGGAATACACCAAGGATTTCTTGTAATGATGTTTAAGAAAAAGAAAAAGTAAAAGTTATAAGTATATAATATTACAAAGATGCTTTAAGTGTGGACAAGGACGGTTGGTTTTGAACTATTGACAAATGGCTATGGGTTAGCAAAAGAATTTAAATAAACAATTGTTATCATCACCCTTGTTCCTCTCATTTGCTTTCATAGAAAGAATTCTTTATAATTTGGAAGGCTCCTTATACTATAGAATTTTTTAAGCATGTAGAGACAACTTCAAACATATGGTTACCAACATCAATAATTCTTTTGACTCAAGCCATTTTTGGACTTGTTCTCACACTAAATAGCCTATCCAGCTAACCATAATGGCATCAAAGTTTACCACTTCAACAAAAATAATACTAAGAAAGTATGAAGCTAGACAACCATTATGGAGACTAGCACTCTAACATGATGATTATGGAGACTAAAGCTCTAGCATGGTTATGGTGTAATGCCCAACCTGCCTATGGTCTATTGTAGCACCTCTATCCATTGGGTGGACCCCTAATTTTCTAGCTAGTTAAATTATTCGATGAAACTGTGACTTGAGCCCTAGTATGGTGTTGGTATAATCAACCTTGGTGAACCTTTTTTGGATAACTCTCTCTAGACACCATGTTGTAAATGTGTGTTCTCATGATAGAAATTGAATGTCTCTTGATTATCTTTGGTGGGAGACCACTGACTTTAGTACCACTAATTATATTCTTATGATCTAAGCAATGTTTCTATTCTAATAATTATGTATTAGACCTTCCAACTCTAGCTCATAAATTTCACACTGCTTGTTTTAATCTATCATATTTCAAAGTGAATGGTTACCTAATCTTATCTAAGGTTGGATTTGTGATCTCATGTGATTGATGTCAAATTCACGTGACATTTCTTCAATGAGTGAGTTTGGTTTGAACATGAAGTAAAGGATGACAATTATACTAATATTTGTTCTAATGAATTTCTAATGTGTTGTGTTACTTGATGACGAGACCACCCATGAGTGGGAATAGAAGCATCGAGATTGTCGAAGTGGCTCAAGAAGGATAACAACTAATTAAGCACAAATGAAGTCAAGTGATAGCAATGTTAACCATGCTAAAGGAGAAATATGGGTAAGTGAATGTGGTAAGTTATATACGATTAGTATCTTGTTGATAGTAACCCTTATAATATACAATGGGTCAAGGATAAATTAGATAGAATAATGAGATGTTAAATCTAGATCCTAGGATTATATTATTCTTGAAATGATAATTCAATTTCTTTGGTGAATTAAGTAAGATATCATCTATATGAATTAACATTGGTTGAATTGATAATTTTGATTCTAATGATATTGGAGAGTAAGTATGATTATTTATGATTAAGGTGCTTTAGCTATGCATATCTATACTTTTTAGCACTGATTTGATCAGAAGAGCAGCACCCAAAAAGGTATTCTCCAAGTTTGGCTGCAAGTCAAGCTTTTGGCAGATCAAGGTAAAGGAACAAGATGGGTATAAAAAAACTTTTTTAGTACCACAAGGCAATTTTATTTCAATGAAAAGGCATGATACAATTGTTGTTATTATCAATATTATAACTGATAAGGATATAACAACAAGGTGTAGAGTAAGAGGATACTACTAAATGGACTCCTAAGACTCTTTCCTAAATCTTCTCCAAACTCTGAATGCCAAATACAAGGCGTGACCCAAGATATATAGACCCAAACCTGAGCTTTAACCTTGGATTCATTCATCAAGATTTTGAATTCGACCATAGAAAAATGACACCTAGTAATGCACTAGGTGAGTAGATAGCTGTTAGACAGTCTATCATGAATACTTAACTTAGTGGGAGATAAAGAGAATCACTTTTTGGACAACCATATAGTGAGAATGACCCACTTAATTGATGCAGGGGCATCGTTTCCCCATCACATTTTGTTTTGATTAATTGATGTTTTATGTTTTGTTTGTTAAGTTATTTTGTTTAATTTGTTGTATCAGCCTCTTAGAGGTTGTTTTTGGTTAAAAAAGGATGTTGGTTAGTTCCTATCATCACCAAAAGGAAAGGGTTGTGGAAAAATTGCCGAAAGAAAAAACTACCAAAACAACCAAGAAGGGCGATAATTAGAAGAGAATGACCTCTGATTGGTGAGGGGAAGATGGATGAATAGAAGAAATTGATCTATTTGAGTGAGTTAGAGAGAGACTTCGGTCTCCTGCACAACGAAAAGGAAAGAGAGGTTGCAGTTGGGAAGAAGGAGGAGAACGGGGAAGAGAAGAAGTGATGCCAGAGGAGGGTATTCAATTTTATAGAAAGAGCAGAAGCAAACCAAATATGAGCCTTTCATGTATCAGCCATCATTTTGTAATCCAATTGCAAAAGTCAATGAATAGTTAATGTTTCCTTTTACTATTAGGTCTAAAATTTATTTCTGTCACATGTGGGTAGAAGTTTTGTCTCCTGTCTCTTTGTGTGAAGCATGAGTTTTACCATTATTCCTATCTCCCTTGACTAAGGATCGACCTAACTGATTGAGAAACATTCTGTAAGTTGTTGTTGTTTATTGCAGACTTATCTTATTCGAAGGGTATCAATTTTATGGTTTTAATCTAGCAGGCTACCATCATTTTGGTATGAGAGAGTAGATGTCTGAGAGTGTGCTATAATTTTGGTATCAGAGCCTAAAAGATCTTAGGAGAGTCTAAAAGATCTAGAAGGACAAGTGGTTCATACAATTTTGCATAAGTATGTGGGTGGAAGTTTGACAGGTTAATAAGAAGAAACTGGGTAGAGGAAAAGGAGAGAAGCCCTAGGTGAGGTATCAAGAAGTCAAGAAGAAAGATAAAAAGATGCAACAGTATACCATAAAAGAAAGCCTCAAGAAGAAAGACAAAATGAAACTGAATGTGAAGAAACAAAATGCAAAGTGGGATAAAGAAATAGTAGAGTTGAGAAGAGATTTAGAGAAGTGTAAGCAGTGGCTTGAGGAAAGAAGCTAAAAATATGGTTTGTGTTGGCCATTGAAAAAGAAGTTGAAGTGGCCTGTGAAGATGATTGTTAAGAAAAGAAGAGGGCAGAATATGGCTGCCTTGAAAAGAGAAGATGAAAGAGATTTGGATAGCAGAGAGTTTCCAAGTGAGCAACGTGCATCGGAAGGGGTGAAGAAAGTTCTCATTGTGGAGAACATGAAAGAAAATAAGAAAGAATGGAGAGAGGAAGAAGTGCAAAAAGGAGCACTTGAATAAGAGACTAATGAAGAGAGAATGAAGGAATCTTCGTATCAAAGGTTAGAAATAGAACCAAATCAGGAAAAGAAGTTACTTGGTATTGACATGAATGAAGTTCAAGAGTGTCTTTCAGCTAAGCAAAGAGTCAAAGCAAGTATAGAACTAATAAGAGGAACTGAGATGAAGGCAGCAACAAGAAATCAAGCAAAACGAGAAGAGGATATAGAAATGGACAGTTTTAATGACACATGAATGAGAGATAGAGTTTTGGAGTCTTGCAGCTAAGAAAGAGATACAAAGGAGAAGATACATGAAGAAAGAGGTAAACAAAAGAATGCAAACTATGAAACTTAAAGCAAACCAATACAAATTGTTGCAAGTATGTGCTTACCAGTGTTGTCATTGATGTCAACATATCTATGTTGTCATTAGTGTCAACTATGCTCTTGTTTTGATGCTTACTTGTGTTGAGTTAGTTGCTTTGTATTGACTTATATAAATGTTGAATATAATGAGAAAGTGTTCCTGATATTGAGTACCCAAGTGCTTTTGAGAAAATTTGCTCTCCTAGTGGAAATAGTGTATTGAAGAGTTTCCTGGCTTGCAGAAGTATAGTGTAGTGTTTTTCTTTGCATATTTTGTATACTGAATATCTTTGTTTGTGGATTGGAAGTTATGTTTTTTTTTTTTGAACAAAAGTGGCAAGCCACTGTAATTATATTAGATAATAATAATAATTACAAACCCTGGTTCGACGAGCATACTAGCAGGAAAGAACTAGGGGAAGAAAACCTCCAGTTGTAGCTCAAATTTACAAAATAACATACAAAAAGCTCCATTCACAAAACAAGAGCAAGATTTACAAAACCATCCCTTCAAAAAATTACATTTGTGCTGTGAAAGATAGCTAATAAATCTAAGACTCCTCCAAAAAAGAGACAAAAAGGTAAATAGACCAAAATCCACCCCATCAGTGTATCAAGGATTCATAGCAGCATTAAGGTCTTGAACAAGGTAATTCGGTTCCCCCAAAGCATTCTCTTCAATAGGCAATCTCGGAGGAGGAAGAAGAGGTTGAAACTGAAGTAAAACTAACAAAGCTTGAAAATTTTCATCCACACTGTTAGCTAAACTCCCCCGATCTCCTTACCATGAGCATGAATAGAGAGATGCAAAAAATCTTCATTTTCATTCAACAGAGAAGACCGAACTGCATTGAAAACACAATTATGAGCAAGAGAATGAAGAACTTGGCACTTAGTGAAAAGCCCACCAATTAGAGCCTTCGAGCTAAAGAGATAATAATTCTAGAAAGCTTCAATGACACTATCATCAGAAAAAAGGAAATGATGCACATACTTATCAATTAACCGCCTAACCAAACCAACATCTTGAGAAAAATCCATTGCATTAGAAGCAAAAGCCATGAAAATCTGAGAAGGATATAAAACCCAAACACAGCCTTCAAGGATTTCTCTTCCCACAACATCTCTAATAGCCTCCTCCACCTCCGGGCCATCTATAGCAAAAATAGACTGTAAACCATCTGAAGAAACAGAACCAATAAAAGCAGTCTCCCACTTTGAAACTGGAAAGAACATCCTGCCGTTAAGATGAACTTCCATAACATCCACACAGAGAAAGAAAAGTTAAGCAATTAGGATAGTTAATCACATAAAAATTCACAAATATATAGCCGGAAAGGATCAAATATCAATAATTAGATACCATCATCTCCCATGAAGGAAATAAATGAGATTTGCTGTGAGTTGATGCTGAAGGAATGAAAGGACAGAGATACTTACGGAGGATATGATCAAATGGACAACTAAACTCAAAAACCAAGTGGCTAAAACATGTGAAAATAATGATTGTACAGATAAATTGAAGCCTTAATGCAACATAAAAAAGGTCACACAAGTGAGAATTAAGCCACACACCCTGGGGAATCATATCGTATGATTTCCTCCAAATGAGGACACTTACTAAAAAATTCCGCATCAAAAATGACTAATAGTGAACCTAGATCAAACCCCAAATTCGCTAAGGCATCAACAAGCTTATTACCTTCTCTAAGAGTATGGGATATAATGAAACTCTCAAAAGATACCAGAATATACCATACCTCTTGTAGAAGATAATCAAGTTTCCAATTTTGAAAATGATGCGTTTTCAATGCATTGATAATTATTAATGAATCACCCTCAATATGAAGTCTCGGGATCTTTAGACCATTAGCCAATCTTAAGCCCTCAACAAGAGCAAGGATCTCAGCTTGATTATTAGTTCCATCAAAAACTTTACCAGAAAAGGCTTTAAAAACTTCTCTTTTCATATCTCTAAAAACCCCTCCAATGGAAGAAGGGCCAGGATTGCCGCGAGAAGCCACATCGAAATTGAACTTGATAAAATCTATAGAAGGAGGCATCCATTTAACTAAATTTCTATCCTACTTAAAGACTGCTATATGATTAATAATAGGGAAAGAACCTAAAAAAAGGCCAATTTTTTAGAATAAAATTATCCCAAGAGGAGAAATCAAGATCATAGAACTTTATAGATTTAAGATAATTCAGGACTACCTCTGAAATAGACTTTTCAATTATAAAGGAGATAGCCTCAAAATCCTTGCTTTCTTTTCTAAAGATCCTTATATTCCTTTCAAGTCAGATGCTCCAAATAACAATAGAAGGCACAACAATCCAAATAGAAGCAAAAGTAGAACCTTTAAATAAGATAGGCCAACCACGAAATAGATTCAACAAAGAATTAGGAAGAGGAGAAAACCAACTTAACTTGAGGAAAAGCCAATTCCAACAAGAGAAAGCAAAAGGACAAGAAATAAACAAATGGTCAATATCCTCCTCACAGTTACCACAAAAAACATAATTAAAGGAATCCATAATCCCCAATTTAGACAATCTTTGACCCATTAGAATTTTATTCTTTAAAGCTAACCATGCAAATGCCCCTGCTTTTTGAAGACAAGCAACATTCCAACAAAACAAATGTGGCCAATCAGTAACAGATGGAGATTCTAAAATGGATAAATATCTATAACCATCCCTAATAGAATAAGAACCATTATTGGAGAAGGACCAAAACAATACATCTTCTTTTGGAAAAAAACAAACCCTCCTATTACTTAAAATATTACCAAGGAGAACTTTTTGATTCTCAAGAAAGGAACAATTTGAAAAATCTTTCCAAGCGCTGTTGTAAAAAGAACCTATTTTAGTAACTGAAAGATAATCAATTACTCTAACACCCCAGACTAAAGAAAGATAATACTTAGCCTAATCCAAATCCTTAATAGAGGAAAGAGGAGAAAAACCATTCCAAGAATCTTCCCAGAAGAAGGCTTTAGAACCATTATTAATCTTCCAAGAAAGGTGAGGTAAAAGAACTTCTCTGCAAGAGACTAGGAAATTCCAAATTGAAGAGCCCTTAGGGGGGTTAGCAACTGTAAAAATCCTATCAGAAGAAAGAGAATCTAAATATTTGTATTGAAAGAATTTACACCATTTAATATCAAGATTAGAAAACATCTTCCAATCCAACTTTGCACCCAAAGCTTTATTTTGAATAGAAATATTATGAATACCTGAACCACCAAGAATCTTGGGAACACAGACCTTATTCCAAGCTACTAATGACACTTTGTTACCTTCATCTACAGAACCCTTCCATAAAAAAGAATTCAAAGATTTTTGAATCTCTTAAATAACACCTTTGGGAATATTTAAGATAGAAAGCATATAAATAGGAACAACAGTTAGAACAAATTTCAATAGAGTAATTCTTCCAGCCAAAGTTAACCATCTAGCCTTCCAAAGCACTATTCTATTATGAATAGTATGAGAGACCTTGGCCCAAAAAGACTTTTTTTGTGCACCAAAAAATAAAGGAATTCCCAAATAAAGACTAGGTAAACTTTCCAGTTTGACTTTAAGAATAGAAACAATCCTGCTTTGCAAGGAAGGTTTAGTATTAAAGAAAAAAAATTTGACTTATCCAAATTGACTACTTGATTTGAAATAGAACTATATTTAGAAATAACTTTCTAAATACATTTAGCCTCTTTGATAGAAGGAAACCCAAACAAAAGAGTATCATCTGCAAAAAGGGTATGAGTAACAAAAAAAGGAATACCAGGAATCTGAACCCCCCTCTAGTTGGAAAGACTATGCTACATTAAGATTTCTCTACTAAAGGACTCATCCATTAAGATAAAAAGAAAAGGAGATAAGGGATCCCCTTGCCTAATACCTTGGGATACTGAGAAAAAATCAGGAGTACCATTGATAATAACCGCTGATCTAACACCTGAGATGCAATATTGAATCCATTTGCACCGCTTCTTGTCAAATCCAAATTTCAAAAGAACCTTTAATAGAAAGCTCCAAGAAACCCTATCATAAGCTTTCATCATATCTAATTTCAACATCATAGCTAATAACTTAAGTTCTTTAATAGAATGCAAAACTTCATGAGCCAAAATTGCACCATCCATCGTTTCTTTACTAGGAACAAAACCTCCTTGCTCAGAAGAAATAATTCTGGGAATAATCAGAGCCAACCTCATGGTAATGGCTTTTGTGAAGATTTTATAAATAGTATTGCATAAAGAAATCAGTCTAAACTAAGTAGAGGAAGAGGGAGCAGAAGTCTTGGGGATTATTACAATAAAAGTTGCATTCATCTCTTTTAAAATATTGCTATTTTTCCTTGATTCTTCCAAAGCCAACCAAATGTCCTTTCCCATATGATGCAGAGGTAGGACCAAAACTATCCTCAATAACATTAACAAATCAAAGAACTAATCCAATTGCTTTGGTCAAGTTGAAGAGAACATTAATACATATTTTTCCTCCAATTTTCATGAAGATCCAATGGTAGGAGAGAAAGTTATGACTTTTTTCCCAAAACTACAAACCCTAGGCAGCGTTCAGACCTGCCCTCACCAAAAATGCCATAACTTATTCAAATGTTAATGAAATTTGATGCAAAAAAAAGAAATGGAAATTAGACTCAATACCCTTTCCAACCATATATGGATTGCCCCTGTATCTATCCATATAGAACCATACCAAATGCTGCAACAGGACTGTTATAAGAGAATTCTGGAAATTGCAGTCACTAAAACAGTCATAACTTCCTCAATATTACACCAAATTTGATAAGACAAAAAGGAAAGGGAGGGTGATTGAATATAATTTCATTTGAAATCAAAATAAAATGTCCTCCTACCCTTAATGGGCTGTACCATGCAAGAAAACAGCAAATTTCTATAGAAATGCCTAAAAAAACAGTCTTCTTTATTGTTCCAATTCTTGAATTCAATCACCCATGAGTTTCTAAAGGTTACAAGGCCTTTTTAAAGGCATTAGACATGTCTTTTCAATTTCTAACTTCTTAGGAATGAATCAAGAGCCACAAGACTCTTCACCTTTCAAGTTTTTACATTGTTGCATTTTTGAAAGATAACTTTTCCCATTTTGCAAAAGAAGACAAAACTTGAACATTTAACCTTCCTAATGACTTCATCAAATGAAATATGACATAATTTATCTTATTACAATATTGAACCATTCAAATTTAATCCAACTCCTATGGAAGTCTCAATTTGTCAAGGTGCTCCTGCACCATACAACCAACCAACAAAATTTCCAAGTCCCTTGGAAATGTAACAGCAACAAAGGTCTTTCTCTGCATCTCTGTCTTCATTTTCTTCAGCTTCAGGCTTCAAATCTTCTTATTCATAGAAAGGTGACCAACCAACCAACAAATCAAACTATCAACTTTAGAGCTTCTTCAGGCTCCTTCTACTCCCATCAGTGGAGTACTCTTCAGGCTGCAACATCAAGTGCTTGTTCAGGTATCCATCTCTCTCACTGCTTCACAACACCAACTTACCAAACCATTCATCTCACCCAACAACAGATCCTGGTGATGCACCTACCACTCTCTCCTCAGTGGTTTCTCTATGCACCCTTATCCAGCCTAATCTCCATTGGAGAATGGTCATGACAGACCTCATCTTGTCTGCCCATACACACAACCTCAGAAAACATCCTTCTACAGTTAGATGGACCAAGCACCTGCAACAAAACAACTTAGAAAATAACGGTCACCAACATAACATATTATTCATCTCCTCCCAGAGCTTTTGCTAGCTCTGATACCAATCTGATGCAGAGGTAGGAGGACCAAAACTATCCACAATAACATTAACAAATCAAAGAACTAATCCAATTGCTTTCGTCAGGTTGAAGAGAACATTAATACATATTTTTCCTCCAATTTTCATGAAGATCCAATGGTAGGAGAGAAAGTTATGACTCTTTTCCCAAAACTACAAACCCTAGGCAGCGTTTAGACCTGCCCTCACCAAAAATGCCATAACTTATTCAAATCTTAATGAAATTTAATGAAACAAAAAGAAATGGAAAGTAGAATCAATACTCTTTCCAACCATATATGGATTACCCCTATATCGGTCCATATAAAACCATATCAAACGCTGCAACATGACTGTTATAGGAGAATTCTGGAAATTGCAGTCACTAAAACAGTCATAACTTCCTCAATATTGCACCAAATTCGATGAGACAAAAAGGAAAGGGAGGGTGATTGAATATAATTTCATTTGAAATAAAAAAGAAATGTCCTCCTGCCCTTAATGGGCCATATCATGCAAGAAAACAACAAATTTCTGTAGAAATGCCTTAAAAAATAGTCTTCTTTATTGTTCCAATTCTTGAATTCAATCACCCATGAGTTTCTAAAGGTTACAAGGCCTTTTTAAAGGCATTAGACATGTCTTTTCAGTTTCTAATTTCTTAGGAATGAATCAAGAGCCACAAGACTCTTCACCTTTGAAGTTTTTACATTGTTGCATTTTTGAAAGATAACTTTTCCCATTTTGCAAAAGAAGACAAAACTTGAACATTTAACCTTCCTAATGACTTCATCAAATGAAATATGACATAATTTATCTTATTACAATATTGAACCATTCAAATTTAATCCAACTCCTATGGAAGTCTCAATTTGTCAAGGTGCTCCTGCACCACATAAAGTCCCAACATTTTTGGAAAAACAAAGGAGTAAACGCATCCGGACTAGGAGCTTTATCTGGAACCAAAGAAAAAACTACTCCCTTGACTTCTTCCAAAGAAAATTTCTTTAATAACAAAACATTATCTTCTTTATTAATTAGATTAGGAATATTACCTAACAAAGAATTACATAAATCCTCTAAAGGCTCATTCAAATCTTTAGCAAGTAAATTCGAGAAGAAAGAAATGGCCTCTTTTTGTAAAAGGAGAGGATCCGAGATTGGGGACCCACTAGAATCAAAAACTTGGTGAATTTTATTAAACTATCTGTTCATCTTGACAGAGGCATGAAAAAACTTAGTATTTCTGTCCCCAGCTTGTAACCAAGTTTCTCTTGATTTCTGTCTCCAATACTCTTCTTCTCTTGCCAAAATCTCATCCAATTCTGACTGTAATAATTTTTGTTGATCAAAAGTTGAACTATCCAACCCATGTTTGATTATGTGAGAATTTAACAATTGAAGCTTTCTTTCAATAACCTCCTTTTCTTTAAAAATATTTTTAAAATGAGAAATATTCCAAGATTGAATATACTTCTTTAACAATTGTAGTTTTCTAATAAGCTGATACATTCTAGAACCCACAACAAAAGGCATAGTTGTCCACTAAGACTTTAACAAAGGAAGAAAAGAAGGATCTCTAAACCACATAGATTCAAACTTAAAAGGCCTTTTCAAACTTAGATTAGGACCCATAAAATCGACTTCTAAAAGAATAGGCAAATGATTTGATCCTGAAAAAGAGAGAATCGAGGAGGAAAAAGATCCATTGAAAGATAACCACTAAAAAGACAAAAGAAATCTATCAAGTCTCTCAGCTATACAAATAAAGGCTTTCCTCTTATTAATCCAAGTAAACCTCCCATTAGAAGGAAGACAATCAATCAAACCATTATTACTAACAAAATCTAAAAAATCTAGCATTACCTTCAAAGGGGGAATAATGCCACCTTGTTTCTCATTCAGATTTAAAATAGCATTGAAGTCCCCTCCTAAAATAATCTTCTCCTCTGGTAAGGATTGAACAAAATTTGACAAGGAATCCCATAAGCATTTTTTGTCTATCAATGAAGTTGGGCCATAAACATTAATTAGTCCAAATTTCTGGCTTTCAAAACAAACTTCAACAAAAAGCCAATTAGTAGACTTAGAAATGAGAGTAACCTCCACACACAACTTATCCCAAAGGATGACCAAACCAGCTGAAGCACCAACTGAAGAACTCAAAAATTTCCATTTCTTCTATAATTTAAGAGAATTTTCTGCTGATTGATCAGACAACTTAGACTCTTGAAGTAAAACTAAATGACCACCTGATAAATCAATTTGATGTTTTATCAAGCATTTTTTATTAGGGGCATTAATGCCCCTAACATTCCAAGAAATAATCTTCATTGATCCTGAGGAGAGGCTTCATCTCTCCTCAACGCCGACCTTGTTAACATTTTCTCAAGAGTACTTTGAACACCCGCTTCTATTTTTGCCTAAGTAACCCTAGCTTTCGACTTCCTACCTCTAGTCTTCGGAGGAGAAGGCACAACCACAGGAGTTTCCAAAGGAGTTTGAGAAATGCCCGATGCTGAATCATTTTGAACATCAACTTCATTCATAACTTCATCAACAATCTTTTCAATAAGTTCTTCCCCTACTTTAGAAACAACTTCATCGATAAATTTTTCAGCCTCTTTCAAAGAAAAAGAAAACTCCACATCTTCATCTATTTGCACCTCAAAAACATTACTAACAACCTCACCTAAATCAAGAACCTTATCTAACAAAGCTAAGTCAGCAGGCAGGTCCTTAAGATTATCTGGCTTAGAAAGAAAAACAAGGGAAGACAACAAATTAACTTCACAACCATCAAGAGAAACAGGAGACAAATTAACTTCTTGAGATTGGGACAAATTAACCTTAGACAAAACCTCAGTATTACCTTTGATCAAAGAAGAGTTCTCTAAATCTGAGGATAAATCATTTATACATACCTCTGAACTTTGGGTATTCACTAGATAATCCAAGGAGGGTTCAAAGGACACTCCCGACTCGCCTAACAAAGCATCATCCAATTGATCTAGAAATCATGAACCAACACAGTCCACTCCTTGCAATGTATCATTATGAATTTCATTACCAGTAATAGGAACACAATCACCCAAAAATTTGGAACCTGAACTACCTCCCGCCAACAATGCATTACTATCTTCTACAAGCAAGTCGTTCACCTTACCCTGAGGAAGATCGCAAGAAACCCCTTGTTTACATTGGATAGAGGAATCTAAACATGATTTTCCCAAATCCACCCGTTCCTCTGAAACATCCAAGCTATCAAATTTAAAAATAGTTTCCGGATCTTCAAAGATGATCTTTTGATTCCACGAACTTTTAGAAGTTTTCAAAATAATACTGTCCAGAAATGTGAAAGATGTATTCATGATCAAGCACATCCTTACTGGAAGCTTAGGGTTTTTAAATGTTAAAAGATCATGATTAATAAAAAACCCAACCCTTTGAGCAATAAATTTTAGAACATTCAAATCTCTATATTCCAATGGTAAATTAGGAAAATTTACCCAAAAAGGAAAAAAAATTATCCTTGTTCGCAGAAGGATTAAAATTAGGAAACCAAGGTTGCAAATGAATACCCTTCCCATTAAAAAACTAGGATTTAGTTTTTAAAATTAAATCTCTAGCTTCAACAGAGGAAAAAATAGCGACAAAAAACCCTAAACCCTCATCCAACACAAAAAAAAATTGTTACGCCCTCCCAATTATCATCAATCCATGAATCCAAATTCACAGAAACCAAAGAACAATTCTAGCTCTTACCTATCAAAGCTGTCTGAGTGAGATCCCTAACATGGGGGTCAATTAACTCATCTAGTAATTGAATCTCCAAATTAATTCCCTTTTTCAAATCTACGGCTTTCTGAACTTCCTTAGGTATCCAAACTTGTTTGACTGACGGTTTGTTCTATTTAAATCTTTGAACATTATTCCCAAACCTGGTAACCCTAGATTTGAAACCTTCGCATCCATAATTCGCCTGTCTATAAAACCCTTGCCATGATGAAAAGTCTCTATGAAAACCATTCTTTGCCCTAACTAAATCCACGAATAAACTTTCTTGAGACTATAGCGGTCTCTGCGACTTAACTGCAAAATTTTGCTATCTTTGCTACCATTGCTCCATTTTCTCCATATTGATGTTATGTTAAGGAAGGTTTGTAGATGCTATGTTTCAAGTTTGAGCCTCCGGTGTGAAGTTTTGAGCGAGTTCTGTTCACCAGAGTAAAAACTATTTTTCTGAGTATTTAATGGTGACAGGGAGAACGTATTTTGCTCTGCATTTCTCCGCATTCAAGTTTTATAGTCTGCGGTTCTGGAATTAAGCTTGCAATGATGTTATGTGCCTTCAGTTAAAATGGTTCATGATTTGGTGCTTCGCAAGTGATCTTTTCTTTATGACAGTAGCCAACAGTAATGTTCAAGTGCTCCGGTTTGAAGTATCTCATGGATAAAGTGTTTAGAGGTTGTGCGGATGTTCTTGGTGATTGTAACATGCTTGTGTATGTCTCTAGATCGTGTTCCTGCCTTTTGATTGGTCCACAAAGTGTAATTTGGATAGTGGTTGAAGCATGTTCCTAAAGGTCTTAGTGTTAACTCCAGTCTTGGTCGACCTGGTTGTTCTCACTACTTGCGGTTATGCTTTGAAGATTGTGGAAGCGTGTTGTTGCATGGAAGATTGCAATTAAGTCCTAGCTAAGGCATGGTGTAGTCCACATTCACTCTTTTCTCTCTCAATTTTGTTTAGGTCTAGACCTATCTTAATGTATGTATGTTTGCCGACCTTGGAGATTGTTCCAATGGTTGATGATTGTAATGCTGACCTTGATGTTCATTTCAAGGTTGATGAATTGTATAAAAATGTGAATATAATTGTGTAAGTGAGGAAGGCAAAAAAGAAGAATCAATGCGCTTCAATGGAACTGAACCCTGGCATGGAGTAGATGCTACTATCTTAGTTCACGAACTCTGGTAGTGAGCCACCCCATTGACAGTGAGCCTCTTCTTTTGCAGTGAGCATTCTGGGCAGTGAGCCTCTAATTTTCAGTATTGTTATTACATATTATATTGTTAACTAACACTCACCGTGGTTTTTCCCTTGTTAGTTTTTCCACGTAAAAATCTGGTGTCTCATGTGTGAATGTGTTTAAGTTTCTGATTTCATGCTTTCATGGTTAAAATATAATAACAATGATTAAGTGGTTGATGTGTTAATGGTTTTGAAGTTTTGGTTACAACTGATTCACCCCCCCTCTTAGTTGTCTTGCAGTTTTCAACAATTGGTATCAGAGCGAGGGTTCCTCGGTAAAGAACCTAATAGCTCGAGGTAGATCCAAGATGGCGCATAGGAAGGAGTCACTACAGTTTGATGGAATGGATTATGCTCTTTGGAAGGTACGGATGAAAAGTCATCTCATTTCTCTTGGTTATAATGTTTGGAAGATGGCAGAGAAAAAGTATACTATTCCTCAAAATGGGCCATCAGATGAAGATGAAGTCAAACAGTATGAGTTTAATGGAAAGGCTAGAGATGCTCTGTTAAATGCTTTATCCAACACTGAGTTAGTGAAAGTAATGGATCTGGAAACTGCTCATGAGATCTGGGAAAAGTTAAAAAAATTGTATGAAGGGGATGATTCTGTAAAAAGTGCAAAATTACAAAATCTGAAGGTAAAGTTTGAAGCCCTAGAGATGAGTGAAGATGAAAACATAACAATCTACATGCAAAACGTTAATGAAATTGTCAATGGAATCAAAGGTCTTGGAGGAATTGTTGATGAAGATGAGGTTGTGCTGAAGATTCCTAGGTCTTTGCCTAAATCCTATAGTCACAAGGTGTCAGCAATTAAAGAAGCTATGAGTGTGAACAAGATTACAGTTGCTCGGAAGCTTACAACTTTTGAGATGAGAGAGTTCAGTGATGCTCTGCCAAAGACTAAGATTGCTTTAAAAGCCAGCACTTCAAAAAAGCTTTCAAGAGCTCAGAAGTATGCTTTGGAATCTGATGACCTTGATGAGATTGAAGCCAACTTTGTGGACAGAATGCAAAGAGGTACTGGTAAGTTCAAAGGAAAATTACCATTCAAATGCTTTTCATGTGGTAAGATTGGTCACTATGCCTCCAGGTGTCCGGAGAGAATTGAAAGAGGTAAGAAGAAATTTGAATGTAGACCTATAATTATAAAGAAATGCTATTATGTTAGAGATCTTGATGATGACGATGTGACAGATGACGAGTCTGATGATACTAGTGCAAATGAATGCTTGTTTATTTCTATTAAGGAAGAACCTGTGTCTACTAATCCTGCTAGCTGTGAGAAGGAAGAAAAACTAGTGGAAGAGAGTGCCCTGTCTGTCTGTCAGGCTAAGAAAGATAAGGATGAGTGGATTATCGATAGTGGATGTTCACATCACATGACCAATGATAAAAGTAAGTTTGTAAGTCTGGAAAAGTATGATGGAGGATTGGTTAGGTTTGGGGATAATGCAGCTGGTAAGATTTGTGGAAGAGGATCTATTTCTTTTGATGGTAAACATAACGCAGATGATGTTCTATATGTGAAGGGTTTAAAGCATAATCTTTTAAGTGTGGGTCAGATGTGTGACAAAGGATATGATCTGAGATTCAAGGATAATGAATGAAAGATCATGGAAAGATTCAAAATAGTGATTGCAACTAGTAAGAAGACTAAAGGTAATGTTTATCACTTGAGGGGAACTGATAATTGTTGTTTGTTGGCTCAGACAGATGAGAGTTGGTTGTGGCATAGAAGGATGTGTCATATCAATTTTGACAACTTGGTGAAGATAAGCTTAGTACAAGCTCTGAGAGATTTGCCTAAGCTTGTGAAGCCTACTAATACTATTTGTAAGGAATGTCAATTAGGGAAACAGACAAGGACAAGTTTCAAGAATAAATAACAATTTTCTGCTGGATTGCTTCAGTTGGTGCATACAGATTTGTATGGTCCTACAAGAACAAGAAGCCTGTAAAGAGACAGGTACTTTATGTTTCTTATTGATGATTATTCTAGAATGACATTAGGTCACTTTTCTAAAAGATAAATCAGAAGCCCTAGACAAGTTCAAAGCTTTCAAGGCAATGGTTGAGAATGATTTAGAATTGAGGATCAAATGTTTAAGGTCTAATAGAGGAGGTGAGTTTACATCAAATGAATTCAACATTTTCTATGAAGATCATGGGATAAAGAGACAGTTGTCTACTCCTAGGACTCTTGAGCAAAATGGAGTTGTTGAAAGAAAGAATAGGACAGTTCAAGAGGTTGCTAGGTCAATGATGATGGAGGCTAACTTACCAGAAGTCTATTGGAGAGAAGCCATACATACTATTGTCTACATTCAAAACAGATTCAAAGTCAAAGGTAATGGTACTAAAACTCCTTATGAATTGTGGTATGGAAGAATTCCTATAGTGAAATATTTCAAAGTTTTTGGAAGCAAATGTTATATCAGAAGAGATGAAGAGTTAGGCAAGTCTGATGCTAGGTGTGATGAAGGAATTTTCCTTGGATACTCTACTAAGAGTAAGGCCTACCGGTGCTACAATAAGAGATTGAGAAAGGTCATTGAGAGTGCTAATGTGAAGGTTGATGAAGATAGGGAAATAACATCAGATCTGAGTGGCTATGAATTAGATGAACCTATTGTTACAGTCAATGAAGAAAAGATAGAACAAAAGGATAGTCAAGTTGAAGAAGAAAAGGCTCTGAAAAGTGTTGTTAAGACTCCCAGGTATGTAAGGATTAATCATTCTGAAGATCAGATAATTGGTGACAAAAGCAAAGGGGTATTGACAAGGAAAAGAGCTGCAGAGGAACAGGTGAACTACTGTTTGCTTTCATAGATTGAACCTAAAACTATAAATGAAGCCTACCAAGATGAAAGTTGGGTAAAAGCCATGGAAGAAGAACTAATGCAAATAGAGAAGAATCAAACTTGGGAATTGGTTCCTAGACCTGCTGATAAGAATGTGATTGGAATTACATGGGTTTTCAGAAATAAGATGAATGAAAATGGAGAAGTGGTAAGAAACAAAACAAGACTGGTATGCAAAGGATATTCTCAGGTTGAAGGAATAGACTTTGAGGAGACTTATGCTCATGTGGCAAGGATTGAAGCAATAAGAATGTTTTTAGCATTTGCAGCTCACAAAGATTTTAAGGTATATCAGATGGATGTGCAGTCTGCATTCTTGAATGGAGAGCTAGAAGAAGAGGTTTACATTAAACAACCGAAAGGATTTCAGTCATCAGACCAAGGTGACATGGTGTGGAGATTGAAGAAGGCTCTGTATGGACTCAAGCAATCTCCTAGACCCTGGTATGCAAGGCTGGACAAGTATTTGTTGCAATTAGGGTTCAATAAAGATACTGCAGACAGTAATCTTTACTTCAAAATTAAAGATGATCAAATTCTAATTTTTGTGTTCTCTGTTGATGATATTATCTTTGGAGGCAATGAAGGTATGTGTAAGAAATTTGCAGAGGAAATGCAAAAGGCGTTTGAGATGTCTATGTTTGGTTCTAGGACTGCATATTACTCAATTAGAAAAAAAGAATTTTTATTTCTCGGTCCAAGTATGTGAAAGAGTTGTTGAAGAAATTTGGAATTGAGGATTCTAAGCCAGTATGTACTCCTATGGTAACTAGTTGCAAGTTGAGTAAGAATGATGAATCACCTAAGATTGATTAGAAAAAGTATAGGTCTATGATTGGAGGTCTACTTTATCTAACCCATACAAGACCAGATATATCAAGAAGATCCTAAAGAGTCACATGTGATGGCAGTCAAGAGGTTCATGAGGTATTTAAAAGGCACTTCAGACTATGGATTGTGGTATCCCAAAGATACTGATTTCACTCGTAGTGCTTATACAGATGTAGATTGGGCTGGAGATGCTGATGATAGAAAAAGCACAAGTGGAGGTGCTTTCCTCTTGGGTAATAGATTGGTGTCATGTCTAAGCAAGAAGCAAGAATCAGTTTCTTTGTCTACTACAAAAGTAAAATATATTGCTACAACATGTTGTTGCACTCAAGTGCTTTGGATGAAGCAAACATTGAAGGACATAAGAGTTGTATATGAAGAACCTATTTCAATCTTTTGTGACAATACAAGTGCTATAAACATTTCAAAAAATCCAGTAATGCACTCAAGAACAAAGCATATATCAATAAGGTATCACTTTCTGAGAGAAAAAGTAATAGAGAATGAAGTGAAGATGGAATATGTATCTACCAAGGATCATATTGTAGATATTTTCACCAAACCTCTGCCCAAGGATACTTTTGAGTAACTTAGGGAGAAGTTAGGGGTCATTATCCCTCCTGCTCTAAACTAAGATGCATAAGGAATGCATTAGTCTAGTGGTGTCCAAAGTTTCATCTTTTCATTTGGATTGATGTTTAGAAGGTTACCTCTCAAGGGGAGCAAGTAGATGTTACTAATATGAGTTCCTGATAAAGAGCAGTAAGTGTTGCAGTATTGCTGACAGGGGGAGTCGAAGAATAACTCCAATTTGATCAAAGCGGTATTATGCAAGTATTTGCAAAGGAAGTGAACTGATGCCCTTTGCCATTAATGTCAAAGGGGGAGAGAAATCATGTGAAAAACTCAGGGGGAGAAAGAGTTCAAATGTGTAAAGAGAAAGGGGGAGAAAGTAATCAATGCAAAATCTTGTATTGATGGTTCTTACAAATTTTCACATCAATGTTGCCATCAATGACAAAGGGGGAGATTGTTGCAAGTATGCACTTACCGGTGTTGTCATTAATGTCAACATATATGTATTGTCATGGGTGTCAACTATGCTCTTGTTTTGATGCTTACTTGTGTTGAGTTAGTTGCTTTGTATTGACTTATATAAGTGTTGAAGATAATGAGAAAGTGTTCCTAATATTGAGTTCCCAAGTGCTTTTGAGAAAATTTGCTCTCCTAGTGGAAACAGTGTATTGCAGAGTTTCTTGGCTTGTAGTGTTTTGCTCCGCATATTCTGTATACTGAATATCTTTGTTTGCAGATTGGAAGTTATGTTAAGGAATGTCTGTAGATGCTATGTTTCAAGTTTGAGCCTTCAATGTGAAGATTTGAGCGAGTTCTGTTCACTAGAGTAAAAACTATTTTTCTAAGTATTTAATGGTGCAGGTAGAATGCACTAGTAGAATTTTGGCAAGTAAATGACTACGTGACTAAAACGTTTAGTCATAACAACTAAAGATGACTAAATTCTACTCATTTTTTGTAAGACAACTATAAATGACTAAATAAATGACTAATTTGATCATCAGGTAAAAAACACAACTAAATAATTAGTCACACAAATAAAAATTAGACAATATGATATTAAAATGGATAATTAAAAAAATATATTTTGAATTGAGGGAGTGGGTGGTATTATAATATAATATAATATAATATAATATAATATAATATGATATTATATAATATATAATATTATATTTTTATTATATATATTATATAATATATATTTATATAATATTTATAATATAATATTATATAATATAATATTATAATATTATATTATAATATATATTATATAATATAAATATATAATTAATATTATATTATTAATATTATAATATTATATAATAATATAATATTATAATATATTTAATAATATATATTGTATAAAAGCTAAAGATTTATATATCGTAATTTATTTAATTTCGATTCCATTTTGAAATTTGTTTTAGCGGGCAAATACCCTAATGGGCAGGCATAATGGATGGGCAAATCTTGCCATAATTTTCATTTTAATTTTCACCTTCATCTTCGTCTTCAGCTTTAGCTTTTATTTTCTTTGCTTGAAGAGAATGGACCTGCAAATCGCTTCTGAGCAAAATGGGACGAATGGGGAGTGTGATGAAAGTCATTACATTTCTAAGGCGGATCAAGTTAAAATATTGATAAGGATGATAGTATATTTTCTGGTTTGGAATGGTAGTCTTTAGTGGAAACAGGGACTATTAAGAATTTTTTGCTTTTTTTCGAAATTTATTTGGGATACCTATCGTGCTCTCATCTATGTTTCACATCAACGGAAAATAGTTCAGAATTTTTTAATTTGAAGCTCAAGTTTTTGGTAAAATGGTTTTTAGGGTTTCAGTAATCACTGATATGAAATTTGCAGCTAACTCAGCTCAAAGACGGGGTTGTTGTGTATTGCATGCTCAACCACGCCATAATCGATGGGACTTCGTTCTGGAATTTCTTTAATTCGTGGGCCCACCTCTGCAGAACAAATGGGAATAAAATTGCCCTTAACCCCATCTTCGACCATTGTTTGCTACACTCCAACGGGTCTGCAGTTAGACTTGGCCTCGACCCAAGGGCACACCTATATCATCAAGAATGTGGTAAACCCAAGGGCACACCTATATCATCAACTTATTTGCGGATGTAACCTAGAAGTTTTGCCCTCTCCCTATTAAATAGAAAAATGTTCATTTCTCTTTTCCATCAGTTGATGCATTCTTTGTTGCCTGCGAGAATCGATCTAGTTATCTAACACTTCAATCTTTATTCTGAGTGCCCTTGTTTAATATCATTTATTTTCATTGCTCAGAGCCTCGACTCGAAAAGATCTCTATCCCAAAGTACTACAATGGCGGATGATTTTGAACTTCCTGATGCTCGAGAAATGGAGAATGATGAATTTGGAGGGGCAGATACCATTTTGAAGGTTGGAAAAGAGAAAGAAATTAGCAAAGAGGGTTTAAAGAAATTGTTGGTTAATGAAAGGAAGCTAGGTGGGCAGAAATCGCTTCCTACACTAATCTAATGAGGAGAGATGACTGCAAATTCTTTTTCTCCTTTATAGTTATAGTGTTATTAACCCAACAATAGAGATATTGCAGCAATACACATACACATAGAATGCAGACAGAAGAGAGAGAGAGAGAGACAAGATATACGTGGGGAAAACCCTTACAGGTGAAAAACCCCACACTCCAAAACATAACTCAAATGTATTCAAGTAAACAATCAAGGTTACAATACAGTTTTAGAGCCAATGCTCTTGTAGGAGTCTTCGACACTCGTATCTGGAGACAATTCGACAACATAACAGTACCTATCAATCGCATAATACATCTCTCAAAAGCACCTATTTATAAAGAAGTTACAAGGCAAAAATAAGCCTATCTTGAGAGGGGCGTCCAACATGGCCTCATGGCCCAAAGTCCACACCTACGGACACTTGTCCAACACTGTAGAATGTTCATGACACTTGTCATATCACCCCATCCCAAAGAAGTCACCTATTCCCAAGTTGGGCAATGACAGATACTCTTACGATTGTCATAGAATCCGTCATAACTATCATATCTTACAACTGTAAGAGAATATGTCATACACAGGCTAAAAATATCATATTCTCTTACAACATGTCATAATCCTCCTTGGGGCACCCAAAGATGCCTTCTTCCAAGATTCCTTGTGACACATGCCTTCACCTGTCATAGAATCTTCCATTTACGACTCTTACGTGTCATAGATTTGTCATAGGAATCTGTCATAACCGTTTCAGTCAATATTCCCTTACACACTATCCAAGATGCTGACACATGGAAAAATATTCCTACCACTAAGTGGGATGCCTATCTCCTCATGTGAGGACAAATTTGCATGTGGTCACCTTCCACGTAGGATGACACATCACAGTGCCAACTCCCACAAGATGACAATAAGGATTTGCATCCTAATTACAAGAATAGGCAATAAATAAATAAATACAATGAAATAATACAAGGAATTACCAAGGTTGAGACACCTTAATTGCCAACATTCTCCCACTTGTCGAACACCTTGTAAGAGCCAATGGAAATAACATGATTTAACTGCTATAGACCGAGAGGCCCATAGACTCCAAACATCATCTGAACTTCTCTGTGCCACTAGTTTCATCAATGCATCTGCAACATTATTCAAAGTGTCTACCTTCTCCAAATTCCACCTTCCCATCCTCTACCATGTCTCATATGAAGTGAAACTGTACATCAATATGCTTTGTTCTGGCATGGAAAGTTGGATTCATTGCTAGGCAAATCGCACTCTGACTGTCACAACAAATCATAATCTATCCTGCATCAACACCAATATTTGAACACAATCTCTTAAGCCAAATGGATTCCTTGCAAGAAGGCTTTGCTTACTCATCCAAATAATTGCACCACCAAACATAGTGAACACATAGGCACTGGTGGATCTCCTGCTGTCAATGTCACCCCGCCCAATCAGAATCCACAAATCCATGAATACAAACTAAATGCGGAGGTCTTGTAGGATTACCATGAAAGCATATGGGATACTTGGAAGTACCCCTCAAATATCTAAACACTCTCTTAACTACATCCCAATGTACCCGTCCAGGATTAGCCATAAATCGACTAAGGACTCCCACTGCTTGGGCAATGTCTGGTCTTGTGCAGACCATAGCATACATCAAACTGCCAATAACATTAGCATAAGGTACTCTACTCATGTCCTCCACCTCACTAGGAGATTTTGGACAATCATTAACAGACAACTTTGTCCCCAAAGAAACAGGAACACACAATGGTCTACAATCTGCCATGCTGAACCCATCCAACACAGTCTTCACATACTTACTCTGGCTTAACCAAAGTTTTATGTTAGCTCTATCTCTTCTGATTTCCATTCCTAGAATGTACCTGGCTACCCCTAGATTTTTCATCTCAAACTGTGCTGACAACTGAGACTTCAAATCAGAAATCATATTCTTACCATTCCCAATTAATAGCATATCATCAACATACAATGCAATAATGAGAATGCGATCATTGTCAAATTTATAATACACACAATGATCTGATTTTGATCTCAGAAATCCAACCGACAACACAAAGGCATCAAACTTCAAGTACCACATCCTAGGAGACTGCTTCAAACCATACAAAGACTTTTTCAACTTGCAAACTAAATTTTCTTTACCTTTCTCTATGTAATGATCTGGCTGTGACATGTAAATCTCTTCCTCCAAATCACCATGAAGGAATGTTGTCTTCACATCCATCTGCTCCACCTCTAAGTCATAAGCTACTACAAGAGTTAACAGGAACCGAATAGATGTCAACTTTACAACAGGAGAGAAAATTTCACCATAATCAATTCCCTCCACTTGCAAGTACCCCTTCACAACCAGTCCGGCCTTGTACTTTTCAACACTGCCATCTGCACCAAATTTCTTCTTGAACACCCATTTGCATCCAACAGGTTTCTGTCCTTCAGGCAAAGGCACCAAGTCCCATGTTTTATCCTTTTCCAAAGAAGCCATTTCATCTTCCATGGCCTCCTTCCAGGAACCTGCATCTTTCATGCCCATAGCCTCTGTCATAGTTCTAGGCTCATCAGTGTTAGTAAGAAAGGTAAAAGCACAACTAGAATCAAGCAATGAATAACAAAACCTATTAGGTTGCTTCCTTGTTCGTGTAGACCTCCTCAATGGCTGAGGTTGAGGTTATGCTTCTTCTTCTGAACTTTCAAATCTGCTAGAGCTCTCCTCATCATCAAGTCTCACAGGGTCTGTCAGTTCAGTCTTCTCAGGGGTAGAAGGAAACTGAACCACATCCTCTTTCTTTTATGTTTCTTCTAGTTGTAGAACAATAAGAGAAGGTGTTAGCTCTCTAAAAATAACACTTCTGCTACACAACACTTTTTCAGCCATAAGATCCCAAAGCTTGTATCCTTTCACACTGACACCATAGCCAATGAAAATACACTTAACAACCTTGTTCTCCAATTTAGACCGTTTCTCCCTAGGCATATGTGCATATGCGTCACAACCAAAAACATGAAGATGTCTAACTGAAGGCTTCTTACCAGACCACACCTCCATAGGTGCTTTACCAACAAGAGCTGATGTAGGAGACCTATTTACCAGATAGCAAGTAGTGGCCACAACTTCAGCCCAAAAAATTTGTTCGAGGCTTGCTCCACTTAGCATACTCCTAGCCCTCTCCATCAGTAGCCTATTCATCCTCTTTGCAACTCCATTTTGTTGCAGGGTTTATGGAGTTGTCTTATGTCTTTCAATCCCTTGCTCTTTACAGAACTTATTGAACTCTGCCAAACAAAACTCACCACCGTTATTAGTTCTCAAACACTTAATCTTTTTACTAGTCTGATTCTCAACAAAAGCTTTAAACTCTTTGAACCGACTAAATACTTCAGGCTTGCTTCTAAGAAAATAAATCCATGTCCTTCTACTCTAATCATCTATAAAAGATACAAAATATACAAATTTGGAAATCGAAGGAACACTAACAGGACCAAACACATCAGAATGAATAAGGTCCAACACACCATAAGACTTGTGAGGACTAGAGTAAAACTAAACATGGTTTTGCTTTCCATATATACAATGTTTGCAAAAGTCAAACTTGATATCAACGAGGTTTTTATTTTTCAAGGTTCTAAGACCCTTCTCACTAATGTGGCCAAATCTCATATGCCATAACATAGTCTTTTTAGCAGGAAGCTTAACTTCCAAAGCATGAGCACCCTTGGGTACAAAAGATACACTACCATCAAATTTTTTTACAACAGATTTCTTAATTGCTTGTTCAGATGGTGGGGATGAAGTGACTACAGCTCTTTTCTTCAAGTTAGAAGAACTATTGCACTGTGAAATGCATGCCTCCAGCTAAAACAGAGTACCTCTCCGAGTACCCTTCGCAAGAACCATAGATCCTTTAGTCATCTTGCATCCATCCTTTGAAAAGACAACCTACACACCTGCATCATTCAACATACTTACAGAAAGTAGGTTTCATGCCAAGCCTGGAATGTGCATAACCCTAGTGATCCCCTTCACTCGTCCATCAGGGAATTAGATTGTGACTCTTCCACGACCAACAATCATCACCCAAGTACACTCTTCCACCATCAAACTCTTCATACTTTGTGAACCAGCTTCGATGCGAGGTCATGTGGAATGATGCACTAGAATCTATCAACCACACATCATTAGATGCATGGGTGGCTAGAGCTGCGATGAAGGCATCACCATCATCTTGTGACTTGTTAAAATCTGAATCTAGGACATTCTTCTTCTTTTTCTTTTCCTCTTTGCATTCCTTTCAAAAATGCCCAGTTTTGCCATAGTTCCAACAGAGAGCCTTAGACTTTCTAGTAGATTTGGATCTCCCATAGGATTTGGATCTACCCTTCTAAGCTTTCTTGTCCTTCTTTTTCCCTTTCTCCTTGGGTCTTCCACAAACTGCAAGAGCCTCTTTGGCTGCCTCAAAAGACTTTCTCCGCATCTCTTCAGATAATAGCGAAGATACCACTTCATCCATTTTGAATGTGGATGTGGTGCTCCCAATAGCCATAACAAGATGATCCCATGAGTTTGGCAAAGAACAAAGTAAGGTCATACAACGATCGTCCTCCTCCATCTTCACACCAACGGATGTCAATTATGCAACTAACATGTTGAAAGCATTCAGGTGGTCTGTAACAGATCCTCCATCCTTAGAGAATACAACTTCTTTCTCAGAAAAAGCTTGTTCACCAGGGATTTGGCCTGATAAACATCACCCAGCTTCTTCCAAAGGTCTTTCATGGTCTTCTCCTCATGGACATTTAACATGATAGAATTAGCTAGACTGAGTCTTATGAGACCCTTAGCCTTCTGATCTTTGAGATCCCAATCAGATTGTGCCATTGAGGTTGGTTTTACACCAGATACGGTTTCCCATAGGTCATGATCAACAAGCATGTATTCCATCTTAAGTTTCCATAACTCAAAATTTGTGCCATTGAATTTATCCACCTCTAATCTTTTGGATGTGCCTGCCATCTCTTTCCTACAACGAGATTATAGAATACTCTGCACAGACTCCCACTCAATCTAAGATCAGCTCAAAACACCCCTACCCAACAACTAGGACCAAAGGTGATCAAGCTCTGATACTAACTGAAAGGAAGCTAGGTGTGTGGAAATCACTTCCTACACTAATCTAATAAGGAGAGATGAGTGCAAATTCTTTCTATCCTTTATACAATGTTATTAACCCAACAACAGAGATATTGCAGCAATACACATACACACAAAATGTAGACAGAAGATAGAGAGACAAGATATACGTGGGGAAAACCCTTACAGGTGAAAAACCCCACACTCCAAAACATAGCTCAAATGTATTCTAGTAAACAATCAAGGTTACAATACAGTTTCAGAGCCAATGCTCTTGCAGGAGTCTTCAACACTCATATCTGGAGACAATCCGGTAGCATAACAATAGATGTCAATCACATAATACATCTCCTCTCAAAAGCACATGTTTATAAAGAAGTTATAAGGCAAAAATGAGCCTATCTTGAGATGGGTGTCCAACATGGCCTCATGGCCCAAAATCTATGCCTAGGGACACTTGTCATATCACTCCATCCCAAAGAAGTCACCTATTCCCAAGTAGGGCAATGACAGATACTCTTACGATTGTCATAGAATCTGTCGTAACTGTCAAATATTACAGCTGTACGAGAATCTGTCATACACAGGCTAAAAATAGCATATTCTCTTACATGTCATAATCCTCCTTGGGGTGCCCAAAGATGCCTTCTTCCAAGATGACTTGTGAGACATGTCTTCACCTATCATAGAATCTTCCATTTATGACTCTTACACGTCATAGATTTGTCATAGGAATCTGTCATAACCGTTTCGGTCAATATTCCCTTACACACTATCCAAGATGCTGACACATGGCAAAATATTCCTGCCACTAAGTGGGATGCCTATCTCCTCATGTGAGGACACATTTACATGTGGCCACCTTCCACGTAGGATGACACATCATCGTGCCAACTCCCACAAGATGACAATAAGGATTTGCATCCTAATTACAATAATAGGCAATAAATAAATAAATACTACAAGGAATTACCAAGGTTGAGACACCTTAATTCCCAACAGTTAAAGGACAAGGTTGGGAGACCCCTAAGTCCGGCAATGAAGTCAAAGGTATTTTTTCATTTTGATTGTTATATCTTTTTTCTTTTCATCTTCAAAGATTTTCAAATGGGTTATAAATGTAGCACCAGAGGTTGTTTTGTTGAAAAGCTTGTATACGTTGATATCCAAAAACCCTTGTTTTTATTCAACTTCATGAAGATAGGGAATTCACCACTGCTAATACTTCCCTGTGCAACCTCCCCACTGCTAATGTTTTTCCCTAACTTCCAATCTTAACTTTTCCCTAGCTTGCATCATCTGCAGACACAGGTGAAACCAAAGTTTGAGTGAGACTTGTTTTGAGAAGGAAAGGGCACAAAAACATTGAAATACAGGATAGTGATTTCTTGGCCCGCATCAATGGAGTTGGTTACGTGCATCCTCAGAATCTTGCCCACATAAATTCTTGCTGTGTTGGGCGTGCATGAATGGTTTACAAAGGACAGAAGTAGACACACTCCATAATACAACCTAAAAACCTTCCACATTTAGAAAATTAAACTTACAATTGCATCGTAGTCACATTTATATTCAATTTCTTCTTTCAATTTCTGGTATATTTCAATTAATGTTTTATAATTCCATCTTGGAATTTCCTTGCACAATGTGGAGAATGCTTTCTTGGTTTTCTGAAATAAAGTTGGTGAGATTTTGCTCACATTTTGATTTTCTAATATTAAATCTTTTTATAGTTCTTCTACAATTTTCTTTTGTGACTGCAGATTTAAATATATAAAGGGTCCATTTTTTGATGATTTGTTTGGTTGCAGGGCACGTTGAAATGTGGAAAAGTAGTGGCAGCGAAGAAGCTATCATTAGCCCATTCTCAGCATAGCCATGCATGAACTTCAATTCAAAATTGAAGTGAAGCTCATCTCAAATGTTCAGATTTTCTCAAGGCCCAGAAAGACTTTTGGTGTATGAATATATGGAAAACAGAAGCCTCAATTTGTAAAGATCTATAAAATATAACTGTTGTAAATGTTCTTGAGTTTCATTTGGTTTTTGAGTTTCAAATCCAAATGAAACTTTCAAGAAAAGAAATTCATTGATATGTATTGACTTGTCAGTGAGGTTGTAACCATTGAGGTTTTGATTTGCCAATGAGGCTTAATGAAGTAAATTTTTAGACTAATAAATATTGTGTTGTGGCTCCTCTTAATTTGTGATCTATTTGTGATCAATCATATTTGTTTAAGCATTTTAGTATTCATTTCATGGTGCTTCTCTCAACATTTGAATATCTATGATATTTGAAGTTTATATGCATAAATTTGTGAGGATTAATTAAGTTAGATTTGATTTGTAACTTGAATCACTGATTCACCCAAATAAATGACTAAACCATGACTAAATAAATGACTACCATGACTAAAATAAATGACTACAATGACTAAATAAATGACTACCATGACTACAATAAATTACTACAATGACTAAATAAATGACTACCATGACTAAATAAATGACTACCATGAATAAATAAACAACTACCATGACTAAATAAATGACTACCATGACTAAATAAATGATCAGTTAACAACAATCAACGACTAAATTAACGACTAAATATATTACCAAATTGATCAATCAAAATAACCAATAAATAACTAAAAATGGTTTAGTCATAAATTTGGTCGTGTTATAAATGACTGGCAATAAACTACTAATGGTCACGTGACCAAACTAATGGTCATGTGACCAATTTTTAGTAGTTTTTTTTAGTCATTTATTGCTAGTTTTTGTACTAGTGATGTATTCCATTCCGCATTTCTTCACATTCAAGTTTTATAGTCTGCGGTTTTGGAATTAAGCTTGTAATGATGTTATGTGCCTTCAGTTGAAATGGGTCATGATTTGGTGCTCTGCAAGCGATCTTTCCTTTATGACAGTAGCTGATAGTAATGTTCAAGTGCTCCAATTTGAAGTATCTCATGGATAAAGTGTTTAGAGGTTGTGTGGATGTTCTTGGTGATTGTAACGTGCTTGTGGACATCTCTAGATCGTGTTCCTACCTTTTGATTGGTATGCAAAGTGTAATTTGGATCATGGCTGAAACGTGTTCCTAAAGGTCTTAATGTTAAATCCAGTCTTAGCCAACCTAGTTGTTCTCACTACTTGCAGTTATGCTTTGAAGATTATGGAAGCATGTTGTTGCATGGAAGATTGCAATTAAGTCCTAGCTAAGGCATGGCATGGTCCACATTCACTCTTTTCTCTCTCAATTGTATTTAGGTCCAGACCTATCTTAATGTATGTATGTTTGTTGACCTTGGAGATTGTTCCAATGGTTGATGATTGTAATGTTGACCTTGATGTTCATTCCAAGGTTGATGAATTGTATAAAAACATGTAATGAAGTCATGAATTAGGCATCTGTGTGCAAAAATGTGAATATAACTGTGTGTAAGTGAGGAAGGAAGAAAAGAAGAAGAATCAATGTGCTTCAATGGAATTGAACCCTGGCATGGAGTAGATGCTACTATCTCAGTTCACCAACTCTGGTAGTGAGCCACCCCATTGGCAGTGAGCCTCTTCTTTTGTAGTGAGCATTCTGGGTAGTGAGCCCTAAGGTAGTGAACCTCTGATTTTTGATATTGTTATTACATATTATATTGTGAGCTAACACTCACCGTGGTTTTTCCCTTATTGGGGTTTCCACGTAAAAATCTGGTGTCTCATGTGTGAATGTGTTTAAGTTTCTGATTTCATGCTTTCATGGTTAAAATACAATAAAAATGATTAAGTGGTTGATGTGTTAATGGTTTTGAAGTTTTGGTTACAATTGATTCACCCCCCCTCTTAGTTGTCTTGCACTTTTCAACACAAACATGGAGAGGATGAAAAGCTAAGAATGCAACACAATTGAAAGAAGAGGAAAAAGAAAACCATCATTTGAGATGGAACTAAAATTTCTCCCACCCAGGGAGCCTAGTGCAAGGGCATCATTTCCCATCACGTTTTGTTTTGATTAGTTGATGTTTTATGTTTTGTTTGTTAAGTATTTTTTGTTTAATTTGATGTGTTGGCCTCTTAGAGGCAATTTTTGGTTAAAATAGGATGTTGGCTAGTTCCTATCGCCACCAAAAGGAAAGGGTTGTGGAAAAACTACTGGAAGACAAACTACCAAAACAACCAAAAAGGGCGATGGTTAGAAGAGAACGACCTCTGATCGGTGAGGGGTAGATGGACAGTTAGAAGAAATTGATCTATTTGAGTGAGTCAGAGAGAGACTTTGATCTCCTACATGGAAGGAAAGAGAGGTTGCACTTGGGAAGGAGGAGAATGGGGAAGAGAAGAAGCAACGCTAGAGGAGGGTATTCCATTTTGTAGAAAGAGGAGAAGCAAACCAAATATGAGTCACGTATCGGCCATTTCGTAATCCAATTGCAAAAGTTAATGAACAATTAATATTTCCTTTTACTATTGGGTGTAAACTTTATTTTTGTCGCATGTGGGTAGAAGTTTTGTCTCCTGTCGCTTTGTGTGAAGCATGATTTTTACCATTATTCTTGTTTCCCTTGACTAAGGATCAGCCTGACTGATTGAGAAACATTCTGTAGGTTGATGTTGTTGTTTATTGCAGACGTATGTTATTTGACGGGTGTCAATTTTGTGGTTTTAATCTAGCAGGTTGCCATCATTTTGGTATGAGACAGTAGATGTCTGAGAGTGTGCTATCATTAATACTCGTAAGTGGATACAAGGATCTTACTTTTTAAAATAGGGTTCCATCCTATTATTAGGTCTTAACGTGGCTGGCATCATGATACTAACAAACCCATGTGCTAGTCTATTCCAAAAGACGATGGTGGAAGCAAGTTGGTAGGAATGGGGTCAAATGCTTTGTCCAAATCATCATCTCTTAATCTGAAGACGTATACAATCCTTGAAATCTCTTCAAGGAAGGCTAAATCCACTTTTGTTTTGACTACCAATAAAGGCAGTCATAGTGTTGGTTCCATATCATCAATTACTGCCATAGAGTACTAGTTATAAGTTAATGGGTAATATTCAACTCATGAAAGATGGTAGCTTCTAGGATTAACCAAATAACTTATCATTCCTTCAGATATTGTCCATGCAAAGTTTCCATGAATATAGTTAAAAATTTAACCCATATCATGAGGTAGCATTGAACCTAAAGCTCCAGAAAATATGTCTGCAAAGTCTTCAAATTCATTCTAAAGCAATGTGATGTTATTAATGAATCCATACTTTGCACATTTCAGCAGATTTTTCTGTATACTTACATCCCAATTCATCGATAGTAAAGAACAAATGCAGAGATCAAATGAAAAACTATTTCTAGTTGAATATGGAATACTTGCATCTTCCAATCTAAAATGTTCTAAGAAACTAACCCGTTCATGTGGTTAAAGAACTCCTTTTTCATAATGTTCAAAGATCAAATTTCTGTGATCTTGAAGCCATTTATTAAGAACGTATACTTGAAGAATTGGATCAAGTATTTCTAGAGGTAATTGTGGCATTATCATATTGTTACCTTCTTTGTCTGAGATTTCATACACTTCAGTTCCATTTTCTCTGTAAAATGTATCTCCTAGTTCAATAAGCATGGAGGTTGTTTCATCTAGGAATACAGAAGCCATTTCCCTTATGAGAGAATTGACAAGAGGATTATTATCTCCTTTCATCCATTCTATATCAAAATCATACCCAATTAATTCAAAATATCAGCTAGTAATTCAACCTTGGGCAATGTCTTTATTAGGTCTTTTCTTTAGCAGGAATCTAATAGGCGGGTTGTTGGTTATGACAATGAAATGAACAGGTTCTAGGAAAATATTGAATTTTTCAATTCCTTTCTTTATAGCTAGAATTTCTTTCTCATAGATATGATATCATGTTTTTGTTTCTGAGAAAGTGCCTAACCTATATCCATAATTTCATGGATTTTCACCTGGGATTTCCTGTATCAAAACAGCTGACCAATGAGTGTCATATGCATTTGTGTATAAAATTAGTGGATGATTTGGAACAGGAATATGTAGAGAAGGAAGGTGTTGACATTTGTTTTTAACATTTATAACTACTTTTGTCACTTCTTCACTCCATTCAGGTGCATTTTCTTTAAGATAATTTTGTATCAATTTTCTATCCTGAGCCAAACCATGATAAAAGGGAGTTATGTAGTTGAGACAACCCAAAAACCTTTGCAACTACTTTTTATTGTCCATTATATCTAGAAATTCTTTGATTCTAGTCAGAATATGAGGTTGCAACTAAATTTTCCCTTTGATAGTGGTAAGCCTAAGAAATCAATATTTTCTAAGCCTATTGCCATATTTTTTTGCTGAGAGACGAATCCCATGCTTCTTAACTACTACAAATAAGTTATGCAAATGATCAAAGTGAGTATTTTCATCTTTAGAAAAAACAATAATGTCATCTATATAAACTGCATTAAATTCTTTCAAATGACGCAAAGCTTGGTCCATTCACCTTTGCAAATATGATAGAGTAGTTTTCAAGATGAATGGCATGACATTCCATTCATATAAGCCTTGTGGTACTGAAAAAGTTGTTTTATACCTATCTTGCTCCTTTACCTTGTGTTGCAAGTATGTGCAGTTTCTCCAAGTAGTGTTGTCATTGATGTCAACATGTTAGTTTGGTGTTGTCATTAGTGTCAACTAGTTGAGCAAGAGGTAAAGATAAAGGTTGGCTTCAAAGAGTAATGGTACAATGATCCGAAAAGTGATAACCAAGAATAAGGATAAGGAGACAGGTGTGCAAATCAGTTTGATTAATAATTTTGCAAGAGGGTTTGATCCTATCCCTCACAAGATGACTTTACTCTTCATAGAAGACTACTGTGCAAGAATATTTGATCCGGTAAGAAGATATGTTATGAAATTTGGCTAAGTGTTAGTCTGGAAAAATTAAGTTACAGAGTTCCAATAATTTGGTCCACATTGGTCCGCTATTGAAGATCTTGCTCTACGGTTCTATCATATGGTAATTGGTCATTGTATACATCTAAATCTAGAATTTTTCTTACTTATGATCCTCGGTGTGAAAGTTGTGAACAACAGAAGTCTAGACTAATAGAGTACAGTTGTTTCTGGAGCAGAGCATGTAAGTAAATGGATCCGCATTTCTCTGGCATGAAATATCTTTCTTTATGATTTTAAGGTGTTGATAGTAAATGTTCAGAGAGTCCTAATCCAAAGTTTTAGGTTCTGAAGTCCTTCGGAATGAGATTTAGTGTTGACAGAGTATCGCACTCTGTATAAACAATTCATTAATAGTGCCAATGATGATTTGAGTCACTCCACATCTCACCGCAAGTGAATGGTTTGATGTGTGGATTTGAGGATAAAATTATGAATGGTTGTAGCATGTATATTTCAAGTTTCAAGCAATTTAGAGGTCCGCATACAGTTTTGTGAAATGATAGATAGTTTATTTTCTTGTTGTCCTACCAGTGGAGCCAACCTGAATGTGTTGATGTTGTGCAGAGGGTAAATATGTTTTGTGGAGTTAAGTGGGAGCCATTTTAGGTCCATGTCGACCTATTTCAATTTGTTTCAAAGTTTGAATCTTGGCACGAAGCGTGTGAGTGAAGTTTTGGGGATGATAAGTCTTATATGGCATGTTTTGCACGTTACATCCAATTAGGCCAACTTAATTGATGTTGTGAAAGAAGCGGATATATCTATGAAGGGTTGTTTTCAGTGTTTTGTGTAATTAATGGCATGAGTGTGATCTGAATGATGTGACAAGAGTCTATGGATGTGAATTGAGTGAATATAGAGTAGAGGAGTCTGGTATTTCAGAATAGTGTGTAGATTACTGTGTTTGTATTTTGAGCTTCATTGGAACTGTACTTCATGCATATGCTAGATGCAATTGTAAACAGTTCAATCCTAGCAGTGACCCACCCATTCTCTTCTATCTCCTTCTTTTAGGATAGTGAGTCCTTTAGCAGTGAGCCACCTATAGTGAGCATTCTTGGACAGTGAGTCCACCAATTGTATCAACCTTAACCAGTTGCTTTATTATAATATATTGTGAGCTAATCCTCATCGTTGTTTTTCCTATTTTGGGTTTTCCACATAAAAATCCTGGTATTCATGTGTTATGAATTGTGGCTACATGTTTTATGCTTAATTTCCTTTACTGCAATTGAATATGCTAAATAGATTAAAATGTTTGATGTGTAAATGGTTTAAAAGAATATTGATTCACCCCCCCTCTTAGTATTCTAGGTGTTCAACAATTGGTATTAGAGCCAAGTCCTTTGGAAGAAGCCTAATTGCTCAAGCAAGATCCTGGAGATTGAACACATGGCTGCCAGAAGGTTACCTATTCCTTCAAAAGAGATTCCTACTGTTAATCTCATTGAAGAAGACTATATGCTTGACAAAATAGGAGAACTCAATGCTGCTCTTGAAGATCTTGAAAGAACTGAAGGAGAAAATAGATATCTAAAAGAAAATTTCAAGGAAGCAAATGAATACACAAGGAAATTGAAAGAGCAAGTCAAGAAGCTCAGAGACAAGCATAAGGAAGTCAGTGAACAATTGGAGTAAGCAAATGGAACCATCACAGATTTGAAAGTGTAGGTTGAAGAAAATAAAAGAATTAAGGAATGTCTTAATGCAGTTGTGGAAAGCAAATCTGAAAAATGTACAAGGCTTGAAGAAGAGGTTGTGAATCTGAAATCTAACCTACAGAAAGCAAGGAGTCATGAAGAAAAACTCAAGATCAACACTACAAAACTTGATGAAATGATTGCAAATCAGAAAGGTCCAAATGATAAAGGGGGTCTAAGATTTGAAAAAGGTGAAAGCTCAAAATCATGTCAGACATCAAATGCTAGAAACAAGAAGAATAATGGCAAGTAGTTCCAGAATCAAAGGAATAAAGGTAGAAGACCACCAGTCAAACAACCAAATGCTCAAAGGTACCCATGTTTCAATGGTTTTTGTCATTCTTGCAATAAGTATGGACACAAGGGAATAGTATGTAGAAGCAGAATAAATCAAAATGTTCCATCTTTCTCTTGTCAATGCTTTACTTGCAAGAAATTTGGTCATAGAGCTAATGAGTGTAGAAGTCAAATGAGGAATGGCTATAACAATGATAGAATGGTGTAATCTTTCTATGGATACTATTATACATGCAATAGATTTGGGCATAAAGCTAATCAATGTAGATCTAGAATGAATGGAAGGAATACTAGTCAGAGGAATGTTGTATGCTACAAATGCAATAGACCTAGACACATTTCTACATTTTGCAGAAGCAGAAACATGAAGAAGGATAATCTAGTAGAGAAGAATGAACCAGTACAAAAGGTTGATCTGACATAAACAAAGAAGGAAATGAATAGGATTTGGATAAAGAAGGATGTACCAGAGGTTAAGGATATATATGAAGTTACATTTGGTTCAAAAGTTTCCTTCAGAAACTAAGTTGAGAGCTTTGGCTTAGGGGGAGCTTTCATGAAATCTTTCATCCCCTACCAAAGAAAAGTTGCTGACACTTCAGCACGAAGATATATGGTGTAAGTTAACATGTTTGAACTATTGAAGAATACTTTGAAAGAAAATCTCATAATGCAGAAGATTGCGAAGCACTTAAAGATGACTGTGTGTGTAGAGAAAGATTTGCCAACTTTATTATTTGAAGAATTAAATGCGAATTAGGTTAGATCTAAAGGGTTTTAAAAGGGATTTCTCTTAGCAAAGTCATTCACAAAAGATTTCAAAGAGCAGATCAAGAGATGAGTTGAGCAGAAGCAGAGATCAAGGTAATTCAGAGTTTATTACATCCAAACCCTAGTACGACAAGGGAAGAAAAGGTATTTTTTAGTTTACCCCATTTCACTGTGAATCTTTCATTGAAGTTCTTGAATTCATTTGCAATAGCTACACCACAAGTTGTTGAGGTCTCTGAGCATCCACGACCCAAATTCAAGAGGCATCTTGATAAATCCATGAATGACGATCCGAAAGGAGCATTCTCGCATATCCCATATGGAGTATTGCATATTAAAGATGCTAGGGCATACATCCATGTCAACATGGAAGAGTAAAACCATACAAAGTTGAATGATGTCTGGTTTAATGAACTTACTAGTGATGACTTTGAGCTCAAACCAAAGTATGGAATCTTGGCAGAGAAGAATCTTGATGTATGGAACAAATTTCTTATTTTCTGCTATGTAGATGAGTGGGTGAGATATACTCTAAGCACAATGCATGATAATTTTTTTGGCTGGACATTCCACATGTGATGAACAAAGAAGTAATTAGTGTTGTGGCCAATCTATGCTCAATCAGACCTATGCCAATGCTAAAATCCATCAAGAATGAAGTTGTAATGGAGCGTAAAAGAGAGAAGTATGACAAAAGGGCCTTGATTGTTAAGGATATAAAGAATCCTACTGTAAACATGGCTACAAAATCTACTTTTCTAATAGGGAAAATTCTATGTTTGGGACTGCCATAAACATGGCGTATGAGATGGTGGAGAATGGAGAAAACTTTGACTTGTGAGAATTGTTGAGATTGCAATTGATGGAAAATTTGTAGAAGACTAAAGAATCTAAATATCCCTTCAAGTTTGGTACTTTGATCATTTGTTTAATGTTCTACTTTTTAATGAAGTTCCAGGAACCAAAAATGTAGTATGGTTATCAAATAAACCTGTAGCCCATCAAATCAGAGACTACATGTTAGGCTTGGGTGATGCAAAAACTTAAAAGAAAGCCCTCTAGGGTTTCTTCAAATATTTTTAGGAGAAAATGCAAGTAAGAGAGAGGATACCAAAAAAACTAGTAGAGAAGTACAAGAATGACATTACCTTTTTGGTAACAAAATATGCATGCATAATGGAGGCTGTTGAGCCTAGAACTGTGTGGATACTAGAACTTGGTTATGAGGTACCTCTGGACCAGATAATTGGTCTAGCAAATATACTACTGAAAAGTCCTAAGGATCCAATGAAGAAAGATTTGGAACATACCAAGAAAAAACTCTAAAAATTCACATGGAACAGACCATGCCCCAAACCAAGAAGAAAATTCAAAAGATAGTTGAAGAGTATGATGAAAGCATAGGCATATCTAAAGAACAAGTACAACAAGTAAGAGCTAGAGTTGAGGAAGAATCTAGTGCTACTGAGACTGCAGTTGGCACAAAAGGATTAGGAAGAACAACTACCACCTCTCTAGCCACCAGTAAAGTGAAGAGAAAGGAAACTAGTACCCCTGCGGAGCATACTAGTGATTTGATAAAGGTGAAATCCTTTCCGGTGAAGCCAAGAACAAGATTTTCTACCTCCTCTGATACAACTACTAAAGCCTCCGAAGCCATACTAGCAACCACCCCTAAGAAGAATGAAGTAGCTAGTGCTTGTACAACAACAGCCTACAAGGAAGAGAAGGGTTAAGGGAAAATTAGTTAGAAAGGACTATGTGATTCATGATGATATTGAGGAGGAAGAAGAAGTGGCGAAACCTAAACTGATCCATAAGAGGACAAAAGATGCTTCACAAAGTGAAGCAGGTGCCAAGAGAAGAAAGACTTAGATTATAGAATTTGAGAGTGAAGAAGATAGAGAAAGAAAAAGAAGTGTCGATCGAGCATATGAAGAAAAAGAAGAAAGGAAAGTCAAGCAAAGAGCATCTGGTTGAAAGTCAAATGGAGGAACCAATAAAACTGATAAGTCCTCACTCTCCAATGAGACTAGATGCTCTATTGGCAAATATTGCACATCATGATGCTTTAACAAGTACTGCAAATTTATATAATAAAGCTAATGATGTAGACAAGGCCACTATAATTGAGACAATCATAAAGTATATCATAATATATGAAGTTGATATGAAAGACATTGCTAGTCAAGTTCCTGCAGAAGTGTGGAAAATTTTGATGGATAGAAGAGGAGAAGCATTTGAGGAAGAAGGGAAAATACAAGAATTTGCTTTGAAAAGCATTGATATTTCTTTGACAGAAGAGAATAAGACCATATTGGCCAAGTTATATTCAAAAGAACTGAGAACAAAGAAGAGAGTAAACACTCTCATGAGTAAAGACAAAGATGACTTTGATAGACTATAGAAGAAAGTTGTAGAGAAGATTGTTGACCTGGCACAAAGGCTGGGTATGACTCATGAAGGCAAAGGAGAGGAAGAACCTGCCAAAGACAACACTCCTCAGGAAGCTGATTCTCAATTTGAGCATGCAGATGTCAACAAATATCCAAAAGAAAAAAGGAAACATAGGATGAAATAAATGTAGTAAATGTTGTTGCTACCTCTCCTACTCCTCTGAAAAATAAAGTAGATAATGAAGAGATGAGAGAGCCATCAGAAGACGGGACAGTTGAACAAAAAGAAGAACAAAATGAGTATGTTGCAGATCAAGTTGGTAACACTATGGATAATGCCTTTATTCTGAGAAATGAAGAAAGAGAAGAAGTACATGATGGGAACTGCCCTCTGAAAACTCCTTATTCTCATATGATATCTGAAGAGTAGAAAAAGGATAAAGTGGGTGAATGTTTTGGAGTCTCTCCATTAGACTCCATGAAAGAATTTTTGGCGAAGAAAATACAATCACAAATCATGTCTTCACTGTAACTACTGCAAGTGCCATCCTTTGATGGACAAATTAATTTATCCAGCATTTCTCCTTTGCAAAAACTTCAACTTGGAACAATCTTTTAGGCAATTGCTCAGGAAGAAAATTTGTAGTCTAACATAGAAGGTAATGAGCTGATCGATGAAGCTATGAATTTTTTTGAGAATGTTACATCCCCAACTTATGATTTAGCCTAATCTTATTTTTATGTGGTAAATAGGATGATTAATCTTACATTAATGATTTAATGTTTGTGGAAAATATCAAGTAGAATCATTGATTACATAGATATCGAATTATGTTCTATTAAGCATGAGATTATTTATTGTTAAGATTATTTTAATCATAGTGTTTTATGAATCAAATGATGATACACTAATCATGGTTATATGGTTGTGAGTGTAATCAAGAAAAGAATCTTCCTCCAAAGATGGAAGGATAGTATCACTCAGGAGGAGGAGATAGATGTTGTGGAAAAAGGTCAGGTTGCCATTTGAATATCAAAATTATTCTTCGTGACCCGATGCCCATTAGGGTAAGTATTGGTCTTATTTCCTTGTTTGAGTCAAACTCGATTGGACTATAGAAGTCATGTCGTTTTACATTTTATTGACACCACTTAAGTCGATTGACTTCATGATGTTCTTAGAACATCAGTTTAATCGAGTGAGCGGTGTCGGTGTCAAAGATTTCCTATGTTATTGCTTTATATTATATTAAGTTTTGTTATTAATGTTAATTATTTCCTTAAAGTATAAATAGCAATGTGGGGGAGTGAGTCTCAACCCCAAGTCGCATATTAATATCATCACTAATGTGATTGATGATGTCATCTTGATGATATTTTGAATATCTTAATACCCTTATAATATCATATAGATCCCCATGATATCTTTGAAGTTATAAATGATATTCATTTAATGTGGAATTAAATTCTATTAAGTTGATGAGTGTTATGCAATCATGGGAACATGTCATTATAATCCACGAAGAGTGGACGGCTCCACGATGTCAACACTGCATGTGTTGTGCCTTGCGAAGAGTCATGAAGGCAGTAGGGATGGGAGTGGATTTTTATCCACTAAGGAAAGAGTATAATGGTCTTACTCATGCAAAACCTAGGGGAAGAGGAAGTGTAAGGCATTATTTGAAGAAAAGAGATACAAAAGAAAGGCTCTCAAGAAAGGAGAGGGAAGAACACAGTGAGGTCTATGGAAGACCAATCAATGGTTTATTCTAAGAGCTCTATGACAAACTCAAGCTTTATCAGGTATTCATGTCTTACATGTAAAACTCTTATTAGTGTTAAATTGATGCAAGAGCATCTGGAAGCATTCAAATCAATTGGGACAGTTAACAGTAAGTTGCAGAGTACCGAGAGAGTGACCTTGGAGATTACCGCATTTTATCACATTTGCATATCAAAGGTTGTAGAACTGGACTTAGCATCTAGACATCATCATCTTCATCATATCCAAAATTTAGATCATTTATGTTCATTTTTGAAAAGATATCACTATCAGGAGATTACCTGTTTTCACATAGCAGAGCCGACAGTGTTCAGTGAAGTCTAATTGGTTTACAGAACAATTCTGTGACTTACGGAGCTGAAAGGAACATCATTCAAGGAAGTTTAGGACCTGGCCAACCTTCATGGAGATCCACATGAAGTTCTGTTCACCAGCGGAGAAAAACCTTATGTTTAGGTCTGACCTATCCGTGTCTACAAGTTTCATACTAGCTGATGCAATTAGACTGACTTGATTAAGTTATGAAGGCTTGCAAAGGATATAGATGAAGGATAAATGATTGTTTCCAGGCATTGAATGAATAATGATAAGCAAGAACATATGTGAAGCAAGAGGATGAGTGTTTTGATATGAAGAAGAAGCAGAATTGAAGCGGAGAGCAGAAGAAGTTACAAAGCAGAGAATTGAGAAGTAGAAGGAAATTGTGGAAGAGTGTTATTATATGAATCTTTTGTAACCCTAGGTTGCGGCCTAGCATCTATAAATCTTGAGTGGCATATGTAATGTGTTTTTAGATCATAATATAAAGAGGAATGAGCTTTTAAGGCTGGGTTTTTCCCTTTTAGGGTTTTCTTGGGACTTATCTTGTGTCATGTGCTTATGAATGTCGCTTTCTTTCTATTGTTAGCTATATACTTTTGTTGCATCTCTGATTGATCATGTTGTTAGTAGTTTAAGGCTGCAAGGTTGGACAATCCCTCATCAGACCCTCCTACCTTGACTGCATCATAAAAGATACTTCTAAGTGTTGATGGTTGTGATAGTTCTTATGTCACTGTAACTTTAAACTATCTTTAATCAGAGGTAAGGCCGATAGTTATTTCACACTGATGTAGCAGTAGAAGTTTATCATACCAGTCCGTAAGGCCAATAGTTATATCGCATTGTTGTAGCAGTAGAAGTTTATCATACCAAGCCGTAAGGCCAATAGTTATATCACACTAAGTTGTAGCAGTAGAAGTTTATCATACTAGGCCATACGGCCGATAGCTATCTTGCACTATTGTAGCAATAACAAGTATATTTACTAGGCTGTAAGGCCGATCTAGTTAACATGCAAGGCTACAGTAGTATAAACTATCTCTATTGGGCTGAAGGTCGATAGCAAGCTATGCACTATTGTAACAGGCTAGCTAAATAACCCATCGGGCAGCAAGGTCGAGGGAAAATAATGACTGCTATGATGATTCTTTTAAAGGCCACGATGTCAGCCAAGGTGATATACAATTAATATTGTGTGGATACACTTGGAGCCATGAAGTTGGCCAATGTGTTTGAGCCTAAGTTGTTAAAAACACTTGATGTTGTGTTCTAGCTTGCATCATAACATATTGTTATTATCTATGATTGTGTTGTAGCATGCTATGGAATAATTACTACATACATTCAATCATAACCTTATGTAAATATCTCAAGTCTGCAAACTTGTGTTGATAAGTTAATAATATGTGAGTCTCGTATAAAGGACTACATTAAATGTGGTTTAGAGGAAACCCATCTCTACGAGATACTTTTTTTGATATGGCTGAGAAAGAATAGCTTGGAAATAGAAACCTTTGTTATTATGTTGCAAAGCCCAAATGGTTATTGACTGGGATTGGATAAAGAGTTGATTTATCAATTAAGTATGTATTATTTGAATATTTATTTTACTTATAACGGTAATGTTTTGGAAAAGGGATGTTGGGTGAAATAATCCTCTTGAACATCTAGACTTTAAATCTACTATATATATAGTTCATTATTGATGTTATCAAATAAAATGGAAAGATGTTATATCCATTGTTGATTTGTCAAGAACTCTGTTAAATGCTGGCCATAGAACCATAGACCGAAAAAGGTCTTACTCACTAAAACCATGAATCTTGGAATTCTTTTAAGACTAAAGAGAGGGAATAGAGTGATGTGGAGTCACAGGTTCCCTGTTGCATAGGCAACATGACAAATATTGAATGCACTCCTAGGATAGGAGTCAAAAGTCCAAGTTAGATGGACTAATGGGGATTTGAACCTATTCATACTATGACCTAGAGGGGTTAAACTATGAACACTGTAGGATGAGACAACTTATAAGTCGAGTCAAGGTGTGTGAACATTCGACTACGTTCATTGTGAAACGTTATGTATACAAATCTTTGGCCAAAGTAATGCATTTGTCTCTGCATGCATTAGTTGGTTCGCTGTGCTCTAGATTGCATAATGCTTCTAGTAGCATCATACATAGTTAGAGTGGATCTATAGTTGTATGACCGTGAAGTATTATGAAGGACACAACACTAGATACTCAGATGGAAAACCTAACGGTTCCTTATATCTATACCCTTTGTGAAGGGTAGGGTCGCTTCTAGGAAGGAAGTTGTGCAGGGTGTAGACACCCAAATTTGTCCATGTCTTGCAACACCTAGTCAAATACATTATTAGAGACATCATATAGCATTTTTTCCTAATCCTACTCCTAATCCCACTTGTCCCATTAGCCAATTAATTAAATAAATCTCTATTTATTTAATTAATTTTCCATCATAATCCCATCCCATCCTAATCACCTAGCCAATTAATTAAATAAAACCCATTTATTTAATTAATTTTCCAAATAATTCAAATAAAATATTTGAATTAGGTCCTCACCTCTCACCACATTGCAACATTTGTCCACCTCTCAATTGAATCATGTGTGGTAGTACAACTTTCATTTAATATCCTTCACATGTACAACTAATAAGACCTAATTTTATTTAATAAAAGTTTTTGTGTACATGATCACACATGAACTTTATTCTCCTCCTTACAGTTGTCACATGACTACAACTCCCTTGAAGAGTGGGAATAACTAATCAATCTTAGCTGTCCACATCATTCAATTAGCCTTTTAATCTCCACCATCCATTCAAATCAGCCCCTTCCTATAAATCAACCCTCTCACAAGCCATTTTGTTACATCCACATTTAAAGTATCCTTATGCTGTTAAAATCTCTCCTCAATCCTTCATCCATTGTCTTTTCATCTATCATCTTCCATCCATCATCTTCATCTTAATGTTATGTTGTTGAATTGAGCAATCAACATATCAAATCACTCAATCAATCAATCATGCATGCATCTATCATTCTATCTATTTGAGGTATTGAAGATTTGAATTAGGTAATGCATTTAATTGTTTTATCATTTGATTTATCCAAAAAAATTGTATACATTTCTGGTGAACCTGACGTGAACATGCTCCAAGGATTCAATCATAGTTTTTTGTAGGTTTTTGGTGAAAACATTTGCGTGCTTCTAACCCTAGTTTGTCAAGTTTTGGGAGTGAATTGTTGCAGCTGATCTCCTAGCTCATATCTAACATCACCATTGTGTCTGGGAGGCCATTTCCATGAATTTTGACTATAAACTTTCCTAGGTTTGGTGACCATGAATGTTTTGGAAAAAATACAAAAAAAATTAGTTCACAAGCCATGCTATACGGAGCCGTACGGCTTGTATAGGGGTCCATCATCGCATCACTGGGTTTTCATTTTTCTATGATATCTAATTCTTTTTAGATTGCAAGATAGTTTGTTTGTTGCAAGTTTATTGGTATTTGCAAGTCGAAGAGGGGTAAAACCCTAAGTTCGCCACCAGTTGTCGCTGCCCTCTACAATTCTAGCACCAGCTCCTGTGGCCGCCACTCCATCTTATCCTTTTCATTGCCACTAATATTATCTTCCTCACACTGCATGCATCTTGGTGTCACCTCCCTTTTGAAGCTTATCTACCATTGCTAGTGGCAACTAACGCCTCCTTACTACCGTTCAACCTTTGACCAAACTTCTGCCACTTACCAGTCGCCGCCTCATGGCCTTTGACCACCGCTGCATGTAACCCATCAACCACTCATTCTTCACACCCTAAACATCTGCCTAAGCCCTAACTATCCATTGCATTCTCGTCGACATCGGCTCTTAAACCCTGGCTGCTCCTAGAGTGAGGTCGCCACCTGTCAGATGCAAGTCATCTCTAGCCTTTGTCCTAGTCGAAGCCTCTGTATTGCTTTCTATTAGAGTCAACACCTCTGTGGGCTTTTGCACCACCATTCAAATCCCTCATCATCATTGTGATTCCAATCTTCACCGCTCACTCACAACCTCCATGTCATTCTGCGAATAAACCCCCCGCTAGTCTAAATCTCTGTAGTTGCCTTATCCGCCATCGCCATCGCCGGTCGATATTGACATCGAACTCCACCATTGACATCAATATCGACCTCTGTGTGCTTCACAGTGGCCCTTTGACTTACCCTGCCAATGTTTTCTGCGGGTCTTGTGAGTCAGCATAACTGATGGTTCTCTTTTTAGTCTTTTAATTGCCGGTTATATCAATGACTAATGGGGAGGGGATGTTGATAACTGAGAGGGGGGGGTGAATCAGTTATCCTAATTATTTCCCTTATTGAACTTTCCTTTTAATTGATGTAGCATAAAATCAAACATAAAACATTAACCATAAAACAAGAAACACATGACACAGTATTTTTGACGTGGAAACCCTGTTAAGGGAGAAAACCACGGGGTGATTAACCCAAAATTATTCTCTGTTAGAAGAATAGGAAATTACAAAGATGGCACTTGCCAATTAGGGCTCACTGCCCGAGCACACTGCTCACAAGAGGCCCACTACCTACAAGAAGACACACTGTCTACAAAGTGATGAGAATCACAGTCTTGAACTGATTGGAAGCATCTGCATATGCTGGAGTTCAGTTCCGGTTAGGCTCAGTACACTGATCTGCTGCACTTCATCTTTCCTCTGTTCTTTATTCTGCTATCTTTCACATACCGGATCCTTTTTGTTACCTCTGCTCTTTATCTGGACTTCTTCGCCTATATCTTCACAACAACACCCCCTTCACAACTAAATCCATCCTCTATATATATTCGCACAAGTAATTTCATCACCTTTCTAGTCGGCATCCGGAACAGTCCAGTTTCTTACAAACTTTTGTTCTATCGGCTGAATCCTTCCTCACCAAGCAATGCGGATCAAGCATATACTTGTAGATATCATTAATCATGTCGGCCAAACATGATTCATGCCTTCACAACCTCTGTCATCAACAGTAACACATCCGGAAAGCAGTCTGATACTCTGCCAGTCAGTTCTTCCTCTGTTTTCACTATCTCTCAGGAATCCGGTACTCAACCATTCATATCTTTTTCCTTGTCCATCACCGGAGGCTAAATCCTTGGAATATACCACTCAAGGTAGTCCTCTTGACTTCCCCAAATCCGCACTGCACCAAGACACTTCCTCTGAGAGGTCCAGACCAATCTGTCGGACCTTGCCACATGCTCTGTTCTTCTTCACCGGACCACAACATTCTTTATTCTGACTTCCGGTAGAGACACATCATGACTTGCGGATATGTGGGATGACCTTTGTTGCCATCAATGACAACAACCATGAATCCATATAGTGTCTCTTGCCAACAATCTCCCCCTTTGGCATTGATGGCAACACTTAGTGAAAAATGACTAAGTGTTTTCACTATGCTCCCCCTTTGCTGATGCTCTGTCCTTATATACAATTTCTGGAACTCCCCCTTAGTTGGATCCCTCATTTTTCACTGCTCCTCACTCCCCCTTTGACATCAATGGCAAAGGGTAGGGTCCGCACACCAAAATTTTCAAAAATTTTCTCTATATAGCCGCATATCTACATACTCACATGTACTGAAGAATGTCTGCAAAGGATGTCTGCAATTGGATCATTTCTGTAGCCCAACTTTGCTTCATTCTATCCAAAATTGAAATGTGACCACTTAGCAAAAATGCGAAAGCTTCTGCCCGCTTGAGATCTGTCAGATCTTTTGTTTGGGCGGTGGTCTGAGCATCACTGATGGCCTCATGCATAGTTTCCAACTTAGGGATTATAATCCTTCTAAGTTCTCCCATCCGGTTGGTGATGTTCTTCCTTTCCTTCTCAAGATTCTTTATTTCATTCAAGACTGCAATAGTCTGACATTCTTGATTTATTATAGAGGAAGAGAGAGGATCAAAACTTTGAGATAAGCTTTGTAGCTTATCCTGTTCCTCTTTTATTTTCTTGTCAAATGCTGTTGTTGCCTTTGACCAGGATATACAAAATTTATAGATGTCACCGCCATCCTTAAGAGCATTCTCTAAGCTCTTTATTCCAATGCTTACAATCTTCCTATCTTTAGAGATTAATTCTAATATCTCTGAAAATCTCTTATCCAAAAATTCCTTCCGGACCTTTTCTTCAGCTGATTTTTCTAGAGAGTCAAAATGTGTATCAACACTGCTGACTAAGGTTTTTAGATTACCGGAAGTGGAGGCTGTCGGATCTATTTGGATTGATGGCATAATCTTTACAAGTACTCCGGAAGCAGCCTCTATCAACTCACAGTCTTCCATATGAGACTTCAGGAGCTTTTCATTTGCCTTGGCATTTGCAAATGAAGCTATCTTCATTGTTTGTACCGGAGAGAGAGAGAGTCAAAATCAAATGGGCCTTTTAGAAGCTCCGGTTCATCAATCTCTAAAGTTTCTTTACTCAAAAATTGTTGAACAGTTTGTGCAGTGTCTCTTGCCGGAGACAGATGTTTCTTTTCTTCTGCAGTCTTAGAACTGTCAACCTCTTTGTCTTTCACCACTGCTTCCTTCTCTTGTAATTGCTCTTCTTCTTTGGATCCGGAGACTGTAGGGGAAACCAGAGGAGAGATACTAGCTTGTTCATGGGCCACTTCTTCTGGAGCAGAGGGTCCCAAGTCCTCAGTTGTTTCTGTACCTAAATCCTCTACAACAGGAAGATTGAACCTTTTGAAGGCCTTCCGGAGGATCTCTTCTGTTTCTTGGGCCACTTTGTCAGTCTCACCAAGCATGAGTTGATTCATCCTGGCTTTGCTTCTGAACTCATCTTTGCAGTCCTTGAAGATAATGTTCATTGTCTTGGGATCAATTTGAGGATATAGCTGAATAGCTATCTGCTCCCGGATCTCAAGATCTTTAGCATGAGCATTATTCTTTCTTACTTCCATTTCCTTCTCTAGGCTTTTAGGAATGAGAGATATGATCTCAATGAAAGCCTTATTGTATATGTTAAGATATTTTACTGTGGCCTCCTGCAGAGTCTTTTGGTCGGCCTCACTGAAGTCATCATATGATTCAGTCATTGGTTGAAGGTTTCCATCCACCGTGACCGACTTGATTATGCTCTCTAGTGACAGAGTGGGCTTTTCAACAGTTACCTCTGCCATTTCATCCTTGTCTTGGCCTGTGGAGGGCTTACCGGATCCTTTCTTCTTCTGTTTCTTTACTTCTCTTACTCCCTCATCTGATTCTGTTTCCTCTTCATCCTTTTGGCTTCCATAAGCCCTTGTGGCTTTTGTCTTGGATCTCTTACCGGATGCCTGGACTTCCGGTTTTGAACTTTCGGTTGAGGGAGGTGCAGATCTCTTTGATGATCTGGTCCGGGTGGGAGCTCCAACCGGAGCACTTTCTTTACTTTTCTCTTCTTCCTCGGCCTTCCTCCTCTTTTCCCGGCTGGCATCAAGTGCCTCCTTTGAGATGCCTAGGCCTTGAGCAATGTGCTCTACTTCTTTTCTCACTTTTCTTTTAATCTCAGGTTCCCTGAGTTCTACATGTATTTTTACACTCAGCTCCTCAAAGGTTCCAAACCTTTCTGCCTTAGGATCTTTGGGCTGACTTAGCATGTGTTGAACATGCAGCTCCACTATCTGTTCATCTACTTCATACCCCATGGGCATGATCCAGACAGTCCTTGGCTCTACTGCCTCCATTAGGCACTGATCAGTGTCAACCATAAAGCACACTGAGTCTTTGTATTTTTCAACAAGAGACTGGGGAATTCTCTCTCTTGCTTGCATCATGCTCTGAAAGTTTTTGAAGTATCCCCATAGAGCTGTATTTCTCACTTTTGCATCCCCAAGTCCATGCAGATAGTCTCTTATCTGGACTGCAACAGGTTTGTCATTCTGCCATACCCATCCACTTGTTCCGGGTAGCTCATTCATGAAGTAGAAGAATAGACATACAATCAGAGTACCATACTTGAAGGAATTCTTCTTATCCTTCTTGATTTTCTGTATATTTTCCATCAATTGGCTTAGCAGTAGTTCGCAGAGGTCATATTCTGCATTCTTTCTTAGCATTTCAAAGGCAGTGTATACTGCAGTTCCGGATACAGAATTCTCCCTACTGGAGTGATAGATCTTGTATCCTATTATCATTGATGCATATTTGATATCCGGATCCGAAATATCTTCAATGGTCATTGCCCTCTTGTCAAATTTTGATCCGGTGGCCTCAGTTACAATGTTGTTCTTGACAGATTTGAGGATAGGTACCCCTCCGGAAGAGTATAGACCAGTTACTGCTCTAATTGCCTCTTTTGTGATCTTGCAGGGTCTATCTAGCCATAGAAAGTTGTCATGCATCCTGCTCAGTACATACCGGACCCATTCATCTTCTTCAAAGCAGGGGAAATGAATAAATTGCTCAAATTGTTTCTTCTGAATATCCTTATACTCTGGTTTAAGCTCAAAAGCATTGTCTATCAGCTGCTTGTGATAGAGGTCTCTTAATTTGAATTCCCCAAATTCCTCAATGTTTGCATGTATGTAAACCCTAATGTCTTCGGTGTGTAAAACTCCGTGGGGAACACTAGAGAAGGCTCCTAGTGGATCTACCTCCAATGATTTGTAGGGATGTTTCTTGAATGAGGGGCGAGGTCTATCAGAGATCTTAACTATGTTTGGAGTAGCCATTCTTCAAAGATTTGCAGTGAGGTAATGAAAAACGGAGAATACCTTATGCGCCTTCGGTTTGCATGGAGTGGTTGGATTGATTTCTTTATGCAATAGCTTCGGCAGGAGATCCTTGGTGTGCTTGATGAACCTTGTTGCAGAGCTCCACTTTTCGCTTCTTCTCGAGTGCAGAATGAGTAAATGACCTTTGAGAAATCCCTTAAATTGCTCCGCGAACCCTAATATCTGTCTGCAATAAATGCTTCACCTACATCATTCCGGTTTGCCTTGTCTGGATAGCTTGGAGTATCCCGGATTAGTCCTGATCTGTGGATATCATCCGGATTTTTCAATCATGAATAAATCGAGGTAACATATTACAAGAACATCCCAAACACTCTGTCCAATCCGCAGAACAAGATAGTGCATTTCCGGATCTTTCCGGACCTTTTTGTAATCCTTTATCATACCGGAGCATCTCCCTGAACAGGTCTTATTTGATCGATCACAGCGTCTTCATAACTCCATGCGGACCTCTGAAAACTTGACTGAAGTATCTCAAGACTCATATCTACAAACCCTTTGATCCGCATCTTGTGCCACATCCGGTACCACTTGTTTGGCTGGGGGAACAAGATTTTCTTTGAGTCTCCCCCTGAGCCTGAGCTCACTTTTTAATTTCCGGAAGAAATATCAGCACCAGAGTCTGGTGCGGATCCAACCTCTACATTCTCTAAACTTTTCTTCACCCAAATCTTGCTCATCTGATTCCTAACCTCATCCGCATTCATCTTTTGTTTACCCTTGTCTTGATTCTGATTATACACCGGACCTCTTTTGTCCTGATTCTTGTTTCTGCAAACTTTAGCATTATGACCGGACCTATTGCAGATTTGGCAAATAACATTTCTTTGCATATTTGACTGATATCCTCTTGATCTGCATTGATTAGCCATATGACCTACTCTATTGCATGTGAAGCATCTACCTTTGAATGATTTGTTTACTTGCATACTTCTGCATTCATGGGATTTGTGTCCATACCTTTTGCAGTTGAAGCACTGTCCGGAGAAGGATGAATTAATCTGATTCATTCTCATTCTGCACTGATTAGCTTTGTGACCAAAGTGGTTGCAGCTGTGGCAATATCCATTGAAGGATGGATATCTTTGAGCATTTGGCTGTCTTACCGGAGGTCTTCTAGGCCTGCTTCTTGGATTTTCTGATCCAAGATTCTTCTGACCGGATCCGGAGCTTTCTCCTTTCTCATATCCCAAACCATACTTGTCATCTGTCCTCTTTTGACTTCCAAGAAGAACTTCAAGTTGAGCAGAACTTATCTTGAATTTCTCTTTATATTCATTTGCTGTTTGAAGGTCTCTTTTGAGAGAGGCAATTTGATCCTCAAGTTTTCCTTCATTATCTTTGGCATCTTCAAGATCAGATTCAAGATGTCTGATAATCCTGTCCATCTGGTGGCATTCTTCTGATTTTTCTTTTAGAGATTGTCTTAGATTGTCTTCAGCCTTTCTTTTTTCTTCAATCTCTTGAGTAAACTTTATAGTTCCTGATTCCATTTCATGTCTTAACATAATGACTTCTTTTGATAACTTTTCACATAACTTGGTTTGCTCAGTCAATTCTTCATTTGTATTACTTTCTTCACTTTGTCTTGCCAACTGTTGAAGCAGCTCCTTTCTCTTTTTCATAGAGAGACTTAATTTGTCTTTTAATTCTCTCATGAATTCATCAGCCTGTTTGAGTCTTTCCTTTAATTCACTAACTTCAGAATTTGACTGTTCAAGATCCTCAAGAGCAGTCTTGAGTTGCTCTCTTAAACCATATGCATCCATTTGAAATCCCAGATCTTCCTCAAGCTGTTAGGCTCTATTAGGAGGAACTTAGCTCTGATACCAATTGTTGATAACTGAGAGGGGGGGTGAATCAGTTATCCTAATTATTTCCCTTATTGAACTTTCCTTTTAATTGATGCAGCATAAAATCAAACATAAAACATTAACCATAAAACAAGAAACACATGACACAGTATTTTTGACGTGGAAACCCTGTTAAGGGAGAAAACCACGGGGTGATTAACCCAAAATTATTCTCTGTTAGAAGAATAGGAAATTACAAAGATGGCACTTGCCAATTAGGGCTCACTGCCCGAGCACACTGCTCACAAGAGGCCCACTGCCTACAAGAAGACACACTGTCTACAAAGTGATGAGAATCACAGTCTTGAACTGATTGGAAGCATCTGCATATGCTGGAGTTCAGTTCCGGTTAGGCTCAGTACACTGATCTGCTGCACTTCATCTTTCCTCTGTTCTTTATTCTGCTATCTTTCACATACCGGATCCTTTTTGTTACCTCTGCTCTTTATCTGGACTTCTTCGCCTATATCTTCACAACAACACCCCCTTCACAACTAAATCCATCCTCTATATATATCCGCACAAGTAATTTCATCACCTTTCTAGTCGGCATCCGGAACAGTCCAGTTTCTTACAAACTTTTGTTCTGTCGGCTGAATCCTTCCTCACCAAGCAATGCGGATCAAGCATATACTTGTAGATATCATTAATCATGTCGGCCAAACATGATTCATGCCTTCACAACCTCTGTCATCAACAGTAACACATCCGGAAAGCAGTCTGATACTCTGCCAGTCAGTTCTTCCTCTGTTTTCACTGTCTCTCAGGAATCCGATACTCAACCATTCATATCTTTTTCCTTGTCCATCACCGGAGGCTAAATCCTTGGAATATACCACTCAAGGTAGTCCTCTTGACTTCCCCAAATCCGCACTGCACCAAGACACTTCCTCTGAGAGGTCCGGACCAATCTGTCGGACCTTGCCACATGCTCTGTTCTTCTTCACCGGACCACAACATTCTTTATTCTGACTTCCGGTAGAGACACATCATGACTTGCGGATATGTGGGATGACCTTTGTTGCCATCAATGACAACAACCATGAATCCATATAGTGTCTCTTGCCAACAGGGGAGCCTTGCTTTTTGTTTTTATTTTTTACCCTTTTACCATCCTCGGTCATATGGGAGACCGAGGGTGATGTTCCATTGTAACTTCCAGAGCTAAACCATGACCGTTGGGATTTAACTGCATGTGATCACTTTTTTTCAAACTGTTAGTAGTTAACTTTTAGCAGTCAGGCCGGCCTTTTGTCTTTCAAGCCCTTAAGGAGGCACTTTGTTCTTTTTATCATAACTTGGTCATACAGGCTTGAAATTGTGTAAACAAAGACTCGTCGGAAAGATGACTTCACAAACTTCATAATAGTGTAGAAATTATCAGGTGACTATGTCATTTTCATGGCTTTTGTATCAGTCAAATTTAAACTTGCATTTAAACTTTAAAGGAGCATATATTGAGCAAAATTGATCCAATTTCGACTAAATTTTTTTAAAAGGGCATAGAAATTTCTGAATTTTCTATTTATGCAATTTATTCAGCTGTATCAGGTCATCTTAATCATATTTTATCAAACTTCATTTTTTTCATGTAACAGTTTTTTTTGCAAGTTTACTTGTTTCTTCTTCAATTTGGTGACTTGTAGGTGAACCAAAGGAGCTGGAGTAGTGTTTGGATCAGTCACAATAGCAACTTGGAAAGTGAAACTAATCATGTACACTTGTTTCATCTTTCATTTCTTAATCATTGTTTGTAAACACATTTAGATTTTGGGCTTAAAACGAACATCTTGCTTACAAACACACTTCAATTTGGGCTCCTAAAATGAATATTGTTTTCATTCACATAAAAAATTGGGCATAAAATGAACAAGTGTCTTCAATGACACATTTGGACTTGGGATCTAAAATGAACAAGTGCTTGAATTGTTTACACACATCTCATTTTCTAAAGGGTCAATTAACAAGTGCGAGTGTGAATCAAGTGTGTGTGTGTGTCCTCTCTCCTCACACTGCAAGGTGATATTAGAGATCAAAAGCACCTCACTTGGTTTGCTTTTGTCATACCCCTTCTAGGAGGCCTACTTGGAGACACAACACTCCAAGGGATGACCTCAACCGAGGTGTGAATCGAAAGACACCATCCTTGGAAGTTAAAATCTTGTCACTCTTGGCTAAGCCCCAAAGAACTTTATACCTTTGGGAAGTGAAGGTGAAGGGAGGGTTACCCCTTTCTCCCAGCTATGTGGCAGGATTTTGCTTTCATTTCATTTCCCTAGTCAACCTTGTGCAACCTAGATTAAGACCTCATTAGCCATACCCCACTTGACTAGTCTTAGGGCTTGTTGTTATATCTTCAAGTGTGTTCTTAATCATCACATTTAATATTGAAAAACAAATTTATCATTGTGTCTGATGTGTGTGTTTATACATTTACATGTGGGATCTTGTGTTTGATATTGCTCAAGTCAAACTTCCAATAAACACTTGCCACATCATCTTCAACCTGCTTGTCAAAACACACATCCTAATCCACATCATCCAATCCTAATCATTCTAGTCAGTCATCATTCCAAGCCATCATTCCAAGACATTCAATCACTTCATCCTACTCATTACCCAATCAACTTTATCCATTTCATATCCAAATCGCATCTTAATCATTCCACATCTTCACATCCTAATCTACCACTTGTAAACATGGACATGACATTCCCAAAAAAGACCTATGAGAATGATCCTTATGGTACCAAAAGAATGTTTGATACACTTGAGTGGTTATATAGAAAGGAACAAGTCCCTATGCCACCACAATATCAACAATTCCCACAGCATCAAGTCTTAGGCCAATATCAACAATCCCAAATTCAACAAACTCAACCACAATACCAACATCAACAACCTCCACATTGATCCTATGTATCAACTTATCCCACTTCATACCAACCTAATCTACCCACTTATCAAACCAATGCCACATCAAATTACCCCACTTCAAACCAACCTAGTCCATTTACACATCAAGTCAATGCCACATCAGCTTATCCCACACCTTTCCATATCAATGCCACATCAACATATCCCTTCACTCCACAACAAGCACAAGTGAACCCAAGTCCACCTTGGCAACAAGCTCAAATGTCCTCAACTTCACACCAACCCAATCCATCAACATGTCAAGTCAATTCCACATCATCATACCCCACTTCCAATATCAACCAACATCCACAACAATCCATACCCCAAGACCTTTTATCAACATATCCATCCACATCACCACAAGAACATGTGAACCCAAGTTATCCTATGCAAGACCTAATATCCTTTGATGAGGGAAATACCAATCTAGATCATGTATCCTATGAGTCACCTTCACCATCCAATCACATGCCAACATATGAGCCAACTAGTCCTATCACAACACCTTCATGTGATCCCAATCCTAGTCCATTGGTCCATAAACCTTCATCACCTTCATCCCCATGTTCCACTAACCCTTAAAAGATTCCATGGAGATACTTTTGGAAAAATTGGTCCAAGCAAATTTGATTGATCTATGCCCACTAAGATCATATTCTCCACCTCTTTTTAAACCTAATTGGTAAAGATAACAAATATTGTACATACCATAGGTGTGAGGGCCATGCCATATCCACTTGTACACAGTTTAAAAGATTGGTCAAGAACCTAGAAGATTGTGGTAAGATTGTGTTAGATAAAACCAATCTATCTAATCCCATTATCCATCCAACAAGTCTTAATCCTAAGCCTACAACACCATCTACCCTTATCATCCATCCATTATATTTTTCATCCACCCATACACTCATGAAGGATGTGATCCAATGGCTGCTAGTAAGGAATAAAACATCACCATGTCATCAAACACCTATCCTTGAGCCTCCCAATGAGTCCTCCATTAACATGCCTAGCCCTTCAAGCCCATCATGTGACCCACAATCCATCTAGCCTATTCAAGAGCCTCCTATCATGAGCCCAATTCAAAGTCCATCATATTCTCTTATTGATGAATATCAAGAACCCATCAAACTTACCCAAGAGTCTCCTACATCCATTTTCATGAAACCACAACAGTTATGTCAAGAGTCTACTCCCAAACATGTGGAAACATCAACCCCTTGTCTAAGTCAAGATCAAAGCACTTCCATTCACCCCATCCATAACATATATCTTTTCCATGATCAAGATGATATCCATAATGATGAACCTATCCATGAGCCACTTGATCCTATTCATACCCCCACTACCATTCATGAACAAGACACCTAAGACCTACATGCTCCATCTAATAAAAGTCTTGTTGACCTACTAGAGCATTCACCTTGTTTCATGGCCTTCCTTCTAAGTAAAGAAACTTCTCCACCCATCCATGATACACTAGCTGCCACTTGTCATGATGAGACACTTTCCTCCCAAGCAAGCATAGAATATCAAATAAGTAACTTGGATATTAGGGAACATAATGATAATCATGATCCTAATGATCCTTCCATATCCACCATTGACCATGTTACAAATTCACCATATCCTATTGGTTTATCCACCCTCATCCATGGATGTTCTTCCCTAGGACAACAACAACCATTGTCTTGTACCTCATCTTCTCCATCCAATAAAGAACCCAAGTCTAGTGTTCAAACTACACCTAGTCCCATAGTCCATCGCATACTTGGTCTTGGGTATATACACCAAGGTAAGCAACCTAAATATGTTGGTACTTTCTCCACTTCCTTCATGCATCCTAAGTCCACCACTTTCCAACAATGACCATTGTCTTCTACCTCATCTTCTCCGTCCAATAAAGAACTCAAGTCTAGTGTTCAAACTACACCTAGTCCTATAGTCCATCGCATACTCCAAAACATGAACTACCAAGGTAAAGGCTTAGGCTTTTATGAACAAGATATTTTGGAGCCAATCCATGTCAAGGTCCCCCCACGCTCATATGGCCTTGGGTATATACACCAAGGTAAGCAACCTAAATATGTTGGTACTTTCTCCACTTCCTTCATGCATCCTAAGTCCACCACTTTCCATCACAAACCACATCATATACCCAAAACATATGTGGCCATTCCACCTCCACTATCCTACAAATGTCAAAAGCATGTGACCATACACCTTCCACCATCCAATTTACCTCCATTACTTCCAACTCCTACTATAACTCCATCAACTTTACCTCTGCTCCTTCCAACTCCTATTATCCCTTCATCCACTTTGCCTCCACTTCTACCAATGCCTAATTATCCACTTATACATAAAACCCCTTACATTTCTAATCATGACCAACAAATGCATGCATTGTCTAAACATGAAGCTTCCACTAATTCCACCAAACCCAAGGGATTCAAAAATAAAAATTTGGATGCCGCTACCTATAAAGCCAAAAATTCTAAGGATCCTCATGCCTTAGAGCACAAATGCAAAGCGTCAAAGCAAAATCCATCTAAAATACTATCTAAACCCAAACCTTCACAAGAAAAGTCCAAAACTAAAATGGTTTGGATCCCTAAGCAAAAATCAAGAAAATCAAATGGAGCATCCACATCTCAAAAATCCCAACCATCCCCTTCCATCCAAAATTCCCATGTCATCCAAAAATCCCACAAGCAAAACAAAAATCATAAAAATGCTAAGTCTATGTGGGTACCTAAATTCTTACATCACACATCTGATAAGCAAACATCTCCATTGCTTCCTACACCACCATCCAATCAAAAGCTTCAATGTTTATCACGGTGTGTGCAACCATTGGTCATGATTCCCTTCCATTCCACAACATTTCCACATACCTCCATCTCCCCATCCTTCATCCATTATCCTACATATCTTCCCCATCACTTCCCTATGGTCCATTCTTTTGCATAAGCCTTTTAGCTATCCATCATTGCTTAAGTCCTACATAATCCGCATCATAATCCACTAACACACTTTCATAATCCACATCATAATCCACTATCTTTCCTACGTAATCCATATCATAATCCACTATCTATCTAATCCATCTCCATCTAACTTTCATGCAATCCCTTACCAACATCGATGAGCATAATGACATTTGACATGGTCCATGCAATGACATCTATCTCTAATGGCACTATCACCTTCATGGAACTAGACACTTGAGTCCCTCCCATCCATATTCCCCTTCTCCCATCCAAAAAAAGAAAAAAAAATCAAAATAGTAAAGAGAAATACCTTCGTCGAATGGTGAAAACCACCCTTGGTGGCACCTTGGATAAGTACCATGATGAAAACCTGGCAAACAGGTGTCATGTGTAGGTTGATCTTCTATGTCACTTACACTTGGGGGCAAGTTGTCTCATCTAATCTATCATTTTCCATCCTATCTATCCCACCATACCATTACCATACCATCCTACAATCCTTATCCATTACACCCATATACCTATCCTATTGAATGCATCCATCCTCCCTTCCTTCTTTTGATCTTGATAAAGACATAGGGGCAAAATGTTGACAAATGTTTTGGATATCTCTTGATATACCTCATCCTTTCCAATCAATCACTTCATTATCCTTTTGTCATAAGCATTGTCATGAAAAATCCTAAGCATTCCACCTAGAATGAGGCATGCTATTCCTATGTGATACAGCCTTTGGAGATCATATCCTAGCTCCCTTATGATGCACCCATCCATCCCCTTGCTTATCACCCATACATCTCCTTGCTTATCACCCATCCTATCATCCCATCCATTTATCCAATCCCATTCATTCCCTTGCATCTAGACTTGGTTTTCCATTGTCATTGGTGTCTAGCATAAAGGATATCAAAATTGTCATCCAATTCCATCCCAAAACATGTCAAAAAAAAAAAAATCCAAAAAAATCCAAAAAAAATTCAAATATTTTCAAAAATCCCAAAAAAATCAAATATTCCCAAAATACCAAAAAAATCAAATATCCAACAAAAATCCAAGCAATAAAATCAATCCATCAATTATCAAATCAATCAATTCACATCAATCCATAATCATCAAAATTAATTCATCACATCAATCCAATCAATTCACTCCAATCAATCGATTCACATCAATCCATCATCATCAAAATCAAAGCAAATCAATCCAATCATCAAAATCAATCCATCAATCAACCAAATCGATTCTTCAAACCAATTCATCCAATCTAATCACTCAAATCAAATCAATCAAATCATTCAATTCATCATCCAAGCAATAAATATAAATGCAAGTCATCCTTTATCCATACCAATCAAGTCAATCAATCTTGTCAAATTATCCAACTGCAATCAATGGTCTTGATCCTAATCTTGTTGTAAACCAAATCATCAATCATCAATGGGATATATCGTTCCCGCATCCTTGTGTTGATCTAGGGATATATCGTTCCCTGCAATGATATCACTATTATTATCATCAATCAATCAATCATTGGTTTACAACTTGATAGGGGCAATACCTTGTTTGTTTTTGTATCATTTGTGCATGCTTGCTTGTGTGTGTTATCATTTTATCTTACATTTGTATCAAATTTGTATCTTTCCAGCTAATATTCATATCTTGTGTATGTTGGAAGAGCTTTTTGCATTATCCTTTGCATCTAAGGTCATATCATACCTTTTGTGCATAAGGACATTAATGCTCTAAGTTTTCTTCCTCATACGTTAGACAAGGTTGTATTATGCTGGTGCACAAGACACATCGTCACCTTGGTCCTTATACCTTGGTGCATAATGTCTAGTGCTATATTAAACACCATGGTTGCTCACTTTCATTGCAGCATAACACATCATTCATTTCTTCTATCCATTCCCTTATCTTTCTTCCTTAACCAATCCCTTTCATTTTGAGAGCATACCCGTGTTCTTCCAACTCGCCTATCCTCTTGAGGGGCATCATCATATCCTTACGTCATCATCATATCCTTACATCATCACCATATCCTTAAATCATCATCTTCATCCATCTCATATTCTTCAATCATCTATCTCCCACATCATCAATAAACACTTAGAACTACATATCATCATTTTCATCATCATTGTACTGTGCTTTGATCTCGTGGATACACGGTATGTAGGTAGTCTAGAATATGAAGGAAGTATCTAGTACACAAGCACAAACAATTCATCATTTCCATCATCATCCCATTTCATCATCTTATCCATTTTCCTCTATCCATACCTTAGCTTATTTGAAATGATGTTACTCAACATAAATCTTATCATCTCGAACATCATCTCAAAGAGGGGCAAAATGTAGACATCCTAATTTATCCATGTCTTGCAACAACTAGTCAAATACATTATTAGAGACATCATATAGCATTTTGTGCTAATCCCACTTGTCCCATTAGCCAATTAATTAAATAAATCTCTATTTATTTAATTAATTTTCCATCATAATCCCATCCCATCATGACCTAGCCAATTAATTAAATAAATCCCATTTATTTAATTAATTTTCCAACTAATTCAAATAAAATATTTAAATTAGGTCCTCACCTCTCACCACATTGCAACACTTGTCCACCTCTCAATTGAATCATGTGTGGTAGTACAACTTTCATTTAATATCCTTCACATGTACAACTAATAAGACCTAATTTTATTTAATAAAAGTTTTTGTGTACATGATCACACATGAACTTTATTCTCCTCCTTACACTTGTCACATTACTACAACTCCCTTAAAGAGTGGGAATAACTAATCAATCCTAGCCGTCCACATCATTCAATTAGCCTTTTAATCTCCACCATCCATTCAAAATAGCCCCTTCCTATAAATCAACCCTCTTAGAACCCATTTTGATACATCCACACTTCAAGTATCCTTATGCTGTTGAATTTGCAATACATCCCCATTTCAAGTATCCTTATGCTGTCAAAATCTCTCCTTAATCTTTCATCCATTGTCTTTTCATCTATCATCTTCCATCTACCATCGTCATCTTAATGTTATGCTATTGAATTGAGCAATCAACATATCAAATCACTCAATCAATCAATCATGCATGCATCTATCATTCTATCTATTTGAGGTATTGAAGATTTGGATTAGGTAATGCATTTCATTGCTTAATCATTTGATTTATCCAAATTTTTTGTATACACGGAGGACTGCCGGTCTATGGTTGGAGGAAAAGCACTCGGGTGATGCTCTCCTTCCCAAGAAGAAGACATGCCGAGGCTTATGAAGACAAATGTCAAAGTTACATATACAATGCTTACCTTTATATGACTTGTTTGTTAAACTTATATGTATCTTATTGTTGATGTTATGAGAAAAACTTTGTAAATGTATAGTGAAAGCAAATCACTATTATGATATCTTGGAAATGTTGTAAATCTCTATTTTGAAATGTATAGAAAAGACATGCATATTGATTTGATTTATTTGATATTGATTATTACTTGATTAATTTTGATTATGGTAATCATGACTTTAGACTTAATGGTAATTAAGTTGGTTAATTTTTGGGTTAACAAGAGATGGCTTGTTACATATGGTATCAGAGCTATCAGGTTCAATACATGGACCTACAAGCTCACTACATGACATTTTCTCTAGCATTAACAGTTGCTAATGTTTGGATGTTCTTATGCCAGAATGGTAAGAATAAGAATGACACCCAGAAAGAAGGTAACAAGAAATGGATGTTATCTTAAGGCCTTGAGGGAGAGACCCTCAAGAATGAAATGCCTTGAACAAACTAGTTTCTTGGTAGGCACATGGTTAGCTGATGATGAAACTTTCACTGATGAGCTATTAAACGCATCAAGCAGGAGATGGGGAAAGCAGTTAGGGTTACTGCTCCTATCTCTGAAAATGAATCAGTGAAGCCCTATGCACCTAAGGAACCAATCATGGAAAGTGATCATAAGGATCGTAATATCATACCTTAAGCACTTGATCTTAGCATCCACTTCATTTTCAACCATAGCTTTGAACACCTTAAATTTATCGAAGGCATATGATTTTTCTCTTAAGAAAGTAACCCAAGTCATTCTAGAATAATCATTAATAAGCAACATAAAATACCTCTCACCTTGTTGACTATTTACTCTTGTAGGGCCACATAGATCAGTGTGAATCATCTCCAATGGATTTGAAGAAGAATACTCACTTTTGAAACTTGTCTTTGTCTGCTTTCCCGTTTGACATTCCTTGCATATTGTGTTTGCAGGCTTGATTATCTTGGGCATTCTCTCACTGGATGAGTAGAACTGATCTTTACCATATTATAAAAATTGTTGTGTCTCATTCTTTTGTACCACAGCCAACACTCACTAGATTGAGCCAACAAACATGTTCTTCCATTTACCTCCTTCAGATGATAGATATCTCCATATGTCTTGATGCCTTCTGCAACTAGTTATTTGGACCCTACCTTCCTGATTTCACAACCCTTGACATGAAAGGTGAGATTATACCCTTTGCTGCACATCTGACTAACACTGAGAAGATTGTGTTTTATCCCTTTGACATAGAGGACATCCTCATTCTTATTCTTCCCATCAATAGTTATCGCACCTTTTCCACATATTTATGTTGACTCTTCACCACCAAACTTGGCAACACCACCATCCCACTTCTCAAGGCTGATAAACTTCTCCTTGTCACTAGTCATATGATTTGAGCAACCACTATCAATTACCCAAGCCTTAGCTTCTTCTCTTGCATGAAAAGGAGTCCATATGTAACCATTGATTTATCATTGGTTTGATTTGTTTGCAAGCCATTAGTCTTCTCACATTTTCCAACATCATCCTTTTTATCACCAACACTCAAGGCCATGAAAAGTGTTTCATCATTTGAATCATCATGATCCTCATCTTCTAAAGAATAACTACTCTCGATGGAATACAAACTTCTTTTGAACTTATATCTCTTGTTACTGCTCCTTGATTCCTTAAAAGGACATTTAGAAGCAAAGTGACCAACCTTTCCATAATTGAAACATTTGATGATAACTTACCTTTGTATTTCCTAGTGCCTTTCTTTAGTCTTCTCACAAAATTTGCTTTAACTTCATCAGAGCTCTCATATTCATCGGCAACTTCTTCCTTTGTCTTCATACTAACTTTGAAAGCAACTTCTTTCTTTGGAGCATCACTGCCAAACTCTCATTTCAAAGGCAATAAGGGAACCAAATAGTTTGTCTACAATGTATGTATCCAAACCTGCATTGTCCTCAATAGCAGATACCTTACAACTGTAAGATTTGGGAAGAGATCTCAAAACCTTCTTCACAATTTCATACTCTTCCACTTTGCCACCAAGACTTGTGATGCCATTGACCACTTCATTCACCCAAAGCATATATCCAGCAATCTCTTCATCCTCTGTCATTTTTAGGGTCTCAAATTTGCTTTTGAAGATTTGCATCTTTGCTTGATTTACTTTCTTATCTCCTTCATAAATGGTTTCATGTTTAACCCAAATATGTTTAGCTGAACTGCAACTCATTACCTTTGAAAGTTCTGAATCAGCTAACCCATTCATTATAGAAAACTTTGCCTTGTCATTGTTATCATATTCCTTAACTTCATATGGATATGTAGGAATAGCAGCAGGAACTTTGTAACCACTCTTGATAGATTGCCAAACACCACATCCTAGAGAATTGATATAGCATTCCATCCTTAGCTTCCAAAAAGCATATTTTGTTTCATCAAACCTAGGTATCTTGTTGGATCCATTATGTGCCATCCCAGACCTTCCTTAAGTAGTTAAGCTTCTTTTAGAGGAACTTGGCTTTGATACCAATTGTTGAACACACCAGGATACTGAGAGGGGGGTTAAATCAGTATCTAAAAAACTTCAACTTATCTGGAGTGAATTAAAACTTAAGCATCACAATATTAACATAAGCATGAAAGATTAACATAATGCACATCAACACATAACACTAGATATACGTGGAAAACCCAAGAAGGGAAAAACAATGATGAGGATTATCTCACAATATATATGAAGCTCAAATAACAACTTTGTTTTAGGGCTACAACCCAAGGAAGCTACTACTCCTTGAAAACTTTGATTTAGGGACACTCCCAAGGAAGCTACTACTCCCTAAAGACTTTGTTTTAGGGTTACTCCCAAGGAAGCTACTACTCCTTGAATTGAAAACACACTTACAAAAGATTATAGTATGGCAATCTGTAAAGTACTCTAACCATCACAAAGGTTACATGAAGTGAATAATCCACTTAATTACAACATCTCAAGTAAAGATAAATCTCATAAATATGAATCAATATAAGTCAATAAATCTTACAAAATCACGTGCTTAATCCAAGTGATAGCACTATAAAATAATATACAAGTCCATTGGCTTTCATGCCATAATTTATCCAAAAATAATTACAAGTTACAATAAATATGTACAACAAGTATAATAAATCAAACACTCTCTAGTCACCACGAACCCACATGGTTCTCCTTCGAGCCGAGAGACGAGAACATGGCTCAAGCGCTTTTCCACCCAACCATGAAGCAATTACACTTCCTTGGATCCCTTCATGACATGAAGGAAACCCAGCCCTACACAAAATGTCTAGCTACCTAGAAACAACTAGTAGGAGGGAACACATGATGCCTAATGTGCAATTCTAAAGAATGAAATGTAGATTGTCTCACAATAAGATGTGGCAGAGATATATATAAATCAAGTTTTTGTTAGACAAATAATCATCTTTTTCAATGACTGCTCGTTTAGATCTAAACATTTGAATAATAGTTACAGGTTCAATTCCTGAAAAGAGGAAAAGCCATCTTTGATAATCCACATTCGGCATCCTAGCCCAAAAGTAACCCTCCAAACACTCATAGCTAGGAAACTACTAAAAATAATAAAACCTATATTTGCCTATAATTCATCTCTAACATTCCCTTTCCCTTGCAAACACACTTTTCAAGAAAGTAGTAAAGAGAAACATCATTCCCGAAAACACACTTTCAATTATGTAGGGAATAGAAACATTCATCCATTTACATGCAAAATATATATAGTTATATCCCCAACCCAAGTTTCATTCTTTCGATAGTTTGAAGGAACAAGTGTTAACTACCTTTTTACCCAATGTCATTTATGTAATTCAACCATACATCGCAATAAAGATCTAATAAGAGTGTATTCAATGTTTTTAACTTCACCCAATTAACTCAAAGCATAAATAATAATTCAGAAAAAGTATTTCTCTATTTTTGAGCAATAATATATATGCTACATGAGGTTTTGAATCAAGCTACAGGTATTCTATTGTTCAGGCTTCAAGAACTATTTAGAATAGCATGGAAGGATAGCGACAGGAACCTTCATAAATCTGAATTTAAACAGAGTTAAAGGTATGTGACAAGATATTAGCCACGATTGCAGGAGCATAACAATCAGCTACAAGAATTCACAAAATTCTAAAGCAGAAAAAGACGACAGCGACAGGGAAACTCAACTGCAACAACAATTAAAATACTGTGACAATAATTTGAATGTTGCCGTCAAATTTGAAACGGTTGTCCCAATTAGCAAGAATCATTTCTAACAGTAACACACACAAATCAAACTAAGAAGTAGGGTCGGCCTCCTATCGATAGGTGAGTCTTCTAATAAGTAAAAGCGGCTACAAGAACTTTATAACTACTAAAGGTTTAATAATAACAGTGACTGGGAAATGTGTATCGAAGGTTTCAACGGCTTGACAAAAAGCTAAGAAGGTCGATCTCCTAACAGTTCAAGAACACAGAAAATAGGGACAAAACAAGATCCATCAATCATGACACAGACATGCCATACACCGATTAAGCAGTGGCATGGTTTGCATCGAGCACATGAAGTGGATGGTGACAACAGTTGAGTACCCACGTAGGATATAAAAATGTAGGTAAGAGTAAATATAATCAATGGTCAAGGGATAAGATAAGGTCCAATAATTTGTTTTACAGCCAAACAAAAAGTAGGTCGAACCCAAGATAAGAGTAGAGGGAAGATACTACATCATCAGAGGTAAAAATGGGTCGGTGACAAGAACAAATTTAAAACTAAGTAAGAGAAGGTTGATCCAACAAAATGCAGACCAAAAAGAATAGACTATTCGCAGGCCAAAATAACCAAAGTATACAGTATTATTCCACCATTAATTTATTGCTAACGTAACAAGTAAAATACCTAATTGTAGACACCTAAAAATGTCTTCACCATTTAATCGATCTTCGACATCACTAATATCATCAATTTACCCTTCTAACTAATTAATTAAATTTTTATTTAATTAATTATTACCTCCAACACCTGATTATTCATCATTTCCCCCTTTGAATTGAATTAATTTTGATTAATTCAATAGTTACTCCTTTATTAACATTAACACAATTAATTAAATAAATATGAAAATGTTTATTTAATTAATTCACCCATGTCATTAAGCCTAATTAATTAAATAAACCATGTTTATTTAATTAATTCAGCCTACTAATCAGCATATCCCTACCCTAGTTAATTAAATACCTATTATTTAATTAGCTAGTCTAACCTACATGACCCTAGACCTAGGATTAATTAAATTAAACACCATTTAATTAATCCTAACCCATCCACTAATGTACTACATCCATATTAATTAAACTAATCACCTTGATTAGTTTGGTCAAACCTTGTTTAACACTCCTCCCCACATCCTCTAAATAAAAAATTGATTTTTATGCCACATAAAACAATTTTTTTATACACATTTGTCATAAACTCCATAAATGACCTCTTACACCACCCACTTTCATTAATCACCACTCTTCCCAAAATGAATTAAAAAATCATTTTTAATCCTCACCTCTTCCCCATGTGAATTTAAAATTCACATCTAATCCACCTCATCTACCCTCATTTAATCCTCTCCTCTTCCCAAGATGAATTAAAAATTCATCTTTACTCATCCATCCATTTTTTATGATTGAATCTAAGCCCTCCACTTCACATGCATCCTCATCCATTGATCTCAACTTCAAATCTTAACCCTTGGATCAAATCTCCCTCCAAAAAACTTATAAATACACCCTCATCCAAGTCATTTGATCATCCACAATTGAGCAAAGTCATTATGCCAAAATCTCCATCATTCTCATCTTCTTGAGCTAGGTTTTGTAGTGATTTGAATTTGATTTGTAGAGAATTTCACATTGGAAAGCCATGGGTAAAGCAAGAGTCTTTGGGTGCTAGGCGAGCTCCACCTTATCTAGGAGGAGGAGAACAATTTGAAGGTAGAAGATTTGTGTTCTATGCATGCATTTTGGGTTTTTATCTTCATTTGTTTTCCATACTCTCATTTGGCATGCCCGGTGGGACCCACAAGGTCCAAGCTGATCTTTTGTGTGATTTTTTGTGTAGAAAAATGTGGTTTTGCAGGTTTCAGTGCCAAAAGCTCTCTGTTTGGCACCATTTTTTCCCGCAGTGGCTCTATTTCTGACTGTTTCAGCACCTTTTTCACACGACATCCTCACTAATGTTTTGGCTTTAACATTCAGTTTTTATTTTTATTTTTGGTGTTTTTTGAGGTTTTTAGGCTAAGTTACTCTCAGTTTTCACAGAAAATACATAGAAATAGGGGATATTATGTCAAAATTTGCATAGGGATATCTTTAATGCTTTTTCATCTAACCCTAGCATATTTTATTTGATTTTTTATCTTTAATCTAGTCCTTTGTGTGTGGCTAACCAAGGGAAAGAAACTTTTATCTTATTTGATTTCATATTGTTAAAACTAATGGCTTTGTGAACAAGTTTTTGAAGCATCGCGTCGTTTTGGCGCCATACCTGCCTAGTTCGACGCTACCCAATTTAATAGACAAGGTAAAACTCTGTTTAGCATCATTTCATTATCTTGTAGTGCCTTTTGTCATTATTTTGGTGCCTTTTTGTTCTATGGCACCATTTTCATTTCCGCAAGGAGAACTCATTGGCGACTCAAAGCAGTACTTTCATTCAGTCTGCTCTACAAAATAGGATAAGTTGAAAGCCAAGTCCAAATCAGTATTAGCACTTACCATTCAGTGCTAGTTTGAAAGGAAGTCATACCTTGTGTATATGATACTCCTAGTAGAACTAATTAAAACCTTAAGTGGTTTACTGGATGCTAGTAACGTACCGATCCCCCAAATGTTCCCCCACTAGAAACCTTTGTTTAGTGGCCAAAATCCTTCTATTTTCTGGCTCAAGAGGTCGGACCTCTGAAGTCGTCCCACGTTCTCGCAGTTCAAAGTTGAGATAGTAAATTCCTTGAGATCTTCGGGTCTTTGGGAATTCAAAGTTTGATGCACCTGAGAAGTGTGTACCATGTAAGGGGGAGCCAGTACCACTAAACTTCTAAGCTATCCACTCTGAATAAGTGCGGCTCAAATTTATCTGCGGTGGGAATCTAGCAAATATTGTCTTTTTTCTTGCCTTAGGTTGTACAAGTGCTTGATGAATATTCAAACTACCACATTTCACAAAAAACCTTTGGCCATTGTGTTCTCTTGTGTGAAGTGTTTTCTCATCAAGAAACCATCATTGAAACATTCAACATTTCCCAAAAAACCAATCATTTGACCTTCAAAAATCCAAAAGTTGACATCAAAATCCCAATTCTATCAAAAAGTTGCCATACACTGCCTTGTTTTGGCACCAAAATCTTTTTGTTTGGCGCCTAAATATTCACTATGCTTTCTTTAGCACCATTTTCCAAATCCCTGGCACCATTATTCACTATCTTGGCACCTTATCCTTAGGCTTTGGTGCTATTTTCAAACCAGTTTGCACGCGTGCCTAGAAAATTATTTTGGGACCTTTAAACTCTGCACATCTATAATCCGCAACCACCTTGTCAAAATCTACCAAAACCATAGCCTACCTTTCACCATCATCCATAATCATTTTCACCCATATTCCCATTTTGACCTTAGAGAATAATCACTTTTTGGACCCTTCACTATCAATCAAATCACTAAGCCCATCCATAATTCCTCTTTCAATCTTCATACATATTCCCACATAGCCTTACATTTTGATTTTCATCTTTGAACCTCCACTTTATTCCATCTCACATCCAACATTTGTCATCCTCATCCCAACACTTTCCAAAAGTCTCAAAATACAGTCATCCAAAAAAATCAAAACCATCCAAATATCCAAAATTAAATCTCTTAATCAAATCCACATTCATATTCCAAATCAACCTTTGAGCTAAAACCTAGATCTTATCATCCTTTGTTATCCCATTTTGCTTGTTGGTCATTAGTCTACCTTCAAGTGAAATAATCATCCTCTTTTTTCCTAAAGTCATTAGTCTACTTTAGGTAAGAAGAAACATCCATCATTACAAAATCATAAGATCTAGATCCATTCAAGCTCACTTTTGGTTTGAATATCCTCCTAAAATAATCAAAATTTTATCCAACATACAAATCATCTAAGGTTCCTTTAGTTGATTATTACCCAAAATCATTTACCCTAGTCATATAAGGTTTCCTTGGTTGATTATTATCCTTAGTCACATCCTCCTAATCGTCCCAAGAATCATTTTCACCTACATTCCAATCCATTTCCTCTTTCACTCCTTTCGGTCCAAAATTTTTGAAAATCAATTCACCTAATTCCTTTAAGGTCTTAACCTCTAAGGTTGTTTCCTTCCATCCTAATTTATTTTACATTTATCATCCTTAGGTTGCCACTTTTTGGGATTTATTTTCTAAAATCTAAAACCCATAGCCACATCACACCACTATCCTTAGATTTAGACTTTGAGAATATTATTCCCCAAAATCTAAATCTTTGATTCCCCAAACAAATCACTTCGTTACCCTTTTCATCCCCATTCTCCAAACATTCATACCTTTAATCCCACTTATCTTTGGGTCCAATAAATAAACCTATTCTCTAAGGTCTTCACCTTCATCCCCCAATCAAATCCACACTATTGCATGCCCATAACAAGATCACAAGCCAAGAAGAATCAAGAAATGAACCATCTTGGAAACAACTTTGGCATAGGGTGCCACAAACCAACCAAAATAATGTCCCCATCAATCAAGAAGTGCCATCATATGATGCTATCACCATGCTAAATCCTTTCCCCTTCCCATCACAAACACAACCATCTAACACCAACCAAGTAGATCAAGATATCTTAGACTTTACACAAGATTCTGATTCTATGGATATGCTTGATAGAGTCCTAAGATCAGACCCTAATAGATATCTTGAATTCCTTCTCCGAAATGGTGCTACAATAGCCAATGTCACCACATCATCACAACCATCCACATCACATACCAACCCTAACACATCTCAAATCTCTAATGTCACTACATATACCATTCCCACAAACTCTAATGTTACCACATCCATAATCCCCACAAATATATCAGCCACACCAAATATCTCAAACATATCGGCCTCTACCATCACCTCATCTATACCCCAAATCACCTTAAGCATCCCTAATAACACCACACACCCTAGTACTTCCACAAGTTCTTCTTAACTCAACAGTAAAACTATATCTTTCATAAACCAATTATTTTTACAACCACCCCCTAACACAACCAACACCAACCCATCATCTATTTTCACATATGTACAAAACCCCATCGCCCAAGCACCCGTTGTGTCATTCGTCCAAACCACCCAGCACAATCTTAACCAAAACCAACAACTTCCACCACGTTCTCCAACATCTCATCGCATACCAACAACACCTCGCACTTCAAAATCAAATTTCCCAAAATAAAACATTACAACACCAAACTCCACCTCAAAATCAAATCCCACCCTTCCTCCAAGAACTCATGCAAAATCAACAAAATCACATCCCACAACCACCTCCCAACCAAGATTTAGCTAGGTCATCCAAACATTAATCCAAAAGGTGGACAACATGCAACAAGGAAACAAACAGAAGCAATATTCTTTTGAGGATATTTTCCCTTACCCATTTGATAGGACATTGTACATGCCTCCCTTTCCCAAAAACTTTGAAACACCCAAATTTGACAAGTATAAAGGAAAGGAGGACCCTAGGGAGCACCTTAGGGAGTTTTATATCGCGTGTCTTGAAGTCTCATATGACGACACCTATTTAATGAGACTTTTCCCTAGAAGCCTTGGTGGTCAAGCCACCAAATGGTTTGCTCACCTTCCTCCGCGTATCAAAATGTTCCATGAACTTGCGGAGAAGTTTGTAAACCATTTCTCTTATAATTTTGAACATGAAACATCAATGACTAATCTTTGCAATACCAAACAAAAGAATGGAGAATCTTTCGCCACCTTTTTGCAAAGATGGAGAGGCTTGGCAAGCAAGCTCCCTTGGCCTATCCCTGAAAAATAACTAGTCACCATGTTTGTGGCTAATCTTAGTCAAGAGATGGGTTTCCATTTGCAAATGCAATGTACATCCACCTTTGAAGAGGTCATCGACAAAGGCACAACTATGGAGAGAGCCCTTATTGCCAAGGGCTCAATAAAACTCTACAACAACAAAACCACCAACAATAACAACAACAACAAGGTCAACAACAACACCCCAAACACAAACAACAACACGCAATCAAACGATAAACCTCACTTTTGGGGTAAAAATAAGAACATTCTTAATGACAGCATCACTGATGTGAAAGTCGTTCAACATCTACAAAACCCACCACCACCAAGCACATCCATCATAAATAATGTCAATGTCCCCAAAGGACCACCAAAACAAAACAACAACCCTAAGAGGAAGTTCACACCTTTAGGGTAACCTATCGAAAATGTGTTCAGGCCCTATGATGAAAATCAGTTCAAATCCTCTTGGTTTGAAAAAAATGCTTATTGTGAATACCATCGTGTAAAAGGGCATAAAACCTCTAACTATATGAGGTTAAAACACTGTATACAAGATCTTATTGATAGAGGTGACATAACCATTGATGAACCGCCTAAGAAATCACCAAATACTAACCTAGGAGCTTACAAGGAACATCTACCTGATCACAACAAAATAAAAACATCCTCCTCCAACCAAGCCTACAACGTTGTACCACCTCCCGCTTCTTTTGACTCCGTTGTGGGTCGAATAGAAGATTCTTCCAACCGCATCAACACCATCACCATTCAAGCCAAGACCCCAAATTGTACCGTCACTACTTTTTGTGGCCGTGTATCCATTCGTGGGGCACCCACCAATGACCAACCCTGCACATCTACATCTACCAATCCACCATTCGCCCACAAATACAACCTCCTAGACCATCTAGGCAAGACCCCCGCACAAAACTCCATCCTTGAGTTGCTTCACACGTCTCCCCTTCACAAAGAAATCTTCTACAAATCCTTAATGGAGACCCAAGTCCCCACCAATTTGAATGAGGATCAATTCCAAGCCATGGTGGGCCACATCACTTCACCTCACCATCTCACCTTCTCTGAAAAGGATCTTCCCGCCTTCGACGACCTACATAATGATGCCTTGCACATCGAAGTCCGCATCCACAAACACATCATAAAAGAGTCTTAATAGATTATGGCTCTAGCCTAAACTTGTGCACTCTAAAATTGTTAAAACATTTTGGATACTTTGATGTATTGGTGGATACTAGTGAATGTATAACTATTAAGGGGTACAATGATACTGAGAGACTGTTTGAAGGCACCATTAAACTCCCTATCCAAGTGGGGTAGAAAATCTTGGAAACCAAGTGTCAGGTGCTTGATCTTGACCTTCCCTACAATATTCTCCTCAGTTGACCGTGGATCCATGCCATGCAAGCCATCCCTTCCACATTTCACCAATGCTTGAAATCCCCCCATAATGGCACAGAAGTTACTATCTATGTCGATCCCCGTCCTTTCCAATATTACATCTTTTTGGAAGGACACGACCTCACCTTCTGCCCAGATAACAATGCCACTAAGAAATCAACCTCACAAGCCAATCCTACATCATCCACTTCATATGTTGACCCTTCCAACATTGCCACTACATCACAAACATCTCCACCATCTAAAGTCAAGATCAAGCTAAGCGACATGTGGTGTGGCAAATATGACCTACACGGTGCCTTTTGTGTAGGATTATTGCCCACTCCTAAGACATTTGGTGCTCCTAGGGAAGAGGAAGTCTCCACAGTAGTCATCAAATGCAAACCATCACCCACCTTCGAGAAGAAGCACCTCCTTGACCAGGATATTCTCGAAGACATATCCTCATAGTTATACAAAGATGAAGAAGCAGAACAAGAAGCCCCTATTATCTCGGCTGAAATCTATGGAAAGGGTCTTGAGATTGTCAAGTATATGGGCTATAAAGGACAAGGTGGTATAGGCCTTCATGAATGTAATCTTCAAAATTAGTTGCGCTCAATTTTGTAGGATGACCCCTACGAAACTTGTCTATTTCATATCCTACAACTCTAAGCACACAAAACAAGGTGAATTCATTTGTCCTTGTGCATGGTCCCCTAGCTCTGAAAAAATCTCTTCAAGTTCTCCTTTGTTTCGACATCTCAAAATTTGCACCATCAAGTCAAACTATGAATGAATTAAACATTTGTGTTTGAACTTATTGGGAGTTAGAATGTTTTTCAAAAACATGTAAGGGTAGTGTTTTTCCCCACCATTGCATGTTTGAGTGTTTTGAGACACATGCATGGTTAGTGTTTTTGCCCGCCCATGCATGTTTGTCCTTTTTAGTAAATGATGCACTAGCGGTAAAAATCACCACTTGTGCATGTGTTTCACCCCTTCTTACATATGCATGAGCAATAATTTTTTCTGCCAATGCATCATTTAGTTCACGGTAAGTGCATTAAATGCACCTTGAGTTAATGTTTAATGAAAGTGTTTTATAGGTTTTAATCATTTTTATTTTTCATTTTATCTTTGTTTTTGTGCCCCCGCGATCCCTCTAATATCTAACAAACACTCAAACCTCTTTGGAGTGCGTGATTGGTTTATATCTTCTGAGAATTGAGTTAGGGTTTCATCATTTTTATCTAGGTATGACTTTTCTTGTTCCCTCATTCATTTATGCTTTAGGGTTTGTCATTTATTTTTAGATTTTTATTATGTTTGTTATTTTCCCTGGTGTAAAGTTGATTAAAAAGAACCCTGGTGCTTCTAATTAAAACCCTATTGTTTTCATAGGAGTCTCTATTTCTTTTTGTTGGAAGTCGGTGGTTTTCATTTCTCTTGTGTTGTCATTTATGTTTCATTTAGAGCTTTTGTTTCGACTATGTTTATTTTCATTTTTTCTCTGTATTTTTGGCATTTCTGGCCGATGTCTCATTTTTCTTTGAGTTTCTTCTTCAATGTAGAGATGGTAATTTTTGCCAATCTCACATTAAAGATAAGGTTCACCTCATGCATGAGCGGCAAAAATCATTACCCATGTTTGGAACATTGTCTTCCCCTTAAAGTGATGCATGGGCAGCAATTTTCCCTGCCCATGTTCTTGACCAAGTTTTTCCTCAAAGTGTAAGGGCAGCAATTTTTGCCGCCGATACATAGAGGTTACTTTGAGTCTTAACCTACTTCCCAATGCATGGTTAGTGTTTTTACCCGCCGATGTACATTTGTAAATTCTACCAAATACACTAGAGGTAATTTTTACCGCCGATACACATGTTAACTTTTTCTTAATAGATGCACAATCGATCTTTTTCCATGCTTGTAGTCTCAATAAAAGTTACCTCAAATGCACTAATGGTAATTTACCCTACCCGTGCATAAGCAAGTTTTTCAAGTATGCAATACATAAGCGGTGATTTCACCCACCAATACACTTGCAAAGTTTTATCCCTCTACATGCGTAGGCATTGCTTTTTGCCTCTCTAGCACTTTGCAATGAAATGCAATACCCTCCATATGCAGGGGTGGGTATTTCTGCCACCTTGACATTGAATGCAATTCCCTTAACATGTAGGGTGGTGATTTTTGCCACCCGTGCACCTTCTTTCCCAAAATTCTCTAACTCTGAAGAATTTTTGCATTTGTTAACTTTCACCCACTTTCACTCAGTTGATCGCTTTTATTGCTCTCTAGCCCCGCCGAGCTCGTGCTACTGATCATGATTTTCAAAACTACAGTTTCCCCATTTGCCAAATTTTCCCTAACACTACAAAATCATGCCTTTTATTGTCGTAGTTGCTTCTGCAAGACTGTCGAGGTCTTTCTCTCAATCAAGTGAGTTCATCTTTCAAATGACTGATCCTTCAGCAAAGAAAGCGAAAGCTATGAATTACAAATACCAGGGTGTGTTTCTCATAACCTTGGTCACATCCAATATGGATGAAATACGGGATATAGAAATTGGCCATGTGGATATGGCCGAGTTTGTAGAAAGGACAAAGCAACAGAATCCAAGTCATTACATAAAGAGAATTGTGGAGAATAATATCCATTTGGTTGCTTCCTTTCCTGTAGCAGCCCACAACACTAAGTTTGTTCTTCAAGTAGCTCATTTATATAACAGAGATAATAGAACAATGGTTGATGCACAAGGCAATGTGATAATGAGGTTAGATGCAGAATTCATGGATAGAGTTTTCATGTGTCCTGATGCAAAGTTGTACAGAAATTGATCTCAATATTTCTTAGGAGTATGACAAAGATACTGAGAAAGCAAAGAGGGTCATAAAAACTAAATGGTTAAAAACTGCCAGGCCTAATCTTTTCAGGTGGATGAAGAGTTTCCCAAGGAGTGACTTTGTCGAAGAGGTCAGTGACTTGATAACTCTTCTCAACAAAGTTAGAGGGCTTTCTTCTTCATCCGCTTTTCATGAGTGGATGTATCCTTATATCAAAATCATCCTCCAAGGTAAACAAAAGATCTTTTGGGGTGAGAAAATAAGTAATTCTCTTCATGAGCAATTGACCAAGATGTCTACAACTTCCAAATTCTACATGACTTCTTACTTGGTCTATGCAGCTACTTCCATGAGAAGCTTTCCAGGATCAACATCTGAAGGAGATAGAAGAGTTATACCTATGTATCAATACTATCCACAATTGACTTTGAAGGGATCAATTCATCACTTCTGGAGGGTAAATGATGTTTTCTTTGCAATATTTTTGTGTCTTTTGTAGCCCTAATTAGAGCACAAGAGAGTGTCAGATGAATCCTGGGAGGTTATAAATAGTTTTAGTTGTTTGTATCTCCAATTCCCAACTTTTACTTATCTAAGAGTTGGCTATTTCTAAGGATATCCCTACATGTTGCCCAAATTTCCTAGTGATAAAATTGTCTTAATGGAATTATGTTGGCAAATGATTGCCATGCATAACAAGCAGATGGAGTTACAGAAACCTGGTTTCAAGTTTCCCATAGAGATTCGCAAGTACTCTATTGCCACTTTTGCTAAAGCTAAGGCTCTTGAGACTGAAATGCAATTGGTAACAATGAAGTATTTCAAGAGGAGAAACAATTTTGATTTCAGGAGGGTAAAAGACAAGATCAAGAGGAAGACTCTATCACATGTCCCAATGGTAGAAGATATATGGGCTAATTTGAGGACTCAGGAAGAGATCAGGAAGTTGGACTACTGCAGGTTAACCCAAGTCAAGTTGAGGACTTAGAATTGGTTGATATTCCAGAAGGAATGATAGATGATGACGACATTGTGAATCCCAAGTATGTTAATGAAAATGTTGTTGGTTCTCCTTTGCCTGTAGTTTTATGGTCAAAGAAAGAGTTGACCTCAATAAGGAAAAGATTTGAGCCTATCCTGGTAAATACAAATGTGTGGCTAAAAAGCAAAGGGATGCAGTTGAAGGATTTTATCACTGGCTTAGAGGAGGAGACTCTAGAACATACAGGTAAAAAGGCTGAAATAAGAACAAAAAGTAAGAGCAATGCACCTAGTTCTTCCAAGGCTCCTAAGCCTAAGATAATTTTTTTATCAAAAGGTGGCAAAGATAAAGTGTCTGAAGAAGAGCCAAGTAGAGGAGAAATGGAGATAGATGAATAGGCAACTAAGGAGCCTGTTGATGTGGAAATGGCTACTGAAGAGAAATCTTCAGAGGAAAAAGAGGATGAATAGGAAGTAGAGAAAGAAGACAAACATGAATAGTTAGAGGAATTAACCATGTCTTTTGAAAAAGATATGACACAAGAAACTCAAACTTCTTCTCCTTTGTCCACTATACCTCTTTCAGATTCTATGCCTATTGTTTCTAGTACTCTAGTTACTCCTATTATCATACCATCTTCTGGTTCTTCTACACCATCTTCTTCTATGACAATTTTTGATAGTCCTAAAGTTTCCTTTAATTTTTTTTTTTGGTTCTTTGGGATCCTTACCAAGTTTGTCTTCTCCTTCCTATGACATTGGTGATCAAACACTTTTAGACTGATTTGTTTCAAATATTGAGCAGGCTGATAATGTTAATGTGCCAGGTGCTATCTTTACAAACACTTCTCTGATATTACTACAACTAGTGTGGGTGCAATTCCTTCTTTGCAAGTAATGGGTTCTAATCCATATGCAAGTTCATTAGTGCTTCATTTGTGGCTCTTATCCTACACTCCAAAGAGGAAAATGCAAGCCATCACTCTAGATGACTTCGATTTTGAGAAGCTAGCACCTGTCAAGGCAAAGACCCAGAAGAAACCTAAGACTCTCTCAGCTGCTGGAAGATAAAGGTCATAAGTATGTATAAATCGCTCAACCTCCACCAGATGCTACCATTGAGAATTTCAACATGAGTGATTATTTAATCTCTAGGATTGAGCTAGGGAAAATCACTCATGAAAATGCTAAGGCTGATGTACAATCAACTATCAATTCTTTGATTATGAAATTTGATCATGAGAGAGAAATGAAGGATCAGTACAAGGCAAGAGCAAAGCAACTAGCTGCAGTAATACAGAAGATCACTTTGTCTTTTGAAATAGTGGAACCTGAAGCAATCACTATGGAGGATCTTGTTATCCAGAAAGCTGAGAAAACTCATGCTAAGGGAAAAGTAGTCGAAGAATATCTTGAAAGTATGCATGAGCAAGGGGTACTTCTAACAAATACAGTTGAAAAGAAAAGCAAAATGGAGAAGGTAAGATCTGAATTGGATTACCTGGTTAATGCTTTGTCTTGGAGATTGAGTATTTAGAGACAAGTCTTGAAAAGTGGACCGACATGAAGAAGAGGAAGGTGAAAACCTTGGTATCAATTGGCATCATTTCAAATCATGAATCATATGTAGAAACTAAGGAGTCATTGATTCACCGTAGCAATGTGTTGAAAGATTTGATCAAAGATTTGAAAAGTGCTTAGGAACTCAGTGTTGATAGTGATGTTGATCTTCTTCATAAGTTGGAGGAGCTTCCATGAAAACTAACAGGTGAAGATCATCAATTTCTTTCAGCTGAGGAAATGGTCCAGGAAAGTATAATTCAAAGAGATTTTGAGAAAAAAGATTTTTCAATCGCTTCTCTGGATAATCTACTAGACAATCAATTGACTTTGGATAATCTAAAGGCTAAATTGATAAGTTGTGAGAAAGCAGCCACTGCAGTGAAAGATGCAATAACCAGAGCCCAAGTCATCTCCAAGAATACAGTTGGTCCTGATAGTCTTGAAATGCAAACATTGTTCACCATGTATGAAGATTTTCTCAAGAAGGATGGGGGTGAGTTAATTCAGATGTTTGTGCCTTAGTAAATTTTTCATGGATTTTCATATGTACTTTGTATTTAGTTTTGGACATTTTCACATGTACTTTTCAAAGATGTAATTACATGTGTAAACAAAGGAAGTCCTAAGTCAATAAGGACTCTTTTGTTGAATAATTCAAAGTAGTTAGACTTTTTCCTAGATTATCTCTTGGCCTCACCCTATAAATAAAGGAATCCTCTTTGTATTTTTTTATCTTTTATCTATTACAACAAAACTCTGCCGATTGAAAAGCAAGTCAAGACTTTGTGCTTATTTGTAAAAATCAATTTTCAAATATTTATCAATAAAAGAGAGCAAGTTCAATTCCAATCTTTGTCTTGGAGTGATTTGTTTTATGATAGAATTGTTCTTACGTCTTTGTTATCATATTACCTTTGAGAAGTAATTGGAGTGTGAGAGTTTATTTCAAGTGATTGAGGAGTATTCTAAATCTGATTTTAAAAGACTTTGAGCTATAAAATCATTTATGAGGATTGTGTTGTGTTAGTGAATGAAAAATAGCTTGAAGACTTTGTGCTACAAGTTGTTATCTTTGATCCATTTATCTAATCTTAGCGTATAGGTGAAGACTTTGGGCTGCACTTTTTTCCAAATCATTTTATTTTCAATTGTTGAAAGAAGCAACAGAAAACTTTGTGTTTCTATGGGTTTATGGCGATTCATAGTTCCTTGCATAAGTATTAGTTTTGTTAAAATCATTTTCATAAAGTGTAAGCATATATTCTAAAAAAAGAGAATATGATGGAATAGAATCACCCCATATATAGTTATTAGTGTAAATAAGTTTTATCAGTTATTAGTTTGTAATAGCTTGCAATCAGAGGGAGGAACCTCCCCTTGCTGAGATGAGAGATTTATCTCATCACACTGAGGTTGATATAACCTTTTTGTCTTGAGTGAGTTAACAACAAAATATTCACCCAACAATGAACAAGGGATTGTGGATCCAATTCAAGCAACAAGAAACCCACGTCTTCATGGATTAGGGTACGGGAAACAAGAATCCATCCAAGTGCTAATGTCAAATGTATCTTAGGTGAGGTTACTAAGGTCTCCCCTACAGTCGATAACATCAACGAAGCAGACCATCAAGTCTCCTTTAGTGATTTCATTGAATTCTTTGAAACCTCTGTATACACCATCTATACCCTAACCACCACTCCATCCAACTACCGTGACTTACCTCTTGTTTACCCCCGGCTTATAGATTAAGACCAATAAGGACCTCTCATCCTTGATGTTGCACAGAATGATGAAGCAATAGCTAAGATGATGGGTGTCAAAGATCACTTCCCCCTTGGATACCATAAAGTTGGATACATCATGGAAATCAATACATCTACCTACTTCAGAGAAACCATCCATGCTCTTAGTCACAAAAACATAAAAAAAAAATAACACCCCCTAGTGAAAACCACTTTGTGGCACTTTCGAGTGAAGAAAAAATCAAAATAAAGGACGTATCACCTAGTGAAAACCTCCATGAGGTGCTAGGAGATGAGAGCATGGGCCTCCCCAAAGTGGATGAAGTATATCCAGACAGATCACCCATCCTAGTTGAAGCATCGCAGGAAATGAACCTTGGAATAGAAGAAGCACTGAAAATCACATTCAGAGCAGAGTCCCTTACAGCAACAGAACAGGAGAACTTCCTAGCCATTTTTAAATAAAGAAGCCATAATTTCGCATGGACCTATGCTGACATGTCGGGACTAGATCCACCTTGGTTGTTCATCACCTTGCGGTACATCCTGATGTGAAACCACTGAAACAAAAGCTAAGGAAGATGAATCCTCAAATTATGCTCATTGTCAAAGAAGAGCTTAAGAAAATCCTAGATGTGGGGTTCATCCATCCAATAGATTACCCTGAGTGGGTATACAATATTGTACCTATAGCCAAAGTCACTGGGGGCATCCGGTACTGCACAAATTTTAGAGATCTTAATAAAGCTTGCCCTAAAGATGACTTTCCACTACCAAACATTGACATCATAGTGGATCTCACAATAGGCCATGAGATGCTGTCCCTGATGGACGGTTTCTCAGGGTACAATCAAAGCAGGATTGCAGAGGAAGACCAACATAAAACATCCTTCATATGCCCATGGGGGATATACTGTTGGATCGTGATGCCTTTCAGCTTTCAAAGAATGCAGGTGCCTGTTGGTAAATAGATTTGCACTATAACATATGGCTGATTATATTGACTCTTTGCCCAAAAAAACACATAGTGAAAATAAAGTTGTAGTTTTCCTATCAACTTATCTCTGTGTGTAGAGGGGCACCTCCCTCGTTTGATAAATTATAGGTTTTTGTGAATGAAATGCAATTAAAGAAAGGTTTGGAAGATGAAGACAATGGGCTTACGAACATTGACTCATCCCGCATGCATAAAGTTCAACAATCCCATCAAAACAATATAAGAATACTTCTTAAACTGTTACAATGAGTGTAGTATTAGAAAGAAGAACTGATTCAGGATATTTTCAACATACGTTGAAACATTATCTAATAACCAATTCCTTCAAGACTAGTTGTTATTCCACATTGCAGATGCAAAATTATGTAAAGAAAACCATCATCCATCAACATAAGAGGAATGAATAATGTTAAGAAGATGTTTGAGATCACACAATCCAAAAATGCTTCTTATTTCTCCACACTGAATTGTACAACTCTGTTCCTTATAACATCCTTATAAATGTGAAAGCTAAAAAGTCCCTATTACAAACACCAAGCCTTGTATATATAGACTTGTTTTAGTAACCAACTTTATAACTACCTTATAACTACTTCTTGTAACTACCCAAAATATGTTATGCAAATAAAAGTGCACTTTAGGTAACATTTATATAATGTTTCAAAAAGTCCCTGAAAGAATAAAATGCACTTTTCACCTTAATTACAAAAGAGTGATATAAAGTCACTTTCATAGAAAGAGAACTAAAACTTTCATTTGTAAACTTTGAAAAGAAGATCAATAGGATGGATCTCATGAGAGACTATCAGGTTTTGTCCTTGCCATGTTTGACACCATCTGAAGATGTTTCTGCTGCTCCAAATTGTTGTGAAGGGAGGGTAGACTTTGTTTTGTATACCCTAAACATCCTCACTGCTGCAGCTATCAGCTTATTTTTGGGAACAATTACTCCTGTCATGCGAAGCTTCCATTTTGATTGATCTTTATGGACATCATTCAAATTATGTCGATAAATTGATATGTGATCAATACCAGAATTGACAGCCATGAAGATGAGGTTCAATTTCTCCATAAGTCCTTCATTGAAAACTTGTTCGTAGAACAACCCTGTGTTAATCATGTCTTCAAAACTTCTTTTGATAGTTTGGGCTTCTAAAGCTGAAAATTTATCTATCTCAATTATATCAGGATTGATTGCCAATAAATCAGTCTAAATATTCTTCTTCACCTGCTCACAAACTTCCAAGAGCTTTTCTTGGGCTGCCAACACTTGTCTTATATTAGACAGTTTCCATTCAACTGAACATAGCCAAAAACTAGATTGGTTTTCTTCAATGCTTTGAAAGACTTTTTCAGCAAGTAATATCTCATTATCAGTTTTGATCATCTCACCAAGGTCTCTGGATATTCCCTGCCATAACAATTCTTTTTTTTGGATACCTTTCATTTCATTCTCAATCTCTTCCCTCTTTGTTTTTGCTTCATCAAATAGACTCTTTGCCTGCTCAAAGAAACTGAAAGCTTTTGATTTCATATGTTCAACCCACTTTTCAATCAGCTTTCCATACAACTGGTATTTGCTAACACTCTCAATAATTTCCTTTTCAACATTACTTTCAAGAGAGAAATTAGTGGAGGAAGAAGAAGCCTCAAGAGGCAAAGATGATGTATCTATGATGGCTTTGAGATAGGATGTCAAAACTTGCACCTGTTGCTTTAGTTGTTCTTTTGTGTGTCTTTCCTTCTCTGTTCTTTTTATTAACTAGGCAGCCGATACTTGAAAGTTTTGCATGTCACCCTCATATGTAGATGGGCCAAGATCTACCTTAGTGATGTTAAAATCACTTTCCGTGGCCTCATTCAAATTCTTTTCTGAAACAGGTTGTGCAACCTCAACACAAAGATTGCCCAATGAAGAATCCACTACCATCCTCGATGTGACCTTTATCTTTTTAGATTTGGGAGACCTTTGCAGAAAATTAGAGACTGTATCAAAATCTGGCATGATTAATTGAGCAGTGTTTCTTTTTCTTGACAAACTTTGTTGCAACCAGGAAGAAGAAGGATTATGTGAGGATTCTAGAATATTTGTGGAAAGAGGTACTATGTTTGAGGGAAGCACATGCTCACTGAATATATTCATAGGTGGCGGGAGTGAAAATTGTAATGCATGAGGTGAACAAGGTGTTTCATGAGAAGGAGAAGCAACAAGGGGTAAAGGAGAGGCATTCAGATGCTCAACTTTTTGATGGGTCACTTCAGGACTTGTAGACTTATTTACCTCAACTATTTCCTATATGGGAGGCAATGCATTATCCTTCATTTTTGTTTTTCCTCTTTTCTATTTTTCATCATTTTCACAGATGCTCTTAGTACCCTTTCTTCTTGATGGATCTTCTTCGTCATCTCCTCCTTGAGTACTCTTATGGGAACCACTTCTTAAAGATGGAGAATGAGAACAAAAAGAGGAAGAAGAAGAATTCGAATGCTTATATTTTCTACTAGATGATAAGGCATTATTACTTGCCAGTTTAGTAGCTGTTGCCTCAGTAGCCTTTTCCTTTACCCAAGCTTTAGTCCTTTGAATGATATGTGCAGTTCTTGTACCTAAATCTTTAACCTCCTCATTGGCCCAATTGATAGGTGGTAAGGACTGTATTTCAATTTTATCAAAATACACAGGATTAATTAAATCTGAGCCATCTTCCTCAATTCCATCTATATTGCAATCTAGTTTGAATTCTCTGATTTGTGGAATGGTCATCCTCATCCAGTCCTGTTTACGTACCTCATAATCATTCTCACAATCTTCCCAAAAGTCTTCAAGTTCTAGAAAGTGATAGTATCCTGCACCAAGCCGTAGATTGTCTCTGACATATCCTTTACTATCAAAAGGGAATCTCATAGTATAGGCATACAAGCTGATTTTTATCAGAGATCTCTCTATGTTTTGAGCATCTGTGGAAGATTTGCAGCTGTAGTGACTAAGGCCGATGGGAAATGGGACTCCAGGTTTCCTCTTGTCTTTGCATTTCCTGTTAAGTGAACCCATTTGCCTGCATAGTTCTATCAATATCATTTTGTCATCTACATATCTCGGTAACTTATATGGATATCCATCAAACCCACGAACTCTCAGATAGGTAAATCTAGGATACTGGATGAAGTAACTCCCATATATTTTGATTAAACTGGCAGCTTCTGGTGATATCCGGAGTGTAGTGTTACCTTGAAGTTCTCTTACTGTTAACATTGTGAAAGCATCATTTACTCTGCGGTAGTGCTTGTAACTTTGTTCTAGTTGCAACTGAGGATAATGATCATAGATCTGTGTCATATTGTCATAAGTTCCTTTAGTAGCAAGACCCGGCCAAGATCTCATGCATGCAATTGCATAAAATAAGTAAGAGGACATATAGAATTGTTCATTCAGCTCAAAATTGGTTAACTGATAATGCAAATTGTCACTAATAATGCTGCCTCAATCAATAAACTAATTTCATGCACAAATAACATTTACAAAGAGAAACATCCACATTTCAAAATTTGCTGCTTTTTCATCTCCCATCACTCTATGAAGTAGAACAATCATATTTGAAATATCCTCTACGAAACATGATCTGTGAAGAACTTTAGGCAACTGTGATTTTCCTCCTTTCGGTGTATGTAACCAATGTTTTGCAATAGTGTTGAGACACTGATGTTGTCTTTCATTGAAGTATTGATGAGCAAGTCCTTTGTCTATATTCACAAATTAATCTCTGATAGGTAATATGAAAGCTATACCAATTGAAACACTATCTAATCTGACAATAAGTTTGTCATCAATGGTTCTAATCTCTCTGGTTTCCGGTTTGTAATGCCTCATACATTCTAGAACCAAGTCTATGCATTGAACTGCCACAGGAAAACCAACTACTTGGGCCAATCCACTGTCAAACAACTTCTGAGTCATTGGTGATTTCTTCTCTTGTCTCATTGTCTCCCAGAAATCTGTCAAGCTGATATGCCCCAGAGAGCTATCTGATATTTCTGGAAGAGTGGATTCAAGGACTGAGAGAAACTCAAACCCTTGGTATCTGAATTTCATGATAAAATGTTTGCAAGTGAAGACTTTCTGTGTTTATTCTCTCTCAACGTTTTACTGGATTATTTTTAGGAGGTCTTTGTTTTGACAGTTTGCATATAGTTGTGATGAATTTCAAATGGAAATTTGGAAAAACACATCATTCAAGCTAGAAGACAAGAGGTGCTCATACCCGGACATCTTCATTGGATAGGCATGACTGCTCTGCAAGAAAAGTGTATTTGTCGGTGTCCATACTTCTGTATTTCTTCATAGATCTGCACCTTTGTATGACAATTAAACCAATCTATGGGATAATTCACATGTAATGGCTTGTGATTTCAGATCCTCCACCCACAAGGGATTTGATAAGTAGACAATGAGCATAACATGCAATTAATTTTCTGAGCAAACAATCCTTTCGCAGAGATAAGGTTCTAATGATGGAAAATTTGGAGGCAATTCTTTCAAACATTTCGCAACCCTCAACTATTTATTATTGCCAACTATATGAACGGGGATAGAGTAGTGTTTCAACAATGAATATCCATATTATAACCAAAGTAGTATAATACAACCAATGATTTTGCCATCTGTGTTTTGATGATTTCTGGTTGTCTATTCATCATGCATTGTTGTGATTTGCTTTTACTATTCATGAATGATAACCTTTGCTTCTGTCAGATCTTTCTTAACATTGGTGGTAGAATGATGACAACGAGCATGTTGCTTAGAGCAAAAATTCCCTTCACATCATATTTTAAACAACCCTACATATTCTGCGACGATGAGAAGATGCTTTCACAATTATAGAGTTTGGTTTTTAAGTGGGCGAGTCGCATGTTCTTCAAGGAGGTCGAGCACATCATTTGTGTAGGGTCGCTTACATTGAGATAGTGCAAAAGAAAAACTACATCTCTTCGCAGATTTCAACAGTGCTCTTTGCGGTCTATCAAGGTGGCCAAGTCGACAGTGAGGAACTCACAATCTATTTCACGTCTATTTTCAACAATGATGTTTCCCCCTGTTGTTTGCAGTAGACAACTTTCATCTCTAGTGGTGCAGTCTTAAGGAGTGTCTCCTCCATGTTTACATTCGTATTAGCCTCGAGGGTTTCAAAAACTAGTTCACCAATTCCATTTCATATTAAATGATGACAGGAGCACCAAACTCAAACAAATGTTCTAACTCTGTAACGTTTTAGAACTGCTCACTAACTAGAGCCAAGATGTGGATCCTCAAATTGAAATTCCTCACCCGAGTGCCGGCGGCAAGATACTGATGGCTTCATTCCTTTACGAAGGAGATTGGAGTTTGCAGCAGATTTGATGACATGTGTTTATGCATTGCAATATCATTCTTAATGTTCCTCACGTTTATCGGCATGCATGGAGATGTAGAAGTTGGCATAGTTCTTTTACGCGGAGTTCGCCGTTACATCAGTTGTTTAAGCTTTCTTTCCACCGGGATAACGGGAGCAAAGTGCCACTTTACCACCTCTTTAAGCTTCGCTGCTTGAGGTTGTTAACTATACACCAAAAATTTGCCATGGTAACATTTCGTTTTCACCTCTTTCACGTGTATTAACTGAGATAACTGTTGATAACATTCCACTTCGACCATATTTACCGGCATGTGTCTTTCACATTACATTAATCTTGGGAGAAATACCGCGACATACACAAGGTGACAAGCCATCATTTTGGTATAAGTTTAATAAAGTATAACGACCGTACTTAGCATGAATCAATTGTATAGTATAATTGGCAAGACTATACTTCAACACATTTTGTTTATTTACCTCCATGAATACCCATGATAGCTGCCGGCAATGAGTATGAAGTATGTAGTATGTAGCCACCAAAGGTTTGTTTCATTATAACTCAAAAAGGTAAAAGAAAACCTTTCTTGCACTTTGTTTGGGAGGAGAAAAACATGCAAGTTGGTGATTTGAGAAATAAAAACCAATGTTAAATTCACGGCTGCATGTAAAAATGTGAAAGCGTGAATGCAGCCATAAGTGAGTGTAGACTTCTTGCATCAGTAAAAAGCGGATATGAACAACTTAGACAAAATTCACAAGTTGTGCAGACTTGGTTAAAAGGAGAAATTGGTGCGGATTTGGTGCAGATCAAAAGTAGACGCAAATGGACTTGGTGGGAAGTGAAAATTAACGCGGACTTAGTCAAAACAGAAAATAGATGCAAAGCAAAAGATGACTAAGTGGTGAGTTTTGCTTTGGGATAAAAATATGTTTTAATGTTTAAACCAAAGAGAAAAATGAGACGAGGGAAGACGTTATGACAACAAATTATGATTTAAAAATATACAACACAACCCCAAATGACTTCACATAGAGGATTAATTTGTGCAAGAAGGTTTTATATTTTGGATAGAAAGATTGGGGGAAACAGTGCCACATATCAATGGGCAATGATGGTCATCTTCCATTATCTTTTCCACAGCATAATGGAAGACTATGTAGATGATCTATTGGAAAAATCTAAAACCAGAGAAGAACACTTAAACGTCTTGGCCAAGATCTTTGACAGACTAGAAAAGTACAATGTGCGGCTAAATCCAAAGAAATGTGTCTTTGGGGTCACTTCCAGGAAACTTCTAGGATACATAGTTTCAAGAAGAGGAATCGAAGTAGACCCCACCAAAGTCAAAGCTATAATGGAGATGCCTCCTCTGAAGACACTTAAATAGATGTGAATTCTACAAGGAAAGCTTCAATCCATCCAATGGTTTATAGGACAGCTTGTCGATAAATGCCAGCCGTTCCAACATCTTCTCCGCAAGAACACAACCTTTGTGTGGGATAAATAGTGTTAGAATGCTTTTGAGCAGCTGAAAGAATACCTCACTAACCTACCTGTCCTTATTCCACCAAAACAAGGAGAACCCCTCCTTTTGTATATATCAACAACAAAAACAACTATAGGGGCCTTGTTGGCGCAACATGATGAACAAGGAAAAGAAAGAGCCATATATTTTTTCAGCTGTACCTTGGTGTCCTATAAGCTAAATTATACTCCAATTGAATGAGCATGCCTAGTTGTCGTCTTCACCTCACAAAAATTGAGACACTACATGCTCAATCACAAGACTAAGCTCATTGCCAAAATTGATCTGCTAAAGTATATGTTGACCAGAGCAACCCTTATAGGAAGAATGGCTAAATGGGTAATGATCCTGAGTGAGTTTGATATAGAATACATAGAGAGGAAAGCCATTAAGGGATAGGTAATTGTTGATCAATTAGCTGAGGTACCAATCCCAACAGAACAACCAACACTTGCAGAGTTTCCGGATGAGTCCATATTGACAGTAACACCAACAACAAAACCATGGAAGATGTATTTTGATGGGTCATATACGCATTGGGGCTCGAGGGCAGGCATTTTGTTTGTTACCTCTCAAGGAGACACCATCCCAAAATCATACAAGATCACCTTTCCATGTACAAATAATGTAGCAAAATATGAAGCCCTCGGCACAGGACTCCGCATGGCGATTTAGTGGAAGATCGAGAAGCTGATGGTCTATGGAGATTCCCAATTGGTCATTCGACAAGTAAATAATGAATAGAAGACTAAGGATGACAATCTATTGCCCTATAAAAGAATTTTTGATGACTTTAAAGAAAACTTTCATAATATCCATTTTGAACAAATCCCAAGGTTGAATAACAAAGCAGTAGATGCTATGGCCACGATAGGATCCTTGGTGGACATGAAGAAAGATAACAAGAAATGTGAGTTCTTGATCGAAGAACTCCCCATACCGGCTTATGATATTCCATAATTGGAACTAGTGTGTGACATTGTTGGTCCTCTATCTCCCTAGTATCAAGAGACATGCATGTACCTGCATGACAATATCATCCCACTCAAGCTATCATCCTCACAACGTAAAAGCTTCATCCGTCGAGCCACCTGATTCACCCTTATAGGGGACACCCTTTCAAAAGGAGTCTTGATGGTATGCTTTTACGATGTCTTGACTCTAGGGAGGCTGAAGTGGCCTTACAAGAGGTACATGAAGGCATTTGTGGGGCACACTCTAGTGGACCTACCCTAGCCAAGAAGATCTTGAGAACAAGATACTACTGGTCGACCATGAAGCGAGACGCTTACAGGTTCATGAAGAAATGCTTGCCGTGTCAGCAACATGGGGACCTCATCCATACATCATCACAAGAGCTGCAACCAATAACAACTCCATGGCCTTTTTCACAATGGGGACTCAACCTTGTAGATAAGATTCACCCTCCATCATCCAATGGCCACAAATTCATCATCACCACCACCGAATACTTTACCAAGTGGGTTGAAGCAATTCCACTCACTTTCACCACAGGCATCCAAATAGCCAAATTCATTCTCCGTCACATAATATGTCGATATGGAATTCCCCATTCCATCATCACAGATAACGAGAAACCATTTAAAAACCAAGAAGTTTGCACTTTGTGTGATAAATTCTAAATCCAACACCATTTTTCCACACCCTATTACCCTTAAAGTAACGGTCAAGCCGAGGCTTCTAGCAAAACTATTCTATGCATTATAAAGAAGACTGTTAATGAAGTTGGTCGTGACTGGCACCTTCAACTCAATCCTACCCTATGGGCCTACCGCACAAGCATCCGCACACCTACAAGAGCCACACCATATTCCCTAGTATTCGGTTCTAAAGCCATCTTACCTATTGAGGTCGAGCTCCCATCACTTAGAGTTTCATTACAGAATATGATCACTGATGAAGAGTATCGAGATGCAAGGCTACATGAGGTAGAATTATTGGATGAGAAACACTTGGATGCTCTTAACCATCTTCAAGCCTACCAAAATCACCTGCGAAGGAGCTATAACAAGAAAATCAAGAACCGCAAGTTTGAATTAGGTGACCTTGTCCTCATGGAAAACTAGAAAAAATTGTAGGAATGCACTAAGAAAGGAAAATTTGAACCCAATTCGATGGGACCATATCTTATTATAACCAGCTATGGATTAGGGGCATATCAGCTTGCAACACCTGAGGGGCAGCCTCTAGATGAACCTATGAACATCCTGCATTTTAAGAGGTTCTACGCATAACTCATCAAGTATCCCAAAGCAAAAAAGCAAAAAAATTGAAAAATAAAGAAAAAACCTGAGTGCAATAAAGCCGTCCAATGGTGAAAATCACTTCGGTGACGCCTTGGATAGGTACCATGGTGAAAACCTATCTCAAGCACCATGTGTAGTGGCCAGTTCCACCATCTAATAAGTCCTCTTTCCATCACGACACTCCACATTGCACACATCCCATGGCTTGGAATTCTGAAAAATCAAATCCTTTCGCCCACCACACATCATCCCACCCAAAGCCAATCCATGGAACGAGGATCCTTGTATGCTCTCTTTGTACAGCTAAAATACAAAAAATCTAAAAACAATAGAAAATCCAAAAAATCCAAAAACAATAGAAAAGCCAAAAAAGCCAATCCAAAAAATCCAAAAACATTAGAAAATCCAAAAAATCCAAAAACATTAGAAAAAGCAAAAAAGCAAAAAACATTAGAAAATCCAAAAATCCAAAAAACATTAGAAAAAGCAGAAAAATACAAAAACACTCTCACATCATCATCTTGTGCATCATATCCCACATCATCGCATCCATCCTGAACTATTCCCACATCATCAAGTCTTACCAAAACTACATATTCATCTCACCTACATCTTAAAAGTGCCTTGATCCCATGGATACAAGGTATGTAGGTAGTCTGGAATACAAAGGAAGTATCCAGTACTTAGGTATGTAAGACACACCCATCCAACTCATTTGGATGGCCCTTATCTTCTGAGCTTACTAGATTCACCAAGCAATACACACGCTAAGCATACCCCAGAAACATCACATCTCATGTAAAAATTATCAATCACCAATCCAGCTATAACCAGCACACATGGCCTGACTATCCTTTTGCCCACCTTTCGAAGATTATCCAACAATATCCAACCGATTCGCGTCCTAGGATATATCATTCCTACAATGGACCGAATCCATCATCATATCAACACTTATCTTGGCAAGAGAATACAATGGCTATTTGTGTTTTTTCACTTGGTCTTTTGATTATTGATTTTTATCTTCTTGTCTTGTTCTAGGTCATTTCCAAAGCTACCTTGATCCCATTATATCATGGTAAGTGGCGGGCAATACTTGGAATAGACATGGTCATTATTTCTGTATGATGTGCTTGTGGGTTGATTTCATTGCTCCAAGAACAACACTCATATCTTGAAGACAGGGTTAGTTCTAGCATAAGTACTTCCCATTTGCATATCAGGTTAAACATACCTTCTATGTACTATGCAAACTTATGTTATGAGTCCCCTTCCCTCATCTAGGCAAGGTTATACTACCTTGGGCATGCATGAAATCAACCTATTGTTTGTGAGTCTAGTCCATGCAAATGTGGGATAAATATCATCATCTAGGTCCTCTCATACCTTTGTGAAAGGTATCCCACTTTGATATAATAAATCTAGAAATGTTCTCAATATTGGTGGTGCAGGAGCACCCGTACATGATCAGGATATAGGTCCGCATGATGACATACATGATCAGGATATAGGATAATTATCAGCATGATGATAGGATAGCCTATTTTTAGTATGTTTGACTTTATCATGTAATAAGGTCCATTGGACCGATGCTATGTATTAGATCAGCATAGGAGTATGTGTAGGCAGTTAGAGATCGGGATAAGGTTATCTGAGCTGTCCTCTCTCCCAGCCGCTTGGAAGCTCCCAGCCGCTGGGAAGTGAGTTGGTAGTACTCGAAGGATTTGTTATATATATCTTTGATCTGTTAGGGTTTAGACAGAATTCACATTGATTTTGATAGATGTTATGTTCAGGAGAGTAGTATTGGTGGTATGCTGTACTGGTGATCAGTCCAGATATTGTGAAGCAGAATTGTAAAAGCAGGACATTTGGATTTCAATTGAATAAGATCTCATCTTTTGCATTATCTGGTTGTATCAGTTGTATCTGTGTTGATTTCCTTTCTGTTTGCAAGTTGATGGGTACTTTCAATCCTTCCACCGGTTGATCCTGCGAATCGGTGGAATGGTCCTGTATCATAGTTTAGTTTGCATTTGTGTCTTTTGTTTATGCATTGCATTGTTCAAGAATCAGTTAGGAGCATGCTGTAAATCAGCCTAGCATCCTCATGTGCTAGGTATAGAAAGATAAACTGTTAGATTTTGGTTTGAAGGTGATCCGGCCCGGTCGTCACATTATCTTTGGGTAATAGAGCGGTTCTGAGTGTTTACATGCAGCGGACGGATACACAGGAGTCTGCATGTGCGTTTCCAGCCGGAACGAGCCGCATCGTCATCTGCGAATGCATCGCCATCAGGATCGGGTCGTGAAACTGTTGAAGTTTGCAAGTTGCAAGTGCATCAGGATGTTTTGAGTTGGATATATACTCAGTGTATATATCGCAGTCAGGATCATCTCTCGGAGAAGCTCATCATCCGCATATTGCTAACAGATGCGGAAGTGAAAGTTCGGGTTTTTGGCTAAGTGTTGAAGAGGTCATCAGGATATTGTGTGACGTCATCGTCATCCGCATATGACGTCATCGTCATCAGGATATTGAGATATCCCCCTATGCATATTGATCCTGTCGTCGCTAAGGGTTTAGGCATCGGCGTAGGCGGGAAGTTGTGAAACATCATCAGGAGGTTTCGAGAGAACCGGATAAGTCTTATCATGATGCTGTTGCTTGTGTCGTCGGTTAGCGGAGCATCGAAAGGAAGGTGCTGAAGTGATCGTCATCAGGACATTTGGAGCAACCGGATATTTGGATATCCTGCTGACGAAGAGAGTGTTGAAGATCATGATGATGCCGTTAGTGTTTGGAGCCCGATGAACAGTGCAACCGGAGGATGTTTGCGCCCGTTGAATATCATGATGATGATGATAGGCGACAGGCGGAGGAGGTGAACAGTAGTCGGCAGGAGGATAATTGGGATCGTCCGAAATATGATGATGCTGTTGGTGTGCACAGGAAACATGATGATGATGTTGAGTCGATAGGGATTTTTATCATGCTGTTTGTATTGTTGGCAGCTCCTTCCTGTTAGTTAGCTTCCGTTGCGTTTCGCTCTGCATCATAGTGGTATCAGAGCAAAGGTTAGGATCTTCTGGAAAAGATAGGTAGGATGTCAGACGAAGAAGGAACATCTGAGGTTCTAGCAAGGATGACCAACGCTGAGTTGGCAGTTCTGGTGAAGAAACAGATTGCAGAAAGCAAGGCCGTGAAGGCTCAGAATCAGGAGTTGAAAGATGAGTTAGCAAAGTTGAGGAGCAGAGTAGGTTCTGGTAGAGAAGATGATAGGGAAGAAGAAGAGATCCCTAATTGGAGCGAGGAGGTCGTTCCTGCAGACCAGAGACCACTGTTGAATGCCCTCAAGGCCATGGAGAGGAGAACCATGGATGTGAAGCTGGATTTGCCAGTGTTTATAGGTAAGATGGACCCTGATTCAGTGATGGAGTGGATAGACTGTTTGAACAATTTCTTTGTAACAGAGGAGATACCAGAACAACAGAGAGTGAAGATAGCACAGTCAAAGATGAAAGAAGCTACCTTGACATGGTGGAACTTTGTTCAAGATGATAGAGTACAGGAAGGAAAACGTAGAGTTGCCACATGGAAGAAGATGATGGAATTGGTGAAGGAAGCTTATATTCCATTGGATTACAGTATCCAGTTACACAAGAGGAAGCAAAACCTGAAGCAGAAGGAGCTAGATGTCAGCTCATATACAGAAGAATTCATGAAACTCTGTATGAAGACAAAGGTGAAAGAAAGTGAAGAAGAGAAGGTAGCCAGATACCTTAATGGATTGAGGTTTAATATTCAGGAAGATCTGAGTCTGCATAATCCAGATACAGTGCAGAAAAGCTTTCAGTTGGCATTGAAAGTGGAAGAAAAGCTGAAAAGAAAACAAGAGCAAAACAACAGAGGAAGAGGAAGACAACAAAGAGGTGGAAGAGGTCCTTTTAGAGGCAGAGGACATGGACAGGGATATCAAGGAGAATCCAGTCATGACAATAGTAAGAGCAACAATAGTCAGAATCAGAGGGAGAATTACAGTCAGCAAGGAAACTTCAGAGGTAGAAGACCTTACAGAGGAAGATCCCAGGGCAGAGGATCCATCAGATGTTACAACTGTAACAAAGAAGGCCATATAGCCAGCAGATGTCCAGACAAGGCCACAAGTTCAGCAGGAGAAAGGAGGACAAATCTAGTCAAAGAACCTGATAATCAAAGTAGGACAAGCTCTAATGATTTTCAGAGTGTGAATGGTCCTGAGAATTATGGATATCCAAAAAGTGGAGAGTCTCTGATGATGAGAAGAACAGTGACTACCATGAAGGTACCTGACAAAGAAGCCCCTCAGAGAAAGTCTCTTTTCAGAACCATTTGCAAAGCAGGAGGTAAGGCATGTAAGGTTTTGATTGATTCTGGTTCTATTGAGAATTTTGTGTCTGAAGAAATGGTGATAAAGCTTAAGCTTAGGAGATTGCCTCACCCATCCCCGTATAAAGTATCATGGCTTACCCAAGGTCAGCAGACAACTGTAGAAGAGCAGGCTTGGGTAGAATTTCAGATTGGTGGATATAAGGATAGGTTGTTGTTTGATATTACCAAGATGGATGCTTGCAACCTTTTGTTTGGTAGACCATGGCAATATGATCTAAAGGCACAGCATGATGGTGTTAGAAACACCTATAAAATCACTAAAGATGGTAAAGATATAACGTTAGTCCCATTGAAGGAGAAAGAGGAGAAGTCTAAAGGAAAAGAGGTGAAGGTCATGCTAATGGAAGGCAAACAGTTCATGAAAGAAGTAGCAGCAGAAGGTGCAGTTGCATATGCCCTAATCCCATGTATGAGTGTGAAGAAAGAACAGCAGCAAGAAGGCAAGAAAGAGAAGAAGCCAAGGTTGATAGACCCAGCTATCCAAGAGTTATTGGATAAGTACAAAGGTGTCATCTCAGAGGGAATGCCAAGATCCCTACCACCTGTCAGAGATATCAGTCATTGCATAGACTTAATTCCAGGGTCAACACTTCCAAACAAAGCAGCTTATAAGCTTACTCCAGAACAGAATGCAGAAGTAGCCAGACAGATTGAAGAATTGATGAATTTAGGTCTGATTGGGAAGAGTTTGAGTCCATGTGCAGTACCAGCTGTACTAGCACCAAAGAAGGAAGGCACTTGGAGGCTTTGCACAGATTCCAGAGCCATCAACAAGATCACAATCAGGTATAGGTTTCCAATCCCCAGAATTGAGGATTCACTTGATTGTTTGGGAAGTGCTAAGTACTTTACCAAAATAGATTTGAAGAGTGGATACCATCAGATCAGGATTAGACCAGGTGATGAGTGGAAGACAGCATTCAAAACAAATGAAGGGTTATATGAATGGAAGGTTATGCCTTTTGGTTTGTCTAATGCCCCTAGTACTTTCATGAGGCTGATGAATGAGGTTCTGAAGGAATTCATTGGTAAGTTTGTCATAGTATATTTAGATGACATTCTGATTTTCAGTAACACCAAAGAAGAACATCTCAGACATATAGATCTGGTTCTTAAGAGGTTACATGAAGAGCAGCTGATGATAAACTTAGACAAGTGCTTGTTCATGAAAAAGGAGATCACATATTTAGGTTTTGTCATTTCACAAGGAAAGCTACAGATGGATAAGGAGAAGGTGAGTGCCATATTGAATTGGCCAACTCCACAGACCATGAATGATGTCAGAAGTTTCCATGGGTTAGCAACCTTCTACAGAAAGTTTATAAAGGGGTTCAGTCATATTTGTGCACCCATGTTGGATACCATCAAAGGAGGACAGAAGTGCAGGTTTGTTTGGACTCAAGGAGCAGATGATTCCTTTGAGGCATTGAAGAGGAAGGTGGCACAGCAGCCAATCCTTGCACTTCCAGATTTCAACAAAATCTTTCAGGTAGAGTGTGATGCCAGTCACATGGCCATTGGAGCAGTACTCAGCCAAGAGGGTAGACCAATTGCATTTTTCAGTGAGAAGCTCAATGATGCTAAGAAAAGGTATTCATCATATGATCTGGAAATGTATGCTTTAGTTCAGTCCCTTAAGAAATGGAGGCATTACCTGATGCCAAAGGAGTTCATAGTATTCACAGATAACCAGGCTCTGAGTTTCATCAACAGCCAGGAGAAGCTGAACCACAGACATATGAAATGGGTAGAGACCGTACAGGCTTTCACTTTTACCTTGAAGCATAAGAAAGGGGTCAAAAACAAAGTTGCAGATGCTTTGAGCAGGAGAGTTCTCACAGTAAATCAGATTCAGTTAGAGAGTGTTGGCATTGACTCACTCAAGACCATGTATGAGTCTGATGAAGATTTTGGAGAAATATATCAGGTCTGTACTTCTTTTGGGGAGAAATACCATGCTGAGTTCTCTGAATTCTTGCTTCAGGATGGATTGTTGTTCAAAGGTGGACAGTTGTGTATCCCAAGGTGTTCTATGAGGGTGAATATAATCAAGGAGAAACATAGTGGAGCTATGGCAGGTCATTTTGGTCTAGATAAGACCCTTGATCTGGTCAGGAGGCATTATTTCTGGCCTAAGTTGCAATCAGATGTCAGGAAATTTGTGGAGACATGTGTAATATGCCAGAAAGCTAAAGGCAGGTCAACTAATGCAGGGTTATATCAGCCCTTACCCATTCCTTCCAGACCATGGGAAAGCATCAGTATGGATTTTGTCTTGGGTTTACCAAGGACAAGGAGAGGATTTGACAGTGTTTTTGTTGTAGTGGATAGATTCAGTAAAATGGCACATTTCTTGCCATGCAAAACCACTGCTGATGTTTCCTACGTTGCAGATTTATTCTTCAGGGAGATTGTCAGAATTCATGGATTGCCTTTGAGCATAGTTTCAGACAGGGATGTGAAGTTTATTGGTCACTTCTGGAGAACCCTTTGGAGGAAACTGGGAACCAATTTGTCTTTTTCCTCTGCATATCATCCTCAAACGGATGGACAGACTGAGGTAGTGAACCGTTCCTTGGGGAATCTGCTTAGATGCTTGACAAAACAGCATGGAGAGAAGTGGGACAATATTCTGTCTCAAGCTGAGTTTTCATATAATGATACTGTCAATAGGAGCACAGGGAAATCGCCTTTTCAGGTAGTTTATGGAATGCATCCCAGAGGAATTTTGGAGTTGAGAGATCTACCTACAGCAGATCCTGTTAGTGCCGAAGGAGAAGCTTTTGCTGAAGCCATCAAAGAGGTTCATGATCAGGTCAAGACCCAACTCCAGCAAACCACCTTGAAATACAAGGAATATGCTAATAAGAAGAAGAAGGATGTTCAATTTGATGTTGGAGATTTGGTTTGGGTTCACTTGAAGAAAGACAGGCTTCCTAAGGGAAAGTATACTAAGCTCATGCAAAAGAAAGTTGGACCATGTCAGATTTTGCTCAAGCATGGACAGAATGCTTATGAGCTCCAACTCCCACCTGATCTTGGTTTATCTCCTATCTTCAATGTATGTGATTTAACTCCATACAAGGCTAATCCAGATGCAGATTAGGATATCCTACAGGATACAGTTGCTGAAGACATTCCCCAACATGATCCTCCACAATTACAGAAGGTTTTGGACACCAGAGTGGTCAAACAGACCAGGAACAAAAAGTACTTGGAGTACCTCGTCTCTTGGAAGGGACAGCCGAACTCTGAAGCAGTATGGATGACCTAGCTCATATCATCTCTTTTTTCTATCACTACCCATCCAACCATATTATCTAGGCTTAGAATTTTGATCTACCCTCCCACATCTAAACTCCCCCTACCACCTAACATAACCTTCCCTCCCCATCAATATGCTCTACCAACCTAAATCATCCCAACCCTGAATTTCCCTTTAATGACGTGGTGTTTAGTGACCTAGTATTCCCAAAAACCACCCTAACAATCCCATCCCGAATCTTCCCAATCCATCCTAAACCTATCTTAACCATTCGCCCCCCCAACCTATCCCCTATCATCCACCCTCATCACCCAGGGCTTAACACGCACATAACATGTATCATGACTTGTTCATTTCATTAACCATTGCACTAATTCATTATCATTGCAAACTCATTACATCATCATTTCATATTCACCATGGAGATTCTAAAGGGAACACATCGCCTGACAATTTCTATTGCTTGTTCCCTCCCCAACTTTCCCAAAAGCACTGCACATTGGGCAGTGGTTATATTACATGCATGTGAGACATTTTCAAGAGTTAACCATGATGATTTCATTGTTACACAAATCAAACTCTCACACAAGTGTAATCTAAGCATACACTACATTAATCATTTCATTTTACATCCATAATATATGTTTATTAATCTAAGCATATATTTCCATTAATCATTTCATTTTTGCATCTATAATATATGTTTATTAATTTGAGCATATATTTCCATTAATTATTTCATTTTGCATCCATAATATATGTTTATTAATCTGAGCATATATTTCCATTAATCATTTCATTTGGCATCCACAATATATGTTTATTAATATGAGCATATATTTTCATTCTGCAAAAACATTTTACTTCCATTTTTAATCCACATCATAATCCATAACAGGCATCTACATACATCAACATTATAACATCATCTTTATAAAGTGAATCCATAATCATAACATGCATCAACATCATAAAATGCATCTATAGTCATAATCATCCATGAACATCACCATAACATCATTCATAATGCATAAACATCATAAGCAAAGCATAAACCATCACATCACAATATACAGGATCCATAACATAACCATAACCATCATATCCATATCATAAATAAAATCACGTCATCATCATGGGCATCCATAAGCATCATCAAATATATCACCGTAAAAATAATACATCACTCAAAATCAATATACAAGTCAAGATACAAAAACCACCTCTAAGGGCCAAAATATGCATCAATGCATGTCAACATGTCAACCCTGGGTTGATGAACCCCTGCCTAGCTCCATGGGTGACCCAGGTCATGGCTGTTGCAGCTTCTATAATGGTGGTTTCTATGTTTACTATGGTTGCTAGGGTACCAGTGCTGGAGGCGTCGTAGGCTGCTGAACCAACTGAACAGATCTCCTGGATCTATACGACCCAGACATCCTAGATCCCCTGCGCTGACTATAGCTAGGTATTGCTGACCCTCAGGTACTATAGAATAATATGCTCCATACTAATACTCAGCCCACCTACTCTGATCCAGGAGCTGACTCTATGCATGCTATAGTTGTCTCTGTAGCTATGTATTATGAGTGTGCAGCTATATAAACATTAGAACCATACCAGTGCCTGCCACCACCCCCTGTAAACTCACCACCTGTGCCTCTGCCTACTGGACCCTGGCCTCTGCTATTTGCCACAAAGCTCGCTCTAAATCCCGCTTACCTATCAGGGTAGCCACCTGAGCCTATGTTTGTACCAACTATGCTTGTAGTACACTCATCTGCCCATCTGATCCATCTAACAATGCAACTACCCTATGAAGCTCCACAAGCTCCTGCTACTGTATCCGCACTGTATCCTCTAAGCTCACTGCCTGACCTCAAAGAGTCCCCACCTCCTCCTCATCATCTACGTGGGTGCGCCGATGTGATGAGCGCCCCCTTGGAACTGGCCCTGGACCTGGCCCCGAGCTACCTAGCTATGTCCTGCCAATCCCCAGAAATGTCACGGCAGCCTCTGGAATATGTTGCTATGCATCCTCTCCCTCACCTACGACTCAGCTGTCTGTTGTGCTGGGGCAGCCCTCAATCCCTACTTTTGTAAGGGTACCCGCAGGGGTGGCATCAATCCTCTATCCTCTCCTTGTGCCCGCTGGGCAGGTGGTCCCTGACTAGGACCCTACTGTCGTGGTGCTCATGACCCCTGCACCTACCCTGTCTGTACCTATTGTACAGGTATATGCTGCTACTGCTGTGGAGCCCACTGCCTAGGCCTCACTACCTGCTGACCTCCATGCCCCTATTGTGCAGGAACCTGCGCCTACTGTTGTACCTCATGTTGTGCCTGTAATGGTGGTGCCAGTCGCCATCTACCTCTCCCTCTCCCTTGCCCTTACGCAACCATCACCTACTCATATGCCGCTATGGCCAACATCCCCATGGGATCATCCTCCTCCACCTCCTCGATCACTATCTCCTCCACTATATCTCCCTCCTCCTCTAGATCCACGGTCATGTCAGGCTCCTTGGTTGGATCTGTCAAACAGATCAGCCTCTATGTTGCCCACCATTGGTCATAGGCAGGGGCGGTCCCTACATCCACAACTCTGTTGTCACAATCCCATTGTTGGGGCTGTAAAGCTGCAAAGTTGGCTATTGCCACCTACGACGCTATGACTGGAGGCCATCTCACATCCTGCCCTGTCTGAGCAAACACTACCATCCTCTGGGGAAGATCCTGCCATAAGACAAACTGACGTATCACCCGAGACGGAAGATACATGTCAATGGTGTGATCACCCTGACACATCAAATAACGTGGCTACAATGTAAAGGGCATGTGGATATGGTCATCAGGCCACAACTCTACTCCAATGTAGGACCGCCATGCAACCCAAATCAGATCATCAAGAAGTCACTGCCAGTAGCGCAATTGTCCAACATGAGTATACTGAATGGGCTGCCGATATAAAAATACAAATGCCTCAAACTGTCGTTGATAATATCCTCCCTCCAGCCTCGTAATTGCAATATACTCAAAGGCCCACACATGCAATAGTGTGACACCAGCAGATAAGGCTGAATCATAGTGATATACCAAGGTATGCATCTCATGGTACAACTACCCTAACATGCATGGCCCCCATTCATAGACTATCTCATCCACTATCATCTACTCTATCACCTCTCCCTAGCCTACAGGAAAGCCTCACCCATGTCGATCAAGCATCACTACGCCACCAATCAATGCACACATAAACAAGGTAAAATGATCTACACCTGCTGCCAAAGTCTAGTCATAGCTCATCTCTTGTCTATCTTGTGACAAGTCTAGGTGGCCTAGGGCAAACGCTCTAGCTAAAGTTGCTCGTCCCCTCCTCGTATCATACACCACTTGTGCTCCGTGAATCAGTAACTTGAGGATGCGATAAACATCCTCTAAGGTGATAGTAATCTCCCATGTCGACAAGAGGAAGGAGTAAGTCTCAGGTCACCACCACTCTACTATAGCTACCATCATCACCTTGTGTGCCCGAAGGATAGGCATATCCGCTACTGTCAACAAACCCAATCTGGCTAGTTGAGCCTGTGCAGCTCCATCAAATCCATTGAATAACTACATCGTGTCGAGAACATGTCACTCCCATGAGCCCAAGAACCCTCCTGGGATCTGCATTTGCCAAATGAAAGTTAAAAAACTTACATTTTCCTCTTGAATCAGACATAGCAGTGATCTTTTCGCCTTTGGCACCAAAATTAATTTTGGTGCCAATTCCTCAAACAAGGGCACTAATCTATGGGATAGTGCAACCTCAGACAAATATGGCACCATTTTAGAAAATTGTGTCACTACATCTCCTTTTTTTGTCAGTCTAGCGTGAAACCCCTAACACCTCCCTTGTTCCACTAAACCCAGGCGCCATTCCGTATAATGGCACTGCACCATCAAGTTTTGGTGCCATTCGAGAGAATGGCGCCACGGTGCTTAGAAAAGGCACCACCCTACTAGATGGCGCCATTCGAGAGAATGGAGCCAATTTCTTTCAAAAAAGCACCGTTTCGGCAAAAAAACCTAACCCTGCTCCTTAGGTGCCAAACCAGATGAAGGCACCAAACGATTAAGTTTTGGCGCCAATCCTACCCCATTTCCCCTTGGTGGATGGTGCCAATCCAGAGGATGGCACCAATCCGGCCTAAAAAGGTGCCAAACGCTTTGCAAATAGCGCCAAAACCCTAGTGACCCATTTCCCTAAATAATAAATGCAACAAATGAAAAAATGACAAAGCTAGGGTTGGTTGGCATACCTACTCACCAACCTCTGCTAACCTCCTGTAAGACCAAACTCACTCAAACAAGTGCTCAAAGCGCGAGAAGAGTGGGTTCGCCATCGTGTCTCTTCTCCTCCTTCGTCCAAGTGGCTCAATGAGTGTAAATGTGGCACTTTAGGGCCCACTTTTTCTATTTATAGTAAGCCATGTCATCCTCAAACACAGTTTTTCCTCCCCAGGGTGTAGATCATAACCTTTTTTGCCCATTTTTCTTCCTGTCAACTTGTTTTTCCATTGTCTATCCATTTTTCACCCCATTTCTTCCTTTCGAGAGCTCACCCAAAAAACTTTATTTTTCACCCAACCTCTTGAGGGGGCATCCCTCACCCATTCCATGTCTTCCTGGGACAGCTGGGGGATTTTCCTTGACTTGACGCCATATCCCTGCTAGGTCATGATGCCACGTCAAAGAGGGGAAAATGTAGACACCTAAAAATGTCTTCACCATTTAACTGATCTCTGACATCACTAATATCATCAATTTACCCTTCTAACTAATTAATTAAATTTTTATTTAATTAATTATTACCTCCAACGCCTGATTATTCATCATTTCCCCCTTTGAATTGAATTAATTTTGATTAATTCAATAGTTACTCCTTTACTAACATTAACACAATTAATTAAATAAATATGAAAATGTTTATTTAATTAATTCACCCATGTCATTAAGCCTAATTAATTAAATAAATCATGTTTACTTAATTAATTCAACCTACTAATTAGCATATCCCTACCCTAGTTAATTAAATACCTATTATTTAATTAGCTAGTCTAACCTACATGACCCTAGACCTAGGATTAATTAAATTAAACACCATTTAATTAATCCTAACCCATAACTAATCCATCCATTAATTTACTACAGCCATATTAATTAAACTAATCACCTTGATTAGTTTGGTCAAACCTTGTTTAACACTCCTCCCCACATCCTCTAAATAAAAAATTAATTTTTATGCCACATAAAACAATTTTTTATACACATTTGTCATAAACTCCATAAATGACCTCTTACACCACCCACTTTCATTAATCACCACTCTTCCCAAAACGAATTAAAAAATCCTTTTTAATCCTCGCCTCTTCCCCATGTGAATTTAAAATTCACATCTAATCCACCTCATCTACCCTCATTTAATCCTCTCCTCTTCTCAAGATGAATTAAAAATTCATCTTTATTCTCATCCATCCATTTTTTATGATTCAATCTAAGCCCTCCACCTCACATGCATCCTCATCCATTGATCTCAACTTCAAACCTTAACCCTTGGATCAAATCTCCCTCCAAAAATCCTATAAATACACCCTCATCCAAGCCATTTGATCATCTGCAATTTGAGCAAAGTCATTATATCAAAATCTCCATCAATCTCATCTTCTTGAGCTAGGTTTTGTAGTGATTTGCATTTGAGTTGTAGAGAATTTCACATTGGAAAGCCATGGGTAAAGCAAGAGTCTTTGGGTGCTAAGCTCTCCACCTTATCTAGGAGGAGGAGATCAATTTGAAGGTATAAGATTTGTGTTCTATGCATGCATTTTGGGTTTTTATCTTCATTTGTTTTCCATACTCTCACTGATTATTTGCTTGCCAAAGGGGGTCGAATCTTTGTTGCAGTCGCTAATCTTGCTTCTCTCTTGTTGCTACTCCCAAAAAAATGAATGTATGAATACCCCCTCCCCCTCTTTCTGCTTCCCTCTTTTATTAAAAACCTCCTACCTCTATTCCTAGCATCCCCAAAAAATTAGGTTTTTAGGCTGCTTTTGATAACTGAAGTTCATTTAAGTTTGCATGAGATTTGCTTTTCAAAGCTCTCATTCTTTTTGACAAATAGAATAAAATAATCATATTTATTATGTTAAATCTTTTATTTAGTCTTCTAAATATAATAATATTAATATTAATATAATTTACCTATTTTTAATAAAATAAAATAACTTAAATTAACAAGTATTTTAATTATATATATATATAAACATAATTGTTTTAAAATCTAATTAAGATATTATTTTTCAAACAATAGTATTTATAAAAATATAAAAATACTTATTATCATTTATTTGGCCAATAGGCCATTCTATATGTGCACACATTTTGTAACTGCCAAAAAAATTTGGTAGTCCTAATAAAAAATATTTTTTTGGGTAGTCCTTCCTTTTTTCGTGGTCCAAAAATTTGTGTGGAGAGTTAAATGCATGGCTATTTTGAGTAGCCACAATTTGTGTGGAGAGTTAAATGCATCGCTATAACACTTAGTTTTGCAGATTATAAGTATGGCTTTCACTCGATATTTTGGAAGGGGCATGAGCACATTCTATTTGATGCCTGTGCAGATGAAACCACACAGAAACAACGGCACCATTTCCTCCTTCAGCACCACATTTGTTTTTTCCATGCATCAAATTCAAGAGATGGAAATATAAGCAAACAAACACTAGTATCTTTGATTCATTCTTTATTTCTGTGGAAGATGTGAATGTAATAAGTTGGGGTTTTGCTCCACAGGTTTTTCAAAGAGTGCTCGCATGGGAGAAGAGAATGCCGGCGATGGGAATTAAGATGTCTCAACCTTTGCAAATTCCTAGCATTATTTATTTATTTGTATAATAATTTATTGCCTAATGTTGTAATTATTTGTACATTCAGTTTGATCACATAGTTGAGGTGGCACGGTGACATGTCATCTTACTTGGAATGTGACTTGGATGGTCAAGTCAAACCTACATGGATTTGGGCGTCCCATTTGAGGTGGCACTAATATGCCATGTGTCAGCATCTTGTGGTGTGTGGAAGACAATATTCCATATGACAGAATCTATGACGCGTAAGAGTCAAGTTTGGAGATTCCTATGACAAGTGATGACAAGTGTCGGTGAGGATCTTTGCATGAGGGAAAGGCATCTTTGGGCGCCCAAGTTGGGCTATGACATGTTGTAAGAGGAATATGCTATATTTAGAATTGTATGACAGATTCTCTTACAACATTAAAGGTTGTTATCTTGGGAAAATCTATGACAACTATAAGATGTGTAAGAGCATCTGTCATAATCTATTTTTAGCCTAGAGCGCTCCATATTGGGAAAGTCAGATCTGCCATGTATGACAGATGTAAGGGATTTATTTGCAGCAAGGACAAGTGTCCTTTGATGTGGGATAATGGCCATGTGGCCAAGGTGGATGCCTATCCCAAGATGCTCTCAATATTTGCCTTGTAATCCCTATATATTGCATAGTTTGGAGTTGTAGTTGGATAGTGTTTTTACAGGTATTGTTATGCTATTGGAATAACTCCAGAATCAACATTTGAAGACTCTTGGAAGAACTTGCACTGCAAGTGTATTGTAAATTGTAACTGTTTCAGATAATACATTGTGTAGGTTTTAGAGTGGGGTTTTTTACCTGAAAAGGTTTTCCCTGCGTACATCTTGTGTCAACTTCTCTCTGTCTAGATTCTTGTTTTGTTTTTTCTGCTATAATATCTCTGATATATGTTTCATATTGCTGAAATTGTAAAGGTTGTAAACAATTTGCATACCTCTCCCCTCATTAGATTAGTTTAGGAAGCAATTTCTGCACACCTAGCTTCCTTTCAATGGCATCGCCTTTCTCATGACGCCCTCGCCCACACTCTCTGGTGCTCACTCTGCCTAGTACATCAGCCTCCTCAATTTTAACAGCAACGGCCAAGACTCGCCAGCAACAACTTGGAATCATGAGCGCCATTCTTTTAAATAATATTATTTATGAGTTTTAAATTTTTAAATCCTTTAATATGAAATACTAAGTATTATGTAATGATTTTTTTTATTTTTTTGCATGGATGAAATGAGATTTGATTTTATTCTTTTAAACTTCCAACTTAGAAATTGAATACTTAGAGATTCGTTAGAATAGAAACTAAATCCATTTCCCTTTAAAATGGTATCTTTGTTTTTTAGAATTTTATTTAATAAGAATTCTATCTACTTAATTAAAGGAAATATCTAATAAGTCTTAAAAATAAAGAAATAGATTATATTTTTTATAGAATGATTTTATAGAAACAATATTTAATGTTTTGCCTAATTAATGTTTTGCCTAATTACAATAAATTGTTTATATTTGATCTTGAATGAAATTTAATTTTGTTAAATAATTCCAAACCTTGGGTTATGGATAGCATTTCTCACGTTTATATGATTTTTTACCAACATTTTAAAGCTTAGCTTTATAGAATAGGTTATATTGACGGCCTCATGGTGCATGCACTTATTTCTTTAATCTTGAGTAAGATTTATATTTGTTATATGTGTAGTGTTTCCTACCTAATATAAATTTTTAGGGACATTTTCCATCTTGAGTTAAATCTATTAGAGTATCAAATGATAAAAGAAAATATATTTCATTCCAAATAAATGTGAAACTTATTTTTGTCTTGCTAAAATCTAGCTATTGTTCTTAGCTAAAGTGACAAAGTTAAATTGAACATGCACAATTTTTATTTTTATTTTAACTTGGATTCTAATGGTGAAGCATAATTTGATTTTAGTGGAAATAAAACTAATTAACTATTAAAATGAAAAATCTAATTCATTCCAAATAAATGTGAAACTTACTTTTTTTGTATTGCTAAAATCTAACTATTGTTCTTACAAACTACAAAGTTAAATAGAATATGCACAATTTTTATTTTTATTTTAACTTGGATTCTAATGGTAAAGCATAATTTGATTTTAGTAGAAATAAAATTAATTAACTATTAAAATATATAGTTCTTATTTCTTTTAAAATTAACCTTTATAATGGTTAGTTTGGATTTTTAATGGTTTAGCTGTAATTCTTATATAAACAACCAAAAATAATAAAATTAAAAAATAAAATAAAATAAAATAAAATTCAATGCATGGGGGTAGTGGAAGGAGAAAATGAATGGGCATAATTAAATGGCTCGCAGTGTAGTGGGTGCCCAAAAAGAAAACAAAATGAAAAATCTACAGCTGCAGGGGTTCACGAAATTAATCTTGGGGCATGCATTTTGCAATATTGACACGCTTTTCACTAATTTGATTTTCTCTCCATGTTTTTGGTTAAAAGAAATTATGAGGGACCAAAAGTAGGGTTTATTTTAAGGGAAATCTCTAGAAAATTTATTTATTTAGAATCTAAAAATAATTGTAGAGAATTAATGAGCTTTCCCTTTTTTTCTAAAAGAAACCCTTGCTCTTCCAATCCTTTCCTCCTTCTAGCTCTAGAAACCCTACATGCATAATGCTTGAAAAAACCTTAAATTATTATAGAACTCATCTGCAACATAAAAAAATTAAATAAATAAATATATTTTAAGATAGTACTTAGAAGATGGGAGAGAATGATATATTCAGATCTTCTTTAGCATCTCTTGAGAGCTTCTCCCCTCAAACCTGCAAAAGAAAAGGAAAAAGAAAAAAATTGATACAATTTAAGGAATAAATTTATTTTAGTAAGTTCTAGAAAAAAAAAAATTCTAATGCATAAATCTACTCAAAGTAGCTAACAATTTCCCATTTGGTGGATTGATTTATTATAACATTCCTTTTTAAATTAATTTAAAAGTGAGTGATAACATTTAAATTTATATTTAAAAATGATTGTTTTTAAAAAAATCTCAATATGCAATCATATCCCTAAATTTTTGTTATTATAACATGCCTTTTTAAATTAATTTAAGAGTGAGTGATAACATTTAAATTTATATTTAAAAATGGTTTTTTAAAAAAAATTCAATATGCAATCATATCTCTAAATTTTTGTTTATGGATTCCTTAATTAGAGGATGAATTATTTTGATGTGCTTTTTTAAATAATTTTAAATTATTTTTATTTAATGAAAACGTGCTATTATGGGTAAGTCACCATTGAGAACAAATGAAATGAGCGTTGGTTGATGTAATAAATTTAGTTCATACACATCTTACACACATAAAGTGAATTCCAAAGTTCATTCACATAAACATGTGCACACACAGTGAATACCAAAGATAACTTTCAAACCTACCCACCCACACACAATGAAAACCATAGTTAATTCACACACACATACACTTGACACAAAGTGAACATCAGTGTTTTTGTACACACATAGATTGAGTATCAAAGCTCATTCACAAATACATGCATGCACACACAGAGTGTGACAAATTTCATTCAAATACATAGGCACACACTTCACACAAATTGAATGACAAAACTAAATAACTTTCACACACACACACACACACACTTCACATGAAGTGAATGCCAAAGTTAACTTTCAAACATGCACACAATGAATGTCAAAGTTTATTCACACACACACACACGCAATGAAAGTCAAAATTTATTCAAACACACAAAGACTTACAATGAACATCATTGAAGTTTGTTTGTAGACACATTTCACAAAAAGTGAAAATCAAAGTTTATTCATACATCACACAAAATAATATCCAAAGTTCATTCGTGCACACACACAAAAAAAGAATGATAGTTCTTTCAAGCACATTCCGTATAAAGTGAACATCAAAGTTCATTCATACACTCTACACAAAATCATATCCAAGGCTCATTTGTACACACACAAAATAAAGAATTTCAAATCTTTCTACACAAAGTGAACATCAAAGTTTCTTCATACACTCCACAAAATGTGATAGTTGAAGTTCATTCACTCCACAAAATGTGTTAGCTTAAGTTCATTCATAAATAAAGAAAAACTAAATGTAAAAGTTCTTTTAAGCTCACATAGATACACAACAAATTCCAAAGTTGGTTCACGAAAAGAAGCAAGGTACACAGAACACACTTCCTACACCAATCTAATGAGGGGAATGGAGTGCAAATTTATTTTAATCCTTACAATTATAGCAACATTAAACTAATAACATAAAGATTATAGCAACAACACAACACAGAAAGAAGGTGACACAAGATATACCATGGGGAAAACCTTTTCAGGTAAAAACCCCACTCTAAACCTGCACAATCTATTATCAAAATAGTAATAGTTTACAATACACTTGCAATGCAAGTCTTCCAAGTGTCTACAAATGTCGATTCTAGAGTTAATCTGATAGCATAATAGTACCTGTAAAAACACTATGCAACTACAACTCCAAACTATGCAATATATAGGGACTTCAAGGCATATCTTGGAAGTATCTTGGGATAGGCGTCCACCTTGACCACATGGCCATATTCAGTATCAAAGGACATTTGTCCTTGCTTCAATAACACCTCTTACATTTGTCATACATGGAAGATTTGATTCTTCCAAAGTTGGAGTGCTCCATGCTAAAAATAGACTATGACAGATGCTCTTACGCATCTTACAACTGTCATAGATTTTCCCAACATAACAACCTTAAATGATGTTAGAGAATCCATCATACATGACTAAATATAGTAAATACCACTTACAACATGTCATAGCCCAAATTGGGTGCCCAAAGATGCCTTTCCCTTATGCAAAGATGCCAACTGATACTTATCATCACTTGTCATAGGAATCTCCAAACTTGGCTCTTATGCATCATAGATTTTGTCATATGGAATATCCTCTTCCACATACCACAAGATGCCGACACATAGAAAATTAATGCCACCTCAATATGGGACACCCAAATCTATGTAGGTTTGACTTGACCTTCCAAGTCACATTCCAAGTAAGCTGACATGTCACCATGCCACCTCAACTATGTGACCAAACTGAATGTGCAAGTAAATACAATATTAGGCAATAATTAAATATACAATTAAATTACCAATGCTAGGAAATTGCAAAGGTTGAGACACCTTAATTTCCAACATTCTCCCACTTGTTGAACACCTTACAAGAGCCAAAAGAAATGACAAGATTTTAGCTGCTAGGGGCTGAGAGGCCCATAGACTCCGAACACCATCTAAACTTATCTGTGCCCATAGGTTTAGTCAATGCATCTACAACATTCTTCAAAGTGTCCACTTTTTCCAACAACACCTTCCTATCTTCTACCATATCTTGAACAAAATGAAACTGAACATCAATGTGCTTTGTTCTAGCATGGAAGGTAGGATTCTTTGCTAAGTAAATCACACTCTAACTATCACAATGGATAGTAATCTATCCTGCATCAAAACCAACATCTAAACACAACCTCTTAAGCCAAATGGCTTCCTTACAAGCATGAGTTGCTTCCATATACTCTGCTTATGTCGTGCACAAAGTAACCATAGGTTATCGCTTACTCATCCAACTAATAGAACCACCAAACATGTTAAACACATAAGCACTGGTGGATCTCCTGCTGTCAATGTCACCTACCCAATCAGAATCCACAAATCCACAAATACAAACAGAATGCAGAGGCCCTGTAACATTACCATGATAGCATATGGAATACTCGGAAGTACCCCTCAAATATCTGAACACTCTATTAACTACATCCCAATATACCCGTCTAGGATTAGCCATAAATCGACTAAGGACTCCCACTACTTGGGTAATGTCTGGTCTTGTGCAAACCATAGCATACATCAAACTGCCAACAACACTAGCATAAGGTACTCTACTCATATCCTCCACATCACTAGGAGATTTTGGACAATTATTAACAGACAACTTTGTCCCCAAAGAAACAGGAACACACAATGGTCTACAATCTGCCATGTTGAACCTGTCCAACACGGTCTTCACATACTTACTCTGGCTTAACCAAAGTTTTCTGTTAGCTCTATTTCTTTTGATTTCCATTCCCATAATGTACCTAGCTGCCCCTAGATTTTTCATCTCAAACTATGCTAACAACTAAGACTTCAAATCAGAAATCATATTCTTACCATTCCCAATCAACAACATATCGTCAACATACAATGCAATAATGAGAATGCGATCATTGTCAAATTTATAATACACACAATGATCTTATTTTGATCTCAAAAATCCAACCAACAACACAAAGGCATCAAACTTCAAGTACCACATCCTAGGAGACTACTTCAAACCATACAAAGACTTTTTCAACTTGCAAACCAAATTTTCTTTACCTTTCTCTATGTAATGCTCTGGTTGTGACATGTAAATCTCTTCCTCCAAATCACCATGAAGGAATGTTGTCTTCACATCCATCTGCTCCACCTCTAAGTCATAAGTTGTTGCAAGAGATAAGAAAAATTGAACAGATGTCAGCTTTGCAACGGGAGAGAAAATTTCACCATAATCAATTCCCTCCACTTGCGAATACCCCTTTGCAACTAGTCTAGCCTTGTACTTTTCAACACTGCCATTAGTACCAAATTTCTTTTTAAACACCCATTTGCATCCAACAGGTTTCTGTCCATCAACCAAAGGCACCAAGTCCCAAGTTTTGTTCTTTTCCAAAGAAGACATCTCATCCTCCATGGCCTCCTTCTAGAAACCTGCATCTTTCATGTCCATAGCCTTTGACACAGTTCTAGGCTCAACAATGTTAGTAAGCAAAGCAAAAGCACAACTAGAATCAAGTAATGAATAACCAAACCTATCAGGTTGCTTCCTTGTTTGTGTAGACCTCCTCAAAGGCTGAGGTTGAGGTTCTGCTTCTTCTTCTAAACTTTTAGAGCTGCTAGAGCTCTCCTCATCATCAGGTCTCACAGGGTCTATCAGTTCAGTCTTCTTAGGGGTAGAAGGAAACTGAACCACATCCTCTTTCTTTTTTGTTTCTTCTAGCTATAGAACAACAGGAGAAGGTGTTAGCTCTCTGAAGTTAACACTTCTACTATACAACACTTTTTCAGCCACAAGATCCCAAATATTGTATCCTTTCACACTGACACCATAGCCAATGAAAATACACTTAACAACCTTGTTCTCCAATTTAGACCATTTCTCCCTAGGCACATGTGCATATGCCTCACAACCAAAAACACAAAAATGTCTAACTGAAGGCTTCTTACCAAACCACACCTCCATAGGTGTTTTACCAACAAGAGCTGATGTAGGAGACCTATTTACCAGGTAGCAAGCAGTGGCTACAGCTTCAGCCCAAAACTTTTGTTCAAGGATTTCTCCACTAAGCATACTCCTAGCCCTCTCCATCAGTGTCTTGTTCATCCTCTTTGCAACTCCATTTTGTTGCGGGGTGTATGGAGTTGTCTTATGTCTTTCAATCCATTGCTCTTTATAGAACTTATCGAACTCTACCAAACAAAACTCATCGCCGTTATCAGTTCTCAAACACTTAATCTTTTTACTAGTCTAATTTTCAGCAAAAGCTTTAAACTCTTTAAAGTGACTAAAAACTTCAGATTTGCTTTTGAGAAAATAAATCCATGTCCTTCTACTATAATCATCTATGAAAGATACAAAATATACAGATTTGGAAATCGAAGGAACACCAATAGGACCAAACACATCAGAATGAACAAGGTCCAATACACCAAAAGACTTGTAAGAACTAGAGTAAAACTGAACACAGTTTTGTTTTCCATATATACAATGTTCGCAAAAGTTGAACTCGAGATTACAATCATTTAACCCCTAAATGAGGTTTTTATTTTTCAGGGTTCTAAGACCCTTCTCACCAACGTGGCCAAATCTCATATGCCATAACATAGTCTTTTTAGCAGGAAGCTTAACTTCCAAAACATGTGCACTACCATCAGAAAGTGTTACAACACATTTCTTCACTGCTAGTTCAGATGGTAGGGATGAAGTGACTGCAGCTCTTTTCTTCAAGTCAGAAGAACTATTGCACTGTGAAGTGCATGCCTCCAGCTAAAATAGAGTACCTCTTCGAGTACCCTTTGCAGGCACCATAGATCCTCTAGTCATCTTGCATCCATCCTTTGAAAAGACAACTTGCACACCTACATCATTCAACATACTTACAGAAAGCAAGTTCCATGCCAAGCCTGGGATGTGCATAACCCCAGTGATCCCTTTCACTCGTCCATCAGGGAATTGGATTGAGACTCTTCCACGACCAACAATCTTCAGATGAGAATTATCACCCAGGTACACTCTTCCACCATCAAACTCTTCATACTTCATGAACCAGCTTCGATGAGAGGTCATGTGGAATGATGCACCAGAATCTATCAACCACACATCATCAGATGCATGGGTGGCTAGGGCTGCGATGAAGGCATCACCATCATCTTGTGACTTGTCAGAATCTGAATTTGGGATATTCTTTTTTTTTTTTTTTTTTAATTTTTCTTTTCCTCTTTGCATTCCTTTCGGAAATGTCTAGATTCACCATAGTTCCAATAGAGAGCCTTGGACTTTTTAGGAGATTTGGATCTACCCTTCTCATCTTTCTTGTCCTTCTTCTTCCCTTTCTCCTTGGGCATTCCATGAACCGCAAGAGCCTCTTTGGCTGCTTCAGAGGATTTTCTCCACATCTCTTCAGACAATAGCGAAGATACTACTTCATCCATTTTGAAAGTGGATGTGGTGCTCCCAACAACCATAACAAGATGATCCCACGAATCTGGCAGAGAACAAAGCAAGGTCATACACCAATCCTCCTCCTCCATCTTCGCACCAACGGATGTTAACTATGCAACCAACATGTTGAAAGAATTTAGGTGATCTGCAATAGATCCTCCATCCTCTATCCTTAGAGTATACAACTTCTTTCATAGGAAAAGTTTGTTCACCAAGGATTTGGCCCGATAAACATCTCCCAACTTCTTCCAAAGACCGTTTGCAGTCTTCTCCTCATGGATATTCAATAGGATAGAATCAACAAGACTAAGTCTTATGAGACCCTTAGCCTTTTGATCTTTAAGATACCAATCAAATTGTGCCATTACAGTTGGTTTTGTGCCATTAATAGTTTCCCATAGGTCTCAATCAACAAGCATGTCTTCCATCTTGAGTTTCCACAACTCAAAATTGCTGCCATTAAACTTCTCCACCTCTATTCTCCTAGATGTGCTTGCCATCTTCTCACTGCAACAATATCATAGAATACTCTGCACAAACTCCCACTCAATCAAAGATTGGCTCAAAAAACCCCTACCCAACAACTAGGATCACAGGTGATCAAGCTCTGATACCAACTAAAAGGAAGCAAGGTACATGGAACACACTTCTTACACCAATCTAATGAGGGGAATGGAGTGCAAATTCATTTTAATCCTTACAATTGCAGCAACATTAAACTAATAACATAAAGATTACAGCAGCAACACAACACAGAAAGAAGGTGACATAAGATATACCGTGGGGAAAACCTTTTCAGGTAAAAAACCCCACACTCTAAACCTGCACAATGTATTATCAAAACAACAATAGTTTACAATACATTTGCAATGCAAGTCTTCCAAGAGTCTACAAATGTCAATTCTGGAGTTAATCTGGTAGCATAATAGTACCTATAAAAACCCTATGCAACTACAACTCCAAACTATGCAATATATAGGGACTTCAAGGCATATCTTGGAAGCATCTTGGGATAGGCGTCCACCTTGGCCACATGGCCATATTCAGCATCAAAGGACAATTGTCCTTGCTGCAATAACACCTCTTACATCTGTCATACATGGCAGAATTGACTTTTCCAAAGTTGGAGCGCTCCATGCTAAAAATAGAAAATGACAGATGCTCTTATGCATCTTATAGCTGTAATAGATTTTCCCAACATAACAACCTTAAATGTTGTAAGAGAATCTGTCATACATGACTAAACATAGTAAATACGACTTACAACATGTCATAGCCCAACTTGGGTGCCCAAAGATGCCTTTCCCTCATGTAAAGATGTCAACCGACACTTGTCATCACTTGTCATAGGAATCTCCAAACTTGGCTCTTACATGTCATAGATTCTGTCATATGGAATATCCTCTTCCACATACCACAAGATGCTGACACATGGAAAATTAATGCCACCTCAATATGGGATGCCCAAATCCATGTAGGTTTGACTTGACCATCCAAGTCACATTCCAAGTAAGTTGACATGTCACCATGCCACCTCAACTATGTGACCAAACTAAATGTGCAAGTAAATACAATATTAGGCAATAATTAAATATACTATTAAATTACCAATGCTAGGAAATTGCAAAGGTTGAGACACCTAAATTCCCAACAGTTCAAACACATATACCACACAAAGTGAATACTAAAATTATTTTTTAAAAACACACACCACAAAGTGAACGCCTAAATTAACTTTCCTGCACACACACAATTTACATAAACAAAAAGTGACTATGCCAATGTTCAAACATAATTCATTCACACAAATTTAGTACAAGCATGCATTAACAATTAAGTTCAAACATTCCAAACTCTGAACACACTCATAAAGTGGGTGCCAAATTTATAAAACACGATAAAGTTCAAATACACACACTAGACAAAGTGAATGCCCAAATTAAATTTCACACACACAATTCACACAAAATGAATGTCAAAGTTAAAACACACACTTCACGCATAGAAAGTGAACATGTGCCAAATTTGAAACATGCTTCATGCAGAAAGTTAGTTCAATCACACACAAGTAAACACTCGAGTTCAAAGGGTGTTCAAATATGCCAAAGAACAAACACACACAAACTGAATGCCAAAGTTAAAGCACACTCTTCACACAATGTTAGTTCAATCACTTCACACATAGTTGATTCAAACAAATTTCATACATATATGTTTTTAAAAGGTATTTTGTGCAATGCTTGGTCAATAGGAAATTAGTAACATGGATTTTTATTATCCTACATTATTTAAGTACTGCACGGTTCACCTGATCTCTTGATAGCTTAGAATTTATTTAGTTCATTCACGATTTACGATTTACTTCATGTGCTTATTCATTTAATACCACTCAATTATTTTTATTTGCAAAAAAAATTATTGAATTTCTTATTGTATTTATAGCCTTGTCTACCAACAACTACATGTAATGACATTCCATAAAAATAAAAATATAAACTATTACTAATAGGCCTATAAATATTTGTGCCTATCGGCCATTTGATAGCACCTTTGGTGCTTTTACTAGTTATTAAATAATACAAAATACATCATATACATATAATTTTGAAATAACAATAGTATTTATGATTAAATCATGCATTCGAAAAGGACTTACTGTAGCAATTTCAAGCACATTTTTATCTATTCACAAATATCAAACACATTATTTCTAAGTAATTAAACATCAGTCACATTCATTATCCAAATAGTAATGCATATTAAATCCATTCAAATGGAATATGATATGAGACTATGTGAGTGTGTGAGTGCATCAGGGTTATCCATCCCAAACAATTCTTGCCGAGTGGCTAGAACATCTCTACTTCACCATGTTTAGGGTAAAATATGAAGAGGGTTTGCTTTTAATGGTTTGTGTTGATTCTCCTTTCACCACTAAACATTCAAGGACATTCAACCAAGTAGAGAACTCTACTGCAGATCTCCTATCACTTGGAACATAGGGGAAGATTGGAATTGTATTATTTTGTTATTCAATTAAGCCCAATTATGCTCAAAACCCTAATTTTGTAAATTCGTGAACAAACGGACAAATTACAGAAAATGATCGCACACAGAGATATCAAATGACAATCAAATGCATACCAAATTTTGAAGTCCGGTGTCTAGAAAAGTCAGGAACTAATGAGTGGGCACCCTAGTCCAGTGCCCCAATTTTCTTCAAGATCTAGGAATCTTGTCTGCAACATGTTCCTGTTGTTCTGAAGGTTTTTCAGTTGCGGGATCTAGAGGACTAATAAACGGGTGTGCGAGTCCAGGTCCCTATTTTCTTCTCTGATATGCAATTCTGACAGTCTCCACTACTCTCCTGCAACTCCATTTCTTCTGCTTTCGCAACCTGTAACCTGCAATCACAAAACAATGGGTTGGGGGTTGTGGTGTTTAGAGGCTTGCCTCAGTCAAGCCCCGGACAGACATTCAAGTCTTTTGAACACCGTTGTCAGATAAAGAGTTCATATCCCTATGGGATAGAGGCAAAATCCAAATGATAAATGATAGAAAACATAATTGATATCACCTTGTAGTGAAGATCTCATGGAAGGAAGATGCTCTTCATGCCATGAGGAGATGGATGCCAAATCTGCAAATACAAACACCAGAACAACACAAATTCTGCTCCGCAACACAATGAAAGCCTTTGAATCACTTTTACATAAGCCACAAGTTTGCAATATCCATCTAATGTCCATCTAGTTTACAAATGATAACCTAATCATGCTTATATGCAACTACAAACATTCCCGCTAAGAATTTCGTAATTCAAACTTACCGTGTCGGCATAGGACCTAAATAACGGTCATAAATTGACACTTTGAAATTGGTCCAGACCCAAAATAGGGCAGGACTAGGGTGAGGGTGCCCAAGTCCTCCCCCCATTTTAGGTAGGATTTATGTTAAGTGCATCTCCCGAGTCCCATTTGCCATGAAACTTCATGGTTTTCTCATCGGGAGTCATCAAAATCATGCCAAATGCTCTAAATGCATTCTAAAGGACCCAGGAGCTAAACCTTAAGAGGGAAATGTTGGAAACAAGGCAGATAACTGAGAAGGGGGGGTGAATCAGTTATCTCTATTATCTTAAATTTCTTCTCTTCTTTTATAATTTGTGCAACATCAAAACATATAAGCATATATAATCATGAGAACAGAAATAAAATCAACACACATAACACAAGAATTTTTATGTGGAAAACCTTGTTAAGGGAAAAACCATGGGGTGACTAACCCAAGATTGTATTCTCTGTTAAAAGAATAAGAAGTACAAAATGACACTTGCTAATTAGGGCTCACTGCCCAAGCACACTGCTCACAAGAGGCACACTACCTACAAGAGACTCACTGTCTATAGAACTTACAGAAGGTAAGCAGGTGTTTGAATTGATGAGAGGCATCTACAAGTGCTAGAGTCCAGTTTCGGTTAGGCACAATATAATGATCTGATGCACTTCATTCTTCCTTTGCTCTAGTGCTGCTACTCTGTCACATATCGGACTTGTATTGCTGCTTTCTCACTTATCTCTGCCTTTCTTCGCACTTTATTTTATCATATCTATACACACACATGCCTTTAGACTGGAATCCATCTGGTATATATATCTGCACCAAGGATTTCAACAACTTTCTAGTCGGCAACCAGAATACTCAAGATATTTACAAATTACTAATATGTCGGCTGAATCCATACTTGATTTGTGATGTGTATCAAAAACATAGGCATTAAAGTCATCAATCATGTCAGCCAACATTGTATTATCCCTCAAATAGCTTGATCAACATCAATTACTCATCCAGATTGAAGTCTGATACTCTGTTGGTCAGTTCTTCCTTAATCTGCTCTACCTGTCTGGAACCCAACACTTAGATGCTCATATCTTTTCATGTTTTATCACCGAAAGCTCAATCTCTAGAATATATTAGTCATGATACTCCTCTTGACTTGTCCAAGTCTGCAACTTGTTGAGTTACACCATCTGAGAGATCCGGACCTGATTGTCAGACCTTGTTGCATGCTCTGTTCTTGTTCACCGGACCAAAACAATCTTCAATCTGACTTCTGGTATAGGCATACTATGTGCTGCGGATGTGTGGGATAGACTTTTTTGCCATCAATGATAGCACTCATGAAGCCACACAGTGTCTCTTTCCAACAATCTCTCCCTTTGGCATTGATGGCAACACTTAGTGAAAAATGACTAAGTGTCACAGCAAACTCCCCCTTGGTTGATGCTCTGTCTTATGCACTATTTTACCAGAGCTCCCCCTTAGCAGGATTCCACATTTTTCACTACTCCTCACTCCCCCTTTGACATCAATGGCAAAGGGTGGAATTCGCACACCAAAATTTGCAAAAATTAACCTATACATGGCCACATAAGTATATATACATGTTATACTTACATATATTTAAGTATATCCACAAAAGTGACCTTCAACTGTACAAACTCTGTGACCTAGCTCTGCTTCATCCTGTCCAAAATGGAGATGTGACCACTCAACAAAAATGCATATGCTTCTGCCCTTCTTAGATCTACCGAATCACTAGTCCGGGCTGTGGTCTAAGCATCTATCAAGGCCTCATGCATTGCCTCTAACTTAGGGATAATTATCCCTCTGAGTTCACTCATCCTGTTTATTATATTCTTCTTTTCTTTGTCCAGCCTCTTTATTTCATTTATAATGACAATAGCCTGGCATTCTTAATTCATTAAGGATGTAGTGATGGGATCAAAATTCTGAGATAAACTTGACAGTTTACCATCTTGTTCTTTCACCTTCTTCTCAATATCCTCTGTCACTTTGGGCCAAGATAGACAAAATTTGTACATGTGCCCACCATCTTTAAGAGCATTTTCAAGGCTCTTTATCCCAATATCTAGGGTCCTCCTATCATTAGCAATGAGTCCCTATACTTTAGTGAATCTTTTTCCCAAAAACTCCTTCCAGACCTTTCTTCTGCCGATTTATCTAAAGAATCAAAATGAGTGCTAACAGAATTTACTAGAGATTTCAAGTTACTAAATGCAGAGGCTGAAGGATCCTTTTGAAAAGATGGCATGATCTTCTCAAGCATCCCAGATGCAATCTCTAATAGCTCATAGTCTTCCATGTGAGATTTCAAAAGTTTTTCTTTTGCTTTGGCTTGAGCAAAAGATGTTATTTTCATTGTCTGGACTAGAGAGAGAGTGTCAAAATTTAGTGGCCCTTGAAATAGTTTAGGCTCATCTATCTCCATCATTTCTTTGTTCAAGAAGTTCTTCACTGCCTCTGCAGTGTCTCTTGCCAGTGACTGAGTCTTCTTTTCTTTTGGGATCTCAGAACTGTCATCAGAGATCTTCTCTGCTTGTTCTTCTTCTTTTTCCTTTACCTCCTCTTCTTGACTCACTTTCTCCTCTTTTCTTCCTTCTCCTTCAGTTCCTGAATCTGGAATGTTTGCAGTGGAATCTAGAGGAGATATGTTAACTGCTTCATGAACTTCTTCTTTCAAAACAGAGGAATCCAAGTCCTTAGACTTCTCCTCATGTATCTCTTTTGACCCTTCTACATTTTTGTTAGAAGATTCTTCATTGGCTACATTTAATCCTTCAACATCCATGGTGGAAGGTTCTTCATCTGTTTCCTCTACAATAGGAAGATTGAATCTTTTGAAGGCATTTTGGAGGATGTCTTTTGTTTCTCTTGCTACTTGGTCAGTTTCTCCAAGCATAAGCTTATTCATTCTTGCTTTTCTCCAAAATTCATCCTTATAGTCCTTAAAGATCATGTCCATTTGCTCTAGAGTAATAGAAGGATAGAGCTAAATTGCAATCTGTTCTCAGATCTCTAATTCTTTTGCCTTTGCATTCTCTTTTCTAACTTCAAGTACCTTCTCTAGACTTTTGGGAATTAATGAAATAATTTCAATGAATGCTTTGTTGTAAATATTTAGGTACCTGACTGTAGCTTCTTCCAAGATCCTCTTGTCAGTATCACTATATTCATCATAGAATTCTATTACTGGTTGCAGATTCCCATCCACAGTAACTGCCTTAATGATATCATCAATGGAAAGAGTGGGCTTTTCAACAAATTCTTCTGCTTTTTCTTCTTTATTTTTTCTAGCAGAGAATTCCCCGGATGTTTTCTTCTTCTTCATTTTCTTAATTTCCTCATCAGACTCTGTTTCTTCATCATCTGTGTGACTTGTGTATGACCTTGTGGCTTTTGTTTTCGTTCTCTTTTCTCCTTTTTCAGGATGTCTTGAGTTCCAGTTTGGTAGCTCTTGAGCTCTTAGGAGTGGCAAGTGCAAAGCTCTTAGAGGATCTAGTCTGGGAGGGGGCTTGTACCGGAACACTTCCTTTCTCTGCTTCTTGTTTCTCTTTTCAGCTCTTTCAACTTTCTCTCTATTTGCATCTACTGCCTCTTTTGATATGCCATATCTTTTGGCAATTTCCTCAACTTCCCTTCTAACTTTCCTCTTAATCTTCGATTGTCTTAGCTCAACATGTATTTTTACACTTAGTTCTTGAAAGGTTCCAAACCTTTCTGCCTCATGGTCCTTAGGCTGGCTCAATAGGTGTTGAATATGTAGCTCCAAGATTTTCTCATCGACCTCATATCCTATTGGCATTATCCAAACTATTATGGGCTCAACTGCCTCCATTAGGCATTGATCAGTATCTACCATGAAACACATTGTATCCTTGTATTTTTCACCTATGGATTGCGGTATTCTCTCTTTGGCTTGCATCATGCTTTGGAAGTTCTTAAAGTAACCCCAGAGTGTTGTGCTTTGAACTTTAGCATCACCAAGTCCATACATATAGTCTCTAATCTATATTGCAACCAGTTTGTCATTTTACCAAACCCAACCACTTGATCGGGGCAGCTCATTCATGTAGTAGAAGAATAGACATAGTATTAAACAACCATACTTGAAGGAGTTCTTCTTATCTTTCTTGATCTTCTACAAGTTTTCTAACAGTTGGTTTAAAAGAAGATCACATAGGTCATAGTCTACATTTTCCCTCAACATCTGATATGCTGCATATATTGCAATCCCAGACATAGAATTCTCCCTGCTAGAATGATAGATCTTATACCTAATTATCATTGAGGCAAATTTGACATCCGGATCTGTGATGTCATCTATGGTCATTGCTCTCTTGTCAAACTTAGATCTGGTAGCTTCAGTTACTGTCTGGTTCTTGACAGATTTGAATGCAGGTAACCAACCGGATGAGTGCAGTCCGATTACTGCCCTAATGGCATCTTTTATTATCTTGAAGGACCTCATTAACCACATGAAATTATCATGCATTTTTCTAAGGACATACCGGACCCAATCATCTTTTGCAAAATAGGGAAAGTGGATGCAATGTCCAAAGTGTTTATCTCAGAGGGCCTTGTATTGAGGTTTGAGTTCAAAACTTTAATCTATTAATTGTTTATGATAGATGTCCATCAACTTAGATTCTCCAATTCCTCAATGTTGGTGTGGATGTAGACCCTAACATCTTCTACGTGCAATGCCCCATGCAGAATGCTAGAAAAAGTGCCTAAAGGATCAACTTCTAGGGATTTGTATGGGTGTTTCTTGAATTTTGGGCATGACCTATCAGTGATCTTAACAACCATTGGAGTAGCCATTTTACAAAATATTTAGAGAGAGATTTTTAGAATGGAAGTACCTTATTACGCTTTAGGGTTCGAAATAAGAGCCGAAACAAATCACTGGTTGAATTAGATTTTGCAGTTGATCTTTGAGAGAGTTGTAGAAACTTGATGCAAAGCTCTTCTTTTCTTCTTCTCAAATGCAAATGTGCAAATGATGAGTGAAAGAACCCTTTTATTCTTACGCAAACCCTAATTTCCTTCTTGCAATAAATGCACAACTTAAGTTATTTGGTTGCCCTGTTCTGAGAGAGATCTTTTTCGAATCACTGTTTTGCACTTAGAATCATTTTCAATGAGGATTGACAATGTATCTTCTTTTCTCCAATCATGCCATGGATCTGTAGATCAAAGTATTTCAATTTTCAATCATACCAGATATGTCTATGAAAATCCTGCTTTACCGAATGGCTGTCAGACTAGATCAATATTGGATGATTAAACTCTTGCAAAACTCCATGCAGATCTTTCATATTTTTACCGAGGGTTAATTGGATATTTTTCTAAGAACCCTTTAATCTGCAACATTCCATGTGCCAAATTTAGGCACCAATTGACTGGCTGGGGGAATTTATTTTTCTTTGTGACTCCCCCTGAGCCATAGCTCATCTGTTTAGTTTTCAGAAGGAATATTAGCACTAGATTCTGGTGCAGATCCATCCCCAACATTTTATGTACTCTTCTTCACCCAAATCTTGCTCATCTCCCTTTGAACTTCATCTGTAATCACTTTGCCTTTTCCCTTATCTTATTTTTGATTATGATACACCGAACCCTTTTTATCCTAATTTTTACTTCTGCAGAATTTGGCAATATGACCGGATCTATTGCAATTGTAACAAACAACATTTCTTTGCATATTTGACTGATATCCTCTTGATCTACATTGATTAGCCATATGTCCCATTCTATTGCATGCAAAGCATCTACCATTGAATGAATTTTTTATTTGCATATTTCTGCATTCATGAGATTTGTGACCATACCTTTTGCAGTTGAAACATTGTCTGGAGAAGGATGGATTAGTCTAATTCATTCTCCTTCTGCACTAAGTTGCTTTATGATCGAAGTTGTTGCAATTGAAGAAGTATCTATTGAAGGATGGATATCTTTGAGCATTTGGTTGCATTACAAGAGGTCTTCTAGGCCTATTTCTTTGATTTCCTAATCCAAAGTTCTTCTGACCAAATCCGGAGCTTTCACCTTTCTCATATCCCAAGCCACGCTTGTCATCTACCCTCTTTTGGCTTTCAAGAAGAACTTCAAGTTGAGCTGAGCTTATCTTGAATTTCTCTTTGTATTCATTTGTTGTTTGAAGATCTTGTTTAAGAGTGTCTATCTGATTCTCAAGTTGTTCTTCATTATCTCTAGCTTCTTCAAGATCAGATTCAAGATGGCTGATTATTCTGTCCATTTTGTGGCAGTCCTCTGTCTTCCCCTTGAGGGATTGTTTTAGATTATCTTCAATTTTCCTTTTCTCTTCAATTTCTTGGGTGAATCTCATAACCCTCGATTCCATCTCATTCCTTACCATAATGACCTCTTTTGATAGCTTCTCACATAGCTTATTTTTCTCATTCAGATCTTCATTAGTATCATTGGCTTCACTCTGACTTGCTAATTTTTTAAGTAGTTCCTTTCTCTTTTTCACAGAGATACTCAATTTTTCTTTTAGCTCATTTATGAAATCATCAACTTGTTTGAGTCTTTCTCTCAAGTTATTAACTTCAAAGTGAGATTGTTCAAGATCATTTAGGGTAGACTAAAGTTCTTCCTTCATACCATACATATCCATTGAGATTCCCAGATCTTCCTCAAGCTGTTAGGCTTTGTTTAGAGGAACTTAGCTCTGATACTAATTGTTGGAAACAAGGCAAATAACTGAGAGGGGGGGTGAATCAGTTATCTCTATTATCTTAACTTTCTTCTCTTCTTTTATAATTTGTGCAACATCAAAACATATAAGCATATATAATCATGAGAATAGAAATAAAATCAACACACATAACACAAGGATTTTTACGTGGAAAACCTTGTTAAGGGAAAAACCATGGGGTGACTAACCCAAGATTGTATTCTCTGTTAAAAGAATAAGAAGTACAAAATGGCACTTGCCAATTAGGGCTCACTGCCCAAGCACATTGCTCACAAGAGGCACACTGCCTACAAGAGACTCACTATCTACAGAACTTACAGAAGGTAACCAGGTATTTGAACTGATGAGAAGCATCTACAAATGCTAGAGTTTAGTTTCAGTTAGGCACAATATACTGATCTAATGCACTTCATTCTTCCTCTGCTCTAGTGTTGCTGCTCTGTCACATACCAGACTTGTATTGCTGCTTTCTCACTTATCTCTGCCTTTCTTCGCACTTTATTTTATCATATATGTACACACACGCCTTCATACTGGAATCCATCTGGTATATATATCCGCACCAAGGATTTCAACAACTTTCTAGTTGGCAACCAGAATACTCAAGATATTTACAAATTACTGATCTGTCAGCTGAATCTATACTTGATTTGTGATGCATATCAAAAACATAGGCATTGAAGTCATCAATCATGTCGGCCAACATTGTATGATCCCTCAAATAGCTTGATCAACATCAATTACTCATCTGGATTGAAGTCTGATACTCTACTAGTCAGTTCTTCCTTAGTCTGCTCTACCTGTCTGGAACCCAACACTCAGATGCTCATATTGTAGACACCTAAAAATATCTTTTACCATCAAACTGACTCCCGCCATCCCTAAACATACCAATTTCCCTTCTAATCAATTAATTAAATTCTTATTTAATTAATTATCCCTTCATCACCCAATTTTACATCATTTTATCCCCAACAACTGAATTAATTCCATTAAGTCAATAGTTCAAACCTTAGCCAATTGATTTAATAAATATGCAATATTTATTTAGTCAATTTCTCCCTCAATAAATCCAATTAATTAGCTAAATCATGTTTAACTAATTAATTCAGCCTATTAATTGACCTATCCCTACCCTAGGTAATTAAATAGCTATTATTTAATTGCTTACCCTAGCCTACCTCATCCTAGCCCTAGGATTAATTAAATACAACCTTATTTAATTAATCTTAAACCTCTCATTAAGATGGTCAAATCCAGCTTAACACCCTTCCCCACATCCTCTAAATAAAAAATTGGAATATATCCACATAAGTCAATTTTTTATTTAAATAAGTCCAACATCACATTTAATTCTCTTACAACCCCTTACCCATGCCATGCCTCATTTATGCCCACTCATCCCCAAATGAATTTTTAATTCATTTTACATTCCCCATATGAATTTTTAATTCATACATATTCCATCTCACCCAACCTCATTTAATTCACCCTTTTCCCAAATATGAATAAAAGATTCACATTTATTCCTAGCCCTCCATCCTCCAAGATGAAATCTAGGCCATCCACATCACTTTCATCCTCCACCATTGATCTTCCAAACCAATCTCCACCCTTGGATCAAAATCTCTCCAAAAAATTAATAAATAGAACCTCTCCCAAGCCATTTGGAATCCAATCTTCAAGTAATGTTACCATGTCCAAATGTCTAATGAGCTAGTTCTTGAGAATTGCAATTAGAATAAGAGCATTTCACATTGTATTCATCAATTAGGGTACATCATATCTTAGGAGCTCTTGGGTGCAAAGCTCCTCCCCCTTTGATGAGACTGGGTTTTCATGTCTAGGTATAAACTCTTTGTTTTGTTATACATTTAGTTTATGTTTTACCTTTGATTTAAATCACCTAATCACATTGGCACACCCGGTGGGAGCCACAAGGTCCATATCTAATCAAATTTGGTGAGTTTTTGTGGTTGAGACGTGCTTTTGCATGTGTAGCGCTATCTACCATGTGCAGTAGCGCTATCTTTAGCGAGTATTGGCGCTATTTACTGTTCTAGCACTATTTTGTAGAGCATTTTCTCTCTCAAATCTCACTCACAAATCTATCTAATCTCTAGTCTTCCTGTGGTTTTTAGGGTTATCTACTCTTTGTTTTGCATGAATCTTGAATAGAAGAGGGGAGGTCATGCCGAAATTTATTTAAAGACTAAACATGCACTCTAGCTTTCATTTTGTCTTAGCTTTTCATTTGATGAACTAACAAGACTAACAGGACCTCTTCTATTTGTAGTCTGACCCTCTGTTTCGGTAGAGAAAACCTCTGTTTTGTAGGGCGGACATGTTCAGACACGTATTGGCACTATCGGCACCTAGCGCATCGCTATTTTCAAACTATAACCAAACCACTTGACAACACGCATAGTGGCGCCTTATTATACCCATATTGGTGCTATTTCCTGTTTCAACACCTACTATATCTCATTTTAGCATGATATTCTATTATAGCACCTTTTGTATCATGTTGTAACGCGATATTATATTTTGGCGCATTCTGTATCTGAGACTAGCGCATATTTGTAAATCAGCGCTATCTATTTGTACATCAACGCTATTTGTCTGTACATCAGTGCTATTTGTCCGGGTGCTAGGTTTCTAGGGTCGTCTCTATCAGTAGTGTCATTGCAATCCGCAGTGGCGCCATTAGATATCTATTTTAGCGCTATTTTCAGAGATTGAATTTGCGTTATGTGCAGGGACTGACAAGCTGTTTGCAGGTCATCACCATCATTTTGTGGACACTAACAAGTTTTTGCAGGGAGTTTATTTTTAGTTTAGAAAATACTTCATTTGGGAATTAAAAATAACCCTTGCATGTTAGCTTAAACAACATTTCAATTTGGTGCAATAAAAAGTTGATCAACAACCAACAAACAAATCTTTATGTGTGTGTGCCTTAGTTTAGAACAAACATTTGAATTTGGTGTTCTAAAATTCACAAGTGTGTGCCAACAACTCTATCAAAACATTTCAATTTTGGGATTTAAAAAGAACCACAAAGTGCATCAATAAACTCATTGATTAAAAAGAACAACAATTTGCATGTTTCACTCATCTAAACAAGAAAACCAATCTAAGTTGTGCAAAGTGTTTTCATGATTTTGTTTGTAGTGTGAAAAGTGTTTGCTCTTCCCTCGCACCATTGTTGACCTTGGGAATCAAAAGCTTTTCACAACACTTGCATGAATCACCCCAAACATAATCCAAAGAACTAAAATAAACCTTGCTTAGTGTGAGACAATCACAAAATATACGTATGCTCTCCCCTCGCATCCTTGTATGAACTTGGGGATCAAAAGTATTTTTGTGGTTGTGTTGCTTTTGTTAATCTTTAGAGGGCTTGCCACCCCGCTTCGAAAGGTGGGAATGACCCAAGTGGCAACAAGCTAAAGCCAAGCTCTTTCGAGCTGATATATAAAATAATGTGCTTGTGACAAAAGTCACAAGCAACAGGTGTTGTTGTGTCACACCGACAGCCAACCTCCCCCAAAACCCTCCAAGGCGTAACCCTTGGAGGCTAGGAGACTCCATAACGGAGAGTAGCACTGCCGCACATATGGCCACCTGAACAAATGCACTTACTATGAACCTTTGTTTAGCAAGCCAAAAACCTTCTATTTTTTGACGCAGAAGGGAAACCTTTGAAGCGGCCCCGATTCATGCGATTCTTAGCCGAGGTAGCAGGGACAATCCTAAGGTTTGGTGAGGGATAGGCCTTCATGGAAACCCAAATCTTGGTATGCGTGAGAAGTGTGTACAATTGTAAGGAGGAGCCGGTGCTACCAAGATCCTGGAGCTACCCGCTTTGAATAGGCGCAGCTAGGGAATTCAACAAATACTGTCATATCTTCACCTTAGGTTGTGCAAAAGTGCTTGTTTAAGAAAATCACATGTCTTTTCACAAACAAAATCTTGGTTATTGTGTGTTATTGTGCTTAATTTGTCTTTCAAAAAACTTGCCAAGAGACAATAAAAATCATTTGATCAAACTTCATAGCAAAACAAATCCAAATTTGACATCAAAATCTATCTTTTTCAGAGCCTCAACCAACACTACCCTGTTTTAGCACTAGCTCTGTTTGCTTTTAGCACCATTTCACCTATGGATTGGAGCTATTTGTAGATTAACTTGTCTGAAACTGAGACCAATTCCATTGTGATCTTTAGGACCTACTTTGCCATAATCCATATTCACCTTCCAAAAAATCCGTCAGTACCCCATTCATTTTCTCCTCAAATTTTCCAAATCATACCTTCATTTTGACCTTAGAGAATCAATCATTATCATTGTTGGACCCTTTGCTATATCAAATCCACTCAATTTTATATCCATTTGATCTTTGCATACCTTTTTCGACCAAAACAAAAAACAAAAAAAATCCTCGCCACAAGAAATCATTCCAAACCATATCCAAAATCTTCCAAATCAAAACACCTATCGAAAAATCATCAACCAAAAACTCATCATCCCTTTGAGCTAAAGTTAGATCTAGATTTCATCATTCACATATTTTACTTGGAGAGTCATTAGTCAACCTTTCAAGTGAAATAATCATCCTTCTTTGTGTAAGGTCATTAGTCTACCCCAAAGAAAGAGAAACATCCATTTGTGCGGCACAAATCTAGATCTTACCTAAGCTTAATTTGTTGACCATCAAATCCTTTCGAAAAACATCATCCTAATCTCTCATATCGAAGCATCAAAATCAAAACATCAAAATCTCTTCCATCAAACCATCCTCAAAGCAAACATCATCCATCATCTACCCTTTGGTCCAAATTTGTGCAAAAAGTCAAATACCGTCCATTCTTATCATCCTTAGATTAACACCTATTGATCATTCATCACACTACAATCATCCCTTCATCTTCTTCTCTACTCCATGTTGCTACCACATCCATCTTTGGGTCCAATAATTTAATCCAAATTCTCTAAGGTCTCCATCCCCATTTCACTCCATCTCCAAAATCAAATCCATACACTTGCATGCCCATAACTAGATCACAACATAAGAAGAATCAAGCAATGGTAGAACAATATATGGGCATAGGGATGCCTAATACCAATGACAACAACCTTCCAATCAACCAAACACACAACCTACCCATGGTCTTTCAAATCTCGACATATAATCCCAATGAAAATCCCTTCCATTTCTTGCAACCACCACCACCACAAAATGCCCCCACCATGTCCCAAGATGATCTAGATGTCTTGAGCTTTACACAAGATGTTGATAGCATGGACCTACTTGACAAAATCCTAAGGTCGGATCCAAATAGATATCTTGATTATCTCCTCAAAATTGGTGCTCAACCACCCCACAACACAACATTATCCCAGCCATCCACCTCTAACATCAATCTTACCACACCCTCTCAACCATCCACATCAAACACCCAACCTCTACAACAAACACCCAATCTACCGTCTCACAAACCTCAACTCCCACCGTATCTACCACCACCACAAGCTCTAATATCACCACATCTACAATCCCCACAAATGTCTCCAATCCTACCACCTCCCAACCCATCATCACATCCACTACCACAACTACCGTAAACTCTTCCATTCTGCAAATCACCTTGGGCATACACGGGAACCTCACGCATGCAAGTGCTTCCACAAGTGTCCCTCCACTTAACCCTCAAACCATAGCATACATGTGACAATTCTTTTCGCAACCACCTTTAAACACGACCAACCCATCCAACATCAATCCATCTCATGTCAACCCATCTAACGCCACCACATCCCATATCAATCAATCCAATGTCAACCCATTCAATGTCAATTTGTCTCATCTCACATATATACAAAACCCCGTAACATCATCAACACATCATAATCCCAACCCTCAAATACCTCCCCATATTCTCCAACAAATCTACGCCTATCAACAACATCTCGTACAAACCAACCAACACACCACCCCACAATATCAAAACATGATCTCCCAAAACCTCCAACATCAAACACAACCCAATCTCCAACACATCATCCATCAGCAAACCCACACACCTCAACCGCCACCAACCCCAGATCTCACAACCATTGTATAGGCCTTGATTCAAAAGGTAGATGACATGCAAACTGGGGGCAAATGCAAGCACTATTCCTTTGAGGATATTTGCCCCTATCCATTTGATTGGACATTGTACATGCCTCCTTTCCCCAAGAATTTTGAAACGCCAAAATTTGACAAATACAAGGGAAAGGGAGACCCTAGGGATCATCTTAGGGAGTTTTACCTCACTTGCTTAGAAGTCTCAAACAATGATACATATCTAATGAGACTATTTCCAAGAAGCCTCGGTGGACAAGCCGCTGAGTGGTTCACACATCTTCCCCCAGGCATTAGGTCTTTCCTTGAGCTTACGGAAAAATTTGTAAACCATTTCTCCTATAACTTTGAGCACGAAATATCCATGACAGACCTTTGCAACATAAAACAAAAAGCGGAGAATCCTTCACTTCCTTCTTGCAGAGGTGGAGAAGCTTAGCAAGCAAACTCCCTCAGCCAATTCCTAAAAAACAACTCGTCAGCATGTTTGTGACTAACCTCAATCAGGAAATAGTGTTCCATTTACAAATCCTTTGTGCATCTACCTTTGAAGAAGTTATCGACAAAGGTACTACCATAGAATGAGCCCTCATCACCAAGGGCTCCATCAAATTATATGACTACAAGTCCAACAACAAAAAACTCCACATTAACACCCCCAATACAAACAACAACGCCAACACACAATCAAACGACAAACCATGCTATTGGGGGAAGAACAAGAACACCTTGAACGACAGCGTCACGGATGTGAAAGCCATCCAACATGTACAGAATCAACCACCCGCACATACATATACCACCAATGTAAATAACCCAAGGGGGTAAAATAAACAAAACAAACCTCAAAGGCAATTCACACCCTTAGGGGAACCCATCGAGGATATCCTCGATAGATGTCTCAAAAAAGGTTTGATAACGCTCCCACCTGTTAAACCCTGTCAAGAGAATGAGCTCAAAGCCGCATGGTACAATGAAAATGATTATTGTGACTACCACCGCATTGTGGGCCACAAAACCACTGACTGCATGAAATTGAAACATTGCGTATAAGACCTCATTGATCAAAATCAAGTCAGCCTTGACCAAAGCACCCAACCATCACCAAACACTAATCTAGGAGCTTACAAGGATCCACTACCCAATCACAACAAAGCCTCCTCATCCAATCAAGCCTACAACGTCACCCCACCTCCCGCATCCTATGACTCTATCTTAGGACGGATAGAACCATCATCTAACCGTGTCAACACAATCACCATTCAGGCCCAAGCACCTGATTGCGCCGTCACAACTCGTCATGGTTGTATATCCATCTGCACAACCCCCACCACTGATCAAATGCCTGCATCCACATCAAACTCCCTACCCCCTCGTCCAACCACACGTTCATCGCCTGCCAATCAATACAATCTCCTAGAACATCTAGGAAAGACCCCTGCACAAATATCCATACTTGAGCTACTTCGCACGTCACCTCTCCACAAAGACGTCCTTGACAAAGCAATCTTGGAAACCCAAGTCCCTGCTAACCTGAATGTCAATCAATTCCAAGCCATGGTGGGCCATATCGCCACACCTCATCATCTTACATTTTCAGAAAAGGATCTTCCCACTTCACAACACTCACATAATGATGCCTTACACATCGAAGTCCACATCCATAAGCATACCATCAAAAGAGTCTTAATAGATGGAGGCTCCGGCCTAAACATATACACTCTTAAATTACTAAAACACTTGGGGTACTTGGATGTGGTTGTAGACACCAGTGAGTGCATCACAATCAAAGGGTATGATGACACTAAATGACTATCTGAAGGAACTATCAAGCTCCCTATTCAAGTGGGACAGAAGATAATGGAAACAAAATGTCAGGTCCTTGATCTTAACCTCCCCTACAACATTCTTCTCGGCCGACCATGGATCCATGTCATGCAAGCGGTCCCCTCTACATTCCATCAATGCCTCAAGTTCCCCCACAACGGCACGGAAGTAACTATCTATGTCGGTCCCCGCCCCTTCCAATATTGTAGTTTCTTGGAGGGCCATGACCACACCTTCTGTCCATATAACAAAGCCATTACCAAAACCAATCCTACAACTTCCACCTCATACATCGACCCCGCCAACATTGCCACCACTTCATCCCAAACACCACCACCACCCGAGGTCAAGATTAAGCTCAGTGACATGGGATGTGGGGAATACGACCTACACGGTACCTTTTGTGTGGGCACATTACCCAATCCTAAAATGTTTGGCATCCCAAAGATAGAAGCAGCCAACACAGTCATCATCAAGTGTAAACCATCACCCATCTTTGAGAAGAAACATCTCCTGGATCAGGTTGTGCTTGAAGACATATCATCCTGGCTGTATAAGGATGAAGAGACTGAGCAAGAAGCCCCCACCATATGAATAGAAATCTATGGTAAAGGGTCAGAAATTGTCAAAAACATGGGTTATAAAGGACAAGGCGGTATCGGACTTCATGAACAAGGGATCATGGAACTAGTCTAAGCAATAAGAAATCCCTATACTCAAGGGTTAGGATATGGTCAACGACAATGTATCCTCACTACCAGTGAATGTATCTTAGCCGAGGTCACTACAGTTTCCCCTGAAGTCGATAATATCAACGAAACGGGCCATCAAGACTCCTTTAGTGACTTTGTCGATTTCTTCGACTCATCCATATGCACCATATTCACAATCACCACCCTAGCCTCTTCATCTAATGACTTACCCCTTGTATACCCGGACCTCATAGATTGGGACCAACGGGGACCTCCTATCTTCGACGTAGCACCAAATGATGAGGCCATCGCTGAAATGATAGGGGTTAGAGATCACTTCCCCCTAGGAGATCATAGAGCAGGATACATCATGGAACTTGATGTGGCTGCCTACTTCGGGGAGACAACCCCTACTTCCAGTCATAAAAATGTAAAAATCAAACATGGACCTGATGGTGAAAACTGTTTCGTGGCAGTGTCAGATCCTAAAAAAGTAAAAATAAAAGATGTATCTCCTAATGAAAACCTCCACGAGGTGCTAGGAGATGGAAGCATGGGCCTTCCCGAGATAGACAAGGTATACCCCAACAGATCACCCATCCTGGTAGAGCCAACCCAAGAGATGAATCTTGGGACAGAAGAAGAACTAAAAATCACCTTTAGGGTAGAATCTCTCGGCACACAAGAGTAGGAAAACTTCTTGGCCTTCTTCAAACGCAGAAATCACAATTTTGCGTGGACCTATGCAGACATGCCAGGGCTTGATCCCGCTTTGGTGGTCCGTCACTTGGCAGTACGGCCTGATGCAAAGCCTGTAAAACAAAAGCTAAGAAAAATGAACCTTTAGGTCACCCTCCTAGGCAAAGCAGAGCTAAAGAAACTACTGGATGTTGGGTTCATTCGTCCAATTGATTATCCTGAATGGGTTTCCAACCTAGTACTAGTAGCCAAACCAGATGGTCGAATCTGCTGCTACACCGACTTCCGGGACCTCAACAAAGCCTGCCTGAAGGATGACTTCCCACTACCTAACATTGACATGATAGTAGATCTTATGGCAGGACATGAGATGTTATCCCTCATGGATTGTTTTTCAGGGTATAATCAAATCAGAATCACTGAAGAGGATCAACATAAGACATCCTTTATATGTCCATGGGGGATGTACTGTTGGGTGGTAATGTCGTTTGGCCTAAAGAATGTTGGAGCCACCCATCAACGAGCTATGACTATCATCTTCCATGACCTTTTCCACCACATCATGGAAGATTATGTGGACGACTTGCTAGGAAAATCAAAGACAAGGGAGGAACACCTAGATGTATTGGCAAAGATCTTCAACCGATTGGAGCAATACAATGTTCACCCAAATCCAAAGAAATGTGTCTTCGGGGTCACCTCCGAAAAACTTTTGGGATACATAGTCTCTAGAAGAGGAATTGAGGTAGATCCCGCAAAAGTCAAGGCCATCACTGAAATGCCTCCTCCAAAAACCTTAAAACAGCTAAGAAGTCTGCAAGGCAAACTCCTATCCATTTGTCGGTTCATTGCTCAACTGGCCGATAAATGTCAACCATTCCAGCATCTACTCAGAAAGGATACAACTTTTGTCTAGAACAATCAATGTCAGGTTGCCTTTGACCAGCTAAAAGATTATCTAGCTAATCCCCCTGTTCTAACTCTACCAAGGCAAGGAGAACCCCTCCTGTTATATATCTCAGCAACAGAGATGGCTATCAGAGCCTTACTAGCACAACACGATGAACAAGGGAAGGAAAGAGCCATCTATTACATCAGCCGCACCTTGGTCTCATATGAGCTAAACTACACACAAATTGAATGAGCATGTCTAGCCCTGATCTTTACTTCACAAAAACTAAGACACTACATGCTCAATCACAAGACCAAGCTCATTGCCAAGATCAATCCACTGAAATATCTACTAAACAGAGCTGCTCTTACTGGGAGAATGGCAAAATGGGTCATGATCCTCACTTAATTCAACATCGAATATACTGAGAGAAAAGCCATCAAAGGATAGGTTATTGCTAATCAGATGGCCGAAGCACCCATTCCTGTAGAATATCCTACACTGGCAGAATTCCCTGATGAAGCCATCTTAACAATAGCACTAGCAACAGAAACATAGAAAATGTACTTTGATGGATCATACACACACAGAGGCTTGGGGGCAGGCATCTTGTTTGTTACTCCTCAAGGTGACACAATCCCCAAGTCCTTCAAAATCACATTCCCATGTACCAACAATGTGGCAGAATATGAGGCCCTTATCACAGGTCTCCGAATGGCAATCAAATGGCAAATTGAGAAGCTGACAGTGTATGGAGATTCTCAACTGGTCATCTGGCAGGTAAACAATGAGTACAAGACCAAGGATGATAAACTCCTGCCTTATAAAAAGATGGTCGATGACTTCAAAGACTACTTTGATGACATCCACTTCGAGCAAATCCCAAGGCTAAACAACAAAGCTGCAGACGCCATGGCCACCATCAGATCCTTGGTCAACATGAAGAAAGACAGCAACAAGTGTGAGTTTCTGATAGAAGAGCTCCCTATCCCAGCATATGATGTTCCTCAATTAGAGCTAGTGTGAGAAGTCATTGGTCCCCTATCCCCGTGGTATCAAGAAACCTACCTATACCTCCATGATAATATCATCCCCCCTAACCTATCCACCTCACAACGAAAATCTTTCATCTGTCGAGCCTCCCGCTTCACCCTTGTAGGAGATCCCTATACAAAAGGAGTCTTCATGGCACGCTTTTACAATGTTTAGACTCTAGGGAAGCTGAAGTGGCCTTGCAAGAGGTACACGTAGGCATCTGTGGGCACATTCAAGTGGACCCACTCTTTCTAAAAAGATCCTGAGGACCGGATACTACTGGCCAACCATGGAACGAGACGCCTACCGGTTTATCAAAAAATACCTACCATGTCAATAGCATGGGCATCTCATTCACGCACCAGCACAGGAATTGCAACCCATCACGACATCGTGGCCTTACTCACAGTGGGGACTCAACCTCGTAGGCAAAATACATCCCCCATCCTCCAATGGCCATAAGTTCATAATCGCTACTACCGAGTACTTCATTAAGTGGGTGGAAGCAATACCACTCACCTTCACCACTGGAACCCAGATATCCAAATTCATCCTCCATTATATCATCTGCCGCTATGGTATCCCTCATTCCATCATCACCGACAATGGAAAACCATTCAAGAACCAGGAAGTTCGCACTTTGTGCGAAAAATTCCAAATCTAGCACCATTTCTCCACGCCATATTACCCTCAAGGAAATGGTCAAGCTGAAGCTTCAAATAAAACCATCCTGCGCATCCTAAAGAAAATGGTTAATGAAGAGGTTGTGACTGTCACCTCCAACTCAACCCCACCCTATGGGCCTATCGCACAAGCATCCGCACCCCCACAGGAGCCACTCCATTTTCCCTTGTATTCGGATTTGAAGCCATTTTACCTATTGAGGTCGAGCTCCCATCCCTACGAGTATCCCTGCAAAACATAATCAATGATGAGGAAGACTGAGTCGCACGGTTGCATCAGCTAGAATTACTGGATGAGAAACACCTGAATGCATTGAACCACCTGTAGGCCTATAAAAATTGCCTCAGAAGAAGCTATAACAAGAGGATCAGAAACCAAAAATTTGAAGTAGGTGACCTCGTCCTTATAGAAAATCAAAAGAACTTGTAGGAGCGTCCTAAGAAAGGAAAGTTCGAGCCCAATTGGCTAGGACCTTATGTCATCACAACTAACTATGGATCAGGAGCATATCAGCTTGCAACACTTGAGGAGCAGCCTTTGGACAAGCCTATGAACATCCTACATCTGAAGAAATTCTACGCATAACCCATCAAGTACCCCAATCAAAAAATCAAAAAAATAGAAAAATAAAAAAAATCAAGAAAAAACCCGATTGCAATAAAGACTTCCAATGGTGAAAATCACTTCGGTGACGCCTTGGATTGGTACCATGGTGAAAACTTGTTTCAGGTGCCATGTGTATTGGCCGGTTCTACCATCTAATAAGTCCTCTTTCCATCACAACACTCCATATCGCACACATCCCATGGCTTGGAATTATGAGACATCAAATCCTATCTCCCACCCCGCACTATCCCACCCAAGGCTAACCCATGGAACAAGGATCCTTGTAAGCTTCCTTTTGTACAACAGAAAATCAAAAAATCCAAATACAAAATCAAAAAATCCAAAAACAACACAATTCACCACAAATCACCCCATACATCGATCTCGCTATAACTCACAACCATCTACATCTATCAATCCTCACCATCACACCCATCCCAAATCATTCCCACATCATCAAGTCTTTCCAGAACTACATATTCATCTCGCCCACATCTTGAAAGTACCTTGATCCCATGGACACAGGGTATGTAGGCAGTTTGGAATACGAAGGAAGTTTCCAATACTCAAGTACCTAAGATGCACCCATCCAACCCGTTTGGATGGTCCCCATTCACTGAGCTTGTTGGACCTAATAAATGATACACACACTAAGTATACGCTTGAAGCATGTCCCCTAACACAAAAATCATCAATCAACATACCAACTATAATCCCACACATAGCCTGACTGTCCTTTTGCCCACCTTTCGAAAATGATCCAAAAAAATCCAATTGATTCGTGTCCTAGGATATATCGTTCCTACAATGGACAAGAATCTATCATTCTATCAACATGTATCTTGGCAAGAATACACAAAGGCTATCTGCATCTTTTTGTTGGTCTCTTTGATTATCAATTTTTTTATCTTTTTGGCCTCACTCTAGGTCATCTCCAAAGCTACCTTGATCTCATTATATCATGGCAAGTGGCGAACAACACCTAAAGTAGACATGGTCATTGTTTATGTATGATGTGCTTGTGGGTCAGTTTCATTACTCCAAGAATAGTATTCTTATCTTGCAGCCTGGGTCGGTTCTAGCATAATGTGCCTCATTTGCACATACAGGCATCAAAACCTTATATGTACTATTCACACTCATTGCTATGAGTCCCCTTCCTAGGCTAGGAAAGGTTATACTACCTTGGGCACGCATGAAATCAACCTATTGTTTGCAAGTCTAGTCCATGCAATCGTGGGATATATATCATCACCTAGGTCATTTCATACCTTTGTGAACTATATCCTACATTGCTATAGCAAACTAAGAAATGCTCTCAATTAAGGTTATGCAACTACTGTTACTAGCTCAAATCATCGTCATAATAATTTATTCAACTATACCATCTGGGCCTAGATTTCGTAATCACCTAGCCTATTCCCCCCACCTTCCCTCATTAATCCCATCCCTCCAACTTGCTCTCACTCAACACATCCCGAACCAAACCATATCCTCCCTTAATGACGTGGCGTTTCATGACCTAACAATTCCCTCATCCACTGCTCCCCATCCTATCCATACCCCATCCATCCACCCTTATCCTCTCCCCACCTATGCCTCTATCACACAACCCCATCACCCAGGGTCCAACAAAGAACATCATGTGTATCAAGACTTAACCATCTCACATATGACCTAGCTTGCATCTCACATATCATCTAGCTACATATCATAATCATTTAATATGCATTTCATTAGGTTTATTTTAGAATCTTGTAGTTGCATATCATTCCATTAGCTACATTTTAGAATCTTGTAGTTGCATATCATTCCATTAGCTTCATTTTAGAATCTTGTAATTTGCATATCATAATCATTTAGGTTCATTTTAGAATCCTTGAGCTAAATTGCATAATCATTAAGTGCATTTTAGAATCATTTAAATTTGCATTTCATTTAGGTGCATTATAGAGTCATTTAGCTTCCATATCATAATCATTTAAAATTTGCATATCATAATCACTTAGGTCCATTTTAGAATCTTCTAATTACATTGCATAATAATAATCAATAAACATTTAGCTGCATATCCACATTTCCATACATAACATGTGTTTATTAAGATAAACATACATTTCCATAGCATTTTGCATCCATAATAAATGTTTATTAATCTAAACATTTATTTGCATTATACATCATAGTCCATAAATCACACACATAGATATATCAAAACAACTAAACCATCATTTCAGCCATCATGATACATCAATAGGTACATCCATAACCTCAACATAATAAATTGCATAAACACAACACATCCATAACATATAATCCATAAACCATAGTGCATTCATCATCATAAACATCATCATAGTCATATAAGAGCATCATAAATAAACAAGTAGGCCATTAAATAGCATTATATCATATATCATCATCACCAAAAATACATCACTCATATATACACATCAAAAAATATAATGTCCTGATATAATGCCTCTAAGGGCCAAAATGATATAGCTATCACATAGAGGATCCTCTCTCTGATGCGGTGGGGGATCCTGACCCTGGTGGTGGTTGCAGTCTTGGTGGTGGTTGTGATCCTGCCTGTGGCTGTGGCTGCAACTGCACCTGCGGCTGTCCCTGTACCTGTATAACCTGCTGAGGCACATGTGATGGAGGACCCATCCCCTACTGAACCAATTGAATTGATCTACATCTGTGTGATCTAGATCCCCATGATCCAATAACCTGACTATAGCTCGATGCACGCTACTCTGCAGGCACTGCTGCGTGATATAAGGCCTAATAATAGTTTGTCTGTCCTCTAGCCTCTGATAACTGTCCCTGTAGCTGATACGACTGTGCCTGTGCCTGGGACAGTTGTGTCTACATCAAAGTCAAAACTGGGGCCATACCAGCACCTGAAGCCTGCAAACTGCCCACCGTAGCCTCTGCCTGCTATGCCCTAACAAGTGCGGCATCCTGCTCTCCGGTCAAAATCACTATATCCCCCTGAGCCTGGGCTAACTGTGCCTACAATGCAGCTACTTATCTATCTGAGCCATCCAATAAAGCCACTGCCCCCCACAACTGAACCAACTCTGCCTCACGGCTCTCTAATGCCTCCTGCAGGCTAGCTACCTGCCCCCTCAAAGTCTCAACCTCCTCCTCCTCACCCCAAGCTCACCGACGGGATGCTGACCTCTCAATCTCTGCCTCTCCACCTGCCCCTGAAGGGCCTACCTCTACTTGAGGCCTTGCTGCAACAGTCTGCTGTTGCTGTAAAACCTGTGGTGGGGTAGAACACCCCAATCCACTCTCAGCTATCCCCCACACTGTCGAGGCCCTCCATGTTGCTGTACCACCCCAATTTAGACCCGCTCAACAAGTGCCTGTTGTCTCACCTGCTACTGGGGCACCTATCCAGCCGCTACTGTTGCTAGCACATCCATCAGCTTCCCATCTCTCCCAACCACCCTCTCCTCTCCATCCCCCCATACTCCATGATGTAGTCTGCAATGATCTCCTCACCCTCCTCCAGGAAATCATCCCCATCAGAATCATCATCCCCATCATCCTCAGAATCCTCATCTCCTAATCCCACCGCCTCCTCCATAGGGACCACCTCCTCAGCCGGATCAGTGAACCACGTCGATCGCCACATCTGCCACCATATATCATATGCAGGAGTAGTGCCTGCATCCCTAACCGTGCTCTGCCAATCCCACTGTAACGGCTGCCAAGCCACAAAGTCCCCCAAAGCCACCTACGACTGTATGGCTGCAGGCCAAAAATGTGCATCCTGACGAGTCCATGCAAAAATGGCCATCTGCTATGGAGTAGCCTGCCGCAACCCAAACTGCCGCATAACCCATGATGGCAGATACATATCTATCGTGTGGTCTCCTCGACCCATCAAATACTGTTGCTGAAAAGTAAAAGGCAGGTGAACATCATCATCTGGCCATAGCTCCACACTAATGTAAGGTCACCAAGTCACCTGAATAACATCATCCAGCATCTGCCTCCAATATCAAACCTGTCTTGTGTAAGTGTACTCAGCATCCCAATACAGGAACATGAAGGCCTCAAACGGATGGCGATAGTACCCACATCTCGGTCGAGTGACTACGATATGCTCCCAAATCCACACATGCAGCAAAGTAACCCTGGCTGATAACATTGAGTCATAAAAGATAGACAACTGTATGCATCTCATGATACAGCTGCCCCAACATCACTAGTCCCCAGGCATACACGGTCTCATGCCTGACCATCCCCTCAATCACCTCCCCCCATCCAACCAGAAATCCCCTGCCCCTCCTATCAGGCATCACCACACCACCAATCAATGTGCACAAGAATAAGGCAAAAGAATCTACACCCGCCACCAATGTTCCCTCATAACTCATCTCCCTCCTATCTGTTGATAGAACAATATGATCAATGCCAAATACTCTGATCAAGGCTCGTCATCCCCTCCTCGTGTCGTATGTCACCCAATAGCCATGAATAGGTAGCTTGAGAATGCAATAAACATCCTCAAGAGTAATAGTGATCTCCCTAATAGGGAGCAAAAAAGTGCAAGTCTCTGACCGATACTGCTCAACAACCACGGTCATCAAAGCTCTATGAGCTCGCAACACTGGCATCAACGCAACTATCAGAAGTCCTAACCTAGCCAGTCGAGCCTGGGTGGCATCATCAAATAGGTCAAATAGTGCCATCACCAATGGTACGCATCGCTCCCGCAAGTACAATATAAATGAACCTGGATCCTACATCCACACCTTCTGGTCAGAAATCTACCTATCCTTTTCTAAATCAACCCCTTTCTTCTAATATTGAAAAGCCAAAATCATTTAGCGCCAAAATAGACCATGCTTTGCGCCATTTTAAAAATAGGGCTACTACTTCTTCTCATGGCGCTATTACAGATAATAGCGCCACTGCGCAAGACACTTTGCGCCACTTTCCCACATAGCGCTACTGCGTAAGATACTTAGCGCCATTTTAACAAATGGTGCCATCTCGTCATTTGGCACTAATCTAAGGAATAGGGCCAATACTCCCAATCACGCATATACCAAACATTGCGTTGATCCTCTACATAGCGCTAAAACATAATATAGCACCACTTCCAAAAATAGCGCTATTCTAGAACATAGTGCTACCCTACCAACCATTTAGCGCTAAAACGCCAAAACCCTAACCCCTACGCACATTGCACCAAAACAGATGATGGCGCCAAAATGCTAAGTATTTGGCGCCAATCGACCCCTACTCTACCCAAGCGGATAGTGTCAATCCAGAGGATGGCACTAATCCGCGTTCTTTTAGCGTTGCGCAACCTTGCGATAGCACCACCATTACAAAACCCAATTCCCAAACCCAAAAAATGCGACAAAATTAAAAAATCACAAAGCCAAGGTTAGGCCCTACCTGGGGTCCAGCCTCCGGTGCCCAACCAAACAATCGAAACCACTCGGAAATGTGTCGAAGTCATGGAAATTGGGGGTTGCGCTCTGCCATCTCTCCTCTGCTCCTTCTCACCAAGTCAATGTGTGCAAATGTGGCACTCTAAGGGCCCACTTGTCTTAATATAGCATGCCATGTCATCCCCCCGCCCACTCTTTTTCCCCTCTAGGGTGCAGATCTCAACCTTTTTCCTCCATTTTTCTTCCTGTCATCTTCTTTTCCCATCCTCTATCTGACCTTCACTCCCGTCACGTCCTTTCGAGAGCTCGCCTGGAAAATTTTAATTTTTTGGTGACCTCTTGAGGGGGCATCCCTCACCCATCTTATTCCTTCCCGGCAGCTGGGGCAGATTCTTTCTTTGACCTGACACCACTTCCCTGCTAGACCCTGAGGCCACGTCAAAGAGGGGTAAATGTAGACACCTAAAAATATCTTTTACCATCAAACCAACTCTCGACATCCCTAAACATACCAATTTCCCTTCTAATCAATTAATTAAATTCTTATTTAATTAATTATCCCTTCATCACCCAATTTTACATCATTTTATCCCCAACAATTGAATTAATTCCATTAAGTCAATAGTTCAAACCTTAGCCAATTGATTTAATAAATATGCAATATTTATTTAGTCAATTTCTCCCTCCTCAATAAATCCAATTAATTAGTTAAATCATGTTTAACTAATTAATTCAGCCTATTAATTGACCTATCCCTACCCTAGATAATTAAATAGCTATTATTTAATTGCCTACTCTAGCCTACCTCATCCTAGCCCTAAGATTAATTAAATACAACCTTATTTAATTAATCTTAAACCTCTCATTAAGATGGTCAAATCCAGCTTAACACCCTTCCCCACATCCTCCAAATCAAAAATTGGAATATATCCACATAAGTCAATTTTTTTTAAATAAGTCCAACATCACATTTAATTCTCTTACAACCCCTTACCCATGCCATGCCTCATTTATGCCCACTCATCCCCAAATAAATTTTTAATTCATTTTACATTCCCCATATAAATTTTTAATTCATACATATTCCATCTTACTCAACCTCATTTAATTCACCCTTTTCCCAAAAATGAATAAAAGATTCACATTTATTCCTAGCCCTCCATCCTCTAAGATGAAATCTAGGCCCTCCACATCACTTTCATCCTCCACCATTGATCTTCCAAATCAATCTCCACCCTTGGATCAAAATCTCTCCAAAAAATCTATAAATAGAACCTCTCCCAAGCCATTTGGGAACCAATCTTCAAGTAATGTTACCATGTCCAAATGTCTAATGAGCTAGTTCTTGAGAATTGCAATTAGAATAAGAGCATTTCACATTGTATTCATCAATTAGGGTACATCACATCTTAGGAGCTCTTGGGTGCAAAATCTCCTCTCCCTTTGATGAGATTGGGTTTTCATGTCTAGGTATAAACTCTTTGTTTTGATATGCATTTAGTTTATGTTTTACCTTTGATTTGAATCACCTAATCACACATATATTTTCATGTTTTATCACCAGAAGCTCAATCTCTAGAATATAGTAGTCATGATACTCCTCTTGACTTGTCCAAGTCCGCAACTTGCTGAGTTACACCATCTAAGAGATCTGGACCTGATTGTTGGACCTTGCTACATGCTATGTTCTTGTTCACCGGACCAAAACAATCTTCAATCTGACTTCCGGTATAGGCATACTATGTGCTACGGATGTGTGGGATAGACTTTGTTGCCATCAATGACAACACTCATGAAGCCACATAGTGTCTCTTGCCAATAGGAAAAGCCGCCAAGGGGACATTTTCTGACATAACATTTAGCCCCCACTTTAATGTATGTATAAATGCAAGGCCAATACATGTATTAAAGTATGGTCAACAAACACGCCAAGCATGGAGAAGCCACGCCAATCACAGTGAAGACAGTAACATGCACGCAAAACATAGAGAAGACAGTTACAGTCACGCAAAACACAGAGAAGATAGTTACAGTCATGCAAAACACAGAGAAGATAGTATTGAAGACATGCAAAACACAGTGAATGCAGTGAAGATAGTGATGATTTTCTTTTTCTTTTTCTCATATATTAAAATGCAGATGTAAGTACAAGGAAAGTAAACACACCACCCAAAATGCAGGAGGGACTCATTGCCACTAGTCTTTAAACTGCATATGGGGCAACAAACACGCAATACAAATCAAGCACGCCATACAAATCCCAAAGCATAGGAGGGACTCATCGCCGCCGGTCTTTAAACTATGCTTGGGAACAAACATGCAATACACACACACTTGGAAGAAATGGAGAAAACATGACAGACAAGCAATGGAGTGTTCCTATTTCTAGGTTCATCACCATCTTAGGCACATTACAGGCACACACTGATGATTGGGCTTTGCCACAACAATCACCGAAGACACACTTAAGGGTTGAGTTAGTCACATAACCGCTCCCCACCTTCGCAAAGGACTTTTAGAAAATTATAGGATGTGTACTCTCCACAAGAAATACACCATCCTAGCCTTTGTAGAGGGCTTAAGATAAAAAGGATATACGTGATATCCCGCCTCCGCAGAGGGCTTAAATGATTGCAATAGATTTCAAACAAATCTCAGAGTGCAGGAGGGACTCATCACCACCAGTCTTTAAGACTGCACCTGAGAACAAACACAATTTGCTATCATCTAAATTAGACAGCTTACCTTATATATGGCCCCACCTTAAGGTGGTTGATATCGTGTACCGATATCAAACATGTTAAGGTAGTAAGAAAACATGCAAGGGAACACAAGCTCTTGCAAGGCCCATGCCCCCCGAAGGTGACATGTACTTTACGACTGCCAAATGTTCCCACAAACACATTCCTGCAAGAAAAGTGTTAGCGTCCATATAATCATGATAAACAACAATGCATATGATCATTCACACAAAGAGCCAAGGTTATACTAGGGATTTGGAGACTGAGTATAACCGTGGGGATATACCACAAAAATCTCAAAACCAAGTGTAACCAAGACGAGATTCAAAGATAAACAAAGTGCACGGAGAAACAGTATTTTTGTGGTTTGTAAATGTGATAAGACAACATCAAGATCACATGGAGTGATTCTACTAGCCAAGTGTCGGATAATATATAGCAACCCCATCGTCATGTATGGACTTGGTCCATTTTTTGATTTCTCACTAAAAGGACACTAGGTCTGTATCAGTATAATATGTTTTTTGTCATTCGCCCCCTAAATAGAAACACTAGAGGAAGGGAAACAATAATTAGAGGAGAAACTAGTGCCTTAGGGATAGTCACGTAGGAGGGTGCCCCCAAGTCACCAACTACAATGCTATGTCTGTAAGTCACAACACACAACAGTGAAAATAGAGGAGAAGTAATATAGAAGAATGATGATACAAATAGAAGAAGGTCACAACAGAGGCGTTCTCCTGGTATCCTGGACCTTACAAGAGAATCAAGGGTCATCCCAGGAGGCCTGAACAACACATAACACATCACGAGGGAAATACAACATGGAAGTAAAGGATTAGAAATACTTACCTGTAGGGACAACCAAACTAAGGGTTGTCATCGAGCAAATCATCATCATCTTCCCATTCCTGAATGTTAGAGGAAAGTGGGACATAAGGTACCATAGCCCAACACTTATTCGTATCTTCAAGTTGTCCATTCTTAAGATCTTGTTGGTTTGATTCAATGTTAGGTGAGATGTTTTCTTGTTGAGTTGCAATTCATTGGGCATAAGCTTGTCATCTCCTCCTCCTTTCTCTTGCTTGTCTATTTCTTTTTATCTTACCATTTATCTCTTGTAAGATAGTGTTTTGCTCTTCTGTAGGTTTTTGTGTTTTAGAGGAGGAAGCACTAGGATCAAATCTCGCTTGTCTAGGTGGAATGTTTTGTTGTTGACGATTACCTCCCGATCCTTGTAAGGATGGTGGGGGAGGAACCTTAGCATAGGGTCCTTTTCCTTTTAGTCTAGGATTCTCTTCAAATGCGGGTTGTTCATCTTTTGTTGTTTCTTGCATAAAAGGACTGGCCACTTGATGTAATAGTTTTGTTTTGTAGTTTCTATACCTCAGGAAGTAAAAATATGTCTGTGGCTCTAGTTCCAATTCAGATCTTTCCCAAAAGTAATCAAGTGTAAAGTGTTGTCTTGTAACCAAAGGCTTATACTTATTGCGAGGAATAGTATGCACTTGTCCATTCAAAGGAAGTTTTACACAGTTATAAATTGTTGAAGCGACAACTTTTATAGCGTTTAACCATGGATGTTCTAATTTTATACGAAAAAGGTTAAAATGGGGACAACATCAAACAATTGTTCTATAGATTTATCAAACATAGTAACCAATAAAGATATCTTCCCGAAAGTGTTTATAAAGGTTCTCGTATGTGTCATAATCATCATGTCCAAAGGGTCATAAAAGCCTTCAATCAATCCATGTGAATAAAGGAACTCTTCCGTTGCTACATTAGTCATGAAATTAGGGTCAATAGGGGTTCCATCCACAGGATTTCCCATTATCTTCACAGTGATATAAAGAGGTCCTTCAGTGTCTCCAATTGTTCTATCATGAGGTGTAAACACAATTTCAGGTTTGGGGACCTTTCTTTTCATGTAAGGCCTAGGAGGGAACCTATCATTATTGTTGCAATTATAAGCCATGTGTATATGTTTTTAAATCAACATAAGATCAGTTTTTAAAAGCTTTTCAAAATTTATGCAAAAGACAAGTGCAAAACTATGTGTAAATATGACCTAAAATGCTTGATTTTTTGACTTTTGTCAATGCAAATAAGTGAAAGAAAAGGTGTTGTAAGGAAATTGATGAAGTGTAGCAAATAATATGTCTGAGATCAGTCCAATAAAGCAATAATATCCTTCACAACACACTTTTGATGCAAACCTAGAGTGATGACTAGTCAAAACCTACTAAAATATGTAATTTTTTACAAATTTTTAATGCAAAGACCCAATGAAAAGGGTGTTGTAAAGAATTTTAGGAGGTGTAGAAGATTATAATAGTAATTTCAATCACCTAAAACCATAAAATCTGTCACAACACGCTTATAGTGCCAATCTAAGTCAAACCCTAGGGAAAATATAGCAAAAATATGCAATTTTTCACCAAATTTCAATGCAAGGATCCAATAAAAAGGGTGTTGTAAATAATTTGAGGAGAGGTAGCAGATAATAACCCTAATAACAGCCAATTAGTATAGAAAAAATCTTTTACAACATGCCTATGATGCAAATCTAGAGAGACGATAAGGCCAAAATCTAGTGAAAAAGCAAGGTTTTCAAACCCTAGGCATGAAATTTTGCAAGCAAACCACTATGATGCAACACTACAGTTATAAATCAGCCCTAATGAGTGTTTTAAAAGGGTAGTAAAATTTGAAACAAGATTTTGACTACAAACCCTAGCTAATGCAAAACTAGGTTATATGGAAAAATGCACAATTTCAAGCATTTTTTATCAATTTAAGCATTAAAATGCAATCTAAATGAATGATGAATGAAACATTTCTGTATTTTAAATAAGATCTAATGATAATTAAATAAATTTATTGAAATTAAATGCCAACTACTTCAAATTATTTGAAAATGCAAGCTAAAAATGCCAAAAAAAAATTTAAACAAAATTTTAATTTTTTTGTAATTTTTTAAATGCAATAAGATGAACAATGATATGAATGAATGAAATGAATGTAAATCTAAAGTACAACACTCATCAAGGTGCCAAAAAGCATGGGTTCACCAAAATGTTTAGGGTAAAATATGAAGAGGCTTTGCTTTTAATGGTTTGTGTTGATCCTCCTTTCACCACTAAACATTCAAGGACATTCAATCGAGTTGAGAACTCTACTGTAGATCTCCTATCACTTGGAACATAGGGAAAGATTGGAATTGTATGATTTTGTTATTCAATTAAGCCCAATTATACTCAAAACCTTAATTTCGTAAATTCATGAACAAACAGACAAATTACAAAAAATGTTTGCACACAGAGATATCAAATGACAATCAAATGCGTACTAGATTTCAAAGTTCGGTGTCTAGAAAAGTCAGAGACTAATGAGTAGGAGCCCTAGTCTAGTGCCCCAATTTTCTTTAGGATCTGGGAATCTTGTCTACAACCTGTTCTTTTTGTTCCAGAGATTTTTCAGTTGCAAGATCCGGAGGACTAATGAGCAGGCGCCTGAGTCCAGGTCCTTGTTTTCTTCTCTAATATGCAATTCTAGCAGTCTACACTACTCTCCTGCAACTCCACTTCTTCTGCTTTCGCAACCTGTAACCTGCAATCACAGAAAAATGGGTTGGGGTTGCGGTGTTTAGAGGCTTGCCTCAATCAAGCCCCAAAGCAACATTCAAGTCTTCTGAACATCGTTGTCAGATAAAGAGTGTGTATCCATGCGGGATAGAGGAAAAATCTAAATGATAAATGATAGAAAACATAATTGATATCACCTTGTAGTGAAGATCTCATGGAAGGAAAATGCTCTTCATGCCATGAGGAGATGGATGCCAAATTTGCAAATACAAACACGAGAACAACACAAATTCTACTCTGCAACACAATGAAATCCTTTGAATCACTTTTACATAAGCCACAAGTTCCCAATATCCATCTAATGCCCATCTAGTTTACAAATGATAACCTAATCATTCTTATATATGCAACTACAAACATTTCCACTAAGAATTTCATAATTCAAACTTACCATGTCGGCATAGGACCTAAACAACGGTCATAAACTGACACTTTGAAATTGGTCCCAACCTAAAATAGGGCAGGACTAGGGCGTGGCCGCCCAGGTCCTCCCCTCCCATTTTAGGCAGGATTTATGTTAAGTGCATCCCCTGAGTCCCATTCACCATGAAACTTCAGGGTTTTCTCATCGGGAGTCATCAAAATCATGCCAGATGCTCTAAATGCATTCTAAAGGACCCAGGAGCTAAACCTTAAGAGGGAAAAGCCCCCAAGGGGACATTTTCTAACATAACACAACCATGTTCTCCTCTTTGATGAGTACCTGCATTCATTCGCACTCAACTTGACGTCAATAGGTTAGTTCCCCAAAACATAGCCGAAGCAAAACATTATAATCACACCTATAATATTTAATATTTATATCAACTTTCCAATTTACGTAAATATAACTTCACGATAATTACCTTCATACATGTGGAATTTACTCAAAGTAAAAACAATCATAGTAAATGTTCACTAATCTAGAATAATTATATAGTCCATAAAAATGAGATGTGACATCCTTCCCCACTAGGAAGAGACGTCGTCCCTATGTCTTATTACACAAATCAAAAATAATAATGTGTCAATCCAAAGTATCATAAAACAATAACAACAACTCAAAGTATCATAATCCATGCATGAATAAGAAATCTACGCTATATCCTCAAATGAGGAAAAGATCTATCAATCTCCTCTGCATCCTCCCATGTGGCACTGTCCTCTGAATATTGGTCCCATTGGACCTTATACTGCACCACATCCCTGCTACACAACTTAACATTGTGTCTCTCCAAAATTTGAGTAGGCTCCACCAGCACCACTCCTAGATCTTGAACCCATAAAGCACACCAATCAAGAATGTGCAAAGCATCAGGATGATAAAGATTAAGTAAGGACACATGAAAAACATTATGGATTTTAGCAAGTGCAGGCGGAAGAGAAAGTCAATAAGCTACAGGATTGATCACTTCCAAGATATCAAACGGTCCTACAAATTGAGGAGCAAGTTTGGACGCTTTGCCAAATGAAACTAAACTCTTATGAGGTTTGACCCTCGGGAAGACTTTGTCACCAACTAATAACTATCTAGGCATCCTATTTCTATATGCATAACTCTTCTAACGATTTGAAGCTTGCTTCAATTTCTCTTTGATCAATCTCATCTGATCATCCATTTCCCTTAACATATCAGGACCAATCACTATTCTATCCTCCACCTTATCTCAACTGATAGGTGTTCGACACCTATGCCCATAAAGAGCTTCAAACGGTGTCATTCCCAAAGATGCATGGTATGAATTGTTGTATGCAAACTCCACCAATGGAAGATATTCATCCCATTTATATTGTTGATCCATACAATACATCCTTAGAAGGTCTTCAACAACCTGATTGACTCTTTCTATCTAACCATCTATTTGAGGATGATATGCCGAACTGAAATTCAACTTGGTTCCCAATGCCGCATTAAGAATTATCCAAAATTTGGCTGTCATGCGATTGTCTCGATCTAAAATGATCGTCTCAGGCACTCCATGCAATTGAAAAATCTCTTGAACAAACTTCTTAGCTAATACCAAAGAACCATCTGAAAGATTCTCTGGAATGAAATGCGCTACCTTTGTCAACTTGTCCACAGCCACTAAGATGACATTGTGTCTATTCTTAGACATGGGCAACCCTTGAATAAAATCCATACTTATCACTTGCCACTTATGCTCAGGAAAACTATGCGGGTACAACAATCCTGCTAGATGCACATGCTTTGCTTTGACTCATTGGCACTCCAAACATTGAGCCACAAATTCTTTCATATCCCTCTTAAGTCTAGGCCAAAAGTATAAGGGTCTCAAACCTTTGACCATTTTGGTCACTCCAGGGTGCCCCAAATATGGTGCATTGTGGATCTCCTCAAGCACTAACTTCTTCAACTCTCTTGAGTTAGGAATATACATACTTCCCTGATATCTCAAAAGTCCATCTGACTCAATCACATAGCCATAAAACTTGTGATCCAAGGGGTCTACTTCCAAAGCTTACTTCACTCTTTCATAATGCTCATCCCCTTGAAGATTCTGAATTACTTTCTACTTCAAATTGAATCTCGTTGTAACCATGGTAGCCAAATCTCTTTTTCTACTAAGAGCATCTGCTACTCTATTCTCCTTTCCTTTTATATTCTCAATTCCAAAGTCATACTCGCTAAGGAATTCTAACCACCTTCTCTGTCATGCATTAAGGTTAGGTTGAGTAAATATATACTTGATCCCTAAATGATCTATCTTTAACTCAAAGGGCTTACCTAGAAGATAATGCCTCCACATCTAAAGTGCATGAACTATGGCGGCTAACTCAAGATCATGCAGCGCATAGTTTAACTCATATTGCTTTAACTTCCTTGATTCATATGCAACCACTTGCTCATTCTACATCAACACTCCTCCTAATCCTTCTCTAGAAGCATCAGTTATAACTATAAAGTGACCATTAGGATCTAGTATGGTCAAGATAGCAGCAGTTGTGAGATTTTCCTTTAGCACTTGGAAAGCTTGCTCACACCTTTCTATCCAATCAAACTTATTACCCTTCTTTTGTAGTGAGGTAATCGGTGCTGCTATAGTCGATAAACCTTCCATAAACTTTCTCAAGCACTGTAAGACTATTCATAAATGCCTTTCATGCTCTTCCACTGATTTAGAGTATATCAATATGTCATCAAGGAAGATCAACACAAAATCATCTAAACAATCACTGAATATGCTATTCATCAAATTCATGAAGGTTGTTGGAGAATTAGTCAACCCAAATGGTACCACTGTGAACTCATAGTGACCATATCAAGTTCTAAAAGTTGTTTTAGAGATGTCCTCATCCTTAATATGCAATTGGTGATAGTTGGATCTAAGGTCTATCTTGGAGAACATCGTAACTCCCTTCATCTGATCAAAGAGCTCATCTATTCTTGTGAGTGGGTACTTATTCTTTATAGTAGCTTTGTTAAGCATCCTATAATCAATGCATAATCTCAAAGTCCCATCCTTCTTCTTTACAAAAATAATCGGTGTGCCCCATGGCGACACACTAGGTCTAATGAACCCTTGATTTAGCAACTCCTGCAATTGTGCTTTAAGCTCATACAATTCTATAGTAGTCATCCTATAGGGTGCCTTACATTGAGGTTCAATTCCTGGTAGCAAATCAATCGAGAAGTCAAATTCCCTCTTCGGTGGTAACTCTGTCAACTCCACAGGAAATACATCTCAGAAATATCTAAGGATTGGGTAGTCATTGAATGTTGGTTCTTCTTTGTCAAGGTCCTTTACTTGGATGACATAAATGGAACACCCTTTCCTCTTGGCTTTCTTCAATTGCATAGTTGAGATTTGTCTAAGCTCTAAAGGTATCTTAGATCTATTAATTTCCACCTGATTTCCTAGGTCATCCAAACATCTATCAACTTTGTCTTCACAGTTTACTATAGACTTATGTTCAGCTAACCAGTTGATTCCCAAAATTACATCATAAGACCCTAAAGGTGCTACATATAGATTAACTTGCATCTGAAAACTTGGAAGCTCTAATTCACTGCATGCTAGACATGAATCTACTCTTTTTCTACTCTATTGCCATATTGTACCATCTAAGAGTTTTCCATATGACCAGGTCTAATAGATAACTTGGATACTACTCTAGGATCTACAAAACATTCTGTGGCACTAGTATCAATCAAAATAGAAATAGGTAGTCCATAGAGCTTACCTTGAAACTGTATAGGTGCTACCTGAAAGTCAGCTTGCTGATTGTCCACTACGGCATGTATCTGATGCTGAGGTGCTCCTCGCTGATTTATGTTTCCTCTTCCCACTGATCTCTGTGGACATGAATTAGCATAATGCTCTCCTCCACAAATATAGCATCCACCTTTAGGTGCTTTCAATCCTTTAGTTCTTTCCCGCTGGTTGTTGTTTTGGTTGTTATAGCCACCTAATTTTTTTCCTCCCTACTAGTTTCCACCATTTCCATCTTGAGAGTTATTACCCCTCTTCAAATTCCTGATCTGTTGATTGCCATTACCTTGATTGTTATTTTGATTATAATTTTGTTGGTTATTCTGAGGTCTCTTATTGGCAAACTTCACATATCTCTACTTACAATAACTATCTACTTGTTGCAGCTTCTACTCTTGTTTAATTGCTTTCTCAAAAACTGCATCCATAGTGAGTGGATTATGAATGTCTACCTTTTCTCCAATATGGGGCCTTAAGCCTAATATAAACTTCATGATCTGGAATCTCTCATCCGTCTGGTACTATGGAACATACTTAAGTAGATGCGAGAACCTTTCCTAATAACTGGTCACAGATATTCCTCCTTGAACTAAATTCTAAAACTCCGTCATCTTCCTGTCGAAGAAGAGCTGTGGTAACCATCTTTTCCTAAAAAGTTGAAGGAAAATTTACCAAGTTATTTCACTAGGTAACAGTTTCTTATCTGCCTTCTCATTGTCCCACCATGTTGCTGCTTCACCAATCAACTGATATGATCCCCACATTACCTTCGTGTGATCAGAAAGATTTCAGAGGTCAAAGTATTTTTCCATTTCTATGATCCATGCCTCAACTCCATCTCCAATTGTCTTTCCATCAAATTTGGGTGGTGAGACCTTCTTGATGTCTTTTCCCAACTCCTCTGCAATCCTTACTTGATTATTAGCTTTAACTCAAACCTCAATAACTTGGACTTCTATCCTCGGGTTCTCATTTTATGCCTCAGCCCTTGGATTTTCATTCGCATTTGCACCTCCTAGGTTTTCATTAGCATTCTGCTCTCTATGATTCCCTCTGATCTCCTGCTCAAAGAGCATTCATTCTCGTATCATGTTGGGTCAAGAGAGAAAGAATATGATTCAATCTTCCATCTTGATCATTATTAGCATCTCCACGATTTCTTGTATTTTGACCATTACTTGCACCTCCACAGTTCCTTCTATTTTGGCCACTTCCTGATCCTCCACTACAATCAGTGTTTCTAGTATTCCTGATGAATAATCTGCATCAAGTTTGCAACTTAGCATAATAGTCCCAAAAAGAGGCCCTAGAGTTCAACCTAGAGCTCTGATACCAAATGTAAAGTACTCTAACCATCACAAAGGTTACATGAAGTAAATAATCCACTTAATTACAACATCTCAAGTAAAAGATAAATCTCATAAATATGAATCAATATAAGTCAATAAATCTTACAAAATCACATGCTTAATCCATGTGATAGCACTATAAAATAATATACAAGTCCATTGGATTTAATGCCATAATTTATCCAAAAATAATTACAAGTTACAATAAATATGTACAAGTATAATAAATCAAACACTCTCTAGTCGCCACGAACCCACATGGTTCTCTTGCGAGTCGAGAGATGAGAACATGGCTCATGTGCTTTTCCTCCCAACCATGAAGCAATTACACTTCCCCGGATCCCTTCATGACATGAAGGAAACCTAGCCCTGCACGAAATGTCTAGCTTCCTGGAAACAACTAGCAGGAGGGAACACCCGATGCAACCTGATGTCTAATGTGCAATTCTAAATAATGAAATGCAAATTATCTCACAATAGGATGTGGCAGAGATATATATAAATAAATTTTTTTCTAGACAAATATTCATCTTTTCAAGGACTGCTCATTTATATCTAAGCATTTGAATAATAGTTACAAGTTCAATTCTCAAAAAGAGGAAAAGCCATCTCTGATAATCCACATTTAGCATCCTAGCCCAAAAGTAACCCCCAAACACTCATAGCTAGGAAACTACTAAAAACAATAACACCCATATTTGCCTATAATTCATCTCTAACATTCCCTTTCTCTTGCAAATGCACTTTTCAAGCAAGTAGTAAAGAGAAACATTCATCCATTTAATATATATATATATATATATATATATATATATATATATATATATATATATATATATATATATATATATATATATATATATCCCCAACCCAAGTTTCATTCTTTTGATAGTTTGAAGGAACTAGTGTTAACTACCTCTTTACCCAATGTCGTTTATGTAATTCAACCATACATCGCAATAAAGATCTAATAAGAGTATATTTAATGTTTTTAACTTCACCCAATTAACTCAAAGCATAAATAATAATTCAGAAAAAGCATTTCTCTATTTTTGAGCAATAATATATATGCTACATGAGGTTTTGAATCAAGCTACAAGAATTCTATTGTCCAGGCTTTAGGAACTATTTAGAACAACATGGAAGGACAGCGACAGGAACCTTCATAAATCAGAATTTAAATAGAGTTAAAGGTATGCGACAGGATATTAGCCATGGTTGTAGGAGCATAATAATCAGCTACAAGAACTCACAAAAGTCTAAAGCACAAAAAGAAGACAGCGACAAGGAAACTCAAGTGCAACAACAATTAAAAGACTGTGACAATAATTTGAATGATGCCATCAAGTTTGAAGTGGCTGTCCTAATTAGCAAGAATCATTTCTAAAAGCAACACACACATATCAAACTAAGAAGTAGGGTCAGCCTCCTATCGACAGGCGAGTCTTCTAATCAGTAAAAGCAGCTATAAGAACTTTATAACTACCAGAGGTTTAATAATAACGGCGACTGGGAGACTTGTATCGATGGTTTCAACATCTTGACAAAAGGCCAAGAAGGTCAATCTCCTAACAGTTCAAGAATGTGGAAAATAGGGACAAAACAAGATCTGGCAATCATGACACGGATAGGCCACACAACGCTTAAGCAGCGGCATGGTTTGCATCGAGCACATGAAGTGGATGGCGATGGTGGTTGAGTACCCACGTAGGATATAAATATGTAGGTAAGAGTAAATATAAGCAACGGTTAAGGGATAAGATAAGGTCCAATAATCTATTTTACAGCCAAAGAAAAATTAGGCTGAACCCAAGATAAGAGCAGAGGGAAGATACTGCATCGTCAGAGGTAAAAATGGGTCGGCAACAGGAACAAATTTAAAACTAAGCAAGAGAAGTTTAATCCAACCAAATGCAGACCAGAAAGAATAGACTATTCACAGGCCAAAATAACCAAAGCATATAGTACTATTCCACCATTAATTTATTGCTAACGTAACAAGTAAAATACCTGATTATTTGCTTGCCAAAGGGGGTCAAATCTTTGTTGCATTCGCTGATCTTGCTTCTCTCCTGTCACTGCTCCCAAAAAAATGAATGTATGAATGCCCCCTCCCTCTCTTTCGGCTTCCCTCTTTTATTAAAAATCTCCTACCTCTATTCTTGGCATCCCAAAATTTTTAGGTTTTTGGGCTGCTTTTGATAACTGAAGTTCATTTAAGTTTGCATGAGATTTGCTTTTCAAAGCTCTCATTGTTTTTGACAAATAGAATAAAATAATCCTATTTATTCAGTTAAATATTTTATTTATTCTTCTAAATATAATAATAATAATATTAATATAACTTACCTATTTTTAATAAAATACAATAACTTAAATTAACAAGAAGTATTTTAATAATATGAATAATATATATATATATATATAAACATAATTGTTTTTAAATCTAATTAAGATATTGTTTTTCAAACAATAATTTTTATAAAAATATAAAAACACTTATTATCATTGAATATTAAATAATACAAAATACATCATATAAATATAATTTTGAAATAACAATAGTATTTATGATTAGATCATGCATTCGAAAAGGACTTATTGTAGCAAGTTCAAACACTTTTTTATCTATTCACAAGCATCAAACACATTATTTCTAAGTAATTAAACATTAGTCACATTCATTATCCCAATAGTAACACATATTAAAGCCATTCAAATGGAATATGATATGAGACTATGTGAGTGTGTGAGTGCATCAAGGTTATCCATCCCAAACAGTTCCTACCAAGTGGCTAGAACATCTCTACCTTAACCATGTTCTCATCTTCAACGAGCACCTGCATTCATTCACACTCAACTCGACGTCAATAGGTTAGTTCCCCAAAATATAGCCGAAGCAAAACATTATAATCACACTGATAATATTTAATAATTAAATCAACTTTCTAATTTACGCAAATATAACTTCATGATAATTACCTTCACACACGTGGAATTTACTCAAAGTAAAAACAATCATAGTAAATGTTCACTAATCTAGAATAATTATATAGTCCATAAAAATGAGATGTAACACAGTCCTTCTACTGTATGAAAATTAACATTGAAACTCACAACTTTGATGATTGCAATACTACCTCTTCATAGTTCCTTCTGATGATCAAATCAGTTAGGCACACTCTGCACTTGATCATTGTCATATATAAGTCTTCAAGATGAATCAGGACAACATCAACAACTTCTGATCTTTCTCCTTCAGTCGCACATCATAATGCGGTCATTTTGCTCTTTGTCCTACTTGAGAACCTTATCAATCACTTTGCAATCACACCTCGCCTAACTCAATTTGATTTACAATTTATACAAGATATTACATTGATTATATTGTTTGTCAGCCAGATACAACATGAAAAATACATTTACAAGTCGGTCAGACAACACACAACATGAAATGTGTAGAGGACAAGATCTAAACAAGATGACACGCTACACCAGAAAAAGACCCATGCCTCGCAAACATCAACACTTGCTTAGTTAGGTCCAAAACATCCTTCATAGCATCAAACAACAATGAATTATATCTGCACACTCCGCTCATTTGGAAATAGGATAGCCTTAAGCAAAAACACATGAAATTTGAAGCATAACAGCCACAACAACTTGAAAACCTTGTGCGGTACTGGAAACAAGAAATATCTTCATGAAACTTTTCCAGATGATTCTATAGGACTCATACAACATCTACTAACACTCATTTACCTCCACACATCAAAGATTTTACGCCGCACATCTTCAATCATGAACTGTTTGAACAACCTGTCATCCAGAACACACTGCAACATACTGTCATTGAGAAACTAAGCTTGCGGACCACCAAGAACCTTGAAACTGCAAGGAAGCAAGTAATGCACATCCATAAACATGTCCAAAAAACCACAAAGACAACCATTCACTTATGTAGGAATGGAGAGCATTCCAACAGGCCTTCAACACCAGCTTACTCTGCCAGAACACATGTCGGTACTCTATCATGCATAAGTTTCATAGTGGAAGGACAAATGATCTGAAGCTTTGGGATTATGACCTTCACTATACCTTGACATAGTTCCAGAACCACATAGCCATATTTACAAATACGGAGGAATGTGAAGCATTCTATTGTCATATAGTAGTTGTCTTCAATACTGCCTTCAAAATTCAAAACATACTTTCGGTAATCTAATCATCATGAAACTTGGAACATACATGCTTCAAGTCATCAGTAACATCTTCTAACATTAGCAACACATCTGATCATCTTAGTGCTTCTAATTCCCATATTAATATGTCTTCATACTTAACTCTGCACTGATCAAGGCATGACATCCAACCATGAACACCATCACACCACCATGATAGTGTTGACATCAATGACAACCTTGTGGTAGTGTTGACATCAATGACAACCCTAGGAACCATATGTGTAACACTTCACAATTATTTTACAGGGCAGCAACGTGCTTGGATTAGGTGGTTACATTTGGATGAGTATTGTTATAATACCACCTATCACATGTTGATTGACATGTCACCATTTAGGGCCTTGTATGTTTATGATACTTTATCTTTCATAGACTTGGCTTTTGATGATAGTAGAGCTTCTAGGTCTAAGGAGTTGATGCAGGATAGTCAAGATATCCTTAAGGCACTTAAGGATAATATTCAACAGGCCTAGTATCAGTAGAAGATGTATGCTAATAGACACAGGATAGAGAGGACTTTTAAGGTTGGTGATTTGGTAATTTTGTACCTTCAACCATATAGACAGTCTACATTGAAGAAGAGTGGTGTAGAAAAAATGAAACCTAGGTTCTATATGTTGGAAACAAGGTAGATAACTGAGAGTGGGGGGTGAATCAGTTATCACAAAAATTTCTTACTTCTACTTCATTTTATTGTCTTAACATTCAATGATATATCAAAGCATGAAAGAATAAGCAATCATAAGAACTAAAATGAAATCAACACACATAACACAAGGATTTTTACGTGGAAACCCTGTTAAGGGAAAAACCACAGGGTGATTAAACCAAAATTGTATTCTCTATTAAAAGAATAAAGAAGTATAGTATGGCACTTGCCAATTAGGGCTTACTCCCCGAGAACACTGCTCACAAGAGGCGCACTACCTACTAGAGACTTATAGATGATGACAATATGTTTGAACTGATGAACAACATCCACATATGCAAGAATTTAGTTCTAGTTAGGCTCAGTGTACTAATCTAGCACATTTCATTCTTCCTCTGCTTAGTATCACTCTCTTATCACATTTCAAGCTTGGATTACTGTCTTCACACTTCTCTCTGCTTTTCTTCACACTTAATCCATACACTTTTTCCACACCTCCTCCTTACAAGCTTGAAAAAATCAGGTATATAGATCCACATCAAAGATTTCAAACAACTTTCTAGTCGGCAACAAGAACACTTAGGATATTTGCAAGATATTGTTTTGTCAGCTGAAATCATACTTGATAGATGATACGCACCAAAATCTTAGGCATAGAAATCATTACCTAAGTCAGCCAAAATCATATAACACCTCAAGTTTCTTGATCAACACCTTCTGTACATCCAGATTGAGGTCTGATACTCTGTTGACCAGTTCTTCCTCTGTCTGCACTATCTAACTGAAGTATGATACTTAGATGCCCATATCTTTCATATGCTTAGTCACCGAAGGCTAAATCTTTGGAATACAATAGTTCAGATACTCCTTACTACTCACCCAAATCTGCAACATGCTGGGTTTCACCATCAGAGAGTTCCGGACCCAATCTGTTGAACCCTAACAAATGCTCTGTTCTTTACTACCGAATCAACCTATCTTCAATATGACTTCTGGTATGAGTAATTTATGCACTACGGATGTGTGGGATATACTTTGTTTCCATCAATGACAACACTTATGAATCCTAGCAGTGTCTCTTGCCAACAATCTCCCCCTTTGTCATTGATGGCAACACTTAGTGAAAAATGACTAAGTGTCGCTGTAACTCCCCCTTTGCTTGTGCTCCATTTTTCCACACTGCTTACCAGTGCTCCCTTAAAGCTGGATTCCTTATTTTTCACTGTTCTTTACTCTAGTGCTCCCTTAAAGCTAGATTCCTTATTTTTCACTGTTCTTTACAACCCCATTGACGTCAATGGCAAAGGGTGGGATCTGCGAACCAAAAATGTGCAAAAATTATTATATAAGGCCGCATATGTACATACAATCCATAGGATAAACTTACATATACTTAAGTATATCTGCAAATGTAGTCTTCAACTGTACAAGTTCTATGGCCCAACTTCTCTTCATCCTATCCAAAATGGAGATGTGTCCACTTAACAAAAATGCATATGCTTCTACCCTCTTTAAATTTGTTGGATCACTGGTCCAAGCTGTACTTAGAGCATCTGCTAAGGCATCATGCATTGCCTCTAACTTAGGGATGATTATCCCTCTAAGTTCATCCATTCTATCTATTATATTCTTCTTCTCCTTACCAAGTTTCTTTATTTCATTTATTATAACAACTGCTTGGCATTCTTAACTTACTAGAGAGATAGTGAGAGGATCAAAATTCTGAGATGGATTTGTCAATTTTCCTTCTTGTTCTTTCATTTTCTTCTCAATGTCCTCTGCAACTTTGGGCCAGGAAAAACAAAATTTATATATGTCTCCACCATCCTTAAGAGCATTTTCAATGCTCTTTATGCCAATGTCTAGGGTTTTTCTATCATTAGCAATTAGCCCTAGTACCTCACTGAATCTTTTTCCCAAGAACTCATTCCGGACCTTAGTTTCTGCTGATTTTTCTAAAGACTCAAACTGTGTATTGACAGAATTAACTAAGTTCTTCAAGTTACCGGATGGAGAGTCAGATGGATCCTTCTGATATGAGGGCATTATCTTCTCCAGTACTCCAGATGTAATATTCAGCAGCTCACATTCCTCCATATGAGATTTCAGGAGTTTTTCTTTATCTTTGGCCTGAGCAAAAGATGCTATCTTCATTATCTGAACTGGGGAAAGAGAGTCTAGATTCAGTGGTCCTTGTATCAACTCTGGTTCATCTAATTCCACAACTTCCTTGTCCAAGAAACTTTGTACTGCTTCTGCAGTGTCTCTTGTATTCTCAACTTCCTTTTCTTTGGGGACATCTGGACTGATTTGCTTATTCCCACCAATAGAATTTGTTTCTTCTTTCTGCACTTCCTCTTCCGAAATAGAGGAGTCTAGGGCCTCAAATTGTTCTTCATCACCTTGCTTTAATCCTTCGACATCCATGTCAGAAAGCTCTTCATCAATTTTCTTTAATCCTTCAACATCCATGGTAGAAGGCTCTTCATTTGCTTCCTCTACAATGGGAAGATTGAACCTTTTCAAGACACACCGGAGAATTTCTTTTGTCTCGTTAGCTACTTGGTCAGTTTCTCCAAGCATGAGCTTATTCATTCTAGACTTGCTCCGGAATTCTTCTTTGGCATCTTTGAAAACCATGTCCATTTGTTTTTGAGTGATAGATGGACATAATTGTATCACTATCTATTCCCGGATCTCCAAGTCTTTTACTTTTGTACTTTCTTTTCTTGACTCCAAAAATTCTTCTAAGCTCTTAGGAATCAAGGAAATTATTTCAATGAAAGCTTTGTTATAAATGTTCAGGTACCTTACCATTGCTTCCTTAAGAATTCTCTTGTCTGCATCATTATACTCATCATAGAATTTTATTACCGGCTGCAGGTTTCCATCCACAGTGACTGTCTTAATGATGTCTTCAATTGAGAGAGTGGGTCTCTCAACAAACTCTTATGTCTTTTGTTCCTTATCAGTCCTGTCAGTCTTGGAAGGTTTGTTCTTGGCTTTCTTCAAATTTTTGACCTCTACATCTGATTATGTCTCTTCATCATCCTTAAGGCTCACATATGTTCTTGTGGCCTTAGACTTCTTTCTCTTTTCTCCTGTAATAGATGTTTTGGTTACCGTTTTTGCAGTCTTTGAGTTTTTAGGAGAAATAGGGGTAGAACTCCTGGTAGATCTTGTCTGGGTAGAGGCTTCCATCAGGATGCTTTCTTTCTTTGCTTCTTCCCTTTCTCTTTCAATTTTCTCTATTCTTTCTCTATTAGCATCTACTGCCTCCTTTGTTTAGCCAAACCTCTTAGCAATTTCTTCAACCTCCTTCCTCACTTTTCTTTTTGACTCGGGCTTCCTTAATTCAACATGTATATTTATGTTTAGCTCATCAAAGGTGCCAAACCTCTCTGCCTCAGTGTCCTTGGGTTGGCTTAGCAAGTGTTTAACATGTACCTCCAATATGTTTTCATCAACTTCATAGCCCATGGGCATTATCCATACAGTTATTGGCTCGACTACCTCCATTAGGCATTGATCTGTGTCAACCATGAAGCAAATTGTGTCCTTGTATTTCTCCACAATTGATTTTGGTATTCTTTCTCTTGCATGCATCATGCTCTGGAAATTCTTGAAGTAACCCTAGAGAGCTATCTTTTGGCTTGTGCATCACCAAGTCCATACAAATAATCTCTGATTTGAATTACAATAGGTCTATCATTTGCCCAGATCAGACCTTTTGATCCCGGTAACTCATTCATGTAATAGAAGAACAGACACAACACCAAATTGCCATATTTGAAGGAATTTTTCTTATCTTTCTTAATCTTCTGCAGATTCTCCATCAGTTGATTTAACAGAAGCCCACACAAGTCATAATCTGCATTTTCCTTCACCATCTGATATGCAGTATAGATTGCAGTACCGGATATAGAATTTTCTCTACTTGAGTGGTAAATTCTGTAACCAATTACAATTGATGCAAACTTGACATCCGGGTCAATAATATCATCTATAGTCATTGCCCTCTTGTCATATTTTGATCTGGTGGCATCTGTTACGGTTTAATTTTTCACATATTTGAGTGCAGGCAACCCACCAGTTGAGTGCAATCCGGTTACAGCCCTGATGGCATCTTTGGTTATCTTGAATGGACTCATTAAACACATAAAGTTATCATGCATCCTACTTAACACATACCGAACCCATTCGTCTCCTGCAAAAGACAAGAAATGTATGCAATGTGCAAAGTGCTTGTCTTTTAGGGCCTTGAATTCTGGTTTGATATCAAAATTCTCATCTCTTAACTATTTGTGGTATATTTCCATCAATTCTAAGTCTCCAAAGTCTTCAATGTTTGTCTGAATGTAAACCCTATTATCTTCTACATGCAGAACACCGTACGAGATTCAGGAAAATGCACCCAAGGGATCAACTTCTATAGATTTTTGAGGGTGTTTCTTGAATTTAGGTCTCGGCCTCTCAGTGGCATTCACAACCATGGGAGTAGTCATTCTAACAATGAAATTTGGAGAAAATTTGTAGAGAAGAAATACCTTTTTCACCTTAGGGTTTGTTGCAACTACGGAGCAAATTTTTGCTTGATTTTGATCTTTAGCATTGACTTGAATAATCTGCAGGATTTCTTCTCAGAGCTCTTATCTTTTCTTTGTGAGTGCAAAGTGTTGTAAATGATGAATGGAAAGCCTTTTATTCTTGCACAAAACCTAATTCCCCATTGTAATAAATTAACACTTTTACGACATTCGGTTACCCTGTTTTGAGTGAATTTCTCGTGAATCATTGTGCAGATCTTCAGATTATCATCTAAGTGAGTTGACAACATAACTTTTAGTCTTTCAAAACATGTCTCTAAATCCGCAGACCATAAAATTGCATTTCCAGATCATACCGGATCTATTTGTGTAATTCTATTTTTATCGGATAGCTGTCGAAACTGGACCTACTCACAACTTCAAATCTAAAAGCGGATTTCTCAACTCTTAACTGAATGAATCTTAGATGAACCTCCAAAAAGCCCTTTGATCTGCAACCTCTGATTCTTACTTAACGTGCTGAATTCAAGCACTTACTAGCTGGCTAGGGGAATTTTGATCTTCTTCGCAGCTCCCCCTAAGCCAGAGCTCACTTTTTAATTTCTAGAAGGGTTACCAGCACCGGATTCCAATGTGGACTCATCACCAACGTTCATCACACTTTTCTTTACCCAAGTCTTGCTCATCTCCTTCTGAATTTCATCCACATTTACTTTACCTTTGCCTTTGTCTTATTTCTGATCATGTTTCATCGGACCATTTCCATCATGATTTCTGCTCCTGTAGAATCTAGCTATATGACCAGATTTATTGTAGTTGTAGCACACAACATTTCCTTGCTTATTTGATTGATATCCTCTTGATCTGCACTGATTAGCCATATGCCCCATTCTATTGCATGTAAAGCATCTACCATTGAAAGAATTGTTCATCTGTATATTTTTGCATTCATGAGATTTGTGACCATACCATTTGCAATTAAAGCATTGACCGGAGAAGGATGGATTATTCTGATTCATTCTATTCCTGCACTGAGTTGCTTTATGACCAAATTTGTTGCAATTGAAGTAGTTTCTATTGAAAGATGGATATCTTTGAGCATTAGGTTGTTTTAGTGGAGGTCTTCTAGGCCTATTTCTTTGTCTTCCTGATCCAAAGTTCTTTTGACCAGATCCAGAGCTTTCACCTTTCTCGTATCCCAAGCCATGCTTATCATCTACCCTCTTTTGACTTTCAAGAACTTCAAGTTGGGCTGAGCTTATCTTGAATTTTTCTTTGAATTCATTTGCAGTTTGAAGATCTTGTTTAAGAGTGTCAATCTGGCTCTCAAGTTGTTCTTCATTGTATCTGGCTTCTTCAAGATCAGACTCAAGATGTCTGATTATTCTGTCCATTTTGTGGCAGTCTTCTGTTGTCTCCTTGAGGGATTGTTTTAAGTTATCTTTATTCTTTCTCTTCTCTTCAATTTCTTGGGTGAATTTCATAACCCCTGATTCCATTTCATGTCTTATCATAACAACTTCTTTTGACAGCTTTTCACATAGTTTTGTTTTCTCATTTAGGTCCTTATCAGTACTATTGGTTTCATTCTGATCTGCTAACTTCTGAAGTAGTTCCTTTCTTTTTTTCACAGAATTACTGAGTTTTTCTTTCAGCGCATTGATGAAATCATCAGCCTACTTAAGTCACTCTGTCAAATCATTGACTTCAGACTGGGATTGTTTAAGATCATCTAAGGCAGACTGTAGTTGCTCTTTCATACCATATGCATCCATTGAGATTCCCAAATTCTCCTCAAGCTATTAGGCTTTTTCTAAGGAATTTAGCTCTGATACCAATTGTTGGAAACAAGGTAGATAACTGAGAGGGGGGGTGAATCAGTTATCACAAAACTTTCTTACTTTTACTTCCTTTTCTTGTCTTAACATTCAATGATATATCAAAGCATGAAGGAATAAGCAATCATAAGAACTAAAATGAAATCAACACACATAACACAAGGATTTTTACATGGAAACCCTGTTAAGGGAAAAACCACGAGGTGATTAACCCAAAATTATATTCTCTGTTAAAAGAATAAAGAAATATAGTATTGCACTTGCCAGTTAGGGCTCACTGCCTGAGCACACTGCTCACAAGAGGCTCACTGCCTACTAGAGACTTACAGATGATAACAATATGTTTGAACTGATGAACAACATCCACATATGCAAGAATTTAGTTTCGGTTAGGCTCAGTATACTGATCTAGCACATTTCATTCTTCCTCTACTTAGTATCAATCTCTTTTCACATTCTGGGCTTGGATTACTGTCTTCACACTTCTCTTTTCTTTTCTTTGCACTAAATCCATACACTTTTTCCATACCTCCTTACAAGCTTGAATACATCAGGTATATATATCCGCATCAAGGATTTCAAACAACTTTCTAGTTGGCAACAAGAACACTTAGGATATTTGCAAGATACTGTTCTGTCAGCTGAAATCATACTTGATAGATGATGCGCACCAAAATCTTAGGCATATAAATCATTACCTAAGTCAACCAAAATCATATAACACCTCAAGTTTCTTAATCAACACCTTCTGCACATCCAAATTGAAGTTTGATACTCTATTGACCAGTTCTTCCTCTGTATGCACTATCTAACTGAAGTTTGATACTTAGATGCTCATATCTTTTATATGCTTAGTCACCGGAGGTAAATCTCTGGAATACAATAGTTTAGATACTCCTGACTACTCACCCAAATCTACAACATGTTGGGTTTCACCATCAGAGAGTTCCAGACCCAATCTGTCGAACCCTAACAAATGCTTTGTTCTTTACTACCGAATCAACCTATCTTCAATCTAACTTCTGGTATGAGTAATTTATGCACTACGGATGTGTGGGATATATTTTGTTGCCATCAATGACAACACTTATGAATCCTAGTAGTGTCTCTTGCCAACACTATAGTCCCTACATGATTGTGAGGAGAGTTGGAGAGGTAGCATATGAGCTTGAGTTGCTAGCAGATAGTTGGAGTCATAATGTTTTTCATGTGTCATGCCTCAAGAAGGCACTTGGACAGCACGTTGTTTCTTCTCCAGATCCTCCACCTCTTGATGAAGAGGGTAGTTTGATATTGGTGCCTGATACTATCTTGGATATGAGGGAGCGACAGTTGAGGAATAGGATGATTCGTGAGTATTCGGTGAGATGGAGAGACTTGCCATTGGAGGATGCAACTTGGGAAGTGTTGTCACAAAGGATTACACCCTTGTTAAGCACTAAGACTAACAATCCTATGACACATTGGATCACTTTCAGACCTTGAGTTGTTTATATTGAAAGTGAACCTCCAGAAGAGCCGACTCCCTTTAAAAGCCTCCTAGATCTTGTACTTTCAAGGAAAAGAGATAGAAAGATAATTAATGAAACTAAAAATGACCCTAAGAGGTGATGCACCAAGATTATATTCTAACTTGCAACCTAATTCACAGCTATCTCTCAATAGATCTGTTCACACAACTCAGTTTGGGCAACTTTAACACAAATATTTCATAGAAAGGCTTGAAAACTTCTATCTTCTTTGAAGGAAAACTGGTATTTTCACAACTTAGAAAGATAAGAAAAATTACTTGCACAACCTACAACCTAAGATAATGAATTGCTTTTTCTGTATACTTATCTCAATGAATGAGACAAAAATTTAAAGATTTGATGTTTAAAACACAATAAACTTTCATCAAAATCATTCAAAAGAGAACAAGACACCCGAATCTGAGAAGGAAAACACCTGATTTTATTAAAAAATAGTAGGAATACTTCTGCAATAAATGTAAAATATGTTGAAAAACAAGCTGCTACTGTATAAAATCTATAAAACTACTGAGTTACAATACTGAAAATCTATCTCTGCAATGTGCAAAAGGCCAGAATGAAAGTAAGAGCTGAGAAAAAAGTACAAGCTTTTTCTCCTATAATACAAAATCTCTCCAAAAAAGAAAAGGGAAGTCATCTCCTATCTAACTGGACTCCAACTGATGCATGAATAGGTTGGAAAGTGATCCTCAACCTCAAAAATCATCAACTCCTAGTTGTTGGGCGAGCAAGAGGAAAATGCCTAGATTAGAGGGCTCATAACTGCTCCAAATTGAGCTATTTTAGCTCTGAACTCCTCTTCTCAAGGTGGTTGACCAAAAAGACCTCCAAAACTAGACCTATTGACCAAAAGTCAAAAATAGAAGCAAAATATCCTCTACATGAGTTTCCAACTCCTATTTGTCTCCTCTTCACTCCTTTGCATGTTTGGAAGGCAAAAATACATTATTTTAACAAGTATTAAGCATAATCCATGTGTATGTTTTACCTTAATAAGTGTTTTGTAATTATCTCCTTTGGTTTTATGAAACAAATATTAAGGTAATTTATAAAATATTACCCTTAATAAATGTTAAAATACATTATTTTATGACTACTACTCACACAAAAGAGGAAGGGTTACATGATAACTTGACTTAATTTTCTACCCCTTATAAAATCAAACACAAGGTTTATAGTGACTCTTCCTACATTTGCCTTGTGAAAAGGTTCTAAACTTGCCTCTCATGATGCCAAACATTTACCTAAGTCAAATGAAATAAAACCCTAAAGGCCATCATATACCTGTCTTTTCAAACATTAATCATTCTCTTTGATTTCCAAGGTTTAAAAGAACCTTCAAAAGGTCAAAAAATCCTCATAATTCTCCTTATGCCTCCTTAACTCCCATAGGATTCTCATGCATCCTAGTCTTGCTCAAACACTTAGGTGTTGGACCACGGGTAGTAATTATTCCATTTGATTTCCTTTCTCAAAAGTCATGAAAAGACTCAGGAAAAGCTTGGCTTGTCAAAAAAAACTAGGGCATCATACTCCAAAAAGGGCTTTGAAACCCTACTTTGAGTTTCATTTTCTTTCTTACTCCTTCTATACTTATTTTGTGCACTACCATGATGATTTTCTGGTTGAAGATTCTGGAAGGGCTTTCTTCTCTGTTGTCATTTCCACTAAAATTGGTATCATCGTTGTTCTACACTGCACTGTTGCTCTTTTTCCTGAGAAATAGTGGGAAAGACCTGCCTTTCTGCTCTTATTGAGAACAAAACAATGAAGAACTTTGTTTTTGTTGCTATGATATTCTTTTATGCTCGACAACCGTGAAGAAAGTTGTTCTTTGCTATGAACAAAATAATGCAAAAGTTTTTTTCTATTTGCTGGTAGACATCTTTGTATCTGGCAGACCTTATGATATTGCCTTTGTACCTTATAGTTTGTTGCTTTCTTTCATTTGCATTACTTTTACTCTATGAGATTATGAAGAAACTCCCTTTTTTGTCTCTGTATGTTGCTCTCCTTATGAGGTAAAAAATGAAAAGTTTGTAGGGCTTTCTTTATATCTGCTGCTCTGAATACTCTGATGGCTTGCAACTATTATAAGGCTTCTATGACTATTTTTTCTTCTTGCATATGACTGCTCAGGGCAGCATGGGACTATTTTTAGGCTCACCTCTCTCATATGGGATCTCTGCATGATGCCATCAAACCCTTTCACCTATTAAACAGAAAACAAACCTTGCCTTGTATTAGACAGTTTAGTTTGCTCATAGTATCTGATGCATGTTCATGGCAGTCCTCAGTTGGGTGTTTAGAGATGATTTTTTCCCTTTGTTTATGATTCCTTTAAGAGCACTGTCCTTTGCATTGTTCTTTTAGTCTTAAAACATTACAAAAGTGAACTAAACAAGAATAGTGTCTTTATACCCCATGTGGGTTTTGCACCAGTTGTATAGGTTGTAAACCATTTGTCAACTCTCATTAGACCCTTTTACCTTAACAGGTTTTTCCATCCATTTTGGAAAAAAATCTTTGACAGACCCTTTAATGGTGACAAAAGACAACTTTGCTCTTCCTTACTCTTTCTTCAATACACAATTTTCTCATAATGTTGGGCCATTACACTTGACTGTCATCATGTTTGTGACTATCTCCCTACCCCTTTTTGCTGTGATCTATGACTACCTTCTAACATCTACCCACAAACTAGACAACCTGTCACATAGTAGGTACAAGGTCTTTAGATTTTGAGAAGTTTATGAATGTATATACTAACCTTTCCCCTACCTTATGCAGGCTCAGACTTTCCTTGTCCTTCAATGTACCAGCTACTTCTCTTTCAAAACCTTGTGGACTATACCTTTTATCATTGCTTGATGTCTTGGTCTTGGTTACTTGTCATTTTATGGTTGTCCCTTGTTCCTTTCTCTGTTCCAGCTCTCTTAAACCATTGCCATACTTCTCTCCTTCATGATGATTGTTCTCTCATGCTTATATCCTCATTTTCATTTGTGTTTACTACATGTTTTTCTTCTAAAGATTGCTCTTTTCTTTCAATGGTTTCCTTAACACTAGCAACTATTTTGAGGTGATTTCTTGCCCTCCCTCACTGTAGTAGTGTATTTCATCACTAATGTCTCCTATGCTCTCATCACTAATCACTTGCACTAGGTACATCTCTCAAGAATGATCCCTTAGAGTTTTGAATGACTTGATATGAGTCTACATATCTTATTGCCCCTACTATTTTGATGAAGCTTCAAATGGAATGCACAGGGTCTCTAAGTCTTTAGTAGATTTTTGACAAGAGGTATACACATTTTAAGGGATTTGGCAGGTTTAGAGTGCTTTTATGGAACTAATTGGGGTTTATAGAATTCATTGGATTATTAATTGAGTTTGTTTGGCACTATTTTGTCAGCAATCTAACCCACTGTGATAGTAGTGTCTTAATATAAACTGTATTTGTCTCTTCATGCCTGTCTTCAAAGGACTTTGTCACTGTCTGTGACTACTCCTGTCTATCTTATGTTGCAGACCTCCTTACTTTGTTTGAAACCTCTTACAAAGTAATGTTTGATGGAGCACCCATATTTGACAAGGTTTACCACCAGACCTTATGACTTTTCATTGTTGCTACTAGACCTTTATGTCTTTTATTTCATGTTTAGGTCTCTTCAACATGCCTAAAGATTGTTTCTCTTTTGTTGACAGACAAGAAACATTACTTTCCCCTTTTGACAGTCAAGACACATGACTTCCCTCCTGCTAGAATAGTCATGTTTCATGATTTTCCCTGGATTGTAACAGTCAAAAGATGACTGCTCCTTATACCTTTTGTGTGCCATGTGATGATTTGCTTTTATGTCCAATCCTTTGATCATGACTCACACTTTAATCTTTGTCCATTAGTCAACACCAAGCCCTCAGAAGGATCTTTAAAATTCATGACATGTCTACAAACATCTATCCATCTTTGTGGCCTAGTAGACCATCATGAAGGAAAGAAAAAATAAGCTATTGTGGAGAGAGACATACCTCCCTAAGCATTGGAGAAACATAATGTATCCTTGGCAGTCTTGTAAAGAATACCCAAATCAATTTACTACTGCTCTTTTAAATTAGTTTGTTGTTGCTCTTTTCAGACCTCTTCATTGTAGACACTACACTTTAAACCCTTGACAGTCACAGTTTCTTATTTGAACTATTGTCCCTCCTTCAATTGACTACTCCCTATCATTGTGAACTACTCTTTCATGATGGCAGTTGAAGGTTGGCCTCTTTCATGACTGTCCCACTTCAACTTTATGATTTTCTCCTTGTTGCTATAGACTGTCTTAGCTTTAGGTATAACACTCATGCTTCCTCTCTAGCAAAAGATGCTCCTTTAGTAGAAACCGTGGATGCCCTTGTCAAGATCATAACCCACTTTATAGACCATGAGCAACATAGGCTTTAAAACATTTGATAAACTCCTTCTAGATTTTGACAAGGTTGTTTACACTATCTTATAGTTCTCATATGCGTAGACCTTTATATGATTTTGACAATGTTTAAATCTAATGACTTCATGCATTTAGCAAACCCTATTCATATCCTCAAGACTAAGGAATATTTTGAATGAGATAAGGAACTCCACATTAACTGTCCTGGTCTACTCTAGTGGACCCTACTTGCATTGACTGTGTTATCTCCTTCTACAGTGATGACTGCTCTTTATGGATGTCAAGGGTGATTGTCCTCTATCTTTTGTTGGCTATCTTATCAATAGTGCTAAGAAATGATAACTAAAATTTTATAAATCTTAATCTCTACATGTTGACAGTGATAGGCTATGAGCTCATAGAACCTCCACCTTTTATGACTGTCTTCTACAGTTTATTTGACTATTTATCATGCTTCCTTTCTAGATGTAGACTGCCCTCAATCATAGATGATTGTTACAACATGAAGTAGCTTGTGGATGAATATTTTTGATAGTCTTTTGAATGACTGTTACTGTCAAATTGGTGGAATTATATCATTGCTCAGTGCCTTTATCTTTCTGCTGCAAATGATTTGTTCTAAATTGTTTCCTTGCTTCTTCTTATGGACTCCTGCTACAGGGTTGTTTATGATAGCCATTAAATTGGGACTATTCTTCCTTATCAGTTTTGTGAACCTCTAATACTACCTCTGTGCCTGCACTCTATCAATGCTAATGTTGCATCTTTAAAGGCCTTTGTAAATGTTCCTTGATTTGCATATTCATTGTTGTGTTGTTCTAACAGTCATTTTGACTGACTGTTCTACCCCTTTAGACTTTTTCTTTCTCTGTATCATAGTCTTTACTCACTAGGTGACTGTTACAATTATTCTCATTGATTGTTCTCTTGAATGATTGCCTGCATGGTTGTAAATGCCAATTATATATGATTATTCTATCACTTTGATTAAAGTGTGATGACTTTTTGTACTTGTACCTGCACACTCAGCAAACTAGTTAGGAAACACATAGAGGCTAACAGCCTCTCCTTTGATTATCTAATCTTCATCTCTTGCATACTCTTATGATTCTATATTGGATATGAGGATTGTTTATCTCTTTTATCTTCCTGATTAGATGCTTGTGAAAGATAGCATGTACATTTTGATATTATCACATATATGAGTGATGGCATCCTGATCTCTGACATATCTTTCTCTATCTCTTACAGGTACCTTTGGAGATATCAATGAGGAATCTGAAGATGATGCTACCAACAGTGGGATCTATCATTCATGCAATGAAGGATCCCCTCTCTCTCTCTCTCTCATATATATGTTTCCTTTTTATTTCAGATGTATATGCTTTCTTTCACTTCATCTTGTACAGTCATTCTGACAGCTTGTGTGGGAAACTATGAGCACATTCTCTTTATGAATATAAACAGTTACTCCATGCAATGATTTGTGTGTTATTTCTTCTTTCATAAATCAATTGCATAAGGAAAATCTGAATATTATTACATGGTACAATTGTTTATGATCATGAGTAGATTTCAGCAAACTTTGTGTACCTTTCTCACTTGATAATTGGATCAACTTGTAATGAATGGACCATGGAAACAATCTACAACTCATAGGTTAGTTTTTTCTTCAAATATGCCTGCTTCGGGATGCCTCCTGCTCTAGTAGGATGCCCTTCCCATTTTTATCTGACTTTTGTAGCAACTCCTATTGAGTTGCTACATGACTGGTAAAAGTGATCATAGGAAAGGCCTTCTACATGCGTAGTAGGCCTTCCACAACTAGTTGTAAGCTTTCATCTTTTTCTATACTCTTCCCCTCTTGCTCCTGCTTTAGATAACCTAGCCTAAGTTTCCATTAAAGCCTCCTTCTTCAAGGTAGAAAACATCAGTGTTGTCCTAGCCTGACCTTATTGAGCTAAAGTGTACAATTAGATAATAGGAAGGAGAGTAGATTTTGTAGTTTATGATTTCTTGAGGGAAAGCAATCCCAGGAAGGGAGGACTATAATGTCCCTATTTCTAGCATGATCACCTAGTGAGGAGAAAGTTAGCCCGTTCACCATTCCCATAGGCTAATTCATGTGGTAAGGGAATGATGGAGTTGAAGTTTGGATGATGGAATGTTATTTTATGTGACTTCAACTATTTCTCTTTGGAAAAACAAAGTTGGGAAATGACTTTATGTATTTTTGTGGTATTTGTGGAAAAGTCAAAATTAATAAAATAATTAGCCAAGGAGAAAAACAACCCAATGGGAGAAGAGAAAATTACTGAAAAATATGGAAAAGTGAAAAATAAAGTAAATGACTAATATATAATATTTTATTTATTAAAATATTATATTTTATTGCCAAAAAGTGGCCACTCAAGGAGAAAAGGTAAAATAATAAAATTTATTATTATTTTATTTTATTTTAATTGCCCAATTTTGGCCGCTCCACTTGAGAAAATTAAAATAAAAAAAATATATTTTGGAGGTGGACTTCAAAGTGGATTAAAATACAATTCATATGGGCGCCCAAGGGAGATATTATAAAATAAGGAGTTTGGAGGCCTTTTTCATCATTCTATGTTATTGGTATTTTGATAGTTGGAGAGTTTCACTTAGCTGCAACTTCATTTCAGCTTGCTCTAAGGACGAAAACCCTTAGACATTGGTGGTTTGGATAAAAACTCACCCCACATTGAGAGATGGATCCATCCAAGATTAATTATTGAGCTTATTTGCAGGTTTACTTGGCATTTTGGAGCTTCAACTAGCTAGGGTTTGAAAGGAGAAAGTGATATCAGCCAAGGTTTGGAGTTCGATTGCAGATTGAAGGCCTTGTGATTCAGATTTGAAGATCTATTTGTCACATTTTCATCAATAATTGATTGGAAAGGGTTTGTGTATGAAGCACTTGGCATTGGAAGGCAATTTTGGGTGTTTAGAATTATTAGAGGAAATGTGAACAATAACATTAATCAACTAAATATCCAATAACTCAATGGAAATAAACAAATACAAATAAACAAAAGATATACCTTTGTAGACTAATTTACCTTGTAGCTTCCATTGTTGCCTATCTTGCTTTCATCTTGTTTGATTATGGAGCTCTCAAAAGTTGTACTTCCTTGCTGTTAAGATGACAAAGTTTAAACAGCTGTGTAGAGGATTATGCAATGCAACTACAATGCAATAACTAATGAAGATGGATGATTGATAATGGAGACATGGTGGATGATAATGAGATGATGATAATACGAATGCAATGAAAGGGTTTTTGCCAAAGGCATGCTGGTAGGATTTCTGCAGAGTAAGATTACGAAAGCTTGAGATATGAAAATAAGGGAATGAGGGTTCCTTTTATAGGCTCAAGAGAGGCCAAATCCAAGTGTCAATAGATCCATTAATGGAGGAATTACCTGTGAGGTGTACAGTTGAGGAAGCTTGAGGGAATGTGCACGAATCAGAAGAGGACAAGTGTCCCAGCTCCTTTCACGAGTTATGGGAGTTAACAGAATAGATTGAAGAGTTAACTGAGATGATTGATCAGTTAACTGGGTTGACTGGGGAGTTGACTGAATTGATTGACCAGAGAACTCAATTGAATAATTAGTTAAGTGATTTAATTGATGAGTTAACTAATTTGACTGGAGGATAAATAGGACATGTGGGTGAGGGAAATTAGCTAATTAAATATTAAAATATTTAAGTATGTGTGCCACATGGTGAGGTGGAAGATGAGGTGGAAGAATGATGTGGAAAGGTGATGTGGATTTTTGAAATTAGGACTTTGGGATAGAGGAATTTAGGATAAATTAAATAATTTAGAATTATTTAATTATATGAGACTATAGAAGAATTTAGATGATTTAATTAAATAAATTGATTTTATTTAATTATTAGAGGAATGTGAATCATTTAAATAAATTAGGATATTTATTTAATTGATAGAAGAATGAGAATTTATTTAATTTGACACGAGCCATTTTTAGATGTATACATTTTGCCCCTCTTTGATGCAATGTGTTTTATCACGTTGTTTCAAAGATTAATTTTTTTTTGCATTTGATACATGCCCCAGTATGCCCCCTGGTATAGGTTTAGTGACGGTAGGATGCCCCCTCGGGAGATTGGACAGGAAGAATGTGACGACAGGATGATAGACAATTGCACGATGCAATAGGTTGACATGACAGGTTTGTTGATAACTGAGAGGGGGGGGGGTGAATCAGTTATCCTAATTATTTCCTTTATTGAACTTTCCTTTTAATTGATGCAGCATAAAATCAAACACAAAACATTAACCATGAAATAAGAAACACATGACACAGTATTTTTGACGTGGAAACCCTGTTAAGGGAGAAAACCACGGGGTGATTAACCCAAAATTATTCTCTGTTAGAAGAATAGGAAATTACAAAAATGGCACTTGCCAATTAGGGCTCACTGCCCGAGCACACTGCTCACAAGAGGCCCACTGCCTACAAGAAGACACACTGTCTACAAAGTGATGAGAATCACAGTCTTGAACTGATTGGAAGCATCTGCATATGCTGGAGTTCAGTTCCGGTTAGGCTCAGTACACTGATCTGCTGCACTTCATCTTTCCTCTGTTCTTTATTCTGCTATCTTTCACATACCGGATCCTTTTTGCTACCTCTGCTCTTATCTGGACTTATTCGCATATATCTCTTCAACAACACAACACTTCCCAACTAAATCCATCCTCTATATATATCCGCACAAGTAATTTCATCACCTTTCTAGTCGGCATCCGGAACAGTCTAGTTTCTTATAAACTTTCATTCTGTCGGCTGAATCCTTCCTCATCAAGCAATGCGGATCAAGCATATACTTGTAGATATCATTAATCATGTCGGCCAAACATGATTCATGCCTTCACAACCTCTGTCATCAATAGTAACCCATCCGGAAAGCAGTCTGATACTCTGCCAGTCAGTTCTTCCTCTGTTTTCACTGTCTCTCAGGAATCCGGTACTCAACCATTCATATCTTTTTCCTTGTCCATCACCGGAGGCTAGATCCTTGGAATATACCACTCAAGGTAGTCCTCTTGACTTCCCCAAATCCGCACTGCACCAAGACACTTCCTCTGGGAGGTCCGGACCAATCTGTCGGACCTTGCCACATGCTCTGTTCTTCTTCATCGGACCACAACATTCTTTATTCTGACTTCCGGTAGAGACACATTATGACTTGCGGATATGTGGGATGACCTTTGTTGCCATCAATGACAACAACCATGAATCCATATAGTGTCTCTTGCCAACAATCTCCCCCTTTGGCATTGATGGCAACACTTAGTGAAAAATGACTAAGTGTTTTCACTATGCTCCCCCTTTGCTGATGCTCTGTCTTTATATACAATTTCCGGAACTCCCCCTTAGTTGGATCCCTCATTTTTCACTGCTCCTCACTCCCCCTTTGACATCAATGGCAAAGGGTAGGGTCCGCACACCAAAATTTTCAAAAATTTCCTATACATAGCCGCATATTTACATACTTACATATACTGAAGAATGTCTGCAAAGGATGTCTGCAATTGAATCATTTCTGTAGCCCAACTTTGCTTCATTCTGTCCAAAATTGAAATGTGACCACTTAACAAAAATGCAAACGCTTCTGCCCGCTTGAGATCTGTCGGATCTTTTGTTTGGGCGGTGGTCTGAGCATCACTGATGGCCTCATGCATTGTTTCCAACTTAGGGATTATAATCCTTCTAAGTTCTCCCATCCGGTTAGTGATGTTCTTCCTTTCCTTCTCAAGATTTTTTATTTCATTCAAGACTGCAATGGTCTGACATTCTTGATTTATTATAGAGGAAGAGAGAGGATCAAAACTTTGAGATAAGCTTTGTAGCTTATCCTGTTCCTCTTTTATTTTCTTGTCAAATGCTGCTGTTGCCTTTGACCAGGATATGCAAAATTTGTAGATGTCACCGCCATCCTTAAGAGCATTCTCTAAGCTCCTTATTCCAATGCTTACAATCTTCCTATCCTTAGAGATTAATTCTAATATTTCTGATAATCTTTTGTCCAAAAATTCCTTCCGGACCTTTTCTTCAGCTGATTTTTCTAGAGAATCAAAATGTGTATCAACACTGCTGACTAAGGTTTTTAGATTACCGGAAGAGGAGGCTGTCAGATCTATTTGGATTGATGGCATGATCTTTACAAGTACTCCGGAAGCAGCCTCTATCAACTCACAGTCTTCCATATGAGACTTCAGGAGCTTTTCATTTGCCTTGGCATTTGCAAATGAAGCTATCTTCATTGTTTGTACCGGAGAGAGAGAGTCAAAATCAAAAGGGCCTTTTAGAAGCTCCGGTTCATCAATCTCTAGAGTTTCTTTGCTCAAAAATTGTTGAACAGTTTGTGCAGTGTCTCTTGCCGGAGACAGATGTTTCTTTTCTTCTGCAGTCTTAGAACTGTCAACCTCTTTGTCTTTCACCACTGCTTCCTTCTCCTGTAATTGCTCTTCTTCTTTGGATCCGGAGACTGTAGGGGAATCCGGAGGAGAGATGCTAGTTTGTTCATGAGCCACTTCTTCTGGAGCAGAGGGTCCCAAGTCCTCAGCTGTTTCTGTACCTAAATCCTCTACAACCGGAAGATTGAACCTTTTGAAGGCCTTCCGGAGGATCTCTTCTGTTTCTTGGGCCACTTTGTCAGTCTCGCCAAGCATGAGTTGATTCATCCTGGCTTTGCTTCTGAACTCATCTTTGCAGTCCTTGAAGATAATGTTCATTGTCTTGGGATCAATTTGAGGATATAGCTGAATAGCTATCTGCTCCCGGATCTCAAGATCTTTAGCATGAGCATTATTCTTTCTTACTTCCATTTCCTTTTCTAGGCTTTTAGGAATAAGAGATATTATTTCAATGAAAGCCTTATTATATATGTTAAGATATTTTACTGTGGCCTCCTGCAGAGTCTTTTGGTCGGCCTCACTGAAGTCATCATATGATTCAGTCATTGGTTGAAGGTTTCCATCCACCGTGACCGACTTGATTATGCTCTCTAGTGACAGAGTGGGCTTTTCAACAGTTACCTCTGCCATTTCATCCTTGTCTTGGCCTGTGGAGGGCTTACCGGATCCTTTCTTCTTCTGTTTCTTTACTTCTCTTACTCCCTCATCTGATTCTGTTTCCTCTTCATCCTTTTGGCTTCCATAAGCCCTTGTGGCTTTTGTCTTGGATCTCTTACCGGATGCCTGAACTTCCGGTTTTGAACTTTTGGTTGTGGAAGGTGCAGGTCTCTTTGATGATCTGGTCCGGGTGGGAGTTTCAACCGGAGCACTTTCTTTGCTTTTCTCTTCTTCCTCGGCCCTCCTCCTCTTTTCCCGGCTGGCATCAAGTGCCTCCTTTGAGATACCTAGGCCTTGAGCAATGTGCTCTACTTCTTTTCTTACCTTTCTTTTAATCTCAGGTTCCCTGAGTTCTACATGTATTTTTACACTCAGCTCCTCAAAGGTTCCAAACCTTTCTGCCTTAGGATCTTTGGGCTGACTTAGCATGTGTTGAACATGCAGCTCCACTATCTGTTCATCAACTTCATACCCCATGGGCATGATCCAGACAGTCCTTGGCTCTACTGCCTCCATTAGGCACTGATCAGTGTCAACCATAAAGCACACTGAGTCCTTGTATTTCTCAATGAGAGACTGGGGAATTCTCTCTCTTGCTTGCATCATGCTCTGAAAGTTTTTGAAGTATCCCCATAGAGCTGTATTTCTCGCTTTTGCATCCCCAAGTCCATGCAAATAGTCTCTTATCTGGACTGCAACAGGTTTGTCATTCTGCCATACCCATCCACTTGTTCCGGGTAGCTCATTCATGAAGTAGAAGAATAGACATACAATAAGAGTACCATACTTAAAGGAATTCTTCTTATCCTTCTTGATTTTCTGTATGTTTTCCATTAATTGGCTTAGCAGTAGTTCGCAGAGATCATACTCTGCATTCTTTCTTAGCATCTCATAGGCAGTGTATACTGCAGTTCCGGATACAGAATTCTCCCTGCTGGAGTGATAGATCTTGTATCCTATTATCATTGATGCATATTTGATATCCGGATCCGAAATATCTTCAATGGTCATTGCCCTCTTGTCAAATTTTGATCCGGTGGCCTCAGTTACAATGTTGTTCTTGACAGATTTGAGGATAGGTACCCCTCCGGAAGAGTATAGACCAGTTACTGCTCTAATTGCCTCTTTTGTGATCTTGCAGGGTCTATCTAGCCATAGAAAGTTGTCATGCATCCTGCTCAGTACATACCGGACCCATTCATCTTCTTCAAAGCAGGGGAAATGAATAAATTGCTCAAATTGTTTCTTCTAAATATCCTTATACTCTGGTTTAAGTTCAAAAGCATTGTCAATCAGCTGCTTGTGATAGAGGTCTCTTAATTTGAATTCCCCAAATTCCTCAATGTTTGCATGTATGTAAACCCTAATGTCTTCGGTGTGTAAAACTCCGTGAGGAACACTAGAGAAGGCTCCTAGTGGGTCTATCTCCAATGATTTGTAGGGATGTTTCTTGAATGAGGGGCGAGGTCTATCAGAGATCTTAACTATGTTTGGAGTAGCCATTCTTCAAAGATTTGCAGTGAGGTAATGAAAAACGGAGAATACCTTATGCGCCTTCGGTTTGCACGGAGTGGTTGGATTGATTTCTTTATGCAATAACTTCGGCAGGAGATCCTTGGTGTGCTTGATGAACCTTGTTGCAGAGCTCCACTTTTCGCTTCTTCTCGAGTGCAGAATGAGCAAATAACCTTTGAGAAATCTCTTAAATTGCTCCGCGAACCCTAATATCTGTCTGCAATAAATGCTTCACCTACATCATTCCGGTTTGCCTTGTCTGGATAGCTTGGAGTGTCCCGGATTAGTCCTGATCTGAGGATATCATCCGGATCTTTCAATCATGAATAAATCGAGGTAACATATTACAAGATCATCTCAAACACTCTGTCCAATCCGCAGAACAAGATAGTGCATTTCCAGATCTTTCCGGACCTTTTTGTAATCCTTTATCATACCGGAGCATCTTCCTGAACATGTCTTATTTGATCGATCACAGCTTCTTCATAACTTCATGCGGACCTCTGAAAACTTGACTGAAGTATCTCAAGACTCATATCTACAAACCCTTTGATCCGCATCTTGTGCCACATCCGGCACCACTTGTTTGGCTGGGGGAACAAGATTTTCTTTGAGTCTCCCCCTGAGCCTGAGCTCTCTTTTTAATTTCTGGAAGAAATATCAGCACCAGAGTCTGGTGCGGATCCAACCTCTACATTCTCTAAACTTTTCTTCACCCAAATCTTGCTCATTTGATTCCTAACCTCATCCGCATTCATCTTTTGTTTACCCTTGTCTTGATTCTGATTATACACCGGACCTCTTTTGTCCTGATTCTTGTTTCTGCAGATTTTAGCATTATGACCGGACCTATTGCAGATTTGGCAAATAACATTTCTTTGCATATTTGACTGATATCCTCTTGATCTGCATTGATTAGCCCTATGACCTATTCTATTGCATGTGAAGCATCTACCTTTGAATGATTTGTTTACTTGCATAATTCTGCATTCATGGGATTTGTGTCCATACCTTTTGCAGTTGAAGCACTGTCCGGAGAAGGATGAATTGATCTGATTCATTCTCATTCTACACTGATCAGCTTTGTGACCAAAGTGGTTGCAGCTGTGGCAGTATCCATTGAAGGATGGATATCTTTGAGCATTTGGCTGTCTTACCGGAGGTCTTCTAGGCCTGTTCCTTGGATTTTCTGATCCAAGATTCTTCTGACCGGATCCGGAGCTTTCTCCTTTCTCATATCCCAAACCATACTTGTCATCTGTCCTCTTTTGACTTCCAAGAAGAACTTCAAGTTGAGCAGAACTTATCTTGAATTTCTCTTTATATTCATTTGCTGTTTGAAGGTCTCTTTTGAGAGAGGCAATTTGATCCTCAAGTTTTCCTTCATTATCTTTGGCATCTTCAAGATCAGATTCAAGATGTCTGATAATCCTGTCCATCTGGTGGCATTCTTCTGATTTTTCTTTAAGAGATTGTCTCAGATTGTCTTCAGCCTTTCTTTTTTCTTCAATCTCTTGAGTAAACTTTATAGTTCCTGATTCCATTTCATGTCTTAACATAATGACTTCTTTTGATAATTTTTCACATAACTTGGTTTGCTCAGTCAATTCTTCATTTGTATTGCTTTCTTCACTTTGCCTTGCCAACTGTTGAAGCAGCTCTTTTCTCTTTTTCATAGAGAGACTTAATTTGTCTTTTAATTCTCTCATGAATTCATCAGCCTGTTTGAGTCTTTCCTTTAATTCACTGACTTCAGAATTTGACTGTTCAAGATCCTCAAGAGCAGTCTTGAGTTGCTCCCTTAAACCATATGCATCCATTTGAAATCCCAGATCTTCCTCAAGCTGTTAGGCTCTATTAGGAGGAACTTAGCTCTGATACCAATTGTTGATAACTGAGAGGGGGGGGGTGAATCAGTTATCCTAATTATTTCCTTTATTGAACTTTCCTTTTAATTGATGCAGCATAAAATCAAACACAAAACATTAACCATGAAATAAGAAACACATGACACAGTATTTTTGACGTGGAAACCCTGTTAAGGGAGAAAACCACGGGGTGATTAACCCAAAATTATTCTCTGTTAGAAGAATAGGAAATTACAAAAATGGCACTTGCCAATTAGGGCTCACTGCCCGAGCACACTGCTCACAAGAGGCCCACTGCCTACAAGAAGACACACTGTCTACAAAGTGATGAGAATCACAGTCTTGAACTGATTGGAAGCATCTGCATATGCTGGAGTTCAGTTCCGGTTAGGCTCAGTACACTGATCTGCTGCACTTCATCTTTCCTCTGTTCTTTATTCTGCTATCTTTCACATACCGGATCCTTTTTGCTACCTCTGCTCTTATCTGGACTTATTCGCATATATCTCTTCAACAACACAACACTTCACAACTAAATCCATCCTCTATATATATCCACACAAGTAATTTCATCACCTTTCTAGTCGACATCCGGAACAGTCTAGTTTCTTATAAACTTTCATTCTGTCGGCTGAATCCTTCCTCATCAAGCAATGCGGATCAAGCATATACTTGTAGATATCATTAATCATGTCGGCCAAACATGATTCATGCCTTCACAACCTCTGTCATCAATAGTAACCCATCCGGAAAGCAGTCTGATACTATGCCAGTCAGTTCTTCCTCTGTTTTCACTGTCTCTCAGGAATCCGGTACTCAACCATTCATATCTTTTTCCTTGTCCATCACCGGAGGCTAGATCCTTGGAATATACCACTCAAGGTAGTCCTCTTGACTTCCCCAAATCCGCACTGCACCAAGACACTTCCTCTGGGAGGTCCGGACCAATCTGTCGGACCTTGCCACATGCTCTATTCTTCTTCACCGGACCACAACATTCTTTATTCTGACTTCCGGTAGAGACACATTATGACTTGCGGATATGTGGGATGACCTTTGTTGCCATCAATGACAACAACCATGAATCCATATAGTGTCTCTTGCCAACAAGGTTAGGGTGAAGAAATTGGTTTCCCGGAAGAAAAATGGGATGAAAACCATGCCCCAGCATGTACAAGGTTAAACTCCTCCAATTAGGGCTCATTTTGCCATATATAGGTACGTGGGGTCACAATCCTATTCATTTGTACACTTGTCTTTTGCAGAGAGATTGTAGGAGCTCTGGTATGATAGCAGTGCAATGCTGTCAGCAGAGATGGACCGGATTCCGATATCTAGCCACTGATTTGAGAGGATCCAACAATTTGGATAGCCAGCAGAGTACGGACCCTCGGTATGTACCCTTTTAAACTTGGTTGATTTGGCATTTATGACAGTCAAATTTGAGGTCAAAGTTGTCATTGTTAAATGCATGGGTTTAGTGTTTAGGCGCAAATAAGCCACTAATACGCAGAAATGACACGATTCCATGTAATTAAGCTAGGAATCGGTGCATACGTGATTTTTCTGCAAATGAAAGATAGTCCTACGCAAACAACCAGGGGTTCAGCACATCTAGATTAATGTGCGCAAATAGTGAACAGTCCTACGCTTTTAGGTAGAAAAAGATCAAACAATTAGGGATTAGTCACATTTGTTAAGAAAAAGTGCAAATGACTTAAAACCGTGCAAATAACTCCTGTTTCGATGCTTTTGCCTGAAAAGCACAAATGATAAGGGATTCAGCGCATTTGATGCAAAGCTGTGTATCTGGTAAACAGAGTTGTGTATCTGGTAAACAGAGTTGCACATCTGATAAGTTTGGTAAAATACTTAGCTGGTTTGATGAAGTCGGCATCGTGATTGATGTTGGCCAACTAATAGGTCATCTTCAAGATTGATGGAATCTCAGAAGATAGGATAGAATAGGTTTCCTAATAGGTTAGCTAAGTACTTTGTTTGATTTGATAGATTTGTAGCTTAGTTTGATTTGGTGTTTTAACGCACTTTGTTATCAATTTTGTAGGAGATCCTAGATCACGTACTGATGTCATGAGAGAGTTTCCCCCTGACGTAGCTGCTTAGGCCCTACTTGACTAATACTGACCATTTGGTGCTTGGGTCGACTAGCTTATGGTATGTTTGCTTCATGCTCGAGATACGGGCTAACCTCGGATTGTTGACTGCTTTGGGTGAGAGGTATCACAGTGAGACATGCACGTTTCACCTGCCCACTAGAGAGATGATGGTGATGTTGCAAGCATGGGCCTAACTGGTGTTGTCATTGATGTCAACATACTCTTGTTGCATTGATGTCAAGGATTGGATGAGTTGTGTGGTGAGGTTATTGAGAAAATTAGTCCTATCAGAAACAGAGAAAATCAGTGAAGACAGTGAAGCTCTATGAAGTTAATATCCCAGCTAGATGAAGATCAGAGAATGCGCATCAAAGGGTTTGTAGATATGTGTCTGAAGATGATCCAGTCAAGATTTGAGAGATCTGCATGAAAATTTGGAAGAGTTATGGCCATGAGCGTAAAATTGGTTCTGGCAACTGTTCAAATGTGACAGAGTGACACAAATAGGTCCGGTGAGATCTGATAATGCAATATGCTGTTCTATGGATCTGGTGGCATGTTTGGGAAGATAATGTGAATTGACAACTCAATTGGTTCATGGTTTGGAGGTCCACAAGCAATCCTTCTAATGTGACAGTAATGACCAACTGTGTTCTTGAGGTTCCAGATGAAGATGTGAATGATTTTAGTAAGCAGAAGTGGTGCAGATGTTCTTGGTGATTCAAGAAATATTGTGGGGGTCTCTAGATTGTGTCTAGTTCATGTTGGTGGTCTGCATTGAAGATAGAGATCATAATTGAAGATTTACCTTCCAGTGATGGTGTTCTTCCTAATCTTGGCCAACCAGATGTCTTACACATATTGCGAATGATCTTGAAGATGTTTTGCGAAGCCTAGCGTGTTTCACAAAGAAGATTGAAGTCCTAGCTATGGGTAGCCGACAATATAGTAGTGTGCATGAAGCTTTTGTAATAAGTCAAGTTATAATTTTGTATTTGTTTTGTAATAAAATAAGTGTATGTTGTGTCGACTTTGATGATCATTCCAAAGTTGATGTCTTGTATAAATAAGAATTGCGAAGTCATTCAAAAGTATCCTTGTAGCAATGAGAAGGTGGTAAGAAAGAAGAAAGAAAGGCAGAGCAGAGTGTTGGGATTAAATGGAATTGACTCAAGCATAGTGAAGATGCTGATCTTCAATTCAAGTATGTAATATTTATATTATTCTATAAACAGTGTGTCTCCTGTAGGCAGTGTGCTCGAGTAGTGAACCCTAACTGACAAGTGCCTTTTTATTCATCTTTATTCTTCTAATAGAGAATACAATCTTGGGTTAATCACCCCATGGTTTTTCCAGTAACCAAGTTTTCCACGACAAAATCTTGGTGTTATGTGTGTTGAATTTGTCTCTGCTCATGAATTATTGCATTATGCTTCCATGATTAATCTTTGATATGCTATTGAAATATAACAAGGCTTAAAGTAAATAAAGAACAAAGATTTTGGTAACAATTGATTCACCCCCCCTCTCAGTTGTATGTCCTAAATCCAACAATTGGTATCAGAGCTAAGTTCCTCTAGAAAAAGCTTAACCGCTTGAGGAGATCCAAAATGACAACCTACAAGAAGGATGGTCCAAGGTTTGATGGATCTAACTTCACGGCCTAGAAAAGATGCATGGAATGTCACATACAATGCATGGGATATTAGTATTGGAACATAACCTCAACTAAATATGTTCCCCCAAAGAATGGCCCAACAACTATAGATGAAGTCAAAGATGCAGAAAATAATCTTCAAGCTAAAGAAGCCCAACTGAGTGCCTTGTCTGATTCAGAGCTAACAAATGTTATGGGATTGAAGACTGCTTATGAAATTTATACAAAGCTTGAAAATCTATATGAAGGAGACAAATATGTTAAATGTGCCAAGATACAAAGTCTGAAAGGAAAGTTTGAAAACTTAAAGATGAGTGAAGATGAGAATATCACTTTATATATGACAAAAGTAAATGAGCAAGTTTGTGGCATCAAATGTGTTGGTGGAGTACTGGATGAAGATGAAATTGTTGCTAAAGATCTTAGATCTTTACCCCCTACATATAAACACAAAGTTACCGCCATTAAGGAAATCAGATCTTTAACAACTATCACAAGGGATCAATTGGTTGGTAAAATATTTGCATTTGAGTTAGATGAGTTTGGTGATGCACTTCCCAAGACTGAATCTACATTCAAAGCTAGTACCTCTACAAAAGGCAAGCAGAGATATGATCCAAGAGAAAGTTCCTCAAGAAAATCAACTTGGTATGAGAAAGAAAGAAAAGATCTGGAAGAGGATGAATTTGAAGCTGAACAACTTGAAGCCCTCATTGCAAAGAGACTACCAAGAGGATCTAGCAAGTATGAAGGAAAATTACCTTTTAAATGCTTTGCCTGCAATAAAATTGGTCATTTTGCCTCAAGGTGTCCGAAAAGGTTTTCAAGGCCAAATCATAATAGATCAAGGTTTCAAAAGAAGTGTTACTATGTTCAAGAAGATGATGATGAAAGAGTGACAGATGATGAATCTGAGACAGGAAACAAACCTAGAAGTGACTGGGTGTTTATTGCCATCAAGGAAGAAGATCCAATGCCTACTGAATCTGCCAATCATAAGGTGATAGAAAGTGCTTTAGCTGCTCAGGTTGAAGAAAAGGATGAATGGGTTATTGACAGTGGATGCTCTCACCATATGACTGGTGACAAGAGTAAGTTCCTAAGCTTGGAAAATTATGAAGGTGGAGTTGTAAAGTTTGGAGATAATTCTGCTGGCATAATTAAAGGAAAAGAAACTATTTCTTTTGATGGAAAGAACAAAACCAGTGATGTTCTATTTGTTGAAGGTCTGAAGCATAATCTTCTTAGTGTTGGATAGCTGGTGGATAAAGGCTATGATCTCTGATTCAAAAATGGAAAATGCAAGACTTTTGAAAGCTCTGGAACTGAGATTGCATCTAGTACGCAGACAAAAGGTAACATCTTCCAATTGGTTGGTACTGGTAAAAGTTGTTTATTTGTTCAAATTGACCAGAGTTGGTTATAGCATAGGAGAATGTGTCATGTAAATTTTGATAATATCATCAAGATAACCAACACTCAGGCTATAAGAGATCTTCCAAGACTGGTGAAACATACTAACAGTTTGTGCAAAGAATGACAGTTGGGAAAGTAGAACAGAGTTACTTTCAAAAGTAAGGAACAATCTTCAACCAGATTGTTAGACTTGGTACACATTGATCTCTATGGTCCGGCAAGAATCAGGAGTCTGCAAGGAGATAGGTATTTCGTGTTGTTGATTGATGACCACTCCCGGATGATGTGGGTAACTTTCTTAAAGGAGAAATATGAAGCACTTGAGAAGTTCAAAATATTCAAGGTTATGGTAGAAAAAGAAACTGGCATGAACATAAAATGCCTCAGGTCTGATAGAGGTGGAGAATTCACATCTGGTGAGTTCATATCATTCTGTGAGAAACATGGGATAAAGAGACGTTATTTGCTCCAAGGACTCCACAACAGAATGGGGTAGTGGAGAGAAAGAACTGGACCATCCAGGAAGCATCTAGAACCATGATGATGGAAGAAAATGTTCCTCACATCTATTGGAGAGAAGTTGTAAGCATTGCTGTCTATACTCTTAATCGAGTACAAATCAGAGGCAATACTGGTAAGACTCCTTATGAACTTTGGTTTGGCATCACTCCTACTATGAAGTATTTCAGAGTCTTTGGTAGTAAATACAATATCAAAAGAGATGAAGATCTTAGCAAGTTTGATGCTAGAAGTGATGAAGGAATTTTCTTGGGATATTCTACTCAAAGCAAAGCATACCGGTGTTACAACAAGAGATTGAGAAAGATTGTAGAAAGTACAAATGTGAAGGTTGATGAAGGCATGGAAAATCCCTCAAGGTATTATGAATATGAAGCAGATGATCAGGATAATGTCTTAAATCAAGGAGAACCAGTCCCAATTCTAGTTTAGATTCAGACTGATCTGGAGAATCCTAATATACAAGAGGAAGAGACACACTTGGAAGAACCTGTCCAAGAATCAGAAGTACAAGAGAATCCCAAAACTCCCAGGTATGTAAGACTGAATCATTTTGAAGATCAGATCATAGGAGATAGAAGAAAAGGTGTTCAAACAAGAAGGAAAATTGCTTAAGATTCAGTTAAGTATTGTTTGATTTCAAAGATTGAACCAAAAATAGTAAGTGAAGCATGCAATGATGAAAGCTGGGCTAAAGCAATGGAGGAAGAATTGATGCAGGTTGAAAAGAATCACACTTGGGATCTTGTTCCTAGACTTAAGGACAAAAATGTGATTGGGGCTAAGTGGGTCTTCCGGAATATACTAAATGAACATGGTGAAGTGGTCAGAAACAAAGCCAGATTGGTCTGTAAGGGTTATTCTCAAGTAGACGGAGTTGACTTTGAAGAAACTTTTGCTCTGATGGCAAGAATTGAGGCAGTCAGATTATTTCTTGCCTTTGTTGCCTTCAAGGACTTCAAAGTATATCAAATGGATGTCAAGTCTGCCTTCCTAAATGGTGATTTGGAAGAAGAGGTATACATTGAGCAACCGGATGGATTCTAATTGTCTAATCATGGTGATATGGTCTGCAGATTGAAGAAAGCATTGTATGGACTCAAACAAGCTCCAAGAGCCTGGTATAAAAGATTGGACAAACATCTTTTGAAGATTGGTTTCAATAAAGGCATTGGTGATAGTAATCTATATTTTAAGATTGATCATGAAAGTATCTTGATTGTTGAATTATTTGTTGATGATATCATTTTTAGAGGAAAAGATAGCATGTGCAAGACCTTTGCAAATCAAATGCAAAGTGAATTTGAGATGTCTATGTTTGGGGAAATGAATTTCTTCTTGGGTCTACAAATCACTCAAACAAAGAAAGGAATCTTCATATCACAGACCAAGCATGTGAAAGAATTGTTGAAGAAATTTGGGATGGAAGACTCAAAGGCAATGAATACTCCCATGGAAACTGGATGTAAGTTAAGTAAAGATGATGAATCCCCTAAGACTGATCAGAAAAAGTACAGGTTAATGATTGGAGGACTACTCTACCTTACTCCAACCAGACCTGATATTATGAATGTTGTTGGTCTTGTTACCAGATTCCAATCTGATCCTAGAGAGTCTCATGTCATGGCAAACAAGAGAATTCTCAGATATCTAAAGGGAATAGTGTATGGATTATGGTATCCTAAGGATCATGATTTCTCTCTTCATGCATATACAGATGTTGATTGGGTAGGAGATGTCGATGATCAGAAGAGTACCAATGGTGGTGCATTCTTTTTGGTAAAAAGGTTGGTTTCTTGGCTAAGAAAGAAATAAGAGGCAATATCTCTATCCACTGCAGAAGAAGAATATATTGCAGTAGCAGGCAGTTGCACTCAAGTATTGTGGATGAAGCAAATGCTAAGAGACATCAGAGTGGAGTATGAAAAACCTATCACAATCTTCTGTGATAACTCAAGTGCAATAAATATATCAAAAAATCTGGTGTTGCATTCAAAGACAAAACATATATCCATCAAGTTTCACTTTTTGCAAGAGCAGGTGAACAAGAATGAAGTTAGATTGGAGTTTGTGCCCTCAAAGGATCAGATTGCAGACATTTTTACTAAACCTCTACCCAAGGATTCTTTTGTGTATCTCAGGGAGAAGTTAGGGGCTATTACCCCTCCAATTCTAAATTAAGGTGCACTGATGTGCATCAGTCTGGTGGATCCCACAATCATATCTTGTGATCCAGATTGATGTTAGGAGGAAACTACTCAAGGGGAGAAGTCTATATGATTCTGAAGCATGAGAAGTAGTTGCAAGTATGTGCCTTTTGCCATTGATGTCAAAGGGGGAGAAAAGACATGTGAAAAACAAAAAGTGGTTGCTAATCAAAGGGGGAGCAGTAAAGGAAGAGAAGACATGTGAATGGCTACTATTGATAGGGAGAGCTAGGAGAAGTTCTTGTCTTGATGGTTATAGTAGTTTTTCACATTATATGTTGCCATCAATGACAAAGGGGGAGATTGTTACAAGTATGGGCCTAACCGGTGTTGTCATTGATGTCAACATACTCTTGTTGCATTGATGTCAAGGATTGGATGAGTTGTGTGCTAAGGATATTGAGAAAATTAGTCCTATCAGAAATAGAGAAAATCAGTGAAGACAGTGAAGCTCTATGAAGTGAATATCCCAGCTAGATGAAGATCAGAGAATGCGCATCAAAGGGTTTATAGATGTGTGTCTTAAGATGATCCAGTCAAGATTTGAGAGATCCGCATGAAAATTTGGAGTTACGGCCATGAGAGTAAAACTAGTTCAGACAATTGTTCAGAGGTGACAGAGTGACACAAATAGGTCTGGTGTGATTTGGTAATGCAATATCTTGTTCTACGGATCTGGTGGCATGTTTGGGAAGCTAATGTGAATTGACAACTCAATTGGTTCATGGTTTGGAGGTCCACAAGCAATCTTTCTAATGTGACAGTAATGACCAACTATGTTCTTGAGGTTTCAGATGAAGATGCGAATGATTTCAGTAAGCAGAAGTGGTGTGGATGTTCTTGGTGATTCAAGAAAGCTTGTGGGGGTCTCTAGATTGTGTCCAGTTCATGTTGGTGGTCCACATTGAAGATAGAGCTCGTAATTGAAGATTTACCTTCCAGTGATGGTGTTCTTCCTAATCTTGGCCGACCAGATGTCTTACACATATTGTGGATGATCTTGAAGATGTTTTGCGAAGCCTGGCGTGTTCCACAAAGAAGATTGAAGTCCCAGCTATGGGTAGCCAACAGTATAGTTGTATGCATAAAGCTTTTGTAATAAGTCAAGTTATATTTTTGTATTTGCTTTGTAATAAAATAAGCGTATGTTGTGCCAACTTTGATGATCATTCCAAAGTTGATGTCTTGTATAAATAAGAATTGCAAAGTCATTCAAAAGTATCCTTGTAGCAATGAGAAGGTTCTTAGGAAGAAGAAAGAAAGGCAGAGCAGAGGTGTTGGGCTTAAATGGAACTAACTCAAGCATAGTGAAGATATTGATCTCCAGTTCAAGTATGTAATATTTATATTATTCTGTAGGCAGTGGGCCTCTTGTGAGCAATGTGCTCAGGCAATGAGCCCTAACTAGCAAGTGCCACTTTATTCATCTTTATTCTTCTAACAGAGAATACAATCTTGGGTTAATCACCCCGTGGTTTTTCCCTTAACTGGGTTTTCCATGTCAAAATCTTGGTGTTATGTGTGTTGAATTTGTCCCTGCTCATGAATTATTGCATTATGCTTCCATGATTAATCTTTGATATGTTGTTGAAATATAAGAAGGCTTAAAGTAAATAAAGAACAGAGATTTTGGTAACAACTAATTCACCCCCCCTCTCAGTTGTATGTCCTAAATCCAACAGGTGACACTGGAGGATGTTCACCAGATTTTACAGATTCCCATCCAGGGTGAGCTAGTTGAGTATGAGTCTGCTACTAGAGCTGGATTGGCTAAGTGTAGATGAGTGTTCGATGACCTAGACTTGGAGAGCACAGAGATCAGCTGGGCAGACATTGAAGAGTATTATGAGCCCCTGCCAGCCATACTAGCAGGTTTGATCAGAGGAGTTGTATGCCCCAACAGGAGATCCCATGGCTTCCAGGTTGGATGGGGACAGACCCTAGAGAGGATGGTCCAAGAGGGGACACAGTTTGCTTGGGGTCCCTTCATCTAGCCCACTTGTACCATGATTTGCATCAGTTTGTATATGACGGAGCTGCTAGTCTTTCTATTGGTGTGTCTTTGCTTCAGATTTGGGCCTGGTTGCATATAGTTGTGACACGACCGATTGGCATGGGAGTGAGGGGACATGATCGACCCTACTCTTATATGTTTTAGGAGACTCTTTCCCAGTCCAAGCTGGGGAAGTTAGAGTATTGGCGTTACACATTGGATAATGTGGATGAGGTGATATGGTGACCATACCTAGACTGCGAGGTGTGGGATGAGGACGCAGCAGAGTTGCCTTATTGTTTCCAGACTTGATGGCTGATAAGGAGGACTCCCTACATACTAGAGTGGCACCTTGTTAGTCGTGTGCGTCGACAGTTTGGCAGAGTTCAGGGCATGCCCCAAGGTACTGCTATTTTTGCTCAAATGCACAAGGAGTGGCCACTATGGGGTCTAGTGGCATCCTATGAGATAGTTAGGATGGATTTTTTGTAGCTTCCTTACCAGGCATGGGATCTGAGGTGGGATATAGTGGATGTAGGCATGACAGTAGACTTTGAGGCCCACTTTACTGCTCATCTGGTTCCTAGATATTCAAGTCCTAGAGAGTTGGTTCCGCGTCTTGAGGATGACGATGATGATGAGGATGATACCCCTCAACAGAGGAGGGGACGACAGCGAGGTGGGAGGGGTAGCAGAGGTAGTAGGGGAGGAGGAGATGATGGAGGTGGGGGTGGCAAAGGTGGTGGAGGTGGGGGTGGTAAAGGAGATGATGGTGGAGATGATGGCAGGCAGGGGAGAGTGAGACAGAGGAGAGTGGTTCAGATGCAAGCACGGGCACAGGTAGAGGCAGAGGTGCAACCACAGGTACAGGTACCGGCACATGCATAGGTGCAGGGTGGGCCAGGTGATGGAGAGGTAGTAGTACTGTGAGCTCAGGTGGCTCAGTTATAGGCTCAGGTTACACAACTGTAGGGGGATGCCTGCAGTCTAGTTCTAGAGAGAGACACATCCATATAGAGATATACTAGGGTGAAGACCCTATTACAATAGGTACAACAAATGGTAGCCCAAGGTCCACATAGTCAGATTGTGATAGATATGGTTAGGGCAGGGCATGAGATTTTTTTACTGGAGAGGACTGTACGAGCACACTGTGCCCCCGGAGCAAAGAGTGAGTAGCTTTCGTCTGAGTTCACGTGGCAGGTTGAGATGGACACAAACAATGAGTGTAAGGATGAGGCCACCACCTCCTCGTGTTCCATTAGGGATGGGTCCTATAGGTCCGCAACCTCCCCCTCAGTAGCCACATGATCCCGCACCTTCCAGAGCTAGTTCCACATAACCACTATTTTGGAGACATGCATCATATGTTGAGCATTTTTATGTTTGTAGACACCATTTTTGACTGGGTGAGATAGATACTTTTATGAGATCATTGTATACTTGGACATTATTATTATTTTTATATATGATGATGATCTACATGAGTTCGATGGACTATATGCATGTGCTTCTTATGGATGTATGCTTTTTATTCATGATGGATGTTTTCTATTTGATGCTATCTATATGATAATTTTATGATTATGCACTGATGTGATGCTATTTATGTGAAATGATCCTATATATTTATATTTTATGATGACCTAATGCACACATTGATGATTTTCTACGCGTAGTACATGTGTTTTACTTTTCTATGTATGATGTTCTACTATGCCAGTTCTATGATAAATGACTTCTATGTTTTTGGATTTTCTTGATAATAAATGTTATGCAATCTATGTAGATAAATGATGCAACTAACATGATCTAAATGTTTTAAGGCCACTAATGCACCTAAATTATAATGAATTGATGATGTACACACTTATAATATGCAAAATGATTATTTTTGTTATGCCAAGTATACCTCAACCATAAATGAAACAACACTTAGAAGAATGTAGGTAGAAGAATTGGAACAAATGGGTAACTTAGAAGAAATAACTTGGATAAATGGATAAATGGATCTTTCGACACTTGGAATTTGTGACAAGGATGAAATGCTTATAATGAAATGCAATTTGATACGTATGGATGTGGATTTTGTCATCTTCGTAGACAAGTTTTTGAAGTACCTTGTTTCATCATTGAGCTTTTAAAATGTTGTAAGAAAATATAAGCATCTAGGTATAATTAAACCATGATGACCTGAGTATTACTTACATGGATTTTGATTTAGCAAGTTAATACAAGCATCTAAGTATAATTGAACCAAGATGACCTAAGTATTGCTTGCATATCAACAGACAAGGATTACACCTGTTTCATGTTTAGACCTCTGATGTCCTCAAAGATATTTTTGTTGATCTTGTCTTTAGACAAGGCTTCACATTACTAAAGATAAATCCACAAACAACAGACAAATAAAATGATTATGTTCCATCATAGCATCTCTATATTTTTGACATCCTTGAGTAGCATAGGAAACATAATAACAAAAATCCTGATAAAAAGACATTCAACAACCATTACAAACCTTCTTGCCATAGATATATGTTTTCTTAAAATAACTTGATAGAGTCATGTTTGATGTTTTAGGCAAGCTGGGATTTTGTCAGGTGTAGTTTAAATGTCTTCTTGCCAAGACAATGTTTTAAAGTGTGTTTTGATGTGTAGCTTACTGTCTAGTGATAAAACCACGATCCAATTTGTTATCCTCTGAGTTGTAGCATTCAAAAATCCAATTCTCTAACTAGGTCGAGGATTTGCCCCCAGTCAAGTAAAGGATCAATTTATTATGGGTGAACTGACAATAGACATGAAGAAACGGTCCCTAAGGGACTGACCTAGTGCCTCGGGGGCTCATTGATGATGGCCCTGCCTACGTGACGACGCAAAGGCAACGTAGTTTGGGGTGTGGACTATGTGGACCTAAGACCTAGGCGATGGGTAAATGGTGTGGATTCAGATGGACAAAAGGATGGGTGACATGGGATTGAATGGAATGGGAAAGGATCGTCGGGGGTGGATCAATGATGGCCTTGCCTATGTGATAACTCAGAGGCGACGTAGTTCAACAATGGTTCAATGGTCTAGTTGAGGATGGATGACAAGATGGACGCAAGTTCGGATTGACAGCCTGATGGGATAAGGTGATAAGGATGAGCAAACAACAATCCATGGTAGATATCTCGATGTGATTAGGTGGATGCGGTTTAGAAAAGACTAGATGACGACTGAAGTCCTAAGAGATGGAGGGATTAGTTTATCACAAACGACGCCTGTTTCCAGGTTTTCACCATTTGCTTTTATTTGCACGATAGTTAAAATACACATGACACCTATTTGCCAGGTTTTCATCATGGTACCTATCCAAGGTGCCTATTTACCAGGTTTTCACCAAAGGACAATTTTTTTTTTTTTCCAATTTTTTTTATTTTTTTGTTATTTTTCCATTTTTTTATTTTTTTATTATTTTTGACTCCCTTGCATTGGGGTTTTTAGGTGTAGAACTTGCGAAGATGCATGTTGTTGATGGGATCATTGAATAGTTCACCTTCTGATGTTGATAGCTTATAAGCGTCTGATCCATAGGCAGCAACTATGACATAGGGACCCAACCAATTGGGTTCAAATTTTCCCTTTTTCTCTTTATCTTGCTGATTTCTTGGATTCTCTCTGAGAATTAAGTCACCCACCTGGAAGACTCATGGTTTGACCTTGTGACTATAACTTCTTGACATTCTCTATTGGTATGCCTTAAGATGGTTGAAGGCATGTTGTCTTCGTTCTTCTAGCAGCTCTAACTACTGGAGTCTTGATACTCTGTATTCCTCATCATTAATGAGACCCTTTAACGACACCCTGAGGGAAGGTAACTCAACTTCTATAGGCAAGATGGCCTCAAAGTCATAGATGAGGGCAAATGGTGTCGCACATGTGGGAGTGCGTTTACTGGTTCTGTAGGCCCACCAAGCGGGGTTCAATTGCATATGCTAGTCACGGCCAGCCTCATTGACAGTCTTTTTTACTATCTTTAGGATAGTTTTGTTTGATACCTTAGCTTGGTCGTTACCTTGCGGGTAATATGGAGTGGAGAAGCAATGCTAAATGTGGAATTTATCTTAGAGTTCTTTCACATCCTGATTCTTGAAAGGTCGCCCATTATCCGTGACAGTGGATGATGGAATACCATATATGCATATGATGTAGTTAAGGATGAAAGAAGAGATTTGTTTCCCTGTGATATTGGTTAATGGAACGGCCTCAATCCACTTTGTGAAATACTCAGTGGCGGTGATAATGAATTTGTGGTCATTGGAGGATGAAGGGTGAATCTTGCCTACTAGATCAAGTCCCCATAGGCAGAATGGCCAAGGTGTCGTTAAAGGTTGTAGCTCCTATGTTGGTGCATGTATAAGGTTCCTGTGGATTTGGCATTTAGTGCACCGCTTTACAAACTGATAAGAGTCTTTTTTCATAGTTGGCTAGTAGTATCCAAGATGCATGAGCTTCTTGGCCAAGGTAGGACCACTAGAGTGTGTCCCACATATTCCTTCATGTACTTCACTTAGAGTGGTATGATGTTCCTCACTATCCAAACACCTAAGGAGAGTACCATCTAAACCTCGTCGATACAGGGTGTCTGCGATGATGGTATGTCGGGATGCTTGGCGTATGAATGTTAGTTTTTGGTTGTTTGATAGGTCGGGTGGTAGGATATTCTCTTTTAGACAGGTGTAAACTTGCCATAGAAGGGATAATTAGACCCTACGATGTGGTAAATGGTGTTGGTTTTAGGGATTTCATAAGTAGGATAGGGGGCTGGCTCCACCAAAAACTTGTAATGAGAATGATTTTCAAGTATGTCAAGAAGGGATGCAATAGTAGCCATTGCATCTGCCACTTTGTTTTCCAATCTTTGTATCTACTTGAAGGATATCACAACAAAATATTTCTTGAAGTCATCCACCATACGCTTGTATGGTATCAGCTTCTCGTCCTTAGTTTGATAATCGTTATTTACTTGATTAATGACAAGTTCTGAGTCCCCATACACATGAAGTTTTGTGACTTTCCATTCCACTACCATTTTCATGCCAATAACCAGTGCTTCATACTTGGCCACATTATTGGTACATGGGAACATAAGTTTGTATGACTTGGGGATTGTATCTCCATGTGGTGTTACCAACAAGATTCCTGCTTCAGAGCCATGTTGAGTATATGACCCATCAAAGTAAAGTTTCTAGGCTGTGGTAGTGATGTTGAAGATAGATTCATCTAGAAATTCAAAGCTCAAAGGATTGTTGTCTGTCAAAGGTGCATCTGCCAGCTGATCTGCGATGACCTGTCCCTTTATTGCTCTTCTATCTACATACTCAATATCAAATTTACTGAGTATCATGACCCATTTAGATATTCTACCTGTTAAGGTAGCTTTGCTAAGTAGGTATTTTAATGGATCAATCTTCACCACTAGCTTGATAGAGTGTGAGAGCATGTAGTGTCTCCACTTTTGTGAAGAAAAGACAACTACAAGCATGCCCTTTCAATTGGTGTATACTACATTTCGTAACCTACTAGTGTCTTGCTGATGTAGTAGATTTCTTGTTCCTTTCCTTCATGGTTTTGTTGGGCTAGTAGAGCTCCAAGAGTTGTGGGTGTAGCTGAGATGTAGAGTAGCAAAGGCTTGCCCTAAATTAGCAGCATCAAGACTCGTGGGTTCATTAAATACTCCTTTAGATGTTGGAATGCTTATTCACACATGTCATCCCATTTGAATGGAATGTTTTTGTGTAAGAGATGTGTGAATGGATGACACTTATCTTCCAGTTGAGAGATAAACCTTCTGATGGACTACAACTTTCCTTGTAGAGACCGTAACTGACTCAGATTCTTAGGTGGCAGCATTTCTATGATTGCTTTTACCTTGGCTGAGTCCACCTCTATTCCATTAGCTGATATAATATATCCAAGGAGTTTATCGGATGTTACTCTGAAAACACACTTTTTTGGATTTAACCACACATTAAATTGCTCTAGTCTCATGAATATTTTGTCCAAGACTTATAGATGCCCTTCTCTAGTGAGTGACTTGGCTAGGATTTTATCTACATAATCTTCCATGATGGTGTGCATCATGTCATGAAAGATTGTTGTCATTGCTTGCTGATATGTTGCCCCCACATTCTTTAGTCTGAATGGCATGATATACCAACAATAGGTACCCCATGGACATGTGAATGTTGTTTTGTGCTGATCCTCTAGTGCTATTTTGATTTGGTTATAGTCAGAGAACCCATCCATTAATGACAACATGGTGTGTCCTGTCATTAGATCGACAATGATATCTATGTTTGGCAGAGGAAAGTCATCTTTTGGACAAGCCTTGTTTAGATCTCTGAAGTCATTGCAAATTCTTATCCTTCCATCAGGTTTGGAAATAGGTACAATGTTAGAAACCCATTCTGGATAATCAATGGCTTTGATGAACCCCACATCTAGTAGTTTCTTTAGTTCCTCTTTGACCATTAATGCTAAATGTGGGTGCATTTTTCTCAGTTTTTGTTTAACTGGCTTAGCTCTCGGAGCTAGTGAAAGATGATGCATTATAAGGTTTGGATCCATTCCTGACATATCTACATATGACCAAGCAAAATTAATCTGTTTCTTCTTGAAGAATTCAGTGAATGCTAGCTTTTCTTATGCAGATAATGATTGTTCCATATGGATTGTCCTTGGGTTCTCTTATGTGTCAATGTTTATTGGTTGAGCTGGTTCAATCAATATTGAAGATCTCTCCTAATGTGCATGGTAGGGGAGAGTGTCAATCCCTTCATCTATTAGCGCCTCAGAGAGGTTTTCACTGCCAGATACGCCTTTTCTTTTTACTTTTTAGTGATCTAACACTGCCGTGGAATGGTTTTCACCATTAGATTTGCTTTTTATTTTTATATTTTTTTAACTAAAGGGATTGGCACTCTCTCTGAAATATGCCATGTCATTAAGTTTGATGGTGAAGCTAGCCTTGTGGTCTCCTATGGGTAAATGGTCCCTAAGCTCTAGATAATCGAGGATAGCGTCATCATTTTGGAATGTATCTAGTTCAAGGGTAGTGTCTTGCAAATCCTAGTCTATCAATTCAGGATGCACTAGGGGTAATGGATCATCTGGTTAGTCTAATTCAAGGGTGGTGATGGTTCGAATGGAGGAGTCATTTGAATAGGTAAAGGTATTGACAAGGTCTATTATGGTACTCTCCTCAAGTTGGTTCATCAAGTGTGACATCGTACTCTCTTCATGAAGTTCACATTCGTCATATTGTGGATCAAACTCTAGCGATCTAGCCCTAGAGTGTTGTCCCTCATGCATCGTATGAGTAGAGATATACTGTTGAACCATGTCAATCTCTTTGTTTTCCCAAGACATTTCTGATAGGCTGTCCCATTCATACTCGTTGGAATCTGTTTCACTCCATTCTTGCAGTTAGTGAAGCTGTTCTATGAAGTTAGTGGTAACTACTTGTTTGTCCTTTGATTGGAATTTCTCCTTACCTTTGATCTTCTCTTTACCCTTGTATCCCAGCCCAGTAGTGTCTTGGGCTATGAAAGTATAGGGTTGAATTGGTTCTATGATACCATCTTTCCTTAGTCCCATGGGACCATGTCCTTCATATCCCATCCTTTGTAAAATAGAAAATCCTTGACCATATTGTGCAGTGGATAGCTCAGGTTGATGATCATTGGTGTGGTTCCGCTATCTTCATCTTTGTAAAGCCACTGTAAGAGATCTTTTTCATCACTCTCATTTGATAAGTTTCCCCATCTAATGAAAGGACCCTTGGAGGTCTCTAATGACTTGGCCTTGTTTAGCAATGGCTTCCCATAGGATTTTGGTGATATAGGCAGCTATGCTAGACAAAAAGATTGTTTAATGACATATTCTCCAACTCCCTTGTCCTTGACTTTGACTTTTAGCTCTGATGTTTTAGAGGTGGAAGCTAGAGAACTTGGATCCATATGGTGTGAAAAAGAGGGAGCTGCTCGATTGGTAGGGATTACAACTTCTAGTTTTGATCGGATGTTTTTGCAATACTGGAATGGATCAAGGTCCCCTTGTATGGTAATTTCTTGGCCATTGTGTGGGAACTTGATGCATTGATGGTATGTTGATGGAACATCCTTCATTACATGGATTCAAGGTCTTCCTAGAAGAATGTTATATGCCAGCTCCATGTCTAGAACTTGGCACACATCTCTCTCTACCAGTCCAACCCTCAGCGGCGAGACCACAGTTCCTTTGGAAGTTCTCTCTTCTTTATCATATGCCTTGATAGTTATTTTCTTTTTAGGATACACGACAATTTGTGAAAACCCCAATGCAAGGATTAACTTTAACATGCATATATTTAAACTAGCACCTCCATCTATTAGGACCCTTTTTATGCAGTGTTTGTGGATTTGGGCCTCAATGTGGAGGGATGCATTGTGTGGTTGGTTGATGGACATATCATCTTTCTCTGTGAAGGATAATAAATGTGGTGTGGTTAGATGACCTACCATAGCTTGGAATTGCTCTTGAGCAAGGTTTGTGGAAACAGTTGTTTCCAAGAGAGCTTTCTCTAAGATAGCTTTGTGGGAAGGGGATAGATGCAATCACTCCAAAATGGATATGTGTGCGGGTGTTCTATGGAGTTGATCAAGGATGCTATATTGGTTAGATGTGGATGATGACTTGGGTGGAGCTCCTTGTAGAGTAATGTTTCCACAACAAGTGGTCACATTACAGTCGGGATTATTATTGATAGTGATTACATTGATGTGTGAATCACTGTGTGAGATATGATTGACGGTGTATTCATAGGAGACATTATTATAGTTTGCTTTGTCAGCACCATTGTTGTTTTGATTGGATGATCCTCCTTTCTCATAGTGTGGAAGAGGATTTTTTAATTTTATATGCTCGTCATTGGTGGTATGCCCTTCAATTTTTATCACTTTTTTTATCAATGAGGTCTTGCACAACATGTTTTAGCGCTTGACAATCATTTGTTTTATGTCCTTGTTTCTATGATACTCGCAAAAGTTGGAATCACTCCACCAAGCGGGTTTAAATTTTGGTTCATAATCATGCACTGGTAGAAGTGTTATGAGGTTACCCACAATTAACTTCCTAAGGGCGAATTCGAGAGACTCTCTGAGTGGTGTGAACTTTCTCCTAGGAGGAAAGTTGGTAGGTCTTTGCTCATTACTTTGATGCTTGTTGGGTGGTGTATTGTTTTGTGGTTTTGATAGGTTGAAGATAGGTTGCTTTTGCACCACATTTTTAGCATCCACCACACCATCATTTACAATGGGTTTGTTCTTGGTCCAAAATCAAGACATGTCTGCATTGTTGTTAGAGCTAGGGGTGTCTTTGTATAGCTTAATTTGTCCCTTTGTTATCAAGGCTTTCTTAATGAGTAGCCCCATTTCAATGACCTTACTAAAAGTAGTTAGGCATTGTATTTGGATTTGATAACTCAGTTCCGTGGTTAGGTTGTGAACAAACATTTCTATCATCTATTTCTCTGGTTTGTTATAGGGACACTTGCTTGCAAGTTGTCTCCATCTTTGTAGGAAAGAGGCAAAGGATTCTCCCCCATTTTGTTTGGTATTGCAAAGATCTAGCATGGAGATTTCATGTTCTATATTATATGAGAAATGTGTTACAAATTTATCCACTAGCTCATCAAAAGTGCGGATGCCGGGAGGTAGGCGGGAGAACCATTCCATTGCTTGGCCTCCTAAGCTTCATCAGAATAGTCGCATAAGATATGTTTCGTTGTGTGCGACTTCTAGGCATGTTGCACTAAATTCCCTTATATGATCTCTTGGATCACCTTTTCCTCAATACTTATCGAATTTTGGAACCTCAAACCTTGAGGGAAAAGGGATCATGAGCAAAGATTTATCAAAGGGATATGATGAAATATCCTTAAGAGAGTAATGTTTTGTTGATGTCCCACTTTGGATGTCCATCAACTATTTTTCTAAGGCTTGGATTTGTGTTGTTAATGTGTCCAAGGGATTGAGTGTATACTTAGCCTTTTCTAATTTAGAAGCATCTTTGTCAGTTTTGGAGGCATCTTTGTCATTTTTGGAGCCATCTTTTGAATACTTAGCTTCATTTGAGGAATTGTTTGCTCTTAGAGTTGAGACATCAAAATCTGAGGGCAACTTAGCTCCTTGTTGAGCTAGCATAAGGAAATATTTATGAGGATCCGTGGTAATGACCCTATCCATCATCTTTTGGAATTTTGGATCTTGAAGTTGTTGAAGGATCTCCTCTTGACTAACCTCCTCATCATCAGAATTATGCCCACTATTGGGAAGGGAGCCCATTTTTTGCTTTTTTTTTTATTGGGACCTAGTTTGAACCATGCAAGTTTTTGAACATGAGAGAAGTTGGAATGTGAGACTTGGTGGACTTGTTTTGATGTTTTGGTATGAAAATTATTTGGTTGGATACGGTTTTGGTAAGATTTTGCTAAGGTTTTCTATTGACTCTATTTGTCCAAACAAGGTGTTCTTGAGCTAAAAGGTAGTCAAAATAGGGATGGTTGATCACCACTATTTGATGTAGACTATTCTTCTATCAAGATACACAAGTATAGTTTCGATGTGAAGGATGATTGGAATCCTGATATGAAACTAACTAGATTTTTGTTTGAATTTGGGAGAGTCTCAATAATGCCTAGACAAAAATCTTGGTTTGGTTTGAATGTTTTGGGATGGCGAGGTATGTTATGGTGAGTGGAATGTTTGGAAATGGGTACAAAGTTGACTTTTATGGTTTCACCGAGGTTATAAATTGAATCTAAGCAAAAATGGGTACCAGGAAATGATTTTGATTTTCTCACAAATTTTACGAAAATGCTCTTTGTTACAGATGCACAGGTTTATTTGCATAGAAACAAGGTGTGGATGCATGCTTCTGTGGCTTAAATGCGCAGTTCTGAATGTGTGCTTCTGCTGCCTACATGCACAGAAATGTGCATGCACTGAAAGATTTAGCAAATGCACAATAAGAATGTTTAAATGCGCTGTAGGATTTGGATGCACTGTAAGATTTGTTAAATGCGCAGGAAGATGTATCAAAAGCACAGCTCTGCACATGGGTTTTGCTTTTTTGGTTTAATTTCAGTTTGTTCTTCTTTTTGCACATTTTTCTAGAATTTTTCAAGGTTTGTGGTATTGTTTTTTACTCAAGTTATTGCCAGAAAACACAATAAACAAGAAGTTTTCATGATTTTTCCTTTTTTTTGAAATAATTTTTTGATAAATGAAAAACAAGCAAGTACAATCCTAAGGATGGCAAGGACAATATTTGTTGAGTTCCAACTTGGATTTTACCCCAGCCACTTACATAAAGGCGTGATAGATAGTAACTTGGTAGCACCCGCTCCCCTCCACGACACTCACTTCTAACACATACCAAGTTACAGTTCCTCCGAAGAGTTGAAATTTTCTGTCTCCACACTAAATGAGTGTATGACGTTGGACAACTCTAGAGGATTATCCTCTTGTGTCAACAAATAGGGGTTTTGGGCTTTCTAAAACAATTGGCTTTTTACTATGGACACCTGTTCGGGTGGTTACACATGCGGCAATTCACTTTGATAAGGAGGCTTCCCAGCCTGCAGAGGTTACGCTCTACAGGGTTTTGGGGGAAACATTTGTCGGTGTAACACAACAACACCCGTTGTTTACAATTTTCATCACAAACACAATTTATTTATAGTGACTGGGAAGTGGCTTGGCTTTAGCTCGTTATCGCTTGAGGTCGTCCTGCTTGGAAGGATGAAATTCCAAGGGCAGACCTCTTCTAAGGGTAACACATATAAAATGATGAGTTTGGCATTTTGGTCACCCAAGAAAGGGGAGAGCATAGTCCTATCATCATTTCCAAACATAGAGTACACTGGTTCTTTATCCTCCTAGTTTAAAAATTAAAAAAAAAACTAAGTGTGTTTACTCTACCAAGCACAATCCATTTGACAAGATAGCAAAAACTTTGAAAAGATGGTTCATTTTTATCCCCCTAAACAAATCTATGTGAAGATTGTTGTTGAAGGATGAAATAAATTACTTTCCTTTAATTTAAGCTAGATGAGAGATTTGTAATTACGAGATTGACTTGAAAGATTTGTTCAGTTTTTATCCACCTAAGTTGGGACTATGTGCAAGTTATAATGCAACAATACAGCTTACTTCCTCCTAAATAGTTCTAAGTGAAAATTTGCATGAAGGTATCAGATTTCTTCCTCCTAATTAGATCTAGATGAGGCTATGATGCACCTAAATGACTAAACCATGCTCCTACACTCGCAAGACCATTGTGTTAAAGGCCTCCATTTGATGACTGATATGCCTGCAACCAAGGTCAGTATCAAAGATTTTACAAATTCAATACAATCCTCTATCAGGGATCAGATGTGCTGAAACAAAGAGTGGATGCGCAGAAATACAGAATGAATGCACAGGATTACAAATGCGCAGAATGATCTAACATATGCGCAAGAAGAAGTTTTGAATGCGCAGACAGAATGAATGCACTGAAAGAGTGGTCAGATGCGCGAAAAGAATCTTTATATGCGTCATACTGTCATTTTTATCATGGATGCATAGAACTGGAAGAATGAATGCGCCAAAACAACCTGTCACACCTGTAACTTGACCAAAAACTCAAAATAGAGATTAAAACGGGGCTAGGACCCACGGTGGGCACCAGAAATGTTAGAGGAAATGTGAACAATAACATTAATCAACTAAATATCCAATAACTCAATGGAAATAAGACAAATACAAATAAATAAAAGATATACCTTTATAGAGCTTCCATTGTTGCCTATCTTGCTTTGATCTTGTTTGATTATGGAGCTCTCAGAGAAATGGGACATAATTGGTAGGGGTTCTTATACACTGTATATCACTAGAATAAATTGACACATCCACTTCTCAAAAGAATATGACTCCTCATTTACAACAATATGGTGTAGAAGTGTAATCATATCTAAAATTTCTTCCTTAAAGTGTGCTCTTTTCAGATTGGTGGGTACTTGAGATTTTCCCTTTTTCTCCACTTTTAGCCAATTCTTCACAATAGAAGTCAGACACCTATCTTTCATATTTAGAAAATAATTCCAACCCATAGTGACAGACATTTCCACAAATTGTTCCCTTTCAGGTAGTCTCAAGGCACAAGAAATTGTTTCCGCATCGATTTTTGTTATCATGGAGCCATCATAGGCTCTTATTTCTTGCAACTCAGGATAATAATTATTTGCACATGTAAGAACTAAGTCTAGACATGGCATAGATGGTGGAAAACACCCAGCATGAGCTAACTCACTTGTTAAGATTCTCACAACTAGTGGTGACATGGGTTTTGCTCCATTCGAGCCCAAAAATACTTTAGATCTATATGTCCCAGCTTAGTGTCCTTTACCTTGGCTAGGCCATTCTCAATAATAGAAGTAATTGGAAAACCCTGATATTTATACTTCATTCTTATTAGCTTGAGAAACCAGTAAATAAATGCTTCTATTACTGCTAAGGGTACCGAAAAAGTTCCCAGAACATTTGGGGAAGATAGGCAATCTGAACTCATGAAAAATAGAAATTCTTCCTGCTAAATAGACTAAGGAAATTCAAATTTGCCACAGAAAAGAACAAGTGAGAAAGAATGCCAATTAGCTGACCTGGTTATGAGAGCTCGTGCATAATAATTGTAGAAGATTCTACACCAGAACTCTCCGAAGCATACCAACAATAATGTGAAAACGAAATGTATGTGAGGGTGGCAACCCTTATAAAATAAACTCCAATAAATTTCATTCATTGTGATGGCACATTTGGTCGGACAATCCATTAATGATCCACTTAATTTTTCAGGGAAAAGTGTGTGAATGAACTTTTCAAGACAAATCCATATTTATGACAAAGGACAGGTGTCATTCTTCTTGTATGTAGCAATAAATGGAAATTGGCTTTTAAATATGTGGAACAAGCGCTAGATCAGAGAATCATAGATTTTTAAAACTTGCGAACCACTAATCGGGAGTTAGGAAGTTCAAAGAACTCCTGACTTGTTGACTGGGAAGGACTTAACATTTAAAATTGAACACAAGACTGATGAGTAAGACATAATTCACAACTTGGGGAAGTGTCGGGTAATCAACAAGTTTCAAAAACTTAGAACCCGCCTACGAAGGTTTTGAAAAACTTGAAATCACCGACTGTGAAGGAAAACACTTAAGTAAATCACATGGATTTTTTAAAGGGGTGAATGATAAAGACTAAGGAAATATTACATTGACACAATGATGGCTAAAAAATTTGAAAATTTTGGTAACAATCAATAAGTTCCTCGAGCATTTTCAAGCAAACATTGGACCTCAAGTCTCTTTAACATACTTGGTTCATTGCAAACAAGGAACGAAGGAAAAAATAATAAATTTTATGGGTTGTTAACAAGCCCTCTTCTCACAAGTTCAATATTCTATTCTAGATGTTGATGTGCAAATAATATTTATTGGAAACTTAAAACCTCACATATGTGATAAGATATTGTTGATGCGATATGATTCTTTCACTCATCTTTGCATGACTCTTTGTGATTACCAACTTTTAGTTAGTTAGCATGAGCATAATCCCTCATCGACTCCAGTTGGACAATTCGAAGCCTCTCACAATCATTCTTTCAAAAGAAACAACAAAAAAATCATCAAGATAAATGCAATTTCAGCTAATAACATAAGAAAACATATGGTGGCAACATCATCTCCTACTCCCTCCACTTATAAATTGAAACCGAAGACAAGATACTTCACACCATTATCGGAGTCTCTATACTTAATGACACAACTTTTACAAAGCAATCTCATCAAGCTTCCACCTGTCAGACCTCTCAATCCAAGCAAGATGCAATCATCTTCCTTTGATTTGAAGGCCTTTTTGTCAATTTCACTGCTCCATTAGCCATGACACTAAAAGATGTATGTGTCTTAAACATGAAGTTTAAGACCTCATCAACTCCAATGTCATCCAAGTTGCTGGTGTGAATGACAAATGGAATAAATCAGTGGTTGCTCCCAATCAAAATTTTCAAATATATATTGATCCTTTACCTTATCACGAATCTAATGTTGTAGATATATCTCAGGAATAAGATTATGAAGCTGATATTTGCATGGTGGATGCTTGCCCTCACAAAGAATGAGTGGAATTGGAACCTGCTATATCTTTTACTCCACATGATGCTATTATTGAAGCTCCTGATGGACCTCTTTACATTACTATTCAAATCAATGATAAACCTATTCGAAGTGCTATGATCAATCCTATATGCATGGTAAATGTAGTAACTGAAGTGTTTCTATACATGCATGGTTTACATAGAGATACCTATGATGTACCAGAGATGGCGATTATAGTGCATGATGGGTCTATCCTTCCAACTCTTGGTGTCTTGACACTGGATGTCAAGGTTGGGCCAAGAACCTTGGATGTTAATTTTGTCATCATTCCTGCATCAGACCTATTTTCATGTAAAGTTGGACCACCCATGGCTCTGCTCCATGAAGGTGGTCCCCTCTATGGTTCACAAGTGCTTAGAGTTTCCATTTGAGGGACGTGTGCACACTATACATCACAGTCGGTACCTGCCCATTACTCGCAATGGATATTTTACACATGACTACTTCTAGCCACAACCGGTTGGAGTTGCTCGAGCTAGAGAGAATTTATTCTTCTTGTCATATCAAAAGTTTAAAGAAAAAAATAGTAGAGTTATCACTTAGTAATATTCATCCTTGTGATGTCCTTGAACCTCCTCGATCTTCTAAGGCTATGACAATAGTTCCCCCTATCCCACAAGTGGTGAATGAAGCTAAGCCCGAATCAAAGGTTCTTCCTTGTCCCTAAGCATCTGGTAGATATGTTTAAGTTCCCTCTCTGCCATCCCTTCAAGGACAATGAGTCAACCTTCGAGCACAAAATAGATCTCCCCACAATCGCAATGTTAATTTTGTCCCACCTGCCTCTACGGAGACTAGTGAAAATCAATCGATTGTGCATGTATTATTTCTTGAGGTTTCTCAACCGCTTGAGGATGCTCAAGTTCTTCCACCTATTTCACAAGTTGAAAAGGAAGAGTGACCTGCATTGAGGAAACCTTCCTTAGTAGTCTCACAGCCTTCAATGGTTCCTCCTATTTCTTCTAACGTTCCTGAAGCAAAGGAAGAAAAGGAACTCATGTTGGAAGATACTATGGTTCCCTTAACAAACATCATGAATAAAGCTAAGCAAAATAAGATTGCAAGAGAAAGAAAGAAGCATCATCATGCTATGGTTCACCTTGTCATGGGAGAGAAGAATCTCCCTCCTCGCAAGTGTTTATCACCGGTCGATGCGAAAGAGACATCTACTATTGTTTTGTCTCCTATAAAGAAATATGAAGCTTCACAAGTCACTATGGAAACTGTTGTACTACATTCTGATAGCAAATATGAAGATAATATAGGTATGGCTCTTGTTCCTTACACCTCTCGTGCTATAGTTCCTCTTGCATCTTGTCCACCTTTCGAAATGGATGACGAGCAAGATTGGGAGAAGGATGATTTGCTTTAGGTTGACTCGCATGTGAGGTCTCTTATTTTTATTATGTTATGAGTGCATGTGATCATTTTCCCCCGTGATGTGTTGCTTGATACTTTATTTATGTTGTTATTGTTGTTGTTGTTGTTAAGCTCTCTTTGGATGACCCTTGACACCCTTGTAGGTGCAAGGATATAAAGGGACCGAAGTCCGTTGTGACATTCTCTCTATTTGTATCATCATTCTTCTATATGTCGTAAGTGGTGTTGTTGTTGTGTCCTTTGGGGATGATGCAAGGCATAGGATGTTCTGACATTCTCCCTTGTTGACCCAAAGGGCTTTTTATTTGGTTTCATGTGTTACTTATTCCTTTAGGTAGATCCCTTTGTGTTATTACTTAGTATAACTTGTTGCTTTATTTTATGTTTTGATTTATGTGGCACCTTGTTGCTATGTTTGGCGTCATACCACAACTATGCAAGCCATTGTGTATCATGCCCATAGCATCGTGTCGGTTTGCCTTTTGTGGGGGTAACCCCTTGTTGAGATGTAGTTTTTAGGAACACATATATTATGGGCATGTGCTTCCAGAAATTTCTCATGCTTGTCTTATGGTTTGTTCTACCTTAAAGCAATTGCTCCCTGATAGGAGTTAGTAATCACTTTAAGGTGGGGGCATACATCGCGCTATGCTCTCTTTTTGGTTACATCCTTGATTATTGTAATTGGCATGGAACTCACCTAGTGATTCAGCAGTCCTCACTAGCCTATGATGTTTCCTTTTGGTCCATGAGCCACCTAGTGCAATGAAGTTGGCTAGCTTGTGTGCTTCATTTGACTTGTCGTGGTCACCTAGTAATTTGACAATCCTTACTAGTGTGTGATCCATGAAGGAACCTTTTTTTTCACATGAACCCGAGCGAAAAAGCAAGCTAGCGTCAGAGTCATGTGTCTTTTGTGTTTTGTTCCATGTTTGTTTGTTTGTTACATTGTTTGATGCATTGTGTTTGAACTTGTTTCTTATGTGTCTTCATCATGCTTTCCATGTGTTTTCTATGTATTCTTTGTGTCTTATGTGTATGCTTTGTGCTTTATGTGTATGCTTCGTGTCAAGCATGTATGCATTGTGCATGGCATGTATTTTCCTTGTGTATTGTGTGTCTTCTACGTGTATTATTATGTATGCTTTTAGTACTCCATGTATGTGTGAACTATGTTACAATGTCTTGTGTGTTTGAAATTTCTTTGCTTATGTGTTTGCAACCTTAGAATCCTAAGCTTGAGGGTTACTATGGTCCACAATTTGGAGGAATTCTTTGGCTTCTATGTTTGTGTGTTTGAAGTTTGTCTTCTCCTTCCTTTAGTGTGAGTTCAAACATAAGTTCATACCCACGCTAAAGTGGGGGCTAAATGTTATGGAGTAAAATGTGTATACTAGTATTTTACACCTTGTTTAGCACCTGGTTGGACCTAAAATGTTACCTTTGTTAATCAAGACCTATTTTAACACCTTTTTTAGCATAAAACGACAAAATCTCGATCCCGATGAATAAACCCGATAGAATAAACTTAGGTCTGGCCTAATCCCATGACATTTGGCACTCCTCGAAGTTTGTGGGGCTAAAGGACCAAGGTGCCCAAGTACCTTGGTCCTAGATGGGTTCTTTAGCTCCTCTTGTGGTGTCAGCTTAGAACACCTCCCTAGTTTGTATATGTCAGCCCCATTTGGTTTTATTCATCGTTTGTGAGCAGGAATGCATATATAAAGGAGTTTATAATTCATTTTACACCTAGATGATAACTAGAGGAATATTGCAAGTTTGCTCTCATGTTTTGATCTTCTATGCTAAAGTGTTCTTCATACTTGGAGTTGCTATCTACTTGTGGATGTTATGTAGTTTGTTTGTAGGTCTTGAAGGAAGTTTCAAGCCTTCTCCATCACTCTCCTTGTTGGTGCATGATCTTGAGTATCTACTCCAACTAGGGTTCTACATCTTGTGGTAATCATAATCATTTTCATTCATGTATTTCTATCATATATTGTAGATTTGGCCTCTACCCTCCTAGGGCATGCACTCTTGGATCTAATCATCATTGTAGTGGAGGTGGAAACACCAACATAGGGTTTGACTAAGGCAAACCCTTATACACAACACAATCTTTTCCTCTTTTCTTGTGTGTAGGTTGGAGATACAGGTTTTTGAGGACAAGATCCGGGAAGAAGACATAGCTTGTAGGTACATGTTTGGTGATACCCCAAGGTTCTATTAAACCCTAATTAGGGTCTAGGGTGCCCAAGCACCCTGGTCTTTGGTGTTTCTGCTTCTAGATCCAGGTTGTGCTCAGCTCCCTAATCTTTGTTGTGCTTTTGGTTTTTTGATATCTATTTCTGACAGTTAGTTATTAGTAGATCTTTGTCATTTAGGGTTAGGTCATTTGCCCTAGCTTGTTTGTTTGACTTTGGTTGAATTTGGTTGACTCTTATCTATACAACAAAAGGGTAGAACCCTTGTAGTTTGACTCTCCTTCATGGGTAGAAGCCAAGCTCATTTTGTGCCCCAATGTTTGTAGAAGAGGGTTTGACCTAGTTTAACTCTTTAGGCTAGATCACTCTTTTCCACTAAATAGATTGAATCATTTCTTATTCTTTTAGATTAGTAAACACATTGATGGTGCAAACATTGAGAGGAAATTGTATAGGACTATCCTTTTCTAATAGCTCCATAATTTTAGTTGGTGTCTCCCTTGAAACAACTAAGCCTTGTTTTGATGATTCCCCCCTTTCTATTATTTTTATCATTGTATCCTTGATGTTTTCAATCAAATCTTCTTTATTTTTTAAACACATTGATTAAGGGGTTGGATCTAGTATGGTAATTCTATTCGTGGATAATTCATAGTCAATCAAAATGCATATATTTTTCTTAGTCGTATCAGTTTTGAGCATGCTAAATGGCCTAGGATCTCCTTTTGTGACGTATATCTTCCCAAGCTATAGAAAGTGAATTTCCTGAAACAAGGTTGAAGGTACTACCTTCATTCTATGAATCTAGGGTCTTCCTAACAACAAGTTGTAACTTGTATCTTTATTGATGGCATAGAACACTATGGGGATCATTTTAGATCCTAAGGAAATGGGGAGTGTGATTTTTTTTATCATTGCTACTTTTAAATTGTCTTATCCTCTCAAGGTATCTCAACATGCTATTATGTTTATATGCTCATATCCCATCCTTTCGAGGAGGGAAAATGAAACTATGTTTACTACTGTTCCATCATCAATGAACATTCTCTTAATGCATGTATCATAGATCCATACTTGTAGATATAGGGTTGGATCCCCTCTTTTAGTCAATTCAGTTTCTGTTGGCATTTGTTTTAAGTAAGGATCTTGAAGTTTTGCATTGGGCAAGTTTATGTCAAAATCCACTTGATTGATTTGTTAATCTAGTGGGGGAGCAATCCAATCCAAGTATTTCAACTTGATTGCTTATAGAAGGGCAACACGATACAATGGCAAATTTTTGAGGTCTATGAAAGAGATTTTGGCATAAGTTTTCTTTAGATCTTCTATTAGATTGTATGGTCCAACAAGGGGTGGTGTGGGTTCCACCATTGAGATTGTTTTTCCATGGAACTCGACCTCTTGTTTGATGTCAGGATATGTGTCTTATTCATCATGGATGATTTCTACCAACCCCAACATTTTTGTTTCTTCTTTTACTCCTAATTGAGTAGGGACATTTAGCCTAGTTGTGCTAGTGGATCCTGAATTTGTCAAATTTGGATTGTTTGTTTCACCACTACAACAAGCAGGAAAAGGATATTAAAAGATTTTCATGTCTTCATTCTATGGTGCGATGGGAGTTTTCCTAGTGTTGTTACCATTATTTACCGTTACTTCCTATGGGTTGAGGAACATTTCAATGAATAAGCATTATTGATCCTATAACAACCTTGCTATGAACCTATTGTACTCACGACATGATTCAATACTATGTCCTCTTTTCCTATGGAAGGAGCAAAATTGATTATATTCAAATGATCGATGATATGGATCATATTTGTTTTCATTGTAGTTTTAATTCCTTAATTATTGATTATCCCTTTGGCAATAATTATTGTTTTTAGGATAATCTATGGCATTGACATTTTGAGGGAAATAATCCCTTCCATCGCTATACAGGCTTTGTTGGTGTTATTCCTTGGTGGGGGTATGTTAGTTACCTTATCTGAAGTTGCAATACGATTGTTTTTAAAGATTTGATTGCAAAAGGAATGCTTCCATTGTTATCATTTATTTGAGTTGTTAAATGTCCATTTGTACCATAAGTCCTCCATCTGCTATCAATCACGGCTTGATCAATTCTCAATGCACTCTCTAATGCTTCTTCATAAGATCAGTATGGAAATTTTTGCACCTCTTCTCCAGTATCCTTGTTCAGAGCATGAAAAAATAGATTGCATAATTCTCTATGATCCATATTCAAGGTGCTAGTTGATGAGTAGAGGACTTGCCTCCATCATGTGAAAAAGTGTACCACTAATTCATTTGCATCTTGTTTCATTGTTAGGAACTCTTGTATCCCTATCTTGATCAATTTGTTCATTTCAAACACCATCACAAACTCGTGAATGTGTTATTAGAAGGAATGTATTGAAGCCTCTGGGAGGTGATAGTACTAATCTAATGTGATTCCTTCAAGGGTCTTAGGGAAAATTCTTGTGACAATTCCATCCCAAGGGAGGCGTTCCCTTACCATTGTGGTGTAGGCTTTGATGTGTGAGTTTGGGTCTCCCTCCCCCTTGTATTTTGGTAGATTGAGGAGAGGACAAGGCAATAGGATGTTGCAAATGTTATAATCAGGAGGTTAGTTTAGGTATTCTAGATAAGTTACAGAGAATGCACTTTGAGATTTTGGTGTTGAAAACATGAGCCCCATGGATGGGACTTGTTGATATTCAATGTTTATTTGATATCTAGGTATGGTTGGATATATTGGTTGCATTTGTTGGTAGTTTTGAGGAGATTGAAAATTTTGCATTGGATAGGCTCCACTAGGTTGTTGAAGTTGTTGTATTATGTCATTACTAGCGTTGCATAAGTAGAAGTTCAAGTATGGGGGGTTTTGAGTTGCCCCAAGTAGTTTTATTCAACTCTAGGACTAAGTGGATCTACTCATGCTATAATTCTTGTTTCAGTCTTATTTTGAGGTGGTTTTTCTACTCCTCCAACTTTTAGTGTCCTGTCCATTGGACCAAGGTAGCTATAAGATCTGTAGGTGTTGCAGTCTCTGTTCTTTGAACCTTTACACCTTGTGGTTGGTTTTCTTGTAAATTTGCTTTGCTTGTTTATTCTACTGAGATGTTTTCTATTTGTTCATCTTGACATGTGACATGCAAAGCTTCTCTAGCTTCCCTAGCTTCTTGTAAGTGCTTTCTAGATGACTCACTTCATTATCTAGTTGAGTGGTGTTTCATTGTAACTCATTGTAGGACCCTGGTCCACTTGACATATTTCAGAGTGAATGAGAACTTAGTGTGATCTGCCTTGGTGGGAATGACTTGGCCATATCATTGTATCTTGTTCCCATGAGTGGTTGTTGTATGTTAGAGAGAAATGAGGTCCTTATATGTCATTCTTGTAGTAAAAATCCTTGTAGTCAAAATAGTTGGAGATGGGTGCCAAAGGATTAGGTGGCACATATCTATCAAATGAAGATGTTTCTGGTTCACTTGAGGGAATGTTCCTTAGGTTTTTTTGATTTCATCATATTCGGGGGTGTCACAATCACAATAGAATAAATGGAATAGAGAGGGAGGAAGATGAAAATGAACAACAAGATGAAGATGAAAATGGTGTATGAATGTAAGAAATGAGATGAAAATGCAAAAACTCACCCAAAAGGATTTGTTCTTTACATTAGGTTTACCAAAATATGTGTTACTCAAAATGTGATTTAGACATAATGTGAGTGAGTCAGAATTTGACATGGCACATGAACCATGTCTTTGTAGCTGGCACTTGCCTAGTCACTACCACTTTTGTGGCCAGTCAAGTGGAGGTGGAACTAGGGGGTTGTTTTGTTTACAGGGGTGTAGAACATTGTAGATCACTGGGTTGATCATGTGATGTGTGGATGTATACGGTTGGTGGAAGTTGTTATGAAAGTTGTGATGGTGGTGTAAATGTTCAATGAAGATTGTGCTTATGATTGTTATATGAACCAAAGGGTCACTTGTTCTAAGCCTAGTTCGAAGATTTTTTTTATCATTTATGATACAGAGGCAATCTAACCTCCTTTGTTTTGAATGACTTATTGAATGAGTCTTTATTAATGTTCTTTCTTTTGGGTTGTTTCCTTTGTGGAAATTGGTTGAGGGAGGATCTCCCTAATCTTGTCAATAATAGATTTAACCCAATCTTCCCTTATGTCTGGGCACATCGAATGCTAGGCAAAAGGGGGTAGAGTTTTCATTTGAATGCTTTGTTTTGATTATTGACATCATGATGAAATTGAGGGTTTGTTTGATCTCTTGTTTCTTTTTTTTGTGTTTTTTAATGTTTTTGGTATTTTTATGAGTTCCTAAATGCAATTAACTTATACGATTGCAAACAAATTTTGAGCTCCCTTTTCTATTTTTTGATGAATGAATTACTATAAAAGGGAAATGAATGCAACTGTATGACTTTTTGTATGTGATCTAATCTATGTTTTTGTGTATTTTTGTGGTTCAATTTTAACTTGTAATCTATTAAATTTTGTAACTTAATCTAAGTACAATGAAAATAAATCTATTCTAAGAGAGCAAATAAAGCTAATCTAAGTAATTTAAAAGCAACCTATTCTAATAAAGCAATTTAAACTACCTATCAAGAGAAAAAAATAATGAAGTTTTACTTCCCCAAGAGCAAGATTTATTTTCTAAATTACCAAGAAAGCATAAAAAACTTGTATGAATTAGGTGACAGTACCTAGCATAAGTCCTCAAGGTCCTTTTTGGCAACCATCTCTTCCTTTGCAATAGCGGAGTCCTCTTGGCAATGGGGACAATAGCAGGAATATGAAATCAATTGGATTGAGCTTAGAATCTATGAAAATCAAAATCGATTTGATTGAGCATAAGCATGCTATGGAAAATTGATGAAAGGCTCGAGCTTTGAAACTATGCAAAAATAAAAAAGGCACACAAGGTCTTGTATAGAGCTATTGTTGGAAACAATGCAGATAACTGAGAGGGGAGTTGAATCAGTTATCTTATAACTTTTCTATTTTCTTTCTTTTTCTTAACTTATCATTTAATGTTATGCCAAAACAAGACAATCATAAGAGCTCAAAAAGAAATTAACACATGACACAAGGATTTTTACATGGAAACCTTGTTAAGGGAAAAAACCATAGGGTGACTAACCCAAGATTGTATTCTATGTTAAAAGAATAAAGAGTACAAATTTGGCACTTGCCAATTAGGGCTCACTACCCGAGCACACTGCTCATAAGAGGCCCACTGCCTACAGGAGACTTATAGTCTACAAATGCTTACAAATGATACCAAGGTTTCTGAATTGATGAACAACATCTATGCATGTAGGATTTCAGTTCTGGTTAGGTACAGTATACTGATCTGGCACATTTCATTCTTCCTCTACTCAATATAACTTTTTTGTCACATTTCGGGCTTAAATTATTGCCTTCACACTTGTCTCTGCTTTTCTTTGTACTTAACCATATATATCATCACTATCACACACTTACAGGCTTGAATCCATCGGGTATATATATCTGCATCAAGGATTTCCAACTTCTTAGTTGGCAACAAGAACACCTAAGATATTTGCAAGTTATTAATTTATCAGCTGAATCCATGCTTGATTAGTGACGCGCATCAAAAACATGGGCATAGAAGTCATAAATCATGTTGGCTAACAATGTATAATATTACAGATTGCTTGATTAGGACCTATTACACATCCGGATTGAAGTTTGATACTCTATTGGTCAGTTCTTCCTCTGTCTGCTCTATCTGATTGGAACCCAACACTCAGATGCTCATATCTTTTTCTTGCTTTATCACCGGAGGCTAAATCTTTAGAATGCAATAGTCATGATACCCCTCTTGACTTGTCCAAGTCTGCAACTTATTGAGTTACACCATCTAAGAGATCCGGACCTGATTGTTGGACCTTGTTACATACTCTGTTCTTGTTTACCGGACCAAAATAATCTTCAATCTGACTTTCGGTATAGGCATACTATGTACTACGAATGTGTGGGATAGACTTTGTTTCCATCAATGACAACACTTATGAAGCCACACAGTGTCTCTTGCCAACAATCTCCCCCTTTGGCATTAATGGCAACACTTAGTGAAAAATGGCTAAGTGTCGCAGTAACTCCCCCCTAGCTGATGCTCTGTCTTTTGCACTATTTTACCGGAGCTCCCCCTTAGCTGGACTCCACATTTTTCACTACCCTTCACTCCCCCTTTGACATCAATGGCAAAGGGCAGACTCTAGATACCAAAATTTTGCAAAAAATATTCTATACATGGCTGCATAAGTATATATAAATCATATGTTATACTTACATATACTTAAGTATATCCGCAAAGGTTGTCTTCAACTGGATGATTTCTATGGCCCAACTCCTCTTCATTCTGTCGAAAATGGAGATGTGTCCACTTAACAAAAATGCATATGCTTCTGCCCTCTTTAAGTCTGTTGGATCACTGGTCCGGATTGTATTTTGTGCCTCTATCAAGGCATCATGCATTGTCTCTAACTTAGGAATGATTATCCCTCTGAGCTCACCCATTCTATCCATTATGTTCTTTTTCTCCTTAACCAGTTCTTTAATTTCATTTATTATAGCAATAGCTTAACATTCATGATTCACCAGAGAGGTAGTAAGGGGATCAAAATTCTAAGATAAACTTGACAGTTTTCCTTCCTGTTCTTTCACTTTCTTCTCAATGTCCTATGTCACTTTGGGCCAAGATAAACATAATTTGTATATGTCCCCACCGTCTTTAAGAGCATTTTCAAGGCTCTTTATGCCAATGCCTGAGGTTCTTCTATCATTAGTAATTAGCCCTTGTACTTCACTAAACCTTTTTCCCAAGAACTCCTTCCGGACCTTAGTTTTTGCTGATTTCTCTAAGGATTCAAAATGAGTGTTAACAAAATTGACTAAGTTTTTTAGATTACCGGATGGAGAGGTAGAAGGATCCTTTTGATAGGTTGGCATAATCTTCTCCAGCATCCCAGATGCAATCTCCAACAGCTCACAATCCTCCATATGAGATTTTAGAAGTTTCTCTTTTGATTTGGCCTGAGCAAAAGATACTACCTTCATTATTTGGACCGGAGATAGAGAGTCAAAGTTTAGTGGCCCTTGAATTAGCTCAGGTTCATCCAGCTCCAATATTTCTTTGTCCATGAAATTTTGTACTATCTTTGCAGTATCTCTTGTAGACTCTACTTCCTTCCTTTTGGGGACATCTGGACTGACTTGCTTATTGATCTTTGTTTCTTCTTCCTGTCCTTCCTTTTCCAGAGCAGAGGAGTCTAGTGCCTCAGATGGCTCTTCATTATTTTTCTTTAATCCTTCGACATCCTTGTCAGAAAATGTTTCTTCTTTCTGTCGTTCCTCTTCTGGAACAGAGGAATCTAATGCCTGAGATGACTCTTCATCATTTTTCTTTGATCCTTCAACATCCATGTTAGAGGGCTCTTCATATGTTTCCTCTATAATGGGAAGATTGAATCTCTTCAAGGGATTCCAGAGGATTTCTTTTGTTTCATTGGCTATTTGTTCAGTCTCACCGAGCATGAGTTTGTTCATTCTGGATTTGCTCCAGAAATCATCTTTACACTCCTTGAAAATCATGCCCATTTGTTTTGGAGTGATGGAAGGATAAAGTTGAATTGCTATCTACTCCCAAATCTCTAAGTATTTTTCCATTGCATTCTCTTTTCTCAGCTCAAGTACCTTTTCTAGGCTCTTAGGAATCAATGATATAATTTCAATGAAAGCTTTATTGTAAATGTTCAAGTACCTGACAGTAGCCTCTTCCAGAATTCTCTTGTCAGCATCACTGTATGCATCATAGAACTCAGTCACCAGCTGCAGGTTCCCATCCACAGTAACTACCTTGATGATGTTATCAATGGAAAGAGTGGGCTTTTCAACAAATTCCTCTGCCTTCTCTTCCTCATTTCTGCTAGCAGAGAACTTCTCAGATGTTTTCTTCTTCTTCATTTTATTGATTTCCTCATTAGATTCTATTTCTTCATCATCTTTATGGCTTGTATATGTCCTTGTGGCTTTGGTCTTCATCCTCTTTCCTCCTTTTTTGGATGTCTTGACTTCTAGTTTGGTAGGCTTTGAGCTTTTGGAAGCGACAGGAGTAGAGCTTTTGGAGGATCTAGTCCGAGAGGAGGTTTGTACAGGAGCACTTTCTTTCTTTGCTTCTTGTCTTTCTTTCTCTGCCCTCTTTATTTTCTCTCTGTTAGCATCTACAACCTCCTTTGATATGCCAAATCTTTTGGCAATTTCTTCAACTTCTTTTCTTACTTTCCTCTTCATCTCCGACTGTCTTAACTCAACATGTATTTGTATACTTAGCTCTTCAAAGGTGCCAAACCTTTGTGCTTCAGTGTCCTTAGGCTGGCTTAACAGGTGTTGAATATGTAGCTCCAAGATTTTTTCATCGACCTCATATCCCATAGGCATTATCGATACAGTTCTTGGCTCAATTGCTTCCATTAGGCATTGATCAGTGTCAACCATGAAGCAGATTGTATCTTTGTATTTGTCAACTATTGTTTGTGGTATTCTTTCTTTGGCTTGCATTATGCTTTGGAAATTCTTAAAGTAACCCCAGAGGGCTGTGTTTTGTGCTCAAGCATCACCAAGTCCATACATGTAATCTTTGATTTGAATTGCAATGGGTTTAAATCATTTTGCCAAACCCAACCATTTGATCCAGGTAGCTCATTCATATAATAGAAGAACAAACACAGTATTAGACTACCATATTTAAAGGAATTTTTCTTATCCTTTTTGATCTTCTGCAAGTTCTCCAACAACTGATTTAGAAGAAGCTCACACAGATCATAATCTGCATCTTCCCTCAACATCTGGTATGCAACATAGATTGTTGTACCAGACACAAAATTCTCCCTGCTCGAATGGTAGATTTTGTAGCTGATTATCATTGAAGCAAACTTGACATCCAGATCTGTGATGTCATCTATAGTCATTGCTCTTTTGTCAAATTTTGATCTGGTGGCTTCAGTTACCATTTGGTTCTTCATAGATTTGAGTGTGGGTAACCCACCCGATGAATGTAGTCCAGTCACTACCCTAATGGCATCTTTAGTTATCTTGAATGGCCTCATTAGCCACATAAAATTATCATGCATCCTACTTAGAACATACTAGACCCAATCGTCTTCTGCAAAACACGAAAAATGTATGCAATGTCTAAAGTGTTTGTCCTGGAGGGCCTTGAATTCAAGTTTGAGTTCAAAATTCTCATCTATTAGCTGTTTGTGATAAATATCCATCAATTTTGAGTCTCCAAATTCTTCAATGTTTGCATGGATATAAACCCTAACATCTTCTACATGCAAGACTTCGTGTGGAATGCTAGAAAACGCACCCAAGGGATCAACTTCTAGAGATTTGTAAGGGTGTTTCTTGAATTTAGGTCTCGGCCTATCAGAAATATTGACAACCATTGGAGTATCCATTTTGCAAGAGATCCAGAGAGAGTTTTTAGAAGGGAAGTACCTTTTCACGCTTTAGGGTTGAAGCAAAAACTAGAACGATTCTCTGGTTGAATTCGATCTTCAGTTGAACTTGAGTGAATTATAGGATCTTCTTCGTAGAGCTCTTCTTTTCTTCTTCGTGAGTGCAAGTGTGTAAATAATGAGTGAAAGAACCCTTTTATCCTTGCGTAAACCCTAATTTCCTTTTGTAATAAATGCACAAGTTTTTAAGTCATCTGGTTACCCTGCTTCTCAAATGAGGTTTTCTTGGATTGTCTTGTGGATCTTCAAATCATTTGTTTATGAGGATTGACAACATATTTTTACCTTTTTCAAACATACCATGAGTCTGCAGATTGAAATATTTTAATTTTGGATCATACCAAATCTATCTGTGAAATTATGTTTTACCAGATAGTTGCCGATACAGGATCTCCTCATAATTAGCTCAAATCTGCATGCGGATTTGTCAAATTTAGACTGGATGATCTTCAAGTGAGTCTCCTCAAACCTTTTAAACTACAACCTCTTATTTTGACTCAAAGTGTTGAATTCAGGTACACACTGACTGGCTGGGCGAAAGGGATCTTCTCTGTAGCTCCCCCCTAAACCAGAGCTAGTCTTTTAGTTTCTGGAAGGAATATCAGCACCAGATTCCGGTGCGAATCCATCCCCAATGTTCATTGTACTCCTTTTTACCCAAATCTTGCTCATTTCTTTTTGAACTTCATCCACATTTACTTTACCTTTGCCTTTATCTTGTCTTTTATCATGTTCCACCAGACCTTTTCTATCCTGATTTATGGTTCTGCAGAATTTGGCAATATGACCGGATCTATTGCAATTGTAATACACAACATTTCTTTGCTTATTTGAATGATATCCTCTTGATCTGCACTCATTAGCCATATGTCCAATTCTATTGCATACAAAGCATTCACCATTGAAATAATTGTTCATTTGCATATTTTTGCATTCATGAGATTTGTGACCATACCTTTTGCAACTGAAACATTGACCAGAGAAGGATGGATTTAATTGATTCATTCTATTTCTACACCGAATTGCTTTGTGACCAAACTTGTTGCAATTGAAGCAGTATCCATTGAAGGATGGATATCTTTGAGCGTTTGGTTGCCTTACTGGAGGTCTTCTAGGCCTGTTTCTTTGATTTCCTGATCCAAAGTTCTTCTGACCAAATCCAGAGCTTTCACCTTTCTTATATTCCAAGCCATGCTTATCATCTACCCTCTTTTGGCTTTCAAGAAGAACTTCAAGTTGGGCTGAGCTTATCTTGAATTTTTCTTTGTATTCATTTTCAGTTTGAAGATCTTGTTTAAGAGTGTCTATTTGATTCTCAAGTTGTTCTTCATTGTCTCTAGCTTCTTCAAGATTAGATTCAAGATGCCTGATTATTCTGTCCATTTTGTGGCAGTCCTCTATTTTTTCCTTAAGGGATTGTTTTAGATTATCTTCAATCTTTCTTTTTTCTTCAATTTCTTGGGTGAATCTCATAACCCCTGATTCCATTTCATGCCTTACCATAATGACTTCTTTTGACAGCTTCTCACATAGCTTATTTTTCTCATTTAGATCTTCATTAGTATCATTGACTTCACTCTAATTGGCTAATTTTTGAAGTAGTTCCTTTCTTTTTTTCACAGAGACACTAAGTTTTTCTTTTAGCTCATTTATGGAATCATCAACTTGTTTGAGTCTTTCTCTCAAATTATTGACTTTAGAGTGGGATTGTTCAAGATCATCTAGGGCAAACTAAAGTTGTTCCTTCATACCATATGCATCCATTGAGATTCCCAGATCTTCCTCAAGCTGTTAGGATTTGTTTAGAGGAACCTTGCTCTGATACCAATTGTTGGAATCAATGCAAATAACTGAGAGGGGGGGTGAATTAGTTATCTTATAACTTTTCTATTTTCTTTCTTTTTCTTAACTTATCATTTAATGTTATGCCAAAACAAGACAATCATAAGAGCTAAAAAAGAAATTAACGCATGACATAAGGATTTTTACGTGGAAACCCTGTTAAGGGAAAAAACCACGAGGTGACTAACCCAAGATTGTATTCTCTGTTAAAAGAATAAAGAGTACAAATTTGGCACTTGCCAATTAGGGCTCATTGCTCGAGCACACTGCTCACAAGAGGCCCACTGCCTACAATAGACTTATAGCCTACAAATGTTGACATATGATACCAAGGTGTCTAAACTGATGAACAACATCTATGTATGCAGGATTTCAGTTTCGGTTAGGTACAATATACTGCTCTAGCACATTTCATTCTTCCTCTACTCAATATAACTTTTCAGTCACATTTCGGGCTTGAATTATTGCCTTCACACTTGTCTCTGCTTTTCTTCGTACTTAACCATATATATCATCACTATCACACACTTACAGGCTTGAATCCATTGGGTATATATATCCGCATCAAGGATTTCCAACAACTTCTTAGTCAACAACAAGAACACCTAAGATATTTGCAAGTTATTAATTTGTTGGCTGAATCCATGCTTGATTAGTGATGTGCATCAAAAACATAGGCATAGAAGTCATAAATCATGTTAGTTAACAATGTATAATATCACAGATTGCTTGATCAGGACCTTTTACAATCCAGATTGAAGTTTGATACTCTGTCGGTCAGTTCTTCCTCTGTCTGCTCTGCCTGATTGGAACCCAACACTCAGATGCTCATATCTTTTTCTTACTTTATCATCGGAGGCTAAATCATTGGAATACAGTAGTCATGATACCCCTCTTGACTTGTCCAAGTCTGCAACTTACTCAGTTACACCATCTGAGAGATCCAAACCTAATTGTTGGACCTTGTTACATACTCTTTTCTTGTTCACCGGACCAAAATAATCTTCAATTTGACTTCCGATATAGGCATACTATGTACTGCGGATATGTGGGATAGACTTTGTTGCCATCAATGACAACACTTATGAAGCCACACAGTGTCTCTTGCCAACATCTATTACGTCATAAAATGTGTACACTAGCATTTTACAACTAGTTTAGCACATAGGTGGACCTAAAATATCTGCACTTGTTAATCAAAACCTATTTTAACACCTTTTTGAACATTAAACGATTAATTCTCGATCCCATGATAAAACCTAACAAAATAACTATGAGACTGACCTAAGAACACCTAAAGAGACTTATTCCAATATTTTTGGGGCTAAAGGACAAGGGCAGCCAAGCGCCCTGGTCCCTCATTTAGCTCTAACCTATTTTGGTGGTATGTCAGCTTAATACACCTTAAGTGGTTCCTCATGTCGGTGCCATTTGGTTTTATTCATCGTTGGTGAGCGGGAATGCATATAAAAGCAAGTTAGCTTATTAATTTGAATATATCTAAGTTCTCTAAGCAATCTAAGCTATCTCTAACTTCTTGAAGGATTCTAGCTCTCTTCTTCTCTCTCGTGCTCTCTATTCTTCTCTAAATCTCTCTATGGTGGATTATTGTTGTGGCACTAACTTATTGCAGGTCTTGTGAAGAGCTTTCTACTTCTTTGGGCTACACCAACTTCTTGAGTCGAGTTGTGATGTTGCATCAAGCATGCTAGGGTTTTCATGCTCGTGGTGACTTCTTTCCTTCATGCTTTGTTCTAGCATTCCATTCTACTTCAGATTTATCTCTGTCCTCCTAGGACACGCTCTCTTTATCGCTCATCATTGCTATTGTGGAGGTGGAAGCACCATTCACAGATATTGACTTAGGCAAGCTCCTAAATAGCACCTAACCATTTTCCTTCTTGTGTGTGTGTGTGTGTGTGCAGGTTGCATCTGAGGAATCTATAGAAAACAAGTTACAGGAAGTAGGAACATAGAAGAGTGAAGGTATGGGAAGTCCAACATTTTGAAAAACCCTAATTAGGGTCTAGGACGACCAAGCGCCCTGGTCCTTTGAGCTCTTGAGTCCAGATCTAGGTTCTCCTATGTTCACTGGTCTCTATTGTACTTTTGGATTGTTCGTATTTGTTATGCTTTGATCTTACTCAATTAGGGTTTTAGGTTTTGTCCTTGTTTGATTGGTTGGATTTTTTTGATTCTCCTCTATACAACAAAGGGACAAAGCCCCTGTAGTTTGGCTCTCCTTCTTGGGTAGAAGCCAAGCTCAGTTTGTGTTCTAATGTTGGATAGAAGAGGGTTTGACCTAGTTTGATCTCTTGAGCTAGTCTCTCTTTACTATATAATAAGAGCATAAGAATGCTAATTGGGGAAATTTAGCAAAATCTTGAGAAAACCAAGAATGCAATAATGAATTTTCCTCATCAAATGAATAAAGGAGAGGGGTGTTTACAGGTTTAGAATCCACACTAAAGGTGGTGGTGATTAGGGAGTTAACAAGGATTGATTAAAGAGTGATCTAGCTCTGACTGGAAGAGAATAAAAGTTGGAGAGATCACAAAAGATTGATTGGAAGATAACAATAGAATGATTGGGAGATAACAATACAGTGATTGATACTCCAAGAATAGTTAGGAGATGTTAATAGTCAGTTATGCATGGAGGTACTCGTAATCAAAAGGTGAAAATAGAGTTAAACTGGGCTAAATTGGAAGAATTCATGCATGGTAAAAAATGAGAGGGTTGCCAATTTTGGGAAGTGGGTCACCCATATTACTAGGGTAGGTCACCAGAGTGACCCAGACTTAAGTTGCAAGGTCACCTAAGAGATCTTATGGGTAATATGTGCGACCTAGTCAAAATGGTTTGAATTGTCAGCTAGAAGGTATGTACGACCTTTGAAGGTCAGTTATGAGGTAGGGGAAGGAGAAATAAAGGATGAAAAACATTGGGGAACACATTGCTAAGAATGAAGTTGCTGAGAGATATATAATTCATGCCTTAATGGACATGATTAGGACAATAAATCATCATTAGACTGTTGTGTCAACCTATGCGTCTTTTTCGTACTTACAAGCTCAAGTGTAAGAATGATTTTCTATCAGCCTCTGACCTAAATAGTTTCATCTCTAGAGGATAATCATTAGACAATTATTGCTCTAACTCCTTGTCTTATAGTTCGTCTACCACCAGTAATGGCGTTCCATGGGAGAAAAACTTTCATCACTTGGGATAATGGTAGCTCTCTTAGGATTGTAAATTGGTACGAGATACCTATTACTATTGTAAAGGCCCTTCACTTGTTCAATGGGGAAAGTTGTGTTACTCTCATGGAGTATATCAAAGATCTTACTAATTGCATGCATTACATCACACCACTAATAAGAATATGACACTAAGACTATTTGTTACCTCTTTTAGAGGCAAAGTTGTAGAATAGATCCACACTCTTCAAGTTGGGAGCATTCATTATTGGGATGGTTTTAGGAGACTCTTTTGTGAACACTTCAAAGCAAGAGGGGATTCTATACCCCTCTTAGATCAGGTCTCAAACATCAATCGTGCTCCAACAAAAGCTCTCTTCAACTTCAATTTATGATTCCAAAAGACTAGGGGAAGGATTCTTATGGGGATTAGACCATTGAAAGGTATTGATTTCATCTTCTATCTTAGAGTTATTAGCTCTGACTTTCCTTTAATGATCTAAGCTTTAGGAGTGACAAACATTAATGTGGCCTTTTAGCTTGCCTTATAGGATATAAATAGCTTGATTCTAGCAAGTAAGATCACCCCTACTTACTATCCCTATTTATCTTGATATTCCTCCTCCTTTTCCACCCTAGCCATCTATCATACCAACACAAATACAATTCCCACCTCTTTACCTGATCCATGTTTCCCTTGCTCCTATGAAAGAGGCATCTTCTTCCTCAAGCTCACAAATGCAAAATTCTAAGAGGCTTTGCTGGAGATGATGTGAGATATAGCTAATAAGTTGACTATCTTGAAAAGACATCAAGGTCAACACCTTTGTGGGTACCAATCGAGAAACCAAATTGGACATTATCCTAATTACCAATCATCTTAGTGACACCATCCCTTGATTGCTCTATCTCCTACTCACCCTTGTTTGAATGCCCCTTTATAAAAAACCAATGGCTATTCTAAAGCCATAGTCCATGCACCATTGCAAGAATGTGTTGATAAAGGAGAACCCTACTCTCGAGTATTGGTGAATTCACTACAATGTTGGACACTATCCAATTACTTATGTAGAATACTAGAATCACCTGCACGATGCTTTAGGGGATCTGATTGTGCAATCTCCTTACTCCACTATGACAATTTAGAGTATCCTTAAGACCCCCTAGGCTCTTTTGATAGTGCTCTTATGAACTTCATGGTTGAGGAACTTCCATGTGAGAGTAGAAGTGTGTTTGTTAATGATCCACCACACAATGAATTCACCCATGCTAAGAAAAGGGCACTTGATGAAGCAAGATGCCTAAGTGGTGGTTTGACTTAATTTCTTCTTGTGAAAGTAGGGCACAAAGGTCTCTAAGAAAGAGAAGGTGACTCCTCCACCCATATCCAAAGTAAGATATGATGTTGTAGCCTAGTCAATTCCTATTCAAAAAGCTAATCCGCCTCCCACCACCTAGCATCTGATGGAATATTTTTCACTTGTGAAGAACAAAATGAATTGTATTATGATGTTATCCTCAACAAGGTGTGATAGAGTTGACAAGGAGAGCATGAAGTATGGTTGATTGGAAGGAAAGATAAAATTCTAGGCAAGGAAAAATGGTTCTAAAAGTGAAGTGGGAAAGAAGTTCCAACATTTGATTAGTCTTTAAGTTTTTGGGGACCAAAAGCTTCCTAGTGAGGGTGGTATGATCTGTGAATTGGGTCAAAGCAGGTTGGACCATTGGGGTCATCATGGAGATCACTAGTCAATAGTTGACTCAGGAGTAAAATCATTGTTGAATTGATTGAAACATCAATAGTTGGCAAAGTAGTTGAGAAGGTGTAAGGGGTGGTTTGAAAAATCATCAAAGGCTTTGATGTAGATTGTTGATGTGAAATGTACTTGGAAAAGTAAGTTTGATGCATCCCCCACTTTCATAGGAGGCAAACTTGTCATTTGCCACTAATGAACTCGTATCAAGTGATGAACTATTTATTGACAAAGCAACAAACTAGTATCAAGTGAAACTATTTATTGGTAAAGTAACAAACTCATTTTGTTTTAAGTAGAAGTTAGAATTTGAAAGGTTTTCAAAGTTGGAAATGTTTCACATGAATGTCTTTTGGCCTTCCACTAGCCATGGTAGGTTGAGAGGGGTCTATTTGAGTATGTTTCACAGATGTGTGAAGGTTGTCCCTTGGTACAAACTTCTAGTGATGCTCGTGGAAAGAGATTTCTTGGAGAATGAATAGGGTTTTCTCAAGTTTGGATGCATAGCAGGTGTGAAGGAGTAGTATAGACGCATTTTATATGTTCCATTAAACCCTTTGGGCAGTGTAACACTTGTACAACCTTTGATATAGTGGCATGAGGCATGAAAATGCACTCTTCCTAAAGTTTTCTTCATTTTTCATGATGTGTGTATTTTGTTTGCATGTTTCCACATGTTTTTTCATTCTAGGCACATTAATTTCATTGTATATGTTGAATATGATGGGTATGTAATGTGGGGAGTTGTATGAGTTAAATAGAGCTTTATATATCCGTTTGTTGATGAGAATTAGAAACATAACATTCAACTCTTTACAAATCAATATTAATGCTCCAATTTAAGTGTTTCTAACATGCCTTTTGCAAATAATTGATTGGATAAGCTCAAATGAGATAAGATTTGAAATGAATGCAATTAAATGCCTTTAAACTCAAGGATGTAGCAATAAATCATACAAATGTGTGTTTAATTGGCTCTGTGTAGGAAAAGAATGGCGGAGAGTCAACCAAAAGTTTGAATTTGAATTTTAAAATTTTGGGGGTCAGATTTGCAATTGTAGGATCGATCTTGCATTGAAGAAATTGTCTACGACATGAAAATGGTGAGATTAAAGTGGATAATGAATGCATGGGGATGGGTGCATGGAAAAGTGTAGAAAATGTATAGTTGTGGTGAATGTATAAAATATGTATCTATATTGACAAGGTGAAGAATAAATGAATAGGAATGCATGTAAATAGATGAGCAAGAGCATGGGGAAGGAACCCAACTTCATACAAATTTGTACCATTTGTCTATATATAAATGTATTAAACCATTCTCTTAAAATAAGACTAGCTTGGATTGGAAAATGGCATGGAAATTCAGGGCTAAAATTTGACAGTCTTGCGTCAAGCAATTTTTTTATCTATGCAATGGTGCCCTTCAAATACTATGACATGCCTTAGTATAAATAAATTATATAAAAATCAAATATATAAATCATCATAATCCTATATAAATTTTGACAGTTTGTCCAAAATCTCTCTGATACAGTGTTTTTTAAAATTCGATTGTATTTTACAGAAAAAATGCCTAAATACAGCTATACAACTGTCAAATTTAGGCCCTGCATGGAATGTAAATTCCACCATTGCCATGTTAAGGAATGTTCTAATGATGAAATAGATTCTGTTAAGAGGAGATGCGGAAGTGCTTACTTATATTTTAAATATATTTTAATAAATTTAAATTCTGTATCACATAAATTAGCAAGGCCACGCTGCATTGCGTTTAAATCATGAAAATATTGGAATATACTCGAATCATAGCGAGAGTTGTCAGGACTCCGGGCAGAAGCTCGCTTTTCGGTTTTGGTTCTTCCAAATGTTTTGGTAATTCTCCATTTCTGTGCTCGTCCAGCCAGACTGAAGCTTTGCGCAGGTTGCCGCTTTCTCTCAAATGGTACAAGTGTTACAATTTACAAAGTTTAGTTCAGTTTTTGTCTTAAATTTCGGAGGAAAGTAAAAACCCCTTTCAAATATCAGATAAATGTTGAGATAATCAGAGCCTTGAATATTTTTATTTTTGGAAAATTCGCCACTGTTAGTCAGAATAGTGGATCTTCCTAAATGGATTTTTTGTAGCTGCAAAGGTAGCAATGTAAAGACTAGGAATCTTTTTGTTTCTTTACCGTCTCGGTCATGATTTTTTTTACGTATTTAGAGGTGGGAAAGGTATTTAGAAACGGATAAATCGTCTCATGAACTTCTTTACCCATAGACGTCGGATTTGAAGGGAGGATATAAATAGAAACCTTGAGCAATGGAGGGTTGGAAAATGGGTTTACCCTTACATTGTACCATAGCTCTGTGCGTTTGTTTCATCCAAATTTTGCTTATGGGGATTTCAATTCATATTAAATTTATATCTCCCATACCACTCTAAGCTCTATATCGAGATATGATCTTGAATTTGTTTTTTTTTTCTTTTTTAAAATTCCGGAGACATGATGGAACTTGTGTGCGTTAGTGGTTATAAATTGTGCGACAAGAACTCATTGGTCAAATTAAAACATGTAAAAATGGTATTCATACATGAAGCACAGAGTTGGAGGTAGATGGTGACTGTACTAATAGATTCAGTGCAGTTCAGATGCTCGGAAAATGCCATCCTGATATAATGAAGGAACATTCACACACATGAAACAGTTAGCTGTAGCGTTTATGTCTTTCGACAACGAAAAGGGAGGTTAGGTGAATAGTGATCCTAGCCCTAATTGCTCTTGGAAACCCTTTCTTTAATTATGTTTATTCTTTGCTATTAAGTCAAGCGAGGTTTTATCTTTTTTTCTTCAAATTTTCTCTAAACAAGCCAGAAGTAGATGTAAGAAAGGTGTGATTGTAAGAAACCAAAGTTAAAAGGAAAGAAAAACCAATCCACTTCAGTTTATACCAGTAAGTTTGATTTCACAACTCCCAGAACTCAGTTTGATTTCACAACTCCCAGAACTCATTTTAGATCTCTATTTTTTGATTCTCTACATCCAAGTTAAAGATACTTTTCTGTGAATCTTGACCAGTCATCAAATGCAACTATTAGTTGATATTATTGTCTTGAGAGATTTTATATTTAAAAAAATGTATCAAATTATGATGCAACGAAAAATGTTGTTTAAGGCTTGAAACTTTGTATAACTACATCTGTTTCTTTGTTATCTATTGAATGGTGAACTACTTTCTCTGTGGCACATATTCTCTTTTACAGAATGCAAAGTCATTCCAGTGTGTTTTCAATTTTTTAGCATTGATTAATCTACATTGAAATGCTTCTGGAAGAAACTGTTTTGAGCTTTTTTGAATCAACATTTCGGATCACACTCCATGATCGATCGTCAGGAAAAAAAGAAAAAAAGAAAAAAGAAAAATCTTCCTCTTCCTAGTTATAAATTATGGAGTGTGATCCGAAACGTTGATTCAAGAAAGCTCGCACAGTTTTTTCTAAAAGTATCTCAATATGTTTATGGCGGACTGTGGAAATATAATGTCTCTAATTGATTAAATCCTAAGTTAGCAATCTTGGTACTCATTCGGGTTCGGATTTGGATTCGCGGATTTGGTCAAATTTTTTTTTGGTGTGGATTCGTTAATACAAAAACATATAAAAATCAGAAATATATACATATTTGCAGCAGTGATTAAGTTCAGAATACCACAGCATCATGATCATATAATTATAATAAACAAAACCTCCATAAAACAATAAAAATTAAAAATACTACAATGTCAATTAATCAAACTCGAATGCCATGATATATATTAAAATTAAAAATTTTAAATAATAATGTCAAGTGTCAACAATCAACCATCATTGATCTGGCATTAGTGTCATATGGGTCTTCAAAAAAATCATCATCATCATCCATATTAGATGACGCAGGTAGTGGTATATTAGAAGAACCACAAATAGTGGCACTGACACTAGCACTAGCACTAGCACTCTCATGCTCGCTAGCTCGCTCATCCTCAACATCAAGTGCAGCAAGGTGGGAAGTGGTAGAATCCAAGTCAATATGTGCTGGCTTGATATCCCATTTCTTTGTGGCCCCTTCCTTGTAGCCACTTTGTTTGTGTGTAAGCAAGCGCAAGTTGGAATGCACATACACTAAGTCCTTTGCCTTTTTCGAGTGCAGCTTGTTACACTTTATTGAGTGGATGAAGGAGTATGTGCTCCAATTTCTCTTAGATGCAGATGAACTAGTAACCTATTAACACAAAATTAGAGAGTAGAGTTATAAATATAAAATATAAAATTTAAAATTATAAATGAAACTTAAAAGATAAAATAAAATTTATAAATATTAAAAAACTTACTTGTGATAAAATTTCCATTGCAAGAGGTTGTAGGTGTTTGAATGATTGGCCATGGAAGCACCACCAACTTGTAGCATCAACCTTAAACTTGTCCTGAAGAGCATCAAGACTATAGTCATTGGAGTGTACAAAATCCATAAACTCTTGTCTAATTGCATCCTGTGAAATATTCCGAGCCAAATTTTTTTGTTTTTTCAAATTACAAATTACAAACCAATGCACCCGTTAAGGTTAGCAGCTAAACCAAAACGTTGCTGAAGCAACTCTAACCAGTATGTACACCAGGTTCCCGATGTGGGCAAGGTGTGAGCATTGGTCAGAGGATCTTAATCAAAATGCTTATGCAATAACTCTAACCAAGAATGGCGCCGATGATGGCGAGCATATGGTCAGAGGGTCTTCTACACTAAGTACTGAAAGAGAACTCGACACCAAGTATGTGCTACCCAATCCAATATGGAGTTGAGGCGACCATATGGCGGAGTATTACAAATTACAATGCTTGAAAGAAATAACTGTTGAAAGTACTCAACACCCAGAATGTGCTTTCTATCCCGGAATGGGAAAGTAGCTACCATAGGGCGGAGGTAAAGTAAATGCAAAAGCAAATACTGGAAGTAGAGTTGAGCATTACAAATCAGAATTGAACAAGATTGAGAATTACTGCCAGTACTACTGCCAGTTTACAAAATGAAGCTCATTCGCCTTTAAATTAAAACCAGCAACCTATGAATTTACTCATATGCTCATATCTCCCTCATAACTCATCCGACTGACTTGAAACAAAATGCAATATTCCCTAAGAATGATGATGCTTAGGATAGAATACTGAAAACAGATCAAAATGCCATGTATTATTTATGCACAGATTCCAATGCATCAGCAGAGGGTATGGCCTTCAAGAAAGGGCGATCTGCCTTTAAAAAATCACAGCTATCTCAAAAAAATCTGCAAACTGGAGGAAAGTGACGCCTTGACCAGACAATGAGAATAAGAGAATACCCAGAGCAATATTTTTGTTGTTTTTTGACTTATGAATAAAACACAAATCTGCTGTAGCTAAAAATGCAATGCCGGAAAAAACTCTAATATGCAAAACTGAACTAAAGCCAAAAGCTGATTACAATGCACAAATCCCAATGTAAACTCACAAACTAGACTATTTCACCACTAGTCACTATCTTTCAAGCGAGAAGCAATGCCAAGCTAGGAGGCATACATTCCTCGAAGCAATCCCAAGGCCAATCCGGCAGCATAACATTATCAAGATTTCGGATGCCGAAATGAGAGCACTCTTCTTCCTTTTATACTTTTCCAACTGGGAGTCTCTAAAATCCTCTTGCATATGGGATAAAACATGAGAGGGAAAATAATATAATCCTCTTTTTCAACCTCACCCTTAAAGTCCCCTCTTTTAAAACAACATTAATATTAAATAATAATGTTTAATTTACGGACTTTAAAACGGAGGCCAAGATGAAGTCGGAATTCAATGATCTATAGCTCGTTGGAAAGGTCTTGACAAGACGAATCCAACCGTACTCTCAAAATCCCGTTCTGGTGCCAATCCTGAACTTACTAAAAATAGCCGTAACCAACAGGGACTAAGGAGAACAAACCCGGAAAGAAACTGCCAACCAAACCACAATCCACGAACAAAAGCAACCACCAAAACATTAAACCCCAATTTCAACCTCCGAGTAGCCTACGGGTCTCCGGAATAGGCCAACGGTCAACTGTAAAAGATCAAGCTAGAAAACAGAACATTACATCCTGCATGTCAAGATCAATGAAGAGTCTATGAAGCGTTGCCTTGTACCCTTGGTTGACTTCAACATCTCTATATGGGGCAATCCTTGTCGGCATAGAAAGGACCTTAGCACTATAATACTTGGGACTCAATGCAAAGGCAAGAAGATGGAATGGGGTGGTCATTTTGTTCTATCTATCTTCAATAATTTTGTGGAGTTGTTTGAATAATTTATTTTTAGGATCTTACTCTTTTGCATTTATGATGGCTTTCATCTTCTCAATCAGAGTCGATGCCGTCATATATCTCTCCCAAACAAGGCCTATCCATATCAGTATAACAAATCATACTCAATATGGGCTCAATGAAACTGAGGAGATATTCAACGTGATCCCACTTAGTGTCATCTAGGATCATCTGTTTAATTTTTGCCGCCCTTTAAGTGCCAGATTGCCTCCATATGGACCAATTTTGGCTGACGACCATGTTAGAGAGTGCCTCTCGAATCTTCACAAGTCGTCTTAAGACAATTGTGTTGGAGGCAAAATGAGTCTTAGCAACCTATTCAACATTGATTTCAAAATTAAAAAATTAGAAAATAAAGATTCTTAACTTCTTGAATCTTAAAGAAAAATTCAAAAAAACATAAACTTAACTTTAAAAAAAAAATTAAAATTACTAAATTGAAACATAAATCTTATTCCTTCACTTACCTTCAACAACTCCAATTTTGAGAATGATCTGAATATGCTTTGTGACATATGGTGGTTGGTGATAAACATTTGGATGTCTTCAGCCTCATTGTACACTTGTTTGATCCAATCAATTTTGGTGCCAAATTTTTGTAGCATAAGGTTGAGGGAGTGGACCGAACAAGGTGTCCAAAAGATGTGTGAGTAATGCTCCTCAACCAATAAACCAATTGCTCTACAGTTCTTGGCATTGTCTGTTATGACTTGAACAATATTTCGAGGCCCCACTTCCTCAATGGTTTGACAAAGAATATGAGCAATAAATGCACCATCCTTCACCTCCCCCTCACAATCTACTGCCTTTAGAAACATTGCCCCTTTAGGGGAGACTGCAATAACATTGATCAATGGATAATTTTTGCATCCTTCCATCCATCAGAAACGAAGGATACTCTTGTCTCGACCCAAGAATCCCTTATGGGCTTCAATGAATCCTCTACAAACTTTACCTCCTTTTCCAACAAGGTAATACACACCTTTTCATAGCCTGGGCCCTGTTGATGATTGTTTTTAGACAGGTCACCAATAGAGTAAAACACTAGAGTATCCCACTCTCTCTTGAATAAAGCTCTTCAAAGGCTGAACTATGTGATCCAGTGAAGTAACTCCAAGGTTCCTTATTTATGATTTACGATGGGTTAACTCAGTGATTACATGTGATCTTGCTGATTATCACAAAGGGACTTACATTAGACTTCTTCATACTTCCTTAGCTTATTCCTCCTTCAGTGTGGATGATGTATCAATAATAAAAAAAAGCAAAAGATAAGGGTTCAGAAAGGCTAATCTAAGGTCAATGAAGTAAATGATGATGCTTGAATAGACAAACTTCTAAATAAACCTAACTCCACTTCGCCAAGGATGCCTACAACTACATGAAGTTGGTGCAATCTCCTAAGGTATGCGAATGGTTTTCAAATCATGAAGGCTTATACAAGCACCCATCGGATGGCGCAGCTCAAACAAGCATCCACAATCGAACTTAAGCAAATGAGGCTCAGTCTAGCTTTACACAACACTCCACCAACGATGGATGTTAAAAGCATGAGCTAGGAGTTGATCAATATCCAATACAACATACATTACATCAGTGAGCTCTAATCTACTTCTAATCTACTTTGAAACATCTCTTCATTCAATTCAAGATACAAGAAACCATGTTACTCCACAAGATAACACTTAACACCAAATGAATTCCAATGTCTTTGCATTATTCTTGAGAAATATGTACAACAACTTCAAGTCCTCTCAGAGAATTTCGAGAGTCTCTTCTATTCTACTCCTACTTGTCTACAAACTAAACTACCCTCTTACAAATGAGGCAACAAGGCCTTTATATAGAGGTCCAAAGTTACAATGAAAGGCTAGGATCAATCCAGATAGCCAAGGGCTCAGATCATGCCACCTCAGTAGGTAGTTACAACAACTTGCTATTTTTAGTACATGAGAGAGGCAATGAAGGCATGTTTTCCAAGAAGATAAGGATAAGATGGAATCTTTGGAGCATCTTCCACATGGACGTCCTCTCTGTCTTCTTACTTATCGAACGATGTGGCGACTTGTGTTTGACTCGATGATGAGTGTCTGCCACGTAGGTGCCACCCTAGCATATTCCCAAATGGTATCATCTTGTGATGTCTTTGATGTGATTGCTTTGATACTTGAATGTTTGGGATGTAACTTGTTGATCTTCTTGTAAACTGGATGTATGATATTTGTTGCTTCATTTGACTAACACTGTGATTCCTTCTTCTTCTCTTGCAGGTAACTTACATGATGATCTTCTTTGGATGCATCTTCTTGAAGAGTGTAGTATAGAGTAGATGATGATGATGACATGAAGTAGAATAGATGACGATGCTTCATTCATGAATCAGAGTAGGAGATCTCTCTTGAACTTGAGGACTTGCGGAAGAACTTGAAGTTGAATGGATGAAGTGTCTTTGATATGATTGATGAAGTGTTCCAACTTGATGATCTTAACATGATGCCATCGATGAAGAATTCCAACACAAGGAGGATGAATGGTTCCTTTGAAGCAGCTACATGATGATCTTGAAGCTATGATTGATGAAGAAGCTAGTTGATACTTGAAGTGATGCAATAGGATATCCTTGAAGTGACTTCTTAGAGCAGCTACATGATGCCTTCTCCTTTTCTCATTCCTTGCTTATCGAAGGTGCCAATCAATGATTCCTCAGCTCCATCCTTATTGCTGCAACATAAAGAAAGAAACAACATCAATCCTTTGACTTTATAACATCATTTCATAACACATAAGAATCATTTGCTTAAACTCTAAAGAAGATCAAAACATGAAAGCAATATAGAAAGTAGAGCACTGAATGGAGTCTTTGAATCTTCCTTTAAACTCTTGAACTCCTCCTTCTTGGCACAGCAGATATGGATATCTTAAACCTCCTTACTCTTGGCGCAGCAAATAGAAGTTTGAGTTTCTTCTTAATATTGGCGCTCTAGATGGATGCCTTGTGTTCTCCCTTAACATATCTTCAAATCCACTTGAATTTACCCTCCTAATGGCGCATTAGATAAGGATTTGGAATCCTCTTGCCACATATTTTCAAGAACTTACCTTATCCTCCTTTGTCGCAGCAGATAGGATTTTTAGATCCTCTTGAAACTTGTTTTCTTTTTAAACTTCATTGTTCATTTCTGGATGCGGCAGGCACACTGGTTGAACATTTTGATTTCTCCTTGATTTGAGCGCATTAGATAGCTTTTCTAAATCCTCTAGGGATTAGTGCACTAGATGGAAGTCATTAAGTTTTCTCCTTGATATGAATTTGAAGAGTCAAATCTTGTCTTTTCATGGAAGGTACATCAGCTAAGGGGATCTGAATTTATCTTAAACTTATGATACTTAGTGCTTTGACACTTGAAATCAGCTTGTTCCTCCTAGCGCTTTAGATTGAATTTTGGATTCTGATTTAAAAGACACAACAAAACTTTAAGCTTAACTTCCTTCATAGAGCGCACTACATAACAATTTTGGGATCTCCCTCAAGATATCTTCAAACCTACTTCAACTCACCTCTTCAAGCGTAATAGTTGAAGATTTTGATGTTTGATATGAAACTTTACACTTTAACTTACCTTGATCTTGACCACAAACTTCTTGGCTTTAGGCGCATTACTCAAAGGTTTTGGACTTCGATTGATTGTTCATTATAAGGGCGCTGTGGTTAAGCCATTTAGATCCTAGTTGAATGATCATCAAAAACTTGAACTAAATTCCCTCTAGCAATGGCGCATTAGATCAGATTTCCATGCTCTTCATGGCTTTGGTGCATTACTTGATCATTTTGGATCTTCATCAAACTTAAAGGATTACTTTGTGACTTGGAGCCCATTGGATTGAGTTTTAGACTTCCCTTAAAAGACTTCACATTACCCTTGGCGCATTAGATGAAACTTTTAGGATCTCCTTGTAAGCACATTTGGAAGGTGGCGCATTGGATCAGACCTTAGGTTCCTTCTGAAATGAGGGCATTGGATAAAGGAATTAAACCACTCTTTAAGAGTCATTAAGGCAGCGCATTGGATGAAGCTTGAGGATCCTTCTTAAAAGGTTTTTAAAACTTGACAATATCTATCCCATCTTTGGAGGGGCGCAGTAGTTGAGGAATTTGGATCCTCTTGAGACTCTTAAAATGTTTTCAACCCTTTTACTTGGGTGGTGCAGCAGATAGGAATCTCAAATCTTCCTTCTTGAAAAGGCTTTCAAAACTTCTACTAAACTTACAATTATCTCCCCTTAAAGTGAGCGCAGCAGTTAGGAGTTTTAGTTCTTCTTGAAAGTGTCAAGCTTATCTCCTTGTTAAGGCGCAGCAGATGCAGATTTTGAATCCTCTTGCTGATCTAAAAACTGCCTCTTTAACAAGATGTTTTCTTCTTTGAAAGTCACTTGAATCTGCCCCCTTTTGACTTTGGCGCAGCAGATAGGGATGTTGATCTCTCCTTACTTTGAGGTATGATAAAACTTGCAATCAGTAATCCCTTCAAGCGCATTGGATGAGGAATTGGAATTCTCTAAAAAGTCTTCACAAAATTACTCCTAAATTCACTCCAAGATGATTGCATTAGATCAAGATTTCATCTTCTAGTTGAATTGCCTCTTTGAACACCCTCATCCCTTGGCGCACTAGATAGAGATCTTGGATCCTCTTGAATGATCACTTTAGAACTTGAAACTAATCATCTCATCCTTGGGCGCATTGGTCTAGGCGCAAGAGATCATCATTTTGCGCTCATCTTAAAACTCACCTAGAACCTCAATCTACACCTCTTCTTCGAATGGCGCATTGAATGAGGTGCATTGGTTCTGGCGCAATGGTTCCACATTTTGTTCTTTGATTAAAAGCGCATTTCATCAAGATTTTGCGCCACTCTTATGTCCTGTCGCACTAGTCAAGGATTTTGGATCCTCTGGGGAACTTAGCGATTTTTTAGGGTCTCTCAGGGTAAAGGTATATTAAAAAAATATATTTAAGTATAAGAAAATTTCTTATACTTTAAATATTTTTCAATATACCTTTCAGGATGTTTGAGATAGGTCTTGAATCCACCGGATTTAACATGCAAAATCTAGAATTTGGAGGATCCACCAGATTTCAGACTTAGTCAATTTTTCAGGATTTTCAAGATTTCAGGCTACCAGACTTAGTCATTTTCAGGATCTCAAACATACATCAGGATTGGTCTTGTGTTCATTATTTGGATGGAATTTGATCAAGACTCTTCATTACTGCAAGTTCATGTCCCAGATGAGACCTCCAGTTATAAAGCAAAAACCTTATAGGAGAGAGACTTATTGTTGGATTGGCAGAGGAAACGAACCTAAGACATCATCCAGAACTAAATGCAAAGCATCAGAGCTCAAAAAAAAGGGGGTCCCCATTTGCAATGGGGCGATGTGTGATTTGGTCACAACAGGCCCTTGTACCCTTTGAAGCCTCATTAATTGTTTTCACCATTTGTTGCCGATATGGTGAGCGAACAACATTGAAAGCCAATCCATTTGCATACAAACATCTTGTAATGTGTTGATTGGCAATCTCATGAGACTCATTCTGAAATGCCATTTCCAATGGGCCCTTTGATCTCATGTAGCAGGTTGTTCTTCACTTTGAGGTGTGTCTAAAAATGGGTGGCTCTCTACAGGTTGAAGTTGAGATGGCAATGAAGGGGGCTTCATTCCTTGAGACCCTTTCTTTAGCAAAGGATGATTTGATTTACGACATGTTGCTTCACCTACTTTCTCCTACTCATTAATATAGGCTATGATTTGCTCTGTTGGGATGGGTACATTTTCTTTTCCTGGGCAAGCATTGATGCCCATCCTAGGGATGTTACACAAATGGGCTTTCACCCAACTATAAGAGCTTGAATACTTAACATCACACCCATTGCAAATATTGTTGGAAACAATGCAGATAACTGAGAGGGGGGGTGAATCAATTATCTTATAATTTTTCTATTTTTACTTTCTTTTCTCATCTTATCATTTAAAGTTATATCAAAACAAAGCAATCATAAGAACTGAAAAAGAAATTAACACATAACACAAGGATTTTTACGTGGAAACCCTGTTAAGGGAAAAACCACGGGGTGACTAACTCAAGATTGTATTCTTTGTTAAAAGAATAAAGAGTACACATTTGGCACTTGCCAATTAGGGCTCATTGCCCGAGCACACTGCTCACAAGAGGCCCACTGCCTACAAGAGACTTACAGTCTACAAATGCTTACAAATGATACCAAGGTGTTTGAACTGGTGAACAACATCTATACATGCAGGAAATCAGTTCCGGTTAGGCACAGTATACTGATCTGGCACATTTCATTCTTCCTCTGCTCAATATTACTTTCTTGTCACATTCCGGGCTTGAATTACTGCCTTCACACTTGACTCTACTTTTCCTCGCACTTAATTATTCATACTACCACTTGCACACTACCACAAGCTTGAATCCATCGGGTATATATATCCGCATCAAGGATTTCCAACAACTTCTTAGTCGGCAACAAGAACACCTGAGATATTTGCAAGTTATTGATCTGTTGGTTGAATCCATGCTTGATTAGTGATGCGCATCAAAAACATAGGCATAGAAGTCATTAATCATGTCGGCCAACAATGTATAATGCCATAAATTGCTTGATCAACACCTTTTGCACATTTGGATTGAGATCTGATACTTTGCCGGTCAGTTCTACCTCTGTCTGCTCTGCCTGACTGGAGCCCAACACTCAGATGCTCATATCTTTTTCATGCTTTATCACCGGAGGCTAAATTTTTGGAATACAATAGTCATGATACCCCCCTTGACTTGTCCAAGTCTGCAACTTACTGAGTTACACCATCCGAGAGATCCGGACCTGATTGTCGGACCTTGTTACATACTCTGTTCTTTTTCACCAGACCAAAACAATCTTCAATCTGACTTCCGGTATAGGCATATTATGTATTGCAGATGTGTGGGATAGACTTTGTTGCCATCAATGACAATACTTATGAAGCCACACAGTGTCTCTTGCCAACAATCTCCCCCTTTGGCATTGATGGCAACACTTAGTGAAAAATGACTAAGTGTCACAGTAACTCCCCCTTTGCTTGTGCTCTGTCTCTTGCACTGTTTTACCGGAGCTCCCCCTTTGCTGGATTCCTCATTTTTCACTACGCTTCACTCCCCCTTTGACATCACTGGCAAAGGGTGGAATCTGCCTACCAAAATTTTGCAAGAATTATTGTATACATGGCCGCATATGTATATATAGGTCATACATTATACTTACATATACTTCAATATATCCGCAAAGGTTGTCTTCAATTGTATGATTTCTGTGGCCCAACTCCTCTTCATTCTGTCCAAAATGGAGATGTGTCCACTTAACAAAAACGCATATGCTTCTGCTCTCTTTAAGTTTGTTGGATCACTGGTCCGGACTGTACTTTGTGCCTCTGTCAAGGCATCATGCATTGCCTCTAACTTGGGGATGATTATCCCTCTTAGCTCACCCATTCTATCCATTATGTTCTTTTTCTCTTTAACCAGTTCTTTAATTTCATTTATTATAGCAATAGCTTGACATTCATGATTCACTAGAGAGGTAGTGAGGGGATCAAAATTCTGAGATAAACTTGACAATTTTCCTTCTTGTTCTTTCACTTTCTTCTCAATGTCCTCTGTCACTTTGGGCCAAGTTAAACAAAATTTGTATATGTCCCCACCATCCTTAAGAGTGCTTTCAAGGCTCTTTATGCCAATGCCTAAGGTTCTTCTATCATTAGCAATTAGCCCTTGTACTTCACTAAACCTCTTTCCCAAGAACTCCTTCCGGACCTTAGTTTCTGCCCATTTCTCTAAGGATTAAAAATGAGTGTTAACAAAATTGACTAAGTTTTTCAGATTACTGGATGGAGAGGCAGAAGGATCCTTTTGATAGGTTGGCATAATCTTCTCCAGCATCCTAGATGCAATCTCCAACAGCTCACAATCCTCCATGTGTGATTTTAGAAGTTTCTCTTTTGCTTTGGCCTGAAGAAAAGATGCTACATTCATTATCTGAACCGGAGAGAGAGAGTCGAAGTTTAGTGGCCCTTGAATTAACTCAGGTTCATCCAACTCCATTGTTTCTTTGTCCAGGAAATTCTGTACTGTCTCTGCAGTGTCTCTTGCTGACTCTACTTCCTTCCTTTTGGGGGCATCCGGACTGACGTGCTTATTGATATTTGTTTCTTCTACCTATCCTTCCTCTTCCGGAACAGAGGAGTCTAATGCCTCAGACAGCTCTTCATCATTTTTCTTTAATCCTTCGACATCCTTGTCAGAAAATGTTTCTTCTTTTTGTCCTTCCTTTTCCGGAACAGAGGAATCTAATGCCTTAGATGACTCTTCATCATTTTTCTTTAATCCTTCAACATCCATGTTAGAAGGCTCTTCATCTGTTTCCTCTATAATAGGAAGATTAAATCTCTTCAAGGCTTTCCGGAGAATTTCTTTTGTTTCATCAGCTATTTGATCAATTTCTCCAATCATGAATTTATTCATCCGGGACTTGCTCCGGAAGTCATCTTTACAATCCTTGAACACCATGTCCATTTGTTTTGGAGTGATAGAGGGACATAGCTGTATCACTATCTGCTCCCGAATCTCCAAGTCTTTTGCCTTTGCATTCTCTTTTCTTTGATCCAATACATCTTCTAGGCTCTTTGGAATTAATGAAATTATTTCAATGAATGCTTTGTTATAGATATTCAAATACCTTAAGTAGCTTCCTCCAGAATTCTCTTGTCAGCATCATTGTATTCATCATAGAACTCTGTCATCGGCTGCAGGTTCCCATCCACAGTAACTGCCTTGATGATATCATCAACAGAAAGAGTAGGCTTTTCAACATACTCTGTTGACTTCTGCTCCACATCAACCTTGGGGGATTTTACTTTTGTTTTCTTCAATTCTCTAATCTCTACATCTGACTCAGTCTCATCATCATCCTTGAGACTCACATAGGCTCTTTTGGCCTTGGATTTCTTTCTCTTTTCTTTTGCAGATGAATGGGCTTCCGGATTTGCAGCTTTAGAGCTCCTAGAGGCAGAACTCCTGGTAGTTCTAGTTCGGGTGGAAGTTTCTACCGGAACCTTTCTTTCTTTGCTTCCTCTTTTTCTTGCTCAATTTTCTCTATTCTTTCTCTGTTGGCAATAACAGCTTCTCTGGTGATGCCAAATTTCTCAGCCATTGCTTCAACTTCTCTTCTCACCTTTCTCTTTATCTCAGGCCTTCTTAGTTCAACATGCAGTTTTATGTTTAGTTCTTTAAAAGTGCCAAACCTCTTTGCTTTGGGGTCTTTGGGTTGTGTTGTGACCTAATCACACATCGCCCCATTGCAAATGGGGACCCCCTTTTTTTAAGCTCTGATGCTTTGCATTAAGTCTTTGATGATGTCTTAGGTTGGTTGCATGATGAAGTCAGTGGTTTGTTGCCTAAGTGAGGAATAGTTTCTTGAGTTTTTTATTCAGTTTTATTCAAGAGTCATTAACTTCATGGTGGAAATCATAGTATCCTGATGTGTGTTTGAGATCCTGAAAATGATTAAGTCTGATATCCTGTATATCCTGAAAATCTTGAAAATCCTGAAAAATTGACTAAGTCTGAAATCTGGTGGATCCTCCAAATTCTAGATTTTGCATGTTAAATCCGGTGGATTCGAGACCTATCTCAAACATCCTGAAAGGTATATTGAACTTATACTTAAATATATTTTTCAATAGACCTTACCTTGAAGGACACTGAAAAAATGGCTAAGTACTGACGGGAGCGCAAAAACTTGATCCAGTGCGACAAGACATGAGGATGGCGCAAAATCTTGACGAACTGCGCCACTTTCAACTGGAGCTCAAAATCTTGAACCAATGTGCCTAGACCATTGCGCCCTGGTGAAGAAGAGATAAGGATGGTTTTAGAACATATTTTATCCAAGCATCAAAAAGCTCATCTAATGCGCCATCTTTGGAAGGTGATTTAAGTTTAAGTTTTGACATCATGTTGAAGAAGGATCCAAAACTCTCATCCAAGGCGCCAACTTTTGACATCTTCAAGGCAAGCTTTAAAGAGGATCCAAGAATCTTGATCTAATGTGCCCAAACCACTAGTTTCAAGGAGATATCAAAACCCTCAAGTAATGCGCTTAAAGAAGAAGATACCTTGTGTGATGTTAAGAAGACTTTCAAACCAGAGAATAAAATCCTTATCTAATGCGCCAAAACTAAGAAGAGCACAAATTTTCAAACCAAGGCGCCTCATTGATAGGAGATCTGATTTAAGTCTTATGTGATCATTCAAGAGAACATTAAAAAACTCATCCAATGCGCCTAAGGTTAAAATGTACCCTTCAAGGGATATTAAGATTTGTGATTAGGATAGGAGAGTGAGGAAGTGCAACTTTTTAGAAGAAGATCCAAACCTTTTAAGCAATCTGCCAGCTTAAGGAAGGAAGAAGAAGTTAAAACCTTCAACTACTGCGCCACCTTATGGAGGAAGTTAGATTGAGGTTTAGAACATCTTTCAATAAGCATTAAAACTTCCAATCAATACGCCCAAGGCCAAAAGGAGTTTTCTAAGTAGAGATCAAGGTTTGTGATCAAGGTAAAGGTCAGTTTTGAAAATCATTAGATGAGGATCCAAAAAACCTGATCCAAAGCGCCAATGATAAGTTCAGTGGATGAGGATCCAAAACCTTTAACTACTGCGCCAGCTTTTGAGAAGAGTTTGTTTATCAAGAAGAGGTTAAATTTGAATCTGATGCGCCACTTCAATGAAAAAGGTTGAAAGCATTTTTGGAGAGTTCAATAAAGACTCAAAATTCTGATCCAAAGCGCCACCTTGTGAAGAAAGCTAAATTTCTGTTTTGTGATATCTTTTAGATCAGGATCTAAAAGCCTTAAGCAATGCACCTCAATTGAATGATGACGTTCTAAGTTTTAAGTGCATTATTAAACCAAGCATTAAAATCCTCAAGCACAGCGTTAGATGATGAAGTTAAGTTTGTGATGAATGGGATGAGGATTCAAAATCTCCAACCACAGCGCCCTTGTAGAAGGATATCGACCGGACTTCAAAATCATGGTCCAATGCGCTCATTTCAAGGAAAACTCAAAAGTCTAAACCACTGCGCCAATGGTCATGAGAAGGCTAAGTTTGTAGGTGAAGATCAAAATACTTATCTCATGCGCCATGATGAAAGATCAAATTTGGGAGAAGAGAAATGTTGTCAAGAAGATGTTAAAATCAGGAGAGCCTAAAGTTGCCATCTAATGCGCCAACAACAAGAGGATTCAAAACTCACATCTAGTGCGCCTCATCTAGAGCACCTTCTACAAGGAGATAAACTTTGAATGTCATATCAAGAAGAACTCAATATCTTGAACCAATGCGCCAGTTTTAAAAGATCTAAAGGAAATCAAACTTGAGTTTGTAAGACAAGTTCAAATCAAAGCATAAAACTCCTATCTGCTATGCCTGATGTTAAAGTGGTTTAAGTTAGTCTTTTTGAGTGTGTTTTTTGAGAAGTATCATTATTGTTATTGTTTGAAATCATTGAGACAAAAGTGAAGTCAATTTGATGATAAGGGCTGTTGAATGTTTAAGCATGCTTCTTATATACCTGAAATGATTCCTATGTATTATAAAATCAAGTGTTCATCAAGAGGATTGATGTTGTCTCTTTCCTTGTGTGTTGCAAGAGCATGAATGGAGCTAAGGAATCATCAAAGGAGCTAACATCCAGAGTCACCTTCATGCTAGGAATGAAGTGAAGATAGAAGATAGCTGCTCCAAGAGATCACTTCAAATCTAACATGTTAACACTCTTCATCAATCATCGCTTCAAGATCAGCATGTAGCTGCTCCAAAGGAACTTCTCATCATCATCAAGCATCCCAAAGATATCTATAAAGTTTCAAGTTCCTCCGGTGCATTCAAGTCTCTTTGAGAAGTCATCTACTCCACATATAAAGAAGGTGTTATCATCGATATCTACACTCCAAAGGACCTTTTCAAGTTGGAGCATTTCATCATACATGGCAAATACACTACTTCATCTTCGATGGAATCATTCTAAGACATCCATCCCTCAAGCTTCAAGACCCTTGAATCTTCAAGTCTCCAGAAGAAGTCTCTTACATGAAGGAAGTATCATCATCATCATCTCTTACTACACTCTTCAAGAAGATGCATCCAAAGAAGATCATCATGTATCTTACCTGCAAGAGAAGAGGAAGTATTACAAAAGTTAAATTAAATGAAGCAACATCTATCATACATCCAGTTTACAAGTCAATGAACGAGGCAAGATCAACAAGATGTATTCCCAAGCATACAAGTTCATTTAAAACAATCACATCAAAGACATCATACAAGATGATACAATTTGGGAATATGCTAAGGTGGCACTTGTTGTGACCAAATCACACATCGCCCCATTGCAAATGGGGACCCCCCTTTTTTTGAGCTTTGATGCTTTGCTTTTAGTTTTGGATGATGTCTTAGGTTCGTTTCTTCTGCCAATCCAACAATAAGTCTCTCTCCTAGAAGGTTTTGCTTTATAACTGGAGGTCTCATCTGGAACATGAACTTGCGGTAATGAAGAGTCTTGATCAAATTCCATCCAAATAATGAACATTGAGATCAATCTTGATGTATGTTTGAGATTCTGAAAACGACTAAGTCTAGTAGACTGAAATCCTGAAATCCTGTAAAATTGATTAAGTCTGAAATCTGGTAGATCCTCCAAATCCTAGATTTTGCATGTTAAATCCGGTGGATTCAAGACCTATCTCAAACATCCTGAAAGGTATATTGAAAAATATTTGAAGTATAAGAAATTCAAAATATATTTTTCAATATACCTTGCCCTCAGAGACCTTGAAAATGGTTAAGTACTCCAGAGGATCCAAAATCCTTAACCAGTGCGACAAGACATGTAAATGGCGCAAAATCTTGATGAAGTACGCCGCCTTCAATTGGAGCACCAAATGTGGAACCAATGCACCCTAACTCTTGCACCAATTTTGAAGGAAAAGCAAGGTTTTCAATGTCGATTGAAGAGGAATCAAAATGATGAACTCTTGCGCCCAATCAAATGCGCCAAAATGAATGAATTTTATTGGAGTTTTAGACAAGATTAAGTGATCATTCAAGAGGATCCAAGATCTCTATCTAGTGCGCCAAGGGATGAGGATGTTCAATTACGAAATTCAAGAGGCTACTCAACTAGAAGATGAAATCTTGATCTAATGCAATCATCTTGGAGTGAAGTTAGGTGAAATTTTGTGAAGACTTTTTAGAGAATTCCAATTCCTTAACCAATGCGCTTGAAGAGATTGCTGATTGCAAGTTTTAACATACCTTCAAGAAGAGATCAACATCCCTATCTGCTGCGCCAAGGTAGAGACAACTATTTTAAAGGTCCAAATACAAAGTTTTAAGTGGAGATCAAGATCTATCTAATGCCTTACCTTTTGATAAGGGTAAATTGAAGTCCCATGAAAGTTTCTTGAGTAAAGATCTAAGGTGTCCAACTGTTGCGCTAATCAGAGACTAAAACTTTTAACCAATGCGCTGACCCTTAGAAGATTCCAAGATCTTAATCCAATGCGCTCAAAGAAAGAAAGAGATTTGTCTTGAAATTGAGAGGCAAAAGGTATTTAGAACGTGAATCCAATGCACTTGATCCAAAGCACCACTTTGGAAGGCAAGGCAAAATAAGTTTTTGAAGAAGTGATATCAAGGAGATCTCAAAAGTCTGATCCAATGCGCTCATATCAAGGAGATCTCAAAGGTCTGATCCAATGTGCCAAGAGTGATTTGAAAAGGTAAAGTTTGTAAGGGATGAAATGAGGATTCAAAATGTTTAACCACAGCGCCCTTGTAGGGGGATATCAACCAAGGATCAAAATGCATATCTAATGCGCCATGATGAAAGATCATGATGTTTAAAAACAAGAGGATTCAGATCCTTATCTAGTGCACCACTTCGTTAAAGGAGGTCAAAACGTTTAAAGAGTTTCAATCAAGACTTAAAATCCCCAACCACTGCGCCCCTTCAAGGTTGGAATGGATGTTGCATGAAGTCAAGTTTTAAAATCATTTCAAGAGGAACCTAAGGTCTGATCCAATGCGCTTCAAGTCACTAAGTAATCCTTTGAATGAGATGAAGAGCATGGAAACCTCAAGTGATGCGCCAAAGCCATGAAGAGCATGAAAACCTCATCCAATGCGCCATAAGGAAGATTAAAATTGGTGAAGAGGAAGTTGTCAAGAAGATGTTGAGAATGAAGAGGATTCAGATTCTTGATCTAATGCACCATTAGGAGGGGGTGAGTTTATAATGAGTTTCAAGAAGAAGTGAAAATCCTTAACTCTTGCAAGTTTCTTGATCTATTTTCAAGGAGGACTCAAAACTATTATCCAATGCGCCACTTAGATAAATTTCTAATCAGGATTCAAAGTTCTCATCTAATGCGCCATTGTAGAGGAAATTTAATTAAGTCTTAAGACAAATCTTGACCAAAACCCAAAATCTTCAACTGCTGCGCCACTTTGAAAGCTAATAACAAGAGGTGTTGATTGAAGTTTTAGGCAATTTTAATGAGGATTCAACATCCCTATCTGCTGCGCCTGATGTTAAAGTGGTTTAAGTTAGTCTTTTAAGTAGATTCTTTGAGAAGTATTATCATTTTATGTTTGAAGCCATTGAAGATATCCAAAGTGAAGTTAATTTGATGATAAGAATGTTGAATGATCCCTATGTATTATGAAATCAGTTAAAAGGATTGATGTTGTCTCCTTCCTTGTGTGTTGCAGGAGTGTGAATGGAGCTAAGGAATCAGCAAAGGAGCTAATATCTGGAGTCACCTTCATGCTAGAAGTGAAGTCAACAAGTTGCCATGTGGAGAAGACATCCTATCTGCTGTTCCAAGTAATCGCTTCAAGCATCAACTAGCTTCCTCATCAATCATAACTTCAAGATCAACAAGTAGCTGCTCCAAAAGGACCCCCTTCAGGATCATCACATTGGAACCTTTCATCATCATTGTGTTGGAATTCTTCATCAATGACATCATGTTAAGATCATCTAGAAGGCATTCATCCATTCAACTTCAAGACTTTTAAATCTTCAAGTCCAAGAGAGATCATCTACTCTATATCATGAATCGAGCATCATCATCATCTATTTTCTACTACTCTCTACAAGAAGATGCATCCGAAGATCAATCTACAAGTTAGCTGCAGGAGAAGAAGCATTACAAAAGTTAAACCAAATGAAGCAACATCTATCATACATCCAGTTTACAAGAAGATGAACAAGGCAAGATCAACAAAGTATTCCTAAACATTCAAGTATTGAAGCAATCGCATCGAAGACATCATCACAAGATGATACAATTTGGGAATATGCTAAGGTGGCACCTATGTGGCATGTACATCATCATCAAGCCAATCACAAGTCACCACATCATTTGACAAACAAGAAGACAAAGAGGACGTCCACGTGGAAGATGCTCCAAAGATTCCATCTTATCCTTATCTTCTTGGAAAGCGTGCCTTCATTGCCTTTCTCATGTACTAAAAATAGCAATTTGTTGTAACTACCTACTGAGGTGGCATGATCTAAGCCCTTGGCTATCTAGATCAATCTAAGCTATTCATTGTAATCTAGACCTCTATATAAAGGCCTTGTTGCCTCATTTATAAGGTAGTAGCTAGTAGTTATTAGTTTTGTAAGAGTAGAGTAGAAGAGACTCTCGAAATTCTCTGAGAGAACTTGAAGTTGTACATATTTCTCAAGATTAATGCAAAGACATTGGAGCTTGTTTGGTGTTAAGTGTTGTCTTGTGAAATAACATGGTTTCTTGTATTTTGATTGAATGGAGAGATGTTTCAAGTAGATTACAAATAGAATAGCAGTTCATTGATGTAATGTATGTTTGTATTGAATATTTGATCAACTCCTAACTCATGTTTTTGACATTTATCGCCGGTGAAGTGTTGTGTAAAGCTAGTTTGAGCCTTATCATTTGTTTAAGTTTGATTGTGGATGCTTGTTTGAGCTGCACCATCCGATGGGTGCTTGTATAAGCCTTCATGATTTGAAAACCATTCGTTTACCTTAGGAGATTGCACCAACTTCATGTAGTTGTAGGCATCCTTGGCGAAGTGGAGTTAGGTTTATCAAGGAGTTTGTCTATTCACGCATCATCATTGCTTCATTGACCTTAGACTAGTTTTCCTAAACCCTTACCTTTTTACTTTTCTTCATTATTGAAACCTTGTACATACATCATCCACACTGAAAGGAGGAACAAGCTGAATGAAATAGGAGTCTGTGTAAGTCCCTTTGTGATTATCAGCAAGATCACATGTAATCACTGAGTTTATCCACCATAAGTTATAAAAAGGGAACCTTGAAGTTACTTCACTGGATCACATAGTTCAGCCTTTGAAGAGCTTTATTCAAGAGAGAGTGGGATACTCTAGTGTTTTACTCTATTGTTGACTTGTTTAAAAACAATCATCAACAACACCTACGTGGCAGACACTCATCATCAAGCCAATCACAGTCCACCACATCATTCGACAAGCAAGAAGATAGAGAGGATGTCTATGTGGAAGATGCTCCAAAGATTCCATCTTATCTTATCTTCTTGGAAAGCGTGCCTTCATTGCCTCTCTTTAATGTACTAAAAATAGCAATTTGTTGTAACAAACTGCCTTGTTGGCATGATCTGAGCCCTTGGCTATCTTGATCAATCTGAACCATTCATTGTAAATCTGGACCTTTATATAAAGGCCTTATTGCCTCATTTGTAAACATATAGACTAGAGATTAGATTGTAGACAAGTAAGAATAGAATAGAAGAGACTCTCGAAATTCTCTGAGAGGACTTGAAGTTATTGTAAATATTTCTCAAGATTAATGCAAAGACATTGGAGCTTATTTGGTGTTAAGTGTTGTCTTGTGGAGTAATATGGTTTCTGGTATCTTGATGAAGTGAAGAGATGTTTCAAACTAGATTAGAAGTAGATTAGAGCTCATTGATGTAATGTATGTTGTATTGAATATTTGATCAACTCCTAGCTCATGCTTTTAACATTCATCACTGGTGAAGTGTTGTGTAAAAGCTAGTCCGAGCTTTATCATTTGCTTAAGTTCGATTGTGGACGCTTGTTTGAGTTGCGCCATCCGATGGGTGCTTGTATAAGCTTTCATGATTTGAAAACCATTCGCATACCTTAGGAGATTGCGCCAACTTCATGTAGTTGTAGGCATTCTTGGCGAAGTGGAGTTAGGTTAATTAAGGAGTTTGTTTATTCGTACGTCATTATTGCTTCATTGACCTTAGATTAGCTTCCTAAACCTTATATTTTGCTTTTCTTTATTATTGATACATCATCCGCACTGAAGGAGGAATAAACTAAGGAAGTATGAAGAAGTCTAATGTAAGTCCCTTTGTGATTATCAGCAAGATCACATGTAATCACTGAGTTAACCCATCATGAATCATAAATAAGGAACTTTGGAGTTATTTCACTGGATCACATAGTTCAGCCTTTGAAGAGCTTTATTCAAGAGAGTGGGATACTCTAGTGTTTTACTCTATTGTTGACTTGTTGAAAAACAATCATCATGTTGACTCAGTAAATGTTGAATATGAGTCTCCAATATGTTTCCATCAACCTCATAGCCCATGGGCAATATCCATACTGTCCTTGGTTCAACTGCCTCTATTAGGCACTGATTAGTATCTACCATAAAGCAGACTGTGTCTTAGTACTTTTCCACTATTGTTTTGGGAATTCTTTCTCTTGCTTGCATCATGCTTTGGAAGTTTTTGAAGTAATCCCAGAGAGCTGTCTTCCGGGTTTGAGTGTCACCAAGTTCATACAAGTAATCCCTGATTTGTATAGCAACCGGTTTGTCATTTTCCCAGATCAGACCTTTTGAGCCTGGTAACTCATTCATGAAGTAGAAAAACAAGCATAACACCAAATTGCCATATTTGAAAGAGTTCTTTTTATCTTTCTTGATCTTTTGTAGGTTCTCCATCAGTGATTCAATAGAAGTTCACACAGGTCATAATCTGCATTCTCTCTTAGCATCTGGTATGCAGTGTAGATGGCAGTACCGGATACAAAGTTTTCTCTACTTGAATGGTAAATCTTGTATCCAATCACAATTGAGGCAAACTTGACATCCGGATCAGTGATGTCATCAATGGTCATTGCCCTTTTATCATATTTTGAACCTATGGCTTCAGATACTGTTTGGTTCTTCACAGACTTAAGAGTAGGCAACCCACCAATGGAGTGCAAACCAGTTATTGCTTTGATGGCATCTTTGGTTATTTTGAAAGGCCTCATTAACCACATGAAGTTATCATGGATCCTGCTTAAGATATACCGGACCCATTCGTCCTCTCCAAAAGACGAAAAATGTATGCAATGTGCAAAATGCTTATCTTTTAGGGTCTGGAACTCTGGTTTCAAATCAAAGTTCTCACTGCTTAACTAATTGCAGTATAGATTCATCAATTTCAGGTTTCCAAAGTCCTCAATGTTTGCATGTATATAAACCCTAATGTCTTCTACATGGAGAACGCCATACGGTGTATAGGAAAACGCACCCAAAGGATCAACCTCAATAGATTTGAGAGGATGTTTCTTGAAAGATGGCCTTGGTCTCTAGGAAACATTTACAACCATAGGAGTAGCCATTCTAATCAACGAAGATTGGAGAGATTAAAAGAAATACCTCTTCACGCCTTAGGGTTTGGAGCGACCACCGGAACAGATTGCACTTGGATTCGATTTTTAACTAGGTTTGAGTGTTTTGCTGGATTTCTTCTCAGAGCTCTTCTCCCTTCTTCATGAGTGCAAAGTGTTGCAAATGATGGATGAGAAACCTTTTAACCTTGCCCAAAAACCTAATTTCCTTTTGTAATTAATGCACAACTTAAGTCATCCGGTTACGCTGTTTTGAGAGAGATTTTCTTGAATCACTGCGTGGATCTTTAAAATCAATGTCTATGAGGTTTGACAGCATATCTTCACCTTTTTCAAACATGCCATAGGTCCGCGGATTAAATATTTCAATTCTGGATCATACCGGATCTGTCTGTGAAATTCTGTTTTACCGGATAGCAGCTGATACAGGGGTTCCTCATAGCTTCCTCAAATCTGCATGCGGATTTGTCAAATTTTGACTGGACGAGTTTTGAATGAATCTCCTCAAACCCTTTAAACCGCAACCTCTTATTCTAACTCAATGTGCGAACTCAGACACTCACTAGTTGGTTGGGGGAAAAAGGATCTTCTCTGTAGCTCCCCCTGAGCCAGAGCTCACTTTTTAGTTTCCGGAAGGATTATCAACACCGGATTCCGGTGCGGATCCATCTCCAATATTCATTGTGCTCTTCTTCACCCAAATCTTACTCATCTCCTCTTGAACTTCATTCACATTTACTTTACCTTTGCCTTTATCTTGTTTCTGATTATGTTTTACTGAACCCCTTTCATCATGATTTCTGCTTTTGCAGAATCTGGCTATATGACCGGATTTATTGCAATTGTAACACACAACATTTCTTGGCTTATTTGGTTGATATTCTTTTGATCTGCACTGATTAGCCATATGTCCCATTCTATTGCAAGTAAAGCATCTACCATTGAAGGAATTGTTTATTTGCATATTTCTACATTCATGAGATTTGTGACCATACCTTTTGCAACTAAAACATTGATCGGAGAAAGATGAATTGTTCTGATTCATTCTGTTCCTGCATTGAGTTGCTTTATGACTGAACTTGTTGCAATTGAAGCAATTCCCATTGAAAGATGGATATCTTTGGGCATTTGGTTGCCTTACCGGAGGTCTTCTAGGCCTGTTCCTTTGACTTCCTGATCCAAAGTTCCTTTGACCAGATCCAGAGCTTGTTAGATTCAAGACAGACAATTGAGAGGGGGGGGGTGAATCAGTTGTCCCAAAACTTTCTTCCTATTAATCACTTCAATCCTCTTTGTAATTCAGCAGCATAATAATAAATCAATCATGGAAACATAATGCAACAATTCAAGAGCAGAAACACATTAACACATATGACACCAAGATTTTAACGTGGAAAACCCGGTTAAGGGAAAAACCACAGGGTGACTAACCCAAGATTGTATTCTCTGTTAAAAGAATAAGAAGAACAAAATGGCACATGCTAATTAGGGCTCACTGCCCGAGCACACTGCTCACAAGAGGCCCACTGCCTACAGGAGACACACTGTCTACAGAATAATAAATATTACATACTTGAACTGAAGAATAGCATCTTCACCATGCTTGAGTCAGTTCCATTTAAGCCCAATACTTCTGCTTTGCCTTTCGCTTTCCTCCTCTCTACCACACTCTCATCTCCGCCAAGATGCTTTTGAAATGACTTCACAACTTCTTATTTATACAAGACATTGACTTTGGGATAATCATCCAAGTCGGCATACTTTATAGAGCAAATACAACTTGACTAATTACAAAAGACTTCATGCGGATCATCACACTGTCGGCCACATAGATCTGAGACTTCAATCTTTTTTTAGGAACACGCCATGCTTCGCAGAACATCTTCAAGATCATCCGCAGGATGTGTAACTCATCCGGTCGGCTAAGTTTAGGAAGAACATCATCATCCAGAAGTAATCCTTCAATTACGAGCTCAATCTTCAATGCGGACCACCAACACGAACTGGACACAATCCAAAGACTTCCACAAGCTTGCCTGAATCACCAAGAACATCCACACTACTTCTGATTTCTGAAATCATTCTCTCCTTCATCCAGAACTTCAAGAACATAGTTTGTCATCACTGTCATATTGGAATAGATGCTTGCGGACCTCCAAACCACGAATCAATTGAGTTGTCAATTCAAATTGACTTCCTAAACACTCCACCAAATCCGCAGAACAAGATATTGCACTTCCGGATCTCACTGGACCTATCTGTGTCACTCTGTCACCTCTGAACATCTGCCAGAACCGGTTTTACTCAAGTGCCCATAACTTCTTCAAATCTTCATGCGGACCTCTCAAATCTTTACTGGATCATCTTAAGACACATATCTACAAACCCTTTGATGCGCATCCTCTGATCTTCATCTTAGCTGGGATCTTTACCTCACTGTTTTCACTGTTCTTCTTTGTTCCTGATAGGACTAATTTTCTCAATATCCTCAGCATACAACTCATCCAATCTTTGACATCAATGCAATAGGAGTATGTTGACATCAATGACAACACCGGTTAGGCCCATACTTGCAACAAAGCTTTCACCTTTCTCATACCCCAAGCCATGCTTATCATCAACCCTCTTTTGACTTGCAAGAAGAACTTCAAGTTGGGCTGAGCTTATCTTGAATTTTTCTTTGTATTCATTTGCAGATTGAAGATCTTGTTTGAGAGTGTCTATTTGGTTCTCAAGTTGTTCTTCATTGTCTCTGGGTTCTTCAAGATTAGATTCAAGATGCCTGATTATTCTGTCCATTTTGTGGCAATCCTCTATTTTCTCTTTGAGGGATTGTTTTAGATTATCTTCAGTCTTTCTCTTCTCTTCAATTTCTTGGGTGAATCTCATAACCCCTGATTCCATTTCATGTCTTATCATAATCACTTCTTTTGACAACTTCTCACATAGCTTAGTTTTCTCATTCAGATCCTCATCAGTATTATTGGCTTCATTTTGATTTGCTAACTTCTGGAGTAGTTCCTTTATCTTTTTCACAGAAATACTGAGTTTTTCTTTCAGCTCATTGATGAAATCATCAGCGTCCTTAAGTTTTTCTCTCAAATCATTGACTTCAGAGTGGGATTGTTCAAGATCATCTAGGGCAGACTGAAGTTGTTCTTTCATACCATATGCATCCATTGAGATTCCCAGATCTTCCTCAAGCTGTTAGGCTTGTTTAGAGGAACTAGGCTCTGATACCAATTGTTGGAAACAATGCAGATAACTGAGAGGGGGGGTGAATCAGTTATATTATAACTTTTCTATTTTTACTTTCTTTTCTCATCTTATCATTTAAAGTTATATCAAAACAAAGCAATCATAAGAATTGAAAAAAAAATTAACACATAACACAAGGATTTTTAGATTTTTACGTGGAAACCCTGTTAAGGGAAAAACTACGGGGTGACTAACCCAAGATTGTATTCTTTGTTAAAAGAATAAAGAGTACAAATTTGACACTTGCCAATTAGGGCTCACTGCCCGTGCACACTGCTCACAAGAGGCCCACTGCCTACAAGAGACTTACAGTCTACAAATGCTTACAGATGATACCAAGGTGTTTGAATTGGTGAACAACATCTATACATGCAGGAATTCAGTTCCAGTTAGGTACAGTATACTGATCTGACACATTTCATTCTTCCTCTGCTCAATATTACTTTCCTGTCACATTCCGGGCTTGAATTACTGCCTTCGCACTTGACTCTGCTTTTCTTCGCACTTAATTATTCATACTACCACTTGCACTCTACCAGAAGCTTGAATCCATCGGGTATATATATCCGCATCAAGGATTTCCAACAACTTCTTAGTCGGCAACAAGAACACCTGAGATATTTGCAAGTTATTGATCTGTCGGCTGAATCCATGCTTGATTAGTGATGCGCATCAAAAACATAGGCATAGAAGTCATTAATCATGTCGGCCAACAATGTATAATGCCACAAATTGCTTGATCAACACCTTTTGCACATTCGGATTGAGATCTGATACTTTGTCGGTTAGTTCTTCCTTTGTCTGCTTTGCCTCACTGGAGCCCAACACTCAGATGCTCATATCTTTTTCATGTTTTATCACCGGAGGCTAAATTTTTGGAATACAATAGTCATGATACCCCTCTTGACTTGTCCAAGTCCACAACTTATTGAGTTACACCATCTGAGAGATCCGGACTTGATTGTCGAACCTTGTTACATACTCTGTTCTTGTTCACCGGACCAAAACAATCTTCAATTTGACTTCCGGTATAGGCATATTATGTACAACGGATGTGTGGGATAGACTTTGTTGCCATCAATGACAATACTTATGAAGCCACACAGTGTCTCTTGCCAACAATCAAATATAACACCCACCACCTTTTACCTACTATACCATATTAACATATTTCCAAAGGGGTGAACTTGGACTTGTTTTGAAATGGGGTTTGCCCATAGAGGATGAACTAGATGCCATTGTAATCCCTATGGCAACAAATTCAATAAACAACACATTTGAAAATTGAAACAAATAAAAACAAAATTTTTTATAAAGAACCTAATTGAGTTTAAAAAATTTAAGCATTTGCCATTGATTCATAAAAGAGATGAAAAATAAAATCAAAACAAAACAAAAATGTAGAGAAGAAAAAACTAAAAAAACCAAACTTCTTGTAGAAATCTTCCTCTACAATCTTCTTCGTAGCAAATGGGCTGTTGCACATGCGTTGGAATAGCAAACTGATCACATGGGAACCTTCACCGATCAATCTTCAACTCTATTTGTTTGATGCCAAATTATAATGAAAGTTCAACCAAAAATGAATGAGTTTTGTGTTTTGCATTCACAATGAGGTAAATAGTAGTGTTTTTGTCTTTAAAATGCATTGGAAAGAGGCTTTTAGGGTTAGGGCGAAGTCAACTCATAGTCAAATGAGTTATAATATTAAAAAAATGCAAAAAAAAAGTGAATGCCCAAATTCCATGGATTCACTAAGATTTGCCCCGGATTTGTCTCGGATTCACTTGGGTTCATCCTTGACGAATCTGTAGAGATTATGGCGGATCCTACCAGAATCCCAGACTGGATCGGATTTGCATTTGAATCCGGTTTTGAGCAAACCCAAATCCGGACTTGCAGGGAGCGAATCCGGTAACACAGATTAAATCTCTACTCTACATTTAGTCTACATTTTGCTAGTAGCACACAAAATTTTATTGTGAATGTTAGCAACTTTGCAAAGGTTAGAGAGAATATGGTTTGTGGATTGTGGACTAGTGTTTTTCATCTTTGAAGATTCAAGTTTTTAATCATAATGCAAAGAGAAAATAATAGGATCTAGAATGGATTTTTGACAAAGGAAGTGGAAGCATTTACTTCTTGCCTTCAAAAAGGATACTGTTGTGACCTTTTTACAACATCAACCCCAATTGCAAATTGGGTTCCCCTTTTTTTTGACTTGGCTTGGATTCTTGCTCTGATCTCGGACTTTCTAGCTCGTTTTCATGACAGTAGATGATGTTACTTGTCGAGTTGGATCATGGATGCTCAAAGAAGTGAACTTGACGGATCCTTCCGGCATGGGTTTGAAGCCCTAACTGCCTGTTTTGGACTATCCTTAGGAAGGAGTCTGTCTTGTTCCAATCTTGTTCCACTCCCGGCATGGAACTCAGTTCTAATCTTGTTCCAAAACTCCAGTCCAGGAGTCCAATCCGGAAGTCCAATCCAAAATCCTGTCCGGAAGTCCCTATCTTGGAGTCCTATTCCAAAGAGTTCCTGCCTGGAATCCCGTTCCAAGGTCTATCCAGATTCTTACCCCGACAAGGTCCTGAATTCAACAAAGCTTGTCACTCCTTGGCATGTTCATCTTTCCATCATGGAACTCAGTTCCCGAGGCGACAGCCCCACTCCGGCAAGACTAATCCAAAGGATATCCTTCTGATCCCGATCCAGGACTCATTCAATCTCAGATCATAACTCGGAGGATTTTCAATCAATAGAGTTTTCAGGGACTTAGAACATTTTCGAGACAGACATGTATCCAAGCACCCCTCTAGAAGACTTAAGGAACTATGCACAGGAATATTCCTGGTCGCATATTCCAGTACCAACTGGAATATGCGCCCAGGGAAGAAATTTCTTCTTGGTCGCATAATCTAGTAGGTACTGGATTATGCGCCTAGGGATGATTTTTTGTCCTGGTCACATAATCCAGTACCTATTGGATTATGCGCCCCAGGATTAGGATTGTCCTGTTCCACATTCCTGTCCAGTCTGGACTATGCAACTCATCAAGAATTCATTCCCGGACTTCTCTGTAAGTGCCTGAATGAAGAATTCACCGCCTGTTAGGAAAATTTTGCCATGAAGATTGGAATTCCCTGAGGGGATAATAGAAACTCCTTGTTTCGAATCCTGTATCGACGATCAAACCTCTGTGAAGCAACTGAAACAACTCAAATTCCACTTGAAACAGAAGCAAAAGTCCTTGAGGCAAAACCCAAGCAGGAAAAATCCAAGTCGCATTCTTCACTTGCAGGTGGATTTTGCGCTCAGGAAGGAATTTGTCTTGGAGCGCAGAATCCAGTTGCAGGTGGATTATGCGCCCAGGAGGAAAAATCATCCAGGTCGCATAATCCTGCTCTAGCTGGATTTTGCGACCAGGATTCCAGGGCTCCCAGGAACCTGCACTTCAGTAAGCCAATTCAGTCCAGCAGGAAAATATGGGAAGATTCCTGTTCAACATGGAAAATTCAACCTTCAGTCTGACAAATCCTTCACAGAAGCCAAAATTTCAAGGCCTTGACCAAATTTCAAGCCAAAATTCATAAGGATCCTTCCAAGGAAGAATTTGTCCTTGTTGCATTTTCCAGTCAAAGGTGGATTATGTGCTCCAGGATGAAATTTCTTCCTGGTCGTAGAATCCAAGACCACCTAGAATATGCGCTCCTGGACAACTGGCCTGCAAGATGAAATCCCTGATCCAACCTGGATATGTGACTTGCATAAGGAGGTTCTGGAATCCAGTCTGCAAGTTCCTACATGAAAAGCTTCCTGACCTTGATATAAAGTCTCACCTTGAAATCCGAGATCCCTAACGGGATAGAAGGTACTCCTGAGGTCAAATGACAGAGTCTCTGATCCAAGTAGAAGAAAATCCATCCATGCCAACACAGAGTGGTGAAACCCTTAGCTAAAAACTCAAAAAATTGAACACCCAAGGCAGAGGTCGCATAATCCATGACCACCTGGATTATGCGCCCATGGAAGAAATTTGTCCTAAGCGCAGAATCCAGAAGCTCATGGAATATGCGCTCCAGGATAGATGAATTCCAGGACTTGAAGGAATCCCCGACCATCTGGAACCTACACTCTAGGACGGATGAAAATCCCCGACTCCATGAAATCCCCGACACCTCGAAATCCGCACCACCGCTTGAGGAGAATAGGACAAAACACTATGGCGGCTATCTAGGTCGGTCCAGGGGATTTTCCTTTTTTTTATTATTATTTTCCTCCAGTCTGGGTCGGCCAAGTGGCAAGGGAGGTCATTTTGCCTATATAAAGGAGGGCGCTCACCTTCTTTTTCTCATTCAAAACACAATTCAAGGGCAGCAAGAGCAGAAATAAACCTTCTAGGAGCAGAATTTGTCATTCCTTATCATTCCAAAAGCAAATTTCATCACTTGAGGGGTGAATTTATCCAAGGATATTGCAGATTTCACCATTTCCAAAGCTGAAGTTCTTCATTGGAGCAGATTTCTGAAGTTTTCAAAGGCAGAAATTCATCTTCCTAGGGCAGACTTCATCCTCCAAGTCCAAGACTCCTTCACCCCAAGGCGAATCCTTCTCAAAGACTCAAATTTCTGAAAATTCCTAAGGCAGATTTCTTGGCAAAAATCCATTAAAACTCAGAAATTCCTGCATGAAAATCAGAAATCCATCCAAAATCAGAAATTTCATTGAAGGTCAAAGTTCCTTGTCCAAGAGGAAGGTATGTGAATGCATAGGATAGTTCTTCTTACTTGGAATAGTATTGTTCTCTCCTTCCTATGTACTTTAACATTTATCAAACTTTTGTCCCACATGCATAAATTTGTTGTAAAACCTTCTCATGTTTGTGGATAAAAACCCTCATCCCGCCTCCACTCTTACTCCTCACAATCTTATACTTGTTTTTTCTTTCCTTGATTCCGTAGGTGAATGGCAAGTGCCAAGGCAAGCTCTTCAAGACAAACTCAAATGAAGGCTGCCCTCAGAGGAACACTTCCAGAGTCCAGAATCATCTCAGAATGGGCGAACATGGGAGACACCAACATCCATCCCTCGAGCATGGAGGAAATTAGGAAGTGAATCTACGGAATAGATGGACGTCCTCCATCCCAGCTTGCAGCTAAGATCGTCCTAAAGGGGGTTGCCTCCGCCGCATGTTTACTGCCCGCCATTCCTTTTCCCGAGCTGATCATGGAATGTTTCATGCACTATGATCCTAAACGAAGGATGGTTGTCGACCGCAACAACACAGTGGTAGCCTACTTCTCCAAGGAAAAGATTGCGGAGGCATTCAACATTCCTGTCTATAGTCCCATCGAGTACACAAGCAAGGAGGAGGCAGCCGACATGTTCTAGGCCGATCCGGCAACCTGTTTTGGGATCATCAACAAATCTTTGATGCAGAGGAAAAGGCCTCATCGTTCCAAGTTGCCAAGAACACTCCTTAAATCCGACTTCAAGCAAGAGCATGGAGACTTTGTCGTCATGCTGAACAGGATCATGGGAAGTCCTCAGTCCTCTACCTTCGAGCCATGGATGTTCTATTACATCAAGGAGGTCACCGCTGGGACGAAGATGATTGACTGGCCTCGACTCCTCAGTGACAGTATTGATGCACAATTCCAAAATCTGGAGGAATCAAAGACCTTTTACATGAGTTCCTATGTGATCTATATGCTGGCAAGGAATAATAAATATCGAGGACTGTCATGGAAGGGACGTATCGGGAATCAAGAAAGGCAAGTTAGAGTCTATGATTGTTACACCTAGCTTCATCTCCATAACATAAACCATTTCAGGAAGTTTAATGACGCATTCGCCATGCACATCACAAGGACCCTCCAAGGAAACACTCACCAAAGGTTGTCACCCGAATCCAAGCAGTTGATCAGGACATATGGCTCCTGGTTCATCCAATTCCTGAAGTTCACATACATCCGAGTGCAAGGATTCTCCGCCTACCCATATAGACTGCTGAGGTATCCTTCGGACAAGATGGCCCTGCTAGAGTTAACAAGGCAACTCTCGGCATATGACAAAGTTCAGAAGAAGAAGAAGAAGGCCGGGCTAGACTACCCAGTCCAGACAGAAGATGCGGTCGAAGCATGCCCATCTCTCCAAGCCACAGAAAAATCCGAAGAGGAGCTACAGTTCTATAACCTGGTGACTCATTCCTTCAGGGAGAACTTTGACCCGTTCAATACCACCCGGGTAGCATGTGGAAGGAGGCAGACATAAGGTACATCTGGAGGACCACTGGGCAAATGCTGAGGATGACTTCGAAGTGCGAGGAGAATATGTTCCCGGCTTTTAGTTGACATGATCAGGGCCACCCAGATCTTTTTAGTTGTAATGTTCCGTTTTCTAGCTTGATCTTATAGTTGACCGTTGGCCTATTCCGGAGACCCGTAGGCTACTCGGAGGTTGAAATTGGGGTTTAATGTTTTGGTGGTTGCTTTTGTTCATGGATTGTGGTTTGGTTGGCGGTTTCTTTCCGGGTTTGTTCTCCTTAGTCCCTGTTGGTTACGGCTATTTTTAGTAAGTTTAGGATTGGCACCAGAACGGGATTTTGAGAGTGGGGTTGGATTCGTCTTGTCAAGACCTTTCCAATGAGCTATAGATCATTGAATTCCGACTTCATCTTGGCCTCCGTTTTAAAGTCCGTAAATTAAACATTATTATTTAATATTAATGTTGTTTTAAGAGAGGGGACTTTAAAGGTGAGGTTGAAAAAGAGGATTATATTATTTTCCCTCTCATGTTTTATCCCATATGCAAGAGGATTTTAGAGACTCCCAGTTGGAAAAGTATAAAAGGAGGAAGAGTGCTCTCATTTCGGCATCCGAAATCTTGATAATGTTATGCTGCCGGATTGGCCTTGGGATTGCTTCGAGGAATGTATGCCTCCTAGCTTGGCATTGCTTCTCGCTTGAAAGATAGCGACTAGTGGTGAAATAGTCTAGTTTGTGAGTTTACATTGGGATTTGTGCATTGTAATCAGCTTTTGGCTTTCGTTCAGTTTTGCATATTAGAGTTTCTTCTTGCATTGCATTTTTAGCTACAACAGATTTGTGTTTTATTCATAAGTCAAAAAACAACAAAAATATTGTTCTGGGTATTCTCTTATTCTCATTGTCTGGTCAAGGCCTCACTTTCCTCCAGTTTGTAGACTTTTTTGAGATAGCTGTGATTTTTTAAAGGCAGATCGCCCTTTCTTGAAGGCCGTACCATCTGCTGGTGCATTGGAATCTGTGCATAAATAATACATGGCATTTTGATCTGTTTTCAATGTTCTATCCTAAGCATCATCATTCTTAGGGAATATTGCATTTTGTTTCAAGTCAGTCGGATGAGTTATGAGGGAGATATGAGCATATGAGTAAATTCATAGGTTGCTGTTTTTAATTTAAAGGCGAATGAGCTTCATTTTGTAAACTGCAGTAGTACTGGCAGTAATTCTCAATCTTGTTCAATACTGATTTGTAATGCTCATCTCTACTTCCAGTATTTGCTTTTGTATTTACTTTACCTCCGCCCTATGGTAGCTACTTTCCCATTCCGGGATAGAAAGCACATTCTGGGTGTTGAGTACTTTCAGCATTACAGTTATTTCTTTCAAGCATTGTAATTTGTAATACTCCGCCATATGGTCGCCTCAACTCCATATTGGATTGGGTAGCACATACTTGGTGTCGAGTTCTCTTTCAGTACTTAGTGTAGAAGACCCTCTGACCATATGCTCGCCATCATCGGCGCCATTCTTGGTTAGAGTTATTGCATAAGCATTTTGATTAAGATCCTCTGACCAATGCTCACACCTTGCCCACATCAGGATCCTGGTGTACATTCTGGTTAGAGTTGCTTCAGCAACGTTTTGGTTTAGCTGCTAACCTTAACGGGTGCATTGGTTTGTAATTTGTAATTTGAAAAAACAAAAAAATTTGGCTCGGAATATTTCAGTGGTATCAGAGCCACGCATCCTGCCATCCTGTGAAAACAACCTTCTATGAGTGACAGAGAACAGAGGTACTTAGCAAGAGAATACAAGAAGGCTACCAGTCAGTTTCATTGGCATCAGGCCCCAGAAGGTCAGACAGCTTCAGAGGTATTGAGAGCCAATTGGGAGTCTCCTCCTGAAGGAGAAATGGGGGATAATGAGGGGACGTCGGGAGGTAACAAAGATAATAATGGGAAAGGAAGAGAAAGATCATTAAGTCCGGCAAAGAGGTTCGAGAGGAAGATGGATACTTTAATGGATATGATATCTCTCATGATGGGGAGAATGGGTCAGAACCAACCTCTACTGAATAATTCAGGACATGGTGGAGAACACAGTGCCACCAACCAGCATAACGAACATGCTGCTCAGTCTGATTCAAATAACACAAACATTTCTTCTAGGCCATTCAAACCCACTTTCTTGGCACCAGTAAAACCTCATCTTGATCCAGAAGAAAATGTGTCATTTGTTGAACAGTTGAGACTCGGCCGCGTTGAGTATGATTCTCTACCTGATGAAATTAAGGCAGGTATGTCTTATAATGATTTTATAGATCATAAAAGGAAGGATAGAGGACAAGGAAGACATTATGAACAAAGGAGGACAATAGTTCATGGGGATTTGCATCAAGCTATCAACAAGGTTATGCTTCCACATTTTGATGGGAGTGACAATAGTTCAGCCAGAGCTTGGATACAGAAGTTAGACAACTATCTAGCTCTTAGACCCATGGAGGAGGAGGAGGTGATTAAGTTCGCTACGCTACACCTGGTGTAAGATACCCAACTAATTCTACCAAAATTTTTCCTTACTTAAACAATTTTACTTGCTATTAATTCATCAACTACCGCAACAATACAAAGATATACATCAAAGACAACTACTTGAATGAGAGTTGGGTACTTGTCTAGTTACTTGATTCAATCAACTTGCAATGTCTTATTACATGGATAATGCTTTCAATAGCATGAAGTACAACTTATCCCATGGAATTACAAAAGGAAAGGCCTTGAAACCTTGATGATTACAATGGGCGCCTATACTTGATCGACTCAATTGGACTCAATGATGTCAACTGAACGTCAACATCTCACAATATCACAAGGGAGCATCACCTTGCTTGTTGAGGGAGCATCACCCCAACACTTGAAACTCGCAGGCCTCAAGATTACAAGCTCAAGAGCTTTGCAGAGAGAATTTTGTCAAATGCATAGATGCCAAATGAATGAGAGAGCTCCTCCTTTTATAGGCCTTTCAAAGGTAATGAAGGCACGTTTCCCAAGAAGCATATCCAAGGGAATATTCCATCTGAAGACTCATTCTGAGTTGGCAAGCTTATCCAGAGACCTTGACACGGATCCCGAAGACCTTCTGTGGACCAATGAGAGCTTAGGTAGTTACAACTACCTTATCTCTGACTAGGCGCCATATTGCAAAGTCCTCCATGCTAGGCGCCAACTTGAAAGAGGTAGAAACCAGGATAGGCGCCTTCCCAAGTTAGGCGCTTCCTAGAGATAACCAAGACTCAGAAAGTGCGCCTCATCAATGATACTTGTTTTTATTTGTGCTCAACCACTTGTCCTGTGATGTTCTCTTGTAGGTGAATGAAGAATTGAGGTGGGGCGCAGTTCCAAGGTGGTACAGGAGGCAAAGTGCGCCCTAGGCAATTGTATGCTCTTCCTTGTCATTTGATCTACTTTTGATAAGTGACCCTTAGACAACATTCTATCTCCTTAGCAAGATGAATGGATCTTCAACATCCAAATCTAGTTTTAGGCGCATTTTCAAGGCTCTGGATTTATGAGATGGCGCCTATCATCCTGGAGAGCTCAATCCACGTCTACAAAGTGTTTTCAACCTAAGGCGCCAAACAGGGTCATTGAACTATGCCTTAATGAGGTATCTTGATCCTAGGCGCCGTTTTGAGGTGGCAAGAGCTTGGATTTGTGCCTAATGAAGTTTTGATACTTCCAAACTCTTAACTATATTCATCCAAGCTTAGGCGCTCAAATGGAGAGTCCCTGGAATCATACATGGGCGCCTTGTTGCTCTGGGCGCTCATTATAGAATGCTACAACTTGACACTAGCGCCTAGAGGGAATCCACTCAGAACCCTTCATTCTAGATGCTTATCAACTTTCCATCCTGAAGCGCCAATCCATAGGATCTTATTCTAGCGCCTTAGGCGCTCATTCTGGTTTGCACCAAGAGGAATTCGCGCCTAGAGCATTCTCCACACACTCTGAACTTAGAAAATCAAATCAAGTGGGCGCCTTAGGAAGGATGTGACTTTTTCTTGTACAATCTTCATCTCAAGCCATATCTAAGTCAACTTCTGCCAAGCGCCCTTCATGTTGAGTGAATTGAAAGACCTTTTCATGCTTAGGCGCATCATGGTGTCTGTGAAAAGGTGAACTGGCGCCCTCCCTTGAATGGCTCATCCCCATGCAAATGTTCACTTCCGGAGGCATGAAGTAAGTTTCAGAACATCACTGCTATTAGCGCCTACATGATTTGGAGGATTTGAAGTCCATTTTATCCATGAGGCGCAATTTTGAGATGAACTGATATGAGTTTGGCGCCCAGTCTTGAATTGCTCAATTCTTCCTTGAGAGCGCTCATACTAGATGTCTTTGCAATGCAAGAAACCAATTGTCTTAGCAAGTGCCCTGGCATTCTTGAGGAGCTTGAGTAACATTCACCCCCTGGAGTCTTGTTTAGGCGCATATCAGAGTAGCTATTACTAGGCGCACATTTGGGAGGATTTGGCATGGAAAATGCGCCTAGCTAGACTTAGCCAATTTCCTGTGAATTTTGAAGTGTATGATGTTTCAAAAGTTGCTAATATCATCTCCACAGATAGCGCCACTCCTTGCCTCATGCCCTGACAACTTGAACAGATGAAATGGCTCTCAAACTTAGCCAAACTTTAAGTTTCTGACTTGGATCCTGCAAAACAATAGAATTGAATTAGTCAAAACCACTTCATTCCCTTATCATTCTGAATTAGCCTCCGGGAATGATCAATAGGCTAATCCATTCTTTACTGGATGATCAAGCCGGAAACGGGGACATGACACCTGGATGGGGTGGTGCACGAGTGGTGGTACCATGGTCTAGTCACCTTGGGTCATCGGTCTATCACTACCTATGATGAGTTTACCAATAAGCTCATAGAGAGATTTGAGAAAAAAGATCTAGAAGTGCATTTCAGAGAATTGGCACAACTTAAGCAATATGGTACAGTTGATGCCTACATAGCTGAGTTTCAAAGGCTTTCAGTCATGGTCACAGGAGTCACTAAGAGGCGCTTGGTGATCCTATTCAGTGAAGGATTGAGGGAGCCACTCAAGGGTTGGATTAAAGCTTTTGATCCACCTTCTCTACAAGAGGCAATGAAGAAGGCAAGAAACATGGAGTGGGCTGCTCCTAAAGCAAAGTTTCAACCCAAGCCATCATTTCACAAAAGAGATAAAGGAAAAAGACCTTAGCATAAGGAGTTCAAACAACGTCAACCTCATGTCACAAGGTTGGATCCTAAGACACTTAATGAACTCTCAGAAAAAAAGGGTTATGTTTCCGGTGTAGAGAAAAATGGTCCTAAGATCATGTTTGCCCAAAAGGGGGCAAATTTCATCAAATTGAATACTATTCAGCTGAAGAAAGTAATTCTAATTTGTTAGACCAGCAGTCTGATTCTTAAGACAGTGAAGTGGAAAAGGTCCCAGAGGAATCCGAAGATGAAAAGGGAAGTGGAGGCACTTTGGCTCAACTTTCGAGCTTTCAAAGGAATGAATCCTTCAAAGTTCGAGGGATGATTAAGGGGCAACGCATAGTTGCTTTGATTGACACTGGAGCAACGCATAACTTCATTGACGAAGCTGTAGTGGCAAAGAAGGGGCTGCAAACAGAAGAGTTTGAAGGCTTCAAGGTTATGGTTGCTGATGGTTTTCACATCACCTGCACCAAGAAGATCTCAAACATGACCATGCAAGTGGGAAACTATGAAGTCAAGGATGACTTCTATGTAGTCAAAATTGGAGATACGGATGCCGTCCTAGGCATTCAATGGCTGCGTTCACTTGGGGAGATCACTCTAAATCTGCAAACCATGGAGCTCAAGTTTCATTCCGAAGGGAAGAATGTAGTGATAAGAGGAATGTCCAATGGTGGTCCTCGGATTGTGTCATTCAAGAGGATGGTGAGGCTGATTCGTCATGATCAAGTTGAGTGGGCTGCAGAGTGTATGATTCTTCCTGCTAGTCCGGTTGAAACAAAGAGAGACTACCCTCCTGATATTCAGTCTTTACTCACAAAGAAGAGCAAGGTGTTTGCTGATTTACCTCTTGGACCACCTCCTGATCGAGGTTCGGAGCATGTCATAGAGCTCAAGGAAGGAGCTAAACCAGTTATTACAACTCTTTATCGGTATCCTAAGAAGCAAAAGGACGAGATTGAGAAAAACATTCGAGAACTCTTGGAGATGGGCTTCATTTGTCCAAGCAAGAGCCCCTTTGCGTCGGCAGTTGTCCTGGTAAAGAAGGACGGTACCATCCGCATGTGTGTGGACTATCGTGCTTTGAATCAAAGCACCATCAAAAATCGATATCCCATCCCGAGGATAGATGAGCTCATTGATGAGCTACATGGAGCCAAGTTCTTTTCAAAGATCGATTTGAGATCGGGTTATTACCAGATTCGGATGAGAGGATCCGATGTTGAGAAGACAGTATTTAGATGTCACTATGGCCACTTCGAGTTTCTAGTCATGCCATTTGGGTTGACTAATGCTCCTGCTACCTTCCAGTCATGTATGAACAAAATCTTTCAGAAGCAGTTGAGGAAGTTTGTATTGATATTTTTTGATGACATCCTGATCTACAGCAAGACATGGGAAGAACATCTCAAGCACTTGGAGGAAGTGCTTAGCATCCTGGAATCAGAGAGTTTGTTTGCCAAAGAATCCAAATGTGAATTTGGAATGAAGGAGTTACTTTACCTTGGCCATATAATCAGTGCTGAAGGAGTGAAGGTTGATCCTGAAAAGATCAAGGCAATTGTTGATTGGCCACCTCCTGAGAATTTGATTCATCTGAAATGATTTTTGGGTCTTTGTGGATTCTACAGAAGATTTGTGAAGGGCTACTCTCAGAATGCTGCTCCTCTTACTGACCTCACGAAAAAGGGTGCCTTTTGTTGGTCAGAAAAGGCTCAAACTACTTTTGATAAATTTAAAGGGATCATGAGCTCTTGTCCGGTGTTAGCTATCCCAGACTTCTCCAAGCCGTTCGAGCTACAGTGTGATGCATCCGGTGAAGGAGTTGGGGCTGTTTTGATGCAAGACAAACATCCCATTGTGTTTGAAAGCAGAAAATTAAGAGGTGTTGAAAGGACCTACTCCATCTACGACAAGGAGATGCTTGCCATTATGCATGCATTAGCTAAGTTCAGACAGTACTTGGTGTGAAGCAAGTTTGTGGTCAAGACTGATCACAATAGCCTCAAGCACTTCATGCATCAAAGAGATTTGAACGAGAGGCAACAAAAGTGGGTGAGTAAGCTTCAAACTTACGATTTTGACATCGAATATGTCAAAGGGAAAAACAATATTGTGGCTGATGCTCTATCTAGGAGACCTCATTTGAGCTCATTGTGTGAGCTTACAGCTAATTGGAGGGACATGTTGCTTGCTGATTATGCCAAAAATCAGTTTGCAACCAGCATCATTGAGGGTACTTTTCTTGACGAAAGGTACAAAGTGGTCGAAGGGCTGATACCCTACAAGGGTAGAATCTTTGTGGTGGCTGATTCTAAGCTCAAAAAGAAGATTTTGTTGACCTTTCATGACATTCCACTTGCTGGTCATCAAGGGTTTTTCAAGACATATAGGCAGATCAGGGAAAGATTTTCTTGGAAAGGGCTGAAAGGGGAGGTTCAACGATACATTCAGGAGTGTCCCACTTGTCAGATGAACAAAAATGAGCATACTTTACCAGCTGGTCTTCTGCAACCTCTTCCCATTCCCAATCAAAAATGGGAAAGCATATCAATGGACTTCATCACAGGGTTGCCCAAGGTTCAAGGTAAAGACTGTATCTATGTTGTAGTGGACAGATTAACAAAATTTGCTCATTTCTTCGCCATTGCCAGCTCTTTTTCAGCAGCCCAAGTTGCAGATCTGTTTTTTCATGAGGTGTTTAGATTGCATGGGTTGCCAAAAAACATTGTGAGTGATAGGGACAGCAAGTTCCTAAGCACTTTTTGGCAAGAGGTTTTCAGAATGAGTGGTATAGTGCTTACTCCAAGCACTAGTTATCACCCTCAAACCGATGGACAGACAGAGATAGTGAACAAGTGGTTGGAAGGTTACCTGAGAAACTATGTTTCAGAGCAGCAAAGAGCTTGGGTGAAGTGGCTTCACATGGGCGAGTATTGTTATAATTCTTCTTTTCACATGTCAATAAGGATGTCACCTTTCATGGCTCTTTACGGTTATGAGGCTCCTAGCTTTGCTGATTTGGTGTTTGGTGATAGCAAAGCCCCTCAGGCCAAAGATTTGTTTCAGCAGAGTCAAGATATCTTGAACTCATTGAAGAACAATCTTCAGATTGCACAGAATCAGCAGATGTACGCTGATCAGCGGTGTGTTGAGCGCTCTTTTGAAGTTGGAGATATGGTTTATCTTCGACTACAACCTTATAGACAGTCCACTCTCAAGAAAAGTGGAGCTGAGAAGCTCAAACCACGTTTCTATGGGCCGTTCAAGGTCACTAGGAAGGTGGGGGCAGTAGCTTATGAGTTGGAGCTACCTTCGGATAGCAGAGTGCACAATGTATTCCACGTGTCTCGCCTCAAGAAGGCACTTGGACACAATGTTGTTGCTTCATCACAGTTGCCACCTTTGGATGAAGAAGGATAGTTAGTTTTGATACCAGAAGAGATTCTTAATTCCAGGGAGCATTCCTTGAGGAAAAGAACTATCAGAGAGTATTTGGTGAAGTGGAAGAACTTGCCTATGGAGGATGCTACTTGGGAGAATGATGAGATTCTGCAGCATCCAGGCTTGCAATTGCTTGAGGACAAGCAATCTTGGGAAGGGCGGACTGTAATGTTCCGTTTTCTAGGTTGATCTTTTACAGTTGACTGTTGGCCTATTCCGGAGACCCGTAGGCTACTCGGAGGTTGAAATTGGGGTTTAATGTTTTGGTGGTTGCTTTTGTTCGTGGATTGTGGTTTGGTTGGCGGTTTCTTTCCGGGTTTGTTCTCCTTAGTCCCTGTTGGTTACGGCTATTTTTAGTAAGTTTAGGATTGGCACCAGAACGGGATTTTGAGAGTGGGGTTGGATTCGTCTTGTCAAGACCTTTCCAACGAGCTATAGATCATTGAATTCCGACTTCATCTTGGCCTCCGTTTTAAAGTCCGTAAATTAAACATTATTATTTAATATTAATGTTGTTTTAAGAGAGGGGACTTTAAGGGTGAGGTTGAAAAAGAGGATTATATTATTTTCCCTCTCATGTTTTATCCCATATGCAAGAGGATTTTAGAGACTCCCAGTTGGAAAAGTATAAAAGGAGGATGAGTGCTCTCATTTCGGCATCCGAAATCTTGATAATGTTATGTTGCTGGATTGGCCTTGGGATTGCTTCGAAGAATGTATGCCTCCTAGCTTGGCATTGCTTCTCGCTTGAAAGATAGCAACTAGTGGTGAAATAGTCTAGTTTGTGAGTTTACATTGGGATTTGTGCATTGTAATCAGCTTTTGGCTTTAGTTCAGTTTTGCATATTAGAGTTTCTTCCAGCATTGCATTTTTAGCTACAGCAGATTTGTGTTTTATTCATAAGTCAAAAAACAACAAAAATATTGTTCTGGGTATTCTCTTATTCTCATTGTCTGGTCAAGGCCTCACTTTCCTCCAGTTTGCAGACTTTTTTGAGATAGCTGTGATTTTTTAAAGGCAGATCGCCCTTTCTTGAAGGCCGTACCATCTGCTGGTGCATTGGAATCTGTGCATAAATAATACATGGCATTTTGATCTGTTTTCAGTGTTCCATCCTAAGCATCATCATTCTTAGGGAATATTGCATTTTGTTTCAAGTCAGTCGGATGAGTTATGAGGGAGATATGAGCATATGAGTAAATTCATAGGTTGCTGTTTTTAATTTAAAGGCGAATGAGCTTCATTTTGTAAACTGCAGTAGTACTGGCAGTAATTCTCAATCTTGTTCAATACTGATTTGTAATGCTCATCTCTACTTCCAGTATTTGCTTTTGTATTTACTTTACCTCCGCCCTATGGTAGCTACTTTCCCATTCCGGGATAGAAAGCACATTCTGGGTGTTGAGTACTTTCAGCATTACAGTTATTTCTTTCAAGCATTGTAATTTGTAATACTCCGCCATATGGTCGCCTCAACTCCATATTGGATTGGGTAGCACATACTTGGTGTCGAGTTCTCTTTCAGTACTTAGTGTAGAAGACCCTCTGACCATATGCTCGCCATCATTGGCGCCATTCTTGGTTAGAGTTATTGCATAAGCATTTTGATTAAGATCCTCTGACCAATGCTCACACCTTGCCCACATCGGGATCCTAGTGTACATTCTGGTTAGAGTTGCTTCAGCAACGTTTTGGTTTAGCTGCTAACCTTAACGGGTGCATTGGTTTGTAATTTGTAATTTGAAAAAACAAAAAAATTTGGCTCGGAATATTTCATTAGTCCCGGATCAAGTTAAGGAGGATGGAAGGCAAGTCCAGCCGTTCTTCGAACAAGAGAAGGATAAACCTCTTCCACCCTTGGTTTGGTCCGATCTTGAGGTCACCCACTTAGACAATCTAATGGCACTTGTGCTAACGATAACATAGAAGTGGATAAACCAACAAACGGAGAAATTGCGCAAGAAGGGCATCTGCCTGACTTATGACTTGATGGGGGACTTGGATTCTCAGTCTTCCGAAGAGGACATGACCTAAGGAATTCCCGCAAAGGAACAAGGAACAGGAAAACAGGAAGTAAGGAGCAGGACTGCGGAGGATCCATCAGCGAAAAGAGTGAAGGCTCGGAAGGAGTCTATCAGGAGACCCGACGAGGAGGAGCAGAATGCAAGTAGGCCTCATTCCGCCAACACTTCTTCCATCTGGGAGATTGATCTTTTTTCCGATGACAATATGCAAACAGTTAAAGATAAAGGGCCCGTGGAGGAGGAAATGTTCTCGAATGAGCAAGCTGATCAGGGAGATAATGAGTCCATGGATTCCGCCCGGGAACGGACTCCTAGCCTGGTTGTAGAAAATTGTCCTAACCCTCCACCACGGAATCTGGGGGAGGTCCGACTTGAGGACATGCTCCATCACCCTGATTTGGAATTCCTCGACGAGGAGTTCAATTCCGGCGAAGTACTGATATCCACACCACAAGTTGATCAAGAGCCGCAGGAACCACAAAGGGAAGTCAATCCATCCGCAAGACCCAAATGGTTACAGGATAGGTTGAAGAAGAAGACAGTCCAGAAGAATGATCCTTCCACTGAACTTGGTAATTTCCTGGCCAGGATAGGGAAATCCACGGATCCAAAGAAGGCAAAGAAGTTTTCCAGGATCACAAGAGATGAATCAGGGTCTCGTCGAGTAGAGGTAGCAGTTCCCAGGGTGAGCGAGACGAAAGAAGACATCAGTCCTGAGGATTTTGACATAGTGAAGGTCGACCTTGGTGGTGCAGGAGCACCTTCACAAATTAATGTTTCCATAGGAGTTTGATTAAAATGATCCAATATTGTAATGATTCATCATTGTATAAGGTTAATCAAGTCATTGTTATGTATTAGAGGTCACTAGGAAGTTCAAATATGCAAAATATTGCAAACCATGTAAATGTTGTCAATGTAAAGTTGGAAAAAAGATGAAGAATGATGGAAGGTGAAGAGTCATTTGGCTCTTGGTTCACTCCAAGATAGTGAGAAACTGAAAATACATGTTTAATGCCTTTAAAAAGGCCTTGTATACCTTTGAAAACTGGGAGGTGATTGAAGATTGAGAATGGAATGGTAAAAAGCAATGTTTTTTGTATTATACTTTAGAAATTTTCTGTTTTCTTGCATGGTACGGCCCAGTAAGGGTAGGAGGACATTTATTTTTGATTTCAAATGAAAGTATATCCAATCACCCTCCCTTTCCTTTTTGTCTCATCTAATTTGGTGCAATATTGAGGAAGTTATGACTGTTTTAGTGACTGCAATTTCTAGAATTCTCCTATAACAGTCCTGTTGCAGCATTTGGTACAGTTTTGTACGGATAGATACAGGGGAAAGCCATATATGGTTGGAAAGAGTCTTGAGTCTAATTTCCATTTCTTTTTGTTGCATCAAATTTCATTAAGATTTGAATAAGTTATGGCATTTTTATTGAGGGTAGGTCTGCAGAGTTTAATTTTTTGAAAATGCAGTTTAAAAATATACATGGTACGACCTGGTATGGCCTTACATTGATGAATATAATAGATGGATAGAAAGATATGTGTTTTTAGTTTACAATTATTTTGGTTTGGTATAATTTCATTAAGTTTTGTGAGAGATATTGGAATTTTGGTGAGGGCAGGTCTGAATGCTGCCTAGGGTTTGTAGTTTTGGGAAAAGAGTCATAACTTTCTCCCCTACCATTGGATCTTCATGAAAATTGGAGGAAAAATATGTATTAATGTTCTCTTCAACCTGACCAAAGAAATTGGATTAGTTCTTTGATTTGTTAATGTTATTGAGGATAGTTTTGGTCCTATCTCTGCATCACATTGGTATCAGAGCTGGCGAAAGATTTGGGTGGTGTGTATTTTTTTTTTTTTTTTCCTGTCATTGAGAAGGCAGGTGAAGAGCAAGAAGATCTTGATTGTGTAGATAGATCGCCGAGGGAGACAATCTACACCTTTTGGATTTTGTATTGCTCAGTTGTTTGGTTGCAGGTGCTTGTTCCATCTAGCTGCGAGAAAGAAGTTTCTGAGGTTGTGTGTGAGGGCAGACAAGATGAGGTCTATCATGACCATTCTCCAATGGAGATTAGGCTGGATAAGGGTGCAGAGAGAAACCACTAAGGAGAGAGTGGTAGGTGCATCACCAGGATCTGCTGTTGGGTGAGATGAATGGTTTGGTGAGTTGGTGTGGTAAGGCAGTAGAGAGATGGATACCTGACTGAAGAAGCACTTGATGTTGTAGCCTGAAGAGTACTCCACTGATGGGAGTAGAGGGAGCTTGAAGATGCTCTAAGATGATGGTAGTTCAGATTTTGTTGGTTGGTTGGTCACCTTTCTATTGATGTGAAGATTGAAACCTGAAGCTAAAGATGAAGAGACAGACAGAGATGCAGAAAAAGACTTTTGTTGCAGATACATTTCCAAGGGACTTGGAAATCTTTGTTGGTTGGTTGTATGGTGCAGGAGCACCTTCACAAATTAATGTTTCCATAGGAGTTTGATTAAAATGATCCAATATTGTAATGATTCATCATTGTATAAGGTTAATCAAGTCATTGTTATGTATTAGAGGTCACTAGGAAGTTCAAATATGCAAAATATTGCAAACCATGTAAAGGTTGTCAATGTAAAGTTGGAAAAAAGATGAAGAATGATGGAAGGTGAAGAGTCATTTGGCTCTTGGTTCACTCCAAGATAGTGAGAAACTGAAAAAACATGTTTAATGCCTTTAAAAAGGCCTTGTATACCTTTGAAAACTGGGAGGTGATTGAAGATTGAGAATGGAATGGTAAAAAGCAATGTTTTTTGTATTATACTTTAGAAATTTTCTGTTTTCTTGCATGGTATGGCCCAGTAAGGGTAGGAGGACATTTATTTTTGATTTCAAATGAAAGTATATCCAATCACCCTCCCTTTCTTTTTTGTCTCATCTAATTTGGTGCAATATTGAGGAAGTTATGACCGTTTTAGTGACTGCAATTTCTAGAATTCTCCTATAACAGTCCTGTTGCAACGTTTGGTACGGTTTTGTACGGATAGATACAGGGGAAAGCCATATATGGTTGGAAAGAGTCTTGACTCTAATTTCCATTTCTTTTTGTTGCATCAAATTTCATTAAGATTTGAATAAGTTATGGCATTTTTATTGAGGGTAGGTCTGCAGAGTTTAATTTTCTGAAAATGCAGTCTAAAAATATGCATGGTACGACCTGGTACGGCCTCACATTGATGAATATAATAGATGGATAGAAAGATATGTGTTTCTAGTTTACAATTATTTTGGTTTGGTATAATTTCATTAAGTTTTGTGAGAGATATTGGAATTTTGGTGAGGGCAGGTCTGAATGCTGCCTAGGGTTTGTAGTTTTGGGAAAAGAGTCATAACTTTCTCCTCTACCATTGGATCTTCATGAAAATTGGAGGAAAAATATGTATTAATGTTCTCTTCAACCTGACCAAAGAAATTGGATTAGTTCTTTGATTTGTTAATGTTAATGAGGATAGTTTTAGAACTCCTACCTCTGCATCACTTGGACTAACCACGAAGGATCAAGAAATGGAGGAGCTAGAGGATTCCGTTGCCGCCATCAAAGAAAGATTGAGAAAGGAAGAAGAAAAGAACCAACTGAAGAGGGAGAATGATGAATTAAGGCAGTACATCCAGCGGCTCATGGGCCCATTGCAGTCTGCCCAAGGAGCGACAGTCCAACCTGCAAGCATAACCAAGGATTCCTTAGCTGAGGTCGAAGTTTTGAGATCAGCCGGTCATGTAGAGAAGAACTGGATGGAGAAGGTCTTGGATAAAGCCCGTAAGTTCCTAGAAGATCTCGTCCAGGTGAATGGAAGAATTGGGACACTCTTGGACAGAACTCAAGTAGTTCTGGAAGTCCGTCAGCAGTTCATTGTAGTCCGGGAGGAGACTATTCCTAGGCTGAAGGCATTAATGAACACTCCAAAGCGGGACTTGGTGAGAGATAAGGTAATACAGGCTAATGCAGCATATGATTTCCTCGGTATTCCGCCTTGGTTATGAAGAGAGATAATCTAGAGAAGATTGAGGGCGACGTCACTTAGGCTCACACCATGCTGAGAGAAATCCAAGACAAAATCCTTGTGTCCATGGGGGCCTGGTTTGACCTAGAGGTAGCTTAGAATGAAATTATCAACTTGGAAGAATTGAAGGACAAGATGCAGAACATATACTTCAAGCCTGAGTATCCTACCCAGGAATCCCATCTTGAGGATGTGTCTTCGTTCCTAACATTCATGAACAGTATTTAGGAGTTGAGGGCGGATTGGGAGAATATCCTTACTGCCTGTGCCACTACCGCGTCCATCATGGAGTTCCAGATTGAGAACATGCCCAGCATTCCTATGGAGGAGTTGGACGTCGTCCTGACCAAATTCCTGGAGGCAGAGACTAAGGAGCAGGAGGAAGTTCCAGACAGATAGGACTGTCTTGTCCAGGAGTCCTAGTTAGCCTGACGCCCAGGACAGGTGGCGATCATCCATTCATACATTCTGGCGTCTAGGACAGTTGGCAGTCACCTACTTGATGGATTTGACGACCCCACCTACCACGCCTAGGGTTTGAAATTCATGGCACATGTTTCAAGGAAATCTGATTTCCTTTTGACCTAATGTACTTTTGATTGCCTATATAAAGGCTGGGGGGACGCCTCAATCTCTCTCTCCCCTTTTCTATCATTTTTGATGCTCCTAGAGCACCCTAGTATTTAGTTTTCATTTCTGCACTGTATTTTGAGCTGAAACTCCAAGGATCAGCTAGATTGTTGTATACAGACTTCTGAAGCAAGAATATAAGCATTGAATATTGGTGTTAATATGATTCTTTAGATGTTTGACATGGTCTTATTGATTCCTTGAAGCAAATCTAAAAGTTATTCAAGTTATTTCCTTTATTTCATGCTTTTGTTAGTTAATATGATGGAAAATGTTATTGTTGAATGATTGAATGCTGATTTGTTCATACAATTTGTGATCTGTGGCTTGCAAATCACTTTGTATGGTTAGCCTGAACTAATTCCAAGCCTAATTTCAACTGTTCCTGAATGATCAGTTCCACGTTCCATGTCAGGACAGTGTGAAAATTTCTGCCCCTATCCCAGAAGATCGCACCATCTCTGCCTAGCTGTTGCCGCATGATGAAGCAGAAGCATGGTTCCAGCATCAATCCTAAGCAGTAGTCCTTCTCGTCATCTAGATCCCTGAACTCTCATCTACTATCCCTCTCTTTTTCATTTTCTTTGAATTTTCTTTAGGAGTAGATCACAGAAGAGCCTATTGCAAAATCATTCTTTGCCCGCATAGATTAGTCTGGTTGAACTTAGATCTTTTCCCGCCAGAAGTTGAAAATCCAGTCTAAGAAAAGAAGAATCCAAGTCTAGGACTCCAAAATCCACCAAAACCCCATGACTTTCTTCCTTGAGCATTGAACACTAAGTCCGATACGTAAGCCCCCCTTTGTGATTACCAACAAATCACATCATTCCATAGAGCTTTTCCCATGCACGTCAAGACCTGACACCAAAGGAACCTTGGAGCAGTCTCATTCGATTACCAAGTTCAGCATCTGAGAAGCTTTGTTCAAGAGAGAATAGATACACTCTGTGCCTCTATCCTAATGTTCGTTGCAGTCATAAAACACGCATCAACAGTTACCACTTGGCTTTTGCAGGCAATTTCTCACAAGTTTAAACTTTGCTTGACTACCAAAATGTTTTTTGCTCTTCTTGACATGAGAAATGTCCCTCAATGGACAACAAAGGCTTTGAGTTTGAATCCTGACAGTGATACATATTCAAAAGTAAGGTCCCAATAGCTTCACAATTTTACACAAAAGCTAATCAATAAGGAAACAATATATTTTTTAAATACACAAAATTTATGCAACGTTATATAATTTTTTTGGCTACAATGTCCCAGGATAATGATGGGACAAAATACTTTGTTAAAATCTATTATGGACTTAGTGATGGAAAATACAGTGTTTGGTTGCTCTAAGGAATAATACTATTATCAACTTGAGGAGGGATCATCAAGGGTTTGTTAGATCACCCATCCCATGACTCATCCACCCATAGGCAGATAATCAAAACTGATTCTGTGTGAGTGTCTTCTCACCCATGAGGCTTCCACAAAATACTCTAAGTTAGGCTACTCAAGCACTTTCCAATAACCTTAATGTGGGCTTGATACCAATTACATCCAAGGGATCATAGAGATGCACTAACCTAACACAAAATTATTACATATAAGAATTAGACTTGTGCCAGCATTTCACACCTAGCAAAAAAAAAGTAGTTGAAGAGCTTTTATTTATAATCTAAGGAGGAGTCATAATTTTGCATTGATTAGTCAACCACTTGCATCCTGCTCCATTGTTAGGTTATCTTTTGCTAGATTGTCTTTGATGGCCTCTGCCTATGGCAGCACCTCATACTTCTTGGCAATCTCATCGTTGTAGAGGCGGTATTCTGAATTTCTCACAAATTCAACATTTGTTGCTAGATTCACAAAGCTGGCCATAACCACTCTGTTGTTCTCTTTGAAGTCAGATAGTTGATGTTTATGTGCAAGGCTTGTTCAATACTAGCTTGATGTAACTTTTTATAGCATCAGCATTATCATTCCATAAAGCTAACCACAATTTGGTTGCCACCCTATCTTCTGGAGCCCTCAGCAACACAGAAGTCAACTAGCTGAACAAGCTACCAACATGCAAACAACTGCACAACCTTTCAGTTGTACACCCTCTATTGCTGGTTGCACACATGATCTTACAACATCTGCACTGCGCACCATGATAAGTAGCTAGATTTTGTGTGGCTATGCTTCCGCAGTAGGACACATCAACATACACATTGGAAACCCTGATAACCTTGAGCCTTTGAAGCAACACTACTAGCCAGATGGAGTTAATACACATCCTACAACATGTCGACCTGTGCCAACTACGATATTTGCACTACCATGCGCAAGAACATCTGACTGTTCTAATGCACATATTCTCCTTTGTCAGTAATATGTTGGATACACATATTTGTGCATCAACCTTTTGCACTGAAATGACATTAGGCTTGCCTTTGTAGCTCCGTGCTTGTAGTAGGCCATGTTTGCATTCACATTGGAAACTTATAGTTTTCATCAAGACTACAAGCACACGAAGCCACAATAGCTTCACTTTGATATGGCTGAGCTCTCGGTTTGACTACACTAGACTTGCGTTGCATTGGACAACAACCACGCATCCTTCAATGCTAATCAATATTGCCCTATGCAATCTTGCACAATACACTTCAACATTTTGCACCATGAAACCACTTCATCATTGGTACCATTCTTTTGGATCGTTTGTGCTCCGTCACTATGTTCTGCTTTGCATTCTATCTCTTGCATATAGGGACAGACATCCCTCGACAAGGATGCACGAGTTCAATGACACCCTCTCCTTTTAGCACTAGAGTATAGGGACCTACTTCCCTTAGCTTCTGCAAGCATGCGTAGTCAGGACTGTGATTCAAATAGAAACATGCCAATATGCTTTGGACCTTCATTGGTTCTTGTGTAGAGTATGTTTGCTTTGGTCTTCATTGATTCTTAAGTAGGAGTGAAAGCGCTTTGGTACTTCGCATTTGCAAGTCATTAGCAAACATGCACATCATTAAACCGCGCATTGCTTGGACCTTAGGTTAATGCACAAAGTTGACTTTGTCTCGATTTTTGCATTGGCACCTCTGAGCATTTTCTAGCATAACAAGGGCCTCGCTCTTCAAGAAAGGGCAAAGTGATTTAGACACAACTATGCAATGCTTCAACAGCCACTAGTTCTTTAGCTCATCATCAGCATAGCTTTTTCATCATACACTGGAGCACAATGGAGACCATTGCTCTTCAAGAAAGGGTGGATGATCCAAGTGCATTTTCATGCATCAAATCAACATAAACCATCTTAGGATTGTGCTCGCACAACTCCAAGATGCATACCACATAGATGCACATTTGGCAACACATCTTCACATACATTTGCACAAGCATTAGCTTCTACAAATTTGTGCCTTAGCACAAGTCAACCATGTGCATACTCTTCTCAGTTACGCCACACAATTTCATGGTGATGTGCTATCTCCGAAGTGCGTTGCCCCATCTCCGGAGTGCACTGCGCTAGCTTTGACAATAGCTTCACCAACTCCTCATTCACATTGTGCATGACTCTGCATGTGGGTGCACATGTATCTACATAGATACAATTAGTTTGTTTCCATAAGTGTTAAACACATGGCCACACCTACATGACATGATCATGCTAACCTACTGGCACCATACAAATCCAACATTTGGCACACTTCTGGCCAGATGGAAAGCGCACGATACGTGCATGACACTTGTCAACATATTGTGGAAGGCTTAGTTGATAGCCACTTGTATAAATACAACACACTGTACATTCTATAGTGTAATGTTCCGTTTTCTAGCTTGATCTTCTACAGTTGACCGCTGGCCTATTCCGGAGACCCGTAGGCTACTCGGAGGTTGAAATTGGGGTTTAATGTTTTGGTGGTTGCTTTTGTTCGTGGATTGTGGTTTGGTTGGCGGTTTCTTTCCGGGTTTGTTCTCCTTAGTCCCTGTTGGTTACGACTATTTTTAGTAAGTTCAGGATTGGCACCAGAACGGGATTTTGAGAGTGGGGTTGGATTCGTCTTGTCAAGACCTTTCCAACGAGCTATAGATCATTGAATTCCGACTTCATCTTGGCCTCCGTTTTAAAGTCCGTAAATTAAACATTATTATTTAATATTAATGTTGTTTTAAAAGAGGGGACTTTAAGGGTGAGGTTGAAAAAGAGGATTATATTATTTTCCCTCTCATGTTTTATCCCATATGCAAGAGGATTTTAGAGACTCCCAGTTGGAAAAGTATAAAAGGAGGAAGAGTGCTCTCATTTCGGCATCCGAAATCTTGATAAAGTTATGCTGCCGGATTGGCCTTGGGATTGCTTCGAAGAATGTATGCCTCCTAGCTTGGCATTGCTTCTCGCTTGAAAGATAGCGACTAGTGGTGAAATAGTCTAGTTTGTGAGTTTACATTGGGATTTGTGCATTGTAATCAGCTTTTGGCTTTAGTTCAGTTTTGCATATTAGAGTTTTTTCCAGCATTGCATTTTTGCTACAGCAGATTTGTGTTTTATTCATAAGTCAAAAAACAACAAAAATATTGTTCTGGGTATTCTCTTATTCTCATTGTCTGGTCAAGGCGTCACTTTCCTCCAGTTTGCAGTTTTTTTGAGATAGCTGTGATTTTTTAAAGGCAGATTGCCCTTTCTTGAAGGCCGTACCATCTGTTGGTGCATTGGAATCTGTGCATAAATAATACATGGCATTTTGATCTGTTTTCAATGTTCTATCCTAAGCATCATCATTCTTAGGGAATATTGCATTTTGTTTCAAGTCAGTCGGATGAGTTATGAGGGAGATATGAGCATATGAGTAAATTCATAGGTTGCTGGTTTTAATTTAAAGGCGAATGAGCTTCATTTTGTAAACTGGCAGTAGTACTGGCAGTAATTCTCAATCTTGTTCAATTTTGATTTGTAATGCTCAACTCTACTTCTAGTATTTGCTTTTGTATTTACTTTACCTCCGCCCTATGGTAGCTACTTTCCCATTCCGGGATAGAAAGCACATTCTGGGTGTTGAGTACTTTCAGCATTACAGTTATTTCTTTCAAGCATTGTAATTTGTAATACTCCGCCATATGGTCGCCTCAACTCCATATTGGATTGGGTAGCACATACTTGATGTCGAGTTCTCTTTCAGTACTTAGTGTAGAAGACCCTCTGACCATATGCTCGCCATCATCGGCGCCATTCTTGGTTAGAGTTATTGCATAAGTATTTTGATTAAGATCCTCTGACCAATGCTCACACCTTGCCCACATCGGGATCCTGGTGTACATTCTGGTTAGAGTTGCTTCAGCAACGTTTTGGTTTAGCTGCTAACCTTAATGGGTGCATTGGTTTGTAATTTGTAATTTGAAAAAACAAAAAAATTTGGCTCGGAATATTTCATATAGACTAGTCATTCTACTAGTTAGCCTAGTATGATTGTATTCTAGTCTCCATGGCAAATCAAGTGGACACATTTCCCTACTTGATCACAGGAACCTACATTCCTTACCATATTCTTTGTAAATGTGTATCATACACCATTGATGAATAAAGGACAACCTTTATCATGCACTTAGCATGGCTTGGACACTTCTTGTCACGTCTTCTCTGTAAAGCTTTTGCAACATGAGCGTGTTTTTGGACATAAACCTACTGCATTAACGCTGCTTCATAACTTGGCTGCGATATGGGAGGTCGCCCTGCAATTCCTATTGAAAATCTGATCGCATCCCTTTTGGATGCCCCTGGGATTTTACAAAGGATATTTGTATTCATATTAAGATCAATAGTCTTTGGCCAAGAGTTCAACTACAAGAGTCAAAGATGTAGTCCATGGTAGGAGCTACTCCAATGTACCTTGGGCAAGCCTCATATTTTAACTTCAAAGGACTATGTTAACTAACATATACACCACCTTGATGGCATTTTTTCAAGCATGTTGAAAGACAACCACATCAAAGATTGAAGGCAAAGTACAAATGTTTTCATATGAGTATCGATTGTTGTAGTTCAAATCACCAAGGTAGTTATTATCATTGATGCACATACAGTAGGGGTCCATTGAAGGACAACCATCATGCGATGATCAGAGTTTTAGGCTCTCACCAACTTAGGATAGTTGCATACAAACTAGCCTCAAGAACCATTGGGGAGCCATTGGGAGGAAAAAAGAGAGCTTCCAGGAAGGATGGTGGTTTCAAGAGGGGGCCTTTGCAGAGATATAGTTTCATGGGAGCCTTAGTGGGAAACGTTTTGGCAGTTAACCTATAGGAAGAAATTTCCAAGGGGGCTTGGATATCTTGCAAAGTCATTTGTTTATGATTGGCTAAGGGTCACTTGAAGTGATCTAGAAGGCGGTTTTGAATATGATGCACAATAAGGTTTTACATAATTAGTCATGTGACTACCTAGAAAGAAGTCTTGGATCTTCCGCACAACAGTGTCTTCCAAAGTCAGTCTTGTGGCTAGCGAGAAGGTGGTTTTTTGATCTTCCATATGAATGGAGTCTTGTAGAGGACATGTTGAGAGTAGCAGTCTTGAGGTTAGTGGCAACTTGAAATAGAGGGTCCCCTGCTATGGTTCTCAAAGGTAGTTATGATTAGCTTTCATGAAGGCTTATGGGGACTTTATGAGTAGAGGATGATAAAAACACATCACTAGGGATTGTAGATTGGATATTTGCCTCCAATAGAGGATAAAGAAGCATTCACGATAACATGAGGCACTATGGAGTAATGTTTTGACTGGTGAGATAGTGTGCATGGAGTGGGTTGGTGTCCTTGAGAGATTGCAGAAGTTTATGCAGTAACATGCAACAAAGTTGGAGGTTTGTGATAACCAAACAGGGAGAGGCAGATGGATTCTATCCCAATGGGTAATATACAGACTTAGAGGTTTGAGGCAAGCAAATAGGGAGAGGGGGAGGATTCTATCCCAACGAGTAATATTTCCTTTACCTCATCTATTCCTCTCAGTTTGTACCTTCTTCCACCATAGGGCTGCATGACCTTTCAATTTGGTGTGAGCCACTTTTACTCTCCTTGGGTCAACAATCTCATCAAACTCAAATTACACTAATATCTTGGTAGGCCATGAAGGAATAGAGCAACAATTAAACAAAAACAATGACTTGCATATCATCGACACAATACAACAATACAAAAAATATGCAAGGCCCAAAACTTCCGTATTATTATTTGAGAGAGGAGATTTACATTTATAAGGAGAAAATGCAAGTTGAATGAGAAACTAACTTTTATCTAACTGCCTGTTAACTATAACTAAACGAAACACAAAAAGCAAATGTTCATTATTCTTTATTCTCCCCCATAATGAACATTGGGAAGAACTCAAAGCAAGTCTTGAAGTTTTTGAAACCGGTCACGAGCAAGGGGCTTTGTGAAAATATCGACTATCTAGTCCTCTGTAGGGTAGTATACAAGCTCAACTAGTCCTTGCTGAACCAATTCTCTGATATAGTGATGTTGAATTTCAATATGCTTAGTCTGCTATGAAACATTGGATTCTTACTCATCTGTATAGTACTTTGGTTATCAAATACAACACTGTGGACAATTTTGTATTTGCTGCATATCCTCTAACAATCACCTCAACCATACTGTTTGGCAGGTTGTGAAGGTGGCAACTTTGTACTCAACATTTGTTATGGAAAGTGATATAGTAGGATGTTTCTTGGACTTACAAGAAAATACTGCAAAACCAAAACTGAAGGTATAACTAGAAGTAGACTTCCAATCATTTGTAGAACCTACCCAATTTGAATCTATATAACCAACTAATCTACTGTCCTTTGAATGCTGAAAATGGAGACCATGATTCAATGCCCCGTTGAGATACCTGAGAATCCTCTTAGCGGCACTCCAATGTGTCTCCTTAGGTTTTGACATGAACCTATATACCAAACTCATTGCATATGTGATATTAGGTCGGGTAGTAGTCAAGTAGATTGGGCTGCCAATCAATTGTCTATATAAGTGGGATTCACTGAATCAAACTCATTAGAAGTGGACAACTTAAGTCCAACTTCAATAGGTGTGGCAACTGGTTTGTAATCCTTCATATGAAACATTTGTAGGATATCTGAAGCATACTTTTGCTCAGACATGAATATTCCATCTTCATTTTGCCATACTCCTAGACCAAGAAAATAGTGCATTTGTCCCAAATCTCTCATCTTAAATTTTGCAATCATAGCTGCTCTAAACTCCACAAATAAAGCTGAATTGTTCCCAGTGTAGATAAGACCATCCACATAGAGAACTAGGATAAGAATATCACCACCTTAGTTCTTGATATGAAGATTGGGATCCAACTAACTCTTGCCAAAACCTTTCTGCTACAGGTGTGAGTCAATTCTGGAATACCATGCTCTTGGTGTGTGCTTAAGACAGTACAAGGCCTTCTTCAGTTTGTAAACATAGTGTTCTTTAGAAGGTGTTTCAAAGCCTTTAGGTTGTGTGACATAAACCTTTTCATCAATATAACCATTCAAAAAAGCACTCTTAACATCCATTTGATAAATAGGTCAATTGTGTTGAGTTGCCAAAGACAATACTAGTTTGATGGGATCCATCCATGCGTCAAGGGCAAATGTTTCAGTGTAATCAATACCTTCTTGTTGAGTATACATTTTGGCTACCCGTCTAGCTTTATGCTTATCAATGGTGCCATTAGTTTTGTACACCCACTTTGTACCAACAACTTCCTTACCAAGAGGTAACTCAATCAACTCCCACGTGTCATTCCTTTCAATTGCTGCTATCTCACTATTCATTGTTTCAAGCCATTCTTCTTTTTTATGATCTTCTTCAAAAGTTTGTGGCTCTTTGGTTTGCATGATTTGAGTCATCAAGGCATAGTTCACTTTTGTATGTGATCTTTGTTGTCATTTTCTCAAAATTTGTGTCCAACATAAGAGTTGGTGATTATTTTTTTCAGTTCTCCTTTGATATTTCTGATATCTTCTTCTTTCCACACTTGAGGATTTAGGTTCTGCATCATCAATTACAATTGGAGGAGACTCTTCATCCTCATCAACTACATCAACTACAATGTGATTTTCCTTTGTTTCTATGCCTTTGGAGTATTTTACCACTTCAATAAATATCACATCTCTGCCTATCACCAATTTCTTGCTTACTGGATCATACAACCTGTATGCTTTTTTTTTAGATCCATATCTAATGAAAATACATTTTAGGCCTTAATCATTGAACTTAGACCTTTTTTCTTTTGGTATGTGTGCATAAACAACACATCCAAACACCCTCGAATGATCAACAGATGGCTTAATTCTGGTCTAGGAGTCATTCCTTAAACTACTTTTGCCCAAAAACTCTTATCCAAATTCTTTTCTTTCAACATACTCCTTGCCATTTCAATAATGGTCCTCTTCTTCCTTTCAACAACTCCATTTTGTTGTGGAGTGAAGGAAATAGTGAACTCTCTCTTGATTCCATGGTTTCTACAGAAATCTAAAAACAAATTTGATTTGTACTCTCCTCCATTTTTAGACCTTATTATTTTGATGTAGCTACCACTCAATTTTTCAACCAACCTTTTAATTTCAACAAAATTGTCAAATTCTTCTGATTTTGCAGCCAAACAATATACCCAAGTTTTGCATGAGAAATCATCAATAAAAGTTAGAAAATACTTTGACTTATTCAAAGAAGGTGTTTCCATGGGACCACACAAATCTGTATAAATGATTTAAAAGGTTGTTTAACTCCTCCAAAGATACCAATTGGAAAACTAGTCCTATGTTGTTTTCCGACAATACATTCTTCACACACTTCTTTTCCATTTTCAATAAAGGGCAATCCTTCAACCATCTTCATTTTGTTAAATAAAACTAAACCACTAAAACTAAGATGTCCATACCTTTGGTGCCATATTCGACTTTCATTCATTTCACTAGATCTTAGGACTTGGTTTCTTTGAGGGAAATAGAGAGGAAACATTCTATCACCTATCATGTTTGCTCTTGCAACAACTGCATTTCTATGTGATTTGTCTTTGATCATGCACTCATCTTTATCAAAAATTACTTGATAATTTTGTTCTAGCATTTGGCTAATAGACAACAAATTCTTTTTAAGTGTAGGAACTAATAGAATTTTAGAAATATACTTTACCTCACCATGTTTAGTTTGACTGCATTAGTACCCTTTCCTTTAGTTCCATGAGGCTAATTTTCCCCTAATACCACTGTGCTATTATGCTTTTCATCTAAATCAATGAACAAATTCTTATTAGATGTCATATGAAAAGAACACCCAAAATCAATGTGCCACACATTATTCTGACATTTGTGTTGAAGTAGGAAGTGAACAAATTTTGTTTATCTTTAATAGTATTATGAGCAGCTTGTTTATTCCAACATTCCGATTCATAGTGACCAAACTTATTCCAATGAAAACATTGGACATTTCTTTTATAATTATGATCTCTATTATTTCTCCCATTGTTTTTGTTTCTTCCTCATCCTCTTCCTCAAAAGTTGCTACTTCTACCTCTGAAATTATTACCTCTTCCTTGAAAGTTGCTAGATTCTCTTTTACGTTCATTTTTATTGCTAGTCACCTCTATATTCATTCTTATGAGCATTCTTAGAAAAATTGTTTCTTTTACCCTTTATGCTTGCTTTAGGTGAAAATGCTTGTTCTAAGCTTGCTTCACTAGTTTTCGTTTTTTCTTTGGTAGTTAACAAAATGCCACTCAAGTCATCAATTTGCATAGCTGTGAGTTCTTTAGAAATTTCAATTGTAGCAACTACATTATCAAATTTTGAAATCAAACTCCTTAAGTTTTTCTGTATGACATGTTGATTAGCCATATTTTCACCTAAAATCTTCATTTGACTAATCAGACCTTCCACTTTTGTCAAAAATTCATTCACAAATTCATGTTATGACTCATTTTTATATTTTCATAGTTCTTTCTCAATGTTTGCAATTTTGCAGTTTGTGCACCTTGATATGCATTAATGAGAATGTTCCATGCTTGTTTAGAATTAACAACATCATTGATACTAAGAAAGATTGTTTGGCTAGGTGCACCTTGAATAAAAAACAAAGCTTCATTGTGTTTTTTACAATTGCTTTATAATCTTGGTTTTGTTGATTGTTTAATGCATCTACATCTGCTGGTTCTACATACCCTGCTTGTACAATGTCTCACAGATCTTTAGATTTTAAGAGAGTTTGCATCCTAGTGCACCAATAGGTAAAGTTATCCTGTCAAAAATAGGAATTAACAACCCATATGTCCCTGCTATATTGGCCATCACAAAATCATAGCATAATGCCTTGCAAACAAATACTCTCCGTCATAAATCCTTACAAACTTCCAAAAGAAAACACACTTTCCCATGCTCCGTTAAAGCAGATGCAATTACATATATATCCCTCTAATAACATTCCAGTTACATATGTGATATACGCAGATGAATGGCACCTGATATAAGACAAAGGCAAAGAAATGACAGATTGCACTTGATACAAAAGCAAATATATCTTTATGCCCCCACAGAATTACATGTGCTTGTTGGACTGCAAAAATGAAAAAACAAATCTGGGTCGGCTTTCATGATCTGCACCCACTTTCTTATGCACCCATGCAATAGATAGACAAAACTCATGCATCCTTATGCAGAGAAATTGCACCTGATTTGTTACTCCTCCCTTTGAAATATACAGAATGTCAATTATTCACAGCTTCGATGGCATCTGATATCACCTTACGCCAAAGAGAAGAAGCAGCAAATATAAGGTAACAAGATATCAGAAATTGGAGAGACCACCACACAGCTGGGCAAGCAAAGTTCAACTGTTGACTCAGAAATCTGTGAAGACATGATGGTGCTTGGCAATCTTTTCTTCCACGTGAGCAGGGATTTTGGATGCTTCTCTGCATGTTTTTTTCCACCTGGGACTCCTTCCAATGCTTTATCTCTGCAACCTCTTGCGTTTCTTTTTTCAACTCTGTGTGTCTTTGATGTAGTTGTTTCTCTCAACACCAACAAGACTACACCAATCTTCAATGCCTCACAGGACCACCCAATAGCTCTGATACCAGATGAATGAATAGAGCAAAAATTAAACAAGAACAATGATTTGTGATCATCAACACTGTACAACAATACAAAGAAATATGCAACACCTAAAACTTCTGAATTATTTTTTGAGAGAGGAGGTTTACATTTATAAGGAGAAAATGCAAACTGAATAAGAAACTAACTTCTATTTAACTATAACTATAAAAAACACAAAAAACAAATGTTCATTATTCTTTCAAGTCAGTCCATCAATTCCTTAGGATTCAATGTGCCCAAGAAATTTGGAACTTCAATCTTAGTTCCTCTTCCAATTCTTGAGATAGCTCTAATGAGCCTCTCTTCCTCTGCATCTAACTGCAGTTCATTAGCTTGCTCTTGTTCCTTGTCATCCTCTCTTGCTTTTTCTTCCATATCATTCATGTTGTCTCTTGGTGTGAATCTCCTTTATCTACTTTATCTAGTCTTCCTGCCAAATTGGCAGCTCCTCTATCTCTTCCACCTGCTCTTTTGGGAGGCATGTTGACACCTTTGTCAATCAAAACCCACTGCTGTAATCCCTCTGATTATAATCCTATGCAGGCTGAGTGCACACCCACAAATTGGATTTAGACCAACTCTAATACCATGTGATGCAGACAAGGATAGGGGGTCAAATTAATGACATCCCATCCTTGCAGCCATGTCCTAGGTGCCCTCAGTAGACCTAAATTCAACGCAAAATTCATTGAATGAGTTCAAACTTTCAATTAAACATTCTATAGATAAACATAGCTGCTATAGGACAAACACATTACAAGCTAATATTTTATTGCTGTGAACAAATTGCTACAGATATATTTTGACAGAATACAGCAGGCTACAACAGGCAACTGCAAATCATGCTATCATAGCTTCAAAACTTGCCACAAAAACTCCTACAGGTAGCTACAGTTCACACTATGTGCAGCTATGGAAATTGCTATAGGTAGCTATAGATTGATTTTGCTACAATCATGTTTTCCTCACTTTTTCCTTTTCTCTTGCAAGAGCCTTTTGCTCATTTTAGTTTTTTTTCTTCCAAGAGTCCCACTTTACCAAAGAGAAAATCCAATACTTTGTTTCTTGTCTCTTCATCTTCTAGTTGACTCTCCGCTTCCTTCTGAGGACTTTTTTTCCCATTTGATGACTCTTTTCTTCCAAATGCCGACTCTTCACATTCCTTCATTTTTGGGGTTTGAAACTGTTGTGTTGCCTCTAATTCAACAAAGGTGAATGTAACTGATGAAATTGCTATTCAAATCTATTCCAATTCCAAATGATGACGCTAGGTGCATCTTGTTTTCCTTTAGTGTTGTACTTATAAATTAAAGTAAATCTCTCTAAAAGTTCGCAATTGATGTCAAACTAAACTTGAATTCTTTTGGTCCACATTCTGTCCAGATGGTGTCGTAGGTAATCATGATGGCTACTGATGGCAATGAAATTCATCTGTGCAAAAGCACTTACTAACAATGCTCTTGAACCATATGGTGCCATGCTACATCGCCTGCTGAATGAAATACCATTCAAGTGAATGATCGGAGCGCCTATGTAGCTGCTGCAAGATCTCTCTCTGTAGCAACTGTTTAATTGTTGCAACAGTCTTTCCATAGAGTTTTGTGTTGCTGCAAATGATTTTTTTCCCTAGCAGTTGTAAAATTGTTGTGGGTGACATGTTGCAGCAATTGGAAGGTTGCTATGTAATGTTCTTTAACAACAATAACTTCTACGAGACAACTTTCCCCTTCACGTTGTCCACCTTTGCTTCAAACTATCCTGCCTTCCTTGTTGTGGCGTCTTTAGAAGCTGTCATTATTGCTCAACATGAACTTGGATGAAAGAGGACACTTATTCTGCATGCCTTTTTCTGTAAAACACAAATTTTTTTTGGGTGATGTAGGATTGCATTACCCTTAGGATGCTTTTGCATTACAGGCTAGAGGGTGAAAAGTCTAAAGCAATGAATGTATTCACTGTTTAGCCCCCCTACCAACAAATGCTTAAAGATGCTTGTGTGCTAAGTGGGTCTTTATTTATTACCAACATAAATGAAAGCAATGTCATTAGTATAATGACTAATTATTGAGGCCATCTGGAGATGACTAAAATCTACATGGTCAAATCCCACAAAAATAAAAAATCTGATTAAAAATGCTTGTGAAAGTCTTAACCTACTTAACTTAAATACAAGAGTGGGTTGTAATAGGGTTAATCTTATGCAGTCATGGACGAAGGATTCAATTAAGAACTATCCAACCGTGCAGCCTTAACACAATCATTCACAATCAATGCACAAGAGAATCAAATATCATGACAGCAATATGACAATGAACTGAAATCAATATATTATTACTCTCCGATCTGAATTACATCAGTAGAGTTTGCCGCTAGTGCTTACAATCAAATCTAGGCCTTAGCCTTCAATTACAATACATAACATGCACCAACAAATTTGCTACTGCTCAAAACTTTACAAATTGAGCTGATCTTCAAATTGATACTTTCTATGATCTTCGAAATTCTTGTTCTCTTCAGACTCAGCTACCTTTGTGATTTTGCCACTGTTTTATAGTGAAGGTTGATGTACTAAGTTTGCACTGACCAAAAACGTGGTACTTTCCCTCCATGCACTTAGGATAAGCATCATGGGACCAATATTAAATGATTTCACCATTAGGTTCACCTTGGAAGTGGATGCAAAGCTATAAAACGTGGCCTTCTTTCCTTATGAGGCAAGAAATGTCTCTCTCAACTCAATGTGGCTCCAAACATGACCACCTTGGGATTGATAATACCTCCAACGACATTAGTCATTGGTGCAAGGCCCAAAATCATGGTGCACATCCTATAGACCTCCATTAGCTGATTTGGCAAGCCACCTTTGGAATATAGTATGAAATAGAAAAAGGACATGTGGACATTCTCTAAACAACTTGATGATGCTCTTGATGAAAATCTCATGTTGATATGATGCATATGCATTACTTACTGCACAACTGATTTTGTTTGTTGGTTTGAATGCTCTATTTGATGACTGTCTAAGGATATTCAATTGCAGCAAAAAATAAATGACTAAAAAGAACTAAGGATTAAAAAACACAAACAAACACAAAGCAACTATTTTTGGTTATTACTGGATTCGCCACATTTCCGGCCGGATTTGGGTTTGGTTTGAACCCAGTTCGCAATCTTTTTCGGTTCCCCTGTGGGTGTGAATAAGGCGAGTGAAAAATGTGATGGGTTTGTCTCGGGCAAATTTGGGGAGAACCAAGGCTAGCAATGATGAATATGTAGCGAACCTGACTTTTTTTCCAAGTATAGAGAGGTGGCGGTAGGGCAACGTTGAACGACGGACCATAAATTCGGTAAGAATATGAGTGTTATGGATGATCGACCCCCTGCCTCTTAGAAAAACTGAGCAGAGACTTATGAAGCTGCAAATGATTCAATACAAAACAATACGTGCTTCCATTCATTTTTCATTCAATACAGATTACATATATATAGGATTCCATATCCTATATTATAGGAAACCTCCTATAACAACTCTCCTAAATATATGAGTTGATTTAACAACTCAAATCCCTATAAACACATGTACAACAATAATATATTTACCTACACATGAAATTCTAACAAACACACTATAATATTAAGTTGTTTCTCAACAACTTAATATTAACGTATAAACCTTATTATTTTATGCATTATTATTATATGCATCCTATGATGCAATATTCCTAACACCTATGTGAACACTAATTCCCAACACCCCCCCTTAGTGTGAACATGGGGTGAAAGTACATCACAATACTTGATGACCACACATAGTAGCTCATCATAAGGTATGAGTAGGGACATACACATCTACTCATGAAAAGCGATAGTGGAACTAGCCTCACTATGCTCAGTATACCTTCATCTAAGGATAGGGACAAACACATCTATCCAACATCAAAGTCATGAACAGGGACACACACATCTGCTCACAACAATTACGATTGGGGACACACACATCCAATCATAATAACAAACTTATGTGACTGGGGACAAACACTTCCAATCACTTACACCATCTTGTGAATGGGGACAAACACATCCATTCACATACAACCAAGAAATGTGATTGGGGACATACACATCCAACCACAACATAAAAGCTTGAACACCAAGCCCTCATTGTCATGTATGCAGCCACCACTATAGATCATTGCCATTTTGATCACAAATGATATGAGATGGTTGCCGTTGCCACCTGGAAACCGATCTTGGCTTTAATCATTTTGGCACAAATAATTTTGTCACTAATGCAATTTTGCGGCCTCGTCGCTAGTGACTGACGAGAGGTCGTTGAGTATCCTCCAACCTCCAGTGCCTCCAACCTCAAATTGATTTGATTTAGAGAACATATTCCTCCTCACTATCTTCGTTTGGAGGGTCTTCCGTAGCCACTCCATGAAGGCACTCTTCATCATCATCTGTAGTCAATGCCTTATCAGTATTTAGCTTTCCATCAAGGAGATCCTTCGCTCGCTGAGTGCAATTCATAACAATGTGTCCCTTCTTCTTGCAATAGTAGCACAAAATTCTGTTCTTGAAGAAACGATTTTCCTTTGATGCAGAAGAACTAGATTTGGAAGAATGGTTAGGCTTATTTTTTCCATACATTGCAGTTTCCTCTATAGTTGATTCAATTTTCTTAGTTCCTTCATCAATCAGAGTGGATATTATTTCTTCTAGTGTAGCATCTACTTTGTTTAGTGCGAAAACAATGTTGCCATAACTAGGAGGCATGCTATTTAACAAAATAGCATTTGAATCATCATCAGCTACTTTAGCATCTATCCCAGTTAATTGATTCAAAAGAGAGCGAAACTTACTGATATGTTGAACAATGTTGTCACCCTCCATTTTCTGCCTGAACAATTTCTGCTTTAGACCCATCTTTGCACTTGATGCTTTTGATCCAAACAAAGCATTCAAATTAGCCCATACTTCATTTGTGGTCTTCGATAATTCAATGTGGCGGAGGTATGCATCTGAAAGTGCAAGACCAATTAGAGCTATTGCTCTTCGATCCTTCATAGTCCACTTTACGCCTTCATCAGGATTAGTTGGCCTTGTTGTTGCTCCACTTACTATATCCCATAGATCCTTTACAATAAGGATCGACTGTAACTTGATTTGCCATGTGTGGAATTCAGAACTTTCAAACTTTTCTATCAATATGCTATTTTTCTCCATTTAAAGAAGTACCATCAAACTAACACAACTTGATTTTAAACTATAACAATGAGTCTCCTTATAACTAATAACTAGCCCCCCCTTAAAATGGATGTCACGTACAAGCAAAAATGCATCCAATTACAATTTGAGTAATGACACCTTTTTTATATATATAATAATGACTCATGAAATAAACCCCAATCTAAAATAATTTAATACAACTTAACTTTGACACAAAATATCTCATTATGAACCAATAAAACATTTTGAGATATAAAAAATAACTAAACAATATTGAAATCATCACCAACAGTCAATACAAACCTTGACAATTGAAATCGGGTCAAACACTAGGCAGGTTGTCAAGAAAGCGCTAGGCAAAGAGATTTGAAATATAATGCCGATCACACCACCTACATCATTGCTTCTCCAATCGATGATGAACCTGCTGATAAAAAGCTCAAAAATGTGCATACCACACACTAGCCGTTGATGATGAAGATGCAATGAAAAAATGTGGATTAAAGCAATAAAGTCCAAACAAATTATAATGTATGAGCCGCTGGTTAAGGAGGTAATAGACTAGCAAAACAAAATGTTGGCAAAGACCAATAAAACTATCGGTCAAAGAGGCCACATAGCAACTCGGGCCTACAAATAATGAAACCGGTCAGTCTCCAAAATAACTGCTGAAAAAGGATCAAGGGACGTGTTGATGATTGTTTTTCGACAAGTCAACAATAGAGTAAAACACTAAGTATCCAACTCTCTCTTGAATAAAGTTTCTCAAAGGCTAAGCTATGTGATCCAGTGAGACAACCTCAAGGTTCCTTATTTATGATTTATTGTGGATAAACTCAGTGAATACATGTGATCTTGCTGATAATCACAAAGGGACTTATGCAGACTTCTTACTTCATTCAACTTATTTCTCCTTCCAGTGTGGATGACATATGTACAATGCTTCAATAACAAAGAAAAGGACAAAGATAAGGGTTCAGAGAAACTAATCTAAGGTCAATGAAGCAATGATGATGCATGAATAGACAAACTCCTTAATAAATCTAACTCCACTTCGCCAAGGATGCCTACAACTACATGGAGTTGGTGCAATCTTCTAAGGATAGCGAAAGGTTTTCAAATCTTGAAAGCTCATATAAGCACCCATTAAACGGCGCAGCTCAAACAAGCATCCACAATCGAACTCAAGTAAATTATAATGAAGCTCAGACTAGCTTTACACAACACTTCACCAACGATGAATGTTAAAAGCATGAGCTAGGAGTTGATCAAATATTCAGCACAAACATACATTCCATCAAAGAGCTTCTAATCTACTTCTAATCTAATTGAAACATCTCTTCATTCAATTCAAGATACCAGAAACCATGTTACTCCACAAGACAACACTTAACACCAAATAAGCTCCAATGTCTTTGCATTAATCTGAGAAATATTTACAACAACTTCAAGTCCTCTCAAAGAATTTTGAGAGTCTCTTCTACTCTACTCCTACTAACTAATGACTGATGACTACCCCTTTACAAATGAGGCAACAAGGCCTTTTTATAGAAGTCCAGAAATACAATGAAAGGCTAGGATCATTTCATGTAGCCAAGGGCTTAGATCATGCCACCTCAGTAGGTAGTTACAACAAACTCCTATTTTTAGTACAGAAGAGAGGCAATGAAGGCACGCTTTCCAAGAAGATAAGATAAGATGGAATCTTTCAGAGCATCTTCCACATAGGCGTCCCTTTGGCTTCTTGTTTGTTGTAGATGCATTGAATGTAGTCATATGATGTGGCTGATTATGACTAGATGATGATAGGTACATGCCACATAGATGCCACCTCAGCAAACTTGTGGATTTCAACTGTTAATTCAATTTGTTCTGTGGGCATACTCCCAAATCGTATCATCTTGTGATATCTTCGATGTGATTACTTTGAACTTGAATGCTTGGGAATGTATCTTCAATGATCTTGCCTTGTTCATTCTTCTTGTAAACTGGATGAGTATGATACATATTGCTCATTCATCTAACACTGTTCTTCTACTTGCAGGATGTAGTAATGATCTTCCTTAATACTTCTTGATAGAGAGTATTGTATATGATGATGCTGCTTCCTTCATGACTTGAAGTAGGAGATCTCTCTTAGACTTGAAGATTCAAGAGGAACTTGAAGTTGAATGGATGAATGTCTTTGAACATGATGATATGATGAAGATGAAGTGTACTTGCAAGATATTCCTCGGAGAACTTAAAGCTTGAATGGATAGATGCCTTGAAGTAGTACACTTGAACTTAATGTGATCCAACATGATGTCATTGATGAAGAGTGTCAACATGTTAAACTTGAGATGTATCTTGTTGTGACATCTTGGAGCAGCTACCTCTTGATGTGGTGTCTCTCTGGCAGTGATTACTTCCCATCCTAACTCTCTGGCATGAATGAATGTGAAAGGCTCCTTTGGAGCAGCTACATGATGACTCTTCCTTGAAGGTGACTCCTTACTCCTCGCTTGAAGGTGATTCTATGTGCTTCATCGCTTCTCCTGGATCAACGTTCTTGCAACACAGAGAAACAACATATCAAACAATTGATAACCTTGCATAGCATAGCATATAAGAAACATGTTTTAAGCATTCAACAGCCTTCTGGGTCTAGGCGCAAATCTAGGTGTAATGAGGAGCAAAGTGCGCCTAGCACAAGATAACTTCATAATTGTCATTTTGGATGATTTCAAACAATTAAAATAGCTTAAAATGATTTCTCCTTTCAAGGCGCCTACTTGTAAACATGGATTTGAGTGGTTTTCCTTAGGGCGCCAATTTAGTTGGCATGGAGGTGAAAGGGCGCCTTGATCTATTTGACCTCTATTTGCTATTTTTAAGACTTTGAATGATTAAACATGCTTAAAGTGATTCTTTCTCTCTTGGCGCTCACTCAGTGATGCAAATTTAGGAGTTCTTTTCTAAGGCACCAATCTAGGTCTACAGAGAGGCAAACTGCACCTAATCTCATTAAGCTTTATGCTTGTCACTTTGTGATTTCAATCAATTAAACATGCCTTAGAAGGCTTCTCTCTCTCAAGCGCCCACTCCTAGATGTGATTTCTTCCTTAAGCGCCCAAAATGACAAGAACAACAAGGACTGGCGCCTAAACTCATCCACTTCAACTTAAGGCGCAATTTGATGATCATTTGAACATGCAAAGGCGCCTAGACTCTTGAATCATTCCTTTGTCAAATGTTTTTGATGTTTAAGGCCTTTTATATCAATTCCAATCAAGGCGCCATCTTTTGGAGTGGTTGAAAGTCAATTTTCCTCTAGGCGCACATATAAGTCTCCACCTAAGGTGCACTTTTGGGTCTCTGCAAGTGGGAAAATGCGCCTAAGATCCTAGAGTAAATTCGTGCCCAAAACTAAAAGTCCCCAAGGACAGGTATATTGAAAAATATATTTAAGTATAAGATGGAAGATCTTATACTTTAAATATTTTTCAATATACCTTTCAGGATGTTTGAGATAGGTCTCGAATCCACCGGATTTAACATGTAGATTATAAAATTTGGAGGATCCACCAGATTTCAGACTTAGCCAATTTTTTAGTGTTTCAGGATATCAGGCTACCAGACTTAGTCATTTTCAGGATCTCAAACATACATCAGGATTGGTCTCAGTGTTCACTATTTGGATGGAATTTGATCAAGACTCTTCATTACTGCAAGTTCATGTTCCAGATGAGGCCTCTAGTTATAAAGCAAAACCTTCTAGGAGAGAGACTTATTGTTGGATTGGCAGAGGAAACGAACCTAAGACATCATCCAAAACTAAATGCAAAGCATCAGAGCTCAAAAAAGAGGGGGTCCCCATTTGCAATGGGGCGATGTGTGATTAGGTCACAATAGGAGGCTTGGAGAACGTGGATCTGCAGAATGGTAAAGATTGCCCTTGGAAACAAGAGAACCCACTAATAGAAGCGACAATAACAACCGGCCTGCCGTAAACAATGGAACCTTCTGGCCAGAAAGAATTAAGCTTGTCAAATACAAACCCTGCGATCAGAAATGCGGGCCTGTTGGGATGGTCACGGCCTCAACAAGCCAATACGCTAGATAGTAAATGAAAGTGCCTTGTATGAAATCTCATTCGCTATCAAAAGTGTTCTAATGCATCAATATGACAATATATATCAGCTACAACTGCAGCTTATCGAAATTTACTCCAAGACAGTCACCTAGCTCTGATACCATCTTTGAAAAATTGAGCAGAGACTTATGAAGCTGCAAATGATTCAATACAAAACAATACGTGCTTCCATTCATTTTTCATTCAATACAGATTACATATATATAGGATTCCATATCCTATATTATAGGAAACCTCCGATAACAACTCTCCTAAATATGAGTTGATTTAACTCAAATCTCTATAAACACTCGTACAACAATAATATATTTACCTACACATGAAATTCTAACAAACACACTATAATATTAAGTTGTTTCTCAACAACTTAATATTAACGTACAAACCTTATTATTTTATGCATCATTATTATATGCATCCTATGATGCAATATTCCTAACACCTATGTGAACACTAATTCCCAACCTTGCCTCCCCCTCGATTTAATAGGGCTAGTTTTCATTGTCATCAATTGAACTCGGGGAATGAACAAAATCTGGAGCACAAATGCTACCCCATCTCGTTTTATTGATTTGGTTTCTCAAAAAATCCTCTCCATCCATATATTCGTGCAGGCAAGGAAGGGGTCTTATTATATATATATATATAACGCTAGCCCGTCCCATTTTATTGATTTGATTTCTCAAAAAATCCTCCCCATCCATATATTTGTGCAGGCAAGGAAGGGGTCTTATTATATTATATTGTACGGATGAACCCAAAAATTAACCCAACCCCAAATTTTTTTAGCCAAATTCACAAACCGAACCCATGAACCCGAATTGGGATTTGAACTAGCACTGACAACATAGGTTTTTGGTTGATGTAAGATTGCTTGAAGGCTTGGGGATACTCTTGCATCAGACACTGTAAGTAAGTGATTTGTGAGCTAGTGCTTGCAAGTAAGGGCTGAACGGTAAAAGTTAAAACCATTCTTTGGGCTGGAAAACCAACCATGGTGTACACAACACATTAATAGGCTTTCGGAAATAACTCTGCACTTCTCCTTTCACCTCTACCAGTTCCAAGATTACGAACCAGGACATGCACTATCCACTTCCATCAATCTTCTTTTCTTTTGTACTTATCTTGTACTTGTATTTGCATCCTTTTCTGCCATTCCATCACTTTGATCACTATTTGCACATGTTCCTTTATTCCATTTTGAACTTGAATTTGATTCTAAACTTCAACTGTCACCAACTATTCTCTTACCTCTACCTTTTCCACCTAAGTTATCGGTTCTTGCCCCCCCCGGCCTGGGTCCCGATTCGGTCCACCTCGGGTCCGGATCCTGGTTTGGTTCGGCTAGGGTTCGGCCAGGGGCTTGTGGGTCCGTTCGGGATGAACCCGGACAGAACCCGCGGCAAGACGGCCAAAAAAGCGATTTTTTTGATTTTTTTTAATAAATCTGGGCAATTTTTTATTGTTTTTGGTGGTTTGACTCTCACTCATGTCAACATAATTTTGATTTTTTTGATTATCAAGGTCATATATCCTTAAGGCATCAAGTTAAGGTAAATGCCAAATGGAACATATCCTTAACTCATTCTTTCTCTCACTCTTTTTCTCCCTCATTCTTCTTAATGTTTTCTATTTATATTTTATGGATTCTTAATTCAAAATCTAAAAAAGAAAAAACATTAAAGAAGACAATAAGAGAAAAGATGCACAAAATTTTTGATGGTGACCTCGTGGGGGTGGAACATTTTACTTTTTTAGGTATATAGAAACAACCATGTGAATGCAAGTCATTGATCCTTTCAATACTGATCTACACTCTGAAAGTCTGCTACATTATCAAGGTCATATTTTTCACTTGTGACTTGGAAGTGAACATTGTTTGTTCCAAATGAAAGAACAGATTATAATGCCCAGATTTATAAAAAAATAAATTTGGGCATTATAATTTTGATTTTTTTGATTATCAAGGTCATATATCATGACATTCGACGTTCATGTTTGACTAATTGACATTGTAGTGTTTTTAATTTTTAATACTAGTGTGGTTTTGTTTATTTTATGATCATATTTATGATGCTATGGTATTCTGAACTTAATTACTGCTGCAAATATAAATATATTTCTGATTTTTATATGTTTTTGTATGGGCGAACCCAAAACGAACCCACACCCAAAAAGTTTTTTGATTGAACCCGCAAACCCGAACCAGTACCAGGACTTGTAAGCTAGTTTTCCACTATCACAATTTGATATTGAACATTTGCAAATAAACTCCAAACTTTTCCAGGCATTCCTCATCCTATCCTTCCATTTCATTCTATTGCGACATAGCTTCTTCAACCAATTTGAACTCACTTTTCTGCAACTCTCATTCTTTACTTAACTCCGCAAAAACTATATTGTTCTGCTCCAAATTATTTTTTTCTGCAGTATGATCTACTATTTTCACTTCTAAATCATGTCTATCTTTTCTTCGACCAATTTTCCTTTGACTTCCATTCATCATCTAGAATCTTTTGTTTTTTCATTCCTTCTGTTGAAACTTACTAATCAACTTCCTCTCAAATAAATATACTTCTTTTATTGTGTGCAACCTCAACATATTTAGTTCTTCTTGAATCTTCCTCTGCATATTCTTCATAAAATCTTCTGCAGTGATTATTCTCAACTTACAACCATCTGCCTTATGCCATCCTTCAACTATTCTGTATTTACCATGTGCTATCATTTTCCACTCAAATCCTATTTTTCTCCAATACATTGTGCAACATGCTTTGCAATTGGATACAGCTCCTTTTGACCACTCTTCAACTTACGTTCACTCAAGTGCGCTACCACAAACTTCACTTTCAACTGTTCAATTTTTTTTAAATTTCCTCCTTTAATTTTATTTCCTGCAAAAGCTCTATGTATATAAGTGAGATCTTTTCCATGATTCAATTCAATACTCGATCCTTCCTAGATACATAGATACCTTCAGTTTACTGTGTTTCTCCGATTTCAAGCTGGTTCATTTGACGGCTATGTATATAAGAATACAATTTCAAATTTCAGGATTGTGCATGTGCTCGTAGTGTGTTCAGTGCGATTTCCATTTAAATTAACCATCAAATTGTGTATTAAATTGTGGCTACCAGCCAATATGTCAACCCTCAAAAATAGACCAAGACCATTATGGAACTAGGTTTTAATGTGTCAAAGTATATCCCTGGGTTGTACTACTGTCAGCTGGGTTTTCTACATCTCTTAATTTTGTCCAATTGGATGAGGTAGTCCCTCATATCGGGAGTGATTCAGACTCGAGACTCTGATTTTGATGTAGTGTTAGCAGATGAAGGTTAGGTGCAGTGGCAGATTCTATATGTTTTTGTCATTTTGTAGTTGTAACTTGTAGCTTTTGGGCATTGTGTTATAATTGTTATATAATATATATGCATATTGACAATGAAAGCAATGAAATTTTGTTAATTTGTGTGTCGACTCATGTGAATTCTCAATTTAGCTCTAATGTTATGTAATATGGTTCTATAATGTATATGATGAATGCCTTATGCATGAATAATTGAGATTTCCTATATTTTAAATTTCTTTCCTATTTTTTAAATTACCATCCCTTGCTGTCCCATCCACTACTATCCCGGAAATGCATCCTACTGCCCCCCTGCCGTCCCTGTCTTGGAAATGCCATGGGACATAATTTTTAACATGCATCCTATTTCTATAATTCAGAGACAACTTCATTAGTCACTGTTATGCTGTATCATCCTTGCCAAATCAATTTAAAGAAAGTGTTTCTCCATCTCATGTAGCATAAGTTTTCGCAAATTTGTTTTGTGTTGATTTAACTTATATTTTGATGTCATTTATAGACTCAAAAGATTTCTTTTGGAACTCTGTTTTTAAACATGAATATTGTACAAATGCATATTAGGAACTTCAATTAATTCTCTAATATTCGTTGAGGTTGAAGTGAAACTTGTTTTCATGAATGGAAAACATTCTCATATATTAGTTATCCACCTTGAAATGCATTCTTATGTTGTCGTCTCTAGCTAGGACCTACTATATTTACTAATTCTGTTTTTAAAATTTGCAGTTATGGGCATATTTTGCCAATTATGCCCATCTATACAAGCTTACTTAGGTCATTCATATGATCATGCATCCTTATGTGGGGGGTTATATACAAGAAAGAGGAATGGCTGTTGTAGCAGGAGAAGAAGAATTAGAAAAATTTCACATCGATCTAGAATGGTTGCAATTCATTCAATTTCAGTTCAATCAAAAGGTATGTCTCTTCAACATAATGCTTGATGTGCTTCTATTTTCTCTATTGAATGTAACCCTTTGTTCAAATGTTGGAGCACAATGACACAGCTATAAATACAGTAAGTACTTATTCTGCATGTCTCAATTGGTTTTCAAGCTAAGATATTGTGGATGGGAGGAGAACCAATATATTAGTGAGAAGACTCCGAAGGTGGTTAAGTAGGCACCCTACCTTACACCTGCCCCAACACATGCCTGCACCCACCCATTAAATGGAGTTGATACGATGAATGGAACAATAAAGAATGGAGATGTAAATAATAATCACAAAGAGCATTCTGAAACACACATCATCAATTGACATTGAAAGAGAAATAAAATCAGAATTTTTTAGATACATATTGATTGTTCAATGAGGGAAAATTCATGAAGGGCAGTGACAAGGTTTTAAGGCTCTAAAGGTCCAAGAATTAATCACAGAATTTGTGGCTGTAAAGAAAGCTATAAACTGTAAAAGATATAGGTTAAGTGCCTACGTAGGCTTGGGGTCGTCTCTTCTATGTCTTATATGGACCACAAACGGAAAAATCATTTATTCTAGATCTAGAAAGGGATGTCGTGTTGTCATGAAGTCCCAATCTCAGGTTATTAAAGAAAAACGAAATGCAAAAAAGTTGCATTCTATAGCATATCTTCCTATTTTTGTTCGTAAGTGCATAATATACGAGTTCCTTTACAATTGAATTATGCATTTTTCATGGTAATGATCATTTTATAATCAGTATGGTTGAATATGCAATGCAAAACCACTGAGTGGCTGGTTGTACAGCAGAATTAGAGAAGAAGAAAGAGCTGCAACATGACAAAGCTTCAAACCAGCGATATAGGTTCATTGTAATTGTTGCTATTAAATAGGCTTATAGAAGGCAGCCAAGTTGGTGTTTACTGCCTATTGAGTCTAAATCGAACATATAGAGTAAACATAATGTATATGAACTGAAAGTAAAATAACATCATAAGAATATATTCATTGCGAACTCACAATAGAACTCATATATTTTGTCTCAGAATTTGCCCATACAATGATATCAAAACTGCACTGTACCCAATACAATGATATGATGAGTATATAAAGGAGGTCGAAGGTTGCCTGGATGGCCAACCGTCGCCAACGACTATAACAATCGGGAGATAACAACCTCACTGATCACAACCAAAACATAACTAATTACAACAAGTATATTATGCGACTAACACTATCCCCCCAAAAAAATTTAATCGTCGTCTAGACGACTAGGATACAAAACTCACAAAAATCCATAAGCTAGTCTACTGTGAAGTAAGTGGAAGGGAAGTAGACGTCCCTGGAGGAGTAGATGCTGATGGAACTAATGCTGAAGTCTGCTGCTGCTGGGAGACCAATTGGCGCAGCCGATAAACCTCATCAGTACATTGCCGAAGATGGTGAGTTGCTATAACCTCTCTTTCCCTCGTCACCCTCACCATTTGAACTGCCTCCTCTAGCTCCTTTTTAGTTCTCTCATATGTCCCCTGAAGGTCTGCCAACCCCTGTTTAGTATTTGCATGGGTGCTCGCAAGATCACCCAACTCCTTCTGCATTAGCTCATGAGTGTGTAGGAGGTCTCCTAGTTCCTTCTCCTTGGCTGCAAGCTCTCTAGCTCTATCCTCCAAAGCTGACTCTTGTGCTATCACCTTTTGTTTCTCCAACTCTGTCAACTTAGCTTGCTGAGCAAGCTGCCTCTGGAACTGGACGTTTTTCTTGTCCGCGGCTCTCGGAGTTTCCTACAAACTTGGGCAACTTCATCAATTTTCGCCATGGATGCAACATGATGCTCTATTTCTTCCTCACGTTGATAGAAGCGTGCTTGGAAGTGATCCTCAATGGTATAGAGTGCGGCTAGCACATGACCATCCCTGCCTCCAAATCCAGGAACAATCCTATTCAGCGTCCAAGCAACTTGCATCTCGTGTGTTGATGCTCGACCACCCTTTGGCCCTAAAATGGCATGCAAACTCAGTTGGGGAGTTCATAACAAATTCTTCTATCCTTCGTGCCTCCTGTAGAACCAAGGGGGAATGTCTGCTATCGAGTCATCTAGCAATATTAGCCACCTGACTAATAATCACCCTTATGCGTTCGAGATCTTGTACATATCTTAGAACCGTACCAAGTGGATCCTCGTCAGGTTTGAATATCTAGAAAGTCATCTCCTCTAGACTCTCAGGACTCGTAGAAGCCTCCCTTGCTGGAGAGTTCCCTCTGTCATGGCTGTATCAAGTGTAGGGACCTGCTCACCCGAAGGACCCTCTGGCAATGTCTGTACCATGTCTACCCCCTGTGCCTGAGTAGGAACTGGAAGTGACTGGGCTACATCTCTACTCCTTGAGTAGTCGGTAGTGGTATAGTAACTGCAGGCTCATTAGCCGGCTCAGGTAATTCCTGTTGAGGACTCACAGGAGGGATGTCTGTAATCCGGAGGGGAGCTCCTAATAACTGCAACAAACTGTTGACCTGTGCTGAGTTCTCTAGTGACCACCCATTATGTTGAGTGGTGTCCTCAACTGGAAGAGTAACTTGATCCTCTTTCACTGGCATCCTTATCTCCCCCCAAGGTACTGGATTAGCACTTGGCTGAGCGGCAATAGTAGTAGTTTGTGCTGGCACATCACTCAATAATGGAATCTCACCCGTCGGCACTATAATATCATCTAGTGAGGGAAAAGTGGCTGAGGCCAATGAAGTAACCTCAATGCAATCCTCTTCCTCTGCACTATGGGAAGCCTCGGAAGATGACTCTGTTGCTGCTGGTGCTTTCCTCTTCCTATTGATTGTTTTAGGCTCTTCCCCTTTTCCACCCTACACTGGGGCCCACAAATTTGTCCATCTAAAAACCGTAGGCCAAGAAGGGTCATGCTCCTCATCAGGCTGAAATGGTTCTCCTGCCAATGAGGCACCTGTGTGTAAATGGCGTCTAGGAGTAAGGCAATAGCATGCCATGTCATGTAGAAGGATTTGTGTGTCATCTTCATGAACTCGTGTATCCTTTCAGATAATATTGCCCCCCAATTATACAAAGTTCCCTCGCTGAGACCCACCATGTAGTCGATCATCCAAAGAGGGATGTCAGAGGAGCGGGTGACTCCCGTCAACCTTCCTTGGATTACATCCATTATACATCTCCACTCATCAGTGGCTTGGTGGTCCCAACGCAACCCTCGGTTACCTGTAGCCCTCAACTTTTCCTTCTCATCACTTAAATCACTTCTACATATTTTCTCGAGTGTGGCTTCCCTCTGACTCGGTGATACTTTTTGTTTACCAACCGTGAAGCCATGACAAGGAATACCCAAAACCCTCTCAAAGTCCTCAGGTGTGAAAGTAATTTTTACTGGTGCATTCATGTACTTAATAATTGTTTGCTGAGAGTGTGCATTATAATTGGAAACCATGCTTCTTAAAAGGGTTTCAAAATCTCTGAAATTAAAATAAGGCATTTGAATCACCTTGTCAATCTGAGCTTTTTGGAGAGCTACCTTGAGCGGATGGTGGGCAGTGTGATTTGTCCATGTCTTGCATTTTGCTGCCGTCAAACTCTCCCATTGTAATGAATCTGCCGTATGCTTCTCTTTGGCTTTCCCTTTCTGTGGTTGTTTCTTTTGTATTGTAGTGTTGGCGGCAACCTTTGGTCTATACTTTGTAGGTGATTCCTCCTTGATTATTTTTTCTGCCATTATTCATTTCTTGTAGCTTACCCCCTTGCTGCACTTCGCTTTTCTTTTCCAATCACAAAAGAAGCCGCGACAAATTTTTGGCTTATTTAGATGCCAATTCGTAACTAATTTTTGGGCTAGAACAACATAACCACTTGTACGACGACTTCAAGAACAACACCTCAGGTGAGTGCAAGCAAAATTTTTTGTACGGCAGCGGGGTTGTTTATACTTTGAGATATAGTGTATGAGGCGTACGATGACTTCGGGGTGGTAACTCGGGCTATCAATTATCACTTGTACGACCTGTTGTGATGTCTTCACACATCGCCCCATTGCAAACGGGGACCCCCTCTTTTTTCCTGCTTTTTGTCTTTGTTTTGCTTAAGGTTTAGTTTTTCTCTGAGCTTGTAGGGTTTGGTAGTGTTGTTTTGCCCAAGTCTCGATATATTCTGGCTAAGGAGTCCGTATCTTCTCATCCTAATGCATGTCCTGAAGCCCTGAAATTGACTAAGTCTGAAATCTGGTGGATCCTCAGAAATCTAGAATCTGCATGTGAAATCTCATGGATCCGGGACCTATCTCAAACACCCTGGAAGTATATTTCAAAATATTTGAAGTATATACTTAAATATATTTTTAAATATCCTTCCACCCAAAACACTTCAAAATCGGGTGAAAAAGTTGAAGTCTTGGACCTTGAGCGGAAATTTCTCATACGGAGTCAGGATGCGCCTAAGATGAGCGGAAATTTCTCATACATAAGAATAATGCGCTCCAAGAAGAAGAAATTCCTTTCATACAAGCAAAATGCGCCAATGAAGAAGTCCTGTTGAACAATCATTTAGAACTTTTGAAAATTCTCCAAGGAAAGTGAACATTTGAAGACAAGAGTGGAAATTTCTCATTAACAAGAAATTTGCGCCCAAGAAAAATGGGTAGTTGTCAGAGTGCACTTAGCATAGGGTTGATCATTGAAGGCTCCAAACATAAAGGTTGTTGTTGCCTTAGTTGAAAATCATGTAAACACCTTTGAAAATTTGAGAACTTTGGAAACAGGAATTGAAGGTTTCAAGATTGCAAATGAAGGAAATTTCTCATGCATGAGAAATATGCGCCCTAGCAAATGAAGGAAATTTCTCATAGGTAAGAAATATGCGCTCAAGGTCTTGGATGTATTTTCAACTTTTTGAGTTAGAAATGCAATGTATTTGAGTTGAAATTCGCCTGGGATGAAAGTTGAAGTGAAAAAAAAACTAAGTGTCCAAAATGCAAATTGAGGAAATTTCTCATCAATGAGAAATTCGCGCCCAAGCAAAATAAGGAAATTTCTCATCAATGAGAAATATGCGCCCATCTAGAGGAGAATTCTTGCACATGAGGAAAGCATCCACTCAAACATTTTTTTTGCAAATTGATACCATTTTATTTGATGCAAAGGAATTGGAAAAAATTCACTAAGGATGTTGGAAAGTTTGAATTGAAGATCAACACTAAGGTTTGATTGCAAATTGCTCAAAAAATGTTCTAAGTATGAAAATTAAAAATCAAGGAAATTTCCCATAGGCAAGAAATTTGTGCCCTACGTAATAAGAGAGTTTGATTTATGCAAAAATGCCAAAATTTTTTAAACATCAAGAGGAGATCTCAACATCATTCGCCAAGAGGAAGAAAAATTGAGGGAGAAAAAGAAACAAAAAATATTCTAAGTATTCAAAATTGAAAATGAGGGAAATTTCTCATTAAAGAGAAATATGCGCCCTTGCTAGGGCGCAAATTTCCCATCAACAAGAAATTTCTGCTCATAAAATACCTCATCAAAATTATCAAATTTGCTTTGCATGTGGGAGAGGTCGGCCTAGGAGGAGAAAATTGGAAGTTTTTTTTGTTGTCATGAGTAGGCTGACCTGCCTAGAAGGTGAAGTCGAAAGCTATAAAAGAAGACAAGAAACTTCATTTATCAACATTCAAATCCAAAACAGATAAGCAGAAGTAAAAGTGCAGACCAGCAGCATAAGAGCAGAATTATATTAAGAGGAAGAAGATTTTATCCAAGAAGGAAGGTGAATTTGCAAAGTTAAGGGTTTGTGGGTGAAGCGCTTCAAAGGAGAGGAGGATTTCTTCATTTTGTATCTCATTTAAAAAGCAGAAAATCAGACCCACAGTTTACAAGAGCAGACTTACCAGAAATTTTTCATAAAAAGATTGAATTGGGTGAAAAATACTTAAGGTTTTTTATGATTTCCTTGCATTGAATTTGAATAGTTTTGGATAAATATGTGGAAATTGGTTTTAAAATTGAGTTTTATTTATCCCACATTCATAAGGAGGGCAAAAAAAGTCTTTGAATTCCCTTTATATCAAATGCCATATCAAGTACTAACTTAAGGTGTTTTTGCTTGTAGATTGATGATGGATGCTAAAGGAGTGTCGAGTGTCAAAGGAGAGCGACACTAACTTGGGACAAATCTATGTGGATGAGATCAAGAGGAAAGATCAAAGTATGCGGAACATCCATCCAGAGGTTCATTTCCAGGGATTCATCTTCATGTTCAAGTTCCAGAGTCATTCATTTCATACGCCAGAAGGACAAAGCATCCATCATGAAATCTACTCCAAGAATGCACGTACATGACATCTTCCTACATCATCCAGCGTTGAGGCCTGGCCTACACAGGGGACGAGAATTTCACGAAAATGACACTGAGCATGTACATCAAGCAAATCCATGAATTACATCAAGACAACAAGAAGATTCAAAATTCCCAAGTTTCAAGTTCAAGCAGCTAAGTTCCAGAGGTGAAAATCTAAGATTGAAGACTATTCCAAGAAAAAATCCATAATTTGGGAAAATATTACAAGTAGTGTGAACATGTTGAAGATCAAACTAGTTTGCTTGATGCTGAGGTGGCATATGCAAATCATCAGGCCAATCACAGTTCGCCACATCATCCGTTCATATTCAATGTATTTACAACAAAGTAAGAGGCTAAAGAGGGCGCTTATCTAGAAGATTCCAAAGATTCCACTTCAACCTTATCACCTTGGAAAACGTGCCTCATTGCCTATGAGTTCTTATGTACACAAGTTGTGTCAACTTTTACTTTTTGCTAAAAATAGCAAGTTGTTGTAACTACCTTGTGTTGTCCAAATCTTGGCCATTGATTCCAAAATCAATTTGGGCCCTTAATTGTAATTCTTGAGCTCTATATAAAGCTCATTCTTCTCATTTGTAATAGATATATAGATAGAAGAGTAGGAGTAGATGTTGTCGAAAATAGGAATAGAGTAGAGGAGACTCATCAAAGTCATTGAAGAGACATTGTGAAATTGTTGTAAATATACACTTCCAAAATCAATACAAGCTCATTGTTGTTCTCATGGTGATTTGTGTGATTGTAGAATGTTAGCATGGTTTCTAATTCTCGAATATGATGGAGATGTGTTTCCAAGTAGCTTAGTTGATCGATTAGAAGTTCATTGGTGTAATGTTAATATGTTAAGATATTTGATGAATTCCTTCTTGGTTCATACTTTTTGTGGATTGTCGAAGGCAACTCACTTTGCAAAGTTAGCTCGAACCTTCATGTGCTCCAATTCGATTTGTGTGTTTCACAATATGAAAATCATTGGGTTACCTTAGAAGATTGCACTGACTTCGTGTAATTGTTGGTTCTCATGGTGAAGCGAAGTTTAGTTTCATGAGGAATTTGTCTATTAGAGGATGTTTATTATATCATTGTCCTTAGAATAGCTTTCTCAACCCTTATCCTTTTTCATTTTCTTTCATAGTCAGTTTGAGAAAGTTCCATTTCGTAAAGAGCACAACATATTTGATTGGAGTAAGGAGTCAATTCAGCGTAAGTTCCTTTGTGAGTTTTCAGCAAATCACATCAACTACTGAGTCTATCTGTTGCAAAACACGAATTAGGAACCTTGGAGTCTCCTATTTGATCACAAAGTTTAGCATTTGAGAGTCTTTGATCAAGAGAGGATAGAATACTTAGTATTTTATTATGAGTTTGCATGTGCATAAAAAAACACATCAACATGACCTTAATTTCCTTTTCCCTTGCACGTTCGTGCTGCTCAAATTTCAACTTCTTATTGTATAACAGGAGGACCCTCGTACGACGACGACAACTTCCCTTTGCACGGACGGAACTCCTAGGCAATGAATGGACAAGACAAAAGTGATGTACGGTCGAAGGCACAGGTGAAGAATTTTGACTTGTACGACACTATTGATCTTTACCACACCCATACGGAATCCCACTCGTACGATGATCTTCAACTTGTACGGCGGTGGTTTTGAAAGACTCATATGGAATCTGCTCAACGGCGAAGGAGATGAAGGAAAGACTCGTACGACGGAAACAAAACTTAGGTAACTTGTACGACACAACAATTTGTCTACGGCAACTCATACGGAGGTGGGTTTGGGAGTCTTGTATGACTTAGGCCTTCCTCTCTGTCCTTCGTACGACGGCTAAAAAACCTTTCTCAGCAACTCGTGGATAGAGCAATGCTATGACTCGTACAACCTTCTTAAGTTTCTCAAGGGGTGAGGTTGTACAACTTCTCCCCTATTTATTTATATATATTTTTTTCAATTTCCTTCCTTTTTCACTTTTCTATGATATATATTTTTTTCAATTTCTCATTTTTTTTCAATTTTTCAATCTTTTTTCTTTTTTATTTTTTATTCAATTTTTCACTTTTCTCTTTACTCTATTTTTTCTTTTTCATTTTCTAATTTTCTGATTTTCAAACTTCACCATTTCCCAGTCTTCAAATCTCGTCATGTCCCATAATTTTTCCCAATTTTCTCTTTCCTCTTCTTTTTCGTCTTCCTCTAAAACCTGGATTTCCGTCATGTGGTGGAAAATGCAATCTTCATATGCCTTCCGTAGGCAGTCATTAGAACAACACTGGTCAATTTCTTCTAATTCAAAAATTTGATCGACTAATTCTAATTGGTCCATACCTTTGTGTAGTTGACCAGCGTTGATTAATTTCAGTCCTTTTGGTTCTTGGACCCATTGAACTGTTTTCCCATCCTTGTCGATTATCAAGTGTCTAGTTTTGTATAGTGCTTTCCATATCCTACTTCTGGGAAGTGGTGCGCTCCGAGGTGCCCCTTCGAGTAAATTCCTTTCACTCCTTTCCCGAAGTTCATCATCATAGGCCGAACGTTCTATAAAGAATGTACTTTCTGCCAGATACCTTGGTGGCCTTGGTGGGACAACCTCTCTCGGTAGCAAGAATGCAAATTTTTCCCTTATACGTTGATCTTCTTGGATCTAGTCATCATCGCCTATACTTCTGTCTTCCTCTACTTCCCATGGTCTGACATCTTCCACTACTCCTGTTCTTATTCTTGAGTACGACATATAGGATCTCCAGTAATCATACATCTTCATAAGGTACCCTGGTGGCGCATACAAGCCTGTAACTTCATCTAGATTCATACTTGGAAAGAATATCCCGTCTATACTTTCATTCATGTTTGGTCTTACAGACTTGTGACCAAATCACACATCGCCCCATTGCAAATGGGGACCCCCCTTTTTTTGAGCTCCAGTGCTTTGCTAAGTCCAGGATGATGTCTTTTGCATGATGAAGTCAGTATTTCTTGAGTCTTTAGGTTTGTGATGAATCTTATAGTCGCTTGATTACCTTATCCTGATGTTTGAGATCCTGAAAATGACTAAGTCTGGTATCCTGATCCTGAAAATTGGCTAAGTTTGAAATTTGGTGGATCCTCAACAATCTAGAATCTACATGTTAAATCTGGTGGATCTGAGACCTATCTCAAACATCCTGAAAGGTATATTGAAAAATATCTCTAAACTTATACTTAAATATATTTTTCAATATACCTTACCTTGGCGACTTACATTTTTAGCCGTGAATTTGCTTGAAGACCTTGGGCGCATTTTCCCACCTCTGCCAACTCATTTCAGCACCTAGAGGAAGATCAACTTCCAAACGCTCCAAGATAGGGCGCCTTGATTGAAATTGGCATAAGAGACCTTAAACATCAAAATTTTGGACAAAGGAATGATTCAAGAGTTTAGGCGCCCATTGCATGTTCAGAGGATCATAAGAATTGCGCCTTAGGTTAAAGTAGATGAGTTTAAGCGCCCTTTTACTCCTTTACTAGCCTATTCAGGCGCCTAGAAAATAAGGTGTTAGGAATCTTGAGAATTTGCATCTAAGGATCAAAAAACCTCATTTTTGCATCTAAAAAACTCACTTTGGTGCCTTGATTTGAGATGAAGGTTACGAACCCATAGGAGCGCCTAAGGGATTTTGAGTTGAACATCATAAGTTTGGGGGCGCCCAGAGTGAACAACCTTCAAATGGACAAAACCCAATATCTTAAATGGAGGCGCTCCTTGACACTAAGAACATCTATTCTGGCGCCTTGATGTAAGTATTTCAAGAAAGTGCTCTTCATGTGGAATTTTACCTTTTAGCGCCTAGGAGGGAGAAGTAGTTTGTGGTATCCTTCATAGGGATTCTTACCTATTTTGGCGCCCTATGTTTGATTGATCACCTTAATGCGCTTGTTCATACTTAAATAAGTCTTGAAGTGATACCTTGAAGGAAGATGTTTGAACTCCTCAAATGAGTACTAGAATGGTGAAGGGTAAGTTAAGGCGTGTTCCATTGAGTGAAATCCCAAAGTGGCAAGTATAAGGCTCAATAAACCTTAGGTGCTAATTCCCACTTAAACCACCTCCATGTGGCGCCTTGAAAGGAAATCATGAATTGAAGTCAATAAACAAGTATTTTGAAATCAAGAAATTCATTCTTAGAAGTTAGGCGCTCATTACTACTTGCACAAACCTACATTAGCGCCTTGGGGTGAGAAGAAGCCTCTATGAAGCTCAAGCATGAGTAGAAATCGTTTGAAAGGTCAAGAACCTAAAACTTCATCAAAATGCGCCTTTGGGAGATCAAATGAATTAGGCGCCTTGGAAAAAGGTACATGAAAGCACATCATTGAATGAGCGCCTAGATGAAATAAGTCAAGTTTAAGTGTTTAAAGTCACAAAAATGATAAATAGAGCCCAAGTTGATTAAGGCGTCCTTTTACCTCCATACAGACTTCAATTGGTGCCTAAGGGAGAAATCATCATGTTTTGGCGCCCTAGCATCAAGTGAAGGTTCCTAGATTTTCAGTTTACCTCATCTTGGCGCCCTTTTATCCAAATAACCCCTCTTGGCGCCTATGTCATCGTAAGCGCCTAAATATCAAGGAGTAGGTATGAAGCAAAGTTGATCAAAATTATGAAGTAAACACCTACTTGAGTTAGGCGCCATTTCACACCTATTCTACCACTAAAGGGCGCCACTTCTTGTAGGAGACAGTCATGATGTTAAAGTGCCAATTCATATCTGAATGACCTTCAAAGGGCGCCTAGTGGTCCTAAGACCTCAAGCATATCAAATGGTGTCTTAAAGAATCAAGAAGCAAGCTACAAACTAAACGCCATTACTACTTGGAGCATTCCAAAATCCCTAATGATAAGCATGAGTCTCCAAGGCGCATCCTATGCCTCTTCTTTTCACTTAGGCGCCCTCATATGGATTTTCATCAACTTTGGCGCCTCAAAGAAGCATCATGGATCTTCATCATTGAATGAATACTTAATGGAACTGGGCGCCTTTGCTTTTTTTATAAGCGCTTTGGAGGAATAAACATGAAACAACCCTTTGAGTGGGCGCCTAGGGGAGGGAGATCCTTCTAAGACGTATACTACTACTTGAAGCAAAAAAATGACAAAAAAGGAAGTCCAAGTTGATCAAGGCGCCCAATCCTACCTTTCTAGCTCCTCCACCTAGATTGGCGCCTTCAGGAAAATCATCCAAATCCATGTTCAATCCATACTAAATGATGGGCGCTTGAAGTATAAAGTCATTCCAAGACATGATTGATCACTTAGAAGTGTAAAATTGCAAGTACAAAGCTTCAAAAGGCAAGGCGCCCTTGCACCTTTATGACAACCTAGATTGGCGCCTAAGGAGGAGTTTGCATTGAAAGATGTTTTTTTTGAGTGAATCTTATAAGAGGGATTAACTTCTTTAAACCTTTGCAATTGTTAAAAATCATTTTAAGTGATAAATGTGGGACTAAATGATGTTAGGCGCTCTTTTGTTCTCCCTTTTACCTATATGTGCGCCTAAACTTGATGACTAGTTGTTTATATATTTAAAGTGATTCTTATCTTACAAAGTGATTAATATTGTTTATCTTGTCTTGTAGGAACGTCAATGGACTTAAGGAGCAAGCGCCTAGGATCACTTTCAAAGAAGATCATCATGTTAAAACACCTCATCATCATCATTATCAACTTGCATCATTGAAAGAAGGAGTGTTGGTGAAGCCAAGGAATCATCTTAGGGGATCACTTCAAGTCTTCTACATCAATGGCATCATGTTCAAAGGCATCATGTTCTTACAATCTTCAAGTCTCCCCAAGAGGTCATTCAAAGAAGGTGTCATCATGCTATTCACACTTGGAAGAATTTCAAAGATCTTCTTGAAGAACTACTTCATCTTCATTATATCATCAAGCAAAGGCAATACATTCACCATTCAACTTCAAGTCCTTTCACCTTCAAGTCCAAGAGAGATCTCTACTTCATGTCATCATCATCTACTCTTACATGAAAGAAGCATCATCATCATCTCTACTACTCTATATGAAGAAACATCAAAGAAGATCATCATATCAACTTACCTACAAGAAGAAGAAAGAATCATGAAGTTAGTCAAGTGAAGCAATAAGTATCATACATTCAGTCTACAAGAAGAATGAACAAGGCAAGATCTACAAGATGTATTCCTAAACATACAAGTTCAAGCAATCACATTGAATACATCACACAAAGATGATACAATTTTCAAAGTATGCTGAGGTGGCATGTATGTGGCGAGTACACATCATTTTAAATGCATTAAATGTATCATTTAATGAAAGAAGCCAAAGGGACACTTATGTGGAAGCTGTTTTTAAATGATTTCGCCTTACCTTATTACATTGGAAAACGTGCCTTCATTGCCTCTCTCTTTTGTGCTAAAAATAGCAAATTGTTGTAACTACCTGTGAGGTGGCATAATCTGAGCCCTTGGCTATTGAATTGATCTAAGCCATTCATTGTAATCTGGACACTATATAAAGGCCTTGTTGCCTCATTTGTAAGGAAGTAGTTCATAGATTAGAGAAGAGATTAGATTTTAGGAGTAGAATAGGAGACTCTTGAAATTTCCTGAGAGGACTTGAAGTTGTATATATTTTTCAAGATTAATGCAAAGGACATTGGAGTTCGCTTGGTGTTTGAGTGTTGTCTTGTGGAATCACATGATTTCTTGTATTTCGATGAAATGAAGAGATGTTTCAAAGTAGACTAGAAATAGATTAGTAGCTCATTGATGTAATGTATGTTGTATTGAATATTGATCAACTCCTAGTCATGCTTTTAACATTCATCGCTGGTGAAGTGTTGTGTAAAGTTAGTCTGAGCTTAATTTGTATAAGTTCGATTGTGGATGCTTGTTTGAGCTGCGCCGTCTTATGGGTGCTTGTATAAGCCTTCATGATTTGAAAACCATTCGCATAACCTTAGGAGATTGCACCAACTTCATGTAGTTGTAGGCATCCTTGGCGAAGTGAAGTTAGGTTTATCAAAGAGTTTGTCTGTTTAATACCTCATCATTGCCTCATTGACCTTAGATTAGATTCCTTAAACCTTTATTTTTTGTCTTTTCTTTATCATTGCAACCTTGTATATACATCATCCATACTGAAAGGAGAGATGAGCTGAATGAAAGAAGAAGAGTTTGCGTAAGTCCCTTTGTGATTATCAGCAAGATCACATGTAATCACTGAGTTATCCACTGCAAATCATAAGAAAAGGAACCTTGGAGTTACTTCACTGGATCACATAGTTCAGCCTTTGGAGGACTTTATTCAAGAGAGAGTGGGATACTCTAGTGTTTTACTCTATTGTTGACTTGTCGAAAAACAAACATCAACAAGACTGTTGTTCAACTCCAGCAAATCTCCAGTCGCTTGGTTCATATACTGGCGCCTTTCCAAACTCCATTAAATTGATTGAAATTACTTCCTGCCTTTGCTTATAAATCTTAAGCTTTGACCCGTTTACTGCGTCTTTGATTGGAGTACCATCTAGGTTGTCAAGCTTTATAGATCCATTTCCCAGTACTTCCCATACTCGGAATGGTCCAAACCACCACACTTTGGACTTCCTGGGTTTGATCTTGTTACGACCATTATACTTCAAAACTAACTGCCTCGGTCAGAAGTCCATTCTTCAGAGGTGCATTGTGCCAATACTTGCGGCGTTTCTGCATCACCTCGGTCGACCACTGAGCTAGGACTGGTCGTTCATCCAGTTTATTTAATTGAAACAACCTCTCCTTTAGGCTTTCTGTGTCACCCAACCGGTTCTCCACTGCTATTCTCAAACTTGGAACCAAGTACTCTGCTTGTACTACGACCTCTTGGCCATACATCAATTGAAAGGGCGTATGCCTCGTTGTCACCTTGTAAGTCGTCTGGTAGGCCCATAGTACTACTGGCAATTTTTCTTCCCAGTCTGTCCCCTCAATGCCACATGATTTATGAATAACAGAAACTAGTACTTTATTTGTCGCGTCTGCCTATCCATTTGTGGTGCAGGAGCACCAAGGGGCTTGGAGTGAGCCCATGTATATACTTGCACATTTTTGGTGTGATGCTTTTGTTTTTAAATTAGGAAGGCGCGGTATATCGGTGGTAGACAAAGTAGGTCTCGCCGATGAAGACAATTATCGGCGTGAGATGCATATCGAGAGGAGATATGAAAGTTAGGTCGACGGTGGAGCTCTGGCCGATGGGTCAGTGTTCATCGGCGTAAAGGGAGTCATCGGCAGATGAGGCCGAAGTCTGGCCGAAGAAGCGAGTCTGGCTGACAATAAAGTCTTCGTTGGCATATCGATAAGAGTGATGCCATCGGGGTAACAATGGAATGCGGTTTGACCGACGAAGGCGGGTGTAAAGTTCATCGGAGTGACTAACGGTGTCGGTAGGAGATTCAGGGAGATTGCCGATAGCGGAAACTTACACCGACAAGCACGAAGGGAAGTCATTGGGGTAAGTTAGTGCATCGGGAGATAGACTGAAGGCTACACCGATGGTGTAAGTCTGAGCGATGGAAGTCTATGAAGTCAAAGGCGACATCGGCCAAACTTATAGTATCGGCCGATAAAGATTTAGACTCACCGATAGAGGGTGGTCACACCGATGGAACGATAGCATAGAGTTGAACTGGGGCAGTTAGAATATGAACCGGTCTAAGAACTGAAACGTCCTGTAACGGACATGTGATAGCTATAAGATGTAGAATTCTCTTTGTAAGGGGTTAAGAGAGTGGGGGAAGGTTTTGAATTGAGAAGCATTTTGATGTAAAAACAATTTTGAATAAAAATCCAATTCAGCAGTTCGACCAATATTGTATTTTTGTACAGTTTTCAGTTTGTTATTCTGAGGTAGATTAGTCGTTTTCTTTTCTGCAATTTTGTTCTTTTTTGCAAACCATGACTCTGTCTTGATGTCCCTCAAGTTCCTCTGTACAGTATGGAGGCCATCAAATAGAGCCATGCCTTTGGTTTGTTTTTCTTTTGTGGGATGGTTGGATTGTCGACTAGAGGCAATGCATGCTTGTTTTAGGCGAGCTCAGTAAGGAGTCCGGCTAGATAGACAAGTAGGAGAATAGACTTGCAGGGGTGGAAAACAGAGAGGGAGAAAGTGAGCACCAAGCAGTCAAGACCCTTGAACAGAGAGAGAAGGGTGGACAACGGGCTCAGAAAAGTTATGTGCCCTTGAGGCAGTATCTTGGAAGCAGTGAGGACAAGGAATGTGTCCCACACCAAGTAGAGTGATAGAATTGTCCAAAGTCTTGAATTGATTCAAGATAGGTAGAATTGACATTCTAGAGTCCCTCCCTATCAAATTGGTATCAGAGCCAAGTTAAAGATTTGGGTTATTCCTAGATAGGAATAGAGGAGTTGTATGTCATCAACTAGTGAGTCTGTAGATTCATCCAAGAAGATGGTGACTAATGCAGAATTGGCAAAGAAGGTTGAGGATCAAGAAGAGGAGAATAGGCTCCTACAAGAAAGATTGGCAGAAATGGAAAGTAAGTTAGGTGCAATGATGGAGAAGACTGAAGAAGTCAGGCAGAAAGTAAACAAGGAAAAAGGTGTGTCTATAGAAGATGAAGAGCTCACACCAGATCCTAAGATGGAAGAAGAACCATTCTTGAAAGCTTTGAAAGCAATGAGTGGTAAGACATTGGAAGGAGTTCCTCTTTTCAGTGGGAAAATGGACCCAGATTTGGTCATGGAATGGATAGGACTTGAAAATCACTTTGAATGTGATGGTGTAAGCGAGGCACAGAAAGTAAGGGTGGCCAAATCCAGACTTAGGGGAGCTGCCTTAACCTGGTGGAAATTTGTGCAGACTGAAAGAGCAAAAGAAGATAAGAAGCCCATAGCTACTTGGAAGGGGATGGTAGCTAAAATCAAAGAAGCATATATGCCAGAAGATTATGAAATACAGCTGCACAGGAAGAGACAGAATCTAAGACAGAAGGAATTAGATGTTAGTGCATACACTGAAGAATTCCAAAAGCTATGCTTAAGGTCCAAAGTGATGGAGGATGAAAGCATAAAGGTAGCAAGGTACCTTAACGGTTTGAAGTGGAATATACAAGAAGAGATCAGTTTGTTGTGTCCTACAACAGTGCACAAATGCTATCAGCTAGCACTGAAAGTAGAGGAAAAGAGCAAGAGGAAACAAGACTCAAATAGCAGAGGAAGAGGAAGAGGCAGAGATAACAGAGGACACGGAGGAAGTTTTGGTGGAAGGAATGCTGACAATAGATCCCAAGCAAAATCCAAACTCACAGAGCAGAGTGGGGAGTTGAGTGGTAGGGGAAACCACAGAGGAAGAGGATCTAACAGAGGAAGGTCAGGAGGATCAGGCAGAGGATCCTATTTCACCACCATGAAGTGTTACAACTGTGGTAATCTAGGTCATCCAGCATATAGGTGTCCAGAAAAGGCCACATCCTCTTCTCAAGGAGGTGATAAGAGAAATCACTATGTCCAAGATAATGCATCCAGCAGCCAGTCACCTTAGGTCAGTTTGAACTCAAAAGATGGAGAGAACTTGATGATAAGGAGAACCTTGATGAAGGAACCAGTAAAGTCTGAACCAAGCCAGAGGAGAGCACTATTCAGAATCAAATGCAAGATTTTGAATAAGGTATGTAAAATTATCATAGACTCAGGATCTACTAATAATATTATTTCTGATGAGGCAGTTAAGAAACTGAATTTGAAAAGAATAACTCATGCAAACCCATATAGAGTCACATGGTTGAATAAGGGTCAACATGTGGTAGTAAATGAACAAAGTTGGGTAGAGTTTAGTATAGGTGGCTATAAGGATAAGGTATTATGTGATATACTACCTATGGATGCATGCCATCTCTTATTGGGTAGACCATGGCAGTATGACCGAAAGGCAATACATGATGGTGAGAAGAATGCCTATTCTTTTCAGAAGGATGGTGTCACCTATAAGATTCAGTCATTGGAGGATGAGGATGCAGTTCAGACAAAGAGTCCCAGTATCTTGGTTGTGAGTGGAAAAGAGTTTTTGAATACTCTTAAGGAGGATGGTATTGGTTATGCCATCATAGTAAAACCAAAAGAAGAGCAGCAGGATAAGAAGACAGTGATTCCCAAGGAGATGCAGCCTACACTGGAGAAATATAAGGGCATAATCAGTGATGGTACACCAGCCACATTGTCTCCACAGAGAGCAATAAGTCATTAGATAGACCTGATTCCAGGAGCATCTTTGCCAAACAAGTCTCCTTACAAGATGACTCCAGACCAACACAAAGAAATTGCCAGACAAGTGCAAGAGTTGCTCGATCAGGGATTGATCAGGAAGAGTATTAGTCCTTGTGCAGTGCCCACAGTGTTGGCACCGAAGAAACGAGGATCATGGAGATTATGCACAGATGCCAGAGCCATAAACAAGATAACTATAAGGTATAGATTTCCAATTCCCAGAATTGAAGATCTCATGGACTGTATTGGAAAAGCAAAATACTTTACTAAGATAGACCTAAAGAGTGGTTACCACCAAATAAGAATCAAGGAAGGTGATGAGTGGAAGACAGCCTTCAAGACCACAGAAGGACTGTATGAATGGCTTGTTATGCCATTTGGTCTATCAAATGCGCCCAGCACCTTTATGAGACTCATGAATGAAGTCCTAAAGGATTATATTGGTAAATTCGTAGTTTTTTTTCTAGATGATATTCTAATTTTTAGTGAGACTAAGGAAGAACATCTAGAACATGTAAATACTATTTTGCAAAAATTATATGATGAACAACTAACCATCAATCTGGAGAAGTGTGAATTCATGAAGCAGGAATTGGTATACCTTGGTTTTGTGGTGTCCCAGGGAGAATTGAAGATGGACAAGTCAAAGGTAGAGGCAATCTTGAGCTGGCCTACTCCCAGAGCAGCCACAGAGGTGAGAAGTTTCCATGGCTTAGCCCAGTTTTACAGAAAGTTTATCAGAAATTTCAGTGGGATATGTGCACCCATATTGAATACAATTAAGGGTGGAATGAAAGCAAAATTCAGATGGACACCAGCTGCAGATAGAAGTTTTGAACGGTTGAAGAAAGAGATAGCAACACAACCTGTACTATTGCTGCCTAGTTTCGATAAGCTATTTACTATTGAATGCGATGCAAGTAACATAGCTGTAGGAGCAGTGTTAAATCAGGAGAACAGACCTGTAGCCTTTTTTAGTGAGAGGCTGAATGAAGCAAAGAGTAAGTACTCTTCGTATGACTTAGAGTTGTATGCTCTAGTCCAAGCACTTAGGAAGTGGAGACATTATCTCCTACCTAAGGAATTTGTTGTCTACACAGATAACCAAGCCCTGAGTTTTCTAAACTCACAGGATAAGTTGAGCAGTAGACATATCAAGTGGATGGAGTACTTGCAATCCTACACTTTTATAATTAAGCATAAGAAGGGGCAGCTCAACAAAGTTGCAGATGCTTTGAGCAGGAGGTTGCTCACAGTGCAGGAAGTGTAGTTGAAGAGCATTGGAGTTGAAGACTTCAAGGATCTCTATAGAGATGATGAAGACTTTGCTGAGGCATACAAGGTATGTCAAGATTTTGAGAATCACTTTCACAGTGAGTTTGCCGATTTCACCTTGCAGCAGGGATTGCTATTCAAAGATGGACAATTATGTGTACCAAGGGGATCTATGAGAGAAAATCTCATACAGGAGAAGCACAATGGCAGTCTGAGTGGCCATTTTGGTTTGAACAAAACACTGGAGCTAGTCCAAAGGTTCTATTATTGGCCGAGGATGCACAAAGACATCAGAAGGTATGTAGAGCAGTGTATCGTATGTCAGAAGGCCAAGGGAACCACTTCAAATGCAGGACTGTACCAACTTTTGCCCATTCCTTCCAGGCCATGGGAATGTGTAAGTATGGACTTTGTGGTTGGTTTGCCTAAGACTAAGACTGGTTATGATAGCATATATGTAGTTGTGGACAGGTTTAGCAAGATGAGTCATTTCATTCCCTGTAAAGTGACTCATGATGCTAGTCATATAGCACACTTGTTTTTCAGAGAAGTGATAAGGATTCATGGACTTCCAGCAAGCATTGTGTCTGACAGAGATGCTAAGTTCATGGGGCATTTCTGGAAAACTTTGTGGCAGAGATTAGGGATAAATTTATCTTTCAGCTCAGCATACCATCCACAAACAGATGGTCAGACAGAGGTGGTAAACAGGACACTGGGTAACCTGTTAAGATGTATAACCAAGGAATATGGGTAGAGCTGGGATCAAGTCATTCATCAGGCAGAATTTGCCTATAATGACAGTGTGAATAGGACTACTGGTAAGAGTCCATTCGAAATAGTCTATGGAATGCACCCCAGAGGTGTATGTGAGCTCAGGAATATGGGAAACACGAAGAACAGAAGTGGTCATGCAGAGGATTTTGCACAATCCATGAAAGAAGTACATGAACAGGTGAAGAAAACCTTGACAGAAAACACACAGAAGATCAAGGACAGAGTAGATGCCCACAGGAAGGACATCCAGTTTGAAGTTGGTGATCTGGTTATGGTGCACCTGAACAAAGCCAGACTGCAGAAAGGAATGCCAACCAAATTGCAAATGCGAAGAATTGGTCCTTGCAAAATCCTGAGCAAGTATGGTAACAATGCATACAGGATTGAATTGCCAGAAGACCTGGCAATCTCACCAGTGTTTAATATTCAAGACCTGGTGCAATACAAGGGTCCTCAGTCAGTAGCAAATGGATCCATTTCAGAGAAGGAACAGACAGTCAAAAATGTGACTTTGCCACCAAAACCCAAACTACAGGCAGAGAAAATACTGGATTCTAGGGTACAAAAGCAGACCAGACATGGCGTCTACATGGAGCATTTGGTCAAATGGAAGCAGTTGCCTGAGGCAGAAGCTACCTGGGTTGCAGAGTCTGAATTCAAGAAACGGGGCATTGATTTTGCCTCCTTGTCACTGGAGGTGACTTGACTTTTTCCGCACAGGGGGAGTATGGTGCAGGAGCACCAAGGGGCTTGGAGTGAGCCCATGTATATACTTGCACATTTTTGGTGTGATGCTTTTGTTTTTAAATTAGGAAGGCGTGGTATATCGGTGGTGGACAAAGTAGGTCTCGCCGATGAAGACAATTATCGGCGTGAGATGCATATCGAGAGGAGATATGAAAGTTAGGCCGACGGTGGAGCTCTGGCTGATGGGTCAGTGTTCATCGGCGTAAAGGGAGTCATCGGCAGATGAGGCCGAAGTCTGGCCGAAGAAGCAAGTCTGGCCGACAATAAAGTCTTCGTTGGCATATCGGTAAGAGTGATGCCATCGGGGTAACAATGGAATGCGGTTTGACCGACGAAGGCGGGTGTAAAGTTCATCAGAGTGACTAATGGTGTCGGTAGGAGATTCAGGGAGATTGCCGATAGCGGAAACTTACACCGACAAGCACGAAGGGAAGTCATCGGGGTAAGTTAGTGCATCGGGAGATAGACCGAAGGCTACATCGATGGTGTAAGTCTGAGCGACGGAAGTTATGAAGTCAAAGGCAACATCGGCCAAACTTATACTATCGGCCGATAAAGATTTAGACTCACCGATAGAGGGTGGTCACACCGATGGAACGATAGCATAGAGTTGAACCGGGGCAGTTAGAATACGAACTGGTCTGAGAACTGAAACGTCCTGTAACGGACATGTGATAGCTATAAGATGTAGAATTCTCTCTGTAAGGGGTTAAGAGAGCGGGTTAAGATTTTGATTTGAGAAGCATTTTGATGTAAGAACAATTTTGAATAAAAATCCAATTCAGTAGTTTGACCAATATTGTATTTTTGTACAGTTTTCAGTTTGTTATTCTGAGGTAGATTAGTCGTTTTCTTTTCTGCAATTTTGTTCTTTTTTGCAAACCATGACTCTGTCTTGATGTCCCTCAAATTCCTTTGTACAGTATGGAGGCCATCAAACAGAGCCATGCCTTTTGTTTATTTTTCTTTTGTGGGATGGTTGGATTGTTGACTAGAGGCAATGCATGCTTGTTCTAGGCGAGCTCAGTAAGGAGTCCGGCTAGATAGACAAGTAGGAGAATAGACTTGCAGGGGTGGAAAACAAAGAGGGAGAAAGTGAGCACCAAGCAGTCAAGACCCTTGAACAGAGAGAGAAGGGTGGACAACGGGCTTAGAAAAGTTATGTGCCCTTGAGGCAGTATCTTGGAAGCAGTGAGGACAAGGAATGTGTCCCACACCAAGTAGAGTGATAGAATTTTCCATCTCTGCAAAGAGTTGAGGAATTTAGCGACATTTTTGTGTAGAAAGATGTCATGAGCACTTGAATTGGTAGAGAGGCTAGAATTGTCCAAAGTCTTGAATTGATTCAAGATAGGTAGAATTGACATTCTAGAGTCCCTCCCTATCAATTTGCTCTTGGATAGTAAGGGCTCGATAGTGTGTGAAATATTTTAAACTCCGTTGTCATAAGCCGAATTACGTGGTTGACGAAATGTCCCCCACGGTCACTTGTTAACTGGATGGGAATTCCCTACCTTGCGACAATTTGTTCATAGATGAACCTGGGAATACTCAACGCTGTGTTGTCTTCGTAGGCCCTAGCCTTTGCCCATTTTGTGAGGTACTCGATCGCCACTACTATGTACTAGCACCGATGCAGTTGGTTGACTTTCATCAGCCCTATGAGATCAAGTCCCCATCTCTCAAACAACTCTTGGGGCTGCAAAGGTGACAGAGGCATGTAATCCCTCTTCAAGGGCTTCCCTACCCTTTGGCATGTATCACACCCTATCACCCACTATCGGGCATTTGTGTGCAGTGTTGGCCACCATAATTCTGCCCACAAAATTTTTCTCGCCATGGCATCTGGTCCCATATGTCCACCGGCCAACCCTTCATGAGCTTCTTGTAATACTCCTCTCTCCACTCATCACACATCTTCGGAGTATGTGGTCCAGTCCCATTTTGTACAAGAGCCCATTTATTAACTGAAATGTCTTACTTTTTAAAGCTAACTTTCTCCTTTCTCTTGGCGACATGTCCCTAGGAAATGTTGAAGTAGATAGATACTCACCAATATCCTCATACCATGGTGGTAAAGTGTAATATCCCAAACGGGGATATTTTCTCCAAGTTTGGATTTATGGGCTTTCCAAATGAGTTTTCTGAATTCTGCCCTAATTTTCTGCACTTTAGTTTTCTGCTCTAACCCTAACTTTTGCCCTAGTTTTTTGCTCTAACCCTAACTTTTGCTCCAAAAATCAGACTTAAACAATTGCATATAATCTCCATAAAATATGCCAAGTCACCATAATATCATTGCCAACAATATTCTCAATATTATATTTGAATTCCACCACAGTATGCAATTAAATCACTTCAAATGGCAATCATAAATGACTGAAATATAATTCAGAAGTCCGCTGCTATAAAAATCAGAACTGAACAAGTCTTTAATTTCATCCAAAAAGCATGGGCAACAAGACAAATAGCCCAGCTCAAATCTGCCCTAAACCCTAAGGTTGTACATACTAAAAATAATACAAAATAATGAAAGTAAAGTCCTCCAAAATTATCTTCAAATCTGATCTGCAATTTTGCTCCAAAACAAGGAAATGCAAGTGAACTCCTGTCACGGAATTCTCCACAAGAAGAGTTAGGTTTTTGTCCAACTCCTCCAAGATGCTTGAGGTTTTTGTTCCAAGATCTTCTTCAAGAGATAAACTCCCAAAAGTGAATGAATGAATGATTGAATGATGATGAAAATGCCTTGAAATGATTTCATATTTATACATAACTTCTGCCCTCTCAATTAGGGCCAACCTAGGCACTTTTATACTTTTTTATTTATTATTTTCCCTCACTAAGAGGGCCGACCTGCATCAAATTACCTTTGGCGCCTAAGAATTTCAAATTAAATATATGGATTTGGTTTTCTTTATTTTCTCTATCCTCCCTTCCATCAAGCGCCAAAGGAGAGTTATTATTTGTTTGTTCTTTATTCCTCCTTCCAAGGTCGTCCAAGACCAAAATACCAAAGTGGCATCACAACAAATTATGCAAACAACTTCATCACCTAGAAAATTCATCTCTTGGCACAATATGGCAAGTTTCCACAACCAATAGTATATCTTCATATTGTGACTCTCCCAAGTAGTTCGCTCCAAGGTAGACAGATTAGTGCATTAAAGGCATTGGGAAAATATGACGAGACACCTCCAATACTCAAGATGTCCTCCAAAAATCTCGGAGTGTGGGAATTAGCCCAATCTCTCTCTAATGGCAACCATTCCAAAAATGGGGACATTACAATCCTCCCTTCTCGGAATTGCTTGTCCTCAAGCAATGGTAAGTATGTATATTGTGAGATAGTGTCAAATGACATGTATCTCCATCTGTCCGCATGCCCGACGGCCGTACAAGTCCTCCACTGGTGGCCACATCCTCCAAGAAGAATGCAATGCGAAGTGAACTCCAGTAGCCATAGCCATACACACTCGAGCCCAACCAAGCACCATCCTCCAGATTCTGAAAGTAATCCCGCAACCACAAGTGCAACACTCTTCAAAGCTCCCAAGGTGCCACTCCTTAGGAATGAAGCCTCAAACAGAAATATGCCTGTCAACAAGTGGCGAAGAGTGTAGTCTCTGAAACATGTCCCCCTGTCACCAAGCCTCGGCTGCCTCATGCTGTCATCATCCGTGTCCCGAAGGTTGTGAAGCAACCCAACTAGACCCCAAGTGCTACCGCTTGGATCCCAAATCATCACTCCATATATGCAAAGCATGAGGTAGTTGAAGCATCTCGGAAAATCTTCAACATCACTCCAACCTCCAACTCCCGTGAATGTGAAATACGTCCGGCATAGGTACAAGAAGGTGTATAACTGCTCCCACTAAGCTGCTGATATGAATCCAAACAGTAACCTCATGATGGCAAGTTAGCTCCATGATAGTGCAAAGGATGTCGCTCATGACAAGGGATGATAGGATATCATTAGTGTGCTGCTCTCCCAAGATGAGGTGATGATCCAACTCTCCTCTCAACTCCAAAACCACTGCTGTCCCCCGTCTACTTAGTATGAGATCCATGCACCATGAAGTAGAATAATCATCTCCCATCCATATATGCAGAAGGACCTCATGTACTAGGGCTAGAATATCCATGGCATCGTGCTCACCTCAATCTCCAAGGTAAAAACCCAACTGTGAAACAAGCCTTAGTGCCTCAAAATCAGCAATGGTGAAATGTCCCCATTTTCAGCCAAGTTATATTTTCTAGTTTGAGCTTGTTTCTATACATGGAGAACCGGAAAGTTGGTTTATGTCTATACATGGAGAACCGGAAAGTTGGCTCAACTAGTATTTTGCTTGATTTTTATTATATAAATAATGACAAATGGAATCTTTAATTGCATTTGTCTAATATATATGATGGGATCACATTGTTCATTGTGCCAAATCAATGGGTGAAGTATGGCTCCAGGTTGGACCTATTGGTAACACATTTGTTATAGGTCCAAGCTTATGAAGATATGATTCCAACGGCTATCCTTGAGGTTGTTTGAATTGCATATGATGTGGCGATTCATTGAACAAAGCAATTTGCATTGGATAATGATCCCAATGGCTCCATGAAGATATTTGCCCAAGGTAAATGCATTCAAAATTGTGTTTGATCATTGTATGGAGAGCCAACAACTACCAAGGAGAAGCGATTAGCATTGAATAAAGAATTGTTTGTATTGACAAGTGTGCTAAACGCCTAAGGAGATAGTCGACTATGGATTTGAAGCTTGTTTTCATTGCTTAGAGTGCCAATGGCTAAGTAGAGGATCGACAGCTATAATGAGAAGGATTTAAAATGCTAAAATATCCATTCAATGCTAAACGGCTCAAAAGAAGCAATCGCCTAGGAGGATAAGGATCGGCTATGTCATGAAGAGAAGATTTTAAATGCACCAAGTGAATTTTAAATGATTGTTAGTAGTCATTTTCAACAGCCGCCTATGCAAGAAGGAATTCAATGCTAGAGGATCGATCTATATGGGAGTAGTTATAAATTGTGAAGCACGGGGATGCGTCCCCTGCCCCTCCAGCCCCGTCCCCGTCCCCGTCCCCTGTGGCGTTTCCGGGACAGGGGGATGGCTGGGACGTCCCCTTGCCGTCCCCTGCAAAACAAAAAACTCAGAAACGTTCTGGGGACGCATTAAAATTTTAGGGGACGTTGATAGAAGTTTCGGGGACGTTTGGCCGTCCCCGGGACGGGCGGGGACGTCCAAAACGCCCCTCGACCGTCCCGAGGACGGCCAGACGTCCCCGACGGTTTGCATAGTTTTAAAAAAAAATTTAACGCCATTAAATCAAAAACTAAAGGCTTAAGGCCAGGCGGATAACAACGAAACCCTAATATTTAATAAACAAACATAAAATAACAATGAGCATTCAAAAGTAAAAGAATAAAACTTAATGCTTTCATTATCACGTTTCAACTTTCATTGTTCAACAAAACGCAGGAAAAACGCCGCACGGAAGGAAAAAACGCCACTGGTAGAGGGAAAAAAATGCCATGGCAGAGGGAAAAAATGCCACGAGCAGAAGGAAGAATTTGTTTGAACTTTGAAGGAGAAATTTCAAATTTGTTTGTCTTTCAAACTTCAGTAATTTGTTGAAGGATAAAAATGCAGCAGAGGCGCCGCCGACACTCCACAGTCACACAGATCGACTAGGTACTGGTTTTTTTTAGTTTAGTTTTTAGTTTTTAAATTTTTTTTAAATTTTTAATTTTTTTTTAATTTTTAAATTTTTTTAATTATTATTAGGGGTTTAAAACTTTAGGTTTTTATATTAGATGGTGTTTTTTTTCTGAGTTTCTCAGTTTAGTGTTCATACTTCATTGTTTAATCATTTTTCAGCCTCTCAAGGCCTTGTCGAACAAGCACAATTAAAAATTTAAAATTCAAAATGAGCAGCAGTGAGGAAAGTTTGCATGAAGTGAGCAGTGATGAAGTTCAAATGACACATTCTGAAACCCAGAACACAGGTGGAAGTTCTATTGGAAGTGAAACTCCAAAAGACCGTTTTAAATGCCCTTCAGACACTCTTCAAATACATGCAAAAGGACCCTTCAATCCCAAAAAACCTTTGCTTCAATTTGCCACCAATTTGACTGGTCCTAAGGCTAAAAATTCAGGGGGCAGCAGGCATTGGCTGTGTCATATTTGCAATACTGATTATCATGGGAGCTATAGCAGGGTTGAACATCATTTATTGGGTGAGAGTGGCCATGGGGTTAGAGTTTGTGGAGAGATAAAATTGGAAGAACAGGTTGAAATGCTCAAGTTGGTAGGGGAAAGTGAGGAAAAACATGCAGCTACTTCTACTAGTATTAAGAGGAAGCATTCATTGCAAATGAAATCTATTGATGAACATTCCAATCTATCAGTTGGACATGGATTTGAACAACATTCATGTGATAGTCATAAAGGCAAGAAGAAGGCCACTTCTACCACAACCATAGGTGAAAAAATACAGTGATAGGGATGATGAATATGCAAAAGCGTGAGATAGCAGATGATTCAGTGGCCAAGTTTTTTTATAACCATGCCATCCCTTTTCATTTGGCAAGGTCTCCTTATTTCAAAAACATGTTGAAAGATGCAATAATAGTTGGATCCTCTTATGTTCCTCCTAGAGAACATAGATTGCGTACCTCCCTCCTTGACAAACAATATTCAAAGGTGAACATAGTAATGGAAGAGATGAGACAAACATGGATTAGGACTGGTTGTTCCATTGTGATGGATGGGTGGACTGATATTCGACATCGGCCGCTCATTAATATTATTGTTACATGTCCTTCTGGTTCATACTTTCTTAGAGCGATTGATTACTCTGGGAAATATAAGGATGCTGATTTCCAGTTTGCCCCTTTGAAGGAGGCCATAGAGGAGGTTGGGTCTTCTAATGTTGTGCAGGTTGTGACAGATTCAACTCGTGTTTGTAAGTTGGCTGGATTGATGGTTGAGAGTTCTTACAAACACATTTTTTGGACTCCATGTTGTGTACATGCTTTGAATAATGCTTTGAAGGACATTGGCAAAATAGAATGGGTGAAGGTAGCAGTGGCTGAATCTAGATCAATACAAATGTTTATATGCAATCATCAAACTTCACTTGCATTATTCCGATCCTATTCAAAGAAAGAATTCCTCAAACCAGTTGAGACTAGATATGCTAGCTATTTTATTTTACTGGAGAGGATGCTGGAGGTGCAAGATGCTCTACAATCCATGGTGGTTGCTCGAGAGTGGAAAAAGTGGGCTCCATCAAAAACAAAAGGACAGAAGGTGAGAGACATGGTGCTTAATGAGAGTTGGTGGTCCACTATCAGGAAAGAAATATGTACTACATATTTTTGAATTTTTCATTTTTGAGTTTCTAACTTTTAAATTTTTGCTTTGTTTTTTCTTTAAATTATCAGTATTACTATTACTTAGTTACTAATAACTATATTTAATATTACTAATTTACTAGTGTTAAATTGAAAATTGAAAATTCAAATTGTTAATGTCGTACTATTTTTAAATTTTGTTTGCACTGTGCAGATATATTTGCTCTATCATATCACCTGTTGTGAGGGTGATCAGGTATGCAGATACAGACTCTCCTAGCCTTGGAGAGATTTATGAGACTTTTGATAGCATGCTTGATCAAATGAGGCAAGCAATTCATGCCAAGGATCCTGAATTACAATTCTATGAGCAACATATCAGGCCTATTGTCACAAAGAGGTGGAACACAATGAACACCCCTCTTCATATGGCTGCCTATGCTCTTAATCCGAAGTGGTATGTACCTAGACCTGGCCGAATGCTTCCTTCTGAGGATGATGAGGTAATGGAGGGGCTTATGGCAGCCCTTCGTAAGATGTATGGCACTGAGGAGGCAACTATACTTAGAGAGCAGTGGCTTCGGTTTTCCGAACTTCAGGGTCCTACATTCAACAAACCAGAGGCTAGGATGGATAGGGCCACTATTGCACAAAAAAACCTCATTGGATGGTGGAAATTTCATGGGAAGGACACACCAGAGTTGAAGCAACTTGCTATTTGTTTACTCTCACAGATTGCTAGTTCCTCTGCTACAGAGAGGAATTGGTCCACCTATGGCTTCATCCACTCGATCAAGAGGAACAGGCTTACCTCGAAACGAGCAGAAAAACTAGTTGCAGTTCATAGTGCCTTGAAACTTCAGGATCGACAGACTACTTGTTGTGACCAAATCACACATCGCCCCATTGCAAATGGGGACCTTTTTTTTGAGCTCCAGTGCTTTTCTTGAGTCTTGGATGAGGTCTTGTTTCATAATGAAGTCAGTGGTGTTTGAGTCCAATAGTCCCTTGATGTCTTGATATCCTGATGTATGTCTGAGATCCTGAAAAATGACTAAGTCTGGTATCCTGATATCCTGAAGATCCTGAAAATTTGACTAAGTCTGAAATCTGGTGGATCCTCCAAATTCTATAATCTACATGTTAAATCCGGTGGATTTGAGACCTATCTCAAATATCCTGAAAGGTATATTGAAAATTATTTAAACTATAAGAAATTCAATATACCTATCCTCAGGGACTTTCAGTTCTGGGCGCGAATTTGCTCCAGGAAGTTAGGCGCGTTTTCTCATCTCTGCAAACCCAGATGTGCGCCTAAAGTAGAAACCCAGATGTGCGCCTAGAGGAGAACACACTTCCAACCTCTCCAAAATAGGCGCCTTGATTGAAATTGATTTGACAAGGAAAAGACATTTAAACCTTAGGCGCCATTTCATGTTTTACTCATCACAAAAGTGCGCCTAGTAAAGGGCTTGAGATTATCATTAGAGGAGGCGCATTTTTGTGTCAAAAACTATCCATTTTGGCGCCTTGATAACAGAGTAAAATGGATAACCTCAATATGAGCGCCTAAGGATGAAGTGGTCTTTTGATGGAGTTTGAGCAAGTGTTTGATTCATCCTCGTAGTCCTAGGCGCTATTTTGTATCCCTATGGACCTTAGAATGCGCCTCAACTTGAATATGATTCATCTCTTGAACTTTAGGCGCCACTTTCTATCAATGCAATCCTACTTTGGCGCCTAGGCAAAATATGATTGAATTCTTCATCTTTGGAGGGTGCTTGAGGGTCTGGAACTCCTTATGAACATACCAAATGATTAAAAGTTCAAATAAATGTCTAGCTATTCCAAGGCGCCATATCATACCTCCACCATCATCATGAGCGCCTAAAAAGAAAATGCTTGAGTTTGTAAGTGTTAAGACTATTGAAGCTTCCCTTGGACTTGCAAAATGACTTAGGGTCATAAAACCTTGAAGTGAACACCTAATGGAGTATAGGCGCACTTTTACCTCTGTGCCAATCCATTTTGGCGCCTTGATCCTAGAGTGAATGAAAGACATCTAAATTTGTGCCTAATGAAGTTGTTTGACTTAACGTTTTCGAAGAACACTAATAGTGAGTCTAGGCGCCCTTTCCTACTCCTAGCAACCTCAAACTGCACCCAACTTGGAGGAGACAGTTACTCATGTTAAGGTGCCAATTCATATCCAAATGACCTTTAAAGGGCGCCTAGTAATTGTAAGGTCTTAAACGCCTCAAATTGTACCTTAAAGTGTCAAGAAGCAAGCTAGAACTAAGGCGCTAATTCACACCCTGAGCATCAACAATGTGCACCTTAGAACATTATCAATCCCTCATGTATGTTAGGCGCCATTTCTAGTGATTTTGGTCATCAAATTGCGCCTAGGAAGGAGAATGAGTTTGGGTGCCTTGTAAAAGGAGGACTTAAAACTATGAAATTTGATGTCATTTTGAGGTGAGAAGTCCTCTAAACACTTATTCACTGAGTTAAAACCATCAAAATGCCAAAAAATAGGCCAAGTATGCTAGGTGCATTTGCCTGTCTCTCCACACCATTTGAGCGCCTAGCAAGCTATATTGGACTCCACATGTATTCGAATATCCTCTTGAACCTTCATAGTGACTTAGATGCATAAAGGAATGAAGTAAATACCCATTAGCATCAAGGCACCATTTCCTACTTAGAACATCATAGATGTGCGCCTAGCCTAAAACCATGGAATTTGATGTTACCTTGATCCAAAATTGAAGAAATCAACCAAGTAATCTAGGCGCCTGTTTCTACTTTTGCAACTTAAATGAGCGCTTGGGAAGAATCACATCAATTCGCGCTTTAAAGTGGGTTCCTTGAGAGGAGGGATTATTTTAAGCTATCATAATTGGTTGAAGTCATCTAAAATTATAATTATGAAGTTATCTTGTGCTAGGCGCACTTTGTTCCTCCTTACACCTAGATGAGCGCCTAGACCTAGAAGGGATGTTGGATGCTTAAGATTAGTTCTTATATGCTATGAAATGCAATCTTATCAATTGTTTAATATGATTGTTTTGTCTGTGTTGCAGGAGCTTGGACGAAGCTGAGGAGTCATTGCAAGAAGAAGCATCATGCTAGACACCTTTGGAGATCACTTCAAGATCGTCATCAAGTTGCATCATTGAGAGGAGTGTTGGTGAAGCCAAGGAATCATCTGAAGGACAAGCACCTGAGTCACCTTCAAATTGTAGAGGAAACATCAATGACATCATGTTAGATCACATCAAGTTCAAGTATACATGGCAAGTACACTACTTCATCTTCAATATCATCAAGCAAAGACATTCATCCATCCAAGCTTCAAGTTCTCTCAATCTTCAAGTATCAAAAGAGTTTCCTACTCAACGAAGCATCATTATCTACTCTACTTCATGTCATCATCATCATCTACTCTACATGAAGAAGCATCAAGGAAGATCATTCCTACATCCTACAAGAAGAAGAAGCATTACAGAGTTAGTCAAATGAGCTACAAGCATCATACATATCCTACTTACAATGAACAAGGTAAGATTAACAAGATACATCTGAAGTGTTCATCATCAAAGCAATCACATCGAAGATATCACATTGATGATACAATTTGGGAATATGCCCACAGAGCAAAGTGAATAAACAGTTGAAATCCATAAACATGCTGAGGTGGCACCTATGTGGCAGATACACATCATCAAGCCAATCACAAGTCGCCACATCATTCGACAAGCAAGAAGACAAAGAGGACATCCATGTGGAAGATACTCCAAAGATTCTATTTTATCCTTATCTTCTTGGAAAACGTGCCTTCATTGCCTCTCATATGTACTAAAAATAGGAGTTTGTTGTAACTACCTACTGAAGTGGCATAATCTAAGCCCTTGGCTACATGAAATGATCCTAGCCCTTTATTGTAAATTTGAACCTCTATAAAAAGGCCTTGTTGCCTCATTTGTAAATCAGTAGTCATTAGTCAGTAGGCAGTAGCAAGTAGGAGTAGAATAGAAGAGACTCTCAAAATTTTCTGAGAGGACTTGAAGTTGTAAATATTTCTCAAGATTAATGCAAAGACATTGGAGCATTGTTTGGTGTTAAGTGTTGTCTTGTGAAGTGACATGGTTTCTTGTATCTTGATGAAGTGGAGAGAAGTTTCAAAGTAGATTAGAAGTAGATTAGAGTTCATTGATGTAATGCATGTATGTATTGAATACTTGATCAACTCCTAGCTCATGCTTTTAACATTCATCGTTGGTGGAGTGTTGTGTAAAGCTAGTCTGAGCCTCATTTGCTTGAGTTCGATTGTGGATGCTTGTTTGAGCTGCGCCGTTTAATGGGTGCTTGTATAAGTCTTCATGATTTGAAAACTATTCGCGTACCTTAGGAGATTGCACCAACTTCATGTAAGTCCCTTTGTGATCAGCAAGATCACATGTAATCACTGAGTTTATCCACCATAAGTCATAAGAAAAAGGAGCCTTGGAGTTACTTCACTGGATCACATAATTCAGCCTGTGGAGAGCTTTATTCAAAAGAGAGTGGGAAACTTAGTGTTTTTATTCTATTGTTGACCTGTCTAAAAACAATCATCAATACTACTGAGTATCGACAGACACCAGCAACACGTTGGGATGTTGATCCTGAAGATGTTAGGTAGATTGATGAGGAGGAGGTGCAACCAGGAATGGTTGGAATTCCATTGGATGATCCACTGCAGGCAGAGAGTGGCAGTGACACATATACTTCTTTTGATATTGATAGCCCGAATGAGGCATAGACATTAGATTGTTGTATTTTGAAGTTTGAAACTTTGGGTTTAACAGTTAACTTTCACTTTAATTTTGAAGTTTGAACTTTAATTTTAGAATTTGAACAACAAAATGCTTTAATATTGCTGTTATGAATCTTCAATCTCATGATTATCATTGCTGTTATACTAGTGGTACTGTTTATTGTTTATTAGTTTACTCATTAATGTTCATTGCAATGTTTATTATTTAAACTTTATACTTTATAGTTTATAAATTATAGTTTAAACTTTATAGTATTATACTGCTGTCATGATTTATGATTTTATCATTTATTCACATATTGATATTGTTAATTGTTGTTAATGTTAACTTGTAGTTGTTATCAGTTATCACTTATAAGTTATAGCTAGTCTATGACTATATTATCTCTATTTCATATTGATATTTTGAAAAATTCATATATCGCCGTCCCCCCGCCGTCCCCCCGCCGTCCCCAAAAATTGGCCCTTAGACTGCCGTCCCTGTCCCCGCGTCCCCGAAACACCATAAAACATAGGTTATAAATCATTTAAAACAATTGAAGATTGATTTTAAATGATTGAGTTTGCATAAGCAATTCATTTAAAATTGTTCAAAGCTCTCATCATCTATTGGTGGAACTCAAATTGTATTACAAAACATCATAGAGGAGGATCACTCATCCAAGGAGAGGTTATATAGAGACTTCCATCTTCATTTGAAGGTTATGTTGAATCTGGTATGTTTTCTGATTCTATTATTTTGACTGAGAATTCCGATTTTCATGTCATTTTGCAAGGTGATGACCCCTTGTATTTGTATGGTGATGACCCCATACTTTATGTGAGGTGATATTATTCAGATATTCACCATTGAGCTTAAATTTGCAGGTTATTGAAGTGTTTTTGTAATGTCCCAAATTATGAGCTAAGTGTGTTTTTGAGCTACATGGGAAATGCAATATTGGAATTGTATTTTCAATTATGAGGTTGGTTTTGATTTTTAATGATTGCATATGATTCATAGCTGGCCGCCAAACATGAAGGAAGGATATATTAAATGCAACATTTATTTATTAAATGATTGCATTGGATCGATGGAATATGAGGTCGATTGGGTTTGTGGAAATTAAATGATTGCATTTAATTTGATATTGAACTTTGAAAATATTTTAAATGCAAATTTTATTATTAAATATTTGCATTGGAGCGGTTGAGGGTTTTTATTAAATGCAAATATCATCATTTAATGCATGCACATGAGGTAGTTGTGGATTGAAGCAAGAATAGAGGAGCATTTTAAATGCAAGTTCATAAATTAAATGCCAAGTTGGTTATGTCAAGGATCAAGATTTTAAATGCTTTGAAGGTTATTAAATGCTTGCATTTGGATAGATTGGTTTATTTAATGCAATAGCCCAATCATTGCAAGTACTAGTTGGAGGTTAGAAGGATTTTAAATACATCTCAAACACAAAATTAAATGCATGTAGCTGATCGCCCAAGCAAAGAGGAAGATTTTAAATGATTGCAATCTCAAAATTCAATGCAAGTGTCAAAGGCCAAGCTTAAAGAGGATCGATCCATAGAGGAGGAGCAAAATTCATTGAAGATTGTTTTAAATGAAAGCATTTCAAGTGAGGATCATTCAATATTGTTCCATTTCCTTAATTTCTATTGATGGATTTCAAAATGCATTCCAAAATTGCCAAGAGAATGGACATCAAAGCTTGAGGAGTTTAAATAGATGACTTGAACTTCATTTTGCAATGAATGATGCTATGGTATGTTTTCTTTATTATTGTTTATGACTGAAAATTCCAATTTTCTAGTTATTTTTCAAGGAGATGTTCCCTTGAATGTTGTGGTGATGATCCCATAACCATTTGTGAGATGTTGTCATACAGATTTCATCATTGGATTACATTTGTAGGTTATTTGAAGAGTTTGGAAGTGACATTGATATCTATTTGAAGCTCTTGGTGTAGAGGATTGACTACCAAGGTAGTTTAGTGAATTTGGAATACATTCTGGATGGTATTTTCATATTTTGCAGGGTCTGATTTTGCAACAGCAGGGTCTGATTTTTATAACAGCGACTTTACATTGGAATTTCAGGGCTTTTTAGGTGAATTTGATCAAGGGTTTGAAGATTGAAGAGTTGTGCTTGATAGAAGACATTCCTATGCATTCATAGAGTGCATTTGGAAGGGTTATTTCATGATATTTCATTGTAAACCCTTGGCTGGATAAAAAGTACACTCTCAGTAGTCAAATCAGCATACAGAAAGTTTTCATCAGAATTTTATTGAAGCTCTTGCAAGAGTGTTTTGTGACCATTTGATAGCCATCAACATTCTAGAGGCTTTGGGCTATATTTGTATGCAAAGTTTGATGTATTTGGACTTCAAATTGATTTGTAATTAAGTCTGATATAAAATCAGACATGGACTGAAATAAATTCCAGCAATTTGACATTTCTTGTTTCATTTATTTGTCAGTTTCATATATGCAAAGTTGATGTGAGTTTGATGTGCTACAGTTCCTTGTTCATTTGGTGAAGTTATTTAATTGAAGTGTGCAAGAAATCTTATCTAAATTTGCAAAAAATTTCAGTCATTCCTAGGAGGGTATTTTACAGTTTTGGAGAGATAAGATATCATTGAGAACCCTTGGTTTCATTGCTTCCAATAGTAGGGTTTTGAAACATTATTGGAAGTTTATATTAAATTCATGAGATCTGATTTTCCATTACAGTCAGCTGATAAAACTTTGTTCCAGGGTTTTATGAAGATTGAAGCATGTGAGAGGAGTCTACAAGCCAATTTCCATCCTTAGATACCCATCGCTTGCACTTGGAGGAGTTGTTTTGATGTTTTTATCAAATCTGAGCATGCTACAGCCATACAGGGTTTATGACAGTTAGCTACAACAGTCATTAGGGTCTGATATACAGTGATATTGTATGCACATTGAGCTCATAAGCCTTACTAAGGCTGGGTTGATTAGTGGCATATTTTCCATCATTGCATCTTTATTTGTATGAAGTTTGGACAACATTTGGCACTCATTTTGTGAAGATATCAAGTCTGATATGACTGATATTATTTCTGTAATTTCATGACAGCAGTACAACTTGTGATGTGATTCCATTTCCAATCAATAATAATGCAATGAGTTTGATAGCTTTCATTTAGGGTGACTTGTATTGATGTCTTCCTTTGATTGTTGCAAGAAATCTTATCTAAAATTGATCAAAATTTTCAGTCATATATATTAGGGTCTCTTACAAATGGGAACAACATCTCCATACCTCGGCATGTGAACCAATTGTATCTCGGGGAAGTATGCTCCTCTAATGCAAGCGCCTTGGTATTATGCATCACCAAGCTCGGACATAGGACAACCTCCACTGCTACCAAAGGATCAATAGAATGATAGAATTGTGTCACAGTAGCATCCAAGTCTACATCTCCCCCATGAATGATCAAAGAATCATCCCTTATGACTCCCTCTTCAAGTGAAGTCTGGATATTAGTGGATGATCCACTAAGTGTAGTCTCAGCAACTCCACCAAGCTCCAAAGCAGCTGCTGTTCGCCAAGAACTTCGAAGGGAATCTATGCACCATGAAGTGGAACAGCCATCTCCAAGCAAAGTATGGAATAGATCTTCATGAACTAGGGCTGGAGTATTAAGATCTTTATGCTTTCTTCCAATCCCTATGCCATCACCCAGTTGAAACACAAGCATTAGTAACTCCAACCCAAACATCATAGCAATACCTCCATACCTTGTGTCATAGTTCAGCTGTACCTCCATAGTATGCCCAACAAAAGCAAGAGTCTGCATAGTATGCATCACAAATCTCTGAAATAAAGCAGCTATTGTAATGTCCCCCATTTAGCCCATATGATTAGTTGATGGAAATTGGCCTATCATCGGACTTCCGTAGGCTAATGACAGTGGTTAGGGGGTCTAATTGGAGACTTACTATTTATAGTAAGTCGGGTCGGAGCGACTTGCTATTTATAGCAGGGCAGATGTAGAGGATCCTAGCACGAGATTCATGGTTTCGAAATACCCGAAGCATTATTTGATGAAATATAAGTTAAATTAAAGATTTAACTTATAATATTTAAAGGGGCTAAAAGTGACTTTAAGTTATTAAGTGATTTCACTTTATTATGCAAGTTATAACTTAAAGTTATTTCACTAGGAGATGGGCGCCCTATGGTGTGTGGGGGACTTAATGATGTCATGAAAATAAAATATTAATATAACATTCCCCTTTCTTGGGCATGGAGTAGAGAAATAAAAGGGCAAAAGTGAAGCTCATTTGTATTATGCTTGGATTATTATTCACTCTCTTGTTTTGATATTCTCGTGCATTCTTGGAGTTTGAAGAGCTTTGAGGGTTTGGACTGGACTTGCTGAGATGAAAACCTTTGTGCAGATCGCGTTCTTCGTGTGTGAAAGACCACATCAGGGAGGAATATTGGAGGCTTCATTCAGGTGCTTCATTTGGGCTTTAGATTAATATATTTCGGCAAAGATTCGGGCAAAGATTGAATATTATACTTGCAGATTTGTGAGGACAACTGAGTAGAAAGGATACAGTGCAGATATTGTTGGTGTTTGTGTGTTTGAAGACTGCATTAATCCTCATTTTAGGCCGTACCATCCTCTGGGAGACTTTGTGTGGGTTTTGTGTGGATTTCTTGTATATCTTTCATCCTAATCTATTCGCCTAGCATCTGCAGCAATTTTGATAACAATACAAAGATATTTGGAGTGGTTTGAAGTGGAGTATTTGCTGATATAGTTTGTGGTTGGGCCGTACTGCTATAAAGAGGATGTGGGTGTCTCTGTTGAAGTTTCCTCTCCATTCGTGGCTCCTCACACATTATATCTGGGCATCTAGGGCCTCATTTGTCATTGCAGCAGTGATATTGTTGATAAGCTTCCATTATATGTGAATGTTGATGAATTTCTATTGCTTGTAATGCTGGTCCAAGTTCGGCCATAATACGAAGTCGAAGATTTCCAAATGGGTATGTCATTGTAATCCATATTTTGGCATAATATAATCTGGGTCTTCGTTATTTTGTTCATATATGCTTTAGTTTTTCTGGGTTTTGGTTATATGCTCTTTATTCTATGTTTCCAATGCAAAAACAAAACATGCAAAAGTAAACATGAAACCCTAAACCCATTAGCAAGCAGAAAACACAAAAACTCGGTACAGAAAACCCTATCCGACAATGTATGTTACAGCTATATGCTCCACCCAAGGGGCATCAATATGATGAAGCTCATCACAAGCAAACTCATCATGAAAGATCAAAGACCCATCCAAACCCGCATCACACTTATCAACATGGCTAGTCACAATACTAGTGGCTGATTCATATAGTGTATACTCAATGATGTCATCCCAACCCATGATGTGAGTCTTCAAGTGGCTCTCCACAAGATGTGACACCAACTCCTTATGAAGTAAACAATCAAGGAACTCGGAATCATACCTCAAACCTGATTGTCCCACTCGCTTAGCCACCATACAAGACTCATCCCTCATATGTCACATGTCATGCTAAACTAGCTTGGTTCTCTTGGGTCTCGGACACACAAGTAAGGCCCCATATTTATCTTCAACATGAAAGCCAACATTAGAAGAGGTCTTCCCAATCTCATTCTTATGTGTAAGGGCTGCCAACATATGATCATGTAAGAACAAAAGACTGCTGTTCCAAATCAGCAAATCAGAACTCTTGCCATACCTTTTTGTAGTGCCTTTACCCTTCTCAAACCTTGAAATATTCCGAGCCAATTTTTTTTTGAATTTTCAATAACAGTTTACAAACCAATGCACCTGTTAAGGTTAGCAGCTAAACCAAAACGATGCTGAAGCAACTCTAACTAGAATGTACACCAGGATCCCGATGTGGGCAAGGTGTGAGCATTGGTCAGAGGATCTTAATCAAAATACTTATGCAAGAACTCTAACCAAGATGCGCCGGCGAACGACGAGCATGTGGTCAGAGGATCCCTACAATCTAATATACTGAAAGCACACTCGACACCAAGTATGTGCTGCTCAATCCGATACGGAAATGAGGCGACCATATGGCGGAGATAATTGAAATTACAATGCTGGAAAGAGAAGTAAGCTAAAATGTTGAAAGTACTCGACACCCAGAATGTGCTTTCTAACCCGGGATGGGAAAGGAGCTACCATAGGGCGGAGATAAAGGAAATACAGTTGCAATTACTGAACGGAAAGCTGAGCATTACAAATTATGATAAGCAAGAATAATCACTACTGTCAGTACTACTGCCAGCTTACAATATGAAAGATAATGTCTTGCTATCAAAGTGAATCAACATATAAATAGAGCTGCAACAATATAAATGAGTTTCCTTTACTGAGTAATAAAGCTTAGATCTGAAATTGCACTAAACAGACCAACCTCAAAATCTGATTTATGACAGTCCTGTTTTCCCGTGCACGAACAGCAGCCCTGTAACTCACAAATCCATTCACAACTACCTCCAGAGTCACTCAAATCTCACGAAACAGAATGCAATATGACTCTAAGATGATGGCGCCCAAGATTGCCACAAGAAACTGACTCAAAAAGCTGATATGAATTAATGGCACCATTCCCAAGAAAGGCAAATGGTACGGCCCAGCAAGAGGGGCGATTTCCTTTTAAAAATCACAGCCTTCAAAATAAAATCTATAACTTTGGGAATAGGGTTGCCCCTTACAGACAGAGAGAATGAAACAATACCCAGAAGCAATATTTTTGTATTTTTTGATTTACGAATAAAAACAACAATCTGCTGTAGCTAAAATGCAATTTCTGGAAAACCTCTAATATGCAAAACTGAACTAACAAGGCACAAGCTGAATACAATGCTCAAATCCCCAATGCAACTCACAAAACTAAACTAATTCACTACTAGTCTCTATTTTTCAAGCGAGAAGCAATGCCTAGCTAGGAGGCTTACATTCCTCGAAGCAATCCCAAGGCCAATCCGGTAGCATAACATTATCAAGTTTTCGGATCCCCAAATGAGAGCACTCTTCCTCTTATACTTTTCCAACTGGGAGTCTCTAAAATCCTCTTGCATATGGGATAAAACATGAGAGGGAAAATAATATAATCCTCTTCAATTCTTTTTCAACCTCACCCTTAAAGTCCCCTCTTTTAAAACAACATTAATATTAAATAATAATGTTTAATTTACGGACTTTAAAACGGAGGCCAAGATGATGTCGGAATTCAATGATCTATAGCTCGTTGGAAAAGTCTTGACAAGACGAATCCAACCCCACTCTCAAAATCCCGTTCTAGAGCCAATCCTGAACTTACTAAAAATAGCCGTAACCAACAGGGACTAAGAAGAACAAACCCGGAAAGAAACCGCCAACCAAACTACAATCCACAAACAAAAGCAACCACCAAAACATGAAACCCCAATTTCAACCCCCGAGTAGCCTACGGGTCTCCGGAATAGGCCAACGGTCAACTGTAAAAGATCAAGCTAGAAAACGGAACATTACAAACCTCTCCTTTATCACTGTTGCATGCTCTCCATCCAAGGCTGATCCAACATGATTCTCTCCATAAAAATCACAAGCCTCAAGGTTGATCCCTTTGGCTGTTATGTCATGATGTGAAGTCGAGGAACTACGACAAAATTCGAAAAGAATAAAATAATCACATGCATATGTTGGCAATTTTCACAGGGCATTTTCAAAACCCCCAACTCAAAGATCGGTGAACCTGTCTGTTGTGACCAAATAACACATCGCCCCATTGCAAATGGGGACCCCCTTTTTTTTCGAGCTCCGATGCTTTGCATTAAGTTTTGATGACGTCTTTAGTTTATTGCATGATGAAGTCAGTGGTGTTTGAATCCTATAGTCTCCTGATGACCTGATCTTGATGTTTGAGATCCTAAAAATGACTAAGTCTGGTAGCCTGAAATCTTGAAATCCTGAAAAATTGGCTAAGTCTGAAATCTGGTGGATCCTCCAAATCCTATAATCTGCATGTTAAATCCGGTGGATCTGAGACCTATCTCAAACATCCTGAAAGGTATATTTGAAAATATTTAAAGTATAAGGAATTCAATATACTTTAAATATATTTTTCAATATACCTTACCCTCTGGGACTTCCAAATCTAGGTGTGAATTTGCTCTAGGATCTTGGGCGCATTTTTCTACCTCTGCCAACCCAAATTAGTGCCTTAGGTATAGATTCATAGATGCGCCTAGGAGAGAATACATTTCCAACCAGCCTTAAATTGGGCGCCTTGATTGAAAAGTTGCTAAAAGACCTCAAGAAGTGAAAATTTGGAAAGGAAAATGCATTATGAGTTTAGGCGTCTTTCATTCTACAAAATCACTTCATTCTAGTGCCTTGGGTGTGAGAGCATTAAACCTTGAAATATGGTGCCTAAAGGCAGAGACCTCAGTGAGCACCTAGTGTTAGAAGTTTTCTAATAAACTAAAACCTTGCATGAAGAGTGAAGGCGCCTATTGACATCACTACCACCAATTTTGAGCGCCTAAGTGTATAAAGGGTTAAAAGAGTCATCTTGAGTTTCTCAGTGGAGTAAATGCATGCAATTGATCATCATTATTGAAGGCGCCATTTTATATACCCAAAATCATCAAGTATTAGCGCCTAGATTGAGATGATAGTCAAGTTTCCATCAAGTATTAGCGCCTTGTGTAGAGGACCTCCAAAATGGCCAAAGTGTGTTGAAGGACTCAAGGCGCACTTCTTAACTTTTTCAAACCCAAAAGGGCACCTAAGAAAAAATACCCTTGGTTTTTTCATCATCGTGAGCACCTTGGGAGAGTGATATATAGGTCATCATCATGTTTGGACACCTTGGATCCGAAGTGTTGGGGGGATTATCAAATGGTGTCTAGAGGAAGTGGGGTGAGTTATAGTTTTTGGCGCCTACCTTAGAGGGCCTTTATTTATGAAGGCATGCTAATCATAAACCCCTAAGGCGCATTCTATGCCTCCTATTGTCCATTTTGGCACCTTGAAGTGGATTTTCACCCATTTTGGCGCCTTGCAGTTGATTGAGAAGTTTAGGCGCCTTAGAGTGTTATAAGGTATAGTAGATAGTCAGAGCGCCCGAGGTGGAATATTATAGTAAGTTTAGGCGCCTATTCCTTGTTGCTCTTCTCATTTTGGGCGCATTTCTACACCTATATCCTCATGGAGAGCCTAGATGGAATTTTCAAGTGTATCAAAGGAAGAACGTGCAAGGTGTAGTTAGAATCATCTTATGTAGGTGCTAAGGGGAAAAGTCATCTTAAAGCTTTCACAAGTATCTAAAGCATGGAAAAATGTCAAGAATTAGTTCCAAGAAGCTAAGGCGCACTTTTTCACTTGTGCAATCACAAAATAGTGCCTTAGGGAGAAATCACATAACTTAACATACAAGAGTAAGCGCTTGAGGAAAAAGGATTATTCTAACTCTTGTTTAAGTGTTTGAAAATATGAAAAATGACAAGTATAAAGCTTAAATTGAACCTTAGGTGCACTTTCCCTCTCAGTAGACCTCACATTGGCGCCTTGAAGAAACATCATAAATCTACATCATTATGAGTGCCTAAGGGGGAATAGGGTCTTTGAAGCTATTAGCAAGTGTTTGAAATCGTTAAAATGTCAAAAATAAGCCAAGGATCCTAGGCGCATTTCCCCGTCTCTATAAACCTCAATTTGCGCCTTAAGGAAAAATGCATCAATTCACATCTAGGAGTGGGCGCTTGGGAAAGAAAAGACTTCCAAGGCATGTTTCATGGGTTGAGAACTTCAAAATGTCAAGAAAATAGCTAAACATAGCTGGGCGCCAATCCATGTCTAAATAACTTAGTTTTAGCGCCTTAGCTTAACATGTATGATTCCTTGAACCAAAATGAGCGCTTAGGCATGAGGAAGCCTAAATCATCTAACTTGATGTTGTTTTACTCCAAATACTGAAGGAATCAATTGTCTATATCAAGACGCTCATTCATGGTCAAATGATCTTGAAAGTGCGCCTAGATTGAAATTGCATTTCATGACCTCTTTGAGTGGGCGCTTGAAAGATAGAAGTCAGTCAAGACATGTTTCATCACTTAGAATTGCAAAATTGCAAGTATCAAGTCATCAAGTCTAGGCACACTTTCCATCAGTACAAACCCATTCTGGTGCCTAGGAAGAAATTGCATTGCAAGACACCTTTGAATGAACCTCTTAAGTGAGATTGACTTCTTTAAGCCGTTACAATTGTTTGAAATCATTTTAAGTCATGAATGTGGGACTAACTTGTGTTAGGCACTCCTTCCTCCTCTTTTCACCTGTATATGCGCCTAAGTTTGAAGTGGGATTATTACATTTTCAAAGTGATTTTTGTGTTACAAAGTGATTAATATTGTTTCTCTTATCTTGTAGGAACATCAACAAATCTAAGGAGTTGTTCAAGGAGTCATCATGCAGCTGCTCCAAAGGATCATCCTCATCAAGACTTCCAAAGGCATCTATAAACCTTCAAGTACTTCCGGTGCATTCAAGTCTCTTTGAAGAGTTATCTACTCTACACTCTAAAGGACTCTCTTCAAGATCATCAACAAGGAAGCATTTCATCATCTATATCAAGTTTAAGTATACATGACAAGTACACTACTTCATCATCCATTAACTTCAAGTTCCATTCAACCTTCAAGTCCAAGAGAGATCTCTACTTCATGTCATCATCATCTACTCTTACATGAAGGAAGCATCATCATCATCTCCTACTACTCTATATGAAGTATGATCGAAGAAAGAAGAAGCATTACAGAGTTAGTCAAATGAAGCTACAAGCATCATACATATCTTACTTACAATGAACAAAGCAAAGATCAACAAGATACATATCAAGTGTTCCTCATCAAAAGTAATCATATTGAAGACATCATACATTGATGATACAATTTGGGAATATGCCCAAAAGCATATTGATTAACAGTTGAAATCCACAAGATATGCTGAGGTGGCACTTATGTGGCGAGTACACATCATCATCCAATCATAATCAGCCACAGCATTTCAAATGCATTCAATGTATCATTTAATGAAAGAAGCCAAAGGGACGCCTATGTGGAAGATGTTTTAAATGATTTCATCTTATCTTTATCTTCTTGGAAAGCGTGCCTTCATTGCCTCTCTTTTGTATTAAAAATAGCAAGTTGTAACTACTTGCTGAGTTGGCATGATCTGAGCCCTTGGCTACATGAAATGATCCTAGCCATTCGTTGTATTCTGGACTCTATATAAAGGCCTTGTTGCCTCATTTGTAATTCAGTAGCTAGTGGTAGGAGAAATTAGAGTAGAATAGGAGAGACTCTCGAAATTCTCTGAGAGGACTTGAAGTTGTAAATATTTCTCAAGATTAATGCAAGGACATTGGAGTTCGCTTGGTGTTTAAGTCTTGTCTTGTGGAATGACATGGTTTCTTGTAACTTGACGAAGTGGAGAGATGTTTCAAATAGATTAGAAGTAGATTAAAGCTCATTGATGTAATGCATGTTTGTATTGAATATTTGATCAACTCCTAGCTCATGCTTTTGACATTTATCGCCGATGAAGTGTTATGTAAAGCTAGTCTGAGCCTTATCATTTGCTTTAGTTCGATTGTGGATGCTTGTTTGAGCTGCGCCATTCAATGGGTGCTTGTATAAGCCTTCATGATTTGAAAACCATTCGTTTACCTTAAGAGATTGCACCAACTTCATGTAGTTGTAGGCATCCTTGGCGAAGAGTTAGGTTAATTTAGGAGTTTGTCTGTTCAATGCATCATCATTGCTTCATTGACTTTAGATTAGCCTTTCTAAACCTTTATCTTTTTACTTTTCTTTATCATTGAAGTCTTGTACATACATCATCCACACTGAAGGAGGAATAGGCTAAATGAAAGAAGAAGAATCTAATGTAAGTCCCTTTGTGATTATCAGCAAGATCACATGTAATCATTGAGTTAACCCATCACGAATCATAAATAAGGAACCTTGGAGTTACTTCACTGGATCACATAGTTCAGCCTTTGAAGAGCTTTATTCAAGAGAGAGTGGGATACTCTAGTTTTTACTCTATTGTTGACTTGTCTAAAAACAATCATCAACACTATCAAACTGGATAAAAAACTCCCATATCTCATCACCAACGAAGCAGCTTTAGGATAAATTCTCAATTTCGGGTTACCTTCAATCTTTCTTACACAAAACATGAGGAAAGCATCATTAACATGACGATAATCCTTTATACCAATTTTTCTCTGCAATTGAAGGAAATATTCATACATAGGTGTATTTGGCGTCAAAGACCCTTGAGTCCTCAACCCTGCCCAGACAACCTCTTTACTAGCCAGAATGTAGAACAAATACAAGCACATGTAGAAAGAGATGTTTTGATGGCAATTAGCCAGTTCGTTTAGCTGGTCACTGATCATTTTAGCCCAGTTGACATATTGTGACTCGCTACACACTACCAAAATAAACTGGCACATCCACTTCTCGAAAGAATTTGACTCTTCATTTCCAACAATACAATCCAACAGTGTAATCATGTCCGAAATCTCTTCTTTGAAGTGTGCTCTTTTCAGATTACTGGGTACTTGAGATTTACCCTTTTTTTGCAATTGAGGTCAAGCACCAATCTTTCTTCTCTAGAAAATAATTCCACCCCATGGTAACAGACATCTCCATGAATTCTTCTCTCTCGAGTAGCTTCAGGGCGCGAGAAACAACTTCAGCATCAATTTTTATAATCACAGAACCGTCGAAGGCTCTTATTTCCTAGGATTCAGGGTGATAATTCTTCACACATGAGAGAACTAAATCCGGACTCGACACTACTGGTGGAAAACCCCCAGCATGAGCTAACCCGCTTGTTTGGATTCTCTCAGCTATTGGTGACCTGGGGTTTTGCTCCATCCGAGTCCAAAAATCCTTCAAATCTACATGACCTAGCTCAGTGTCCTTTACCTTGGCTAAACCATTCTCAATAATGGAAGCAATTGGAAAACCCTGATACTTATATTTCATCCTTCTAGCTTAAGAAACTAGTAGATGAAAGCCTCTGTCACAATAAAGGGTGCCAAACCAATTCTCGAAACATTTGGGGAAAATAGGGAATCTAGACTCATGAAAAATAGAAATTCTTCCTGCTAAATGGATTCAGAAAATTCAAATCTATCACAACAAAGAGCAAGTGAGAAAGAGTGCCAATTAGTTGATCTTTACGAGTGCCCGTGTATGATAGTTGCAGAAATGCTACGCCAGAGCTCTTCGAAGTATACCAAAAACAAATGGAAAATGAGATATCTGCAAGGGTGCCAACCCATATAGAAATATTTCAATAAATTTCATTAATTTCCGCGGCGTGTACGACTATACAATTCATAAATGGGCCGCTTTAATTCCTCCTTTGTAAAGTGTGCGATTGTACTTTTCAAGACATTTTGTGTTTAATGCAAAGGATAGGTGTCGCCTTCCCGTACACCACAATAAATAGAAAGTTGGTTTTTAAACATGCGAGTCGGGCGCTTAGTCAAGGAATCAAAGGATTTTAAAACTTGCGAACCATCAGTCGGGAGTTAGGAAGTTCGAAGAACTCTTGACTTGCCGACTAGGATGACTTCTCAATTGAACATAGCACAAGACTGACGACCAAGACTTAACTCATAACTTTGAAGAAGAGTTGGGAAATCGGTAAGTTCTGAAATTTTAGAACCTGCTGACCAAGATTTTGAAAAACACAATCGCCGACTGTGAAGGAAGAACATTTAAGCAAAGGACGCGACTTAGTTTGAAAGGGGTGAAACAATAAAGAACACTACATAGATCTATATGATACCCTTGACCACCTATGTAAAAGCAAGTTAATGATTTCATCTTGTTCATCAAAATAGACATTTTAAAAATCTTAATCCATTCAAGGGGCTGTGTAGGATCATCTCCAAGTGATGGAAAAAGAACTGAAAGATGTAGGAGAGAGCTTTCATATGGTCACCAAGCTTTGGGGACAAAGATTCCCAAGAGGAAGGGCATGTTGTGTTTCTAAACACATCTTTTTAGCTAATCTGAATAAACTATTTTGCAATTATTTCTCCAGTTTTTGGGGATGGGGAGATGGGTTTCAAGGTGGACAAAATATTTTCCCGATTTTGGGGATGGCTATTAAAATAATATATAAAATTAATATTTGAATTTTTAAATAAAATAAAAAATACCTAAAAATAACATAAACAAACCAAAAGAAGCAGAAATTCTAAAGAGCAAGTACAATAACAATTCATCGATTTCCTAATCCATGTGTTAGACCGATAATTATAGACATTGATTTTTATTGAGAGATGCCAAAAAATAAAGGTTGCATCATGCATACTACATAGGTACATAGAGCAACAAACTTAGAAATTAGAGTCATCATCTGATTGATATTTCAGAAACTGCTCCTCTTCCTCTTCCTCTCCTTACCCTTCTTCTCTTTTCCTCTTTTCATCTGTCTTTTTCCCTCTTCTCTTTTGGTGAATGCAAAACAGCAATGGGCATGGGTTTTAACAATTATTCTTGGACCAAGACCTCCCTTTTAGGGTTTTATTTGTTTTAGAATGTTTTTTAGTTTTATTGCTGTTTTATGTGTTTGATATGGGGGATGCTGTGAAGTTGTAGGGATGGCTTAGGGACATTGAGATGTCTAGGGGTGTAAAGTACCCTATTAGTTTTGACTGAAATTTTTTGCCCAAATTTAACTTCAACTTCTAAACTCTAAAAGCATTCAAAGTAAATTAACACATGAACAATTGAACTCCACAACTTCAATACTTTATTGATAGCTTCAATGATGACAAGTGCAATATGTTATTCGCTGTCCCATATGTCAATACATCACTGTTTTATATCAGACTTAAATACAAATGGAAAATGAGTACCAAATGTCATGCAAACTTATTACAAAGGTTGTCTTAACATTCAAGAATGATTGGCCAATGATCCCAGCCAATAATGAATCATGAAACACCAACATATGCCACTGAAAGTATGACTGATATGACTGATTATATGACTGATAAAATGCTGATAACACTGTTAAATGCCCAGACAAAGACAACTTGTTGATTGCAAACCAAAAACACCTTCAAATAGCTCAAAATGCAAATCGGTAGTACTGAAATTGCATCCAAATATCCTGTAGTATCATATGTCTTCAAACTGATATGGTCTTGGCTTCTAATTCAGAATTTATCAGACTTATAACTTGCTGGTGTAGACCTGTAGCATGTTGGAATATGCCCAGAATTGATGAAAACCTCATAAAAGTGCCTCCCCATGCAATCGATGGTCTCCCAATGGTGCCAATTGCCTTGTAAAGTCTTCACAAATGAGTCCCTATTCATAAAACCCTGTAAATGCAAGAATATCAGCTGGCTGGAAATTAATATCAGTCCCTGTAATGAAGCCAATCAGCTTATCAAATAATCCAATATGCAAATATGACTACCTTGGCTAAACTCCAATGATACCAAGGGTTTCAAATATGCAATCTTCTATTCAAACACTCCACAAAACCTGCAAAAATGAAGCTCTAATGGTGAATATCAGAGTGATATCACCTCTAAATCAGATATGGGGCCATCTCCATATCACAAGGGGTCATCTCCTTGTATGAAATCACTAGAAAATACAAATTTCCAGTAATACTATGAAATAGAAAACATACCAGATTGATCATTAACTTCCAATTGAGAATGGAATCCTCAATATATACTCTTCATGGCTGAGTGCTCCTCTTCTTTGGTATTTTGAAATGAATTTTGGATTCCACCAATGATGATCAAACAGTTTGAACAAAAGTAAATGAATTTCATCACAAATACAATCATTTAAAACAATCTTTAATTATTTTAAATGAAAGTATATCAACTTCATATCAATCATTTAAAATCTTCTTCTTCTTTTCTTGAATGGCTGGAGCAATCATTTAAAATCCTTGTTTTGTCATTTAAAAACACCTCCCATATGAATCGATCCTCATCAAGCATTGAATAAAGAACAAATTGCATTTAATTTCCTCATGGGCGGCCCATATGATGGTTGTTACTCATTTAAAATGCTCCATACCTGATCAGCGGCCAGCAATGCTTCATTTAAAATCTTCAAACAATATTAGCATCCCTTTTACATAGGCGTTTAACATTGAATTTCCATACAAACTATTTTAAATATTTCATCTTGGGCGAATTCCTTATCTTTGGCGAATGCAACCTTCATAGACATTGGGAATAATTTAAACCACAATCCAATGTATGCTACATCATTAGCTGGTTGATCCTCTTATTGGAAAGCATTTGAACACATCTTTGCATAAGCTTGGACCTATAACTTCATTTAGCAAACTCACTTCACAAATAGGTCCCACCTGGAGCCATATCTTCATACTTCATTAGCCACATGCTAAAATAGATATATCCATTAAAATATAATAGAGAAAATGTAATTAAAGATTTCATTTTCTCCTCCATCACTTGGCTTCATAAAATACCATACCACATTGGCCCCAAATTATAGGTCTTACCCCCCCTGAATATGTGAAAATACAATAGAAATTGTAATTTCCACATAATGAAGCTCCAATAATTTTGGCTAATATGAAAATATACTGAAAAACACCTAGCCAAAATCAATATCATTCCCTTACCAATTCTTTCAGCCTACGGGAATGGTGAATAGGCTAAACATCAATGCCACATGTGATCACTCAGAAAATGAGGACATGACAAGGGGATGCCAAGAAGTCTCCAAAGGGACCCCCTCAAAAAAAGGACATTCCCAAAAATTTAAAAAAGGGGCAGGGCAAGGCAAGAGGATGGCGAAGAAACACTCCCTACAAATCCCCAAGACCCAAGGATGTCCAAGATGTCCAGAGTCTCACCTAGACACATGGGGATGTGTCCTCATTGAACAGTGCTATTTTGTTCTAAAGTCATATTTTATTGCATGATTTTATTTAAGTGGTGTTAGGTAGATAATTAGTAGGGGTAGGTGGCTATTACATTCATTGTTATTATGTAGTTGTGGTTGTATGACAAGCTACTAGAAGGTTTTAGTTAATGTAGCTATGCAAGTAACTTGTTTGAGAAGCTACTCTGTTAATTTTAGCAATTAGATTGACAGTAAGGAACAAAAAGAACACAAATGCACACATAACACAATGATACCTTGGGAAAACCTCCCTCTTGGAGGTGAAAAACCCAGCAGGAAAATCTCAGATCCGATTTAGATTAAGAGCAGAAATAGATTACAACTTCGCCCAGCTAGGGCACAAAATATAGGCACCAAAACACAACTTATCTGAACCTTAATTCTGATCCAAACTGATTATGATGTCCAGAATGAAGCTCGCTTGCACATAAGAGTGATTGCATAGTAAACACAAAGGTTCGGCAGCCTTGGATAATCTTTAGCAGACCTAGGGTTACATTCAGTTAGCCTGAAACAGTTTCGCTCATGCTAGATCAGATTCGCTTCACCAAGTAACAAGTTTGCTGAAGATTGCTGATGAATATTACTTGTCTTAATGCAGATCGTTGATGGATAGTTCGCTCATAGCAAAGATAGATGTTATGACTTCATTGATTTGTGACTACAAGTCACTTTACATTTATAGGAGATCACACAACCAATAACCTTGGTCGGCCTTATGCAATTTGGCACCAAGTTACAATAATTCAAATAATTATTTACAAGTTACATTGAACAGGTCTTGACCTATTTGCAATTACAAGTTACACATAATCAATTCGCCCAAATAGGGCCTGCCTCAAATCGGATGACACAACTGAGATTCTCAAAATGCTGAGACTGATAGGCCATTCAGCATTTTATGACTAGGTCGGCCCCTAGGAGGGATCCGACCTAGCTACCAAAATCAACACTCCCTCTTAGCTAGGGAGGATTCCTTCATAAGGATCAAGTCACATAGTGACTACCACCATGGCTACTCGCAGAGGGTGGGTCCATCATGGCTACTCCCATAGATGGAAAACATAAGTGCTTATTGTCATCTCCACATGACGTTCACCATAGATACTCCTAGAGGGTGAATAAGCACATCATGGAATTTCTCCCATGATATCCACCATACCTACTCGCAGAGGGTGGATCCACCATGCCTACTCTCAGAGGGTGGAAGAGGGCTTTCACCTCAAACTTCTCCTAGAGAAGAGTGCATTACCACCATGCCTACTCGCAGAGGGTGTATCCACCATGTCTACTCGCAGAGGGTGGAAGATACAACTTAATGTATCACTGATGCTGAGACTCCCTCTCAGCTAGGGCTTCATTCTCCACAACTCCAAGCTTGTCTCGAAAGTATGCAAACTTCACTCGAGCAAGAGGCTTGGTGAGAACATCCGCTGTTTGCTCATCAGTGTTGATGTACTTTAGTTGAATAGCATTGCTTTGCACCATATCCCGGATATAGTGATACTAAGTTTCCACATGCTTTGATCTGTCATGAAACATAGGATTGACAGAAAGCTTCACACAGCTCTGGTTATCACTATGAATAACTGTAGGCTCCCAGGGTTGTCCAAACAATCCTGCAAGGAGTTTTCGAAGCCACACTGCTTCTCGAGATGCCACACCAGCTGCAATATATTCTGCTTCAGCAGTACTCAATGCTACTAAAGACTGTTTCCTGTTGCACCAGGAAATCATGGCGGATCCCAAGCTGAAGCAAACTCCAGAAGTGCTCTTTCTATCAGTGACACTTCCTGCCCAATCAGAATCAGAATAGCCTTCCAAGGTAATGACCGTATTGGAAGAGTACTTCAAGCCATATCCAACTGTGCCACGCAAATATCTCAAGATATGCTTGGCTGCAACAAGATGAATCTGCCTTGGTTCACACATGAACTGGCTGAGGGCACTCACTGGATAGCAAATGTCAGGTCTAGTGTTAACTAGATACATCAAGGATCCAATCAGCTGCCTGTATTCAGTAGGATCCACAAGATCAGACCTAGCTGCAGATTCACTCAACTTCTTTAAGTTAGTTTCCATAGGAGTACGCATAGATTTACAATCTAACATTCCAAATCTCTTCAAAATATCAATGGTATATTTTCCTTGCCTTAGAATAATTTCATTAGGTCTTTGCCATACTTCTAACCCTAGAAAGAAATGCATGAGACCTAGATCTTTCATTTCAAATTCTGAAGTCAATTCTTCCTTACATCTAAGAATGAGATGATCTTCTCCAGTCAGGAATAAATCATCAACATATAAAACCAAAATCAACATCTCACCATTGAATAGCTTGAAGTAAAGATTAGGATCAACATCATTCTTACAGAAACCTAAGCTTACCAAGTACTTGTCAATTCTTTCATACCAAGCACGGGGAGCCTGCTTAAGGCCATATAATGCTTTCTTCAATCTGCATACATGAGATTCTTTCTCATGGATCACAAAACCTTCAGGTTGCTCAATGTAGACCTCTTCTTCAATAACACCATTGAGGAAAGCTGTCTTTACATCCATCTGATGCAACTTCCATCCCTTAGCTGCAACAATAGCAATGATAGTCCTGATAGAGGTATATCGAGCAACAGGGGCAAAGGTTTCCTCATAATCTATGCCTTCTTTCTGAGAGAAGCCATGAGCCACAAACCTAGCTTTGTATTTCTCAATACTTCCATCAGCAGCATGTTTAATTTTAAACAACCATTTGGAAGATACGACTGACTTACCTTTGGGTCTAGGTACAATATCCCAAACATCATTCTTGATGATAGACTGATATTCTTCATCCATAGCATTCTTCCATGCTTGCTGGTTCATGGCCTCTTCAATGCTGGAAGGTTCAGTCTCAATGATGTTGCACATCAATGCAACATAGTTGGAGAACTTTTGAGGTCTCCTACTTTCTCTGAATGTGCCACTTGGAGCTGCAAACTTTCCTGCCTCCTGAATAGTGTTTCTCACCCAAAGAGGTCTTTTCTTACGGTAATATCTCTAGGCCCATCGGTAGGATCCATAGGCTCAATCAGATCATTAAGATCTTCAGGTTCTGTAGATTCCTGCTGAATCTTAGTATCATGATTAATATCCATGTCTTGAGGGTTATCATGAACTTCATTATCAATCTCTATACTTGAACCTTTAGATCTTTTGAATGCAATATTTTCTTCAAAAGTGACATCTCTACTAACCTCAATATATTTCTGACCTGGAATGTAAATTCTGAATGCTTTGGAGGTTTCGCTGTAGCCCACAAGAATACCTCTCTTGCCAGAAGGTTCCAACTTGGTTCTCTTCTCTTTGGGTACATGGACATAAACTGGACTCCCGAAGATCCTCAAGTGGCTGATATCAGGTTTGATCCCTGAAAATGCTTCTTCTGGAGTCATATCCTTCAATACACGGTGAGGGCATCTATTCTAAATGTAGACAGCTGTCCTAGATGCTTCGGCCCATAGGAAAGTCTGCAGATCCTGATCATGAATCATAGCTTTCGCTGCCTCAACTATGGATTTGTTCTTTCTGTCTGCAACCCCGTTTTACTGAGGGTTGTAGGGAACACAAAACTCCCTCTTGATCCCTGCCTCAATACAAAAATCATGAAAACTACCCGAGGTGTATTCACCTCCATTGTCAGACCTTAAAATTTTAACTCTTTTCCCAGATAGATTTTCAGCTAAGGCCTTAAATTCTTTGAATCTACTTAGGACTTCATCAGATTCTTTTGACTTTAGAAAGTAAATCCAAGTTTTCCTAGAGTAGTCATCTATAAAGATTACATAATACAAGAATCCACTTGGAGAAGCAACAGACATAGGTCCACATAAATCAGAATGCACAAGAGCTAATTTCTCTTTAGACCTACTTTCACTTTGATGAAATTGACTCTTAGTGTTTTTACCCATAGCACAACCTTTGCATGTATCATCATGAATATGACTAAGTTTAGGCATACCTTTAACTATCTTCTCAAGTGTGGGGAGGGCTCGGAAATGAAGATGTCCAAACCTTCTATGCCATAGCTCGCTTGACTCAGGTGCTTCATGAATGAGAGCTCGAACTGGACGTGCTGAAAGCTTATATAGGCTCTCATACCTATTCCCAATGACACGAGCTGATTTGATGCTGGACTTCTTAGGCCATGCAAGCACTCTTCCCTCAGAAAATGCAATATGATAACCTTTATCTTCTAGTGCTGATATGGAGATAAGGTTTCTTTTGATTCCTGGCACAAACAAAATTCACTGAGGTGAAGAGAAATTCCAGAAACTAAATTAAGGGAAGTAGTACCAAAGCCTCTTATAGAATAGCGTGCATCATCACCAATGACCACATGAAGATTAGACTCCACCAAATCTGAGAGATGCTCTCGATAGCCGGTGATGTGCCTAGATGCACCACTATCAATCAACCATGTATCACTGTCTGTGGGTACATTGCTTGACAGGGGAGAAATGAAAAGGAAGTCTTCAACATTAGTCTGATTTGAGACTTCATTTAAGTTTGCTCCTTGTTGCTTTGGCTGGGATAAATAGTCCCTTGCATAGTGACCGAATTTGTCACACCTGAAGCACTTGATGCGTGAAAGATTCTTCTTCCCTTCGAATCAGGAGCTGGATTAGACCTTTGATCTCTATTCCTCTTGAAATTGTTCTTCTTCCAATAGCCTCCTTTCTTCTTGATAGACTGGGCAGCAAGGACATGATTGTTTTCATGAGTGTTTTTGATAACTCCTCTAGCAGCCATTCGTGATTCTTCTTGAATACAGTCAGCCCTTAATCTGTCAAACTTGGGAAGATCAACCCTTGCACTAATTCCTTGAATGTAGGATTCCCAAGATGCTGGAAGACCATTGAGGGCTAGCATAGTCAAATCATTGTCATCAACAATCTTCCCAATAGATGAGAGCTGATCTCTCAAATCAGAAATCCTTATGAAGTATGCCATGATGGATTCACCTTTAGCCATCTTGATGTGATGAAGCTGCTGCTTCAAAGCTAGGGCACGGCTTGTGTTGTTGATTTCGTACATCTCCAAAGTTTTGAACATTTCGCTTGCTGTCTTCAGCTTGGAGATGATGAGAACAATGTGGTCCTTCACGGAATCAACTAAGATCTTCTGAGCTTGAAGATCTTTCTTCCTCCATTGGGTCTTTTCTTCTTCTTCCTCAGGCTCGGAAGATTCTTTGTTCACAAAGTCTGCAAGATCACTTCCATTCAATGCAAGCATGATCCGAACTCTCCATGACGTGAAATTGGATGCCCCATCCAATCTATCTTCAACCCTGAGACTGTGAACCATCTTGAAGAAATGATAAGAGCAGAATGTAGATAACTGATTACTGCAAATCTGATTACACTAATTTGAACCAAGCTCTGATACCAAGTTAATTTTAGCAATCAGATTGACAGTAAGGAACAAGAAAAACACAAATGCACACATAACACAATTATACCTTGGGAAAACCTCCCTCTTGGAGGCGAAAAACCCAACAAGAAAATCTCAGATTTGATTTAGATTAAGAGCAGAAATAGATTACAACTTCGCCCAGCTAGGGCACAAAACATAGGCATCAAAACACAACTTATCTGAACCCTAATTCTGATCCAAATTGATTATGATGTCTAGAATGAAGCTTGCTTGCACATAAGAGTGATTGCACAGTAAACACAGAGGTTCGGCAGCCTTAGATAATCTTTAGCAGACCTAGGGTTACATTCAGTTAGCCTGAAACAGCTTCGCTCATGCTAGATCAGATTCGCTTCACCAAGTAACAAGTTCGCTGAAGATTGCTGATGAATATTACTTGTCTTAATGCAGATCGCTGATGGATAGTTCGCTCATAGTAGAGATAGATGTTATGACTTCATTGATTTGTGACTACAAGTCACTTTACATTTATAGGAGATCACACAACCAATAACCTTGGTCGACCTTATGCAATTTGGCACCAAGTTACAATAATTCAAATAATTATTTACAAGTTACATTGAATAGGTCCTGACCTATTTGCAATTACAAGTTACACATAATCAATTCGCCCAAATAGGGCCTGCCTCAAATCGGATGACACAACTGAGATTCTCAAAATGCTAAGGCCGATAGGCAATTCAGCATTTTATGACTAGGTCGGCCCCTAGGAGGGATCCGACCTAGCTACCAAAATCAACATACTCACTTGTATTAAATAAAGCGTTTATGCTCTCTATATAATCGTTGCCCCAATTTTGACTTTTGTCCTGGTACAACTCAAACTTGGTCCATTTGGATTTTCTTTCCTTGCCTAGATGTTATGTCTCTAAAGTGTAAGTCTTTTTCTTCTTTATTGACAAAATCCTTATTTCTCGAACCTTAAGTTTTGGTGTGTTCTATTTTAACTTTCCTTTGTTATCAGCATTTTTGTGCTTTCCTAAACTTGGTCTTTCTTCCTGCCTTATCGGAGAAATCTCTCGTCGGTGAACCTTGTCGGAAAATTCTTAAGTTCACGAACTTTATCGGAAAAGATTCAAGTTTGCAAACCCTCTATTTTTCTGATAACCTTTCTTCGGGGTATTGTCTTATTATTCCGTTGCCAAGTGAGTCTCCCTTATCGGCTTTTCCTGTCTTTCACGAACTTAATTTGTGTTATCATTATTCATCCTTATTTCTTGAGTTCGTGATTTTGCCGATAACTCGATGCTTGCAATTGTTGTGTATCAAGTTCCTATTGTTGATAAAGGGGAAGTCTTGCTTGTTGTTGCCTTTATTTGAAATTTTGTGAAAGAAAGATTTCACCAACTATTATTATAAACTTTGAGCTCTTGCAAAGTATATTGGAGAATCGTTTGGTTTGCAAACTCTTAAAATTGCTAATAAAGCGATAAACACATTCAACCGGAAGGGGATTCGCTTCGCGAAATTAACTTTTCGCTGATATGTAAACATAAAGGCTTGAAATTTTGGTTCGCAAAGTTGAAAGTTTGCCAATGATTAAGTTCAGCAATTGCCATTTTTGCCGACAAAGCATCTCAAGTAAAAAGGGTGGTTCATGGAAAGTTAAGATAGCCGATAAAGTGGTTTGGTATGGTGAGCTATGAAAGTGTTTATTACGAGGGAGCATTTAATGTAACCCCGTCCAATTTATTTACCTTATAAAGTAAACATTTCTTCAGTTATAATTCATTTGCTATTTGGAATGTGATTTGGAGCCCTGGTTACAGTTAATTTAGCTTCTTCCTCTTCACATGCATTGCAATTAAGGTAAGTGCACTACCATCTTTTTTCAGTTGAAATATAGTGCTAGCATTGGTGGAAGGGCTATACATTGCAATTTTACATCTTTCATGACTTGCAAAACCCCACTCCTTCCAACCGTTAACTGTAACCCTCTCTTGTCAAACCTAAACCCTCTGGTCTTAGTCATTGTCAATAGCTCCATAGACTGGTTACTCGGGTTCGTCAAAATGAAATATAAATATTAAGGGCTCGATATCTCCTTCATAATTGAGAACAAACTTTCGAGGGTTAAGGACACTGATTTGGGTCACATTGATCTTAAAGAATTCTGGGTAAGGATGAACGCCAACCCAAGGACACCCATTGCTCAGAAAACCTTAGATAGTGGTCTGGCGCATGCGGGTGGTTTCCCTCAAGCAATTCAGTGCACAGATTTGATTATGGATTGCATTCACAATTACCATGTTGAATCCCGTGAAATTAGGACTGCCAGTGGTAAAACAATTCTACATATAAATGCTGATACCATCAATGATAGACTTGGATTGCCCGTGAGAGATGAATACGCTGATATTTCACAGCAAACTGGTTGGAATTTCTTCATCGATGGCAAAAAGATGTGTAAGGATGCCATTGCTACTACATGGTTCAAGAAAGAAAAGAAAGGTGGGTCACAGCTGCCCAAAAACTTAGTTAGAGCCCTGCTCAAAGATGATATTTCAGACATTATCACATTGTTACATAGGGTGGTTGGAAGTGAAGATTCTAATGAATTTGTTCAGCGGATGTGCCAGTTCATACTTGTCATTTGTACTGGGAAACAATATAGAGATTGGTCTCAAATAATCAATGAGCATTTACATGATCAATTAGTAAACTTTTAGAAGAGGGGCAATAAGTTCAATATGTGTTCCTACTTGATTTATATGCTAGCCACCACTCAACAAGTTTGGCCAGGGTTGAACATTGCTGGCCCAATGACTCAAGACACCCAGGTGTACGATTATTTCCCTCAGCTACAAGAAGAGCATGGCAACAAAGATTATAGGAGAGTCAATGATGCTTTCCTTATGTTGATGGTGAGAAGAATCTACGAGAATCCTGAGGTTAGAATTTCAACAGAAGCAGCAAATTGGATAATGTAGTTTGGGAGTTACTTCATTCAGTTTGATAAGTTCACATACCGCAGAGTAGGTGGTTTTGAGTTTCCTCCGTTGAAGCTACTTAGGTATGCTTCTGGTTATCTTGTGTTCTTGGAAGTATGTAGGCATGCATCTCTTGCAAGCAAGAGATAGCATGATTCCAAGAAAAGGGGATACCCTTTCCCTTTGAGAATGACTCTTTATACTTGTACCAAACCAGAAAATGCCAAGAATGTGGATAGACTTCTTGCTAAGTTTCATTTATCATCATACAACTCTAGAAGTTTATTTGACAGTAAGGATTTTGTGAAGAAAAATCTTTATTTCCCCATGCTACGAGAATATCGGCCTCACTTGGAAGATTTTTGGGCTGATTGTGTAGATGAGTATGAAGTGAGGAGAAGAGATTGGTGAAGGTTGACCCTAGACCAAATGAGGATCTTCAATCTCGGTTGGGACCTTCCAAACTTGGTGGATGATTATGCTGATCTGATTGACCCTGCTTTTTCTGTTGAAAACACTAAACCCCTGCCTGAGATAGACTGGACTATAAATGAAATTACAGATGTTAATGCTAGATCTTATTTTGTGATGAATAGAAGTCAACAGTGGCTAAGATCTAAGGTGAATGGTCATGGTGCAGGTTCTCCTTCCCACAAGGAGCAAATCATGGGAGAACAATAGGTTTCTACAGGCACTTCCAACCCAAGTACACCTATCACTGCCCACAATATAAGTTCACAATCTCCAGTTAGGGATGGGAATGATGGTGGAGATGATCCCAAGAAGAATGCAGATTTGAAAGGACAGTGTGAAGGGGACAGTGAACCCCCTAGGAGAAAACTAAAAACCAAGAGGTGTGTGAATCCTCCTGCCAATAAGTTGTCAGAGCAAGAACAGAGGTTACAGGATGAAGAGGTTAGGGAGACAACACCCTCTCCAACCCAAGATACAACTCCTCCATCCTTTGCACAAACTCCTCCCGTTTTTTCAGGATGGAGTGTCTCAAGCTTCCCCATCTTCTCAACAACAACAAAAAGTAACTAATACTCCTGGAGCAGACAATATACCTCATGTTGCTATTGATGACTGTTCAGTTCTATCAACTCTTGCTTGGTTGAAAACAAAGGTTGGCAACAAAAGGAGATATTCTTAGATTATAGACACGGAGTTTGATGTAGTTGCAAGGCTCCTAAAGCTGGAGTCGACCCCCAAGAAAGCTAAAAGAATGTCAAGGCTCATGGTTGACCTCATAACCAACCACCAATATGTAGAAATTGTAGAACCAATGGTAGAAAAAGAAGAGAGGGATGTTTCTGTTGATGACTTTCATGTTATCAAAGTGGACCTGGGACCTCCTGTTCAAGGAGATATACACAACGCTAAGCTATCTGTGGAGATTTTGGCTACCGGGTTAGAAGAGAGGGAAAGGGAGAATGAACTTTTGAAGGATCAGGTGAATATCTTGACTACATACATCAGATTCATTGTTGATACTACATCCCAACCTCTAGATGCTACCACAAACACCCCTACAAAGACCCCTCCTAAGGGTGTGAGTACAAAGGTAATAGATCAGATTAACATGTACAAATTTTTGGGTAAAGCAGTAGAAAAATGGGTGGAAAAACTCTCTATGGATGGATTAATTTTTATTCATGAAACCATTCTTTTATATACTAAAATGTCTAACAAGCAAACTGAGATTTTGGCTGATTTGAAGATCATTAAGAAAGAGGAGACTATGCTGAATGTGGCAAAGAATGGGCTGATGGGAATGGTGAAAATTGATTCTAGTGTCTTGGTCTCAGAATAGATCATAAGCAAACAGAGGAAAATGAATCGGTTAAATGGTTAAACTCAGTTGATTGGAAACTAACCATGGTAAAACAGTGCCTGACAGACTTGAAGAATGTAGCTAAAAACAATAAATCTTACTTGCTGGATCTCAGGAGCTCTTGTCTTTCTTTGGGGTTTGACATTTTTGATGAAAATGAGACCAACCTGTTAGATGTTGCCGTTGTCAAACAGGTTTTTAAAGACCTTTTGGTTGAAGAATTGAAGGCTAAAGAGGATTCAACTGGCAATCCCATGGAGAAACTAAATAATATGGCTGCTTGTCTCATGAATTTCAAGAAAGATATAGTGGAGATGCACAAGTATGAAGAAGCTAGCAGCATCTTACAAATGTGGAGGACAAGGTTGATGATAACCAACATTCTGAATGCTAAGGCCATCATCCCAATTTTGAACAAGTTTGAGGTTCTTCAATCCAAATTAGATGCCTCACAGAGGTCGGGAGATCAAGCAGAGAAAGATGGCACTGCTGAACAGGTACTCTAGGCGGAGCGTGCAGGATATGATGCAGGGGAGGGCAAGGATAAAAAAGTTTCTTCTTAAAATTTCTTTAAGCTTTTCACACTTTCTTGAGACTTACGTTAAGACTTATTTTATTATTGAGACTCTCTTTATTATTCAAGAATCTTTGTTGTATTTAATTGTTAGTTGTGAGAGATAGTTACACGGGAAAAGTTAGTTCCCAACTCTTTTACTATAAAATGAATGAGTAAAAGAGAGTTAGGATATTTTTTGGTGAAATTATTTTCATGACTAGATCATTTGATACTTGTTTTTTAAAAATTTTTGGAGGAAAGGGGGATATTTTGATATAGTCTTGTGTAATATTTCTTTTGGGAGAATGGAGTATTAGGCTCTACCTCTTGCTCATTAATACTAGAGAAAGTTGGACATTGGGTCGATCATCTCTGTGTATTGTTATTTATTCTTCTTAAGTTGAATGAGTGGCATCTTGAGTATAGAAAGTTACATCCCTTATGTGTGGAATATTAATAACCTGCCTTTGTTATATTTACATTGCCATATGGTGTGTCTTCACTCTTATGTTTGAATTTGATGCAAAGGTGGTAACTCAGTAATTTGCTATTCATTTATCAGATTTTCTCCATTCATACGTTGGGGTGTATGCTGGTGATTTTATAATCATAGGTTGCATTTAGTTCGCTTGCAATGCATTGGGCATTGGGGTTTTTATTTCATTTTCATATCAGCAAAACTTCCTTTCCCGCTTTCAGGTTAAAAGGGTACCAGAAAATTAAAAACCCTATCACACGAAGGAAGCTGTACCTTCTAAAAATTCAGAGGACAATTGATGAAATTGTCTGACTGTTAGTGGAATTTGTTACTACAAATTGGGCGAGTCATCGAAACAAATGGTGACAAATCTGTTCACTAACAATAATCAATTCCTATTTTCATATATAATCAAATCCTATTTTCATATCAATACAACTATATGTGATATTTTCACATCTTTTGAAGTTTTTCCTCCATAGTTTTCTGGATTTATAGGTGCAATCCACTTTTTGGGTGTGCAGACACACTCATTAATTTTTATATTGTATAGTTGTGCTTGCCAAGGTTGCAAGTATGCTACATAAATCCTACCATACCATCAATACTGAATGGGATGTGTGAGATAGACATCAAAGGACTCTTTGCTGAATTGGATGATGGTTTGGTGATAAACTTTCTAACCTCATAACATTATTGACACTTGATTATGCATTATAAGACTTATTAATATATTATTGATGCATGATTATCACAACTTACTATTACATGGATTTGCGAGACATTGTAGGTGATGTCCACGTAGAGCATGTTTGGTTAGGCATTTTTGCTAGAAGTTGTTTGGCTTCACTTCTCCATTTCACTTACATAACCATGTGCACACATCAAATTGCTCATAATACATTATCAATTCATTGAGCCAAAATGATTATACATATTATTTACAATGAAACTTATTTCAGGCCAACAGATTTCTCTAGACATTTCTTCTCATCAATCATCATGCAGGTAGTGGTCCACCCTCTCGTTGCAAAGAATACACTGATTGAACCATCCAGATTGTAATGTCCCCTTTTTCTAGTGAGTTAGTCTATACTTGGTTCCCGTAGACTAACCAAAGTGGTTAGGGAACTCTGAGAGTTCATTTGGTCGGTTTCTGACACTCTAGCTGGGACTTACCATTTTTAGTAAGTCGCGAAGTTGGCTATTTTGGGAAACTCTTTATTGGAGATGGAGCGTTTCGCCGAGATCTTTCCAACGGTCTATAACTCATGGGATTCTGTGACCGTTTGGGCTTTCATATTAAAGTCCGTAAGTTATACTTTATTATTATATTTGGACTTCAATTAATTAATGTCGGTGACTTTGGAGAAATAAGGAAAAATGCAAAAATAAGTCACTAAGGGATTTGGGTGCCCCTTTGAGGAATAAAAAGCAAATTTAAAAATAACATTTCCCTCTCATATGGGTCGACCCACTTGTGGAGTTATAAAAAGATAGAGTGGGAAAAGTTATTCATTCTTGATATTACATTTTATGCTTCTATTTGCTCTGCAAATGAGGGTTTGGGGGATTTCTTCCAGCCAAGGCTTTTGGTGATGGAAACCACCATTGGTAGCAATCTTCCGTAGGTGTGAAAGATCATCCAAGGGGATTTTGGAGCAGCCATACTCAGTGGCTATATTTGAGCTTCATTTTGATACCACCATTGACAGAGATGGAGATAACAAGATATATCTTATTGCAGTTTTGTTGCAGCTGAAGAAGAGTATTAGTGACGGATTGTATTGCAGATTTGAGAAGGGTTGGGACTGCCATTTCTTCATTGCTGGCCGTACTTCATTTTGCTGGCCGTACCTCTTCATGTGTAGGCCGTACCATTTCATATGTTGGCCGTACTTCTTGGAGCAGCCGTTTGGAGTTTATTGGGGCTGTTCTTCCTTGCTTAGTGGTTGTTTTTGACCTAAAGGTCTATGCTGATAGTTGTAGATTGTTTCCTTGCATTTGCTGATACTTTCAATGCAAAACTCCATTGTTATGTTGCTGGTCCGTCAACATCAGAAATATGAAGATGCTCATTTTGACATGGGTATGTGATGGTTATTCATTTTATGTCATTCTATGAACTGGGTCTTTATTATTTAATTCATATCTGTTATAGTTTTTCTGGGTTTTCAGTTGTATGCTATATTCCTTGTATTCTGACATACACACTTCAAGAAAACGAAAACCCCCCTGCATCTTCTATCTAGTTCTGAAAGATCACAGAAAAACTAAAAAATATAGCATTAAAAAAAAGATAAATAAAAAGAACAACAGTTGCAGGTTATTACAGTGGTATCAGAGCTGGTGCATCTTGCCAGCCTGTGTTGATCAGTTTATATGAGTGACGAAAGAAGTGTCTACACTAGACCCACTCCATATTGGCATCCACCAGAGGTTCCAGAAGGTGAAACAGTTTCAGGTATATTGGGTATGCACAGGAACTCTTCCAGTGGGAGTGATAGCATAATAGGTAGTATGGGGGACAGAGGAGCTGACCAGCCTGAGAGTCCTGGTGCCAAAGCAGAGAGGAAGTTCGATATTATGCTCGATATGATGTCCTAGCTCCTTGGGAAGTTTAGCCAAGGGATTCTAGTAGTTCACACCAATACCACACTCGGAGGTGAGATCAGTGGCTCCAATGAGGGTCACCACAGACATGCAGGGCAGGGCAGTGGATATGCAGGACAAGGTGGTGGACATGCGGGACAGGGTAGTGGACACGCAGGTCAGAGTGGTATTAATAACACCAGGGTTACCCCAGGATCGGTTACTAGACCCTTACAACCAACTTTTCCTCGTAGAGAGGAGGTAGTGGTTCAGCAGGAACCAGAGTTTCAGCTTCCCATGACGGATGATGTTCAGATACAGCATGCAGAGTACATGACATTGGCTCCTAACATCAGAGAGATGTTGACATTCGACCAGTATATGAATCAGAAGAGACAAAGGGGATTTATGATGGGTCGAGGAGATCACAGAGCTAACCGGGACTACTAGCATGCATTGAGCAAAGTCCCTATGGACCGGTTTGATGGAAGTAGCAAGAGTTCAGCCAGAGCTTGGGTGCAGAAGTTGGATAACTACCTGACACTTAAGCTGATGCCGGAGGATGAGGCACTTAACTTTGCCACTATTCATTTAGATGGTTTAACACGAGTGGTGGTACCATGGGTTGGTCACCTTGGGCCACAGCCTTATCACCACATAAGATGAGTTCACTAACAGACTCATCGAGAGGTTCGATACCAAGGACCCAGAGTTGCAGTTCAGAGAGCTAGCGCAGTTGAAGCAGTATGGGTCACTTGAGGGATATATTTCAGATTTCCAGAGAATCAGTGTGATGGTTCCCAGCATATCGGAGAGGAGACTTGTCCTGTTCATGGAAGGACTAATGGAACCACTTAAGGGTTGGGTTAAGGCATTTGATCCACCTTCACTTCAAGAGACTATCAAGAAGGCACGTAGTATGGAGTTTGCGGTGCCTAGGAAACAGTTTGTCTCCAAACCGTTTCCTCCACGAAGAGACAAAATGCCGGTTCTGCAGCGAGACACCTTCCCATAGAGGAAACCAGGGCCTCGATTAGATGATGATGCATTGAATGAATACAGGAGGAAGAGACTATGCTTCAAATGCAAAGAACCATGGGATCCTAACCACAGGTGCCCAATGAAGGGGCAAGCAAAACAATTGGAGTATTATTCTGCTAAGGAGACAGCTTCAGAGCAATCAGGGCAGCAGAGTGATAGGGAGGACAGTGATGTAGAGAATATGGTGCAGATTGTACAGGACGTGCATGATGAGGACATTCCGACAGCACATATCTCTGTTATTCAGAAAGAGGGTTCCTTCAGAATACGAGGAGTATTGGAGGGACAGAGAGTGACCACTTTGCTAGATACAGGTGCCACCCACAACTTCATTGATGAGGGGCTTGTGGCACGAAGGGGACTCAAAACAAAAGAGTTCGAGGGATTCAAAGTCAGAGTTGCAGACGGGTTTGTCATTACTTGCAAACGAAGGATCCCTAATTTAACCATCAGGTTAAATAACTATGAGTTCCAAGCCGAATACTATGTGGTCGGTGTGGATGACATGGATGTAGTCCTAGGAATGAAGTGGCTACACATGATAGGTGAATTTTCCCTCAACCTGAGGACCATGGAGATGAAGTTCGAAGTAGATGGTTAGAAACATATTTTGAGGGGAATGTCTGATGGGGGTTTAAGAGCAGTGTCCATTCGGAGGATGGAAAGGATACTGCGGCATGACCAGGTGCAGTGGGCAGCTGAGATTCTTGTGATGCCAGAGGCACCGAAACAACAAAAACAGGATTATCCAGTGGAGATTCAGTCAGTACTAACTAAGCACTCCAAAGTGTTTAGTGATATACCTCCAGGTAGACATCCAGACAGGGGTTTTGAGCATGTTATAGAGATGGAGCAGGGGGCCAAACCAGTTATCACCGTTCCCTACAGACATCCTAAGAGATACAAGGATGAGATTGAGAGGGCTATTCAAGAGCTTCTCAAGATGGGTCACATCGGGCCTAGTAAGAGTCCTTTTGCTTCTTTTGTTGTTTTGGTCAAGAAGGATAGCACACTCAGGATGTGTATTGATTACAGGGAACTGAACAAAAAGACTATTAAAAATAGGTACCCCATCCCCAGGATTGATGAACTTATTGACGAGCTGCATGGTGCATGTTTCTTCTCCAAGATAGACTTGAGGTTAGGGTACCATCAAATTCGGGTACGTGAGGAGGATGTGGAGAAGACAGCGTTTAGGTGTCACTATGGGCACTTTGAGTTTCTGGTTATGCCTTTCGGCTTAACCAATGCACCTGCCACTTTCCAATCTTGTATGAATAAGGTCTTCAGAGAACAGTTGCAGAAGTTTGTACTCATATTTTTCGATGGCATACTCATATTCAGCAGGACTTGGGAGGATCATTTGAGACATCTGGATATTGTGTTGGGTATACTTGAGCAGGAGTCCCTATATGCAAAAATGTCTAAATGCGAGTTTGGCATGACGGAGTTGCTGTATTTGGGACACATCATCAGTGCAAAGGGTGTTCGTGTGGATCCGGAGAAGTTCCAAGCTATAGTTGACTGGCCACCACCCAAGAATCTCTCTCAGCTCAAGGGGTTCTTTGGCCTTTGTGGATTCTACCGTAGGCTCGTAAAGGGATTTTCTCAGAAAGCAGCCCCAATCATAGATTTGACACGGAAGGGAGCTTTTGTTTGGTCAGATGGTGCTCAGCAGTGTTTCGACAAGTTTAAGGAGGTGATGAGCACTTGTCTAATTTTGGCCATTCCTGATTTTTTGAAGTCGTTTGAGCTTCAGTGTGATGCCTCTGGGGAAGGCATAGGTGCGGTGTTGATGCAGGACAAACACCCTATTGCTTTTGAGAGCCAAAAGTTGAGGGTCCCTGAGAGGAGCTATAGTATCTACGATAAGGAGATGTTAGCCATCATGCATGCATTGGCTAAATTCAGGCAATATCTGGTTGGAGGGAAATTCATTGTTAAATCTGATCACAATAGCTTGAAACATTTCCTTAGTCAGAAGGACCTAAATGAGCAGCAAAAGTGGGTCAGCAAGCTGCAAGCATATGACTTCGACATTGTTTTTGTCAAAGGGAAGAAGAATATAGTTGCTGACGCTTTATCTAGGAAACCACACTTGTGTGCCTTAGGAGAGATTGTAGAGGACTGGAGAGATATGATCACTGCAGAATATGCAAAGGATAAGTGGGCCTCTGGGATTATGGATGGCACTAACCGTGATGACAGGTACACTATTGTAAATGACTTGATCATTTATAAGGGGAGGATATTTTTGGTGCCAGCTTCTGCTGTGAAGTAGAAGATTTTGAGAGCTTTCCATGACTTGCCTATAGCTGGGCATCCAGGATTCTACAAGACCTACAGGTAGGTTAGAGAGAGGTTTACTTGGAAAGGCCTCAACTTAGAAGTACAGAAGTATGTGAGGGAGTGTCCAGTAGCCAACAGAACAAACATGAGCACTCCTACCTAGGAGGATTATTGCAGCCCTTACCCATTCCCGAGAGGAAGTGGAATTGTATATCGATGGACTTCATTACTGGCTTGCTGAAAGCCCAAGGCAGGGACTGCATCTTTGTGGTGGTTGACAGGTTGACAAAGTTTGCCCATTTCTTTGCCATTTCAGCCACTTATACAGCAACTTAGGTTGCTGATTTATTCTTCAAAGAGGTGTTCCGACTTCACGGATTGCCTAGGAGTATTGTGAGCGACAAGGATAGTAGGTTCCTTAGCAATTTTTGGCAGGGGCTTTTCAGGTTGACAGGGACCGAGCTCACCCCCAGCACGAGTTACCACCCCCAGACTGATGGACAGACGGAGATAGTTAATAAGTGGGTGGAGGGATACCTCAGGAATTACATAGCCGGGCAGCAGAAGGCGTGGGTCAAGTGGCTTCACTTGGGAGAGTATTGTTATAATACCACTTACCACATGTCTATCCAGATGACACCCTTTACGGCACTTTATGGGTACGAGGCTCCCAGTTTCTTGGATCTATTGTTTGGAGACAGCAGAGTACCAAAGGCTAAAAACCTCTTGCAGGAGAGTCAGGACATCATGAGGTCTTTGAAAGAGAACATTCAGAAGGCGCAGAATCAGCAGAAGCAGTATGCAGACCAACACAAGGTTGAGCATTCTTTTGAGGTGGGTGATATGGTGTACCTTATGCTGCAGCCATACAAACAATCTACTCTTAAGAGGAATGGTACTGAGAAGTTAAAGCCACGGTATTATGGTCCATTCAGGATCTCTAGGAGGGTGGGAGAGGTGGCTTATGAGTTAGAATTGTCGGCAGAGAGCAGAGTTCAGAATGTCTTCCATGTGTCACACCTCAAAAAGGCACTAGGGCACAATGTGATACCTTCTACAGAGTTGCCTCCTCTTGATGAAGAGGGGAAGTTGGTTTTGATACCTGAGGCCATCATTGACACCAGGGAACGTACATTGAGGAAAAGAGTCATCAGGGAATATTTGGTGAAGTTGAAGAACCTGCTGGTAGAGGATGCTACATGGGAGAGTGAGCAAATCTTGTTGCATCGAGATCTGAGATTGCTTGAGGCAAGCAATCTTGGTGAGGGCGGACTGTAATGTCCCCTTTTTCTAGTGAGTTAGTCTATACTTGGTTCCCGTAGACTAACCAAAGTGGCTAGGGAACTCTGGGAGTTCGTTTGGTCGGTTTCTGACATTCTGGATGGGACTTACTATTTTTAGTAAGTCGCGAAGTTGGCTATTTTGGGAAACTCTTTATTGGAGATGGAGCGTTTCGCCGAGATCTTTTCAACGGTCTATAACTCATGGGATTCTGTGACCGTTTGGGCTTTCATATTAAAGTCCGTAAGTTATACTTTATTATTATATTTGGACTTTAATTAATTAATGTTGGTGACTTTGGAGAAATAAGGAAAAATTCAAAAATAAGTCACTAAGGGATTTGGGTGCCCCTTTGAGGAATAAAAAACAAATTTAAAAATAACATTTCCCTCTCATATGGGTCGACCCACTTATGGAGTTATAAAAAGGCAAAGAGTGGGAAAAGTTATTCATTCTTGATATTACATTTTGTGCTTCTATTTGCTCTGCAAATGAGGGTTTGGGGGATTTCTTCCAGCTAGGGCTTTTGGTGACGGAAACCACCATTGGTAGCAATCTTCCGCAGGTGTGAAAGATCACCCAAGGGGATTTTGGAGTAGCCATACTCAGTGGCTGTATTTGAGCTTTATTTTGATACCACCATTGACGGAGATGGAGATAACAAGATATCTTATTGCAGTTTTGTTGCAGCTGAAGAAGAGTATTAGTGACGGATTGTATTGCAGATTTGAGAAGGGTTGGGACTGCCATTTCTTCATTGCCGGCCGTACTTCATTTTGCTGGCCGTACCTCTTCATGTGTAGGCCGTACCACTTCATATGTTGGCCGTACTTCTTGGAGCAGCTGTTTGGAGTTTATTGGGACTGTTCTTCCTTGCTTAGTGGTTGTTTTTGACCTAAGGGTCTATGCTGATAGTTGTAGATTGTTTCCTTGCATTTGCTGATACTTTCAATGCAAAACTCCATTGTCATGTTGCTAGTCCGTCAACAGCAGAAATATGAAGATGCTCATTTTGACATGGGTATGTGATGGTTATTCATTTTATGTCATTCTATGAACTGGGTCTTTATTATTTAATTCATATCTGTTATAGTTTTTCTGGGTTTTCAGTTGTATGCTATATTCCTTGTATTCTGACATACACACTTCAAGAAAACGAAAACCCCCTTCTGCATCTTCTATCTAGTTCTGAAAGATTACAGAAAAACTAAAAAATATATCATTAAAAAAAAAAAAAATCAAAAGAACAACAGGTGCAGGTTATTACACAGATACAATGAGAGTGTCCAAAACCCCCCAAAACTTTGGAATTGCCTTTTTTATTTATTCCACAAGCTTTTCTACAATTAATGCTTATACATTATCTGCATAGCATCCTTTTATAGATTTTCTAAATTTGAAAATGTAAGATGTTTCTTCTTTATCCATTGCTCTTTTAAATGGTTATGAAGGTTGTCTCTTTGGTGTTGCAGCTTCTGAAGCCTTTGTGCAGCCTCTAAAGCTTCTACCATCTACCCCAGCCAACTGTAATCTGACAGCTTCACTAGAAGAGGAATTACACTCTTCGTCTAGTTTATCTCAGTCCCTTTACAGAGTTGAATTGACTACAAGTAATGATTTCTCTTCAGATTTGAATGATATAAATTCTGGAATCCTAGTCTGTATAATTGGGGAGAATGGCAATTCAATCATCCAAAGATTTCCAGCACTTTTGCCAACTTCTCAAGTGTTATCTTCAGACATGTCAAAGTTTGTACAACAAAATTGTGATAGACTTCGTTTTCAGAGAGGCTCAGTGGATAGTTTGACATTTTGGGGACCTGAAATAGGGAGGCTTGTAGCTCTTTGGATTGGTCCAGAGTCAGGTTTGTAATGATATATATGCCTGTGACTCTTCACAACTGTGAATGAAATTACAAGAATCTGTTTTGCAATGCCATTGAGAGGGAATGGTGCATGCTCTACAAATAAAAATAAAAAGAAATACAGGTGGTCTGGTATATGCATGATAAGACCTTAAACTGCTGTGGTTATTGAAAGTAAAAAGCTTCTGGAAAAATCTATGTATAATATGTTTGCATGGTTTTTTCCGGAAGCTTTTACTTTCAATTTAATTGACTGAAATGTACAATGCTGTGGTGATTATTAAATTCCATACCATTATTAATCATTGATATATGTGTACCTTTGTTTTTCTCTGATCCAATTTTCTTGTAATCCAGGTTCTTGGAGATTAAGCAGGGTAAGTGTTCTGGTCATACCTCCAAGTCAAAGGGTGGATAAAAGAACTGATAATCTAGAAAAAGAAAATTGTGAAAATATTGGGTTGTACTATATTTTCCAGACCAATGAAGTTATGCTTGGAGAGGGTGGTGACTCAGCAGCTGAGCTGAGGCCTTCTGGAGTACAGGAATTATCTGGTAGTGACATGTGGACAAAGTCTCTGAATTCTAGTATACTTAGAACAATGACATCTTCTAAAGGTGCTGGAAAATTACAGCAGGAGAGTTTGAAATATTATAAAGATTTAAAAGTATCCTTGCTTCTATACAATGCTATACTCGTTGGTAGTGGCACATTCATTGCAGCAATTGCAGGCAACCAAGAAATTTCAAATGGGTTTGCAATAGGTGGGAGTTTTGGCTTTATCTATCTGCTACTATTGCAAAGGGTTGTTGACAAATTACCTGGGCCTTCTTCCTTTGAGAGCCAGAGTTACCCAGGTCCTGCCAATAACAATTCATTATTCCAGGATAATGATATTAGTAGAGGATCAAGGGTAGAAAAACAAGGCCAAGACATGGACATGGAAGATTCAAACCTGTTGATTGATACCGAGTCAAATTTTGAAAATAAAAAGTTTCAAGATAGCTTTTCAGGATTCAGGGGACCATTGACAAGGCTATCATGGATTATAGCAATTTTGTTTTTAACGTCAAGATATGCCTCTGGAAAAGTCATGATAACCCTGAAACCTCAAGAGCTTCTAGCTGGGGCTGCAGGATTCCTTACATGCAAAGTTGCTGCAGTAATGGCAGCTTTTAGAACTATACCCATAGATTGGAAAGATCATAAAAAGTGATTTTCAACTTGTTATCTTAGAATTTTAATATAAGATCATCTCAATACTTGCTAAGTTGGCAGATAGTACCCATTGAAGTGTTGATGAAAATCCATCAGCTATTATGTGTTGATCAGTCAATTCTATTATTAGTTCCTACTGGAGGCAGGAAAACTATAGTGTTCATTGAATTCAAATCAACTTTTTCAAATGACCAATCAAATGTTTGAATTTTTCACATTACTAATGTTTGTACTCATATTAATAGTGAATTTTATAACTTCTACAATTTCAAAACTTTTTAAAATTTATTTTTCTTGCTTTCTATTGGCCTATCCCCTTTGAAATGATTATTTTAGGTCTGATTACTGTGGTCAGAATTTATAAATAATAAAACAACCAATCACCGTGAAAATATTTCCTTACACTATAGATCATAAGAAACAAAAATTATGAATTCTGGAAGCTACCAGCTTCCAAGCATTGGTCTACACACTTTCAAGGATATAATATCTGAAAGCTATCAGATTCCACATAATGCTCTACACACTTCCACTTCCTTTGCACCTATGAAATCTTCATTAGTCAATAGGGATGTCAAGTTACTACTACACAATCTCTGTGACTGTTCTGCACATGGCAGGCGAAACCCTATAATATGTTTTCAATGATTCCAGCCTACACTACTCTACTCATAAGCTATCCATCAAGGTCTTTTCTAATAAGAGTAACGTAGAAAATCTCTGTTAAATCATTTAAAAAAAAGTTATATTTTAAAGGTAGCTCGTAGTGCATTTGTGCAAATTTGCAAGATCCGAGCCAGTATCTTTTGAATCAAAAGGTCCAAACCTTTTCTTTTTTGCTAAATTTTTTTAAAATTTTGTTGGTAGTTGGTACCCATTCGAAATTTGCAAAATTTTCTAGTAAGAAACAGGGTTTTCATGATTTGGGCCAACCTACAGCAGAAAACAACAATAGTCGACCTGATTTTTTTCCAATTGGGGTCGATTGGGTCTGTAATAATGTTGTTTTGTGTATTTACATCCTTTCTCATTCCTCCGCAGTAGCATACAAAAAGCAAGATAAAAGTAGCAAACCAAGAGCATAATCTACAAAGGACAATCAACAATATGGAGGCACACTTTTAAGTGGGTTTAACTCTCTTGAAACCCTGCCAAATGTCAGCAAAAGGTAGTAATCAAGTAAGCAAATCACGCCTAGTAGAAAAAGGTGAAGGACAGCTGAAGTTGGCACATTTCTTGTGTGGCTAAGTCATCAATTTTCTCTGCGACAACAGTTAAAAGAGGCCAGGGACTTAGCAGAACTCCGCGCAGCAAACAAAGATGTGGCAAAGTGACTTCATATCTGCACCCAGCATTTGGGAAACATGGCAATAGGTTAAGCAAATTCTGCCTTCAACAGCTAGGTGCACATTAAGGGTGGCATTACCACTGGCAAACTGTAATATCCCCAATGGGATCTGCCCTAAAATTCTGATTTCTTTTTCTGCTCAAACCCTAACTCAGAATTCTGATTTTTATGTTTTGATTTCAAAACAATTATGACAGCGAACATACAAGTGCCAAAACATGACAAATAAACATGCCAACAGATACAAGTTGCTGATCATATCAAACATGAAATACACAAAATATGGCCATCCAAATGCAACATAAAATCTGATTTCTGAAGATAACTTCTGTTACCAATCTGAGTATATAGACTGAAAATTACATAAAAAACATGGGCTAAACATGATCAAACATGGCCCGGAATGCTGCTGTTCCAATCAGACCTAAACCCTAGGTTTGTACATACCAAATGATGATGATTGATGCTCAAACAAACCCTCCAAATGATGGTGCTTGCAAGGAATGATGGCTGCTGCTAGGTTAGGGTTTGGAAAACCCTCCAATGATGGAAATCGCCTCTCTCCAAGCCAAATCGCCCTCCTCCAAAGGTGGCGCTCAAGTCTAGGGTGAAACCCTAATGCAATGACAACACAAATGACCATCACAAGTGCTACTCCAAATCTGATCTGCAAATCTGAATATACTATAATGCTGCAAACCTCCAATGTCTCCAATGGAGTGCAAATAGAACTCCGTTATGTGTCCTCCACAAGATGTGCTAGGTTTTTGTCCAACTCACTGTATTATGAAATATACCTTTCTAAAATGACTGAAATTTTTTGCCAACTTTTAGATAAGATTTTTTGCACAAATCAACTAATAAACATCACCATGAACAATACAACAATAGAACTTCAAACCCACATCATACTTGTTTATTTGAAATCTTAAAATGTGAAATACAAAAATGATAAGTTGCTGATCTGAATTTCAGTCACTGTCTGATTTTATATCAGACCTTATTACATGCATAAAAAATGTCCAAATACACCAAATCTTGCATAGGAACAAAGCCCAAACACTCTAGAACAAAGATAGCTATCCAATGATGCTATAACAACCCTGAAAGTACATGAACAATTGATTGATCCAAAACTTCTGTATGCTGATATGACTGCTGAAAGTGATGATTTTGCCCAGCCAAGTTGTATCAATGAAAACTTCATGAAAAACACTTCCAAACTCAATTGATGGAAGCCTAGTTTGGTCTTCTATCAAATGCAACTCCTCAAATGTGAAAGCCTTTGTCAAATCCACTTCAAAAACCCTTTCATTGTCCAAACAATTCGCTGTCATAAAAATCAGACTTTGCTGATATGAAATCAGACCTTGAAAAATATGCAAAAGTCACTCAATTCTCACTCTAAGCTCAATTAACTACCTTGGTAATCACTCCAATACACCAAGGGTTCCATTATGATGTCAAATACTCCTAAAATCCTTTCAAATAACCTGCAAATTCAACTCCAAATGATGAAATCTGAATGATAACATCTCACAAATTATCATGGGAACATCACCACAACATTCAAGGGAACATCTCCTTGAAAAATAACTAGAAAATGCAATTTCCAACTAAAAGAACAAAATGCAAAAGCTTACCAAATGATCATTATTTGCAAATTGGAGTTCAAGAGCTCTATTTATCCTCTCCAGGGATAGGCGTCCCTTCTCTTTGTCAAATTGGAATGAAGCTTGGAATCCATCAATCAAAATTGAGAGTCATGAACAAAAGTAAATGAATGACATCAATAAATGCAATTATTTAAAACAATCTTTAATTGTTTAAATGAACTACATCTATCTTGCAAGTGAATCGATCCTCTATGAAGTGGAATCCTTCTCTACTTGACGACGGCCATGTATTAGAGCTAACAATCATTTATAAACTTCTCTTTGCATTGGATTTCCCTTGCTAATGGCGGCAGTCGATCATATGCAATCATTTAATATATTTTGTTGCAATGAATATTCATCTAGGCTTGAGCGAACCTCCTCATCATAGGCGTTTGACATTTAATTTTTTTTTTCAAAGCATGAAGTCGATGCATTGATGATTGCTCACTAACATTTAAATCTTCTTCTTCATAGGTGGCGGTAGCATTTGCAATCATTTACTAAAGAATACTTGCATTTAAAATCCTCCTTCAAAATTGGCAGCCAGCTATGGATCATATGCAAGCATTAAAAATCACTAACCAACCTTTTTTATGCATCGATTCTCTTCATAGGCTCACTATTCCATGTAATCGCCTCATTGCACAAGGTGTCAATACAAAGCAACGAACCCATTAGTATCAATCGCCTCCCCTAGATAGTCGTTGGTTTCATGTGGGACCACGATCCAATGCATTTGCTCTTCAAACAAGGAAATAGAACCATCTTATGCAAGTCGAACATCTTCAAGGCAATCGTTGGCATTAGCTTGGACCTATAACTCCTTTGGCGAACACATCACCTTATTTCATATTTACAACTCCATATAAATCGATTATAGAAAATGCAATTAAAGATTTCATTTTCTAAAATCCATCAAATGAAAATACAAATACAATTTCAATATTGCATTTTTCATTAATCACATACTAGTTGAGCTAACATTCTGAATCTCCATCTATAGACACATACCAACTTTCCGGTTCTCCATGTGTAGCAATAAGCTTAAACTAGAAATTCATTCCCTTACCAATGCATTAGCCTATGGGAATGGATGATAGGCTAATCATCAACTCCATGTGAAGTCACTTCAGAAATGGGGACATGACATATTCACAAGGGTTTTCGTCATTGGAATATAGCCCAACAATTGTTGCAGCCAAATGAGAAAATCTCAAGAAGAAAATATGATATGAATGGATGATGAAACAATTCCAAATGAACTTATATTTATAGCCAATCTTTCTCCAACTTCACCTTGGCCGACCTCTTGGAAATATATTTCATTTTATTTGTTTTTTCCCATCTCCTCATGGCCGACCTCATGCTAGGCATGCTAGGCACCCAAACACAAAAATTTTTATTCCTTCCTTCAAGAGGAGTGAACCTCCTTTGGCATTTATTATTTCATATTTTGACCTCTCAATAGGTCGTCCACCTGAAAGGAATTTTATTGTGATTTATTGTATTTTTCTCCTTCAATTTAGCTGTCCATCTTGGGCATTTTCTTCCTTTTATTTCCTTTATTTATTTTTTCTCTCTCCTTGGTCACTCATCTTTAGGGCAAATTATTTTATTTATTTTCGAATTCACCAATAAGCTCACAAAAATATACAAAGTCATCTCTCATCATCAATTTGTCCTAATAAATTGATTAAATATAATATTTAATCAATTAGGTCATTCCCTTAGCCCTCTGGCTTAGCCTATGGGAGTAGGTTAGGCTAACCGGCTCCATTAGGTGATCACTCGGAAAATGGGGATATTACACAAACTTTGCTTGAGACACGATTACGTGTCTATAGCACCAGTAAAGTCAATACCAAACATACAAATTCAATTGCATTGCCAGTAGAAAATGGTAACCAGCAGCAGATCAGTCATAAAAGTGTGCTAGCTTTGCAAGCAACAACTTAAGTCATTTGAGAACCATTTTTGGTTGGCTTAACCATCATGAAACTTTGCCCAACAATTGATAAAGTGGCAAAGAACCTACAGAACTCCGCGAAGAGAAAGAGCTTGAAGAAATAAAGAGATTGGTGCATAATGAGTGGGCAAGCTAGTTAAAAACCCCACTAAAGGTGGAAAACTTACTAGGAAACCGCACCCGGTGTTGAAGAGGACAAGTGATGCAGTTTTGGACCCTTTTGAGGTGGCGAAACCCAAAGAAAATTGTGCCAAATAGGACAATGACTCTAGTGAAACACGATAGCTTATAACATGAGGAAAATTGCACTTTTTCAGTGGCAAAGCGAACCCAAAACTGAGACTACCTCGGCATGAACATTAGTGAATGGACAGTCAGAAACAACATAAAGACATGGAGGATGTTGTGCTTTTTGAGTGGTGGTGCCACCTTAAAACTCTGAAATCTGCCAACATATAGTTTCCAATGCCTATGTTAAAGAATTAAAGCAAAAAATTGTCTGAAATCATGTAATTCAACTCCTATAAAGGAAAGCGCTCTTCGTTATTCACAGCTGAAGCAAGGTTCTCGTTCTGCCATTGTTGTAGGTTTTGGAGGGGTTTTTAGTGCCTGAAGGGGTTTGTGATGACAGCTGAGTGATATACAGGTCTGAAATGGATAGCTGGCAACATTCAAGAGCAAATTTGGCACTAGTTTTTACTAGGTTTCTTACATTGATAGAGTACAACAACAAAATTAAGGTTTAGGTCAATTATATTAAACAGCATTTGAGCAATAAAAGACAACAACATATGCAACTGTGTAATATCCCTTTTGAGTCAGCCAAAACTTTAGAGTTTTTTGTCTTTGAAACATTGGATCCTTCGATCAACAAAAGAAGATAAATAAAGGGAGCATTCACAAAAGTTAAAGTTTGCTGATATGCAAGGGTCCAAGCCTTTAAAGTAGTCATTCAAACAGTGATGTTGGTTGTATGGCATAGTAATTTTGGTCAGGGAGAAACCAAAAGGTATCATAGTGGTTTTACAAGTGTTGTCCATTTGCTAGGATTTCATGTGTAAAGCAGATTTGAGGGTGAAATATCAGGGTTTCATGGTAATTTGCAGTAGTTATTTGAGCATCTTTTGTTGCTAATATTTTTTAAAGCCTCCAAGTCCTTGTTTCTAGCCTTGAGGCTTTCCCAAACCTTAGATTCGAATAACTAGATATATGGTTTGGTAAAATTGTCCGCTGATTGATTTGTTCAATTTCAAAGCATCCACATTTGCATAGGAGGAGTGTTCATCAAGTTATTAGTTTTCAAAATGCCCATCTTGATGTACCAAAGAGCAAGTGACAAGGGGCAGGACCGAACTCGCGAACTTGATAAGATAAACAATGTGAGACATCGGAGTTCAGGAGTTAGAGATACCACTTAACTCATACCAAAAGGAACCCAAAATGAGTACTTTTGAACTGTGGATCTCGTAGAAACATAAAGATGAAATGTTGTGAATTGGGGTTTAGAGATACTCCCTAACTTTTGCTAAACGTTAATGAACTAGAGACATTCTCGCATCTTTGATTCTGAAAAGATACAAAGTGAAAAAACATTGAGAATCTGGGATCAGGAATATCCCAAAACTTATACCTGAAAGGCATCCAAAAAAGCAAGTTTGACGCAACCCTGAAAGAAGATAAATAACAAAGGATGTTAGAGTTAGGGAGTTGGAAGTATTTGATATCTCATACTAAAAGCATCTTTTTAAGGGTATTCCCGCATCTTTGATTTTGAAAAGATGTGTAGTGTAAGAGATTGGGAATTGGGGATCGGGGGTACCAAAGATCCTATGCCCAAAAGTCATCTAAGTAAGTACACACTTGAAACCATGACTCTGATAAAAGATAAAGAGTTAAAGTGTTAGAATCAGGGTTAGGGACCCATTATGACTCATCCTTTAGGTGACAAAATAAGAACATTCTTGCAAGCCTAACCTAGAAAAGTAGGGGCTTATGAGAGAGTGATGTCGATGAGAGGTAAAAACAAAATGAAACTTTGACAAGATCAAATTTGGATTTGACAAAGAAAAAAAATGAAAGTAGAACTAGGACACAAAATAATTTTATGAAGAACACCCCAAAATCAAATGGAGAAAACATTATAAAATGACCAAAACGACATTGCAAAACCCAAAATGCAAAGATTAACAGAAAATACAAAAGTGACAATACGAAAGCAGAAATAAAATTGTCCAAAACTAGACAAGGAAATCAAGCAATCAAAAGCTAAATGCCATGAAAGTGAAGCGGTTAGGGTATGAAAACCCTACCTAGAAAATGTGAAGACATGACACGAAGATGACAGTAGATGCACAACACCAACAATGGTTGCACTTTAGAAACTTCATAGCTCACCACAAAGACAATCAATCAAGCTCTAACATAGATCTAGTTCATAGGGGAGATAGGAAGCGCTAGAGCTTAAAAATGCAAAGGAGAAAAAAAAATGAGACCTAAACGACCCCAAAAGATAAAAGTGCATGTGTGGGAAAAATAACTATAAATGCAAAGTTTAGGGTAGGCTAGGATTAGGTTAGATCCCATATCAAGCATCAGAGTTTTGAAATTACGCGTTCTCTCAACTCATGTTGGACAAGTAGCCTGATAGAGGAAACACTGAAACCCCGATGAGGGTGACACAATGAACACCCCAAAATCAAATGGAGAAAACATTATAAAATGACCAAAACAACATTACAAAACCCAAAATGCAAAGATTAACAGAAAATACAAAAGTGACAATACGAAAGCGGAAATAAAATTGTCCAAAACTAGACAAGGAAATCAAGCAATCAAAAGCTAAATGCCATGAAAGTGAACCGGCTAGGGTATGAAAACCCTACCTAGAAAATGTGTAGAAATGTCACGAAGATGACAGTAGATGCACAACCCCAACAATGGTTGCACTCTAGCAACTTCATATCTCACCACAAAGACAATCAATCAAGCTCTAACATAGATCTGGTTCATAGGGGAGATAGGAAGCGCTAGAGCTTAAAAATGCAAAGGAGAAAAAAATGAGAAAAAATGAGACCTAAACGACCCCAAAAGATAAAAGTGGATGTGTGGGAAAAATAACTATAAATGCAAAGTTTAGGGTAGGCCAAGATTAGGTTAGATCCCATATCAATCATCAGAGTTTTGAAATTACGCGTTCTCTCAACCCATGTTGGACAGGTAGCCTGATAGAGGAAACACTGAAACCTCGATGAGGGTGACACAATGAACTATTGACGACTAACTAGCAAAAGGAAAGATTGGGGTTTTGAAGATTCTTTTACTGTCATGCCATCACGACAAACTCAGAAACTTTGAGAAGACACAAAGGACTTAAAACAAAATAGAAAATCTAATGGAAAAAAAACATAAGACCAAAAACATAGAGAAACAAGAAGGCCTAAAAGGCAAAAACGCAAAGAAAAGAAAAAAAGGGGTCCCTATTTTGCGAAGGCAAAATTGGGTGTGTGTATGAATCACGACAAGAGCTCCAATCATCCTTACTATTAATTAAAAATGTTGAAGTACAATAATAGTAAATGATCAACTCTACACAAATCTTACTCCAACATGACATGAACCAAACCTCTAGGATACACAACAAACCATAGAGAGAAAACTAGTAAATAAAACCATGTCCTCCTACCAACACCAACATGTGCTCAAGTTGTGATAAGTAGGATCTCCTTCTAAATCCCCAAATAGAAAAGATGTCAACATCTAACCATTCAATCCAATGTCAAACATAGAAGCAATAGATGTAAGCCTCTCAAACCGAAGGAAGATCAAACAATCATTCCCACAATAAGGGAATATGCCAAAAGCCACTAACCATCTCCTGTACTCTTCAAAACACATTGTCCTTAAAACTGACACTCAACTTAAGAACATAACATAAGGAGATAACAAAAACCATAACCATGTATCTAGTCCTCAAACAAGTCCTTAGGACTCACATCCATAACTCAAGACTAAAAACACATGAGAAGGTAAGACACAAAGAAACAATGCATTTGAAAATCAAGTGGGCAATACCCATTAGATCATTCATTGTTGAGTGGACTAAGAGTGAGGTATGAGATTATTCTACCTCTGAAGTACAATCTCATCAACAAGTCTATGCTTAAATCACATCCAACTCCAGGTGTAGGATCCTTGGTCTTTTTGCTGAAAGCAAGTCAAGATATTCATCGCTCCAACACAGATCTCCAAAAGATAGAGATCTAGCCTCACCCACATATGATATAGGTGCACAACCAATCATCTCATGCCAACTGAACTCCAACTACAACACCATAATACCTAGAATCTCACAAGGCAAAATGATCACAACACTCATCTATACTATTATCATAAACCACTGCCAAAGCTCCCACTACAAGATTAGTATTAAATCTAGGAAGTTGCCATGATGTCATGATTTACAACATAACCATATCTCAACCAAAATCTCCAAGAGCTCTGCATGGCAATAGGTTGTGCACATCCTTATAAACTAAGGATCATCTATCTCAACTAATAGATCATAACCGATAACTCAACTAAAGATTCTAAGAGCCCTCCATGGTAACAAGCTATCTACATCTTCAAAAGACATGAAGCTTAGCATCCTTTGTCAACAAAACTAAAGATTCCAATGAACTCTCACTGCACACATAAGGAAGGTATTAGAAGCTCCTCATGACGTCAACAACCATTGCAAAAAATCATCCATCACAAAGTGGCAGATCCACATCACTGCTAAAGTTTCCACTAAATGTGATCTAAGCTACACATAGCACCATGATAAGCATCTCCTAACTAAAGATCACTCATGGCCCTCAAAGAAATAGAGAACATGATTGCAACACTAGCAACTCTCAAAGTAGAACCATGATCTCCAACCAAGAAGATATGACTCACTATGTAATTGTACAAAGCTTCCACTAAACTATGATCCAGATCGCCTCATGCCACCATAGTCAACAACTATAGGTCCCAAAATACAACTATCTCAGGAGCTTGAAACACCATCTCTTTGCCTTACTACATTGAACATACCAATGCTCCAAGGTGAACAAGAAAGTCCAACTCAATAGAATCCACACCAAATAACCCATAAAATCTACACATGCAACATCTCAAAGGTAACAAAAAAATCATGGCTAGTGGTCCAATTGAAACCAAAGAAATTGCAAAACACTCAAATCTCAAATAATGCAATAAGTAGATTCAATCACCACATCGATAACATGCAAAATAGAGACAACCAAAGATAACATGTAGATTCTCCATGACTCAAACACCAAATCAACTCTAGATCTAATTTTCCCCAAACCCACAATAGAGTAACCACATTTTAGGAACCAACAAACAACATTGTAGAAATACTAAGTGAACAAAGAACATACCAACACTTCTAGATCCAAGAAGGTTACAACCAACCTCCTCAAACTATGCACAAAGCATGCATGCAAATATGCAACTGTCTCCATCTAGAAAACCCTTAAAAAATAATCTCTTCATAGATATACAAAACCATAGATTTTGGTTGACATGCAAAACTTGCAAAACCATCAATGAAAATCCAAAACCACTTATACATCTAGAAAGCCACAAATCTGAAAACACCAAATTCGTAATATGAAAAAATGGAATATCACATATATGCAAACCCATATATTTTAATTAGGAAATCAACAAAAGCTAGATCCAAAATACAATGAATTTGAAACATGCAAGTATAAATATCCAAAAGGATTAGAGGGTTGTCTGGGAAATCCAAGCCACCCAAAAACTAATTCCACAACCATCATTGAGTACATGCAAATAGAGGAACTAGGCCATCTAGACGCTTCCTAGTCACAAAAAGACCAACTCAACTCGCATGCAACTAGGTGATAATCATTCAGTGTATTCATTAAAACTAGGGGTTGAAACCATGAACCTAACTTAGGCAGTCCTTTTGGTAGTCAACACAACTAATGCTTTTCCATGTGACTAGGGGGCCAAAAACAAGCACCCAACATGAAAACTCTTCCACTATATATTATCATAAAATAAAGGAACATAACCACTATGTTAGAGGGTAGTCACATACTACCAAATATGAGATCCAAGTCACAACCATGTAACATGCATACACACGATTAAATCCACTCAACCTCTCCACCATTCCACTAGTGCTTGCCATACTATTTATTGAAATAACAAACCAGATCCATTGTAAAATCCCACTCATACAAGGATTAATAGCTTGCTTTTCAGGCTAAGAAATCAATAACAAAGGAATGTCCATAACCAAATCACCATGGATCCATCACATGCAAGCACATGCAACATGCAAGTCCATGCAAGTACATGAACCAACATGGAATTACAAGCAACTCACATGCGAGCACATGCAAACCATGGAACTATCTTTGCTTTGATACCAAATGTTAAGAAAATGTACCCACAAAACCTTTAACAATTAAACTATATTAAACATAATTATTAAGCATTGAAAGCATTTCCATATTAACCCTTCAAGGAGAATAACACATTAATCAAATCTACAAAAAATCAGTAGCATCCCAGGATGTAAACATCACTTTTAGAAAGGAAAAGAATGTGAGAGAGAATAGAAAGAAGATAGAAGAGAAGAGACACCAATGTATCCTGGGAAAACCCTTTTGGAGAAAATCCAACCTTCAAAGCATTGAACCAATATATTATTTAGCAACAATAAACCTATTACAATACAACATTAGGCCCTTGCCTCCATGAAAATCAACATTCTCATCCTCTAGTAGAGATCTAGTAGCATAACTGTACAAAAACATCTGTCTTTCCTCCTTTATCCCATGCCTCCAATATATAGACTTAAGGAGGCCTAGAAAACCACCATAATGCATTACCATAGCCCCAAACAAAGTCTAGAAATACAATAGTATGAATTCTCATGACCCCACATGTGTGGAGCCATCTTAGAATAAAAAATAACTCTTACACAAGCATCTTTGGCTTCCATTATGCAAGTTGGCATATGTAATTTCCAAGCACTCCCCCATGAAGCATAGTTAATTACATCCTGTTGATTGCTGTTTTGGCACATCAACTCAAGTAGAATGAAGATCACTCTACTTCTTCTGAAAAGGTAACCAACTTGAAAGATCAACTGCCTCCAAGGTCCCTATTAGCTGGGTTTCAGCCGTGTTGGAGCAACTTAGTGGTTCAAGGGGCCTATGTTGGTAAGTAAACCTAGACCAAATTAAAAGAGTCTCTTGATAGACAAATCTTTCTTTAGAGTTCAAATTGATGAAGTCTCAGTATAGAATGAAGTGATCTTTTAGGTTTAGATTGATAAAGTCTCTATGTAGACATATGTTATCTTTAAGTTCAGGGTTCCTAAATCTAACCCTACACTAATCTACTGATAAAGAAAATGCAAAAAGAGATTAGGGTTAGAAGAAAGTAAAACAAAATAACATAAAGTTGGAAAACTTCTGTGTCTAACCTACTGTACTTAATGAAATAGATGAGATTTGAAATAACCTGAAATGTAATGACCAATATTCTAGACAATCATACACACATCAAATGTAAGAGTCTAAGGAATCACTGAGAAATTGGAATGATAACACCATATTACATGTGTAGAAATCAAACCTCAATCCCATATAAAGATATAGCAATTTAGCACTGAATCTCACCAAGAATCATCAAACACATAGAAAATAATTGCAGATAATTACCACCAGATGGCAGGAAAACAGAGAAGACTTGATATTTTCTATTAATGGGCACCAAATTGGCAAATTACATGAGACAATAAGATTCCCACACTGTAGATGTGTTACAGTTTGCCACTTACATGCCTTGTCCAAATTACAAAATTTTACCTTCTTGCAAAATCTCTAGATTTCCCCCTTAAAACCAAACCGCAACCCTCCTTTTTATAGAGGTGAGGTTTCATCACATACATGACTAGGTTGACCAAGTAGGGTAAGACCTATTTACAATTTTCCACTTTTCAAACTTAGGTCGGCCTCATATACCTACGCCAAGGCAACCATCATTACAAAATTTACAAGTTACATCATGTCGTCCCTCTTAGGGATATTTTTGAGTTGAGTTATTACATCTGTGAAACATCAAAGATTAAATATTCTAAAATAAAATGAATATGTTATGCCTCTCTAGGAAAGTGGCTGCAAAAATTGATGATGGCCTCGTTGATATCATTCTAGTTTGGCCCTGTATGGTACTTCATCTTTATCTTTTGAGAGAACACTGATCATTTGATTTTCTCATGTAGCTCTATGAACTTGGTCAACTGCCTCTAGAAGTCCTTGAACGCAACCTTCAGTCTCATCAACTCATCAATGCGTTACTCTGTCAACTTCTGATGAGGGAGTATGTGAACTCCTTGATTATCGTGGTTGCAGGAAGTACCACTATAGATTTGTCTTTAAGGTGCAGGGGATGGTTTCAATGAACTCTATATTCACCATTCCTCCATCTGCAGCATCTCTCCTTGTTGTGAGTTTCACTTTGCAGCCTTGTAGCACCTTAATCCTCAGCTTACCTGCCTGCAACCATTCAAATACCACTCCTTGATTAACCTTATTGAAAATACCAAATCCGAAGAGCTTGCTAGAAGGCACTGACTTCATCCTCTACAAAATTGGGAGGTGCTCCCATACTATGAGCTCTTCATCAATATAATTCTGTATTTCATGTAACTTCTCTACCTCATCACTGATACTGTGATAGGCTTTCATTGCTTCCTTGATCACCCTACTACCAAGGGCCTCAAGTGTGTCTTTCCATGTAGTGGAAACAAGAAGGATCCCTTCAAGATTTGCAGGCAAACCATCCTTATGCAAAGCTTCCATTATGGCCGGTGTAGGGGCACTTGACTCAATCAGACGAACCAGGTGTGTGATATATGCTATTAGCTATGCTACCCGTTTCTTCATTCTTTCTTGGTTACTCCATCTTTCTTCATCCTTTCTAGGATGGTAGACACAACTCCCTATAGCGCTTTCTTCTCTTCTTCTTTGGTTTGATGGCCAAGGTTGATCTTCTCAATGTTGTAATCACCAAGTGTCATTAGATTCTCCTCTTTATCCACCAATGGGGTGGTCACTTGTGCTATCCTTGCTCCCTAAGCATTTGAGGTAATATTTGAGAGTGTTCTATCTCGCTTAGGTTTGTTTTGAGCCTTGAACACCTCAAACACCGTTGAGAGGTCTTCTTATTCTTCTATGTAGGTCCTTTTCCTCTTCTCAACAACCCGGTTCAGCCATACTAGCAACCCTACTCTTGTAGATACTATGCTTGTAGATGGAGGAGGTGAGGCTCTTTTCCTCCTTGGAGTAGAGTCAGGTGAAGGATGAGGAGATGAGTGAGGAGAGAGTCAAAATCATAGTGTGCGTTGATTCGTATAACTCCTCAACTTGCTCATGAGGTGAAGAAGGGATAAACTGATCCAAATTTTCAATGCCTGTTCCATGAGACAATGGATCTTCAGTTATACCCTCTCCCAATTGCTTATCATTGTCCATTGGTGGTTTTTCTAATTCCTGATAAAGGGGAGATGTTGGGATCTCTGCCTGAGGAGGTGGAGGTGGAGGAATAGGTGTGGAAGGACGTTGTGGAGTAGATGGGAAAAGGGATGGAGAAGATGGAGTGGGTTGAGCAATGGGCAGAGGAATTGATTGATTGACTTGTGGAAGGGACTGAGTAGTAACTTGTGGTGGTGGGATGGGAACTTGAACTGGTACTTGGGATGTTTGTGTTTGTGGAGGCAGAGGTGGTTGAGGCACCTGTGTAGATGGTTGGGTGGTGGCCTGTGTTGGTGGAGAAGAAGGATTGGTGTGTGAAGGTGATGTGGTAGTAACTTGTGGAGGTGATGAAGATAGTTGTGAATGGGTGGGTAGGGATGCAATGGTTACCTCCTTGAGGGCAGACTGGTCATAGATTTGAGTAGTAGAGGGAGATGATGCAATAGTTGTTTCCTCTATGGTGTGTTGACCAGGATCTTGAGCAGTGAGAGGAGACTGGGTAGTCCTCTTTATTCCTACCAAGGGTACCTCATCCTCCTCATCTTCACTAGATTGAACATTCACTACCTTTGCCTTATCTTTCTCCTTTGCGACGGCTTTTGTTCCTCTGGACCTATTGCCTCTACTATAGTAACCTTTGTCTTGGGTAGAGCTGAGGAATCTCCCTTCTTTGTTTGCTTCTTTTGAACCTTTGGTTTCTTGGGATAAGGATTAACCATGGCATATGGCTTCTTCAGCCAGTTCACAGTTCTATCCATCATTGCCTTGGTTCTGTTGTTAATGGAGGAATCCTCCATGGTAGTCTAATCAATATCCTCCAAGGGGTCATTGAACACCTTCTTTGTGCTGTAGGATAGGTCTAGGACCTTGCCATCTTCTTTCAATCCTTTGGAGACCCTGTCCACATTCAATGCCTTAACCATATGCAAGCTCAACCTGAAATAGTCCATTTTCCAGACTTCATGATCATCCAGGCAGTCTGCCCAACGATCCTCCAGTGCTATCTCATGTTTGTCCCATGTTCCTATTAGTTGGTTACCTTACCAATTGGATCATACCTTCTTCTTATATGGTCATACATGTCTAGAGATAAAGGAGCCATTTCACCTTTGACAGTCTTGGCATTGATCATGCTCTGGAAATAATATTCTCCTACCTTGATGGGAAACTGGAAGCTTGATTTGTGCTTCCCAGCCACCAACTTATACACTTCTGTGAACTGCCTGCAAATTTCCAACAAAACTATCCTGTCACCAGGATACCTTAGTAATCTGTAAGGGGCCTTGTAAAAGCCGACCACTCTGATGTAGTTGAAGGTCTTGAATTGGATGAACCAGTTACCCCACTTGGTCATTTCATCGGTGGCTTCCATAGATAGTCTCTTAGCATAGTCATTCTCCAATCCCCAATTGATTGCATAGACAAATGCATCATTAACTAAAAAATAAATTTTTTGACTCCCTTTGAGCTCAAGTTGTGGGAAATGATCATATATTTTGGTTCCTCCCAGTTGGAGAGAACCAACTTGTTGCAATCCTGAAAAACTAGCCTGATAGGCTAGGAGGTAGACTATGTATGAAGTCATGTAGAACTGTTTTGACTTAGCTACCTCAGATAGCTACTCATGAAGGTTGTCACTTATAAAAGAGCCCCAGTCTATCTTGTTTCCATCAATGATTATGGAGAAAAATTGACTCAGTCAAGTGTGCCACTCTTTGCCTGTAGGCAACCCAAATACTCTACTGAGGAGTGTAATAAAATCTCTTCCATCCTCCTTAAATTCACTTTCGGATTGTATTGGTGCCATTTTCAATGGGTTCTTCCTTTGGGTAATAAGAAGATGCTAATTGAGATAATTTGTTGTAGCATGGGGCCTCTTGGCATAGAATTCCAAGGCAGTCTTCATAGAAATATTCTTGTTAGTGTAGGTTTTTATTTCCTAGTTAGGTTATTTATTTTTCTATATTCCTAGGTTTTTCCTACACCTTTTATTAATCTTGCTTAGGTTCATAAAGCATGTTTAATTAAGTGAGTGGGTTATGAGGTGTCACCATCCTACAAGGGAGCACCCATTAGTTATCTTTGGAAGATACTTTGCTATCTTTAGACCAATAAATGGTTGCTTCCTATTGGTTGGTGTTGCCACCTCCACCCTCTCCCTTTTCTATATAAACATGCTACCTAGCTTGTATTACCTGCACCTTTTGTTTTTGCATCCTCTTAATGCTATTTTGCTTATGGAGCATTTGCATTATTCTTGTGGAGACTAACTCTATGTTGTTATTTTGATCCTGTATCACTTGCTTTCACAATTTTATATCTATTCATTGCACTAGTTTTCTGGGTTATTAATCTTTTCAAGTTCTAACATGGTATCAGAGCTTTTCTATGTGCAAGAATAGATTTTTAGTTTCCATATTTGAGATATTTGGAGGAGGCTAATAAGCTTTGTTGCAGGTTTTCCCAAAAACCCAGTATGCTCTTCTCTTGCATCTTCGGATGATTTGGAGAATTAGAAAAGTTTGACGGAAACATTTTAACCTTTGGGTTGTGCATATGTGTTTTGTGAGATTTGGGTGATTGCAATGTTTCTGGTTATATTGGCGGCATTTTTGGCTATTCCAATGTGACTTTTGTTTCACCGAAATCGGAGATCATTTGACACAGTTGCAGAATGAGGGTTTTAAGCTCGGATCTGGAACTCAGTTTCTGTTCGGAGCACTTTCAGGGTAAATAGACCTTTCCATTGCATCCAAGAGGCCTCCTAGACGAACTTTTATACATCATACACCCAGGTTTGGTGCTGGGAGTTAGAAAGGCAAAAAAAATTTGCCAGAAGGCCAATTTGGCCCCCCAGCATGCAGATCTATGCATTTGTAATTTCAAAAAATCTCAATTTTTTTTTAAATTTTTGTGCAGTTTAAGTACCAAGCGTTGAGCGTTGAGCGTTCCTTGCATTTCATAGGCCTCGGCCTTAGGGAAGGCTTCGACCTCCCTTAGTAGGCTCGTGGACCTCTAAGAGGCCGCACCTCCCTCTAGTGTGGGCTCAAGTGTGGCCTGTTGTGACCTAATCACACATCGCCCCATTGCAAATGGGGACCCCCTCTTTTTTTATCGTAGGTTAGATTTTATTTTTCAGAGCTTTGCTTTAGCTATGTTTTGAGACACGAAGGAGATGGCATGGGCATTTGTTATAGTTATCACTCGCGTCTGAGCTCCAGTCTTATGGTTTCATCTGATTGAATCATGGCATGATTAAACTGGGATAGAATTGAACTTCTTCATCAACACTCAAGATGATTGCTCCACGATCCATGGTGTTTGAAAACATGATGTTGTAAGGTCTTGACAGGGCAAAGTGGCTAAGTTTTCAGGAGGATTCAAAAACCTCAACCAATGCGCCACCTTATGGAGGAAGTTAGACTAAAGTTCAATGACACCTTTTCATCAGGATTCAAATTGTTCATCCAATGCGCCATGATTGAGGAAGTTTAACGTAGGTTTTTTGACCTTTTTCATAGAAGATTCAAATCTTGATCTGGTGCACCAATATGGAGAGGTTGGCTTCAAGTATCAAAATGCAAATTTCATGAGGTTTTAAGATGAATTCAAATCCCTTAACCAATGCGCCGTCCTTAAAGGGGGTTTGACTTGAGTTTGACACCATTTTTCCCAGAGAAATCAAAAACCTCAACCAATGCGCCTCATCTAGAGCACCATCTACAAGGAAACAAGGTTCAACTTTTCGAATGTCATTTCAAGGAGGACTCAAAACATGGAATCAATGCGCCCTATGTGATGCGCCTTGTCAAGAGGAGATAAAGATGATTTTAGAAGGCATGTTATTCAAGCATCAAGATGCTCATTCAATGCAATCAAGGTAATAGGCTAGTTTGATGGAGAAATTGCAAGTTGCAAGATAAGGATTCAAGATGCCCATCTAGTGCGACCTATTCGGTGCACCCAAGGAAGAAGGAGGATTTGTCTTAAAGTTGAAAAACAAGAAGCACTCAAAACATGAATCCAATGCGCCTCAACTGAAGTGCCATTTTGGAGAGCAAGGTAAGATGGATTTTTGAGGAGATGATGGAAGAAAGATCAAGATGTTGGTCTCTTGCACCCTAACCAATGCGACTACCTCAAGGTAAGGACAAATGCAAGCTTAATACTAGTTTTAAGGCCTTTTTAAGAAGCATTCAACAAGTGGATCTCTTGAGCCCCAATTGTTGCACCAATTTTGAGACGGGAAAGCAAAGTCTTGAATATCGTTTGAAGAGGAATCAACATCCACAACCCACGCGCCCTACCCCATGCGCCAATTTGAATGAATTCTAGTGAAGTTTGGACAAGATTAAGGAGATCCAAAAACCCCCCATCTAAAGCGCTTGATCCAATGCGCCATATACACAAAGGTGAAATGAAGGTTTTGATGAGTCTTAAGGAGAGATTGGAATGTTCAATCGATGCGCCACATCTAATGCGCCACTACTAGGGGGGTGAATTTCAAGTTTCAAGTATGATTTCATCCGGAGCCCAAGATGATGATCCCATGCGCCCTATCCAGTGCACCATGATGAGGATCTATATTGAGTGAAAAGGAGTGATTTTAAGGGAGAACAAAATGATGATCCAATGCGCCTCAACTAGTGCGCCTAAGATAGGAAGCTTGTTAAGTGAAAAGATGAATTCAACCCAAGTCTAAAATCCTTATCCATTGCGCCAATATCAAGAGGATCTAAAATACACATCTAGTGCGCCAAAATTAACAAGAAGTCAAATTGCTATCTAGTGCGCCCTGTCTAATATGTGGTGTAATTCAAGCTACAAGAAGAAATTTTAACTAGAGCATGAAATTGTTAACCAGTGCATCACTTTGGATTGGGGTTACATTTGAATTTTATGACTTTTTTTAGGAAGAATTCAATTTGGCATCTAATGCGCCTAGGCTTAGAAGGGTTAGAAATTGTTTGATAATGATTATTTTGTGTTATAAAGCCAAGGATTGATATTGCTTCTTTATTTGTGTTGAAGGAACTTGGATTGAGCTAAGAAGTCATCCTAGGAGCTAAGTGATTAGAGTCATCTACAAGCGAGGGATGATGCTAAGAGGAGGTCGCTGCGAGGAAACATCATGTAGCCACTCCAAAGGGCCACTTCAAGATCATTGTGTTGGAACACTTCATCAATGGCATCATGTCAAAGACAATTCATCCATCTAGCTTCATGTTCTCTCAATCTTCAAATCTCTAGAAGAAGTCTCTTACTTCAAGCTATGAAAGAAGAATCATTATCATATCTACACTACTACTCTCCAAAGAATCATTCAAAGAAGATCATCATGTATCCTGCATAAAAAAAGTACAGAGTTAGTCAAATGAGCAACAAGCATCATACACATTCAACTTACAATGAACAAGGCAGAATCAACAAGATACATTCCCAAATGTTCAAACATTCAAGTTCAAGCAATCACATCGAAGACATCATACAGATGATACAATTTGGGAATATGCCCACAAAGCAAAGTGAATAAATAGTTGAAATCCACAAGTATGCTAAGGTGGCACCTACGTGGCAGACACTCATCATCAAGCCAATCACAGTTCGCCACGTCATTCAACAAGAAGGAAGCCAAAGAGGATATCCATGTGGAAGATACTTAAAAGATTCTATTTTATCCTTCTCTTCTTGGAAAATGTGCCTTCATTGCCTCTCTAATGTACTAAAAATAACAATTTGTTGTAATAAATTGTCTTGTTGGCATAATCTAGGCCCTTGGCTATCTAAATTGATCCAAGCCATTCATTGTAATTCTGGACCTCTATATAAAGGCCTTGTTGCCTCATTTGTAAGGTTATCATATAGTAGTCAGTAGAATATAGATATAGTTAGTAGGAATAGAGTAGGAAGAGACTCTTGAAATTCTCTGAGAGTACTTGAAGTTGTAAATATTTCTCAAGAGTAATGCAAAGACATTGGAGCTTGTTTGGTGTTAAGTGTTGTCTTGCGAAATGACATGGTTTCTTGTATCTTGATGAAATGGAGAGATGTTTCAAAGTAGATTAGAAGTAGATTAGCAGCTCATTGATGTTATCTATGTATGTATTGAATATTTGATCAACTCCTAGCTCATGCTTTTGACATTCATCATTGGTGAAGTGTTGTGTAAAGCTAGTCTGAGCTTCATTATATTTGATTAAGTTCGATTGTGGATGCTTGTTTGAGCTGCGCCATCTGATGGGTGCTTATATGAGCCTTCATGATTTGAAAACCTTTCGCTATCCTTAGGAGATTACACCAACTTCATGTAGTTGTAGGCATCCTTGGTGAAGTGGAGTTAGGTTGATTAAGGAGTTTGTCTGTTCATGCATCATCATTGCCTCATTGACCTTAGATTAGTTTCTAAACCTTATCTTTTTCCCTTTTTTATCATTGATACATCGTGAATACTTCATCCACACTGAAGGGAGAAATAAACTGAATGAAATAAGAAGAAGTCTACGTAAGTCCCTTTGTGATTATCAGCAATATCACATCAAGTCACTGAGTTAATCCCTCACAAATCATAAGAACATGAACCTTGAATTTGCTTCACTGGATCATACAACTTAGCCTTTGGAGGACTTTATTCAAGAGAGAGTGGGAGACTGTGTTTTTACTCTATTGTTGACTTGTCTAAAAACAATCATCAACATGGCCCTTGGCCCTCAACTCACCTCTGTTTGGCCCATTGGGCCTAGAAAATTTTGGCCTTAAGGCCTTCAATTTTTTTTTTATTTGCTTGTTTCAAAAACAACCTTCGCCCTTCAAGATTGCAGTTCGACCTGTATATTTGTAATTTGGCCTTTGAGCCTCCATTTGTGATATTCTGTCAAATTTTGCACCTCTGTCAAAGTTGGCAGAGAATAGCTATTTTTAGGTCAACTAATATTTTTGGCAGTCTTTTGGTGACACTTCAAACTAGCTACAACTATCCTTATCTGGAGGTTTTCTAAAACTGGCTAGAGGGCTATTTTATCTGGCAGGATTCTATACTTGGCAGTGCCTCTATTCTGGCGACAGTTTCGCTAAATTTGTTGAAGGTTCACTTTTGCAACTCATACCCCCTTCCGTTGGAGTTTTCATTTTGGAAAGCAAACTTCAGAGGCTCCATTTTTGCTCATATTGGCTCCTTTTCCTAATCAATTGTTTTTTATTTGGGCTAATTTTTCATGTTCTACATGTTGGTGCAAACGGTTCTTGATTCTGATGCATGGATTTTCTAGAAATTGCAGATTCTCATAGGTGATACTGCACAGTTCTCGTTTTTGGAACTTCGGGGGCTCATAACTTTCACATATGACCTCGGATTGAGGTACTTTTTTGAAAGTGCATGATTTTTCAAGTAGATCGTAGTGGTGTTGATGGTTTCACTTGGTTTCATTCCAGTATTGTACTTTCAGCATACATCTATTGTTGAAGATTTTTGTAAAGCATTGAGATCAAGACCACTTAGTATTTCTTGTTATTGGCAATTCTAAACACACTATAGGAGATTGAATGTAGAGCAGAACATAATTACAAAACACAAATGATCCAAAATATTGGTGTTAGTGATGAAGTGGCTTAGTGGCACACAATGCTAAAGTGTACTTTCGAGGATTATTCAATGCCCTATTGATTAGTGTTGTGATGTGAGGGAGGTTGTTGTCTAGCGATAACTTTAATAAACCCCCCTAAAAAAGATATAAAATCCTAGTGAATCATAGCCCGACATTAATTTTTGTGGCAAATGTATGCCTTTTTTACGGAAAAAATTGTGGTGATTTTGTCATATTGGTCAACAATGTTGTTCTTTACTAGAAAATTATAGATATATTCAAAAAAATAAAATAATTTAGTTGGAGAATTATAGAAATATTAAAAAAAAAGTAATTGCTTGGTAAATTTGCCAACAATTTAAAAAAAAAATCATAATGTGGTTGGCAAAAATATTATACCCTAAATGATAATGATTAAGCCATTTGGAATTTTTTTAGCTTTATAAAGATTGAATTGTTTGATAAATTTTACATCATCTGATGAATTTTGATCAATGACTTAAGTTGTGTTTTGGGCCAAAGTTTTGACACACCCAAATTTTAGATAAGTCTCAATGAGTGAATGACACTTTGACTTGTTATGACACGATATTAATATGTTACTACTTTATTAACCTTCAACAATTTTAGTCATTGAATAATAAGTAATGTTCATTCAATTTTAGGTGAGAATTAAACAACTCTTAATAAAAATATAGATATTTTTATAAATATTCTACATCATCCGATATATGATGATCAACGACATAAGTTTTATTTCAAGCCAAAGTTCTGACACACCCAAATTTCATCTTAAAGTTTTTGGAATAGGTCTCCTTAAGAGACAAGTGTCAACAAGTGAATGTCACTTTGACTTGCTATGATGAAGTTAGACAACATTAATATATTAATAATTTATTAACCTTTAGCAATTTTAGTGATTGAATTAGAATGGTAAGTACTAAGTAATTCTCTTTCTATTTTGAGTGAGAATTAAATAACACTTTTTAATAGAAATACACACACACACTTTTACAAATATTCAACATCATCTTATAAATTATGATCAATGGCTTAAGTTCTATTTCGGGAGGAAGTTCTGACACACCCAAATTTCAACTTAAAGTTTTCAAAATAGGTCTCCTTACTTGAGACAAGTGTCAATGAGTGAATGTCAATTTGACTTGCTATGATGCAACATTAATATATTAATATATTACTAATTTATTAACCTTCAACAATTTTAGTGATTGATTCAATAAGTAATGCTCATTCAATTTTGGGTAAGAATTAAATAATAACTTTTAATAAAATATAGATATTTCGTTTACAAATATTCTGCATCATCTGATATATGATGATCAATGGCTTAAGTTATATTCTGGACCAAAGTTCTGACACACCCAAATTAGAACTTAAAGTTTTTGGAATAGGTCTCCTTAAGAGATAAGTGTCAACAAGTAAATGGCACTTTGAGTTATTATAACATAGTCATGCAACATTAATATATTGTTAATTTATTAACCTTCAACAATTTTAGTGATTGAAATATAATGGTAAGTACTAATAAACGCTCATTTGATTTTGGGTGAGAATTAAATAATAATTCTTAATAGAAATATATATTTTCTAAAATATTCTTCATCATCTAATATATGATGATCAATGACGTAAGTTACATTCTAGGCCGAGGTTTTGACACACCCAAATTTGAACTTGAAGTTTTAGAAATAGGTCTCCTTAAGAGACAAGTGTCAATGAGCGAATGACATTTTGACTTGCTATGATGTGACATTAATATATTATATATTATTTATTTACGTTTATCATTTGGGTTAGAGTTAAATAATAATTTTTAATAAAAATATAGATTAAAGACATGATATTTCTAGAATTAAACAATAATGACAAATAATAAAACAAAAAGAGAGGACTAAAATTACATAGATAGTCCATATTAATATGTTATATTAAATAAGAAGAGTTTAAGAGAGGATTACATAGATATCTCTAAGCCAAGGTGCCCTAACACAAACCTTGATAAAGGCGTACATAGAGAAAGGGAAATATGCTAAAATTTAGAAAAAAAGCTTAGTGATACAACACAAAAACACCATCTTCAGTATTGTCACTAGAGCTCTTAGATTCCATAGTGTGAAGGGCTAAATGGACCCCACATACGCATCCCCTAATAGCTACCACTTTAAGAAGAAAAGAAGTAGCATAAACAATAGACCTTATCCTTCACAATAAATAGTCACATAAATCCTTGTCATGTATAATCAAGGCCCTCTCAAAGGTTTCCAATGAACCTCTAGAAATTCCTCTCCTTACCACCTTAAGAATACAATTAGCAACCTTTGAATTCTCTAACACATGTAAGGGAAAGATCCAAACACTATCCCACGATATCACGACACAATTATAATTATTTTTCTAAAGTTGAAACAAGATTATCCCCACAAATAAGTGTTTCTTGAATCATAGACCTAGTGACCATCTTCACTAGACCTAGGTTATTGAGTAGGTCCATTAAATTTGATAAAAATGTAGACACAATATTGCTAAACATATTTTTTTGAGGAAATTTCAAGAGAATATCACAACCAATAATCTCATGAATAATATTGTCAACTAGAGGGGAGTTAATCAAAAACACCTTCTCTAGTTTTTCTAGCATGTATCTAGCTAAATCAAGTGTTCCCACTTGCAAGGAAAGAGTGAAACATGATAATTTATCAACTAACTCATCTTGATCACCAAAAAGAAACAACAATCAACGTAAAAGGAGGATGCCAATAAATTTATAATAGCACCCAGACTACATGCTTTTAAATATTTATAGTCTTAGATTATTAATTTATTCCCCTAATCTCATCATTATCGTATTTTTCAAAGAAGGAAGAGCCTTTTACATGATGATACTGATGAAGCCACCACATTTGTGACTACTTCTGTAGAAAAACCAATCATGCGAAAGATTAAAGAACATAGTCTCCAAGTTATAGAAAGAGATTGGTTAGAAGAAATTAATTTGGCAAATGAAGTAGCTGACCCTGTGTATATGGAAGAACTAGTTTTAGACACACAAGAATCATAAGAAGAAGGGGACAACCATTCTATAGAATTAGAATAATTTGATTCTTCTGAGAGTCCTAACAACTCTAATATAGAGATTGAAATATCCCATCTAAATGACCAAGAGCCATGGGAACATTATAAGATGGTCAAATTTGAGTATGATGTTAAGATGAAAGAAGCTCTCAATGAAAATCCCAAACCAAAACAAATGAGATCTTATGCAACATTTGGTTATATACTCAACATAGATAAAATAGTTGATCCCTATGATACAATCTGCACTTGGGTAGATACTTTAGAGAACTTCTATGACACTAGGGATTCAACACAGTCAGAAGTTGGAAAAGTTCTATATACAGTTAGACTAATGTCTGGAAAGTTTTGGCATTGGTGGAACTCCTTACCAGATGATGGCCCTACTACCTAGATAAATGAAAATGATTTCATAGTCAAAGAGGTAGACATGGGACGCAATGCTATTTCAGCTATAGGTTTTCAACAACTAAAAGCTTTGTTAATTGATTTGTTTTGTGGTGACAAAAAGAATGAAGTAGTAGAAGTTGAGAAGATGTTGTTCGCAGTGAAACTCAAAAATCTAGCAAAATTTCATGAATACAATCTAGTCTTTGAAAATTATATGATCACTGTAAACAAGTACAATGATCCTTCCACTAAGAAATTTTATCTCAATTCTTTACCATGCAAATTAGGACATTGGGCTGAGGGTTATATAATTGATAAGAAAAAGTCTTCTATGAAAAAATGTACATTTGTAGAAATGAAGAAATTGATTGGATATAAGCTAGATAGACAATGTCTCTTACGTTCCTTGCATGCTAACAAAGAAGAATTCAATTCTTCTTGCAATTTGAAAGAATACTGTAATCTTCCACCTATCAGCCAACTCAAAGACTTTTCCAATGTTAGATAGTTTAAAAGAAAGTCTTATGGAAGATACTATAGTTGCAAAAAATGTAGGTCAAAAGACACTTATTATGACAGTGAGCATCTGTTCAAGAAAAACAAACATGGGTATAAGAGGAGATATGAGTTTTCCCCTGTTCACAAGAAAAGTTTCAAGAGAAAATATCCTCCTCAGTATGTTTTCAAGAAATGAGACAATAAGAAGAAAGGACCAGTAAAATGTTTTATATGTAAAGGTCCCCACTATGAAACAAATTGTCCCAAAAAACTCAACCCAGGGACAAATGTTTATGCTTTATTTCAGAGGCAAGATATAAATAAAGAATAGGGAATTCTAAATTCCTATGATTCTTATGATCAATTAGATCATGTAACAACTTCTATGAACTCATAAAAGTTGCACCAAAAAATTCAGCCATTGTATATCATAAGCATAAAAGATACACGATTCCTATGAATCTGCTTCATTCGAATCAGAATCATTTGAAGATGAGGTAGAAGAAGATTTTATGAATTCCCTTCTAAGAAAGAATCTCAAATATGTTCAATTTAAGTTGGATATGGAGAATTCCAAAGATCCATATAGAGAATCAGGATCTCGAGAAGAAAGATGGACTGCAGTTAAAAAACATCTTCAGAAACTTAAGGAACTCCAATAGGAAAAGGAACAATTACAGTCTCAACTAGTCAAGATAAATCATAAGGCTAGCACTTCATCCAAATCTAAATTTGGATGTATAGAGCCAACATGGCAAAAGAATCACAAGAAAAAGAAAGAAAGTTCAGTTTCAAATGATAGCATTGCAATTTGCAAAAAGCTTGATATGCTTTTAAGTGATGTTTCAGAAAGGAATAAGATGTTGAAACAACAAAAAAAGAAATAAGAAATCTCAATGCTTTAGTAGGAGAGATAAAAGAAGTCCTATTCAAATCTGATAAATCATTTAGTTCATCCAGTGAGATAGATACTTCTCAGGAAACAACCAAAGATAAAGAAAAAGCTTGTGCAGTATATTACCCAATAATAGTGCCTACATTTTTGGCTCCACTTGCTATGCTTTGATTCCAAAGGAGAAAAGAAGTAAGTTACATCACCACAGTTATAAATGCATTTTTCTTGGCTATTATGAATCTTCCAAAGCATATAGATATATGATGAGGCTAACAAGAAATTTATTCTTGCAAGATATGTCATATTTTGTGAAACTTCTAAAAATGATGCCAATATTGATTGCCAGTTAAAACAACTTGATAAATTTGTTAAGTTTATTACTTGGAAAGAACATCCATATGAGATTCCACAAAATGGGGGGGATAAGTTATTTAGAACCACCTTTGTTGGATCCATCTCTAGAATCTCTAACCCAAGATGTTACACCTCAAGATCTCCAAGTGGAAGCTCCCTCTAATAATGACCATCATCCTGTAGATGAGTTTGGGATTTTAGAACCATTAGACATTGATGGAGCTTCTAGTCAAGAAATGGATGCACCTTTGGTCCAGCCAAAATCTTCACAAAAATGGGCAAAACAATTCCAACAAATGTTGAACGATTTGAGATCTGATGAAATTGGTAAAATAGGAACAAGGAGTTCTTATAAAGCCAGGCAACAAGATCAATCTAATAATGAAGGAACCTTCTATTGATGAACTCAGTATCACAATGGACTCAGAACCAACTTCCTACAAAGAAGACAAAAATCTGGTAGTATGGAGGCAAGCTATGCAGAATGAGTATGATGCTTTTCTCAAAAATGGTACTTGGGGGTTGGTTGATCCTCCACTAGGTTGTAAATTTATTGGGTGCAAGTGGATCTTTTAGAACAAGTATAAAGTAGATGTTTCACTTGACAAACATAAGGCCCATCTTGTTGCAAAAGGTTATGCTCAAAAGGAGGGCATAGATTATGATGAAGATTTTGCGCCTACCAAAAAATAGACTACCATTCGTGCTTTGTTGGCTCTTTCGACACAAAATGGGTGCAAGGTTCATCAAATGGACGTCAAAACTGCATTCTTGAATGGTGATCTCAAAGAAACAGTATATATGACTCAACCAAAAGGATATGCAGTCAATGGTCAAGAACACCAGGTATGCAAGCTCATAAATTCATTGTAAGGTTTGAAGCAAGCTCCCCGAGCCTAGTATGAAAAACTCACTGAGCATCTTTTTTTCAAGCACTTTGAATTTGATGATGCAACACTTTTTGTCAAAAAGGTTGATAGCACAGTTGTATATCTAATTGTTTATGTGGATGATTTATTTCTCACTGGTAATAATGAGGATTATAATCAAACTATGAAAGACACATTGAAGCAAGGCTTTGAAATGACTGACTTGGGACATCTTCATTACTATTTGGGCATTGAGGTGATTAAAAAACCCAAGTATATCTTTATCAATCAACAAAAATATATTGGTGAACTTCTAAGCAAATTTGACATGTTTGACTGCAAACCTCTTAGTACTCCTATGGAGCAAAATTTGAAGCTCACATTGAATGACTCTATAGCATTGGTTGATGCAACTCAATACAGACAACTTGTTGGAAGTTTGATTTATGCAACAACTACTCGTCCAAATATTTCTTTTGTTGTGGGGGTTCTCTCTACATTCATGCAACAACCTAGAGAACATCATTTGTTAGCCGCCAAAAGAGTCCTTCGGTATTTGAAAGGCTCTCAAAATTATGGGCTCAAATACTCCAAGAAATCACATTTCTCTTTGGTTGGATATTCATATTCTGATTATGCATGTGACTTGGAAGATGGAAAATCTACTTCCAGTTTTCTCATGCATCTTGGGTCAGCAACAATTTCTTGGAAATCTAAGAAGTAGCCAATACCAACTCTATCCTCTGTAGAAGCCGAATATATGGCCGCTTCTGAGGCAACAAGAGAAATCTTATCGCTTCAGAGAATTCTTAAAGAGATTTGCAGGAACAACAAGTTTCATCCACACCTCTCCTTGTTGACAATCAATTTGTGATCAAAATGATAAAGAATCTAGTCTTTCATGATTGAACCAAACATATCAACACCAAATTTCATTTGATTCGACAACATGTGAAAGATGACAGTGTACAACTCAAATATTGTCCCATTGTAGATCAGCCCACCGATATTCTTACCAAAGCACTTGGAAGAAAGAAGTTTGAGAAGTTTCGAGGCATGCTTGGTTTAACCCCTTCATATATTTAAGGGGGGGATGTTAATGTGTTAATCTTTGGGTTAACACAATCAGTTATAAATAATTAACTTTTATAGTTAGTTTTATAGTTTTTCTTTTAGTTTCGGCAGTTCAACCATTTCTCTACCTTCAAATATGTTTGGAATTCTTCATTTTGGTGAATGAATAACATCTACCATTCTCCCTTTCTTGAATCCTGGCCTGAAAAGTAAGCCATCAATGTGCTTCCATTTAAAGCTTTGAAATCCTAAACTTCCCATCCTAAGCAAGAAGTGGTCCAAGTAGTCAAATTAATGTTTAAAAAAATTAAAAAATGTTCAAAGAGAACTTCACATTCTGAAAGCTCTAGATGTCAATTGTTAGCAGATGCTTGCATACATTCATCCTTAGTATCCTTAGCCTCAAACTTGAAATAATTGCCACAAAAGATTCTGAATCTCTTGTGGTTAGCAGACTGTGAGGATGCATTACTGAGAAAGCAGGCGTTAGGAAATAAATGTTAGCATCCAAGAAATACTTATGTTTGATGGAGGACGTTGCAAGAGTCAGAAGTGTTGATGACATCTATAGGAGGAATGAAGTATTCCATGGAAAGCCTTGGCACATTGAACACAACGTCTTCTATAGTCCATGTTTATTCCATAAGAGTCTTTGTGTGGGCCATGCCTACATCTCCAAATCTGAAGAGAGTGACAAGAAACCTGCCTGAATGAGCTATCATTATCCCATCCATGATCCTGTAATCTCCTATGTTATTGGCTATGCTTATTTCCTAATAGACTGCGCTTGTCCAAGCTGCTTGAATTCTTGTAAGGTGGGAGTCCTCTATCAACACCAGAAGCCCCATCCTCTAGCTAAAATAACTCAATAATACATGCTTGATCACCTCTGTAGCCCTATCATTTCTCTTTGCTAAGCTCGACGTAGTGGTTGCCAACTTTAATATGATGCACTTTTCCTCTCCAATTCTTTGTTCCCCTATGCATCACCCATTAGCAAATAGCCTTGCAATTGTCCTTGGATCCAATTCCTAATTAAAAAGACACATTTTCAAATATAAATCCATATCAAACAAAATGAAAATATGTTTTCAGGTGTCATGTCTAAATCAACTATCTATAAGCATCCTACACTTGGGGAAAGCCTCTCCCATCCTATCTTACCCATCCATTATATCAACATATCTATCCCATTATCTTCCTAATCCATCCTCGCTTACTACTTTTGATCTTGATTAGGATAGAGCATAATGTTGAAACATTCTTTGGACACATCTTTGTATACCCAATCTTTTGCAACTAACCCTACTACATATCATCACAAGCATTGTAGTGCATCATCATGAGTGACATATCTAGAGTGGGGCATGTTATTCCTATGAGATGTAGTCCTTATAGATCACATATTGAACCCCTCCATCCATCCATCTTGAATCCCTCATCCATCCCATTCACTATCAAAAATCCCTTAATCCATCCATCCAGACCTCCCTTCATCCTCACCACTAGACTTGGTTTTCTCTTGTCATTGGTTCCAAGAAAAAGGATACCCAAACACAATCCAATGCAATAACCCAAAGCAATCTCAAAGTAGTCCATCTATGCACAAGCAATCCTAATTCACACGAATCTCATTGAGTAATCTAATAAAATAATCCAAATGCATCCATTGGTCTTTCTCTTAGCCTTACTGCAAGCCTTGATCAACGCCAATCAAATCGTCATTGAGATATATCATTCCCAATTCTTGTGTTTGTAAAGGGTAAAATTTGGATAGTTGAGTTTTTGGTAGTTTGTGTGTGTATCCTCCTTTCACCCTTCACATTCAAGGACCTATGGTCGAGTTGCAATGTACTATCCTATCCTAGGTCACTATGAGATGTAGGGAAACTTGGATTTTTATGATTTGATTGCCAATTATCTTCTCTTATGTTCAATTATACCTTGAAACTCTAATTATGCAAATACGACAACAAACAGACAAATATCAGAAAATGCTGCTATAGAAAGATGTAAAATGACAAATAACTATGCACCTATTTTTGGGGTTCGGAAGCAGAACAGTCAGGGACTAAAGAGCGGGTGCCCAAGTTCAATGCCTTACTTTTTGTCAGGATTTGCAAACAAGATTTGCAACCTATTCCTACAGTACCAAAGGTTTTCCCGTCATGGAACTTCAAGGACTAATGAGCGGGTGCCCTAGTCTAGGGAGCTATTTTCTTCTCTGATCTGCGAATCCAACACTCTGTTGTACCCTCCCGCAGCTTCATTTTTTCTGTAGCTTCAACCTATAACTTGCAATCATGAAAACCTTGGGAGGAGGTTGTGGTGTTTAGAGGCTTGCCTCAGTCAAACCCCGGAGAGACATTCAAGTCTTTCGAACACCGTTGTCATATAGAGAGTGCATGCCCTTGTGAGGCAGAGGCAAAAACCAAATGATAAATGCTCAAAAACACAAAATGATGTCACCTTGTAGTGAAGATCTCATGGGAGGAAGAAACTCTTCATGCCATGAGGAGATGATTGCTCAAATCTGCAAATACAAACACAGAGAACACAAATCTGCTCTTGCAACACAATGAAAGCCTTGAATCACCTTTAGAATACCAATGCTCATCTAATTGAAATCTTGTAATCATCTAGTTTACAAATGAATGCCTAAACATGCTTTTATATGCAACTACAAACACTCCCGCCAAGAATTTTGTAATTCAAACTTACCGTGTCGGCATAGAACCCAAATAACGGTCACAAGCCGACACCCAAAATTTGGGACTGACCCAAAATAGGGCAGGACTAGGGCACGGGCGCCCAAGTCCTCCCCCCTATTTTGGGCAGGGTTAGGTTCAAGGGGTCCCCATAGGTCCCATTTGACATGATACCTAGGGTTCATTCCATCCGGATGTTGAAATATGATGTAAGATGTCCTAAATGCACACTAAAGACCCGGGAGCTAAACCTTATGAGGGAAAAGCCCCCAAGGGGACATTTTCTAACGTTACATTTAACCCCCACTTTAATGTATGTATAAACGCAAGGCTAATACATGCATTAAAGTACGGTCAACAAACACAACAAACATGCCAAGCACAGAGAAAACACACCAGACACATTGAAGATAATGACAGGCACGCAAAACACGAAGAAGACAGTTACAGTCACAAAAAACACGAAGAATACAACAGATGCATAGAAGACAGTTAATGCATGGAAGACAAGAATGATTTCTTTTCTTTTCTTTTTCTCATATATATGAAATGCAGATGCAAGTACAGGAAAGTAAACACACCTCCCATAATTTAGGATGCACTCATCGCGCAAGTCTTTAAACTGTATATGGGGCAATACACACGCAAGACACACCAAACCTCCTGTAATGCAGGATGCACTCATCGCGCAGGTCTTTAGAATGCATATGGGGCAACAGACATGCCAAACAAAGCAAGCACGCCAAACACACACTTTGAAGACACGGAGAAAACACGACAGCGAAGCGATGGAGTGTTCCTATTTCTAGGTTCATCACCATCTCAGGCACATTATAGGGACACACCGACGATTGGGTTTCGCCACAACAATCACCAAAAACACGCTTAAGGGTTGAGTTAGTCACATAACCGCTCCTCGCCTCCCGATGAGGACTTTTGAAAATGACAGGATGGTGCAATCTGCTCCTAGAAATACACCACCTCTGCCTCCGCAATGGGCTTAAAATAAAAAGGATATACACGATATCCTGCCTCCACAGAGGGCTTAAATGATTGATTGATTGATTGCAAACAAACTCAGAGTGCAGGAAGTACTCATCGCACTAGTCTTTAAACTGCACTTGAGGATAAGCACATTGCTAACATCTACAACAAATAGCTTACCTTATATATGCCCCCACCTTAAGGTGGTTGATATCATGCATCGATATCAAGCACGTTAAGGTAGGAAGAAAACACACAAGGGAACACAGACTTTTGCAGAGCCCATGCCCCCCAGAGGTGACATGTACTTTATGATTGTCAAATGTTTCCACAAACACATCCCTGCAAGAAACATGTTAGTGTCTACATAATCATGATAAACAACAACATCAATGCATATGAATAACCACACAAAGTGCCAAGGTTATACTACGAATTCGGAGATCGGGGATAACGGTGGGGCTATATCACGAAAATCTTGGAACCGAGTGTCACCAAGGCGAGATTCAAAGACAAACAAAGTGCACGGAGCAGCAGTATTGTTAAGGTTTGTAAATGAGATAAAGATCATAAAAATCACTATGCAGAAAGCACAAGTGCTTCTATTAGCCAAGCGTCGGATAAGATATACAACCCCATCGTCATATTAGGAACTAAGTCCAATCTTTGATTTCTCGCTAAAGGGACGCTAGGTCCATATCAGTATAAATATTTTTCATCATCCGCCCGCTAGATAGAAACATTAGAGGAAGGGAAACAATAAATAAGAGATGAGAAACAAGTGTCTTAGGGACAGTCACTTAGGAGGGTTCCCCCAAGTCACCAACCGCAACGCTATGTCCGTAAGACACAACACAACAATGAAATCAGAGAGAGAGGCACTACAGAAGAATGATGATACAAATAGAAGGTCACAACAGAGGCAGTCTCCTGGTATCCCAGACCTTACAAGAGAATCAAGGGTCATCCCAAGAGGCATAAACAACATATAACACATCACGGGGAAACACATCACGAGAGAGATAAAGGGTTAGAGATACTTACCTGGTAGGATCTTTGAACTAAGTCTTGTCATCAATCAAATCATTATCTTCCCAATCCCAAGCATAAGGTACAATTGCCAAGTATTTGTCATTATTCTTTTGTTCATTCTTAAATGCTTCTTGGTTTGACTCTATGTTAGGGTGTGTGCAAGAAGTTGAGTCCACTTTTTGGCCAAAAAGTGGAAGTGTTTTCCCTGATTTTGAGAATTTGTCACATTTGACCTAAAAGTTTGAAGCACTTAAAGATTGAATTTTTATAAAAGTCAGTAATATGAAATGTATTACTCAGAGTCTAGTTTCCAAATATGTAATTTTTTTTAATACCCAGATGATACAAATTGATTTTCAGTAGGCATGTCTAAAAACCACTGTTTAAAAGTCACTTTTTTTAACCATACCATGCACGTGTACGTCAACCATATTTTGACCTAAATAATTGTATTTTTCTGAATCCTTTTGGAAAAAGATCTATAACACACTGAAGATTGATGAGGATATTTTTTTGTAAATTTTTTTGAATATTTTTTTAATTAATTTTTTATTGGTCGTAATTGTTGTTTTGAAAATCCCTCGTGTACGTCACACATAAGATGACCTAAACTTATCATTTTTTTATTTTTTTTTTCAAATTGAAAAGAATTATTTGAGGATTGATGAGGTATAATTTTTTTTTCAAAAAATTATTTTAATAAAAGGTTATTAAAATAATAAGAAAAACTGATATTTCAAGTCTATGGACCAGTTTCACCAAAAAATATTTGAAAAATAGAAAAAAAATCAAATTGTAAAAAAAATAACATATTTGGAATCTACATAATCTCATCTATAATGAGTTTTAATTTCGTCAAAAAATTCTTAAAAAAAATCGTCAGCCATATTGCCAAAGTCCATTTCTTCAAAAAAATTGAAGCTTTTTGTTTAAAAAATAAATAATAAATACAAAATTATGTCCAACACTAAAAAAATTATATATTTTAAAACTAGACATTGTCATCTAAAATGGGTTTTAATTTCATCGAAAAATTCTAAAAAAAAGTTTGTCAACCATATTGCCAAAATCCATCATTTCTAAAAATATTTTGCCTCGAGGCTTCCACTAAAAGTGGACCCAACTTCTTGCACTTACCCATTATGTGGAATGTTTTCTTGTTGGAGTTCATTAGTATACTTATTCACTATCCTCTTAGGTGGTGGGAGAAGCAAATTATTTTGAGTGATCTCAACATCCATCCCTGAGGGATTTAATGTGAGAGACTTCTCCTCATCCACTAGTGCCACATCCTTAGTGACGTCCAAATGACTTGAATATTCAATCAAAGGAGGGAGATTAAGGGTCTTCACTTCCTTAGTGATATCCAAGGTGTGTGAACAATCAACTAAAGGAGGAAAGTTGATAATATGCTCCATAGAAGTTTCATGCACTATGATAGGGAGAGAGTTTTTATTGTTATTAGATGAAAGCTCATTGTCTACCCATGGAATGTTCTTTGTTAAGGGGAACGAGATTCATTCACTAATGCTTCTTCTTGGCTAGGGAGAGCAATGGAATGGGAGAGTGGTGGTACGATGTTAAGAGATGTATCAATGAAATCATCCTCTTGCCTCGAAGTGTCCTCATAAGGAGAAACAACTTTGGGAGATGGATCATAAGGTAAACCAAAGTTATCATCACATGGTTTAGCAATAGTTGTCGTAGTGGAATATCCCATAAAGTCATCTAAGGCTTCATCTAACATCTTGAGGTCATCACTAGTGTATATATATTTTTATCATGAATTTAGTGAGATCATCTAATATCCAAGAATATATTCCCATAAGGTTTGTGAAACCATCAAAATCAGATATATAACAAAGGATTTCACATATGGAGCACATAGAGAGATCAACATCATGAATGTATGCTATTTGTTCCAAGACTTGAGGGCATTCATGAGTGAACTTGGAAAAATTATCAATGTCTATGATGTATGCAAACAAAGCTTCCAAAGAAGTGCCCATGATGTATGTTTTCAAATGAGTGCCAAATCAGATTTCCAATATTTTCAAAACTTATGCAAGAAACAAGTGCAAAAGTATGTATGAAAATGACCTAAAATGCTTGTTTTTTGTACTTTTTCAATGCAAATCTATGAAAGGAAAGGTGTTGTAAAGATTTTGATCAGGGGAAACAAATAATATGCCTGATATCAGTCCAATATAGTAATAATATCCATCACAACACACTCTTGATGCATATCTAAGATGATGATAGGCCAAAACCTAGTGAAAATACACTAAAATATGCGATTTTTTTCACCAAATCTCAATGCAAAAGAGCGTGACAAAGGGTGTTGTGAGGAAAATGATGATAGAAAATTATTAGTAATAACAACCACCTAATTCTAAAATATCCGTCACAACACACTTATAGTGTCACTCAAGACCAAATCCTAGTGAAAATATAGCAAAATAGACAATTTTTCACAAATTTTCAATTCCTAGACTTATAAAAAGGGGTGTTGTAAAGAATTTTAGGAGGTGCAGAAAATAATAGCAATGATATCATTCACCTCAATCCATAAAACTTGTCACAACACGCTTGGAGTGCAATCTAGGTCAAACCCTAGGGCAAATATAGCAAACATGTGTAAATTTTCACCAATTTTTCAATACAAGAGCCCAATAAAAAGGTGTTGTGAATATTTTTAGGAGGGCCAATAGATGATTACCCTGATAACAACCAATTAGTGCAAAAATACTCTTCACAACACACCTATGGTGCAAAATTAGAAAGTTGATAAGGCCAAATTTAGTGAAAATCAAGGTTTTTCAAGCCCAAGGTTTGAGATCTTGATGCAAAAAGCTATATGAATATTTTGTAATATGTTTTATGATGAAAATTAAGTCCACTTAGATCTGAAAATAATTTTCACACCCTACCATGCAAAATGCAAGTGCAAATCTAATGAAAAAAATAAAAAAATGCTAGTTTTTGTTGAAATTTTCTATGTAAAAATGCAAAATTTTAAGTTCTAAATGCAAATTTACACTAAAATGAAACACTACAGCTAAATTCAAATTTGAATGAGTGTCTAAGATCAGTAGAAAAATCTGAAACAAGATTTTACCTACAAACCCTAGATTTTGGAATTACTAGGTTATATGCAAAATTTACAATTTTCAACAAAACCGTAGCAATTTTATGATGAAAATGCAATGCAAGATATTGAATTTTTGAAATTTTCTGTAATTTAAATCAGATCCAATGCAAAAATCATAAATTTGATGAAATTCAAATTAATTGATGCAAAATAGAAGCCCTAAAATGCAAATTTTTTTAAATTTTCAAAATTTTCAATTTTTTTGTAAGTTTTCCAATGCAATAAGATGAATGACTATATGAATGAATGAAAATCAATGCAAATCTGAAGCAAAACACTTAGCAAGGTGCAAACAAGTCTAATAACATGGGTTTACCAAAATGTAAAGGGTAAAATTTGGATAGTTGAGTTTTTGGTAGTTTGTGTGTATCCTACTTTCACCCTTCACATTCAAGGACCTAGGGTCAAGTTGCAATCTACTATCCTACCCTAGGTCACTATGAGATGTAGGGAAACTTAGATTTTTATGATTTGATTGCCAATTATCTTCTCTTATGTTCAATTATACCTTAAAACCCTAATTATGCAAATACAACAGCAAACAGATGAATATCAGAAAATGCTACTACAGAAGGATGTAAAATGACAAATAATTGTGCACCTATTTTCGAGGTTCGGAAGTGGAATAGTCAGGGACTAAAGAGCGGGTGCCCAAGTCCAATGCCCTGCTTTTTGTCGGGATCTGCAAACAAGATCTGCAACCTGTTCCTACTGTACCAAAGGTTTCCCATCATAGAACTTCGAGGACTAATGAGCAGGCGCCCTAGTCCAAGGAGCTATTTTCTTCTCTGATCTGTGAATCTGACACTCTATTGTACCCTCTTGCAACTTCCCTTTGTCTGTAGCTTCAACCTATAACCTGCAATCATGAAAACTTTGGGAGGGGGTTGTGGTGTTTAAAGGCTTGGCTCAATCAAGCCCCGGAGAGACATTCAAGTCTTCCGAACACCATTGTCAGGTAGAGATTGCATACCCTTGTGAGGTAAAGGCGAAAATTAAATGATAAATGCTCAAAAACACAAATGATGTCACCTTGTAGTGAAGATATCATGGGAGGAAGAAGCTCTTCTTACCATGAGGAGATTATTGCTCAAATATGCAAATACAAACACATAGACAACATAAATCTACTCTTGCAACATAATGAAAGCCTTGAATCACCTTTAAAATACCAATGCTCATCTAATTAAAATCTTGTAATCATATAGTTTACAAATGAATGCCTAAATATGTTTTTATATGCAACTACAAACACTCCCACCAAGAATTTCATAATTCAAACTTACTGTGTCGGCATACAACCCAAATAATAGTCACAAGCCAACACCCAAAATTTGGGACTGACCCAAAATATGGCAGGACTAGGGCGTAGGCGCCCAAGTCCTCCCCCCTAATTTGGGCAGAATTAGGTTCAAGGGGTCCCCCTAGGTCCCATTTGACATGATACCTAGGGTTCATTCCATCGGGATGTTGAAATATGATGTAAGATGTCCTAAATGCACACTAAAGACCGGAGAGCTAAACCTTATGAGGGAAAAGCCCCCAAGGGGACATTTTCTAACATTACAATGTTGTTTTTGGGATATATCATTCCCATACCAACAACACTATCATCATTGTCACTCAATCACTCTTTAGCTTTTCATCTTGACTAGGGGCAACATCTTTGTTTGTCTTTGTATAGTTTTGTGGATGCATGCATGCATGCTTGTGTGTATTATCATTTTGTTTGCATTTGTTTTGGTCCTAGCCGCATATCACCATAATTACATCATGGTCTTCCATATCATGGTTCCACCTTTTTCTTTTGGGTCAGTCCTATGCATGGGATACATCGTTAATTTAGTCTTCATACCCTAGTGCATAACATGTTGTGCTATATCAAACACCAAGTTACTCAACCTACACAGCATGCCTATCATCCACCCTATCCATTTGCATCTCCTTCCCCTCCATATGTCAACCCATCTTCTCATCCTCAAATATCATCTTGTACCTCATATTTATTTTCCTCCAATATTAACATCTAATCATATATCCTCATTTTTCTTTCCCCACATCTTTTGCATCCATTTCAAGAGCACACCTATGTTCTTCCAACCTGCTTGTCCTTTCAAGGGGGAATCCCTTACCCATTTACTAACCCCATTTTTCTTTAACCAATTGGGGCACTTGCCTCCACCTTCATCTCATTCAACACTATATTTTATCTTCTTTGAAATGTTGTTACTTCTCTTAGTCGCAACACCATCTCAAAGAGAGACAAAATGTAGACACCCGAAATTCACCACCACATTATAATTGAATTCCTATCATTAATCCCTATCTATTCTTGCTCTAATTAATTAAATAAATTATTTAATTAATTAGGCTATCTCTCTCCCATTAGCTAATTAAATAAATTTTATTTAATTAGTCCATCCTAACATTAGTTAATTAAATAAATCAATTTATTAAATTAACTAAGCTAAATGCACATCATCTATTTTTTCTAATTAAAAATTTTTATTTCTAAAATCCACATCATCAATCCTAAGTAAAAACTAATTTTCAATCACTTAATCAATGTAATGTCCACCCTCCATTTCACACACGTGTGAGATCAATCACATATCACAATCACACATCCCTATGTTTCTCACACGTGTGAGAAGTCCTAGTTGTTATAATCACACTTCCCTCTATTTTTCACACGTGTGAGAAGTTCTACTTGTCATAATCACACATACCATATTTCTTCTCACACATGTGTGAGAGCTTGCACAAGGTTCCAAAAATTAAATTTTAATCCTCACCCTCTATCTTTTCCTAGAAAATCTTATCCATCCAAATATTTTCAATCCAAACTCTCACCATGTGCATCAATCACCAAGTGACATTTGGTGGCTTCTTATGCACCCTAAACTCTTAATCAGCCTCATCCATTGATCTTCTAAATCAATCTCAACCCTTGATCCTCCTCATCAAAAATCTATAAATGCATCGTCCTTCAAGGCATTTCAATTGTCAAGTGGGAAGCAAAGGCATGTTGTAGGTTTAAAGAGCAATCACATTTAACCCTCGTCAACAGCAATAAAAGGAGCACATCAATTTAATTAAGGTTTCCACATGATAATTTGAAATCCATTTGATTTTATCATATAGTTAGTATTTTTTTCTCTAATCTTGAGTTGAATTAAAGTGTGAAATTAAGATTTTAGTAATGCTAGGTTCTATGTTGTTACACATCTTAATGCCTTCATCCCGCATATGTCCTTGGTGTTGTTTCTTCCTAAAGAAAGGAATGTTATTTAGTATTCATTATCGAGCATCCACCATCACTACAGGTGATTCTACATTGAGGGGGGTTGCATGGTCTCTCTTCTTCTCTCTTATGGGGGTAAGTGCATAGAAATGAGGGACAAAATAAGGGTCAAAAGTGGCCACTTTTTTAAAAAAATTAGCTAAAGTTGAACTTGGACGAATAATTCAAGATGTGTAAACTCAAAATTTAAAGATATGATAAAAACAAAAATTGTATTACTCTAAATCTAATTTCTAAACTACTAAATATTTTTAAAAATGGTTAAGGTTAAGGGGGTGAAATGTTGAGTGCACACAAAGTGTTCTTATTTTTATCACTAAAATATAACATAATGTCTAGTGTGTGGCCCCTATTTTATTGATACATTAGGTACTTTTAAAAATAAATTGGTGGAAGTGAAAGGGGTTGTGGTTGAATGGCATAGGCAAAATGGCTCTCACGATGGAGATCCAAATTCGAATCCCCCAAGTAACATGTGGTTTCTATGTGGCCTCTAAGTTGATTAAGTTGGATAAGTGGATATGTTGATGTGGAGGATGTCCCCCTTGTGACCTCCAATGCTTACGAAACCAAAAAAAAAAAATCAATTGGTGGAAATATAGTAAAAAATGAATAGTACAAGTTGTAATTTTTTATTGAATTTTTTTGTGAGTTTTAAAGTCCAGATGCATAATTTAAAAGTAATTTTTTTGTTGAATATGTATAGAATGAAGCATAGAAGAATCCTATATATTTTTAAAAAAATTTGGATAAGTGGGTCAAAAGTTATAAAAAAAACTCAATACACATGTATTGGAGGAATATGAAGACACTCTTCAAAGAAAATAAAAATAAATACTTTAACTTATTCAAAACATTAAAAAAATTGTATGGATAGAAAGCTAAGAAGTAGCTCTTTATTTTGGTGGTGGTTTTGTAAAATTTTATTGCAAAACATATAAACTTGATGAGGTTCAAGTTTGAATTGGAGTTGTTTTATATTAAAAACACGAATTTAGGAGCTACAAGAGATGTCAAACCCTTCCAAACCTAAATGGGCGGGATCATAAAAGATTTGAATTAAAACATGTACATGTTATATTTTTCATAACACAAACATGTTTTGCTAAAAATCTCAAGGTTGGCCATTAATTTATCCCCCATTTCCATGCATTTATCCATGGGGGACTTTTTCCTCACATGGGGTTTTTTCCTTCTCATACTTTGGAGAGCATTTTGTGTTTTCTCTCTTTTGGAGAGGGGTCTTTTCGTATGGATTTTTCTCTTTTTATCCATTTGTGAAAGATTATTTTATACATGAGTACCTAACATGGCCTTGTAGCCATGACCTATCATTGCATCTTTATATCTTTTCAAATTCTCCCTAAGTTGTACTTAAGCGGGTTGTTGGTGTGAACATGGTATATTACCTAACTGATTCACCTCTTAGATCATATTCACACTAGTTTACTTAAGTTTACTTAGGGCATAATCACTTTATGTCTCAAGTCATAAGATTAAGTCATTTCTCATAATCTTATGTTGTCTTATGTCTCCCCTTGGCCTATATAACCAAGGGGTTCTCATTGTATTATACAACACATTCTATTTGTATTATTTGATAGGAATATCGTTTATTCTTGTCATATTGATATTCTAAGTTCTTTGTGCTTTCCATTAGGCCTTCAGATCTTGGGTGGCTATGTCCATAGTCAAATCTTACACAAAGGCCATTAGTTGTAAAAGTGGTACTGCATGGAGCACATAAGATAAATAAGATTCTTGCCTTTTTAAAGATATAGTGAACCTTGTAGAACCACATAGATAGATCAAGTCAATAAGGTTTTACGTGTTACCACTTAGGCTTAGAGAATCCATGTACTTGATTGAGTCCACACATTAGAGGTTAGATATGTTAAGGAGCCATTCTCTAGCCAACAAGTGGAAAATAATAAACATTCTTTTTTGGTTATATCTAGGACTCTGCAGAGTGGTTAGAAGTGTTTAAGTGGCATTCAAAGGCATACAAAAACAATAGGGAATTTGCAAAACAATGAGATGTGTACTTACAAAGGAAGAGCTTATCTAGCTGGTGAGTTGTATTTTCGATTTTAGTCGAAATAAGAGTGACCAAAAGTTGAACACATTCGTATGCATGTGTGCAGAGCAGTCGACAAAGACTATAGCATCTGAAACCACTGGTCTGAAGTCGACAATTAAATTTTACACAGCCGACACTACAACGTACTAGTTGTTTACGCTAGAGCACTTACAAATGTGTAGCACAAAATGGACCTTTAAGTTCTTGTATCTATGGAGAAGATCAATAATCATCACTTTAGCATAAAAGTGGAAATATCTTTTTGTAGATGTTGAAGAAGTCTAGGCTCAAGTCGAGCACAAGAAGTTGAAATGTGGCAAATGTAAGAGTTGGAGTGAAAGTTGAGTTTGAGAAAAGAGTGGTTTGTAGGCATAGTTAAGCATGAAAAGGAAGATAGATTGTACCTTAGAGAGTCATTGTAAGTAAGTTGAATATTCATTAGTTGGGTAGTGTAGGCTAGTTGGGTTCCACCAATTTTAGAGTGGCTAATAGGATGTATGTAAATCTTCTACAAATAATACAGATTGTGCATTTTCACAATTATTTATTGTTCTTCCTTGTTCTTGTTCCTTTATTGTGTAACTCTAGGCAATTGTTAGCCAATTGTTCATTTGAACCGCTTACAATTTGTGTTAACTTACTAATGAATTCACCATGACTTTATGTCTTCTAAGATTTATAGAATATAAAGATGGATTAAATGTAATGAACAATGTTCACAAGTTAAATATTCAAGAGGATGTTAGAAACTGAATATCCAAATTTCAAGTAATAGATTGTATGATATTGTTATGTAACTAGAATTGCTATATAATTTTTATATGTTTGTTGGTTAATTAAAATTGTTCCACTCATATATCCAAGATACCAACACATTATTAGATACTGTATAAAGAATATAATAATGATAAATACACTGTTTATTAAATATTATGTATAAAGAATATAGTAATGATAAATAGAATATGGTTATTCCTAACATTTTTTTTAATTGTATTGATTTTTTTAGTTGATAAATAATTCAACAAATAAATTCTTTCAAACTTTAAAAAAACCTCTGATTTGCCATTGCGTTACCAGTTACGTGCACTCATGACTCGTTCTATTTTCTAACGCATAGGATGATCGTATGTAGAAAAGGCTATTGCTAGCCCAGCCAGAGGATACGGTGAATTTTTTTCATATACTTTACGTTCCCCCACCAAAAAAAGCTCTGCAATTATATAAACCACCTTACTCAAGAAATTGCAGCTGGTAAGCCATCACTGCCGCCAAACGGGCTTCCATTTAAAGCTTCGAAATCCTAAACTTACGTCCTAAGCAATAAGTGCTACAAGTAGTCAAAATAATGTATAAATTTTTTTATAAAATGTTCAAAGAGAACTTCACATTCCAAAAGCTCTAAATGTCAATAGTAGGCAGATGTTGGCATACATTCGTCCATAGCCTCAAACTTGTTATAATTGTTACAAAACACTGGAATCTCTTGCAGTTAGCAGAGTGTGAGTATGCATTACTGATGAAGGATGGAGGATGTTAGCGTCCAAGAAATAGTGACGTTTGATGGAGGATGTTGTGGGAGTCGGAAGCGTTGATGAGATCTGCAGGAGGAATGAAGCAGTCCATGGAAAGGCCCGGCACATTGAACACAATGTCTTCTATAGTCCATGTTTCTTCCATATGAGTCTTTGTGTGGGGCGCACCTACATCTCCAAATCTGAAGAGAGTGACAACGGACCTGCCCGAATGAGCTATCTTCACTCCATCCACGGCCCTATAATCTCCTATGCTGCTGGCTATGCTCGTTTCCCAATACACTGCGCCTGCTCCTGCTGCTTGAATTCTTATCAGGTGGGAGTCCTCTATCAGCACCAAAAGCCCCGTTCTCTGGCTGAAATAACCCAATAATACATGCTTGATTACCTCTGCAGCGCCGTCATTTCTCTCTGCTAAGCTTGACGCAGTGGCTGCCAGCTTTAGTATGAAGCACTCTTCGTCTCCAATCCTCTGTTCCCCTACGCATCGCCCGTTTGCAAACAGCCTTGCAATTGACCTTGGATCCAACCCCTGATTCAAAACACACATTTTTCAAATATAAATCAATCCATAGCAAACAAAATGAAATCTATACCGAAATACCAAAATGAAAAGTATAACTTTTCATTTCTCTTGATGATGAATCATGTAGTGTGATCCAAAACGTTGAGAGAAAATACTATCACATAGTTAAATCCAAGCATCGAGTAATCTATATTGAAATGAAAAGTGCAACTTTTCATTTCTCCTACGATGAATCATGTAGTATGATCCAAAACGTTGAGAGAAAATACTATCACACAGTTTAATCCAGAAGCATTTGAACCTGGAGAGCGCGACGCAGGGGGCGAACGGGGCCTTTGGCGACGTGGGAGCCGAGCCAGGGGGTTTGCCGCCACACAATCTTACCATTGCTGGCGGCGTTCACTTTAGTGCCGCCCACTACCATTTCTACTGACCACATGTCTGGCATCATTTGCCACAGCACGAAACACCCAGTCTCTGTGCCTTTCATCAACGAATTTTTCAACATTTTGCACTCACTTTCATACTCTGTCGCCACCATTTTCACCCTCCCCATCGTGTACGAGCTTTTGATCGCAGTCTGAAGCTTGGCGCACCCAGTTGCCGCAATATACTGATGTACAATGTACTGCGCAGAGGACGCTTCCTGCCCAAATCACTACCATAATGAAACTTGAAATTTGAAGAAAAAGAAACAGGAAACATAAAAATCTATGTAGACATACATACTATGCACATTTCTTTGGTGGAGAGTTGGGGAAGAGGAGCATTCGACAGTGCGACGGGAGCGAGAGGGCAGCCTAGAACACCCAACAAAAGCCTGAGATCAGAACGCTTGTAGCCCAGAAATGGCTGCAGTGTGCTTCTTTCCAGTTGCCCTCTCACCCATCCTCTCACTAAATTCCATGACTTTTCTTTCTTATGCTGGGTTTCTTCGTCGTATGCTTCTTCGCTCAGACCCTCCATTAATGGAGCCAAGGTCGCTGACATAACAGGCCTCATGTACCACGCCCTCATCCCTATCGGCGCCACCTGTTTCTGCTTCTGCTGCCTCCTCTTCGTATTCATCATCTTTCTGATTTATAATCACTTCTCAATAGACGGCCATGGCTTTCATTCTCAAGTCTGAAGCATTCAAAGAAAAGGAGCGCGTAGATTTTGTCCAAAGTTCTGTTCTGCCGTCTCTAATGAATGAATTGCATTGACGGCGCCTAGTAAGAACTCTGTTGCCCGTCGACAACTAGAAATTGAATAGAAGAAGACAAATTAAATGAAAACAAAAAACGCTTGCGGGCAATGGAAGATGATGCGGGGCCGGCATCACCAAACCAGGCCAAACTTGGGGTTATAATTTACTACCAAAACCTACTTCCTTACCAAGAATTCAACGGAAAAAGAAACACCAACTCCATCCCCTAAAAAATAGCACTTAATTTTCACCTGCTAATAAACGATTCGATGTTCAAATCACCTTGATCTCCGTTTTTATAGGAAAAGGGATTTCGCCAACGTCCCTGCCGATGCTGATATAAATTATCTGCTGACGTTTGGCTAACTTTTCTTGAATTTAAGTCTAAAATGCAACATTCTGAATCTTTAATCTCTTCCGTTAGTCAATATATATTTATTTTGAGGTGTAATTCAATGGTATGATAGGAATATTGAGAGGAAAAACTTGGAGTATGGTTGAGCTAAAATATTAATAGGGTGAAATACGTTTGACAAATCCAGTCTACCATCGTTACATAGAAAACTTGTAAGAAGCAAACGAATGAAATCTCAATCAAGTTTGACAATCGAAGGTTTACTCCTACACTTCCCCAAATTTGATTTAGCCGCTCTTATTATTTTCTGACTTAGAACTTGTTCTAGTAAATTGGAGCTTTCTCTATATGGTCCCACACACAACTATCAACTTCTCTCCTATCGTACATGTTTAAAATAATCATTTCACATCATATAGACAAATGACGACGTTACGGCGCGCACTCGTATTCCTCCTCCTTACAATTTACAAACGCCTGCAACCAGACTCCTCCGGACGGCAAAGCATCGACGTGCCGTGCGGGCCAGCCGTGCCACTTATCCATTTCCACTATTTTAACTCCCACAGTCCCACTCTTTACCTCGCCAATTAAATGGATATCAAATATTAGGGGAGAGGACCTAGTAGTTGAGTACCCTAACTTCAGGTTTCTCAAAATCATAAGTGGCAATTTTGAATCATTCTAAAAAATTTACAGTAGTTTATTTGGCAAGGCCTTTATAACTAAAGGTTTTCGGACCACATCATCAAATATGATGCCACATCAGCGTGCTTTTTGTTGAGGTGTCAAATAGTTCCCCAAAAAAGAGTGGACCAATAGGTGTGCATTAAGTCATGTTTTGTTGGTGGGCTGATGTTGCATCATATGATTGGTTGCTTTTTAAATCTAAAAGACACATTTCATTCAATTATTAGTTATAGACATCAAATTTCCATAGTCCATAATATTGTAATTGGATGCTTCTGGATTAAACTGTGTGATAGTATTTTATTTCAAAGTAAAACAAAACGTTTCGGATCACACTACATCATCCATCATAAGGAGAAAAGAAAGCAAGAGAGGAGAATTAGAATAGATAATTTGCAGACGAAGTAGGTTAAATAGAAAAGGGGAAGAGGAGTGGTGCGGGGACCAAGAGACCACATGGGAACAAACAAATTAAGAACTCAATTATTAATACTTATAGTAACACTAACAATCTTAAAGTCACAACTACTAGTACTAAACTTTAAAAAATATTGGGCCTTAAATGCACAAATAGGGGAGAGGACCTAGTGGTGGAGCACCCTAACTTCACGCCTCTTAAAATCATATGTGGCAATTTCAAATCACTCCAAAAAATTTACAGTAGCTTATTTGGCAAGGCCCCTACGTATAACTAAGGTTTTAGGGCCACATCATCAAATATGATGCCACATCAACACACTTTTTGTTGAGGTGTCAAATTTTTCCCCAAAAAAAAGGGTTGACCAATAGGTGTGCATTAAGTCATGTTTTGTTGGTGCGCTGATGTGGCATCATATGATTGGTTGTTTTTTAAATTTAAAGGGCACATTTCATTCAATTATTAGTACTTATAGTAACACTAACAACCTTAAAGTCAAAATTACTAGTACTAAAGTTTTAAAAATATTAGGCCTTAAATGCACATATACTATCTCAGCTATTGGAACTATCTCACCTATTGGGTCTTTTCTCCTATTATCTCAACCATTTGGAACCATCTCACCTATTGAGTCATTTCCCGGACACATTGCTTTGTTTCTATTATTAGGCTTTCAAATTTCACTGTCTGGTGAATAAATTTGCCCGCAAGCGCATGGCTGCATCAGCACCCAATGTTTGTTGGATTAATCAACTCTAGGAATTGATTTTATAGACTAATGGCCAATTTAAGTATAAAATGAAAATGTTGATTTGGAAGTTTAGTGTAACGACAAATGTAGAATGATCACCAATTACATATCAACCACATTAGGAGCAAAATCGCTGTTTAAAACGAGATTGTTAATAATGGCTCAACAGATGTAATCATAAGCATGTTTTGGACTTATTAAGTACCTAGACCATGGTGAGTTCATTGGTAACAGATACGACCCATTTCTCTAAACCGTTTTCTAACGCCTTGTTCATTACTTAATTTAAATTCTTCAGTTGTCTTTAACTAGTTTAGTATTTGCATATTCTAGCGTTGTCATTTTCCTTCTGTTTTCATGTTGTCACCGTTGATACCTTGAAACAAAGCGACTAAATGTCGGTCACGTTTGTCCTTTTCTTAACGTCTTTTATGCGGTCCTCTTTGATACTCGGCTAGAGTTGGGAATAACGTTTTGCTTTTGTGTTGTTAGAATTGGGACATTACTAACACTTGAGCTTATGCTATTTGTGCTACAATTACGATGCCGACCTGTATTTTAAGAGCTTTGCTTCTAAGGTATTGCTGTACCTTTTAAAAAATAAAAAATGAATATATGATGACATGATATGGATTAATTTATGTTAGGCACCATGTCACTATTGTGAGACATTGTGGAACTTGTTGCTTACCCACACTTAGTGGGTTAGATATCCCTTATTCAGCAAGATGTTAATATACCAACCACCCCATATTACTCTAGAAAGCTTTTGCTTTCTCGTGACATAACGTCCTCTACCGAGGAACAAAATAACCAAGGATGAAAGAATCTTATTATATTACCTTACAAAATATATTTATAAAGGAGCTAATCGGGGACTTAAACCTATGCCATGGATGTGAGTCGCATGTGAAGTCAATTTGTCGTTGGACTAGAAAATGCATTAATAGGTGCAATCTAATAGTCTATAGATATTTATAATCTTTGGTTTTGTAACTTTAATGATACATTAAATATGGATTTTTACGTCGATAGGCGTTTAACTCCGGAAGGAGTTGAGCTCCGTACATAGTCGGTGTGCATAGTCGGTGCAGATTGGACAGCATTTCTTGCGTTTAAGGTACATGGACGACCATTGAAGCAGTGAGAAGTGTTGATCACTTGATCTTCCATGCAGTTGTGTTCAATGATGAATTTGCAATTTGATTTTCTGTGCAAGTTGGTGGAGATCGGCGGAAAAAAATGGCCTGATCAACAGGAGACAAATCTTAGCCGGTCCTTGCTTTGACGGTTTCCCTGGACCATTAATGGTTTGTCTTAGTCTTCATGCCATCATCTTGCATTTAACATTCCTGCTTCCTTTTGTTGGTATGTTGAAGAATTCGGGACTGATTTCAGAGCATCATGCTCTGTGTTTTTGGCGACCAGGGCGGTTTTGGGCACCTTTATTAAGAACGATAACCAAGTTCGTGGTTCTTTATGTGTACTTGTATCAATCTATAACAAGTTAAAGTTGTTATATCAGAAAATAGAATTTCCTTGTAGGATGATTTGTGTAAATGTCTTTCGTGCCATAGTTGCAAATGTTCAAGCCCAGAAGATATGGAGAGGAGCACTGACCAAATTTAACTAGGGAAGGAGATGAATTTACTTACCACTCAAAGGGCCGCATGTTGAACCCTAGGCAGAGAGACTAGACACGCTATGAACCATGGCAACCCACCAAAGCATGAAGAGTAAATTCTACTCGGGCTCACCCACTGAATTGTGGACAGAAACTAGGTTGAGCATGACCATTTCAGTCAAAGAAAGTGATAATTTACACATTTTCTCAGTATCTTGTTGGGTATATGAAGCCCAACGATTTCTTCTTGTCCGTTAACTCTCGTGCCTCTTCATATTCTTTCTTGAAGGCACATTATTATTCGAACTTGGTAATGCATAAGTTGCTGGAAGATGTATTTGATGTAGCATATGGATGACTGTAAAAACAGAGATTAATAAAGATTTTCCCCTACCTTTTGTGGATGTAGCCTTTGATGGTGAACCATGTTAAACTGGTGTTCTAGTTTGTCTTATTGTTTTGTATCACTATTTATTTCTCTGAGTCTTATTTTCTGCTAAGATCTTTCTTTTCATTCTGTTTCGATTTGCATAACAATTGGTATCAGAGCTTTGGTGAAGAAGCTCGGCGGTGAAGCTGATTGGAAATCGGTGAAGAATTTCTAGAAGCATGGGCGAAGCAGATAAGTGGAAAATTGAGAAGTTTTCAGGGGTAGAATTTAGGGTTGTGGAAGGTACAGATGGAATCGTTGTTGATTAAGCATGATCTCTCACTCACACTGGTCAGGAAAACCAAAGGAAAAGGTTTGATGTCGAACGAAGAGTGGGAGACATTGGATAAGAAAGCAAGGGCCACTATTTTTCTTTCGATGTCAAGCAATGTCCTCTTCAATGTTTCAGCAGAGAAGACATATAAAGAGTTATGGGATAAACTCTCTGACATGTATGAGATGACATCATCATCAAACAAGGTATTCATCATGAAGAAGTTATACAATTTAAAAATGAGAGAAGGTGGGATCATGTCAAATCATCTCAATGAATTCAATACCTTGGTCACTCAATTGATTTCAGTGGGTATCAATTTAGATGATGAATCAAGACAATTCTGTTGTTATGTTCTTTACCGAACAACTGGGAAGGGGTTGTGATGGCAGTTAGCACTTTTGTGGCTACCAAAAGTAAACTAAAATTTGATGATGTTGCAGCCACACTTCTCAGTGAAGACATAAGGAGAAAAAATCAAGAACTCTCATCCGGTGACGCCTTGACTACTATAAGCACTAGCAATAGGGGAAGGAATCAAGAAAGAGGAAGAAATAATAATAGGAGATCCAAATTTGCTCCATGATCGAAGTCTAGGGGCATAAATGGTGTTTGTTGGTTTTGTGGCAAACCGGGTCACACAAAAAAGAATTGTTGGAATTATAAAAAGACACAAGGAAAGGTAAGCAATAATGAAGTAAACATTGCATATGATAAGAGATGATGGTGTTTTGGTTTTATCCACAAGCGACACTACTGCAGACTCGTGGGTGCTCGATGCCGGTGCCTCTTTTCATGCTACTCCATGCCGGGGTGCTTTCACAAACTACTAAGAAGGTAAGTTTGGTAGAGTTTTTCTTGGTGACAATAAAGAATGTGAAATAGTAGGAAAAGGTGATGTGATGTTGTCTTTGAAAAATGGAAATAAATGGATCATGAAGGATGTTAGACATGTTCCAACGCTGAAATGAAATTTAATATCAGTAAGCCATCTTTATGCTCAAGGGTGTGATGTCAAATTTTCTTTAGATACTTGGAAAGTAACCAAGGGTGTATTGGTGCTTGCAAAAGGAAGCAAATTGGGTAATCTATATGTTTTAGAATGCCATGGTGAAGTGGGAGCTGCAATGGTAGTTGTGGATAACGGTTCGGAGCTTTGGCATAAGAGGCTTGGACATATGAGCAAAAGGGGACTTGAAGTCATGCTTCAAAGGGATCAACTTCCTGGCCTAAAATCTATTGATTTAGATTTATGTGAGCATTGCCTTTATGGTAAACAAAGTCGGACCAACTTCTTGAAGATTTGTCATGATAGGAAGTCTACACCTTTGGAGCTCGTGCACTCAGATGTTTTTGGTCCAACTGAGGTAACCTCCATTGGAGGCGCACTAATTATTTTGTTACTTTTCTTGATGATTGTACTAGGAAAGTATGGATTTATATGATGAGTAGAAAATCAGAAGTGATTTTGAAGTTTAAAACTTTTAAGACCATTGTTGAAAATCAGATTGGGTTCAAAATCAAATGTCTTCAAACAGATAATGGGGGAGAGTTTTGCTCTTCGAAATTTGACACTTTTTGTGCAGATAATGACATTTGTAGGATTAAGATAGTTCCTTTTACCCCTTAGGTGAATGGTGCAGCTAAGAGGTTAAACATAATGATTCTTGAGAGAGCTCGATGTATGCTCTCAAATGCTAGATTGGGGAAAGAATTTTAGGCAGAAGCTTGTAATACAGCGATGTGTTTGATCAATCATGCTCCTTCATATCAATTGGATTTTGATATTCCAGAGGAGAGATGGCTCGGGAAACGCATTTCTTACAATCATTTGCGTGTGTTTGGTTGTGAAGCCTTTGTGCATGTTCCAAAAGAGCAACGTACAAAGTTAGACCCTAAATCAAAGAAATGTATATTCATCGGTTATGGCGAGGACCAATTTGGTTTCAGGCTTTGGAATCCAATTGCTAAGAAATTTACCCGCAGTCAGGATGTTGTTTTTAATGAAAAAGTTTTCCCATGTTTGCAAAAATAGAGCACCTCTTCAAATGCATATATAGATGTTGAAATGTTTGATAATGGCAATTCACATATCAAATCTATTCATATGCTGCCTCCCACAGTTTTAGTACCTTTGGGAAATGTTATGTAGCCACCACATGTTTCATCGCTGCCTTTACATTGTTCAGTGCAGCCACCAAGTGTTAGTTTGCAGCCTCCTACAATTTCATCATTGCCTTTATATGGTAGTGTGCAGTCCTCTAGCATTGGCGCCCCTTATTATACTTGTGCGTAACCCCCAAAAGATAGTGCACAACCTTCAATTCTTAATTCGCCTCCCTCATATGTCACTATGCAGCCATCCTATATTCAAGCGCAACCTCCTATTTTTTCCACGCAACCATCAATAAATCATGCGTAGCCATCAATAGATAATGCGCAACCTCCACTAAGTGATACACAGCCTTTGTTTTTTCAACCATAGTCTTTACAATCTGAAGCGTTGCAAATTCCCTCACAGCCAACATTGGATAATAGGAGTGTGCAAAGTTTGGTACAGGGAACTAAGAAATAGGGCAATTTGTCTCAACAACACACTATACATGAACAAAGCAGTGTGCAGGGTAATCTATAGTCTGATATAGAAGGCCTCCAAAATAAATTAAAAGATTAAATTTGGATACAAATTTGCAAGAACAAGTGTAGACGTTTGAAAATGGTCACAACCACTTTCATCCACCTACACAATTAACCGTAATTCACTTGCATCACTTCATTCGACCCAATTATTAATTAAATAATTTTTAATTATTTAATTAATTTATTCCAAACCTTTTCCCTTTCACAAAAAATCAAATTCCTCTACTATAGCTTAAAAATTAAATATTTTTTTACTATAGTCCATAAATCATATTTCAAAAATTAAATAAATTATCATATTTATTTAATTCCCTATTTTGTTCACTTTTGATTACTTTTTGTAATCATTGTTATCTTCTTCTAATCCATGTGCACATGAATTAATTTTAATTATTCATCATTACAAACCCCCATGTGTCTAGAAGTCCACTTCTCATCCTATGTACACACATGTACATGACAAGTGGTACTTTGGAAGCATGGTCAAATCTTCCATAAAGTGTACATTTGTCCTATTTCTTCCACCCCACTCCATGTGTCACTATTTATGCTAATTTAAAATTACATGTGGCACTATTTGAACACTATTCTTCTAATTTTAAATTCCACTTGTTCTCTCCATAGAATTTAAAATTCCTCACAAAATCTAACCCTTACCTTTTCATAAATGAGTCTTTACATGTCATACACCTACCCAATCCTATCCATCCATCCATTCAAACTTGCAATCTTATCCATTGATCATCCCTTGAATCTTGGAGCAAACTTCTCATCCAATCCTAGCTTGCTATTTGTCCAATTCTCCTTACTTGAGGATCCTCAAGCAATCTCTACCAGTGATCCTCCAAATTGATCCTAGCCCTTCAATCCCATCCCCAAAAATCTATAAATTGAGGCCTCCACTGATGCAGAGCCAAAACTTTATCTCAGAACTGATCGGTGAGAGGATGGTCCATGTCTTGGCGATCTACGCCTTATTGGCCAAACATTCCCCATCGGCCAACCAAATACCTTTCACACCGAAGTCCTTCCTCATATCGATGTGTCTCCAACACCACTATCGCTATGACTTCTTCCGTCGGCGTAACTCAAAACCCTTCCACCGATCTATATCTCTTCCCAATAAGCTTAATACCAAGCATTGCCTTCGACGAGACTCCTTGCATCGGTCAACCTAAAGTCTTTCCTACCGATGCGCCGATGGACCTCCTCCGATCTACCGATACAACTAATCTTGTATGTGCATAGCATAACTTACGATCACCGGTCCTCTTCACCACTGCTACCAGTCACCTCTTGCATCTAACACGATGTATATGCACAATGTATATTCTCAATATACATTCAGAAGATACATTCGAAACATGCATTCAGAATATGCATTCGGAACATGCATTCAGAATATGCATTCAGTGAGATTAACCATTGACTTTCCTTGTATCATATGAAATGCACATTCACCACATACAACTGCAATATTCACTTGTGAGATACACACGAACATACAACTGCGGGATACACATGAAATGACCCCCGACATACATTAGCGATATACACACATAATGTATACCCAGCGAAACAACACGAATCTTCGCTGATCTGAACCTCTGCAAACCCTGTGGCTTCACAGACCCGTTTCTCCAACAATCTAGCACATGACAAATGCTAGGATCTATCAATGCATCTTGTACGCGATCCTGCAAACACAAACAAACAAAATGAAAAACAAAAAAATGAACTGTACAGCCATTCCACCGATTTCAAAGAAATCTAACCGGTGGAATGGATTAAGAATCCATCTGGGCCACAAAACAGTAAATCGATTGCATGGAGAAAACCTAACGAAATCGAATGACAGAAAGATACACAGAACAAGACTTTGTTTATTATGCCTTTTAGAAATGTACACAAATGCTCTGTTTCTCAATTACAAATCACACTGATCTCTGATCTCTATTACCTCTCAACTGATTACATTCAATGATCTTGGGCATTTATCTACTCGCCCTTAGTAGTACTAAATTGACTCCAAGCGGTTGGGAGATCTAACAACATCCAACTGCCTAACAACCTTTGTGATTACAGATCGACAAGTGTCCTTGGGACTTACAACATAAATCTAGATACAAACTAAAATGACATGCATTGGTCAAACAGACCTTATTACATGAATGGTCTTATAGGACCTTATTGGAAACAACAAAATGAAAATCAAATAGTTGAATGCCTCATGGAGGCCACTGTGGATTAGGTGCTCGTGCACCATCCACCTCCCATTTCAACAAGCCATCATATGCAAAGAAACTATGTCCAATTGAGTGCTCAACATCAATAGAATTAGTGCAATTCTAAGTAGCATAACATAATATATCATAGTATATCATCTATTAGGGCATATCACTACTAATAGGCTTAGATAGGGTGCAATTTACATAGTTAGTTTATTAGTAGTTTAGCTCAATCTTGAGGTCCCTTGGACTTGGGATTGGGTGCAATTAGGATAGTTAGCATCCAATTTAGGATCCCACTTTCATAAGTAGACATTTTTGGCACACCTGGTGGGACCCCCACCACCTTAGCACTAACAAAATTACATGTTTTATGTAGTTTTTCATGTGATAGGTCAGATCAGTGCCCAGTTTCTGCATAGTGGCACCTATCTAGTGAATCAGTGCCTAGCTCGGTACATTAGCGCCTAGTCCAACATAAGGTAAAACACTTGGTTTTCATGATTTTTTGGTCAATCTTAGTATTTTATGTTTGCATTAGGTTTTAGATGCCTTTTTACTGACTTTTTGGACTTGTTAGCTCTCTGTTTTGTAGGAAATCTAAATTTACAAAGGGGAGGTGCTGCCTATCTCGGATCAACGCCTGTCACAATGGATCAGCACATATCTAGTGAATTAGTGCCCAGCCTGGCATATTGGTGCGTGTCCTCACTTGACATAGAACTAACATTTTTTGTGCTTTTTTGCTAACCTTAGCATCTAATAGGTGTTTTTAAGTGTCTAACCATCATTTCTTGCAGGATTAACTCTCTGTTCTATAGAAAAGGTACATTTTACAAGGGCGAAACTCTACCAAACTCAAATCAGCACCTGCCCCAGCGAATCAGTGCTTAGTCCCATAGATCAGTGCCCAGACAGGTATATCTGCGCCTAATCTTAAACAATCTTTCATATTAGCGCATATTTGTTATAGTGGCACCTGGGTTTTTGTATTAGCACTTAGATTTCTGTATTAGCACCTAGCATAAAGTTGATTTTCTTGGACTAACATTTGTCTTGCAGCCTCATTCGATTGTCCAAGACCAAACATTCAAACTACTAACATTTCTTGCAGGGTTTTTGAAACACTTATTTTGGTGCATTAAAATGAACCTTGTGTGTGTAGCTTAGAAAACATTTACTTTGGTGCATTTAAAATAAACCTTGTTTGCAACAAATGTAGGAACACTTCAATTTGGGTCCTTAAAAAGAACGTAGATTTGTTTGAAGTGTTTTGTGTGCTTGCACATTGTGTTAGTAGAACCCAAGGGGTAGAATCAAAGTATCCTCTCCCCTCACCTTCATAAGGATCTTGGGTGAAGAGAAATGGTTCTATTATCTTATTTTTCATTTTCTTAGAGAGGCCTGCCTTGGTGGGAAAAGAGGTACTCACCCCAAGGGAATGACCTCAAGCGGTACTTTTGTTCAGTTTGCTATATAAAAAAGGATAAGGCGAAAGCTAAGTCTAATCGGTATTAACGCTTACCGTACAGTGCTAGTTTGAAAGGAGGTGCACCTTGTGTATATTAGACTCCTAGTAAGACTAGTTAAAGCTTTAAGTAGCTTGCTGGATGCTTGTAACGTGTCAGTCCTCCAAATGTTCCCCCACTAAACACCTTAAGGTAGAGGCCTACCCTTTTTTGACCTTGTGGCAATTTGTTCAAGGCAAGAGGACACATAATCCTCTCAAGATTCTCACCATATGGCTGCCTTGAGATGAGTTGGCAATCCTCAGCTTAGCATAAGCTATACGTAGCTTTCTGGGGAAAGGGTGATTGCGTCATCCTTCCAATGCAGGAGGCCCCTATCCATCCTCTCTCGAAAGACAATATAGTGTGCACACCCATCCTAGGTGTGTTGACATTTGCATCAGAGATTCCAAGTTGTGGGCTTGACAAGTCACCATTCACCTTGACCTTAGGTAGATTAAGCATTGTCTTCAAGTGTTTTCGATTGTGTTTATACTTGTGGAAATTTGGGCCATAAGGGGCTTCTTGAACATACACATCACGCTTGTACTTCTCGTCAAACCTTTGGCCATTGTATTATCTTGATTGGTGTGTTTGTCTACTTGCCAAGGAACCTCATTAACATCACCCAAGACCACTTGAATCAATTAAAAAATCCAATCTTACCACTTGAAAATCACAACATATCACACCACTGTTCTGAAATAGCACCTAGCCTCTTGAATCAATGCCCAGTGTCTTGAAATAACACCTAGCCTTCTGAATCAATGCCCATTTCCAAAGCCATTAAAAAAGTCAAAATTATCCTTTTGGTTGCCAACAAATCCCCTTTCCACATCACATGCCACATCATCCATGCCCATGTCCTTTTGTCTCTCTTAGCTTGTGATGCACTTTAATCATTGATCATTATCCTCCTCATCACCATCATTAATTTGTAAACTATCCAAGTCATCCATAGATAATTAGCCCTATCCCATCATTACCCCATCATTAAACATAGCATTGTCCTTGTAACAATCAGTTATTATCCTTAAACCATCCTTAGTCAAATCTTTGTTTGTCATTCGTTATCATCTCTAATCGATCCTATCATCCTTAATCAATCCCTACCAATCCATAATCGATCATTATCCCCAAATCAACCTAATCTTTATCCAACCATATCATCCCTATCCATAATCAATCCTTCTCAAAATCCATAATTAATCCAAATCACGTCCAAATCCTAAGGTCAGGATCTAGATCAAATTATCCTTTTGTTTATGGTAAGCTTAAGACTTTCTTAAGTTTGGTAAAAACTAAGCATTATCAATCCTCATCCCATTTTGCTTGGTGTCTCTTGTCTACCCCAAGTAAAATAATCCTATTATCCTTACGCTTAGGCTCTTTATCCACCCTAAGTGTGTAGGATAATCCTTGGTCCTTAATCATTTTGATCTAGATTATAAACCTAGAGTCGAATCCCCATCCATCATCATTGGTACCTCATCATCCAAATCTTATTCAAGCTCACCTTTTATGCCTCCCATCACGTGATCACAAGCTAAGAAGCAAATGGATCCATGCTACCAACCCCTCTCTCCTCATGACTCTACCACAAGTAATATGGAGGGATATGTCAACCAACCTAAACTGGGTGAAACATCCACTCATCATCATCACACTTATTCCCCCACCTTTATCGATTTTCTCAATGAAAAAGCATTACATGACAAAATTTGATCAATTCATTGATAACCATCAGGATGAATCTATTGAACGTCTCATTGAACATGGTGCACGCCTTCCATACTCATTTGACCATGGCAAACTTAAAACCATTTTCCATGACCAACCACCCTCACCCATCCAAGATTAACCATGGGGATGTGTCCCTAATCTTAATGAACCCATCTACAACAACCCATGGGCTAGTTATGCCTCCAATACCAACACCGTCCACACTTTAGACCAAAACATGAGGGTTAGAAATATTTCACAACAGGGTAAGTGCAAGAAGATGGGGGGCCAAAAAGGGGTCTTAAGTGGCCACTTTTTTTCTAAAATCAGGAAATACTGACCTTGGATGAGAAATTGAGCATAGTTACACTCAAAATTTTAAGATGCAACAAAAACAATGTTCGTAGTGCTCCGAGTCTACTTTCTAAACTACTATTTTTTTTTTGAAAATGGTATAGATTAAGGGGTTCAAAAAAGGGAGCCACAGAAATTGGTGTTGTTTCTGTCAAAAAACATAACATAGCATGTTTTGTGGCTCCCTCAAAAGGTTAAGTTTTTTTTGGTATCTTTAAAATCGCTTCAGTGAGAAATTAGCTAAAAAAATGTAGTTTATGCCCGATGTTTCTGATAAATTTTTAATGAATATTTAATTTTTTACTAATTTTCAAAGTGGACACATCCTAAAAAATAAAATTTTGGTTGTGCTACCCCTATAAATTTTGAAAACTAATTGAATTTTTTTTTTAATATGTGTAGAATGGAGTCTAGTTTATAAAAATGTAATTTATTTGAAATTTTAATGAACGGTTAATTTATAATGAAAAAAAGACCAAACATTAGTTTTGCCCAAAAATGGACACACAAACAAAAGAAATTAAAGATGAAAGGCTTAACATTGTCAAAATGTAAAAAAACTTACATCGTTAAATAGCTAAGAGAAATCCTAACATTACCCAGGTATTTAATTTGTTTGACCTTAAAACACGTGCAAATCTAAGGGTTAGCACGAATGGAATTATGTAAAATCCTGTAGAATATGCAAAAACACGTCTTTGGACGTTGGGAAGGCACTCCAAGCCTTTGGGTTGGAAATCCAAAGCAAACCCCAGGCCTAAGGCTTGGGATTCCCAAAGCAAAATATAACACGAGCGCGTTATAACGCGCTCACATTATAATGTGCTCACATTATGTTTTATATTTTTTCTGTTTTGCAAGTTTGCCCGATGTTTGCCCAGTTCGACATAACACGAGCGCATTATAACGTGCTCACGTTATGTCTCCCTTTGAATGATTTTATTCAAGTTTCTTAAGTATGTTTGATGTATGTATATATATATGCTTGTATGTATGTATGTATGGTTGTATGTATGTATGTACGTACATGTATGCATGCTTGTATGTATGTATATATGTATGCATGTTTGTATGTATGTATGTATGTACATGTATGTATGTATGCCTGTATGTATGTATGTACATATATGTATGTGTGCTTGTATGTATGTATGTATGTATGTATGTATGTAAGGGTTTTGGGTTTAGGGTTTATAAGGACCTGAGCCCGTATAGTTTTTAGGGTTGAGGGTTGAGTTTTTTGGGTTAGGGTTTAAGGTATAGGGTTGAGGGTTACATTTGAGGGATAATATTTAGCTTGTTGAGTATATAAGATTAAGTGTGTAAGGCATGGGGATTAGGGTTTAGGATATTGGGTTTAGGGTTTACGATATGGATTGAGGGTATATAAGGCATAGGGTGACTTGGGTTGAGAGTGTATGGTTTAGGTTTTAAGTATAGGGTTGAGGCACAATATTTAGGGTTTAGGGTGTAAGGGTGAGGTTATAGGGTATAGGGATGAGGGTTTGTGGGTGTAGGCTTCAAGGTTTAAGGTATAGGGTTGAGGATTGAGGGATTAAGGCTTAAGTATATGGTTGAGGGTATAGGGTAGCGGGTTGAGAGTTTATAGTTGAGGGATAATGTTCAAGGTTGAGTGTTTAAGATATAGGGTTTAGGGTTTAAGGTTGAGGGTATAAGGCATATGGATGAGGGTTGAGGGTTTAGGGCATAAGTATAGGGTTGAGGGTATAGGGTATAGAGTAGAGGTTTAAAGGTTGAGGGATAATGTTCAAGGTTGAGTGTCCAAGGTTAAGTATATAGGGTATAGGGTTTAAGGGTATCTAGGGGTTGAGAGTTTAGGGTTTAAGGGTTTAATGTTTGAGGGATTAAGGGTTTAAGGGTTGAGGGATTAGGGTTTAAGGCACAGTGTCGAGGGTAGAGGGATTAGGGATAGGGTTTAGGGTTGAAGGTTTAAGGATTGAGGGTTCGCTAGTACATAAACAACAATATATTATTAAAAAAACTACTAAAAACTGCTTATAAATGACCAAACATGGTCACATGACCATTAGTATATTATTTTTCTGTCATTTATAATGCGACCAAATTGATGACTAAACCATTTTTAGTCATTTATTGGTTGTTTTGATTGATTGATTTGGTAGTATATTTAGTCGTTGATTTAGTCATTGATTGCTATAATCTAGTCACTTATTTAGTCATTTTTTATTCACTGCTATATTTAGTCGTTAATTTAGTCATTGATTGTTGTTAACTGGTCACTTATTTAGTCATTTTTATTCACCGATTTCTGTCTATTGGTAGTGTATTTAGTCATTAATTTTAATAATCATTTTGATCAATTTGGTAGTATATTTAGTCATTTTTATTCACTGATTTAATTATAGTCATATATTTAGTCATATTTATTCATTGTTCACTAATTTTTGTCAATTGGTAGTATATTTAGTCAATTTAATTATTAATTGACGTCAATTAGTAGTATATTTAGTCATTTTGAAGCTTGCACAATGAAACAGCTTTGAGAAGGTAAAAATAGCTTGTTTTATTGATAAAAAATGCTTACAAACAACATACAGATCTAAAAATAAGTTACAATGCTTTTTCTTTGCTAAAAAAACCTTCATGGTTACAATACATAGCTCAAAGAATGAGAAAAAAACTAATTTTTTGAGTATCACTGAGCATAGAAGCACACAGACATTCATAGATGTCTTCTTCACAAATCCATGACTGTCCCATATTGAAGCTCATTGTCCTAGTTCAAGATCACACTATCATCTCTATAGAGATCCTATCTCATGCACCCAACTTGCTCTAGTTCATAATCTGCCACTATGAATTGTTACCTGTAGCAATAAACTGTCCTTATCTCTGATGATTATGCCTCTGATGACTGTCATCTTTGGTAGGATGCCTCAATTGTCATGGACTATTATTCAACAATATTGCCTTATGACTAGGCAATGCATTGTCCTAATCAAACTTGTAGCTTCTTGAAATGCATTGTCCAATCACTTGTCAACCTACTATCATGCATTTTCACTTTATAAAATAACAATGCCTCATGACTGCCACTACCTAGCTCATTTTTATGGCATGCTTTCACTTGTACTCTACCTCCCATCAACGTAGAACACTTCCCCTCTATTAAATGCCTTAACTACCTTTGACATCACTGTATCTTTTCCAAATTCCTTGAAAACAATTTATCACTACTACTGTTACTAGGTATGCACTCTATGTCATCTACTAGACCGTTACAAGTTCACACAGTCCATCATTGGTCCTATCACTTATCACATCACTATCATGAACAATTGTCATATCATATCATCACCTCTAATATAGAAATCAACATCCCATTATGATACCGTTGTTGCAAAATATTTGTGTCTTAGCAGATAGCTCATGATAACCCTTAACCTTGGTGCTACTCACTTGTACCAACTCTATGGTACTGTCCTAGGTGTTCATGCATCTAACATGAAGACTCTTGACTATCATGAGATTTGGCATTGTCAAATGCATACTAGAAGGTTGTCTCCTTACCCCTTTAAATACCTCTTGAGACACTGACAAGATTGTAACCTTTGCATAGTTCTTCTCATTGACTAGATAAGATTATCTTTTAATGTTTGCATGATCACTATCTTTTGCATGAATCTTTGCCCCTTGACAGTCACTTGTAGGTTTTCTTCATGCATAGCTGGAAGTTCTTTCACAGATTGTCCTTTCAATCCTCACTGTTATACATCCTCGTTTGCAAACATATTCACTCAAGTTTGAGGAGTGCTTCTACCATGGTCATAATTGTTTTGGAAACACTGTCATTGCCATGATGCCATTTGATCAGGACCTTCACTTTGTGTTTCCAGGTTAATTGAAACTATCCAATCTCTTCACACTCTTCTCACTATATTGTTTCAAACGTCCCTGTGTCTTCTACTTATGGCTCTCAATGTAACCCTATCATCCATGGGTCTTTAAGTGCTGCTCAGCCTCAAATGACTATTTTTGACTAACAAAAACTGTAACAAACAACAAATTGGAAAATGGTTTAAACTTAAAACTTTAATACAAAAACATATTTTTCAGCTTTGTTTGTAAATTTTTATCAAGCAACTATTAGACTATCTATTGCAAACACATTTAATTGTGACTTGTACAGACCTATCCTAGCTCCTCATTTAGATTTGATGTCCGTGCCAAAATAGGATTGTTGCTTTCCTTATGATACATAAGTATATCTTTATTGATGAATTGAGTAGACTAGATAAACTTTATCATCTATATGCCATTAAAAAAGAAGCAAGTCAAAGACAGAAATGCGGTTTTAAGAAAATTAAAGTGGTTTCCATGTTAAGCATATTTGAATATCAAATAGAATTTCAAACTTCATTAAACAAGAATTCTTACCTCAATTGACACATACAATGAAATATGAATAATGGTTGAATATTGTCGAGGGACTACCTTAAACTATATTTGACTAATTGATACTTTTTGCCAACAACTTATGTCTCTTTGACCAAAGATGTGCATTTCATGACATTCTCTTTGATGCCTCCTTGTATTCACAAATGTGTACCAATTCCTCAAACTGCACACCAAGGTATCAGAGAGTGAAGTTTGCAATTGAGAATGAAGGAATCATGTCAATGTCATGTCATAAAAGCTATATCAAGCAAATCTTTTACAAGACAGAACTCCCTTAAGTAATGATGTACATACATTGTATTAGCTACTTAATATTTTTTATTCTTTAATGTTTGTCACTGTGATATGCTCTTGTTCTTCTTGTCCTTCTTGCCTATGTGTGAATTGGAGCTTCGGATGAGGAAGTTCTTTCAAAGCCAACAAAATAATCATTACAAGTCATCAAAGCCAACAGAAAGGAGACCAATATGAAATAAATGATTAAAACAAAAGAATACAATCAAAATACTAAAAGCAATAAGTAAAATCTTACTGTACAACGGCCATCTCTATAGATTCCATTGCATCAATAAGCATTTAATTGTCAATAACTCACTATCCTGCCAAAGACATCTAGTCATCCACCGTCCACCACTACACCGCTATACACAAACTAGCCTATTGCGATATGGTAGATCTTCCGCTTTACCACACAAGGCCTTGTATACCATCGTGGTGTGGAGGTGACTATATTGCACCACCGTAGGATACCTTCGACCATCACCACGGGGTAGCGGTAACCAGTGCTATACTGCACTAGTCAACATGGAAGCACCGATGGGTGGCAGTAACACCGCACTACCACAAGCTCAATCTAACACCTCTGCGGGGTAGCGGTAAGTACCGCTCCATCGCCAGTCACTCCATGAGACATCGCAGGATGGCGGTAAAGGCTTGAGCTCATCACTTGGTGTAATCTGACTTGATGACGACCAAGTTGGGAGTCCACCAGTGAATTTGAGGCACATAATTTCAACATGTAAATGCCATAAACTGTCCAAAACAAATACACATGTATCAGACTCAAGTCACTTAGGAAAATAGGGCATGTGAGACTTCCCACTAAACCAATTCAAAATTAATAAGGTGTAAATATATGGCTCTTTTAGCACTGCAATTAAGGTGTAAATCACAAATATATAACCAAGCTATGGCATAGCTGCCAAGAATTGCAATCTATAAATCAAGCACTACTGAAAAGTCAACAAAAATAGAGATTTCAACATAAATCTTGGCCCAAAGATAAGACTGTTATTTAAAAATCAACAAAAGGAAAAGTTTAAACTTGTATAACACTATAGAACACCTAACCACCCAATATACAAAGCAACCTTTTTATATAGATATTGATCACGAGACATCCATCAAAGCATAACAGCAAGGATTTTTTGTCATATATTGTAGTTACAAGTGCCCTGCTAGACATACATGAAAATGTGGAAGCATAGACAAGGCAAGCGAACTGTTTCAAAAAATGCCTCAAAGAAATGTGATATCATGGATACCCGCTCTCCCGCGAGCACTTCAAGTCATGCCTGCGGTGATGCGGGGCTTCTCGCATCATTGCAGGCATGACTTGAAGTGCTTGTGGGAGAGTGGGTATCCATGATATCACATTTCTTTGAGGCATTTTTTGAAATAGTTCGCTTGCCTTGTCTATGCTTCCACATTTTCATGTATGTCTAGCAGGGCACTTGTAACTACAACATATGACAAAAAATAGGGATCGCCAAGTCTGATACACTTACTTGGGACTGTGCATTCTCAGTGTATCTTATTCTTGTGGCTATGAGGTGGAAGTTTTGACTATCCAAGTGATGGGTTCATAATTTTCACAATCACGATATGGTGGCCATTGTGAGAGAATTAACATAGTACAGTAAAATTCCAAACAAAGATGATGAAAGGACAGTGACCAATTTGATTAAGTTAGTGACTTCACAAATGTTAAAGGGACAGTCCTAGTATCTTTGTTTTGAAGGTCAGTGATTTCAATGTTGGAAGACAGTGCTGCAGATTCTTCCATGCCATCAACTTCAGGAAACAACACAATTGGCTGAAGGAGCTTCTCATTTTACACAGTGTAGTTCGCCAAGCTCATTAGAAGCTGCACATAAATATAAAAAATTGAAATTTGAACCTGAGACTGAATGCATATGAGATTATTCTTTACCTCCAAGTGGGACCCTTAGTCCTCAAGACATTATCAATATAGTGGTATGTTTTCAAGGGCAATACTTTCAACCTACAGGGACCTTGCATTGTGACATAAATGGAGGAAGTTGTCTAGTAGTCTAGGGTGGTGATCTTCAAGATTTTTGTGTCAACAGTGATTTCAATAATCTATGTTTCATATGCCTTATATGGTTGTTAAATGCTAAGGCATGAATGGAAATTTCTTCAAGTTCTATGCAAGGCCATTGAAATCAAAGATCTGTCCTCTAAGTCTTTTGCACATGGTGACTGAGAACACAGTGAGTAAGAAGTAAAAGAGCACTGGACCATAGCACTGCAAAATGGTCATGAGTTATGCAATGAACTTCACTGTTCCTTTAATCACAAAGGAGATCAAGATAATAACCAACATACTGATGTGCACAAAGAATGTTCATGGAGGAGTGCAAACTTCCTTACAAAGTAATTACCACAACAGAGTTTGAGGTGAATTGCACCTACTATTTTATGCTGATATGGATATGTTCTAACCTGTAGTTAATTGTTGTAGCATAACATATAGGCTAAATAGTTGTTCATATACCATTGTTTCAAATTCAAAATTGCTATACCTTATTCTAGGAGAAAATCACAGGGGGACTCTATACATAAGACACCATTGTTTCAAATTCAAAATTGATGGATCTTTCACAATTGTTTGCTTCATTTATTTGATCTAAGACAACTTGTTGTATAGAAGATGCTCTCAAAATCACAGTAAAATCCTTTATTCCGGGAAGACTGTTTAGAATCTTCCCATCATAACAATGAACAAAAGCATCAGTCATTAACCTGAACTTTGCAAGAGTTTCATCAAATTCTACTTTTCCACTCTCTTTTCCATTATAAATTTTATTCCCAATTTCATCTATGAAGAACTTCTTCAACCTGTAGATCCTGCTGTTAGCCATAACTTTACTAGGTGTCGAGGATAGCTTCAAGTTTTTACCCAAGCAACAATTGACAAAATTCATCCTTACTAGATATAATGTGTTGAAAAGCTCTTTGAAGTTATTCTGGAAAAGAGTTCCTAAGAGTATAATGCACAGTTTTGAATTAACCTTTTTGCATGAATACCATTGTATCTAGTAAGGCCAAATTTTGTCAATTGTTGCTTTTTGTCAAAATTTGGCCTTAACAGATACAATGGAATTCATGCAAAAAGGTTAATTCAAAACTGAACATTATACTCTCAGGAACTGATCTTTTCTAGAATAACTTCAAAGAGCATTTCAACACTTTGTATCTGGTAAGGCTGAATTTTGTCAATTGTTGCTTGGGTAAAAACTCGAAGCTATCCTCAACACGTGGTAAAGTTATGGCTAACAACAAGATCTACAGACTGAGGAAGTTCTTCATGGATGAAATTGGGAATAAAATTCAGAATGGAAAAGATAGTGGAAAAGTAGAATTTGATGAAACTCTTGCAAAGTTTAGGTTAATGACTGATGCTTTTGTTCATTGTTATGATGGGAAGATTCTGAACGGTCTTCCTAGAATAAAGGATTTTACTGTGATTTTGAGAGCATCTTCTATACAGTAGGTTGTCTTAGATCAAATAAATGAAGCAAACAATTGTGAAAGAACCAACAATTTTGAATTTGAAATAATGGTGTCTTATGTATAGACTCCCCCTGTGATTTGCTCCTAGAATAAGGTATAGCAATTTTGAATTAGAAACAATGGTATATGAACAACTATTTAGCCTATCTGTTATGCTACAACAATTAACTACAGGTTAGAACATATCTATATCAGCATAAAATAGCAGGTGCAATTGACCTCAAACTCTGTTGTGGTAATTGCTTTGTAAGGAAGTTTGCACTCCATGAACATTCTCTGTGCACATAGCCAAACATTTAAAGTTCTTAACCAAAGCTCCAAAAATGAGTATCTTGTCATTGCACAACTCCTACTTTTGCTCTGAGTATGACATTACTTGAGCTTCTAGTGTTTCTAGAAGAAACCTATAGCGGAAAAGTGTAGTCTCCATCTGAAGGAACCATCTTCAGAGCTCTTCCCTAAAATGAGGGTTGAAAACATTAGAAGAAAAGAAATACCATAATTCTAAAGTAACAATTTGTATCAAGACAAATGTTAGAAAGTATAATTAAAAAGACAAATCCTTACAATTGGACCAAGCAGATTTATGATTTTATCTTTAGAATGTAGGAACTTTCTCTGTTGGAGCTTCATGACCTCAAATTGGATCTCAAACTAGACCAACAGATTTATGATTTTATCTTTAGAATGTAGGAAGTTTCTCTATCCGATATTCACAACCTCAAATTGGATCCAAAATTGGACCAATAGATTTATGATTTTCTCTATCCACCGACGTTTGTATTCCTATACTCAAGTTCTGCTTCTGAGCAAAAACACCTGGAAGTGTTTCAGACCAGCTCAAGGTACTCTCCAACCTAGTTATGTCACTAATAGCAATCCAAGTTTGCCTGAACCATCCATACTCGAATATTGCATCACAATCTATTCTTCCTGCACATAAAAATGCCACATATTAACCCCTTCTAAATAAAACATTTGATCATTATAAAACCATAATTAATAAATCATTTCAATTTCAAAAAGAATTTGATGTCATTTACTATCAAAACAAAAGCTGTATAAATCACAAAAAATCCATGAATCCTCCTAAATGTATCTTAAAGCAAGTTTACTGGATGGGTTTCAGCATAAGAAGCTTTCTACTATAGCTCTCAATGAGTGTATTATAAGCAGAGAACAAAATTCTTCACACTCAAAGTAATGCAGTCAAACATTTATTCCAAAAGTATGTTAGCAGGAGTTAACTAAAAACAAAATGATTTTTTTCTTGGTTTCTTTTATCAATATGCCACGTGGAAATGGAATAGTCGAAACCCTAACAATAAAAAATGAAGTAAAGGTTCAAGAAAGGAAATTCCAATGTACTATTGTGTAATGGTGATGAAGGCACTTATATGAGCATGACCTGCATACAAATCCCAGCCATTGAATTGCCATCCATCCAAAGAGAAAATAAGCAATGTAAGGATTTGAGCAATATAAGTCCAAAGGGTTATGCTGTAACGGTAATGGAATCACCATAAGAGCACAACCGAGGAACAAATTCTTGTGACTGTAATTATCTGATCCATAACTCTATTGGTCATGTGGCACAATTTACAAATACAGGATGCATTCATGTGTGACCCAAGTTTAATGTGGCTATGTTGTGATAGAAATGGATGCACTCATATGAGCATAATTCATGTACAAATTAATTATTGTCATCACAATTAGTTGTCAATCATCATTGGGTGCATTCAGGTTGACTCAAGTTTAACATATTACAATGTAATGATAGCATGATCTATGAGCGATTACCTCTTGCTGCAATAAAGAGCCTATAACTCTAGTTGATATGCAGAGTGGTTGTGTTATATCAATTATGTAGTGCATTCAAGCACAACCCATGTTTAATGGGCTATTCTAGAGAGTGATCAAGATTTTCTAAACCTTATGAATGTTACTTAAAAGTGTACAACTTAAACTACAGACCAAGTTTGGTACATACTTGAATGCAATCTTGGTTTACCACAAACTATAATAATGTGATCTGCTAATAACCATTATGGGAAGTATTAAAGCAAGACCCATGCTATATAGGATACATTTCCCTGATCAGGTTTACATACCTTAATGATCAAACACAAGCTTCCCACACACTCTAGGATATAATCCAAGATCATACCACACCCTATCAAGAAAGCTAATTTTCTGACCCAAGATTTAAGGTTGTTTTTTAATACCAACAAAAGCATTGGTAAGAGCATGACTAGGGTACATACCCTATGCCTCCATAGAAACATAAACCATAGCTCTAGTAGATTAGTGAGGTTGCAATACCAGAAAGATTGAGACATTGTAGCCAATAACAAAATCCTACAATCTAAAGATTGTAGCCAATAATAAGCACACTATGTAGCTCAGTGACATTTGTAAATGCAATCTATGGTAAGAAGAATGACAGTCACTTGAGGTGTGACAGTCAAAAAGACACTGAGTAGTGACAAGATAATAAAGCTCAAACCTTGCATAGTAAAGTGGAGATTTTAACAGTGAGTTTCCTTAACCCCTTGATGACGTTAAGGGTTTTTCAAGTGCTATTGACATTGTTAGACAAGGCAAATGCAATCAGGGAATGACTGTCCAAATGAAGTAACAGTGGTAATCACAGGTTCAATGTTTCTTCTTAGCCATTATATAATGGAGGTAGTGGATTGCATGTTTGAGCAGTGTTTTGAGACTCATCAAAGATGGGAGAATAATGAATAATACCTTGTGGACTGTGAAGTAGTGACAATAAGGTTGAAGGATCTTAAGACCCACAATACCATGAAACAATGAGTCTCTTGTAGTAAGTAGGCAGTCTATAGGGCATGGTTTGATTTTATAGAAGGATTCTCATGAAAGGAATCTTCAAGTGACAGTGAGTGAGCTGTTTGAGATTGCAGCTAAGGGTGTAATATCTAGTCTTAAAGGCAGTTAGCAAAGCAGTAAATGTGCAAGAAAATCAAGCCCTACATAGCAAACAATTCACAATGTTATCTTGTATAATGCCTTGAGTTTGAAGACAAAAATCTCATTGTATCTTGATGAAAGTAGTGACCTTAATGGTCAATCATTGGCAACCATGATTTTAAAACATGCTATTGGGCTTATGGAGGCAACATTTTAAGCAAGGCAGTGAGTGGTGGTTTGGAACAATGGTAGGTATAAAGGACTTGCTTTATATGCATACTATGCAGTCTAGCTTAAGATAATGTTCTTAGAAGAGATTGAAGGTGGATTATGGAACTCAAAGGTTCCTGTGATAAAGATTAAAGAAATACTGAGATCTATTTAAAAGCCACTGTCATGAAGATATTAAATATGTCACATGCAAAACCCTAGCAGCTGGAGAATGAATACAATACCAAAGAGGATTGTGAGCTAGGGCAAATTTAGGAGATCTCCACATTATCTAATCACAGGAAAATACATCATTTATTTATTATTTTTAAATTAAAAGAAATCATTCTAAACCCTATATAGGATACATTCTAAACCCTATATATGATACATTCTAAACTCTATATAGGATACATTGATACTTCAAAAGCATCTGAATTAGGAATTTGAGATTATAAAAATATATGTCAATTAAATACCTGGATTACAAACAATAGGGTGAACAATGTAACCCTTGTTGAGTAGAGCAGGAATGACATAAGCAGCAATGAATCCTATGCCTCCTGTCACGCACATCTCCTTACCATTCTTTGTCATTCTTTACTGAAACACTTCTCCATTTTGGCGGGCTACGCCTGAAAATATGGTTTCAACGAAGGTTTTAGAGTATGTTTATTAGAATGAAAACTCCATTTTGGTGGGCTAGGCCTGAAAATAAGATTTTGACGAAAGTTTTAGAGTATATTAAAGTTTTATAGTATTTTGGCAGGCTATTGATTTTTGATTCCTTAAATGATTTATTCAAATGGATTGTGATAAATAAATGACTAACTATTTAGACATTTATATTTGTGTGACTAAATAATTTTTTAGTCAACGACCAAATTAGTCATTTATTTACTCATCTATAGCTGAGTTGCAAAAAATTAGTAGAATTTAGTCATTTCTAGTTGTTGTGACTAAAATTTTAGTCACTTAGTCATTTATTTGCCAAAATTCTATTAGTGGTTGAGGCTTTAAGGCTGAGGGTTAAGGGATTAGGGTTTAAGATATAGTGTCGAGGATAGAGGATTTAGGGATAGGGTTTAGGGTTTAAGGTTTAAGAGTGGTTGAGGCTTTAGGGATAGGGTTTAGGGTTAAAGGTGAAGGGATTAGGGTTTAAGGTATAGTGTTGAGGGTTGAGGGTTGAGGGATAGGGTTTAGGATTAAGGTTTAAGGGTTGAGGGTTAAGGCTTTAGGAATAAGTGAGAGACCTAGATGGCTAAGGGTTGAGAGATAGATGGAAAGATGGGGTGAGGCAGATAGGGGAGGAGAGGGGTGGATAAGGGTTGATGGTTTAAAGCTTTAGGGTTGAGGGATTAGGGTTTAAGGTATAATGTTGAGAGTTGAGGCTTTAGGGATAGGGTTCAGGATTTAAGGTTTAAGGGTTGAGGGTTGAGGCTTTAGGGATAGGGATTAGGGTTTAGGGATAAGGGACTATGGTTTAAGGTATAGTGTCTAGGGTTGAAGGTTTAGGAATAGGGTTTAGGATTTAAGGTCTAAGGGTTGAGGGTTAAGGCTTTAGGGATAGGGTCTATGGTTTAGGGATAAGGGCTTATGGTTTAAGGTATAGTGTCGAGGGTTGAGGGTTTAGGATTTAAGGTTTAAGGGTTGAGGGTTGAGGGTTGAGGGATAAGGGATTAGGGTTTAAGGTATAGTGTCGAGGGTTGAGGGTTTAGGAATAGGGTTTAGGATTTAAGGTCTAAGGGTCAAGGGTTGAGGCTTTAGGGATAGGGTTTAGGTTGTAGGGATAAGGGATTAGGGTTTAAGGTATAGTGTCGAGGGTTGAGGGTTTAGGCATAGGGTTTATGATTTAAGATTTAAGGGTTGATGGTTAAGGCTTTAGGGATAGGGCTTAGGGTTTAGGGATAAGGGATTAGAGTTTAGGGTTGAGGGATTAGGGTTTAGGGTATAGTGTTGAGGGTTTAGGGTTTAGGGATAGGGTTTAGGATTTAAGGTTTAAGGGTTGAGGGTTGAGGCTTTACAGATAGGGTTTAGGGTTTAGGGATAAGGGATTAGGGTTTAGGGTTTAGGGATTAGGGTTTAGGGTTGAGGGATTAGGGTTTGAGGTATAGTGTTGAGGGTTGAGGGTTTAGGGATAGGGTTTAGGATTTAAGGTTTAAGAATCTTGAGGGTTGAGGAGTTAGGGATAGGGTTTAGGGTTTAGGGATAAGGGATTAGGATGTAAGATATAGTGTCAATGGTTGAGGGTTTAGGCATAGGGTTTATGATTTAAGGTTTAAGGGTTGAGGGTTGTGGCTTTAGGGATAGGTTTTAGGGTTTAGGGTTGAGGGATTAGGGTTTAAGGTATAGTGTGGAGGGTTGAGGGTTTAGGGATAGGGTTTAGGATTTAAGGTTTAAGGGTTGAGGGCTGAGGCTTTAGGGTTTAGGGATAAGGGATTAGGGTTTAGGGTTTAGGGATTAGGGTTTAGGGTTGAGGGATTAGGGTTTGAGGTATAGTGTTGAGGGTTGAGGGTGTAGGGATAGGGTTTAGGATTTAAGGTTTAAGTGTTGAGGGTTGAGGCTTTAGGGATAGGGTTTAGGGTTTAGGGTTGAGGGATTAGGGTTTGAGGTATAGTGTTGAGGGTTTATGGATAGGGTTTAGGATTTAAGGTTTAAGGGTTGATGGTTGAGGCTTTAGGGATAGGGTTTAGGGTTAAGGGATTAGGGTTGAGGGTTGAGGGTTTAGGGTTTGAGATATAGTGTTGAGGGTTTACAGATAGGGTTTAGGGTTGAGAGATTAGGGTTTGAGGTATAGTGTTGAGGGTTGAGGGTTTAGGATTTAAGGTTTAAGTGTTAAGGGTTGAGGATTTAGGGATAGGGTTTAGGGTTGAGGGATTAGGGTTTGAGGTATAGCGTTGAGGGTTGAGGGTTTAGGGATAAGGTTTAAGATTTAAGGTTTAAGGGTTGAGGATTGAGGCTTTAGGGATAGGGTTTAGGGTTTAGGGATAAGCGATTAGGGTTTAGGGTTGAGGGATTAGGGTTTTGGGGTTGAGGAATTAGGGTTTGAGGTATAGTGTTGAGGGTTGAGCGTTTATGGATAGGGTTTATGATTTAAGGTTGAAGGGTTGAGGGTTGAGGTTTTAGGGATAGGGTTTAAGGTTTATGGATAAGGGATTAGAGTTTAGGGTTGAGGGACTAGGGTTTAGGGTTGAGGGATTAAGGTTTGAGGTATAGTGTTGAGGGTTGAGGGTTTAGGGATAAAGGATTAGGGTTTAGTGTCAAGGGATTAGGGTTTAGGGTTGAGGGATTAAGGTTTGAGGTATAGTGTTGAGGGTTGAGGGTTTAGGGATAGGGTTTAGGATTTAAGGTTTGAGGGTTAAGGGTTGAGGCTTTAGGGATAGGGTTTAGGGTTTAGGGATAAGGGATTAGGGTTTAGGGTTGAGGGATTGGGGTTTAAGGTATAGTGTTGAGGGTTGAGGGTTTAGGATTTAAGGTTTAAGGGTTGACGGTTGAGGCTTCAGGGATAGGGTTTAGGGTTTAGGGTTGAGAGATTAGGGATTAGGGTTTGAGGTATAGTGTTAAGGGTTGAGGGTTTAGGGACAGGGTTTAGGATTTAAGGTTTAAGGGTTGACGGTTTAGGCTTTAGGGATAGGGTTTAGGGTTTAGGGATAAGGGATTAGGGTTGAGGAATTAGGGTTTGAGGTATAGTGTTGAGGGTTGAGGATTTAGGGATAGGGTTTAGGGTTGAGGGATTAGGGTTTGAGGTATAGTGTTGAGGGTTTAGGGATAGTGTTTAGGATTTAAGGTTTAAGGGTTGAGGGTTGAGGCTTTAGGGATAGAGTTTATGATTTAGGGTTGAGGAATTAGGGTTTGAGGTATAGTGTTAAGGGTTGAGGGTTTAGGGATAGGGTTTAGGATTTAAGGTTTAAGGGTTGAGGGTTGAGGCTTTAGGAATAGTGTTTAGGGTTTAGGGATAAGGGATAAGGGTTTAGGGTTGAGGGATTAGGGTTTAGGGTTGAGGAATTAGGGTTTGAGGTATAGTGTTGAGGGTTGAGGATTTAGGTATAGGGTTTAGGGTTGAGGGATTAGGGTTTAAGGTATAGTGTTGAGGGTTGAGGGTTTAGGGATAGGGTTTAGGATTTAAGGTTTAAGGGTTGAGGGTTGAGGCTTTAGGGATATAGTTTAGGGTTTAGGGTTTAGGGTTGAGGGATTAGGGTTTGAGGTATAGTGTTGAGGGTTAAGGGTTTAGGATTTAAGGTTTAAGGGTTGAGGGTTGAGGATTTAGGGATAGGGTTTAGGGTTTAGGGATAGGTTTGGGGTTGAGGGATTAGGGTTTAGGATTGAGGGATTAGGGTTGAGGGATAAGGTTTAGGGTTTAGGAATAAGGTATTAGGGTTTAGGGTTAAGGGAGAGATAGAAGAAATACATGAGAGTGAATATAGAGTTTTGTATAGCAAACCATAACACAAATCTAGAGATCTGTTCTTCATCTGAAACTTCAAGAACACAGTCTGTCATCACTGTCATAATGAAAAAGGTGCTTCCAGACCTCCAAACCATGAACAAATCTAGTTGTCACTTCACACGAGCTTCTTCAACACTCTCTCCAATCCACAGAATGAGATAGTGCAATTCCGGATCTCACCGGACCAATCTGTGACACTCTGTCACCACTGAACACTTGCCGGAACCGGTTCAACTTGAGCGATCATAACTTCTTCAGATCTTCATGCGGACCTCTGAATTCTTGACTGGAACATCTCAAGACTCATATCTACAAACCCTTTAAACCGCATCCTCTGATCCTCAACCTATGGAGGGCTTTTGCCTTCTTCTCATCACTGTTCTTCATTGTTCCTGATTGAGACTAATTTCCTCAATAACCTTAGTACACAGCTCATCCAATCCTTCTCATTAATGCAATATGAGTATGTTGACATCAATGACAACATTGGTTATCCTCATACTTGCAACAATCTCCCCCTTTGTCATTGATGGCAACATATGATGTGAAAAACCATCAAGACAAGAACTTCTCCTTTCTGTCACAGCTCCCCCTATCAGCAACAACTCTTCACATGTCTTCTCTTTCTTTACTGCTCCCCCTTTGACCATCAACTACTTGTTTTTCACATGTCTTCTCTCCCCCTTTGACATCAATGGCAAAGGGATCATACTTGCAATTCTAACACATTAGAATCATACCAGCTGCTCCCCCTGAGTAGCAGCTCCCCATCATCAATCCGGATCACAGGATATGACTGTGATATCCACTGGACTGATGCACATTAGTGCATCCTAGTTCATCACTAGAGGGGCCATGACCCCTAACTTTTCCCTAAGATACTCAAAAGAGTCCTTGGGAAGAGGTTTAGTAAAAATATCTGCAAGCTGATCCTTGGAGGGCACATACTCCAATTTGACTTCACCCTTGTTCACTGGCTCTCTCAGAAAGTGAAATTTGATAGAAATATGCTTGGTCTTAGAATGCAATACCGGATTCTTAGAAATATTTATTGCACTTGAATTATCACAGAAAATTGTGATAGGCTTCTCATATTCTACTTGAATATCTCTTAGCATCTGCTTCATCCACAAAAGTTGAGTGCAACTTCCTGCTACTGCAATGTATTCTGCTTCAGTTGTAGACAGGGATATTGCCTCTTGTTTCTTGCTTAGCCAAGAAACCAACCTTTTTCCCAAAAAGAATGCTTCTCCACTTGTACTTTTCCTATCATCCACATCTCCTGCCCAATTTGTATCTGTATATGCATGAAGAGAAAAATTTTGATCTCTAGGATACCATAGACCATACTCAACTGTTCCTTTTAAGTACCTAAAAATTCTTTTGATTGCCATGACATGAGATTCTCTGGGATCAGCCTGGAATCTCGCCACAAGACCAACAACCTGCATTATATCTGGTCTAGTTTGAGTGAGATACAATAATCCTCCAATCATTGATCTGTACTTTGTCTGATCTGTCTTAGGAGAGTCATCATCTTTGCTCAACTTACATCCGGTAGCCATGGGAGTGTTCATAGGCTTTGAATCTTTCATTCCAAATTTCTTCAATAGTTCTTTCACATATTTGGTCTGAGAGATAAAGATTCCTTTCTCTGTCTGAGTAATTTGCAGACCCAAGAAGAAATTTATTTCACTGAGTATTGACATTTCAAACTCACTTTTCATTTGGTTTGCAAAGATTTTGCACATACTGTCTCTTCCTCCAAAGATGATATCATCAACAAATACTTCAACAATCAAGATGTTTTCATGATCAATTTTGAAATATAGGTTACTATCAGCAGTACCTTTGTTAAAACCAATCTTCAAAAGATGTTTGTCTAGCCTTTCATACCATGCTCTTGGAGCTTGCTTTAGACCATACAGTGCCTTCTTTAATTTGCATACCATATCACCATGCTTAGATAACTGAAATCCATCCGGTTGTTCAATGTACACTTCTTCTTCCAAGTCACCATTCAAGAAAGCAGATTTGACATCCATCTGATACACTTTGAAATCTTTAAAGGCAACAAATGCAAGAAATAGTCTGACTGCTTCAATTCTTGCCACCGGAGCAAAGGTTTCCTCAAAATCAATCCTTCTATTTGAGAGTAGCCTTTGCAGACTAATCTGGCTTTATTTCTGATTACTTCACCAACTTCATTTAGTTTGTTCCGGAAGACCCATTTGGTTCCAATCACATTCTTGTTACTAGGTCTCGAAACAAGATCCCAAGTGTGATTTTTCTCAATCTGCATCAACTCTCACTCCATTGCTTTGGTCTAATTTTCATCACTGCAGGCTTCATTTATTGTCTTAGGTTCAATCTTTGAAATCAGACAACATTCATCTAAATTTTGAGCAATTTTCCTTCTAGTTTGCACACCTTTGCTTTTTTCACCTAAGATCTGATCTTCAGAGTGATTCAGTCTTACATACCTTGGAACTTTGGGAGTTTCTTGTACTTCTGCTTCTTGATCAGGCTCATTTAGACCTATCTCTTCTTCCTGATTTATCAGATTAGTCTGAATCTGATTTTCAGGAGAGGATTGAGTTCCTTGAACTAGAACACCATTCTGATCATCTTCATCATACTCATAAAATCTTGAGGGCTTCTCAATACCTTCATCAACCTTCACATTTGTACTTTTTATCATCTTTCTCAGTCTCTTATTGTAACACCGGTATGCTTTGCTTTGAGTGGAGTAACCCAAGAAAATTCCTTCATCACTTCTAGCATCAACTTTCCTAGATCTTCATCTCTTTTAATGTAACATTTGCTACCAAATACTCTGAAATATCTCACAGTAGGAGTGATGCCAAACCAAAGTTCATAAGGAGTCTTACCGGTACTGCTTCTGATTTGAACTCGATTGAGAGTGTAGACTATAGTGTTGATAGCTTCTCTCCAAAACATCTGGGGAACATTTGCTTCCATCATCATTGTCCTGGATGCTTCTTGGATGGTCCAGTTCTTTCTCTCTACTACTCCATTCTGTTGTGGAGTCCTAGGGGTAGATAATTGTCTCTTTATACCATGCTTCTCACAAAAGTCTATGAATTCACCAGATGTGAATTCACCACCTCTATCAGACCTCAGACATTTCAGTTTTAATCTGGTTTGATTCTCTACCATAGCCTTGAAGATTTTGAACTTCTCAAAAGCTTCTAATTTCTCTTTCAGAAAGGTAACCCACATCATCCGGGAATGGTCATCAATCTGTAACATGAAATATCTATCTCCTTACATTCTCTTGATTCTTGTCGGACCACATAGATCAGTATGAACTAATTCCAATAATCCGGTAGAGGACTGATCCTTGCTTTTGAATGAGACTCTGCTCTGTTTACCTAGCTGGCATTCTTTGCACAAACTATTTGTAGGTTTTACCAACTTTGGAAGATCTCTTACAACCTGAGTATTGCTTATCTTGATGATGTTATCAAAATTTACATGACACATCCTTCTATGCCATAACCAACTTTGATCAACTTGAACAAACAAACAACTTTTATTAGTACTAACTAGATGGAAGATATTACCTTTTGTTTGAGTACCGGATGTAATCTCAGTTCTAGAGCTTTCAAAGATCCTGCATCTTCCATTCTTGAACTGGAGATCATAGCCTTTGTCCACCAACTGTCCAACACTGAGAAGATTGTGCTTCAATCCTTCAACATACAGTACATTACCGATTTTGTTCTTTCCATCAAAAGAGATAGTTCCCCTACCTATGATTCTAGCAACAGAATTATCACCAAACTTTACCATTCCTCCTTCATACCTTTCCAAATCTAAGAACTTGTTCTTGTCACCTGTTATGTGGTGAGAGCATCCACTGTCAATAACCCAATCATCCTTTTCTTCAACTTGGGCAGCCAAAGTTCTTTCTACAACCTTATGATTGATAGATTCAGAGAGTATTGGATCTTCTTCCTTGATGGCAATAAACACCCATTCATTTCTGGATTTGTCTCCTATCTCTGATTCATCATCTGTTACTCCTTCATTATCAGCTTCTTCATGAACATACTAACAATTCTTTTGGAACCTTTGTCTGTTAGAATTTGACCTTGTAGATCTTTCCGGATATCTTGAGGCAAAATGACCAATCTTATTGCAGTTGAAGCACTTAAAGGGTAATTTTCCTTCATACTTATTGGATCCTCTTGGCAGTCTTTTTGCAATGAGGGCTTCAAGTTGAGCTGTTTCTGCTTCTTCCTCCTCCATGTCTCTTCTTGCTTGATCATACCATGACAGCTTCCTTGAAGAGTTTTCTCCTGGATCAAATCTCTGTTTGCCTTTCACAGAGGCACTAGCTTTGAATGCAGATTCAGTCTTGGGGGGATCATCTCCAAACTTGGTCATTTCAAATGCAGCTAGTTTGCCAGCCAACTGGTCTCTTGTGATAGTTGTATGGGCTCTGAATTCATCAATGGCAGCAACCTTGATTTTGTAGGCAGCAGGAAGGGATCTGAGAATTTTGCCAACAATCTCATTTTCATCCAAAACTCCACCAGCATTCCTGATTCCACACACCAGCTCATTTACTCTTGGCATAAAGGTAGTAATATTTTCATCATCTCTCATCTTCAATATTTCAAATTTCCCTTTGAGACTCTGCAACCTTGCACTCTTAACATACTCATCTCCTTCATGCAGAAGTTCCAGTTTAATCCAGATCTCATAGGCAGTTGGAAGGTCAATAACATTTGAGAGCTCTGAGTCAGTTAATGTGCTTAGAAGAGCTGTTTGGTCTGCAGATTGTTTTCAACATCTGTGATTTCATTTAGAGTTGTCGGACCACCCTGTGGAGGTACATATGCTTTTGTGACCATGGACAAGTATGCTTTTCCCATACACTCCAAGCGACATTTCATGCAACCTTTCCAAAGAGAGAAGTTGGTTCCATCAAACTTTGGACTATCCTTCTTGTATGACGACATCCTGGATCTCCTCAAGCAGTTAAGCTCCTTTTAGAGGAACTTGGCTCTGATACCAAGTGTTAGATCTAGGGCACACAACTGAGAGGGGGGGTGAATCAGTTGTACAAAACTTGCTTCTATTTCAAACACTTAAATCCTCTTTGTTATTTAATAGCATATCAATTAATCACTCATGAAAGCATAAAGCATAAACACCAGAGCAAATATACATCAACACATGAGACACCAAGATTTTGACGTGGAAAACCCGGTCAAGGGAAAAACTACGGGGTGATTAACCCAAGGATTATTCTCTGTTAGAAGACTAAGAAAAATAGATGGCACATGCCAATTAGGGCTCACTGCCCGAGCACACTGCTCACAAGAGGCACACTGCCTACAAGAGACACACTGTCTACAAAGTAAGAAGTATTACAAACTTGAACTGGAGATTGACATCTTTACCATGCCTGGATCAGTTCCATGTATATCCAAAAACTCCTACTCTGCCTTTCGCACTTCTCTTCACTATACCACTCTCATCACCGCAAGACACACTCCAAAATGAATTCACAATCCCTTATTTATACAAGGCATCGACTTATGAACAATCATCTAAGTCAGCAAACATCTATAAGATCATTCACAAGATGTGTAATACATCCGGTCGGCCAATCTCAAGAAGAACACCAATATCCATGGTTATTCTTCAAATGCAAACTCTAACTTCAATGCGGACCGCCAATAAGAATTGTACACAATCCAAAGATCACCAAAACCTTTCCTGAGTCATCAAGAACATCCACACTTTATCAGCTTACTGGAATTCTTCTGTTCTTCATTCGGAACTTCAAGAACACAGTCTGTCATCACTGTCATAATGAAAAAGGTGCTTCCAGACCTCCAAACCATGAACAAATCTAGTTGTAACTTCACACGAGCTTCTTCAACACTCTCTCCAATCCGCAGAATGAGATAATACAATTCTGGATCTCACCAGACCAATCTATGACACTCTGTCACCACTGAACACCTGCCGGAACTAGTTCAACTTGAGCAATCATAACTTCTTCAGATCTTCATGCGGACTTCTAAATTCTTGACTAGAACATCTCAAGACTCATATCTACAAACCCTTTAAACCGCATCCTCTGATCCTCAACCTATGGAGGACTTTTGCCTTCTTCTCATCACTGTTCTTCACTGTTCTCGATTGAGACTAATTTCCTCAATAACCTTAGCACACAACTCATCCAATCCTTCTCATTAATAAAATATGAGTATGTTGACATCAATGACAACACTGGTTATCCTCATACTTGCAACAGTTATAACGCGAGCATGTTACAATGCGAGTGCATTTTGTCTTGCTGTTGAAATGGTAAAGAGGCCAGGATACCTGTGATCTAGGCACACATGTTTTGTTTTCTTCTGGTTATGCGCGTGTTCTGACCAAAAAAAAGTTTTTTCATGTTGTTGGAAAGTGCACATGACATTTTTCACATTCCACCACCTTTGCATGAACTTTTTATCACCTTTTTCTTGTTTCCCAACTTAAGAAGGAGGGAATAACATAGTTTTCACATCGAATTGGATATATAACTTAAGGAGGGAATAACATAGTTTTCACATCGAATTTGATATATATCAATTCAAGTTTCAATTCTTTTAATGTTGCAATGTTAATTGTGATTGAATTGTAGGAATTTAACATTATACGTTGGTTAATTGTATTATTGTTAGTAATTCTATTTGAGTGTTATTCAATTGAACGTTGAAAAGGAAGCAAGTGGTGAAAAACTTAAATTGTTGAGGAGTTTGATGAAAGAAGAAAAAAAGACTACATAATTGGGTACTCTCTCCATTTGAATCTCCATTTTTTATGTATGTCAAGTCTTTACACATGTTCAAAGTTACATTTTCTTTAATTTTATTTGAATTACTTTATCATGCCTCATTGAATACATGTTTATATCACTTGTATGGTTTATATATTTTGTGTTTATATCAGTTGTGTTTATATTTTGTGTTTATAGTTCATGTGCCTTGTCTATGCTTCCACATTTTGCATACATGTCTAATAGGGAATTTACATCTCGAGCTCTGAATTTCTTCCCAAACAGCTGTAATTTCTATTGCTTTGAATTTCTTCTTTATACCTACAGACCTGTAGCTACTCATGAAAGATATCATCAATCCAAAACTTGAATTTATCAAAATGATCAATAGGAACATAGTATACTAGCTACAAAACTGGGTTCCTTTATTCAAATTCAAAAAGTAAAAAAATGGGATTACAATACCCTCCTCTCCAACATAAACTAGTCAAGACAACCATAGAACATATAATAATGATCTAACAACTATTAAACAAACATAGCTACCAACCAAAGAAATAGAAAAACCTAAAAAATTTCCATGCAACCAAAACCAAGTTCTTACTTGTGAAGATATTTTCTAGTGGTACTGAACACATACCTTCAAAGTGTCTTGGGAGTACAAATTTGAGAAGCCTTAACCACCATTTCATTAAAGGGATGAAAGTAGCTAGATTTTCCACAAAATCACTTCTAATATATGCTTTAAGTCTCAATGCACTCATCATCGACACCCCTTAGATAGATTTGACAAACTTTAAGGCAGCTAGAGAGGAGCAATTAAAAATTAAAGATAATTTATTGTTTGACATTACACATTTCCTAAAAGAGTCGTGAGGTCTACCTTCATTAGACTTAAGAGACATTACACCTATCCACCTAATAATAAGCCACAAGCATCACCCCCAACAACCACTACTCAACTAACCAATTTGAAACCACCATAAAAAAATTCAGTGCCTTAATTTTTAGAAAATATCACACTTTACAATTAATGTCAATACTTGCATTACACACCCTAACTTAAAGCTGAAATGAGAAGTTAAGTTGGCATAGGGAAGATTAGTACACTCACCATGATCAACTCTAAGAGCCCCAAAAACATCATAATGGAATTGATTTATAGGGCTTGAAAGATTAAAAAATGGTCACAATTTGACCATGAATTTGGAAGGGGAATTTATAAGGGCCTTCAAAGATGCATAAAATTAATGAGGCATATATCTTAAATGAATATCTATATTCCAACCCAAGAATTGGTTTGATGGTTTTAGGGTGCTATATGGGGCTCTTTGTCCACCCAAAATTTTACCATAAAATCTACTACTTAGTTGAGTATGCACATGCAATGTTGATATCTTATAGACGTAAAATTAGCACCAATTTATAGGGCAACATACCTATAAATATTTTTAGGGTAGAAGACCTAAAATTTGGAACCATATTCATTTCTTAGGAACTAATATTTGTCTCTTTATAATGCTACAAATAAATTCTTTGTCATGCTGAGGAAACGATCAAGGATTAAACCAACATAGGAAGAGAAAGAAGTTAAGAATGCAAAGAAAGCAACGGCTATGAGGGAACTTCATGAGAAGAGGAAATTGGACATGATTGTCAAAGACATGCCAATTGAAGAGGAACCTCAACCATCAACAAGAGATATGGTATTGGAAGCACAAAGTGAACGAATGCAAAATCTTTGTTTTATGAGAGATTTGAATACTGTAATTGAGACACGTCCTCTACCGCAAGTCAAGATGGAGAGACACCATCTACCGCATCTCAAGTTGAGAGTACATCATCACTCACATGTGGTGAAGGAGGTACGCCATTGTTCCCATCTCAACCTGAAGGTATGTCATCTATTCCATCTCCGATCGAAGGTATTCCATCTAGCCCATCTCATTTAAATATTGATGAAATTCCTAATGTTGAGATGAATTTACCTTTCTTAACACCACTTAGAATTTTGTATAGAAATCCAAAGTATTTTATTGATATTGATGAGAATATTTTGTAGCCAATGGAAAGTAAGATTCCAAAATGCACTTGTAGAAGATATGTTCATAAGATTTGGAGAGTGTTCTTTGAAAAGTTAAATGAGATTGCAAGATGTCAACTATTCATTGAAATGATGCGAAGTATAACGTATAGGTCCATCATGAAGATTCTTGGGTTGAGAACATTGGAGGCTTCAAGTGAAAAATCTATTGTAAAGAATCTAATGAGTGCATATGAGAGTGTGGGTAACACCTCACGCACAAAAGATAGTAATGTCACACAATGTGTCATTACATCAACAATAGTAAGTAATTAAATGAGGAAAGCTCGTCTCATTAGAAAGATGAGTCAAGCATTGAGAATTAATAGAAAAACTTTATCAAGAGCCGTTGGAAGGCGCCAAAGAATCAAGGACACCGATGCCAATGAATTATGGGCATCTTGAGGAGACTACCACAAAAAGATAAACCAATTGTTGAAGCATTGAGATCACTAATTGAAGACTTTTGGAAGAATTACACAAGGGTATCTCCGAATCAAAGGGATGTGGTAAGATGGAGAATCGGTAGTCGAAACCATGAGCCACATCCAAAGCATTTTTTGGATATGAGTCAAACACAGTTTTTTGGTAAATTTCTAGAGATGTATCCTCAAATTAAAATTTCTCAAAGATATTTTGAAATGCTAAAACCTTTCTACGTCAAAATAATTCACACACGCACTACTTGTTGTTGTAGATTACATATTGAATTTTCTAACCATTTTGATGTTTATTGATCTATATGTTTAGATTTGCATACTAAAAATGTTTCATAGGATTGTGGCATACATGCCCCACCAACATCTTCAAGAGACTTCATATCAATAATTTTATGTGAAAGAGAGGAAGGTCAAATATTTTATAGGAAATTGTGCTTGGATGGCACATGTTAGCATTGCGGTGGCTTGCAGTGTATGCCAATATGTGAACATATGGAAAGCACACATGCAGTTGGAAATGAACTAGTAGAGTTTGGCAAGTATAAAACAGTGGCCTACAATACAAAAGATAGTAAAGAAGCAAAGAGGTGTGATTTGGTTGAAAAAATTCCAGTGTATCAGTTTATGTCTACATTTTGTGACAGTATAGTGTATGAGTATGCAAGGCATACCCATAGAGCTTGATGGTTGGACTTGCAATTCAAGTTATGTAGGGACATATTTACACTTGGTAGCATTATTTCAATCGTCAACTTTGCAGAGAACTACAATCTATAGCCACATCGTGAGGTGTAATCACAATATTACAACTCCACACAGGTTTCTATATTTGTGCACATCACATTGATTCATGTGAATGATAGTACAGAGGATGATAGAAAGATCATAAGGGAGTATCATTTTTATATTAGTGATGATTGCACGCATTCTAGGGAGTTCGTGCAAGGTTGCTTTCAGGTGTTCTACAATGATTTGGCTAGAAGGGGCATATCATTCAGTCAACATATCAAATGGTCGGATATCTGTGCATCACAATTCAAGAATTCATGGAATTTCTATTGGCTGAGAAGGAGGCATAATATTACAGGTGTTTAGCATATGTGGAACTTTTGTGAGGCCAAGCATGGAAAGGGGGAGCATGATGGTGCAAGAGCATGTATCAAAAGAGCCATAGCATGAGAAGAGTTAAAGTATAAAGACAATGCAAAGTTGACAGATGCAAAGTCAATCGTCGAGTGGTGTAATGCTTCGATGGGTCCAGGTAATGAAGGTACGTCTTCAGTTCGTAGATTTTTTTGGTTGATAGATGATACTAACATTGCACCATATGAGGACTGTTGTACACTGACAAGATTAAGTGAGCTACACTCTTTCAGAAGCTCAATTGTAGGTTCATGGAGTATCGATATGCGGAAGATGGCATGCTTTTGTTCTTCATGTACAATTCAAGCCTGGAATGAGTGCGAGTCAAAGGAGTGGGTTGATGAATGGTGGTTAAGTTATCTTAGCCCACTTGACACGTATCGACCCACGATGGCACTGGAACTGACACAGATGGAATCATTAGTTAACTTTGACCATATATCAGATCTAGTTCAACCAGGTAATATATCTACTTGCATAGTTTTTGAAATTCCTAATGTTATCTTACTTTGTAGCATTTTTTGTAATGTTGACTAATTTCATCTAATTTGCTGCAGATATCAATGTAGGACATGTTTATGTAGTTATTATAGATGAAGACAATGAAGAGGGAATAGATTATTACTTGTGTCGTTGTGTTGAGGCCAAAAAGAAATTGCCCCAGTTACAGATGGAGAAAACATCGAATACCCTACAGGCTCGGTGGTTGTTACTGGAACATGGCTTAGAAGGTACCCACATGAGAGTGTTAATGTTTGGCTGTTTCAAGACTTTGACACGCATCAGAAGAGTCTTCATTACTCAAACCTTGTCGTGGCATCCAATGTTCATTTGATACAATATCGAGGTAGACCTTTGAACAAGACCTTGTGGAAGGTGTGTGAGTCTAACCATGAGGCAATACTTGACACAATAAAGAGTAGAGTAGACCTGGATGGTTCATTGGATTAATTTGTAAGTATGCATAAAACTTTCCTAGATGGTTACTTGTACTTTGTTTTGTATATAATTAGTAGTATGAATTGCTTCCCTCCAGTATACATCTGGTAGGTTTGCTTCTCTTACCATTATCCTTGTAGCTCCTTGAACAGTCCTATTCTTTCTTTCAACCACTCCATTTTGCTAAGGATTCCTATCCTTTGACCGAGGTATGAGCCAATAACATGAAAATGTCATAATTTTGTATTTCTTGTTTTATCTCATGTCATTTGATGTACATAAATGATATTTATGTTTAGTCAATTTTTCTTCTTGATGCTTCTCATAGGAGGTCACAACTCCAGCCCATCCAACTACGGACAAAGAGAGAGACAAGATGATGGAGAGTGATCATCGAGTGGCGGTAAGTGATCGATTACATATGTGATGTTATATAATTCATACATTTTCTATATTAATATGCATTTTGCTTGATTGTATTAACAGGTGGAGTTGGATGAACTTCTGTCGAAGAGGTCTACTTGATGGAAGAGAGAGGATGAGTCATGGATTGGCTCTCCATCTTCACGGTCAAGCAAGGGCCGCCGATTATTTCATAAAAGTCCATAGGAAACTAGTTTTTGGGACATTTTTTGTATGCCTAAATGGCTTTGTATACATACTTTTGTATGTTACTGAAGTATATTTTTGTATATATGTATGTATGGCTTTGTTTGAACATGCCTATATGGCTTTGTATATAAACTAGATGTTATGTTCATGACATTATGTATATGGCAGTTTATATTAAATATTTAATATGATGATCAATTATTGTTACAGGAATTTGGTTTTACACGTGCCAATTGTATTTTCTTGAAAGCTTATAAATCATTTTCAAATAATCCATTTTGTGCATATCTTGCAATCATTGCATTCTGTGGGACTGTGGATTTCTTTGAGGCATCATTTCATACAGTTCACGCGCCTTGTCTATGCTTCCACACTTTCCATACATGTCTACAAGGGTAGCTACAAATACAATACATGTGACAAAATTCCTATATCATTTATACTTTGATGGTTGTTCACACTATGTTCCCCAGATCCCATTCTAGCATAGGCAAGGAGGAAGTTGGATAAGGTTGTGCAATTTGGTTTTAGACGTGCCAAAATTTGCATTTGGTTGAAATTTACTTTTGTGCATTTGCTTGAGAGTTCTTAAAGCCTTATGAAAAGTCCATTTCGTGCATATCTCGCAATCATTGCATTCCATGAGACAACATTTCTTTGAGGCATCATGTCAAACAATTCACGTTCGTTGTATATGCTTCCACACTTTGCATACATGTCTTGCAGGGTTCTTATGAAACATGAACACACCATCCTGAAGCATGAAAGGCATGTGAGCTCTATGAATGAAGGCATCTTGTGAAGACCATATAATGAAACATGAACACCATAACTGAGCATCCTAATCCTTTGACAACACCACCAACAAAGATATGATCAACACCTCCTGACTTTTTGATATCAATGACAAATAACTTTCAACACATTGTACCGGTGATATCCCTTAAGAGACCAAAATGTAAAAAGGTAGCAATCTTTGAGGAGATGTTACTCAGAAACCGTGTCACTTAGAAACATTCTGTTTGAGGCTACGGGATCATGTAGGGTCTCTCTACAATAACCTCTCTCATTTTTTATATCTCTGAGGCATTTGCCCGTGGTGAAAGTTTTTCTACTGCTCCAAAAATGGTCAGATGCATGCAGTGTAAAGTTGCAAATGGGTGTAACTTTCGTTCTGCTTTTTGTGTGACCAAACGGATAGTTCCAACACATTCAGATGGGTACGTTTAGGCTAGGCATGGTCTTGTTTCACACCCAAACATGTTGAAACAGTTTGAGCTAATTGTACCAGCGATATCCCTTAAGAGACCAAAGTGCAAAAAGGCAGCAATTTTTGACGAGCTGTTACTCAAAAATCGTGTCACTTAGAAACATTCTATTTGAGGCTACGGGATCATGTAGGGTCCCTCTACAATAACCTCTCAGTTTTTTATATCTCTGAGGTGTTTGCCTGTGGTGAAATTTTTTATGTTGCTCCAAAAATGGTCAGATGCATGCAGTGTAAAGCTGCAAATGGGTGTAACTTTCATTCTGCTCCTCGTGCAGCCAAACAAACAGTTCCAACGCATCCAAATGGGTACGTTTAGGCTAGGCATGGTCTTTTTTTGCACCCAAACATGCCGAAATAATCCGAGCTACATTGTATCAGTGATATCCCTTAAGAGACTAAAGTGCAAAAAGGTAGAAATCTTTGATGAGTTGTTACTCGAAAACTGTATCACTTAGAAACATTCTGTCTAAGGCTACGGGATCATGTAGGGTCTCTCTATGATAAACTCTCTTAGTTTTTTATATCTCTGAGGCGTTTGCCCGTGGTGAAAGTTTTTCTGCTACTCTAAAAATGGTCAGATGCATGCAGTGTAAAGTTACAAATGGGTGTAACTTTTGTTCTGCTCCTTGTGCAGCTAAATAGATAGTTCCAATGCACCCAGATGGGTGCGTTTAGGCTAGGCATGGTCTTGTTTTACACCCAAATATGCTGAAACAGTCCGAGCTATATTGTACTAACGATATCCCTTAAGAGACCAAAGTGCAAAAAGGCAACAATCTTTAACGAGCTGTTACTCAGAAACTGTGTCACTTAGAAATATTTCGTTTGAGGGTATGGGATCACGTAGGGTCCCTCTACAATAACTTCTCTCAATTTTTTATATCTCTAAGGCATTTGCCCGTGGTGAAAATTTTTCTTCTGCTAAAAAAATGGTTAGATGCATGCAGTGTAAAGTTGTAAATGGGTGTAACTTTCATTCTGCTCCTCGTGCGACCAAACTGACAATTCCAATGCGGTACATTTAGGCTAGGCATGGTCTTGTTTCGCACCCAAACATGCCGAAACAGTCTGAGCTACATTGTACCGACGATATCCCTTAAGAGACCAAAGTGCAAAAAGACAACAATTTTTGACGAGTTGTTGCTTGAAAATTGTGTCGCTTAGAAACATTTTGTCTGAGGCTACATGATCACATAGAACCCCTCTACAATAACCTCTCTCAGTTTTTGATATCTCTGAGAAATTTGCCTGTGGTGAAAGATTTTTTGCTGCTCAAAAAATTGTCAGAAGCATGTAGTGTAAAGTTGCAGGGTAGGCTACTTTTTGTTTTGTTCTTCGTGGGGCCAAACTGTTAGCGGTAACACGTTCAGTTGGCCGCATATACACTATGCATGGTCATTGCCCTTCATTATAAAAGGGTCATAGTCTTTCCTATTCGAAGGGTCACAACTTTTTGCCTTTGAAATGTCATCAGTATTCGTGAGAACATCAAGATAACACTTTCTGTAAATGTTCTCTGTTGGTTCCCAAATCTAAACACACCAAACTTCTAAGGTTTGCCACTTCTTATGCTGAAGTTAAATGACAGACTTGGCCAACAAAGATGGTAGATTGTTTGCACTTGTCTCCCCTGCACTTTAGGTTCTGCTACCCCTGGGAGGGTATTCACTTATTTAAAACTAAAAGACTTATCTTTGACTATTTCAGGCATAATGCTCTCAGGTATGCACGAAGATTTGTTGGATAAACCCTAGATTGGCAATATTCTTAGACTATCAAACTGGTTAAATTTGAGAGCATGCATAACCTAATCCTAAAACAAAACATAAAATGGTTGATTTAAATGATTTATCTTTTAAATTCTTTATTCTTTTGGACCTTTGGGTAAATAGGTTCCAGATCGGTGATTTATTTGGGCAGCAAAGTCAAACTAAGCAATGCAAATGCTTTCTTATGATACCCAAAACTTCATATCCAGAGGACTCACAATTATATTACTGCCTTACAACAATAAGTCCAAGAAAAGGTATTTCCTGCAACTCTACTTCAACAATCCCTAATGCAAAACATCACTTTCTATGTCTAACCTATAGCATATTTAATCCATTACTTGAACATAAGCAGTAAAATAAGACATTCAATACAGCAAATGTGCATAAGTGAACTCCAAAATCCTTGATTCCTTCATTCACAAAAGAGATGCTTATATTCAAGGAGATAGTTGCAAGAAACACACACATATGCAATGTTATTCATCTAAAATTTAATCTGGAAAGAACAATGTCATTCAAAAGTTTACTCACTTACATAGTAGAAAATGCCCCTACAACCCAAAATCCAGTCACCTTCTCCTACAGAAAACTACTTCCCAAAATGTGAACAGCTGTTGTCCAAAGCCCAGAAGAAGTCCCTTACAATGAGGAACAACATGTTCTTATAGAAACAAGAGCATGTTGCTCTAAAATTAACTACAACCTGGAGGTAGGTGAGATATTTCCTTCTATTTTTCCTCCAAAAATACATTGAGAATAAAATAATTTCCATTAACAAAGGAGAGGAATAAATGAATAAAATATATTTTAATATTCCCCTATTAATTTTACATTTTTCATTCTTCCAATTTTTGCACGGCAGCAGCTGAAAATTCCTCATTCCTCTGCACTAAAGCAATATGAACTCTAGGACCTCCTTCTTTAGCTCTTTCAATTGCATTCAACCTCTGAGACACCATTGCAGCATCATTCCAAATTTAATTTTCACTCAGCCAATTACCTCTGGGTCGTTTTATGAGAAACATGAGCATTTTCCACTCATATGGCAGCCAAAAATCATTGCAAATGTGTTTAAAACCTCTATCAATGCTTTAGGAATGATCCAAGGACGAGTTCTGAGCATTACAATGCATTTTTCGACCCAAAAATGTGCTGAAAGAGGAAAAACGTGATTGCAGTTTTCAATCTACACAAAAATCTGCCTGGAGGCACCTAAAACTAGTTGGAATCACCTCATAGGCGAAGGAAATGCATTGTTTCATCCTGCAGAAGAGTAAGGAAGGCAAAAGATGCCCTATGATGGGCATTTCGCACCATCGCAGGGGTTTGGAGCAACAAGGATCCTCCCATGCGATGGTGCCATGAGCACCAAAAGCATTCCTTTTTCCCTCAATAAACTTTATTCTAAAGTGTTATTAACCTCTCCTTTTAATATTTGACTCCACTTTATCTCTTTCAAACTTTTAAAATGCCTTTTTAATATTTTATTTTAATATTTTGTATTTTAACTTTAGACTTTGCAAACTTTGAATTTCCTTCGCCGGGCACATGGCATTTTTTCACCACGGGTAAATCGGGCATCCGATGACTGCAAAAATTTACACGGGGGCATTACTAATTATTTCAAGCAAACCCATTTGCTCAAAATCTACTTTGCTAACCAAATTCAGGGACCTCCTTTGTAAACTAGCCCGCTGGATGAGTTTGCCGCAACTAAAATGCATTAAAATAATGCATCATATGGTCTCTGATTTTAATGAAATTGGAACTGGAGACATTTGAGACCAAATTGAGAAATGAGTCGCCCTTACAATTATGAAATTTGAAACTTTTTGGAATACCAATTTTAGCTCGGTTGCAGTCAGAAAATAATTAAATACCCCATCAAAACTCACCCTAGAAGCACAAAACTGAACAAGCATGTTACCAATTATGCCAAAAAAATTCCACCAACTAGATTTGCACGGTGATGTCTAAGTTGCAAAATTTAATCGCCGAAGGTGGCCTCCGGGGTAAATTGAGCAGCTTGTCGACTTAGCCTTTGTCGACATGTCGAAAGAATATCGGCACATCAAATTTATAAAATTTGAGGGTGCCACCATTCTTCATGCATTATCATCCTTTTTATTTCTCACCCCAATAAATTGGGTTGCTTTCAACATCAATGCATCAACCATTCATGTAGCACTTCACATACTAGTAAAAGACATTAGCCCTCTTAAGGGTAAAGCTCTTTCAATTTATCAAGAAAGCATTATTTCATTTGTTGCTATTTCAATAGTTGTTATTTCAACTTAGAAGTGACATGATAGAGCTTTATGGTGGTGACCTTGTATGAACAATAGTGAACATGCACCAACTAGCACCCATAAATGTGAATAAAGTGGCATGTATGCTTGATAGTATTATTTCACCATTCAATCTAGCTAGTCTAATTAGGAGGATGTGGCTCCAAATTCTAGTAAATATGTCATAAATGGTCATTCAAGCCCTTTGAAAACTCTTACATATTCTAAGTAGAGATTATTCCACATACACCATGGAGAGTGATTGTGACATCATACAATATTGAGATAAGAAAGCCCCAATCTATTGTGCATGTAGGACTAAGCTTCCATCTCACTAGTTGTCTATTACATGGGGAGAAATTACCATACTTGTTTGATGCCACTTCCACTATATTAAATTCACCACACACAACCCAAGTTTTTATGATTTTAATAGACAATCTCGTGTGGATATTCAACATGATGATTCATTTATATTTTAAAGGACTCTTTTGTTGGGTGTCTTCAAAGGATTAGTTTTGTGTGCTAAGTGGCTTATGAGAGCCATAGAGAGGATTGACTTTTAAAAAATCCTACTATGTAATACAATTGGACTTTAAATATTTGAAGTAAACCATCTACAAATATCCATTGAAGCGTGGATTTATAATGCAAATATGGACACCATCAACAAAAATGATTTGTATTAACCAAATATCCATATAGGCATACATCAATATCTGTCAATATAAGTATAACATATATACAAAATAGCCATATAGGCTTACAAGAATGTCATATAGGCATACAATGTCAACTATATGCAATACAAAATATATGTCTACAAATGTCATATAAGCATACAACAAAGGAACCCAATAAAAAGTCATTCCCCTCTATCCGGTGAAGAGAATAGATCTTGGGAAGCCTTTGATCTTAGAGGGGATAGAGACACGTATGAGGGTGGTCTACTACGAACCCGAGGGTTGCTCCTTCTATTTAGTTGTTCATGGATTTGGAGCTATTACAATAAAAAGTATATACATTAATATATAGAAATTACATTATAAAAAATGAAACATTTAACAAAATAATCACTTACCGCTACTAGAAAATTTGTCTCCTCATTTGCCTCAGTACCAGGATTAGGCTATGGCGATGTCATGTCCTATAAAAACCATCCAGATAGAAATTAAACTTCAAATCAATAATCATTTGATTTTTCAAAAAAAAAACTATAACAATGAATGTAATTTGAAATTTACTAATCTGCCTCATACCCCCGTCAAAGGCATGGAGCTATGAATCGTAGAGGACACATCATGCTCCATTGCCCTATGAACTTCAGGAGGTGTCTCCGTAGCCTACATCATCTGAAAATAAAACAACATTATTCAATTACAAAAACTAGAATAGTGATGCAAGTCATGGCTCCTAACATACACACACGCTCACCTAAACATGGAAGTACACACAATAAAGCACACAAGTCATGTTCACAATAAAGCATACAAGTCATGTTCACCTAAATTATATTAAAAGTGATAAAAACTCTAACTATGCGGAAAGGACACCAACCAAGTAGATAAATGTGAAAGGGCTCCATCTAAATACATAACATGATCTAACTCTACAAATAACATGTTAAAGGTATCTAACTATGCAGCATGTACTTTGTCTAGATATTGTAATGAAGCTTTGTATTGTACCCAAAAAAGATATTCATTGTCACCAATGCATCACTATGATACAACTAGACACATAATACACATTCTTCACCATCAATTCCCATAGTAAAGTCTTGGGTATGAGCATCAAAAACATCACAACCAAGAGTTAATTCTATTGATCTAGCTTCTTGGGTTGAGAACTATGAATGTTGGAGGTAACAATCATTGAAATTGTAAGTAAGTTCTTTCTTATTTTGGATAGGGAAGATAGGATCGACTCCCTTATGGATAGAAATTAGAACCCTACTAGGCTCCAAGTATGTAAAGTATATTATATGAGGGAACTTTGATCATTTCAAAGGTTAAGGGGTTCGTAGAAAAGGTGGTTGTGTATTTAAAGAGGTGTTTTACTTTGCCCTTAAGAAGAATAAATGAGCCATGAGCATTTGTATGATATCAACACCTTGGAAATAAGGTGGTATGTTTAGTTAGGGTAAGGGGTTGTGCTACTTTAACCCTAAGGTTTTATAGAGTCTTGTGCTTTTTGGTCTATTGATATTGATTATTAAGTTGCAGATATTAATGTTGGTTAGGTTGACTTGTTTAAACATAGTGGTATTGATAAAAAAAATATTAAATTTTAACCTTTAGTGGGTTGAAAGTTTTTAAAATTTTGAAGTGAGGAGTTTGATAATTTTAAGAAAAGTTCATGGTTCCCTTAAGAAGTTAGAAATTAGCAAAAGAAAATACTAGGTTGTAGATGTTGAAATGGTTCTATTTTATTGGAAAATATATTGGTTCATGAAAAATTATTTAGTTTAGGTGTTGAAATAGTCATGGTTTATTGATGTTTAGACATAAATTACATGGACCTTTATTAGAGTGCAAGTTTGTAATAATCATGGTTCATTGGTGAAGTTATCAACCTATTAAGCAATTATTAAATTATAGGCTCGAAACAATGGTGGTTCATTGGTGAAGATATTTGTGTCAAAATAGTCAAGTTTCATTTATAAACATATCAAACTAATGAAACATTATTAGGTTGTAGGAATGGAAATAGTCATGGTCCATTGTTAGAATATATTAAGCTCATGATTCAAGATTCTAGTAACACCTCTTTGTAGCTCAAAATGTCTCTATTTTGACTCTATCTCTAGGTTTTCCATCTCATGTGGTGGATTTTTGAATTTCACTTTTGATTCTCATGCATTCTATGAACTCTCTTGGCTCTTCAACTAGTTGTGAACTCTTGTGAAGATTTGGCTCTCTTGGTGATATACTATAGCTCTTTCTTATGCTTCGTCAAATCTCCATTGTTGTTGTGCTATTTTGGTACATGTTTATGTGAGTTCTTGGAGGATTTTGTGCTCTCTTTCATCTCAAAGAATATAGTAGTATTAAAAGAAGGGTCCTCATTAGACTTAGGTGTGTTAGATGTAGGATCAGAAGTAGGGATGGAAGAAATTGAGCCAATAAGATTGACATAGTTTGTAGGGGAATGGGTTAGTGTAGATTTGAAGATTTTGGTTAGGGGTGACTTGTTGCCCCTATAATTAATACCTAAAACCTAGATGATGTTGGAGTCAATCATATGCTATTTAAGATGTCATAGGCTCGTGCCCCTCTCTAGTGTCATGTCCTAGGGTCTAATTGGTGGTAATTGGATGAATTTATTAGAGAAAATTTGTTGAAGAATAGTGTGGAGGGGATCAACAAGCTGTGGTAGACATGTATGGAAAATGTGGTAGCATAGACAAGGCAGTGAGCTGTTTGAAAAGATGCCTCAAAGAAATGTGGTCTCATGGTGATGTCCTTGTCTATGCATCTGCTTGTCATGGCATTTCATGAGACCAGATTTCTTTGAGGCATTTTTTCAAATAACTATATTGTAATCAAACTTTTGTCATCTATCAACATCTAGTTATTAATTATACAATGTCTAGTAATGCTTTGAGTTTGAAAGATGTGCAATGCAATGTAATCAATGATATGAATATAAAATACAAAAATCTAGTAAGTACAATTCATTAGTTAAACTATTTATTTTATTACCTGAGTGAAGCTTTGAACTCCACCACCACTGGCAGGTGTTGCCGTGAAATCTCCAAGATTAACCTATTCAACATCCAAAATCAGATATTGGAATACCATTCATATAACAATGCTATTCACATGTAATATTTATAATTGTTCACTAGTTACATACCCCGACAATAGATGTCATAGTGTAATATGCAGGTGGAGAACTGCTGAAAACTACATCAACACTATGACCCTAAAATTTTATTAAAATCATCAAACTAAATTAGTTAATCTTGCATTTCAAAAATGAAACTTAATAAAATAAACTCAATGAACTAGCTAACATTTACCTGAGTATCAAGGACGAAAGTCTCACTCAAGAGGGCATCTATCATCACCATCTGCTCAGCTGTAGATGTAGCCTACATACCTGCATCCTAACTATCCGTGGGGTCATAACCACAGGTTGACCTGCAAGCCTGACATGTTGAAAGTAAGGAATACTGAGAGGGGGGGCGAATCAGTATTCTGCAAAACCACTTCTTAACATGTTCATTAATCCAATTTCCAAAATTAATAACATGAATGCAGAATAAGCATAAGAATAGCAACCATAAAGACATAACACATGGACACCAGAATTTTTACGTGGAAAACCCAAAAAGGGAAAAACCACGGTGGGTGTTAGCCCACAAAAATATATAAGTTATATCAATACCAAAAACTAGAGGCTCACTGCCCAAAAATGCTCACTGCAAAGAATCAGCTTACTGCCAAGAATTTGCTCACTGCCAAAGGGTAGCTCACTGCCAAGAATTGTTGAGCTGATTTAACAACATCTACTCTATGCCTGAGTTTAGTTCCATTGAAGTGCAATATTCTTCCTCTACTCTACTCTTCTTATTCTTCGCACTTATATTCTCATTTTCACACACTCTTTTTCACAATTTCATTATAAGTCTTTATACAAGTCATCAACCTTGGAATGTACATCAAGGTCGGCAATACATTCATCAACTGTTGGAACAATCTCCAAAGTCGACATTACAAAAACATATATAGAAATAGGTCAGGACCTAATACAGAAATTTACTAAGGGATAGATGTAAAGATATATGCTGGTCATGCCATGCCTTAGCTATGACTCAAATGCAATCCTTCATGCCATGCCATGCTTCCACAATCTTCAAAACATCTCCGCAAATAATGAAATCAACTAGGTCAGCCAAGACTGGTGATAACATTGTGTCTTCTATGAACATTCTTCATCCACGATCCAGCTTTCTCTTTGCGGACCAATCCAATGGTAGGAACATGATCAAGAGACATCCACAAGCACATTGAAATCATCAGGAAACAACCACACAACTTCTAACAACTCTGTCAAGAAGATTCTTCAAACCGGAGCACATAAACAACATAGCCAACTATTGTCATAGTGAAAAGATCGCTTGCAGACCACCAAATCATGAACCATTGAAGTTGAAGGCACTTAACACCATGTTAGACTTAACTCTAGAACCGCAGACAAAAATACTTCAATGTGGAGCAGAACACTTTCTCTCTGTCACCACCACACATATAGGAAAAGCAATTTTCACACTGGTGAACATAACTTACTCAAATATTCATACCGAAGGCTCAAACTTGGAACATAACATCTTTAGACAAACTTCTAAATAACTTCCAATCCGCAGACAAAGATATTCATTCTACAGGAAATGCAGAGCAATCTTCTAGACTGTTCTTCTGTATGCAATACATTGTTTCCACTGCAACTCACTGTTTCTAACGGAGGAGCTAATTTTCTCAATATCCTCAATATCAAACTTTCCATAACTTACATAGGCATCTGACACATTACAAGCAATCATCTAGACAAGAGCACAATTGACACCAATGGAAACACTGATATGTTGACATCAATGACAACATTGGTTAGGCACATACTTGCAATAATCTCCCCCTTTGTCATTGATGGAAACATATGATGTGAAAAACTGAAAAGACCATCAAGAAAAAATTCTCCCCCTTTCTCTTTACACATTTGCATTCTTTCTCCCCTTGAGTTTTTTACATGATTTCTCTCCCCCTTTGGCATCAATGGAAAATGGCACATACTTGCATTTTGTTGCTCTGATCCAACTGGGCTGTTACCAACACATCTAGCTACTCCCCCTGAGAAGTCCCAAACTGACATAAATCATTCTTCCTTTTGTTTTCTACCTTTTTGAGCCTATGTCAGTGGATTTCTTGATGGGTTCTTCCATACTTGTTGATGATGTGGGACTAGAGGAAGTAGTAGCAGAACCTCTTGTTGTTCTTTTTGTTACTTCAGTCCTCTCTGGTTTCTTCTTAGGCTCTTCCGAAGCCCTGACTGGTTCATTTTCTTTCTTTTCTTCTGCTACCCTTTCAGCTTGTGCTTTTTCCCTTGCCTCTTTCACTTGTTCTTTTGTGAAGCCTTGTCTCAGGGCATAATCCTCTGCCACCCTCCACATTTTCTTAGAGATTTCAGGTTTTCTTACTTCATCATAAATTTTTGTAGACAACTCTTCATATGTTCCAAATCTTTCCTCTTTGGGATCCCAGGGTTTGCTTAGCATGTGTTGTGCATAGATATCCAGTATTGCTCCATCTACTTCATAGCCCATTGGCATAACCCAAACAGTTCTCGACTCAACAACTTCCATCATGCATTGGTCTTTGGTTACAATGAAGCATATGTCATTCTCTTGATTGTATCATTCTCTGTAAGTTCTTGAAATAGCCCCATAGGGCTGCATTTTGTTCATCATAGCTTCCAATACTATTTAAATGATCCCTAATTTGTGCAGCAATTGGCTGACTATTTCACCAGAACAAGTTCTTCATCTTTGGCAATTCATGCATAAAGTAGAAAAACAAATAGATGATCAATGTACCAAATTTGAAGGGATATTTGCTTTCTTTTGTCTTCTTCAGGTTCTCCATCACTTTTTGTCAGAGCAATTCACAGATATCATAGTCTGCATTCTCCTTGATCATCTAATAGGCAATGTATATAATAGTACCAGAGACAGAGTTTTGCTGGTTGTTGAAATAGACTTTGTATCCCAACACCATGGATGCAAATCTTATAGCATGACCTTCAATATCATTAATTGTTAAAGCTCTTTTTATCAAATTTCGCTCCGGTGGCCACCATTACTGTATCATTCTTTACAGCTTTCAATAGGGGTACACTATCGGTAGAGCTTAGTCCAGTCACAACCCTAATTGCATACTTGGTGATCTTGAAGGGCTGCCTCAATCATATGAATTCATTGTGGATTCTACTCAAAACGTATTAGACCCATTCATCTTCTACAAATGTAGGGAAGTCTCTATATTGAATGGATTTCTTCTCCTCCAAAGATTTGTATTCTTCTTTCAGCTCAAATTGATCACCACTTAGATGATTCAAATATAGGTTTGAGAATCTACTGTCACCATGTTCTTCTAGGGCAACATGGATGTAAGCCCTAACATCCTCCACATGCATGACTCCATGTGGAATATCTAAAAATGCACCCATTTGATCAACTTTGGTTGATTTGAATGGATGTTTCTTGAATTTTGATTGGGCTCACTCAGTGATATCCACCACTTGTGGTGTTGCCATTTCCACAAATAATCAAACAAATTTGTGGTAGGGTTTCAAACAGAAAGTACCTTTTTATCCTGATTAGGGTTTCCTTCACTTGAGATTGATTTGGCTTGAATCGCTTTGGAAATCTCTGAGTCACTTGGAATTTTGCTTCAATTTGCCTTAGACACTTGATAGTTTAAATGTAGAATGAATTTTCCATTGAATGAGCCCCTTTTTAATTTTTGACTTCAATGCCATAAATGCTCTTATTAAAAATCTGTCAAACACATCTCTGCAAAATGTAGTCTATTTGGATTGCTCCGCAATGTTTTGCCTTTGATCCTTTTCTTCCAGAATTTCTTTAAAAAGATTTGTCATATGAATCCTTTCAACATATCTTCGTGTTGGATCTCAACACCAACTATCTAGCTGGGGGATTAAGATTTTTATTGCAGCTCCCCCTGAGCCAGAGCTCACAATCTACTTCCCTGAGGAAGTATCTGCACCAGAAACTGGTGCAGATCCATCCTTGATATTATCAACATCTTTGGTAATCCAGACCTTGCTCATTTATGTGAGGACCGCCCTTTTTACTACTGTTGTTATGACTATTTACAGTACTGTTATTGTTACTTTCATATTTGTGGGATAGCAGTTCCTGAAATTTGTCAGACTATTTAACTTTATTATGTTTTCGGAAAAAACTAATTGGGTGATGTTTGGATAAGTTACTTTTCAGAAAAATGAATTAGGGATGATGGAAAATTGTAATATGATTTTTAATTATGTTAAATTGTACTAAGGCATGAGAATGCATGTGTTATTTAAGTTGCTTCGGCTATGATGAATTTATGTGGTTACTGATCTTGTAATTGAGTGTGCAGGGACTACTAATCAAACCACAGATTTCGGAGATCATTCCACACCTTGTTAATTGTTATTCCCTGTTAAGCCGATCTGGTTCCACGAAGAACCAAGATCTCTTTGTGTTTGATGTCATGATGTAATGTGGTCTTTCGTATGGTCGAATGGGTTAGGTTACCCTCATGTAACATTATTTTATAAGTAAGTGTTGTAAAGAGATTGAATTTGAAATTCCTATTTTTATTTAAATTATGAGGCCCTTTTTCTTGTGCTTTACCTTGACCTGGGGTGTCTTGTATGGGTTAAAATTGACCCTGGGTTCTACCCCATGGGTCCAGGGGCCCATTTGGCATGGGTAACCCTTGAGTAACCTCCATCTAGTCAACTTAACCTTCCCCTGAAGTTAAGTGGCGAAAATTGGAGGTAGGAGGGGACATGATGGGTTGTACCAACACTCAACCCATCCCCTCTACTTTTCCCTAGATAAGAGATGCCATCCATTAGTGAAAGTTGCCTCTTCTTTAGTAAGATTCCCCCATGTACTATGGGGACATCCATGTGAAGAAAGGAGAAAGAGGCATGGGTCACCTGTCTTGTTCTCATTTAACTCTTTTTTTTATTTCTCCCATGAGAAAGTGGAGTCACATGAAAGGAATAAGGAGTACCCTTGGGAATGGAGAGTGACATAAGCCACCTGGACAGAATAGTGATTTTTGGGAAGGGTGAGGAGGTGACAAGTGTCACTCCCCATTTCTCAAAATTAGAAAGAAAGAGAATTTTGGGTTATTTATTTTCAAATTTTGGGATGAGAGGGAGTGAGTTGAATTTTGGGGAAAATCTTTCATTTTGGCCTTACCATAAATAGAGAAGTTAGTTTGGAAGATAGAGAAGGGAGAGGGAGTTGGTGGCTAAGGTTGGAAGTGAACTCTGTGGACTCTGCAACAACTTCATTCCAGGAGGGCTTGCAAGGTTGGTCTGAATTTTACCTTTGTTTTGGTAGGACTGAAATGTGTATGAAATGTGTGTGAAATATGTGTTTAAATTTGTTTTCTGTGGGGTTCTTGTCGGGTTGTTTGACAGAGCGTCTCCCACTTGGGAGAAATGCTCATCAAGTTTGGGGTAGGGGAGGAGAGATCCTCCTCGGGTGCATACCTGTTTCCATCTTTTGGGATGTTGAAAGCCTTGAGGGCATGTATCTGTAACTGTATTTTTGACTTGAGAGTCATATACAGATTTCTTACAAATTGTGATCACACTTGGTTGAGACCAAGAGAAATTGATATGAGTTCATTTATCTGTCAGGGTGACACTCTGGAGTCGAGTGTGTCCACTCTCCTGCCCCTTATGAAACTCACTGTAGTTGAGTTTCCGTATTGTGTAAAATAACCACGGGTGTATGTGTGCTTTGGGATTGTTGTTGTTTCTGTTGTGAAGTGGAGTGTTTGAGTACCCAGGTGTGAGTATGGTCTCCCTAGCTCGGGGGTGACCCTCTTGCGGGTCTACGGTAGGGAGGAGAGCTAGACGAGTGGTATTTTTCTTCTTTGTTTGTCTTTGATACGCAGGTTTTTTCTCTTGGAGCTTCTGGTTGGCTATTTATGAAGAAACAGATCATCTTCTTGTCATGAGAATTAGGCCTGGTTCATTTTCATAGAGATGAAGAGAGAACACCTCTCTTGTTATTGTTGTAAATTAATGATATTCTGGGAGTGAAGAAAATCACCTCCCTGATCTTGTTATTATTGGATTTTATTGGTTGTCATAAGTTTTCAGTTGTATACTGTTTGGGAGGAGAAAGTTCATATCTGGGAAGTTGGTGTTCATGATTGAGAAGCTGTAATATGAATGTGCTTAAATTTTTAAGTTGATGTTTGCAACCTTTGTTCAATAACAATTTTTGTGTTTCAAGTATTACTGAAAAGAATAAGTTCGTTTTTGCAATCTAATCTGAGTTGTTTACATTTGAAAGTTTGGAATTGCTTAACTAGTTGAAATGCTAATTTTCTTTTCAATATTAAAATGGAAAAGACAGTTTTAAATATTTGAGTTATTCTCCATATTAATGGATTCTGTTAATTTAGAAGGATTAGAGGAAATCTAGCATGTAAATATATAATCTGTTGCAAAGTTACGAAGTCTTAAATGTTTATGAAAATGAAAAAAAAAATTATACTTAAAATAAGGGGATAGCTAGTTACCATTTCTATCAATTAAGTGAAATTGGGATATATATATATATATATATATATATATATATCTAATTGTTATGACAATTTCTTTATAACAGGTTGATTTGGAGAAAATGCATAAAGTAGTGAAATTGAGAAATTTAGGAATTAGTTAAGCACATATATGAATATTTTTATATATAAATAAATTTTAAATATATATATATATAGATATATATATATATATATATATATATATATATATATTTCATATTTTGAGTAATTATCATTTTCCAGAATAATAGAGAAATTGGAAATAAATTATTATTTCTATGAAACGGACTGATAAATATCAATATAAAAATAGATATATATATATATATATATATATATATAGATCTATAATTATATACTCATTGATAAATAGATATATATATATATATATATATATATATATACATAAGAATATATATATATATATATATAAATATATATTTTAATGTTGTGAGAAATCAACTAATAGTACATGAGAATGGCGGACCAAATGTAAGCCGCGGATAAAAAAAAAAAACACAGTCGAATTTATATTGGGCGGTGGGGAGTAAACCCCACCGCAGGTTTGTTATTACATTTGGAGGTGTGGAGTGGGGCGGAGCCCCACCCACACCCCACGTCGTGGGAATGTGGGTGGGGCTCCGCCCCACTCCACATCTCCCCCCCCATCCCTTATGCCTCCCGCGGCCTGCGTCAGGCCCGCCGCTCTGCGGCCACCGCAGGTCTTGCCCGCCGCTCTGCGGCCACCACCGGCCCTGCTCCTCTGTCACGCCGCCCATGGCCGCCGTCTGCTGTGAATCTAAAGCAATAAAAAATGTTAGGGCTTGGGCCCTAACATATGAGTGGTGTATTTGTAATATAAATACAGTTTTTTTTTATATAGCTTTATATATATAGGCATATATATATATACTATATATGTCTATGTATATAGCTATATATATAATGTAATAATGATTATATATCTGTATATATATATATATATATATATATATATATATAGAGAGAGAGAGAGAGAGAGAGAGAGAGAGAGAGAGAGAGATATAAGTTGTGGTAAACCAATTCGTCCATTACATAGACATTAAAATAAATATATTATATATATATATATATATATACATAGGAGTAAATCTATGAACCAATTTATTGGGCCCCCGTCTAAAATCGTTATAAACTATGTCTCATGGATATAGAAAAAAAAAAAAAATATAACAATTATAATCTCACAAGAGATGTTATTAAGTGTTGAACACAACAACCAAAGAAGATATATTACCATGAACAGAGTTTTATAAAGTGGTGAACCACCTACATCTATTGACAACGTCATACGAGTTACAATCAGTGTATGAATCGTAATTAAGAGTAACAGTAACAACAGTAATTCTAAACAAGAGAAAATAAAATTATAATGTAAAGAGAGTTTAGGAATATTCAGTGATACTCTGGAAAGAGTTTCTCGGAAGTTTCAACTGTTAACGAACTAATAATCACCCAGAAAATGAAGAGGAAAATTACACAACTCCTTACTCAAAAGAACACTGGAAATAAACTTAAGAAGCCACCACTGACAATCCTTGTGGCCATATTAATCTCAACTGTAGCAAACGATCTCATATGTAAACCTGTAAGAGGTTCCGAAGAAGAAAAAACTAACATTGGGAAAACACAGAGGAGAAAATGCGCGACATTTCTTACACGGGATAAGAGAACTAAGTTGACGGACCCTTCTGTCAATTGTGCTTAGGAACAAGTTGACTAAGTATTTACGAAGAGGAGGAACCTAGATCAGGGAAGATTAGGAGACCGAGTCCAGCGAAATAGTAAACCAGCCTTTGTGACCTAGATCATCCTGAAATTAGGTTCAATATCAACAATAGCTGCAGTAATAACCCTGATTGACGTAAATCATGAAGAAAGGTCAGGATGCACATAAAGAAAGCATAGAAAATGAAAGAGAGAGAGAGACCGAAATATAAACACTCTAAATGAACAAAGAAATAGTTAAGGTAAGGGCGATAAAGATATCATCAGAATTAAGAACTTGTGAAAAGGGAAGAGAGGGCAACCAAACCGCCTTGTTGAAAATGCTAAGTCATAGGAGGGGTATGTTTCAGGAAACAAGAGAGGAGACAGACAACCGTGCCTGGCTGAAAAATGACTAAATAGGGAGATCACTAGCCGGTTTAGTCGGAACAAGGCGTCGTGGGGAGTGGTTCTTCTATCAGCGAACCACGTGCGTAAATGAGTGCAGCGTAATTCCCACTAACACCGTAAGGCATTCTGCTACCGAACATTGCCGAGGGTTCGATTTAAGAACTTTGGTAATCTCACTCTTGCAATGACGTTAGTAGCGTTGTATAGACCCTCTTGTTGATCTTTATGCTTCTGGTTGCACGCCATTGTACTTGTATTCCGCCGAAGAGTATAGTGTTTCACCATGAGAGAACACCGTTGAGCATGCGTACGCATGCGAAAGGGGTTTTTAGGACAGTGTGAGAAAAGTTTTTCATATCTTGTGTCATAACCACATGACAGATGTGGCTATGACACGTGCGATGTGTATTGTGACCACAAGGAAAATGTGGGCATGACAATTTCCTTCTTGGTTTCCACTGGATCAATTTTGTTCTTGCCTTTATCTTCTCTCTGTTTTGTTTTCCTCTTCTCTGTAGGATAATCTCCTTTTACAATTCTGCTTTTATAGAATCTTGCAACATGTCCAAACTTATTGCAATTGTAGCATACCACATTCCTTTGTCCTTGATTCCTTCTATTGATTGGATTTGATATGCATTGATTAGCCCTATGTCCAAATCTATTGCAACACACTTTCCATTGAATAATTTAGTATTCCTTGCATTGTAAGAACCATTTCTTACCAGACTTCTGCATTCATTTGACCTATGACCAATTTTCTTGCAATTGAAACATTGACTAGAGAATGATGGAACATTCTAATTTATTCTACTCCTACACTGTGTAGCTTTATGACCAAACTTATTGCAATTAAAACAATGGCCATTGAAAGATGGGTACCTTTGAGTGTTTGGCTATCTAACCAGAGGTCTTCTAGGTCTTCTCCTTTGATTCCTGAACTGGTTGCCTTAGTTTTGCTTCAACACAGTGTTTTCTTGATCTAAGTTTGAACTTTCTCCTTTCTCAAATCCCAAACCTTGCTTGTCACCGGAACTCTTTTGACTAGCAATCATCTCATCAAGTTTTGCAGAACTTATCTTGAACTTTTGTTCATAACTCTTAGCTTTTTCCAAGTCTGATCTCAGGCTCACAACTTCTTTTTCAAGTTTGGCACATTCTTCTAACTTGCTTTTTATCATTAGATTTAGATCTTCTTTTGTTTTAGCTCTTTCTATAACTTCCACTTTCAAATCATCTAGGGTTTCATTTGCTAATATCAATTATTCAATAACATCTCTATATTTTTGTTTGAATTTCTTGACTTGTTCTTTTAGCTTTAGAATACATTCATCAGCTTCTTGTATGTTATCCTTTAGATCCCTGATTTATGCTTCAAACTTTTCAAGATCAATAAGAGCTGCTTCTAGTTCAACATTGTTTTCATATGAAAAGTTTCCATATCTTTTGGCAGCCATGAGTGAACTCTCCCAGATCTTCCTCAAGCTTTAGGCTTCTTCCAAGGAACCTTGCTCTGATACCAATTGTTGAAAGTAAGGAATACTAAGAGGGGGGTGAATCAGTATTTCACAAAACCACTTCTTAACATGTTCATTAATCCAATTTTCAAACTTAATAACATAAAAGCAGAATAAGCATAAGAATAGCAACCATAAAGACATAACACATGGACACTAGGATTTTTATGTGGAAAACCCAAAAAGGGAAAAACCACTATGGGTGTTAGCCCACAAAAATATATAAGTTATATCAATACTAAAAACCAATGGCTCACTGCCTACAGGGATCACTTCCCAAAAATGCTCACTTTCCAAAAATGATCACTGCAAAGAATCAACTCATTGCCAAGAATCGGTTCACTGCCAAGAATTGTTGAACTGATTTAACAACATCTACTCTATGCCTGAGTTCAGTTCCATTGAAGCGTAATATTCTTCCTTTTCTCTGCTCTTCTTATTCTCCACACTTATCTTCTCATTTTCACACTCTTTTTCATAATTTCATTACAAGTCTTTATACAAGTCATCAACCTTAGAATGTACATCAAGGTCGGCAATACATTCATCAACCGTTGGAACAATCTCCAAGGTCGGCATTACAAAAGCATACATAGAAATAGGTCAGGACCTAATACAAAAATTTTCTAAGGGAAATATGTAAAGATATATGCTGGTCATGCCATGCCTTAGCTGGGACTCAAACGCAACCCTTCAAGCCATGACACACTTCCACAATCTTCAAAACAACTCCACAAATAATGAAATCAACTAGGTCAGCCAAGACTGGTGAGAACACTATGTCTTCTAAGAACATTCTTCATCCACGATCTAGTTTTCTCTTTGTGAACCAATCCAATGGAAGGAACACAATCAGGAGACATCCAAAAGCACATTGAAATCATCAGGAAACAACCACAAAACTTCTAACAACTCTGTCAAGAAGATTCTTCAAACCAAAGCACATAAACAACACAACCAACTACTGTCATAGTGAAAAGATCACTTGCAGACCACCAAATCATGAACCATTGAAGTTAAAGGTAGATAACACCATCTTAGACTTAACTCTAGAACCGTAGACAAAAATACTTCAATGCGAAGCATAACACTTTCTCCCTATCACCACCAAACATATAGGAAAAGCAGTTTTCACACTGGTGAACATAACTTACTCAAATATTCATACTGGAGGCTCAAACTTGGAACATAACATCTTCAGACAGACTTCTAAATAACTTCCAATCCGCAAACAAATATATTCATTCTACAGGAAATGCAGAGCAATCTTCTGGACTGTTCTTTTGTATGCAATACACTATTTCCACTGCAACTCACTGTTTCTACCAGAGGAACTAATTTTCTCAATATCCTCAATATCAGACTTTCCATCACTTACATAGGCATCTACCACATTACAAGCAATCATCAAGACAAGAGCACAATTGACACCAATGGAAACACTGATATGTTGACATCCATGACAACATCGATTAGGCACATACTTACTACATGACAAGTATGGGGTGGAACCCTACTCCTTGAACTCTCCCTTGGCCCACGCTATGCTTCAGGACTGGCATGCTCTATGATGCTCTAAGTCAAGGCACTAATGGACTGAAGCATCTTAACCTCAGCACTCTCCTTCACAATGGAAGGGATAGACACGTGCTCATGGGCTGGTTTGGCAAGTGCTCGTCTCGCTGGCTATTGTGGGTCAACACGTGCCCTTGGTCTATCCTATGCTGACTCCCCGCCTCTACCCTGGAATTCCCATATCAAAATAGTTTGGCACTTTATTTCTGACAAACTCGCAGTAGAGTTTCCTCAAAAAGCATTGTGGGACCTCATTATTGTTGCATAGAGGATGGTCAAAAACCATCCAGCACCTCTGCCCAAAATTCTCCCTTATCACTTGGTTGTTGTACCAATGGATAGGGAACCTCTTGCATGTAAGGGGTAGAGGTTGATTTGTTTGTGGGTCTATAAAAATGAAACACAAGTCCAATTTTCTAATTTGTTCATTTTTTACTTGTTCATATGACAACTTGTCTGCATAGTACTCTCTAAATTCTCTCCTCTTTTCTAACCAACTAGATATTTGCTTGCTAATTAAATCTACATTTGATAACATAGATTCAAGAGATTGAGCAAGCGTGGATCTATGCGAGGTTAAAGTTGCAGGATCTTTCAACCTTGCAATTATGTCTTCAATTTGTTTTTTATTGTTTTCAATTTGCTCCATTAGATTTTATTGTGTTCCAGGGGCATGTCGAGGAATGAATGGAGGTGTCTGTTGTTGGGGTTGTTCTTTAGCAAGTATTTGTTGTTCAAGTGATTCAGGATTTTGTGGATTTTTAGGAGGAGGAGGAGGAGGTGCATTATCAATTCCTATCAATTAAGGAAATTTACATCAAAAATCAACTTAAACCTACCTATTTAGAAACATATTCACACAAAAAAAAAATGCAACTCACTCTCTTGGCCTCCCCGATGTCGTGGCGGCATTTTGGTGATGAATCGACGAGAATTTGGTGTCAAAACTAGTCTCCAATAATGTGAGTGTGCTCCTTAGGGTTTGCAAGTCATGGGTGTAGAGAAAATGAAATGAAAAAATGAGTACAAATGTAGTTTTTTTTAAATACTAAACCATAACGTGCTCGCGTTATGTCTTAGAAGTTTTTAAAAAAAACTTTAGCCACTTTTTGGCCCCCCAACTTTTTGCACCCACCCAACAAGTATCCAACCCACCTTACGAACTACCTTATAGCATGCTACTCTTTGATGTGCCCGTTTATGTGATTCCATCCAATGTCAACATATCCGCCATACCACCTCCACCAACTAATCAACAAGAAACCTCCACAATCATGCCATGACCTCTCCCACCTTTGAACATTCCTCAAAATCAATCATCACACAAATGGTCATACCACCCACAACTCAAACACCCATCCAAACATCTAATCCATTCAATCAACCACAAAATCCCTTGATGAGCTATACCAATCCCACGCATACATAACCATCATCCACGCATCAACAACCTCCCCATGGGTCATTGATGCAACCTCCTTACATCACCCAACAACAACCACCACTTCAAAATCAACAAGTCATCCCACAACAACAAATATATGGGTCTCACATTTACATGCAAACTATAGGCCTCCCTCCATATGCACAACAACAATACATCCATCTCCAACAAAAACAATACACTCATCTTCAACATCAACAATCATCGTCACAACAACCTCCACTGCAACATGCCTCATCGACTCTTGCTAATCATTTTGATCAAGAATGGTAAGAAATGAAAAATGCACTCAAAAACATCCAACTAGGGACCCAAAAGAAACATTATAAGTTTGAAGACTTATGTCCCTATCCATTTGATAGAAACATTGCCATCACAGCTTTTTCTCAACACTTCGAAATGCCAAAATTTGATAAATACAAAGGAAAAGGAGACCCTCGTGATCACATCAAGGAATTCTTCATGGCATGCAAAGAAGTAGCCTATGATGACCAATTCCTCCTTTGTATTTTTCCACGAAGCTTAGGAGGACAAGCCCTAGAATGGTTTATGAACTTGCCCTATGGCTCCATCTCTACTTTTGCCAATCTTTCGAAGAAATTTGTCGCCCACTTCTCATACAACATAGAGCATGAAATTACTATGCTCAACCTTTGTAACACCAAACAAGGAAGTGGCAAATTTTTTTCCCGCTTATTTACAAAGATGGAGGTCCCTTGCTAGTAGGCTACCTTGGACAACCCCAAAAAAACAACTCGTCCATATTTTCATCAAAAATCTCAACCAAGAAATGGCCTTCCATTTGCAAGTACATTATGCATCAACCTTTGACGAAATCATAGAAAAGGGGGTCACCATTGAAAAGGCCCTTATTGCAAAAGGTTTAGTCAAAATCTACAACAAAAAATGACAATGACAAAATATCCAACGAAAAACCTAAATTTGGGGCAAAAAAAAAACACCGTAGGAGATGGTGCTACTGATTCCAAGTACACCCAAATTGCCACTCCTAAACCAAAAGAAACAAACGTAGTCCAAAACGTTTCAAACAATGTCTCGGTCCCATCCGCTCCTCCAAATCCAAATCCCCCTAACAATCCAAAATGCAAATATACTCCCTTGGGTGAACCACTTGAGGTGGTATTTCAAAAGTTAGTCCAAGATAACATGGTTGAGTTCCCCATAATGAAATCATTTGATGAAAACCAACCTAAACCTGCACGGTACAAAGAAAATGAATATTGTGACTATCATCGCATAAAGGGCCATGCCACAAGCAAATGCATGAAATTAAAGAACTATATCCAAGACCTCGTTGATCACGGTGACTTCCAAATAGAAGGAAATAACAACACATCACCCAACGATGGCCTAGGTGTCTAACAAGACCCTCTTCCCCATCGCAACAATAGCCAAACCACATCCAAACCACCATCTTCCAACAACATTACCTCATCTTCCAACAACATTACCTACAACAACGTCCCGCCTCCTTATGACAATGTAGTGGGTTGAATTAATTTTGATTCTACTCATGTCGCCACCATTAAACTCAAAAATACCACCCCCAAATGTGTCGTTACCACCCGTCGTGGGCATGTAACCATAAAGGGACCATCCCCATCCTCCACTACTACTACTTCCGAATACAACCTCCTCAACCATCTTGGGAAGACCCCCGCATAAATCTCCATCTTGGACCTCTTTAAGGCATCCACCATCCACCGTGAAATCCTTGACAATGCTCTCCAAGAGTCTCATGTCCCCACCGACATACCTCCCGCTCAATTCCAAAACCTTGTCGCTCAACTATCTTCATCCTACCACCTCACTTTTAGCCATGCCGACATGCCACCCATCGATCCCATACATAATAAAGCACTCCACATCGAAGTCCAAATAGCCAACCATAAAATCAAGAGGGTCCTCTTGGATAATGGATCTGGTTTGAACATATGTACATTAAAATTCATAAAACTCATGGGGCATTTAGTGGCTAACATAGAATCTTTGGTCATCTTCATCAAGGCATATGACAACACAGAGAGAAAATTCGAAGGCACTATATGCCTCCTTATTAAGGTGGGCCCACTCACCATGCCCAATCTATGCCACGTGATTGATCTTGACCTTCCATATAATCTCCTCCTTGGTCGACCATGGTTGCATGCCATGCAAGTCATTCTATCCACCTACCATCAATGTCTCAAATTCCCTCATAACAGTGTGGAAGTCACTATTCCTGCCGATCAACAAACCTTTGAATATTGCAAGGCCTTAGAGGTTGTTTATGATCGACAATTCCATTGTCCAAGCACCTATAAGGACCATGTCAAAGAACCCTCATCCACTCCATCTACGTCATCATCCACTCTGCAAGTCACCATTGATCCATCACAAGCTTCCACCTTATCCTCCACCCCTACACCTCAAAAGGTCAAGATCATAGACAAAGGGTGTGGCGAATATGAGCTTCACAATGCCTTCCATGTGGGACAGTTACCATTATCCCCCCACTCCCATAGTTGTCATCTTCAGAAGAAGGAACAAGAAAAGCAACGTAGGATCAATGATAAAATTCCCTTTCTACCAGCACAGGTCTCTAGAGAAGATGTCGAAGAAACAACTCTAAGTGATTGGTTATACGTGATGAAACCACCCTAGCACCTATAAATATGGAATACTTCAAAGAAAAATATCCTATACTATTTCAAATTTGCATCAAAATGCCTTACCATGGAATGGGATTTGGTGCTAATGAACAAGGTGTTACAGAACCCATCCTGGTTGATCCTACATCTCCCAAGAAATATTCTCAACACTTTAGTTTAGGATATGCTCCACCGATTGTGACAATCCGTGGACGCACTAAAACTTTGGTATAGGTAATGGAATCCTCTTCTAGTGTTGAAAACATCACCCCGAGTGTCATCATAGCTTCATGTGAAGATCTTGATCTTTCACACATCTTTCTCGACAACGCCATCTTCGTTATTGACCTCCCCCTCATTCACCCTGAACTCATTGCTTGGGATTATCAAGGATCCCTGCCTCTCGACGTATTTCCACATGATGAGGCCCTCTTCACATTCCTTGAACTTTGTGACACCTCACAATATGACATATGTTTGCACGCTCATGCCTATTTTGGGGAAGAGGAGATCCTTAGTCCAAAAAAGTGAAAATAAAAAAATAGAAAATCGTCCCCTAGTGAAAACCTCTTTGAGGCACTTTCAGACACAAAAGAGAAAAATAAAGACGTATCTCCTAGTGAAAACCTCTCTGAGGCGCTAGAAGATGAGGATCTCCATCTTCCCTCCATACCATCCTACTGGAAAGAGCGTTCCAATATTCTAATTGAAGGTACCCAAGAAATCAATCTTGGCTCGCAAGAATTGCCCAAGTTCACACATCTAGCAAAAAGTCTCGACACTGAAGAAAAAGCCAACCTCTCCATAGTGCTTCATGAAGCACCTAATGTGTTCTCTTGGTGCTATGTCGACATGCCAGGATTCGATCCATCCTTGATTGTCCACCATCTTGTGGTACATCCCGATACAAGACCTGTTAAGCAAAAACTCTGTAAGATGCACCCACAAGTTGTCTTACTCGTCAAAGAAGAGCTACATAAGCTATTAGATGTTCGATTTATTTGCCCTATTGACTATCTAGAATTGGTCTCCAATATTGTTTTGGTTGCTAAGAAACCTAGGGCATCCGTTGTTGCACAGATTTCTGAGACCTTAACAAAGCATGTCTGAAGGATGATTTTCCGCTCCCCAACATTGACATGATTGTAGATCTCACAACAGGACATGAGATGCTTTCCCTCATGGATGGCTTCTCTGAGTACAATCAAATTAGGATCGCCTTTGAAGATCAACACAAAATCACTTTTACCTGTCCTTGGGGCACATATTGCTGGCAAGTCATGCCCTTTGGCCTAAAGAACGCGGGGGCAACCTATCAACATGCAATGACTACCATCTTCCATGACATGATACACAAGATAATGGAAGACTATGTAAACGATCTCCTAGGGAAATCTAGAACCAAGGAAGAACATCCTAAGGCCTTGCGAAAGATCTTTGCATGGCTCAGAGAGTACAAGCTTTGTCTCAACCCCAAGAAATGTGTCTTCGGCATAATATCAGGAAAGCTCTTGGGGTTCATTGTTTACCATAGAGGCATTGAGATGGATCCCACTAAAGTTATTGCTATAACAAAAATGCCTCCTCCCAAGACACTCAAATAGCTCCAAAGTCTCTAAGGAAAATTACTGGCTATTCATAGGTTCATTGCTCAACTCGCAAGAAAAATGTCACCCCTTCGCCCATTTGCTTTGCAAAGATGTACACTTTAAATGGGACCAAAATTGTCAACATGAATTTGATCGCATCAAGGATTATCTAGCTTCACCACCGGTCCTAATGGCACCTATCCCTGGAAAACCCTTATTATTATATATATTAGCAACTTTAATAGCACTGGGGGCACTTTTAGCACAATAGGATGATATCAGCTGTTAAAGGGCTATATACTACATTAGCAGGACTTTAGTCGGCTATGAGATTAACTACACCCCCATGGAACGCACTTGTCTAGCTATCATTTTCTGCTCCCAAAAGTTACGACACTACATGCTGAGTCATTCTATCAAGCTCATCTCTAAAGTCGACCCCCTCAAGTACCTGCTTTCCAGGACTTCACTCATAGGAAGAATGGTGAAATGGGTTATGTTGTTGAGCGAATTTGACATTGAGTATGTTGATTGATGAGCTATCAAAGGACAGGTTGTAGCAGATTAGCTGGTAGAAGCACCCCTCACTGATTATCAGCCGTTATCCATTAACTTCCCAGATGAGTCCATCTTAACCATGATAGAATCAACAAACTGGAAATTATACTTTGATGGATCCTTAACCAATCATGGTTCAAGAGCAGGAACATTATTGGTGACCCCGCAAAGCGACTATATACCTAAAGCATATAGGCTTGCTTTCCCATGCACAAATAATGTGGCTGAATACGAAGCTTTGATCATTGGTCTTGAAACAATAGTACAATGGAATATCTTGTAGCTACATGTCTATGGAGACTCTCAATTAATCATCAAACAAGTGAATGATGAGTTTCTCACAAAGGATGATAAGCTAATGCCCTATAAGAAAATGGTTGATGAATACACACTATTCTTCACCTACATACAATTTGAATAGGTCCCTCACCTTTACAACAAAGTAGTTGATGCCATGGCTACTATTGGTTCCCTCTTGGATATGCCTCATGATAGTCATCAGTGCGAGTTTCTCATGGAATAGCTCCTAATGCCAGCATATTGTGTCGCAGAGTCAAAATTCGTTTGTAAGATTGTTGGTCTAGAAAATCCTACAAACAAATTTCACACCTACCTTCAACATCACACCTTTCCACCCGAATCCACCCATAAACAACAACAATCGCTCATTCAACAAGCTACTCGCTACACTATCCTTACCGATATTCTCTATCACCAAAGCTATGATGGCACTCTTCTTCAATGTTTAAACATGGAAGATGTTTCTCTTGCCTTACACGAAGTCCACATAGGTATCTACGGAGTGCACACAAGTGGTATTGTCCTGGCCAAGAAGCTCTTGCGTAATGGATATTACTGGCCTACTATAGAACATGAAGCATGTGAGTACGTGAAGAAGCATAAGCTCTGTCAGCAGCATGGAGATCTCATTCACGCTCCCTCTCAGGCGTTGCAACCTATCACCACACCATGGCCTTTCTCTCAGTGGGGCCTAGATCTCGTTGGCAAAATCCATCCATCCTCATCCAACGAACACAAATTCATCATCACCGCCACTGAATATTTCACTAAGTGGGTTGAAGCCATTCCTCTCACTTTCACCACTGGAAACCAAATCGCTAAGTTCATCTTCTACCATATCATCTACCGTTATGGTATTCCATCCGCCATTGTCACCGATAATGGTAAACCTTTCAAAAACCATGATGTTTGGGACCTTTGTGAATAATTCCACATCCAACATCATTGGTCCACTCCATATTATCCACAAGGTAACGGACAAGCTAAGGCAACTAACAAAACCTTACTCAAAATCCTCAAGATAGTTGTCAATGAAACTAGTCGTGATTGGCACCTCCATATTCAACCCATATTCATCTCACCCTTTGGGCTTACTGCACTAGCATCCACATACCTACAGGAGCTACACCCTATTCCTTAGTCTTCAGAGCTGAAGCTATCCTGCCAATAGAGATCGAATTGCACTCACTATGCATCTCCTTGTGTAATGTTATCACTGATGAGGAATATCGTATTGCATGCCTGTAAGAGCTCGAGCTATTGGATGAACGTTGCCTCAATGCCCTCAATCATCTCCAAGCATACCAAAATCAGCTTCGCAGATCCTACAACAAGAAGATCCATGCTAGAGAATTTGCAGTAGGAGACTTGGTCCTGAAAGAAAATCAAAGGAATCTATCTGAGCAAGAAAAGAAAGGGAAATTTGAGCCTAATTGGCTAGGACCCTACATTGTAACTACAAAGTATGGCTCTAGAGCATACTGCCTTTCCACTCTTGAAGGGGAGGAGCTTGACGAGCCTATGAATATCATAAACTTGAAGCGGTTCCATAGTTAGTCTACTGAATATCCTATAGCAAAAACACAAAAAAATCAAAAAAATAGTAAAGAGAAATAATCTGTCCTATGGTGAAAACCACTTCTTGTGGCACCTTGGATAAGTACCATGATGAAAACCTGCTTGTAGGCATCATGTGTAGGTTTAACCTGGATCCATTGTTCAAGCCACCTTCCCATCATCATCCGCACTATCCAGCATATCTCATGATCCCCTCATCTGAGCTTCAGAGAAAACCCATCATCTGAGCTTCCATTGTCCATCATTCCGAAAATATCTCTCATATCTGAAAACAACCTTCGATGCTACTAACATACACCTGATTCTCCTCATCCATCCCTAACCTTGGTCCCTTTAGTGGTTTCACATAGACATCACATCTTTACACTACTGTTTCACCTCACCAACACCATCCCCACCATGGTTTTTCATATCATGATACAGTCAGAAAATTGACATCCACATACTCTAAACCAAACCTCATCATTCCACATGAACCAACCCCTATCTCTGTTGAAATTAAGGAACACTGAGAGGGGGGGTGAATCAGTGTTCTGCAAAACTTATTATTTTGTTCCTTTATCAATTTACCACATACATTCAAAAGAAAGAAACATGAACTCAAGAACAATAGCAAAAAAATCATTACACATGAACACCAAGATTTTTACGTGGAAACCCGGTTAAGGGAAAAACCATGGTGGGGGTTAACCCACAAGATTTTATACTCTTTTAAAAGTATTACAAATGGGAAGGCACATGCCTTCGCGCACACTACCCAGAGCTCACTGCTCAAAAGAGGCTCACTGCCTACAAGATTGATTACAAGAGTTTATAGGAATACTTGAACTGAAGAATAGCATCTAACAATGCAAGATTATAGTTTCGGTTAGGATCAATATACTGACTTCACACACTTCATCTCTTACTGCCTTGTTTTATCGTTCTGCCATAATCCAAGCTTTAGATCTCTACTTTGCCCTTGATACTACCACACTTTGCACCTCTCATCTCATATTTGCACAACCATATCACAAAATGCTTGCATCCATCGATTATATATATCCGCTACATGAAATTACATCAACTACAGTCAGCCTTAAGAAAACTTGGAAACTATTTCAAGAACATTGTTCTATCGGCTGAATCCATGCACAAATATCAATGTAGACCAAGACTTATGTATCCAAGTTACCTCACATGTTGGCCAATATTACTGGATCTCATACATTACTCAACCAATCACTTTTCTCAATCCACACAAGGATCAAACACCAAGTCAGTCTGTTCTTCACCAGACTGAACTGTCTAACCAAAACCTGATACTCAAATGCTTGTAACTTACACTCCCTTCATCATCAGAGGCTAAAATCTTGGATTTAGGTAACCCTAACATCCCTTAACATTCCCTCAGATCCGCAACACAATATGATTTCTTGTGGAGAAATGCGGACCAAAATGTTAAACCCTGTCATATGCCCTGTTCCTGTCTAATTTGACTTCCTGTATGAACAGATGGTACAATGTGAAAGTGTAAGATGAATTTAGTTGCCATCAATGACAACATCTGACATGCCTAGCAATGTCTCTTACCAACAATCTCTACATCATCAAGTTTCCCAGAACTACATATCATCACCACCTACATTGTAATGTGCCTTAATCCTGTGGATACAGGGTATGTAGGCAGTCTAGAATGTGAAGGAAGTATCTAGTACATAGGTACATACAATACACCCATCCAACCCATTTGGATGGTCCCACATTCCTGAGCTTGTTGATTGCATTTGATCTACAAATGATACACTTGCTAGACGTCCTATCAAAGCATAACACTCTCATGAGAAATATTTCACCAACAGATGGGCTTTTCTATAACTAGAGGCCTATGTCCCCCGCCTATCTTTAGTTTATCTTAATCCACCATCAATTCTTGTCCTAGGATGCATCCTTCCTACAATGGAAAAAATCATCAATCCTCCATCCATCCTTTGGCAAGAGATACAATAGCTGTGTGTTTTGGGTCAGTCAGCCTTTTGGTCTTTGATTTTTATTTTGTGCACCATTCTTGGATTATTTCAAAGCTGTCTTGATCTCATTATATCATGACATGTGGAGAAAAATTTAGAATGGGGCATAGTCATTGCTTTCGTATGCCATGCTTATGGGAAGTTCTCATTTCTCCATCATAGTATTCATATCTTGTGAATTGTAGGGTTAGTTCTGGCATAGTATCCCCCCTTTGCATCTAAGGTTCTTTATACCTTTGGTGTACTAAGGGTTTATGCTTTGAATCTCCCTCGTTCGTCTAGACAAGGTTGTACTATTATGGGCATGCATGGGTTCATCCTATTGTTTGCAATGTCAAGTCTTATGCATGGATGCCTTGCCACCTTGGTTCCACATACCCTGGTGCATAACATCCTATGCTATATCAACAGTAGCACTCAATTGTTATTGGCATAATGTCTCCATATGATGTCATCCCTTTATCCTACGCATTTATATTTACCCTCATCACCCCATCCCTCTACTTTTGCTTCAAAATTCACCAACACCTACATTTTTCCCCCGCACCCACCTTGCCCTGCTAAAATTGTGGCTAGGCGTCCCTATGCCCGGCCCCATCCCACTAACCCTACGATGGGCCCGCCTTAGGGCAGGGTGCCCCTTGCCCAACCTGCATTATCCCAACCAAGGCAACATCCATAAAAATCAAATAAAAAATGAAAAATAATCAAAAATCAAATTAAAAATTAAAAAATCATCAAAAATCAAATAACAAATCAAAAAATTCCAAAAAAAATCATCCTATCCCCCGGCTAAGCACTATTCACCCGGGCCAGTGCCCTTTGGCGTCCACTCGGGCTGATCGACGTCGGGCCGATGCCTTAGCCTCCGGTTGGGCGCCGCTCGGTCGGATGGGGCGCCCTTTGGCCGACCGGGGCGATCAGTGTCGAGCTGGGCACCCTTGAGCACCCGACCGAGGTGATCGGCGCCCTGGCCCCCGATCGGGCACCAATCGCCTAGGCCAGGTACCCTTGAGCGCCCGACCAAGTGGATCGGCGTCAAGCCAAGTGCCATGACACTTGACTAGGCGTCGATCCCCCCCTCAATCGCGCTAAACTGGCCCCCGACCAGGTGCCGATCGCCCGGGCTGGGTGCCCTTGAGCTCCCGACCAAGCGGATCGACACTGGGCTAGGTGCCAGGGCACTCAACTAGGCACCAATCTCCCCTCAACCATCCTAAAACAATAAAAATCTACCTAAAACTTTTTACACGCTAAAATCATAATACACCCATTCAAATGTTGTCTCCCCTCCCCCTAGGTTTTCCAAACCCTAGTTTGACCTAACCTTCATCCTTTAGCACCATCTATTCATCCTTTAGCACCATTTCCCTTTGTTTTAGCACCATTTTCCTCCGTGTCCAAAAATCAAACTTCCCCATCAAAACATCAAATTTATAAGCCTATTTCTCAAAAAAATTCCAGCCGGGGGCTACGCCCTCGAACCCCTGTCAACATGGGGGTCGCATCCGGCCCCCTGCACCCCCCTCACATTGGGCTAGGTTTTTTCTCCCAACACTGCTACACCACCCCCTCCATTTTCCCTCTTTTCGAGAGATCACCGAAAAAAATTATTTTTTCGACCGATCTCTCGAGGGGGCATCCCCTGGTCACCCACTTTCCTCCTATTCATCTACCAGGGCATATTTTAAAAAAAAAAATATATTATTTGACATCCTGTCAACCGCGATAGCTATGATGCCATATCAAAGAGGGGCAAAATGTAGATGTCTGAAAATGGTCACAACCACTTTCATCCACCTACGCAATCCAACCCTAATTCACCTGCATCACTTCATTCGACCCAATTATTAATTAAATAATTTTTAATTATTTAATTAATTTATTCTGAACCTTTTCTCTTTCACAAAAAATTAAATTCATCTACTATAGTTTAAAAATTAAATATTTTTGACTATAGTCCATAAATCACATTTCAAAATTAAATAAGTTATCAAATTTATTTAATTCTCTATTTTGTTCACTTTTGATTACTTTTTGTAATCATCATTATCTTCTTCTAATCCATGTGCACATGAATTAATTTTAATAATTCATCATTGCAAACCCCCATGTTTCTAGAAGTCCAATTTTCATCCTATGTACATACATGTACATGACAAGTGGTACCTTGGAAGCATGGTCAAATCTTCCATAAAGTGTACATTTGTCCTACTTCTTCCACCCCACTCCATGTGTCACTATTATGCTAATTTAAAATTACATGTGGCATTATTTGAACATTGTTTTTCTAATTTTAAATTCCACTTGTCCTCTCCATGGAATTCAAAATTCCTCACAAAATCCAACCCTTACCTTTTCATAAATGAGTCCTTACATGTCATACACCTACCCAATCCTAGCCATCCATCCATTCAAACTTGCAATCTCATCCATTGATCATCCCTTGAATCTTGGAGAAAACTTCTCATCCAATCCTAGCTTGCCATTTGTTCAAATCTCCTTGCTTGAGGATCCTCAAGCAATCTCTACCATTGATCCTCCAAATTGATCCTAGCCCTTCAATCACATCCCCAAAAATCTATAAATTGAGGCCTCCACCTCCCATTTCAACAAGCCATCATATGCAAAGAAACTCTGTCCAATTGAGTGTTCAACATCAACAGAATTAGTGCAATTCTAATAGTATAGCATAATATATCATAGTATATCATCTATTAGGGTATATCACTACTAATAGGCTTAGATAGGGTGCAATTTACATAGTTAGTGTATTAGTAGTTTAGCTCAATCTTGAGGTCCCTTGGACTTGGGATTGGGTGCAATTAGGATAGTTAGCATCCAATTTAGGATCCCACTTTCATAGGTAGACAACATGCTCCTCAATTAAGGAGGTCTACTCGGGAGAAAAGGCATCCATCTAAATTTGATGATTATGAGCTATTACTTTCTGATGAAGCAAATCCTACAACTTTTAAACAGGCTTGAAAAGATGAAAATTTAGTAAAATGGATGGAGGCAATGCAAGATGAAATGGAGTCTTTGAAGACAAATGATACATGGGATTTGGTTACCCTTCTGCCAAATCAAAAACCACTCAAGAATAAATGGGTGTATCGACTGAAAGAAAAAGATGGAGGTAGTAAATGCTACTAGGACAGATTAGTTGTGAAAGGTTTTGACCAGAAAAAGGGGATTGATTTCAATGAAATTTTTTCACTAGTTGTCAAGATGATAACCATTCGAACAGTTTTGGGCTTGTCAGCTGTTTGGGATCTTGAGCTTGAGCAACTTGACATCAAAACAACATTTCTTCATGGGGATATTGATGAGGAGTTGTCTATGGAGCAGCCTGAAGGTTTTGCTAAATAGGGTTAGGAACATTTATATTGCAAATTGAAGCAGAGCTTGTATGGGCTCAAGCAAGTTCTGAGGTAGTGGTATCTTAAATTCAACAGCTTCATGACTGAGCAACACTTTATTTGTTGTGAATCAGACCCATGTGTTTACTATAAGAAGCTTGCAAATGGTGAGTTTGTTATGCTTTTGCTTTATGTTGATAATATGTTGGTTACTGGCACTAGTGTGAGGATAGTTCGTAAAGTAAAGCAACATTTGGCTCAACATTTTGCCATGAAAGATTTAGGGGCAGCGAAGAGGATTCTTGGGATGCAAATAATTAGGGATAGATAGAAGAGAGAAATCAAATTATCTCAAGAAAAATATATTGCCAAAGTCTTGGATAGATTCAACATGAAAAATGCCAAGTCTGTTAGTACTCCATTAGCTGATCACTTTCGATTATCATTAGCTTTGTGTCCTCAAACTCAAGAAGATCAAGAACACATGCAAGGTGTTCCATATTTATCAGTAGTCAAGAGTCTTATGTATGCCATAGTTTGTACTTGTTCGGATATTGCTCATGCAGTGGGAGTTGTGAGCAAATTTATGAGTAATCTGGGCAAATCTCATTGGTAGGGGGTTACAATACTTGAAAGGTACATTGGATCATGTTTTATGTTTTGGAGGAAAGGATACTCAACTACGAGGTTATGTTGATTCTGATATGGCTGGATATTTAGACAAACTAAGGTCTACTACAGGTTATGTGTTTACATTTGTCGGGGCTGCCATTAGTTGGGTTTCACGGTTGCAACAGTTGGTTGCACTCTCATCTACAGAGGCAGAATATATTGCTCTCACCAAAGAAGCAAGGAAATAGTAAGGTTACAGCGGTTATTGGGAGAATTGTGGTGTAAGCAATTAGTTTTCACTTTGTTTTGTGATAGCAATAGTGTTATTCACTTGGCCAAGAATTCTGCTTTTCATAATAGGACCAAGCATATAGAACTGACATATCATTTTATTTGCCATGTTCTTGATGATGGTAAGCTGCAGGTGGAGAAAATTGATACTAAAGTGAACCCGGCGGATGCATTGATGAAGGTAGTACCAAGGGAGAAGTTTGAATTTTGTAGAGCTTCTCTCAGCATTTTGAAGAAGTGACAATAAGAACCAAGTAGGGGAATATCTGGTATGTTGCAGTAGTCATTGGACTTCAAGTGGGAGATTGTTGGGTATATGAAGCCCAATGGTTTCTTCCTGTCCATTAACTCTCGTGGCTCTTCATATTCTTTCTTGAAGGCACGTTATTATTTGAACTTGGTAATGCATAAGTTGCTGGAAGATGTATTTGTTGTAGCATATGGATGACTGTAAAAACAAAGATCAATAAAGATTTTCCCCTACCTTTTGTGGATGTATCCTTTGATGGTGAATCACGTTAAATTGGTGTTCATCAAAGAGACTGATCCTTATTTTAGTAATAATGTAATTTTACAACGTGCTTTTGCAACTTGCAATTTTCTTGACACATAAATGAATCATCTTTTTATTAGTTTTTAATAATTTATTCATGTATAGTCATTAGGATAATACAGTTGGTTCCTTTTCTCTATTAGTTCTGGGTTGTCAGTTCTATTTCTCCCTTATGATATGATGCTACAGAAGGGACAAAACATGGTTCTTGGAACAATAAATTTAACTTATATAACTCAAGAAATCTTATAAATCAATTCTATAGAACCTCTCCATACTTTAGGTTGAGAAATCTTGATAAAGCTCTCAACAGTAAACAGCTGCCATGTTTACTACTTGGGGCTTTAGGTGCTCCAAATAACAAAGAATGTGTTAGTTGTTTAATCTTTACTTTAGAGAAAAGACATAAGAGTTTATGGCATCAAGGAACTTTGAAATAGGCCTATTTTACATCATAGGCTATTTTAGCATTTCTAGAAGTATAGATTAAGTTTTAAGAGATTTATGTGATTACTGTCATGTTGTCTTAAAATTCCCCGTGACATCTATTACTGTAAACTCTCTCTTCGACTAGAGTACATGATACAAATTGGTATAAAAACTATATGTTGTGTACTGCCTTGTGAATGACTTTTGAAAACATTATCTTTGCGTTACTTCATCTGACAGATATGAAAATCAAGAATAGTGCCTACTTTCAAGGAGACATCTGAGCTTGGTATCTTAAGGGGGCAAGAAATTATGCGATTGAATATTTATTAACTAACAATCACACTAACCTTACTTTTTGCTTTCTTTTCCATATTTTTCATTTCTTATTTCATGATTGTTGCTGGATAATAGATGACATTTGTGTCTCCACTCAAATATAACTATCCAAGCATAGGGTTTTAGAGAAGGGGCTTCTCTTTCTGCTTCTAGTTTTATTTTGAATTGGAAAATAATAGTTAACATGAATCTATCTTTATAAATCTTTCACTCTTCCTACTTCCAATTGGAATCTCAGATTCCATTTTAACTTAAGATGTCACTAGCTATTAGTTTTTTAAAGTCTAAATTGTCTGTATGAAGCATATTATAAAGATGATCTATAGGTTTCTATGAATCTAGTTTAAATTTTCTTGTGCTGATAAAAAAGCTCGTTGTTTTGTTTGTAGAAACCTGACAATAAGTTTATTTCAACTCAAGATTTTGCTTTTGGATTTAATAGCTCTTGTGTTGATAAAAAAACTCCTTGTTTTGTTTGTAGAAACATGAGAATAAGTTTATTTCTACTCAAGATTTTGCTTTTAGATTTAATAGCAAGAGGTCATTCATGTACATGTAAATTTAAAATGCTTTTTTTCCTTAAAACATTCTCATATTATATCTTTTTGGTGGAAACCATGGAGTTGTCTTGGTTTCATGCCAATGTTTTTAGTGCTAGACAATTTTAGTGGAGATGAATACATGTCTATATGTTTTTTTCTATGGTTATCAGGAAAAATCATTCATTATTGTTGTGTCATTATCTTATTGTCTATTTCTAGGTTTTGGCTATTGACAAGCCACATTGCAACACTCTATCTAAATATCATCCACTTTAATGGTTAAACAGTCAATAGTAATTTTACACCTCATCCACAAACAAAAGTGGTAAATATTTGTCCTATTTTTATTGGCCAAAATTGACCTTTGACTGTTGAAGTGGATGATGTTTAAGAATACTCACATTGCAATTGGAAATAATTTTGTATCCATTTTGAAAAAAATTCTATCAAAGCAATGATAAATATTTTCCTAGTTGAACAATAGCCAAAAATGTAGAAACTAGTTTAAAGTTTCTTGTTTTGATAAAAAAAGCTCCTTGTTTTGTTTGTAGAAACTTGAGAATAAGTTTATTCTACTCAAGATTTTGCTTTTAGATTTAATAGCTCTTGTGTTGATAAAAAAGCTCCTTGTTTTGTTTGTAGAAACCTAAGAATAAGTTTTTTTCTACTCAAGATTTTTCTTTTAGATTTAATAGCAAGAGGTCATTCATGTACATGTAAATTTAAAATGCCTTTTTTTCCTTGAAACATCCTCATATTATAGGTTTTTGGTGGAAACCCATGGAGTGGCCTCGGTTTCATGCTGATGTTTTTAGTGCTAGACAATTTTAGTGGAGATGAATACATGCGTATATGTTTGTTTATATTGTTATCAGGAAAAATCATTCATTATTGTTGTGTCATTATCTTATTGTCTACTTCTAGGTTTTGGCTATTGACAAACCACATTGCAACACTCTTATCTAAATATCATCCACTTCAATGGTTAAACAGTCAATAGTAATTTTACACCTCATCCACAAAAAAGGTGGTAAATATTTGTCCTATTTTTATTGGCCAAAATTGACCTTTGACTGTTAAAGTGGATGATGTTTAAGAATACCTACATTGCAATTGGAATTAATTTTGTAATGATTTTCAAAACAATTCTCTTGAAGCAATGATAAATATTTTCCTAGTTGAAAAATAGCCAGAAATAACATTGAGCATCAAATTTAAATGTTCGTCTTGATGGACCTAATATTGTTTGAAATCTCCTAATAGTTCATTTGGACCCAATTATTTTTATATTTAATTATGGGTTGGAAAAACTTGAGTTCTTTAAATTAGAATAATAGTTCATCCATAAAATTATAATCAAAGGAAAGGTCTTTTATTTATGGATTTAATGAAACAAACAAATAACATGACTTTCCCTAACTACTTATTTAATTGAGTTGGACTAACCAAGAGATAAAAGGAAGGAAAATGGATGGAGTTGTTATTATGATCGGCTTCACATTGGCCATAATGATCTACAATGCAACATTCAATAACATTACGACTTCGTATTCTTATTCAAAAAATGCATTAGATGGTCTTAATAAGTATGAAGTGGGAGGAATATTTGATATTCTCAAGGTATTCATGGTAGAGGAGAAAGACAAAACAACCATAATGGTGGGTGATACTAATGGTATTGATTAAAGGAATGTTGAAGTTCATGGTAGAGGAGAAAGAAGCAACAAGCATAATGATGGGTGATACTAATGGTATTGATTAAAGGAATGTTGAAGTTCTATTATCCTCTAGATACAACATTATGATTGACACAAACATCTCCTTATCCACTTGCAGGGAAAATAACTCAGAGAATATCTATCTGGGGAAAGGTATTTGGTGCAAAAAATTCAGTAAGAGAGCTATTATGATAATCCTCCATTAGTTACAACTGGAAGGTATGATTTCTCTATCTTTATGAGGTTTTTCTTTAATGCATAACTTGATTCTCTCTATAAACTCTTTCATATGAAGGATTCCACAACTTGGAGAGCTCAACATGTTGAGGGTATTAGACCTTAGCACTAACTTACTCCTAGGTGTCATTCCAATTTTTTAGCCAATTGCACATGCCTTCAATATATTGGACTTGCACAAAACCAGTTGATGGGGGCTAATATAATTGTGTTGCTCAAGAAAGCTATGTTGCAAATATGTGCCTAAGTGGGTTTGCATTGATGTCAACATATCCTTCTTGCCATTGGTGTCATCTGTATCCTATTTTGCTGTCTACATAGAAGACCAGACTGTTGAGGATATTGAAAACATTAATGACAATCAATGCATGCAGATCATGTGGCTATGTAGAGGATTATCAGAGATTGCTCCAGTTAAGATTTGAGAAATCTGCATGAAGATTTGAAGGAGTTATGGCCATCTGAGTAGAACCGGCTCCTGCAATAGTTAGGAAAGACAGAGTGACAGGAAAGAGGCCTGGATTGCTCCGGTAATATAAAATTGTGACCTACAGATTTGAAGGCATGTTTGGGAAGTCAATGTGTATCATCAACACCAATGGTTCATGGTTTGGAGGTCCACAAGCTATCCTTCTAGTTTGACAGTCATGGCAGAGTGTTTATTGAGGTTCCTGAGGAAGATTCAAATGCTTCTGATAATTTGGTTTAGAATGGATGTTATTGGTGAATTCAATGTGCTTGTGGAGGTCTTTGGATCATATGGCTACTATGTTAGAGGTCCACATTGAAGTTTGAGCTTGTTGATTGAAGATTTTCTCTTTGAGGTTGGTGTTCTTCCCAGTCTTGGTCGACCAGATGTTCCTAGCCTGTTGCGGATGCCTTAGAGTAATTTTATGAAGTGTGGAGTGATTGTAGAAGAATATTCAAGTCTCAATTGTGTTTGGCCGACAGTGTGATGATCCGCGTTAAGGTTAGCCGACCTTGTTGATCATTCCAAGGTTGATGAAGTATATAAATACTTGTTGAAGAGGTATTGAAATTATCCTTGTGCAAAACAAATCAATCCGAAGAAAGGATTAGGAGTATAGTAGAGAAGGAAAGGAGCGAGAGTGGTATAGAGTGTGAATAAGAATTTGGGGCAGAGTGAAAGTTCTTGAGCATTCATTGAAACTGAATCAGGCATGAAGTAGATGCTATTTCTCAGTTAATTCTTTCTAAATAAATTTTGTAGGAAGTGAGCCTCTCTTTTGAGCAGTGAGATCTGGGCAGTGCGCTCGAAGGCATGTGCCTTCTATTTTACTAAGTACTTTTAACAAGGTACACATTTTTTGGGTTAACCCCCACCGTGGTTTTTCCCTTAACTGGGTTTCCACGTCAAAATCTTGGTGTTAAATGTGTTGATTATATTTCTACTCTTATGTTGTTGATCTATGCTTTAATGTTTACATCACTAATTTGATAGTAAGATAATAAAGAAGGTTAAAAGAAGAAAAGTTTTTATTGTGGGACAACTGATTCACCCCCCTCTTAGTTGTCTAGTTCCAACAATTGGTATCAGAGCCAGATCCTCTCATAAAAGCCTAACCGCTTAAGGAGATCCAGGATGTCAACCTATAAGAAGGATAGTCCAAGATTTGATGGAACAAATTATTCTGTTTGGAAAAATTGCATGGAGTGTCATTTGCAATGCATGGGCGATGCTTATTGGGCAATAACCAATGTTGAGTATAAATGTCTGGAGAAAGGTCCTTCAACTCCTGATCAAATCAAAGATGTTGAAAATAATCTTCAAGCTAAAGAAGCCTTGTTGAGTGCCCTTACTGATTTAGAGATGACAAATGTCTTTGGTCTAAAAACTGCTTATGAAATCTAGAAAAAGTTAGAGTTTCTGTATGAAGGTGATAAATATGTCAAATGTGCAAAGCTACAAAGTCTGAGAGGAAAATTGAAACTATGAGGATGAGCGAAGATGAAAACATCACAATCTACATGCAAAAGATAAATGAACTTGTGTGTGGCATTAGGTGTGCTGGTGGAACTTTGGAAGAAGTAGAAATTGTATCAAAAGTACTCAGATCTTTACCGGATTCATACAAACATAAGGTTGCAGCTATAGAAGAGATCCGGATAGTCTCAGAAGTTACAAGAGATCATTTGGTTGGCAAGATTTCATCTTTTGAATTAAGTGAGTTTGGTGATTCTCTTCCCAAGTCTGAATCTGCATTTAAGGCCAGTGTGTATGGAAAATAAAGATATGATCTAGGTGAAAGTTCCTCTGCAAGGTCAAATAGATTTATGAAGACAAGAAAGGATCTTGAAGATGTTGAAATAGAAACAATAGATCTTGAAGCTCTTATTGCCAGAAGAATGCCAAGAGGATCTGGTAAGTATGAAGGAAAATTACCACTCAAATGTTTTGCTTGTAATAAGATTGGTCATTTTGCCTCAAGATGTCCAGAAAGGTTTTCAAAACCAAACCCTAATAGGTATAAAGGTTAGAAGAAATGTTACTATGTTCAAGAAAATGGAGAAGAAGGGGTAACAGCTGATGAATCTGATCATGGAGGCTCCTCTGAAAATGATTGGGTGTTTATTGCTAGCAAAGAAGAAGATCCAGTGTCTATTGAATTTGCTAACTGTAAAAATGTGGAAAGCGCCTTGGTTGCTTAGGTTATTGAAAAGGATGAATGGGTGATTGATAGTGGATGTTCTCATCATATGACTGGTGACAAGAGTAAGTTTGTAAATTTTGAAAACTACGAAGGAGGACTTGTAAAATTTGGAGACAACTCAGTTGGTAGAATCTGTGGTAGAGGATCCATCTCTTTTGATGGCAAGAACAGTACCAATGATGTTCTGTATGTGGAAGGACTGAAACATAATCTTCTTAGTGTTGGACAATTGGTTGACAAGGGTTATAATCTTTGGTTCAAGGATGGTAAATGCAGAATCTTAGAAAACTCCAGAACTGAAATTGCATCCGGTACATAAACCAGAGGTAACATCTTTCACTTAAGTAGTTCTGGGAAAAGTTGTTTGATTGCTCAGACAGATCAAAGTTGGCTATGGCATAGGAGGATGTGTCATGTGAATTTTGACAACATTGTCAAAATAAGTTCCACTCAAGCTGTAAGAGATCTTCCAAGACTTGTGAAACCTAATAACATATGTAGAGAGTGTCAATTGGGCAAACATAACAAAATTTCATTCAAGAGTAAGGAACAAGGTTCAAGTGAGAGATTGGAACTGGTACATACTGATCTCTGTGGTCCTGCTAGAATTAGGAGTGTGCAAGGAGACAGATATTTTATGTTGTTAATTGATGATTACTCCCGGATGATGTGGGTAACGTTTCTAAAAGAAAGATCAGAAGCCCTTGACAAGTTTAAAGTGTTCAAGATGATGGTTGGAAATGAGATTGGTAGGAAATTAAAATGTCTGAGATCTAATAGAGGTGGAGAATTTACCTCCGATGAGTTTGATGCTTTCTGTGAAAAACATGGAATAAAAGACAGTTATCTGCTCCTAGGACTCCTCAGTAAAATGGAGTTGTGGAAAGAAAGAACCAGACCATTCAAGAAGCTGCTAGAACCATGATGATGGAAACAAATTTCCTCAAGTTTATTGGAGAGAAGTTGTGAGTATTACTGTCTACACTCTTAACCGGGTGCAGATCAAAGGAAATTCTAGTAAGACTCCTTATGAACTTTGGTTTGGTCATCCTCCTACTATGAGATACTTCAGAGTCTTTGGTAGTAAATGTTATATCAAAAGAGACGAGGATTTAGGTAAGTGTAATGTCAGAAAATGTCTCCTTGGGGGCTTTTCCCTTATAAGGTTTAGCTCCCAAGTCTTTAGAGTGCATTTAGGACATCTTAGTTCATATTTTGGCATCCTGATGGAATGAGACCTGGGTTTCATGGCAAATGGGACCTAGGAGGACCCCTTGAGTTGTACCCTACCTAAAATAGAGGGGAGGACTTGGGCGCCCATGCCCTAGTCCTACTCTATTTTAGGACAGCTCCAATTTCTGGGTGTCAATTTATGACCGTTAGTTGGTTCTTTTGCCGACACGGTAAAGTTTGATTTTTAAAATCTTGGCGGGAATACTTGTAGGTGCATATATAAGCATGTTTAGGCATTCATTTGTAAACTAGATTTCAATTAGATGGCAATTATGATGTTCAAGTGTTCTCAAGGTGATTCAAGGCTTTCTATTGTGTTGCAAGAGTAGGCTTATATGTTTTGTGTGTTGATATTTGTAGATTTGAGCATCAATCTCCTCATGGCATGAAGAGCATCTTCCTCCATGAGAGTTTCACTACAAGGTGACATATTATTGTGTTTTTATCATTGATTCCTTTATTTTTTGCCTCTGCCTCACAAGGGCATGCCCTCTTTATCTAACAACGGTGTTCAGAGACTTAAGTGTCCTCTGGGGCTTGACTGAGGCAAGCCTCTAAACACCACAACCCCCAAACCAAGTCTTATGATTGTAGGTTATAGGTGTCGCATTTGGAAAAAGTGGAGTTACAGGAAGGAGTGGTAGGCACCAAGGATTTGGCATCTAAAGAAAAGTTAGACAAAGGAGCACTTCTAGGACTAGGGCACCCGCAAAAGTGTCCTCCGTAAATAGATTTCAGAAAACAAAAGTTACAGGGCTGATCAGTGTCGGAAGGAGGTCTAGATTCCCTAAAAAAGTAGGTACCTTGGACTTGGGCACCCGCACTAGTGTCCCTAACTATTCCACCTTAGAACCTCAAAAATAGGTATTCTGTGATTTGTTATTTTACTCCCGTTTATAAGAGCTTTTCTGTCTTTCGTCAATTTGTTGCCGTATTTGCATAATTAGCATTTTAATGGTTAATTGGACATAAGAGAAGGAAAGATTGATAATTAATTACCTAATCCAAGTTTCCCTACATCTACAAGTGACCTAGGGTATGATGGTGCTTGCCACTCAACCCTAGATCCTTCAATGTATAGTGGAGAGGCGGATTTAAACATCTGAACATTAAAATATTGACAAATCCAATTTTCCACTAAACATTTTGGTGAACCCGTGTTTTTGGACTTAAATTGCAACTTGTTGAGTGTTTGTCTTCAGATTTGGATTGATTTCATTTATTCATTTGGTCATTTATTTTATTGCATTGAGAAAAAAATTCAAAAAAATTGAAAAATTGGAAAAATATAAAAAAATTGCATTGTTTGGCTTACTAAATTGTATCAATTCTTCCTAAATTTTCCTAATTCATGATTTTTACATCAGATCTGATATAAATTACAGAAAAATCTAAAAAATCATAAATTTACATTGCATTTTCATCATTTAATTGCTAGGGTTTTGTGGAAAATTTGACAATTTTATATAACCTAGTAATTCCAAAATCTAGGGTTTGTAGGCAAAATATTTTATCAGATTTTTCTACTGATTTTAGAGGCTCATTCAAATTTTCATTTGGCTGTAGTCTTTCATTTTAGTGTGAATTTTCATTTAGACTTAAAATATTTGCATTTTTACATAGAAAATTTCAACAAAAAACTAGCAATTTTGATACATTTTCATTAAATTTGCATAGGCATTTTGCTTGTTAAGGCTTGAAAATTATTTTTAGATCTGAGAGAATTTAATTTTCATCATAAATCAAACTTCAAAACATTTGCATAACATTTTGTGTCAAGATCTTAAACCTAGGGCTTCAAAAACAAAGATTTTCACTAAAATCGACCTTATCGACTCTCCAAACTTGCACTATAGGTGTGTTGTGAAGGATATTTTTGCATTAATTTTCTGTTATCAGGGTATTAATTTTTTTTCCCTTATAAAAAGCTTCACAACACCCTTTTATTGGGCTCTTGTAGTGAAAATTTGGCAAAAAACCACACATTTTGGCTATTTTGGCCCTAGGGTTTGACCTAGTTTACACCTCAATTGTGTTGTGATCAATTTTATGGATTGAGGTGACTAATATTATTGATATTATTTGTTATACCTCCTAAAATTACTTACAACACCCCTTTTTCTAGGTCTTGGAATTGAAAAACTGTGAAAAATAGCCTATTTTTGCTATATTTTCACTAGGGTTTGACCTTAAGTGTGCTAAACCGTGTTGTGTTGAATATTTTGGCACCAAGTGGTTGTTATTACTGATATTATTTGTTGTCCATCATTATTTTCCTCACAACACCCTTTGTTATGCTCTTTTGCAATGAATTTTGGTGAAAAAAGTGCCTATTTCAACATATTTTCACTATATTTTGACTTGGCATTATCTTGGATTTGCATCAAGAGTGTGTTGAGAGTGATTATATTGTTGTTTTGGACTGATATCAGACATATAATTGGCTTCCCTTGACTGAAATCATTACAACATCCTTTGTTTTATTCATTGGCATTGAAAAGTATCGAAAAAATCAAGCATTCTTGCGTATATTTGGCATTCATGGATTCTCCTAAAGGTACATATTTAGAAGATTTATATGAGTACATTGTGAACTATGATAATTTTTGCAAATTCACTAACAAGTATCCTCAAGTCTTGCATCAAATTGCATACATCTATGACATTGACATAACCAATAGTGCTACATGTGATATTCTTCGATCAATAGCCTACTTTGATAACTTTGTGATACTGTGGATGTTTTTCCTTCAATCATGGATAATCTAAAAAAGTTTATAGCTAAAGACAATCATGGGGAAAGTAGAGATGATAACTTTACTCCCACTCCCCCTTCATTTCACGATGATATAATGCAAATCCTCTTTGAGACCTATGAGAATGACATAGCAATGGGTGATTTATCAAACAAAGAGACTTGTCCCAACATAACCCCACTTGGTGAGGATATATTGGCACAAGAAAAAGATGTCATTGATACATTTCTCAACACTACTCTGCCATACCTTCCCGCTCTCCCCAAATGGGATGAAGCTTTTGATGATGCAGATTCTCTTTGTGACCATTTGCTTGAATCTAATAATAACTTGCCACCTAATGTCCAAGAACTTCTCAATTACATTCTAAACAAGAAAATCGATCATGAACCGTCACATATTTTAGAAACCAATGAAATCCTACATGTTGTGGAAGAACAAGCTATCCCTCTGATTCAATCCATTCCAACACCCTATATAGGGATTGAAATGGGTATCTTAGGATGCCTCCACAAGCTCATTTAAATGACATTTCAAATGCTCCTATAGCTAACATAGTGGTAACATCCCCTATCAACCATCATTAAGTGAAACCTTTCCTACTCATGAGCATATGGAAGAGAGAAGAAGTGATAATGCCTTAACCATTAAGATAAAGATCAAGACTCGTGATACCCGCTAGCCTACCAGGGCCCTACAGGTAAGTATCTCTAACCTTTTATCTCTCTCATGATGTGCTTCCCCCATGATGTGTTATATGTTGTTTAGGCCTCCTGGGATGACCTTAGATTCTCCCGTAAGGTTCGGGATACCAGGAGACCGCCTCTGTTGTGACCTTTTTCTATTTGTATCATCATTCTTCCAAATTGCCTCTCTCTGATTTCATTGTTGTGTGTTGTGTCTTGTGGACATAGCGTCGTGGTTGGTGACTTGGGGGCACCCTCCTATGTGATTGTCCCTAAGACACTTGTTTTCTCCTCTTTTATTTATTTTTTCCCTTCCTCTAGTGTTTCCACCTAGCAGGCGGATGACGACAAACATTTTTACTGATGCGGACCTAGTGTCCCTTTCGAGAGAAATTAAAAAATGGACTATAGTTCCTAATATGACGATGGGGTTGTATATCTTATCTGATACTTGGCTAGTTGCAGCACTCATGCTTTCTGTGTAGTGAATTTTATGATGTTTCTATCGCATTTACAAACCTTAACAATACTTTTGCTCTGTGCACCTTTGTTTGTCTTTGAATTTGGCCTTGGTGGTACTTAATTCGGAGAGCTTTGTGATATAGCCTTACGGTTATCCTTGAACTCTGAATTCGTTGTATAACCTTGGCTCTTTGTGTGGTTAATCATATGCATTGATGTTATTGTTTATCATGATTTTGTAGACACTAACATGTTTCTTGCAGGGATGTGTTTGTGGGAACATTTGGCGATCGTAAAGTACATGTCACCTCTGGGGGCATGGGCTTTGTGAAAGTCAGTGTTCCCTTTTGTATTTTCTTCCTACCTTAATGTGCTTAATATCAATAACTGATATCAACCACATATAAGGTAAGTTGTCTGTCATAGATGTTAGCAATGTGTTTGACCTCAGATGCAAAGACTTGTGCCCCACAGTAGTGCAACATGCATCCTGAGTTTGTTTGCAAATTAATCAATCATGTAAGCCCTCTACGGAGGTGGGATATCGAGCATATCCTTTTTCTTAAGCCCTCTGCGGAGGTGGGGATGGTGTATTTCTCAGAGCAGATTGCATCATCCTATCATTTTCAAAAGTCCTTTGTGGAGGCGAGGAGCAGTTTTGTGACTAACTCAACCCTTAAGTGTGTCTTCGGTGATTGTTGTGGTAAAGCCCAATCATCAGTGTGTGCCTGTAATGTGCCTGAGATGGTGTTGGACCTAGAAATAATACAGTCCATCGCTTGTCTGCCGTGTTTTCTTTGTGTCTTCAAGCGTGTGTGTTTTGGAGTGCTTGTTTTGTGTGGTGTGTTTGTTGCCCCATATGCATAGATTGTTTCCCTCTTAGTTGTTGTCCTTGATGTCAATACACAAATTCTCCGGTTTGTGGTTTACTCATGTTGGTTTCCTGATACTTGGTATTCCTGACACTTGGTATGGTGGTTTGCTCGAGTTGGTTTCATGACACTTGGTATATGATAGTCATGTGGTAATATGGCTGCATTGATTGCATAGATGACTTTCATATTGTTGGAATATTGTTGTTGGCCCATACTTAGTTCAGTTGGTTCTCTTTCACATTGCAGTTCAATTTTGGTGATCATGTTTCATGTTTACTTTGGCTTATCATTGATACATATTCAGTTGACCATGTTGTTTACAGTATGGTATCTTTGGCATACACTTGACATAGTTGCATCATGATGTGGTCTTATGATTCAGTTAGCATTCTCTATTGGCTCTGACATGATACAATTGGCATTCTTTGTTGGCACAATATGTTACAGTTGGCACAATATGATACAGTTGGCATGATATAGTTAGCATTTTGGCTCTATGTTGTTTTAAGCATTCTTCTTGACACATAGTATGGTGGTATTTTGGTGGTGACATTATGATAGCACAATGTTATTTCTCTGGGCTCATTGATGGTTGTTTGATATGATGGTTTCCTAATAGGCAAATTGGTCCTTGGCATGGTACTATGAGGTACTATTTTAACATGTATATATATCATGATAGTTGTTGACCACGGCATGCATTTATTTATATTTCATCATTTGATTTAAATTATTATTTTCATTCCATATGAAAAGTGAAGGTGACTTTCTATATGAGGACTATGCTTATAAGGAGGAGGATATTTTGTCTATTGATCACCATTACTTGTGTTGAAATATGTTAAAGTGTTTACCATGGCTTACATGAGGCCATATTACATTCCCTAGTGACTTTAATACTTTACACAAGCTTTCATATCGGGCATGTTAAAAGTTTACCTGCCATGCAAGTTATTATCAGATGGAATAGGTTTCAAAAAGGTTTTCATTGACTTGTTTGACCTACCCATTCTAGGGCACACCGGAAGCACAAATTCATGATGATATATTGGGAAAAAGTTTGGTTTATGTTTTATTATGCAAGGTAAAAAAAGTTTAGTTTTGAGCTCCTCTTGAGCTAGGGTTTGACCAATTCAGAGTTCATCATGAAAACACATGAAACGAACAAAAAGGTTGGTAGAATCTTCTGGAAGCGATAGTGCTGGCTCATGTGACGGTAAACATTTTGGTTGTCTTCTTTTGACCAACACCAAGTGACATTGATACCTCTCATTCAATTTTATCTTGTTGAAACATGCAGATGTGATGGTTATGGGTGTCAATCCTCTTCATTGTTATGCGTATTGATTTTTTGTATAGAGTTTGTATTTCTAGCTAAGTATGCTTTGTTGTGACAGTTATATGTGCTCTTTTTCCCTTCATTTCTTTCATAAAAGATTTATGATGCACATTGGTTTTACTCATAACATTGGCAGTTAGGGTTTCAAAACATAAACACTTCTTTCAATGGCAGAGGTTGTATTAGCTAATATCTATGGGGTTTCAAAAACTTGTTATGAATTTGTAAACACTTTGTTGTGAATAGTTATAACTATCCCGAAATGAACATTCAGTTGGAAATGTTTTCACATGGCATTGTGAAACAATTTTTAACCTTGGTTAGGGTTTTAACAAATACTCTGTTTAATTCACCATACAGTTGATGAAGTTTCAGCACTATGGTATTTTATGGTATTTCAAATAAACCACATGAGGTCATTCGATCTTAACTACCTTGACAGTTGGGAACTACTTGAATCAATTTTATGGAAACAATTATCTCTTCAAACTGTTTTATGAGAAGAGGAAGACATTGTGAAATGTATAAAAAGGGCTTTGAACAGGACAGATGTGTGGTTGTGTATACACCTGATGTAATGTTGAGGATATATGACTGAATGCATTATCAATGATGTTAGATCAGAGTTGTATTGGGATTTAGTGAAATAGAGTGTCCCTCTGTATTTGTTTTTTCTTCATGATTGAAATGTGTATTGAAAGGTCAAGTCAGTGAGACAAGAAATGACCTTTGCTAGTGAGGCAACTGTAGCCAGTGAGGCTTCAGTTAATAGCTAGTGAGGCCTGTAATCAGTGAGATTCTTTTATTAAGCCAGTGAGGCACTTTTTTGAGTGGTTTTTATGCCTCAGAGGGTTTTCCACTTAGGACAATATCTGTGTTATGGATTGTCATTGATGAGTTTGTTTCTCATGTTTAGTTTCTTATCATGTGTCATTTGTTTTAAAGTCATTTAGTTTACTTTGGTCTATATGAACACATACTTATCTTATATCACTATCTAAAACAATGATACTATGCATGTCCACTTTATGAACAATCATATTTCATAGTTAGTCTCTATGTGTTAAGATTTATGATAATGAGTCATTGTTTACAGTCCCTACATTGAGTTGATGCATTCTTGACTTTGATCAATCTGTTTTAGTTATCCAAGGCTGTCATGATGTCATCTACAGTCAATAGGAATTATTTTTGTATCAAAGTTTTGAAATATAGATTTTAAGGTCACTAAGTCTTGTTAACATTTGTATACCACTGATTCACCCCCCCTTAGTGGTATTGTACTCCAACAAAGACCAATGCCTTTGAGTAGGGCTTCATGCATTTTGGGAGTTTTTGTGTGTATTGCATGTGTGTTGCCCCATATATACAGAGACCGGTGCCCCTGAGTAGTGCTTCGTGTATTATGGGAGGTTTGTTTACTTTCCAGTACTTGCATTTGCATTTCATATATATGAGAAAAAGAAAAGAAAAGATATCATTTATGTCTTTCATGCATTAATGTGTCTTCTATGCATTGATTGTATTCTCCATGTTCTGCATGACTATAATTGTCTTCTTCGTGTTTTGCGTGTCTATTACTGTCTTCTATGTGATTGGCGTGTCTTCTCTGTGCTTGGTGTGTTTGCTATGTTTGTGGCCTTACTTTAATGCATGTATGGGCCTCGTGTTTATACATACATTAAAGTGGGGGCTAAATGTAACGTCAAAAAATGTCCCCTTGGGGGCTTTTCCCTCATAAGGTTTAGCTCCCGGGTCTTTTGAGTGCATTTAGGACATCTTAGTTCATATTTTGGTATCCCAATGGAATGAGACCTAGGTTTCATGGAAAATGGGACCTAGGAGGACCCCTTGAGATGTACCCTGCCTAAAATAGGGGGAGGACTTGGGCGCCCACACCCTAGTCCTTCCCTATTTTAGGGCAACCCCAATTTTTGGGTGTTAGTTTATGACAGTTAGTTGGTTCTTTTACCGACACGGTAAAGTTTGATTTTTAAAATCTTGGCGGGAATGTTTGTAGGTGCATATATAAGCATGTTTAGGCATTCATTTGTAAACTAGATTTCAATTAGATGGAAATTGTGATGTTCAAGTGTTCCCAAGGTGATTCAAGGCTTTCTATTATGTTGCAAGAGCAGACTTGTATGTTTTTTGTGTTGATATTTGCATATTTGAGCATCAATCTCCTCATGGCATGAAGAGCATCTTCCTCCATGAGAGCTTCACTACAAGGTGACATATCATTGTGTTTTTATCATTAATTCTTTTGGTTTTTGCCTATGCCTCACAAGGGCACACCCTCTTTATCTGACAACGGTGTTCAGAGACTTAAGTGTCCTCTGGGGCTTGACTGAGGCAAGCCTTTAAACACCAAAACCCCCAAACCAAGTCTTGTGATTGCAAGTTACAGGTGTCATATTTGGAAAAAGTGGAGTTGCAGGAAGGAGCAGCAGGCACCAAGGATTCGGGATCTGAAGAAAAGTCGAACAAAGGAGCACTTCTAGGACTAGGGCACCCACAAAAGTGTCCTCCACAGACATATTTCAGAAAACAAAAGTTACAGGGCTAATCAGTGTCGGAAGGAGGTCCAGATTCCCTGAAAAAGTAGGTACCTTGGACTTGGGCACCCGTACCAGTGTCCCCAACTGTTCCACCTCGGAAGCCCAAAAATAGGTATTATGTGATTTGTTATTTTACTCCCGTCTGTAAGAGCTTTTTCCGTCTTTCATCAATTTGTTGCTGTATTTGCATAATTAGGGTTTTAATGGTTAATTGGACATAAGAGAAGGAAAAATTGATAATTGATTCCCTAATCCAAGTTTCCCTACATCTGCAAGTAACCTAGGGTATGATAGTGCTCGCCACTCAACCCTAGATCCTTCAATGTTAGGGTGAAAGGAGGATTCAAACATCTAACCAACAAGAGATTAACAAAATCTAATTTTACCCTAAATAGTAAGTTTGAGGCAAGAAGTGATGAAGGAATATTTTTGGGATGCTCAACTCAAAGTAAGGCCTACCGATGCTTCAATAAAAGATTGAAGAAGATTGTTGAAAGTGTGAATGTTAAAGTTGATGAAAGTAAAGAAGGACATTCTAAGTACTCCAGATATGATTCAGATGATCAAGATGAAAGTCAAAATCAAGGAAGGCAAGTTCAAGTTCAAACTCAGATCCAGTTTGAACCAGTAACTCCATAAATTAACACAGATGATGAGGAACAAGTTCAAGAAACAGAACCTCAAACAATCTCCAAAACTCCCAGGTATGTAAGGTTAAATCATCGTAAAGATCAGATCATAGGAGATAAGAGTAAAGGTGTTTGAACTAGAAGAAAAATGTCTAAAGATTAAGAAGAGATTTGTCTGATTTCAAGGATTGAACCTAAATTAGTAAGTGAATCTTGCAATGATGAAAATTGGGTCAAAGCAATGGAAGGGGAATTGATGCAAATTGAATAGAATCACACATGGGATCTAGTTCCTAGACCTAAGGACAAAAATGTGATTAGAACCAAATGGGTCTTCTGGAATAAACTAAATGAAGATGGTGAGGTAGTAAGGAATAAGGCAATGTTGGTATGTAAAGGCTACTCTCAAGTGGAAGTAATTGATTTTAAAGAAACTTTTGCCCCAGTGGCAAGGATAGAGGTAGTTAGATTATTTCTTGCATTGCTGCCTTCAAAGATTTTAAAGTATGTCAAATGGATGTGAAATTAGCATTTCTAAATGGAGATTTGGAGGATGAAGTCTACATTGAGCAACCGGAAGGATTTCAGTTGTCTGATCAGGGAGATATGGTTTGTAGATTGAGAAAAGCCTTGTATGGACTCAAGCAAGCTCCAAGAGCCTGGTATGCCAGATTGGATAAGCATTTGCTTAAGCTAGGATTTAGCAAAGGTACTACTGATAGTAATCTCTACTTCAAAATTGATCATGAGGACATTCTAATTGTTGAAGTTTTGTTGATGATATCATTTTTGGTGGAAATGAATGCATGTGTAAGGCATTTGCTGATCAGATGAAAAGTGAGTTTGAGATGTCAATGTTTGGTGAGATGAATTTCTTCCTAGGTCTACAAATTGTTCAATCAGATAAAGGTATCTTCATATCTCAGTCCAAGTATGTAAAAGAATTTCTAAAGAAATTTGGCATGGAAGACTCAAAGCTAGTAGGTACACCTATGGTAACCGGATGCAAGCTAAGCAAAGATGATGACTCTCCCAAGGCAAATCAGAAAAGATATAGATCAATGATTGGAGGACTGCTTTATCTAACTCAGACCAGACCTGAAATCATGAATGCAGTTGGACTTGTTGCCAAATTTCAAGTTGATCCAAAAGAATCCCATGTTATGGCAGTCAAAAGAATTTTTAGATATCTCAAGGGGACAATTGATTATGGACTGTGGTATCCCAAGGACAATAACTTCACTCTTCATGCATATACAGATGTTGATTAGGCATGAGATGTGGATGACAGAAAAAGTACAAGTGGTGGTGCATTCTTCTTGGGGAGAAGATTGGTCTCTTGGATAAGCAAAAAGAAAGAGGCAATATCTTTGTCTACTGCAGAAGTAGAGTACATAGCAGCAACAAATAATTGCACTCAGGTTTTGTGGATGAAGCAAATGTTGAAGGACATCAGAATTGTGTTTGAGGAGCCAGTCACAATTTTCTGTGATAATTCTAGTGCAGTAAGCATCTCAAAGAATCTGGTATTGCATTCAAAGACAAAGCATATATCTATCAAGTTTCATTTATTGAGAGAGAAAGTAAATGAGAATGAAGTCAAATTGGAGTTTGTGCCTTCCAAAAATTAGATTGCAGACATCTTCACTAAGCATCTTCCCAAGGATACTTTTGAGTATCTCAGAGAGAAGTTAGGGGTTATTACCCCTCCTGAGCAGAATTGAGATGCACTTAGGTGCATCAGTCCAGTGGAATTCACATTCATATCTTGTGATTTCCATTGATGTTAAGAAGGTACTACTCAAAGGGGGAGTAGTCAATATGCAAATTTTAGGATCAGTCTGAAGAAAAAAGGGAGAAAAGAGAGCAAATATGTGCCCTTTTCCATTGATGTCAAAGGGGGAGAGAAGTCATGTGAAAACCTAGTTGCTGATGTAAGGGGGAGAAGTAAAGAAAGTAGTTGCAGAAGTGAGAAGAGAAAGCGGGAGAATTTCTTGTCTTGATGGTTAAATTCAATTTTTCACATCATATGTTGCCATCAATGACAAAGGAGGACATTGTTGTAAATATGTACCTAAGTGGGTTGTCATTGATGTCAACATATCCTTGTTGCCATTGGTGTCAACTGTATCCTATTTTGCTGTCTGCATAGAAGACCAGACTGTTGAGGATATTGAGAAAATTAATGACAATCAATGCATGCAGATCATGTGGCTGTGTAGAGGATTGTCAAATATTGCTCCAGTTAAAATTTGAGAAATTCGCATGAAGATTTGAAGGAGTTATGGCCATCTAAGTAGAACTAGCTCCTGCAATACTCAGGAAAGACAGAGTGATGGGAAAGAGGTCCAGATTGCTCTGGTAATATAAAATTGTGACCTACGGATCTGAAGGCATGTTTGGGAAGTCAATGTGTATCATCAACACCAATGGTTCGTGGTTTGGAGGTCTGCAAGCTATCCTTCTAGTTTGACAGTCATGGCAGTGAGTGTTCTTGAGGTTCCAGAGGAAGATTCAAATGCTTCTGATAATTTGGTTTAGAATGGATGTTATTGGTGAATTCAATGTACTTGTGGAGGTCTCTGGATCATATGGCTACTATGTTAGAGGTCCGTATTGAAGTTTGAGCTTGTTGATTGAAGATTTTCTCTTTGAGGTTGATGTTCTTCCCAGTCTTGGCTAACCGGATGTTCCTAGCTTGTTGCAGATGCCTTAGAGTAATTTTGTGAAGCATGGAGTGATTGTAGAAGAAGATTCAAGTCTTAATTGTGTTTGGTAGATAGTGCGATGATTCGTGTTAAGGTTAATCGACCTTGTTGATCATTCCAAGGTTGATGAAGTATATAAATACTTATTGAAGAGGTATTGAAATTATCCTTATGCAAAATAGATCAATCCGAAGAAAGGATCAAGAGCAGAGTAGAGAAGGAAAGGAGCGAGAGTAGTATAGAGTGTGAAGAAGAATTTGGGGCAGAGTGAAAGTTCTTGAGCATTCATTGAAACTGAATCAGGCATGAAGTAGATGCTATTTCTCAGTTAATTCTTTTTAAATAAATTTTGTAGGCAGTGAGCCTCTCTTTTGAGTAGTGAGCTCTGGGCAGTGCGCTTGAAGGCATGTGCCTTCTATTTTACTAAGTACTTTTAAAAGGGTATGCATTTTGTGGGTTAACCCCCACCGTGGTTTTTCCTTTAATCAAGTTTCCACGTCAAAATCTTGGTGTCAAATGTGTTGATTATATTTCTATTCTTATGTTGTTGATCTATGCTTTAATGTTTATATCACTAATCTGATAGTAAGATAATAAAGAAGGTTAAAAGAAGAAAAGTTTTTATTGTGGGACAACTGATTCACCCCCCCTCTCAGTTGTCTAGTTCCAACAAGCTATAGGTCCTCATCATCTCTAACATCCTTTAAAAGGAAGAATTCCAAATTCTTTCAGTAATTTAATTTGTCTCTCTAGATATTAGAGATTGGCTACACCAATCTCATGGGTTTAATCCCTTTTGCAAGGTTTACTAAAGAATCTATAATATCTGTACAATAGAGTCACCTTGCTCATCACTCACATCCCTCCTCTTAACAATTGTACTAAACTATCCTATAGATCTTTATCATGACTTGTCATTAAAAAATCAACATATCCTCATTGTGGGTGTGAGATTTAGAATGGGAATGGAAAGGGTGATAATGTGGGTGTCTTGACATTGGTGGTATTGACATTAGGAGGTAGATCAACAAGGTTAGATGTGGGAATACTTTCTTATGGAAATGAAAGCTACATTAGGTCCAAGTGGAGATAATCTATATGCATGCATGCAATGGGTCTTTCAAGGGAATTGTCTATAACGAGTGTGCTTAGGTGACAAATATTTCATTGTAGGGCTATAGATTATTAGGTTTCATTCCCCCAGTAGTTGTCTGATTGAAGTGTCTTAGTGGGCTTTATTTACATTATAATAGTCTTCAAGGTGAAATACCAAAAGAGTTATCTAACTTGACAAAGCTTGTGGACCTCTTTTTGAATGTAAATATGATATCAAGCTTCATTCCCAAGGAACTAGGTTCTATGTCTAACTTGCAAGGTACTCAAACAAATGGGTACAATTTCTATATTTTCTTTTGCTATATTTTGTTGGGTGAGTACCCAATTGACTAACTTGGATTTTTATGTTGTGTTACAACTGTGTTGCAATGAGTTGATAGGTCCTATACCCAAGGATTTGGGGTCTCTAAATAAGCTTAGTGTTCTTGTAGTGCAGGATAACGATATGAGTGGACAATACCATCTTCTCTTGGAGTGATGAACATGTTAACGAGGCTAGACCTCAGTTCAATTCCCTCTTTGGCCCCATTCCTAGAACTCTATCAAACCTCCCATGACACACTGTGTTGGACATGATAAATAATAGTTTATGTGGAAATACTCCGAAATGTGATTCCTCATATAACAAATATTGAGACATTTTTTTTATTTTTTTCTTTTGTATCATTCTATTTTACTTATAAAGATTGATTAATAAAGTATTATTAATTATAGAATATTTTATAGATGCAGATGTTCTCATTTTTAATAGAGCAATGATGAATGTGTAATACAATTGAAGTTAATTTTAATTTTTAAACATGATTGAAATAGTTACATTAGTATATGAGGTAATTTTGATTTTGGAGCTAGGAAATCATGCCCTAAGATAACTAATTAGATTATTCTAATACCTTTCACTATGATGGAAAATTAAATTTTAGAAAATATTGTAATTGTCCATGAATATAGGAATATACAAATATTTTACATTTTAATATTGTTTATGTTTAATTTATTCTAGATCTACAAGAATGTTATACTATTAATGGAGAGGATGGTGTTAATTTATGTTATTTTATAGATGCATTGATTTTAATTAAAAAGTTGGTTTTAGAATAAGTTTATTTGTTAAGACTTTTAATTATTAATGTTTATACATTTTATATTAACATATTTTAATTGATTGAACTTGGACTTTAAAGAGAGAACATGTAACCATGATGTAGTAGTTCTGGAGTTTGATACTATAAATATTAGTGCCAAAGTTGACCCAGATGATAATCATGTTGGAATAAATTTAGATTAGATAAAGTTTGTCGGTTAGGTTTTTGTCAACAATTGCAACATTGTTCTCAAGAATGACTAATGTTGTTGTGTGTATTTAATATGATGGGAAAAATTTGGACAACCATAACAAATTAGGTAATGTGCCAAATTTGTCAGATTAGTTGCTTCATGTTGTCATTGATTTGTCAAAAAAATTTCCAATTGTTTTGTTTAATCATGGTAGTCATCGCCAACTCCCACTTATAATGATGTGAACTTTGACAATCCATAAATCCCATGGCCTAACACTCAAAAGAACATCAATTGGCATCAGATATATTGATCATTAGGGTGTCACAATTGCTACAATGTTGTAGGTGTGACATTATGTAGATCCACATACCTCCTTGAGCTAAGCTACAAGTGGTATGTCAATATACAAGATAGTACATATCTCTCCCTCTAGAGGAAGGGGGAGGATCATCTACACATAATATCAATGTTAAATTATTAGACAATTTAATTAACAATGCATTTCCCCCTCTCACTACACACTATGTTCAATGAAAAAAATTAATGTCTAAATTTATTTGTGATTTCCAAGTCAATTCAAATTACACTCATTCCATCTAGCTACCAGCGTACCCATTGCACAGTAAGTGTGATTGCTAGTTGTATTAGCTTTATATCTATAACTTTTACCAATCATTGTTTTAATGATTTATTAACATTCAACGATATAATTTTTTTGAGATTAATAGAAAGAATTAAACAAGAAACAAGGCACATAATATGCAAGAACACATAGTACCAATTTTTAGTTAGAGAAAATTCAATCGAGTGAAAAAATTCTAGGAGGGGTATGTTGCTATACATAGAAGTTACACTAATGAAATAGTTGTTTGAAGTTGTTTTAGAAATCTATAGATTGTTTCACCTCCACTCTACTCCTATGCCTCATAGAAACCTTATACACCACCTATTCTCTTCGAACTAGCATGCAAGTGTCTTCACAAGCCACTCCCTTAGGGATCCCATTTTCTATCCCTTATCCTTTTCCATTCACACCTAGGCATGGAAGAGGAATGATCACAAAAAATGGTAATGGCCACCAATTTTGGACAATGGAAGATCACTCACCAAAAGAAGGCAAACATTCATGGCCTATGATAAATGGAACACCTTGTGCATGAGACAAAATAGTTTCCAACATGGGAAAAAACATATACCCCTTTTGCATTTCTCTACCCTAGCAGTAGCAAATTCAATTAACTGCATCATGCCCTTTCAACTTCTATTGCATGCCTAAAATTTGACTTCTAACAAGCTATTAACTTAAATAGTTGAGTCCAAACATAATAATGATGTTAAGTGTTGAAAATGAAGGTAGAACTGCTGTTATAAACTTTAAAATTTTGTGTATATGCAAAGCTGAAATTAAGATTAATCTGTAACAATTAATGAACAAGTGCTTATGCACTTTCAAACCAATGTAGAAGAGAAGAGAAGAGAAGAGAAAAAGCTTACACAATATTTACGTGGAGAAACCCTTTCGGGAAAAAACTCCACACTTAAAGATATTTCCTGCTTGTATTAAATCTCTTTGGAAAAGATTACATTCAATACTGAAATTTCTCTAAGTCCTTGATGCACTTCACAAAAACTTCTTCAATCTTCAAACCTGTAAAAAACTTCAAAAAAGATTCTTGCTTTTTTATTCTAAGTCAAAAAAGCTTCTTGCTTTTTTTTTCTAAGTCAAAAAATCTCTTTGCTTTTTTATTCTAAGTCTTTTACAAAAAACTTTTGCTTTTTTCTTCTATGTCTTTTTTCCTCAAATCAACTCTCTAGAAAAACTTTGGAGACACATGAATTAGTTAGGATTGCAAGTTAATGGCAACTTATCCCAACATTAAGGACCATCATCAAAATGCCAATAGAACCATCATCCAAATAACACCCATTGCCTATATTTTCCAATGCTCAATCTCTTGTAGCATTGTTAAAAGCAATATGAATTGCTTAACAATAATTATTCCAGCAACATGTGAACATACCTAAATGACTTGCATAAGGTCATGAATAACCCCACAAATGACATTGTACCACTTGGAAGGAAAACATAAACTTTTTAGGTTTATTACAAGTGATACTTGCAAGAAAACAAAACACCTATAACACTATTATAGGTGCACCTGCATGGTTCCTTTAGTGTGCTAACTTGAGACCTTCTAGATCCAACCAACTATATCAAGTTCTCAAATCACACTTTCTTAACCAAGGGGCTTTTGGTCTCCAAAAGGCTCAAGACATAAACAAATGTGGGAACTTCTTTCCCATGTCTTCTTAAGACATCCCACTTGCCTTGTTAATTACTCTTACTCCCAAATCAACTACGTTTCTCATTCTTATCGCTTGGTCTTCCTCACCTTCTTATCAAGAATGATGTCTTCTTCTAACTCTTTTATCTCCTCAAGTGCCTAAGAAAGGAGAAACAATTATATCAAGTCTTATTCATCACCACGTGCAACATGCAAACACATGACCAACTCTATGATCATCCACCTTAAGCTTCCAATACCCAATGTTGCTCTCTTAACATGAAATTCATTCACATTTATGATGACTCTCAATTGATTATAAAGCAAGTCACTGGTTTTTACTAAGCTAAACAAGATAAACTTCTTAGTACCATGACTTGGCTTTATCATTGCATCATCAATTTTCTTCCTTTTCCATTGAGACTATCCCATTTAAAGACAATCATCATGTAGATGTAATGGTGAGTGCAACCTCCCTTGTTCCATTTGATGATTTAGTAGATAATTATCATTTTGTTATTCACATGTTGTCACACCCCATTTTTAAATTAATGTATTTATTTTCATTATTTTTGAAGAGACAGATAGTTAGTCAGAGAAAATATTATGATTATAGTAATGATGGGAAATGCATTTATTTTATATTAGTTTATATGCAAGAAATAATTGCTTATGACGTCATTATTTGAAAATGTGGTTAAAATGATGGAATGGACTAACTACCGTCATGTAATTAAGATGGATGCAAGATCAATGTTGTTTACCCTCTGATATGGGGGGGGGGGAGAGTATCACCATGGAGAGGATGATAGATCGTGTGAATGCAACAATCCTTATGCCATCTGGAAACACACACACACATAATTAGTAGAGAGACTATGTTTGTTCTTGTCAACTATGTCATCGTTAAGATGAAGGCTATTAAATCCTTTTTGTTGTCTGATAGAAACTTGTGTATGCTTTTTGAAGGTAGTCGACGTGTGTAAATCAAGTAAACATAATTAGTTTTGTTGTCAAGTTCTTAGCTGACGGGTGAGAATTCTCCATCGATAATTATGCTTCAAATGAACACATTTAGTGTTTGAAAGTATGTAATGTCAATATCTAATATATATGTATGTTATGTCTATATCTAATATATATGTTTGTTATGTCTATTTACAAAGTTATTATTATTATTATTATTGTCTATATTATTGTTATAGTTAATAATTATGTTAGGCAAGGAAGTCTCCTTATTCTTCTAGTGAACTCCCTAGATGCTTGGGAGTGGAGGGGGAGTAATAGCTCCATACTCTCCACTATCTTCTGCATGTAGAGAGAGAGATAAAGTCGCGAGGATAAGGAGAGTGTGGTGTAGTGGTGCTTTTATGATGCACCATAACTTGGAGAGGCGACTTTAGATAGAGGAGGTGAGTGTTTTTGAGGAGAGAACACTTGGTAAACTTGGAGGAAAGGAAAAGAGAGCGGTGAAGAGGAACACAGGAAGGAGTGAGATCCTTATAGCGTGGTGGATGTTGCATATTACAAGTTCTTTGTATACTACTGAAGATGATATACATATATCTTAATATTACCTTTCATTTGATTGAATCTACAAGTAAGATTTATGTAGAGATTCTGTTAATGTTCATTTTTGTTTGAGGATTAAGCTTGTATTATAGTGTTGTATCTTGGTTAGGGATAGAGATGAATAACCGAGTAGACATATTTAGTCTTTGTAGACATGTTATATATTTATTACATCATATTACAACACAATATTAAATGCTTATTATTGGTGTTTTTTTATTTATACAAATTTCATTAAAATTTTAAATGAAAGATTAAAAAAAACTCCAAACAAACAATATTGATATAAAATAATATTTTTTATAATATTATAATAATTTTAGAAATAATAATATAAAAAAATCATAATTTAAAAAGTAGACATATACTAATCACTAGGTGACTTGATTCATTCTAGTTAAATATCATCTATTTCAATGGTCAAATAGACAATAACAATTTTACACCTCAATCACAACAAAAGTGGTAAACATTTGTCCTATTTTTATTGACCAAAATTGACCTTTAACTATTAAAATGGATGATATTTAAGAATATCCAATATACTTTAGTTAAAAGAAAACATAAACTACAATTCATAAATAGACACAAAACTATTTTAATTCACATGCCATACCCATACAACTCCTCTTCCTGATGATGGATCATTGTGTATGATCCGAAATGTCGATGCAAAAACACACACAGTGAAATCCAGAAGCTCTTCATAATAATATTAACTTGTTAGAAGTGCCCATAATTCCCAGAAAGTCTCCATAACCCTCTCCTCTTCTCCCTTCACAAGCAATCCTATCTCCACTCCACCGCAGCTGCAGCAAATCATCTTGTACTCCTTTGATGGGTGCCACCTCGAACCTTGTGTGAAGACACCTATCAATACCAATTTACCCTCCTCCACCCTCGTACTAAATAATGAGATATCAGCATCATGTAATAACAAAGGCACATTTTGAAAATTACAATTTACAACAAAACATACCAAAATGCTAGGGACATTGGACAAGTCTAGGGATGGGAGATTCTTTGTTTCCAGTTTGGCCATGACAGGAAGGTAACCGTCAAAGGTTAAGATGGAAACATAAAGATTGGGAAAGACGGAGGAGAGTACAATCGAGGCCGCATCAGGGACTGCTTGTGTACAAACTATTGTTTCTTCACCCCATTTCTACAAATCAAATGCACATCACAATTTGGCCAATGTAGATTGCATAATCAATTCAAAGTAATACAATTATATATGCATATAAGCTATTATTGCCTGCATGCTTTGAATGCATCCTTCAACACCTAATCTACTCATTGCTTTGAGTTCCACTGTCCTTAATCTTTCCATGCCCTCCAAACTCTCTATGCATGTGACCTCCCACCTTGTATCTACTGTCAACTTCTCCAACGCTCTACAACGTTCCAAACCTTGTATTTTCTTAACTCCGTAGCAAATTGTGAGTTCAAATACTTGGAGAGAAGCTAATTGGGCAAAACTGGGAAGCTCGTCCAACATGGGGGAATCAATTATCCTCAGCGTTTGAATGTTTACCAGACCATCAATACCCCTTATGCTCCTCACCATTCTATAGTTATACAAATGCATCTCCTTGATTGTAGTTGGATAAACTTCTATCTCTGTTAGATGGTAATTACAGTCAAGTTTCAGAAACTCAAGGTAGGGACAACAGTCTTGAGAGATGGAAATCTTGGACACTTTAGTTGACCCTAGCTCTATCCGCTTAAGGTTGCATGATGCAACACACAACATACACTCACTACAATTTTGCCATTAATCATGTGAGAGCCAAAGATTTGAAGACTACAACATAAAAAAATTTCTATTCATCAACTCTGCTGCTACAATGAGAGAAAACTCTCTTATATCCAAGAAAAACAAAAAAATCAAAAAATTACCTTTTTTGGTAGATTTCGACAATTGTCATATTTTGCCATTTTAGGTAATTTTACAATCATATCCTGAAAATCCTATTTTTTTCGAAAAGCTTCCTAAAACTAAGGTAGGATGAAATACCAAGTAATATTCTAAATTTGAAACATGAGTTTTGATTTATTACAAAAGCAACTTTTTAAAAATCTATAAAAATCTAGAAAAAAACACTAAATTGCTATTTTGAGGGACAAGATGAAAGTTTCAAGCCCCGAAAAAGTGCCAAAATGGGGTCCAACCCACCAAGGTGGTTGCAAAACCACTTTCCACCTCATAACGCATCCACCCATATAATCTCGTAGAAAACCCACATCTGAGTCAAAAGTTATGATCTCCAGAAGTTCCTGCATCATTGCAAAAAGAAGAAGCTACCTCGAGATCTAATTCGCTGATTGGGCAATTATATATTACAAGTGTTTCCAAAATATTTAGGTGCCTAACTGATTTTGGTAAGGATTTCACTTCTAAAACCTTTATCTCTAAATGCTCTAAGAAATTAAGACGCCATTTCAGCTTGGGACACTTAACAATCCTAATATCAGTCGAGGAGGACAAATCTCCAAGAGAGGCGGGCAAACATTCCAGCTTGGGGCATTCCTCAATGCAAAGAGAGCTCAAGGAGGACAAATCTCTAAGCGAGGCAGGCAAATATTGTAGCTGGGGATATTCTTTAAGTGTAAGAGAAGTCAAACAAGACAAATCTCCAAGAGAGGCGGGCAAAGAATGTAGCTGTGGACATTCTTTAAGTGTAAGAGAAGTCAAGCATGACAAATCTCCAAGAGAGGTAGGCAAAGATTGTAGCTGGGGACATTCTTTAAGTGTAAGAGAAGTCAAGCAGGACAAATCTCCAAGAGAGGCAAGCAAAGATTGTAGCTATGGACATTCTTTAAGTGTAAGAGAAGTCAAGCATGACAAATCTCCAAGAGAGGTGAGCAAAGATTGTAGCTAGGGACATTTTGTAAGTGTAAGAGTAGTCAAGGAAGACAAATCTCTAAAAGACATCGGCAGGCTTGTCAACAACTCACCCTCGATCTGTTGAAATGGTGAGCAAAATATACATAAATTTAGATCAATCCATTTGTACAGCAAAAATATGAAATGATATATTAATGATTCAGGATTTTTATATGATGTTATATTGGCTTATAAAGCCATACATTCCCTTGAATTCCTGTGAATAAACTACCCCAACTTATTACGGGAATAACTCCCCAAAACTAACTTCTAATTAATTTATTACTAACCTATTTACCAAACTAACTTACGAGAAAGTAACTTACAAAACAACTAACATAAATTATTTAATCTAACTATGTAAACCTTATTATTCTAACATGATCTCTATCTCTCGCAACTTCCTTAGTTGACTGATGTTAATTAGTACTTCCCTTAACCTGTTGCTACTGCCAATAAAGAGTTGTCTCAAGGAAACCTGATTTGTGATGTGATGAGGAAGCTCTTGCAATTGCTCACAGTTGGAAAGGTTCAAATACTCGAGCTTTGTCATGTTTTCTAGAATATCAGACTCAAAGGTGAGTTTAGAACATGCTTGTAATTTGAGGTGTTGAAGGAGTGTGAGATTCTTAAAAGAGATTGGCAACCTCTTCAATTCCTCGCATTTGGACAAATCAAGATGCCTCAGGTTAATCAAATCGCCAAAACTATTGGGTAGTGATGATAGCTTTGGACAAGAAGATAACTCCAGGTGCTCAAGCGATTTTAGAAGGCAAAATTCTTCCAGCAGACTCCTTACCTTGCACCCACTAAAACTACTCATGACTGCTATCTTTTTCAAATACCTGAGACGTCCTATTGACTTTGGAAATCTTTGGAATTCTGAGCACCAAACAATAACCAACTCTCTTAACTGCACAGGAGCCTGCAATGAATTCTGAATGAGATCAACTGAAAATGAATTAATAATAAAAATATTGAAATAAAGCTTTAAAACAACTTAATAAAGGAAGATACTTACATCGCTGTCAGTCTCCCATAGTTCTTTTAAGTGATGTTCCCCAAACGGATCTTGTTCGTAGAGTTCTAAAACCCTCAGACTTTTTAATGAACTTAATGACTGAAGATTTTCCTACCCAATGTCAAACTAGCGAAGCCATACTAGCTCTCTTGATATATCACCAATTACCTGATTATAATAATTTCCACTAACATGAAAAATTTTCAATCCAAGCGAAGCGGGTGTGAGGCTACGATATCCTCTGCTTGTGTTAATTATGAGCTCTCCACCTTGGGAACATCGAGGAAACTCCTCGATCTCGTTAGTGGATTCAGCTGTTGTGGCCATTATTCCTCGAATAGCAATTCCCTTTAAAATAGAAAAAAAGAATGAAATCAAAAAATTATGGAAAGGTTAAACTTCATGGAGGCATGAATCAAGCAAATACAAGTAGACAAAGAAGGTTGCCACAACATTATTTAGGGAGACAATCAAAGAAAGTATTAAGCTTACCTGTACTTCATTATCAACATTAATAATCTGCTAGGGAGAGCAGAGATGGTAGGGTGACTGATGATTTGCAATTTCTCTTCCCAAATCCCTTAAGTGGTCATGCATTCTTATATAGTCATCATCAAGTTCAACAAGACACTTATTCAAAAGCCTTTCCCAACTGTGCAGACCACTCCATGTTGATCCATCCCAAACTATTATGGCTGAAGATTTGCTCTGTCCAATGAAGAAGCAAGCAATATCTAGAAATATCTGCTTCTCTTCATCATCTAGGGCATCATAACTTATTTTTAGCCTGTCTTTGATATCTTTGTGCAGTATTCTAGAGATTTTATGCAGTTGAGTCTTCCAATAATCTTTGCTAGAGATACCATATAGTTGTGCTCCAAAAATCTTTAGAGAAATGGTAATCCATTGCAAACACTTAGGAAGTTTTCAACCAAACCTTCAAACTCTTGGAGTGGAGAGAGCTGCAAGAAAGCATGCCAACAAAAAAGTTGCTTGGCATGAGGTGGATCTAGTACTTTCATTTTGTAAATGGATGAGATACCCCAACATCGAAGAACTTCAAGTTCTCTTGTAGTGACTACAATCAAACTACCCCATCCAAAATTTTCTTTTTTAGGTACTAGAGCATCTAATTGGTCTACATTATCCACATCATCTAGAATGATGAGCACCTAAACAAATTTCAAACAGTTAGCAAGAATCTCTAATCTCTAACATATATATAGTTTTCTGTTTCTTATGCAATATATTTTTGGAAGTAGCATCTCTAACATCTAACAGAAAACTAGACTTTTCCATAGTTCTATATTTATTGTTATATAACTGTTTAGCAAGAGTGGTTTTGCGGGAACCACCCATGCCCCATATTCCCATGATTTGCGCGGTGTGATGGCTTTGTGCAGATTGAAGTGTTGTCCTTTCAAAACTTTTACAACTTCATCTACACCAATTGGATGTCTGGCAATGATGAATGGCACATTTTTTATTACTTTTAGAACACAATTAACAATATTCTTGAGTAGTCTTCCCTCGTCCCTAAACATATACAATAACAACAAAACGAAGTAGAAGAAACATCACTTCACATGACATGTATAAGGAAAATTAAGAAATAAAAATAGGTACCAAATTCATAAGATGATTGATAAGAAAACGATGAGGGCTGGAGATAGTATTTGGTACTCACTCTTCATAATGAACGATGCCACCGACATTATATGAAACATTGTTGAGGGCATTCTTCCACTCTTGAAGATTTTCTGTGGTGTATCTACCCTTTTCTTTATGCCAGAAAAATGCTTGAGCATAGACTCCTTTTGCATATCGGACATCATCAGGCTGAACATGGTAGAAAACATGAATAATTTGGGTTCCAGTTTTGAGCATAAATGACAGCTCTGACAAACGCCAGGGAGATTGTGCATAATTCTAAGAAAATATAGCTATATGAAACGAAGCATTACGCATTGCTTCTTCTATTTCTCTAGGCAAGAAATCCCCCAATTCAAGCTCTTGGGAATCATGAAAAACCCTCAATCCCATGCTAGTAAGAGTATTATATAGAGTGGAGGCAAGTGTGCATTTGACATCAAGACCACGATGATTAATAAATACATCGTAGGCCAGCTTTCTCACTGGCATTGTGGATCTACCAGAAGTAGATGTAGATGATGCAACATGTTCATGTTGGAGCACAACACCACTGAGAGGGGGGGTGAATCAGTGGTATGCAGGACTTAGTGACCTTTAAATTTATATTTCAAAAAATTTGATGCAGAAAAACAATTCCCATTGACTGTAGATGACATCATGAAAGATTTGGACAACTAAATAGATTGATCAAAATCAAGAATGCATCAACTCAATATTGAGACTAAAAAATAATGACTCATTCGTGCATAGTATTATTGTTTCAGATAGTGATAGAAGTCTAGTATGAGTTCAAATAGATCATAGTAAATTAATTGACTTTAAGACAAATGACACATGATCAACAAATAGACATGAGAATCAAACTCATCAATGACAAATCATAACACAGATATTTTCCTGAGTGGAAAGCCCCTGGCATAAAACCACTCGAAAATGCCTCACTGGCTTATAAAAGAATCTCACTGATTACAGGCCTCACTGGCTTACAACATTGCCTTACTGGCATATAACAGAATCTCACTGATTATTGTGCCTCACTGGCTTACAATCTCACTGAATACGTTGCCTCACTGGCATGTTAAGAATTACAAATGTTTGAAGATATTTTCATATAGAGGAATACTCTGTTTCTCTTAAGAACATATACTGCCAACAATGTATGTGCAGAACACACACAATACATGCACAAACATTATTTACATTATATCTTTTTATATTCCTTCAGAAACTTTCAACTGTTGACAGTTTCAAAAAACTAAAAAACCAATCGACAGTTTTGCAACTGCCACCTTCAACAGAATAAACAATATTGTCACTTTTTGTCATAGTTAAAAAGACTGTTTGAAAAAGATGTGACATGAACTGTTAACTCTCAATAGAGTTACAAAGATCAACTGCCGGTTGCCCACAAGAAACCCTTAGGGTTAAAAACCTCCATATATTAGAAACATTTCATTCGAAGAAATAATTCTGAGGCAATTATAACTGAAAAATTACATTCCCACGATAAAGCCTTGAGAATCATTTTACTCAGATGAATAAAGTAAGTTGCTTTGCCTTGAAACCCCTGTTGGGTTTAAGAAAATAAACAAACGTTTACTGCATATGGGTTAAACCCTAACCCATTACCAAAGCAAGAAGAATATAAGAGATCTTCAAAATCCTGTCGGCAGAGGTGACAAATCAAAATATATGCAAGAATGCCCCTGTTTTAAAAACCCTCAAGCCTTAAAAAAATCCAAACCCAATGATCAACTAGTGACTATATTTCACATTCAGCCATATACATGATAAGCTGTTTACAAAGAATGAGATATGGAAAGACTAGAACTTGGTATGATGACACTGCAGAAGAAGGTCAAAAGAATGTTACAAAAAAATAATGTAGTCAGATTCACACATCACTTCAACTCGCAAACTTGTTGTTTGTTCCATGAGTTTTTCATGATAATGATCAAAAAAATAGTCAAACCCTACACCGCAATGATCAACTGAAATACCTCCAAGAGGTTTCATGATAATGATCAGAAAAATAGTCAAACCCTACGCTGTGCAATGCAATGATCAAATGAAGTGCCTGAAAATGGAGATACAATCCCTTTTTGATACCTTTAACCGGCTGTTCCAGTTTGCCCTAAGGAGGGCTTCAACAAAACAAATGAGAAGTGACCTCTTAGACAAGTGAAATAACATGTTAACTGCTCAAAACAGTAAAAAGTATATTCCCAGCACTAAACAATATGACGATCAACATGTGTTCAAAGTCAACTTGCTAGGAGAAGTCATTCGAACACCAAGTATCCTTTGTATTACATTTTTCCTTATGCCAAGTCATCAATCATGTTACTGCTGTTGACATTACTGCCAACCAAAAACTGCCAACTAGGGTTAACAAAACTCCTCCTTTGGCATTGATGTCAAACCTCACCAAGATTCACATTGTGAGATACAAAGTGCAAATGCATCTCAATATGAAATCAGAAAAACATATCAAAAGTAACAGTTCCAATAGAATAGTGCCAGAGTATAGTAGTAACTTTCCAGTTCCCAAAGTCATGCTAGAAAGCAAATAGACAACTCCTCAGTTTCACCAATACTTACCAATGTTACCAATAGAGATACCAGAAGACAACAAATACCAGTTTCACCAACACCAATAGAAATACCTCAGATATTACCAGTATTGAGTAGATATACCTCAGACCTAATAATACCAATGTTACCAATACCACTGAGTAGACCATGAACTGCACCTCAGACCAATGAATACCACTGAGTAGATAATGTGCTCTCCCCCTTTTGACAACAAGGCCAAAGGTAGAAAGAGGAAAGAGACTTGTACAAGTAACCAGAATCCCAAATGCAAATCACAGGAAAGAACAAGACAGGCAACACCACTGTCAAATAGTCCAGGAGTAACAACTGAAACAAAATATATATAAGTAGAAACAAAAATGATTGTCTCATGATGAAGAATGATCAAGAGGACATAGAAATATCCAAGCATCTCCCCCTGAGTCCAAAAATGTCACTATTTATTCACTGTGATACAATACTGTCACCATGAAAATGCATGACATCACTGTCAAGACTAACATGTTACTGTCATAACTGAACAAGCAGAGAACAACCCACTATTGTCATACTGTTTAATGCCCTATCAAGCTGATCAAGATATAACACTGTTACTACTGCAATACAGTAAGTATTACACAACATCATCTCCAAACATTCATCATAAAATTGTTTACCCAAAAACATCACTGTCATCATAGCAGCACCATATGTAGCAAAGATAAACAACTGAGGATGCTAATAGAAATGACATTGTCACTAAAAGCCAAGCTCCCCCTAAGGATGATCTCAGTTATACTAAACACTGTGTGCAAGCAAGTATGTGTGGGGTCAACAAACACCATCAAATAATGTGATCTAGAGATTAAAGAGCATATGTATCATAGACTTAAAGGAAGAATGTCATTTACGTATCAAACCATGTCTTGTCTTGATATTAGCACTGTTACCACAAATCATTGACATAGGCCCATAACAATGCACCCACTAGACTTTGCATTTGCTATCCTTAAGTATGTAGATGACAAATTTGTCATCTAAAGGTGTCCACCATCTCGTCATGAAAAGAACCTGTACCTGCTTTGTTCACTGTACTGTCAGCAAAAAGACCATTGTTATTGCAAATCATGTCATACCATTGTCACTGCACAAAATCATTGTCATTGTATACTTATTTAGCAACATTCTAACCAGAGAGAATCTATACTCCCTTGAATAGTACTTTCACCCAACACAGAGGAACTGAACAGTGATACAAATCATTGTCATTCAAATATATTGCAAAAGATAAACAAGCACTGCCACTTACCCTTGAGAAAAATACTAAAAACAAGCAACATATCACTGTCTTCAGAATTAGACATAGGAAATGTTCTTTTATTAGATCTCAGCAAATAAGTACTGTCAAACCATCTTCATCCATCATTGAAACTCAGTCACAACAAATGTAAATGCTTCTACTTTGTACCACACATGAGAGTGCACTCAAATACAATCAAAGAATATTGTCTAAAAGACTGTTCTACAACTTCATCCACCTCCAATATCCTTGAAGAAGAAAGAAAATCAAGGCAATGAAAAATCTGTTTGTCATCAACCACTTCCAAGGACTTTAGATACTAATCATATTGACCATGATGAAACAAAAGAACAAAGTTTGAATCAATAATGACCAATCACTGTTATATCCAAAAAATCATTGTCAGAGCTCAAACTACTGCCACAGTCAGAGCATGCAGAACATGAAACAAAGATAACTGATCAAAGCATGACCAATCAATTTGTCCTACATACTTGCCATATTTTGCAAATATGATTACCAGGGCATTAACCATCAATGCTATCCCCTTTTGTGAATAAGGAAATATCACTATTCTCAATGACTAATCCTGTCCCAAACAACACACCATACTTAACTATATACCTTATAAAGTGCATATGCCTTGTCTATCCTTCGCTGTCAGACATCATCATTGTTATACTGATCATGATCCAGAAACTAAATTGCACTACGTTTTTGACATTAAATTACTCCCCATATCTATGAGCATCAAAACAAACTAGGACTATTTCCATCATCAGGCTGTGAGTCAAAAACATCACTAATATGACTTACAATTAACTTGACAGAAGCAAGAACAATAACCTCAAGAACATCTTGTCATCAGTCAAACTGAAACTGTACCATTTACAAGATACACTGAACATTGTCAGGGATCATTGAGCATTGGCAATCAGCATCATAGGTCTGAGTGAAACCACCAATATATACCAATCACTTGTTTCAACTAATTTGCAACCAATCCAAAAACACATTATCCTTTACCACAACTATTCAAGCATCAGATAAGCAAGAATATTATGCAAGAGTCCATTGTAACACAATAGTTATCATTGATTACATCTAAGGCTGAAAAATGTTGACTAAAGGCAGATATCTAAGATAAATACTTAGAAAGCAAGAGTTACCTTAAAAGTACTGGTAAAAAGAGCACTGTCACTGTCAACCACAAAATTCACTGTCAGAACTATCATGAAAGTGTAGTTCACTACACATACTCACTATCACTTTATACCTGAAATACCTTTGCACTACAATTGTCTCTAACTACAGCTTTCAGTTACAAATTACTCTCTTGATGTTATTCAGATTGCAAGTCAAAGACTGTCCTGATTTGTCATCAGCAATTGTCATACTCATCAACTGTCACTATCTCATGATTGAGGCAAGTATACATAGCATTGATTATCACAAAACAATAATATTGCCATATTTCTTAAAATTGAGCATGAGGCATAACATACTGTCAACTCCATCAAAGATACCAAGGTGAGGCTATGAATAAAACTCAAGAAGTTCTTAAACTATGATATCCTGATGTTCAGACACAAATCATGATGAACACATGAACATCCTGAAGATGATAAAAACTTTGATTTTTTTTCGCTTCTCCTTTGACTTTAAGAACCTTTGTAGCACGTGGAGATATCAATACTGCAGACCATAATCAGAAGTAACAATATCTCATGAAGAGTTAATCACAGAATCAGACATGAACCACCCATATGCAGTTAACTTTGGTATTCATGTAACAACAACCACCCTTTACTATGAATAAGCATCATGGATAGCACAACATGGAATCAATAAATCACTTCTTGATCTTCTCTAGGGGATGTAGGGTAAAACACTAATCTGCTCCCCCTATCTCCAAGCTCCTACTTATTTAGGATTTTGTGAGCTATGCACTGGTTCACTGGCATTTTCTACACTTTGTTTTCTCCTCCAAACTAACATAAGTTCTTTCTTTTGCTTGTCCAAAGTGCTTACCTTTTCGTTATCTCTAATTGATCTCACAGGATTACTCCAGCAATATTGTGATGTATGTCCAACCTTGTTGCACCTGTAACATATGATATTGCCAGAAGAATAATAATGTCTGTTTCTTGAGTTTCTATAATCATATCTTGAATGCATCCAGCAGTCTCTTCTCATATGTCCATCCTTATTGCAGTTATAGCAAACAACATTGTAGTTTTGATTTGACAAACCATAATAACTACAATCCCTAGCTCTATGACCATACTTATTACAGACATAGCAATAACCATGAAACTGAGAATAGTTATACCTGACCGAATGATATCGCCTGATAGATAAAGGTCTTGGAAAACTGTTAGTTCTTCTTCTTCCAATATCAGCAGTTTTATCCTTTTCTCTCTTCTTGTCATCATCAGAAATAGTAGAATGATAATTTAGATCTATCTTCTACCTAGGAGTCTGCCTAACCTTGAAACTCTTCCTATCTACTATTGCAAAAACTATTTCCTTATTAACTTTATCTTTAACACCAAAGCTTTCCCCTTTTTCATATCCTAAGCCAAAATGATCCTTGTAGTTTTTTTGACTATTCAATATTTCATCTAAAGCATTTGTGCCTTTCACAAACTTCTTTATTTTGACAACATCCAGACTATTCTTTAGATTGACAACTTCACTTTCAAGTCTCAGACATTCAATTCTTTTCACCTCAAGATCAGAATTTGTTACATCTTTTATTCTTTTTGCTTCCTCAATTTCAGTTTTTAGACTAATAATCAATTTATCAGATTCATTAACATGACTTTTTAATTATGCAATATGATTTCTGGCATTTTTAAACTCTAAAGAAGCTTTTTCAAAATCTGAACATACCTTGTTCTTGAATTCTATCTCTTGTTGAAGTTACTCTTCTAATCTTTTATTCTCCTTTCTAAGTTCCTTGATTGTATCCAAGGCACACATAAGTTCTTCTTTTAAATTAATCTCACAATCCTGTTCATAATCATATTCATCCACAAATAGATCTCCTTCTTCATCATCAAATTCAACTATAAAATCATCAAATTCAGGTCTACTCACATTTACATTATCATGATTCTTAACTGCAGGACTGATTTCTTTATGACACTTTGTATCTATATTAATGGTTGACTCATGCAACAATTCACTGTTGGACTTAACTGAGACTTGTTTTTCCATTTTATGATTAGCATTTATCTTTTCTCTGCTCAAGGCCTTATTCCTATTCTTTTTACCCATTGTACTCCACTTCCAGGAACCCTTAAGTTGGTTAGACTTCTTACAAGGGTCTGGCTCTGATACCAATTGTTGGAGCACAACCCACTGAGAGGGGGGGTGAATCAGTGGTATGCAGGACTTAGTGACCTTTAAATTTATATTTCAAAAACTTTGATGCAGAAAAACAATTCCCATTGACTGTAGATGACATCATGAAAGATTTGGACAACTAAACAGATTGATCAAAATCAAGAATGCATCAACTCAATATTGAGACTGAAAAATAATGACTCATTCATGCACAGTATTATTGTTTCAGATAGTGATAGAAGTCTAGTATGAGTTCAAATAGATCATAGTAAATTAATTGACTTTAAGACAAATGACACATGATCAACAAATAGACATGAGAATCAAACTCATCAATGACAAATCATAACACAGATATTTTCCTGAGTGGAAAGCCCCTAGCATAAAACCACTCAAAAATGCCTCACTGGCTTATAAAAGAATCTCACTGATTACAGGCCTCACTAGCTTACAATATTGCCTTACTGGCATATAACAGAATCTCACTGATTATTGTGCCTCACTGGCTTACAATCTCACTGAATACTTTGCCTCACTAGCATGTTAAGAATTACAAATGTTTGAAGATATTTTCATATAGAGGAATACTCTATTTCTCTTAAGAACATATACTGCCAACAATGTATGTGCAGAACACACACAATACATGCACAAACATTATTTACATTATATCTTTTTATATTCCTTCAGAAACTTTCAACTGTTGACAGTTTCAAAAAACTAAAAAACCAATCGACAGTTTTGCAACTGCCACCTTCAATAGAATAAACAATATTGTCACTTTTTGTCATAGTTAAAAAGACTGTTTGAAAAAGATGTGACATGAACTGTTAACTCTCAATAGAGTTACAAAGATCAACTGCCAATTGCCCACAAGAAACCCTTAGGGTTAAAAACCTCCTTCATATATCAGAAACATTTCATTCGAAGAAATAATTCCGAGGCAGTTATAACTGAAAAATTGCATTCCCATGATAAAGCCTTGAGAATCATTTTACTCATATGAATAAAATAAGTTGCTTTGCCTTGAAACCCCTGTTGGGTTTAAGAAAATAAACAAATGTTTACTGCATATGGGTTAAACCCTAACCCATTACCAAAGCAAGCAGAATATAAGAGATCTTCAAAATCCTGTCGGCAGAGGTGACAAATCAAAATATATGCAAGAATGCCCCTGTTTTAAAAACCCTCAAGCCTTAAAAAAATCCAAACCCAATGATCAACTGGTGACTATATTTCACATTCAGCTATATACATGATAAGCTGTTTACAAAGAATGAGATATGGAAAGAATAGCACCTGGTATGATGACGCTGCAGAAGAAGGTCAAAAGAATGTTACAAAAAAATAATGTAGTCAGATTCACACATCACTTCAACTCGCAAACCTGTTGTTTGTTCCATGAGTTTTTCATGATAATGATCAGAAAAATAGTCAAACCCTACACCGCAATGATCAACTGAAATATCTCCAAGAGGTTTCATGATAATGATCAGAAAAATAGACAAACCCTACGCTGTGCAATGCAATGATCAAATGAAGTGCCTGAAAACGGCTCGATACAATCCCTTTTTGATACTTTTAACCGGCTGTTCCAGTTTGCCCTAAGGAGGGCTTCAACAAAACAAACAAGAAGTGACCTCTTAGATAGGTGAAATAACATGTTAACCGCTCAAGACAGTAAAAAGTATATTCCCAGCACTAAACAATATGACGATCAACATGTGTTCAAAGTCGACTTGCTAGGAGAAGTCATTCGAACACCAAGTATTTTTTGTATTACATTTTTCCTTATGCCAAGTCATCAATCATGTTACCGCTATTGACATCACTGACAACCAAAAACTGCCAACTGGGGTTAACAGTTCAAAAGCATGTGTAGCAGATGGAGATGGTGCGATCCCTTGGAAATCATTTCTAACTTGAGTACTAGTGGTCGATGTAGATGCCATGGAAGTGGATTGAACTGAACAGCAACTAAAGCAGGATGAAAATAGGGTTCCCAGTCCCACTGAGCGTGCAGCAGTAGATGGAGATCAAAAAATTTCTTGAGAAGTAAAGTAGATGCCATGGACTTGGATTTGAACTTTGACAGGAAGAAACAATAAAAGATTAACTTGAATGAATGAAAGAAAGCTTGTTGTTGAGTAGGTGAAGTGCTAAGCATTTGTGAGAGGAGAGATAGTGTACTGATAAAGATAAGAAGTGACCAAAGCGCTGGATTGAGTGGCTGACAGACTGTTTCCATACGGAAACCGCATGGAAGAAACGCAGAAGTATCTCAGAGAGGAGCTATACAACCACAAAAGTCAATTACACCACAGTATGGTCTGCCCGGGAAACTGCGTGGAAGGAATCATGTGCGACCATCACGATCATGGTGGACACCATCGTACAATTTTTGTCTACTTAAATAATTAAAGACAACACATAATCTAACTGTTCAGATTTTAACTTTATCTCATCCACACACTTGTTGACACACGTATTTTTCTAGACATATGGAAATGGAAATGGATCCTTTTATAGTCCACGATGTTGGGCGGAGTGTAGGCCCCTTTTATAGAAGAGATCATAGGCTTGCGTAAGGAAACCTGTCCGACCATCATGATCATGGTGTAAACTTTATAGGAGGCAACATCCGATTGACTATTCATCCACTTACATTAATTTTATATATTATTTAATTTTTAAAATTTAATCTCCTAAGTTTGTAACATCTTTAGAATGCTAAGTTTATATATTACTTAATGTTTAAAATTTAATTTCCTAAGTTTGCAACATCTTTGGAATGCATAAAAAAACAAATAAAAAGTTACTACTCTCTATCTCTAAATACAAGAAAGAAATAGATCTAAGAGTGCCCATCATTTCTATTATCTTGTATTGATATAAGATAATGTCAACCATTGTGCCTAAAGTTAGCCATAATTTGAAATGTTCTCTCTCTTCCTCTCTCTCCTTATGGACATGTGCCATCTTTGGATTGTTGGCATGGAACTCTCTCTCTCTCTCTCTCTCTCTCTATATATATATATATATATATATATATAGAGAGAGAGAGAGAGAGAGAGTTCATATATATATATATATATATATAAAGTTCTTGATGAAATGATGTGCTACCCAAAGCATAGCTCCCCATGGACATTTGTCATTTTTAGATTGTTGGTAAAAAATGCCTTAGGGGTTGGCTAGGGGGTTAAGTTGGGCGCCCGCTTCCGTTTCTTTAAAAAGAGTTAACTAATCTACCTCCCAGAAGCCATATTCCCTCCCCCTTGCCACCCATCAAAAATCTCTCTCTCTCTCTCTCTCTCTCTCTCTCTCTCTGAAAACCATGAGGTCCTCATCAAATCTCAATATTGACCAAGTAAACCAAGTTGAAAAAGCATTTTCTTTTTAGCACCCCTGAGGGAATTTCAACTAAATTTGTATGGTGATGCATTATAGGTTCTCATTTTTATAGTGTTGTCGTTATTGCAACATTCACCTAATTTCTCATGAAATCATGGAACCTAGGGACTTGTGTGTGTTTGTTTTGCTTTGTTTGTCTTGTTTGTCACGTGTTTGTCTTTTGGCTTTCGGGTATGTGTCTAGTGCATTGTGTGTCTTAGTCACTTATGCTCTCTGTAGCCTATGTATTTGCTCATATGGTTTATTTTGATTTGAGCTCTTCGAGCCATGCTCTCTTCCTACTGTATATCCACTAGTGGACCACATCGTACACAGTCCCCTAGCTTCATAATTTAATGTGCATATTCTCTTGTCATTACGGTTTCAATTCATGAGTGATGATAATAATTGATTTGAGACATGCTTTTGACTCACAAATTATCCTTATGTCTTTGTAGGTTCTATATTTTATCATTGTGCATATTTTGTGACGACATGTTATTTCCTATGTCATTATGTCACTCCCTCTATGTCCTCCATGTGTTTCTAAGTCAATGCATTTTATAACTCATCCTAGGCATGTCTCCAACTTAGTACAAATTGCTCAATGACAAAACATAAATTTAAGCTTGACAATAACTTATGGTAGATTTGGATGCCTAAGATCACTCAAATTTGAGTTTATGTCATAGGCACCCCTGTAATGATAAATCCACCACATTAGAGTTGAGGTATAAAAGTCATGAATTTCATAATCTTTTAATTTGACATGACATAAATTAGATTTGCATAAGTTGTTTATTTAATTTCAATTTTATTGGAAATTTGAAAATCTAATTTACTCTATTCGATGTGCATTCCATGTGCAGGTGGATCAAGGTAATTTAACTAGAATATCATTGTGATTTTGTGGATTGCACAGGTGCTAAGGAAATAGATGTATTAAAAGAGGAGAAGACAAGTCTATTTAATGTAGAATGGGTAAAGCCAAGGCATATGGGATAGATCTAAAGAAAATTTAATTACAGAAAAGAAGCACCTAGTTTCAGAGCAACAATAGAAAGCAAATCAACATTAAAACCTACCAGTTTTGAAGGCTTGTGCTCATAATGCAAAATTATAAAGTGCATCAGAAGTAATTGAGTCCTCATTGGACAACATTGCCCATTAGTTCAAAATGAAGAAATAAGTTGAGACCTATTACCAGAGAGATCCAACCCTGTCATTGTGGTGCAATAATTAAACCCCATAGTAAAATTACCCTCGAAACCCATGCCAGGGGGGTAAGTGCAAGAAGATGGGGGGCCAAAAAGGGGTCTTAAGTGGCCACTTTTTTTTTTTGAAATCAGGAAATGCTGGCCTTGGATGAGAAATTGAGCATAGTTACACTCAAAATTTGGAGATGCAACCAAAACAATGTTCATAGTGCTCCGAGTATACTTTCTAAACTACTAATTTTTTTTTAAAATGGTATAGATTAAGGGGTTCAAAAGAGGGAGCCACAGAAATTGGTATTGTTTCTGTCAAAAAAATATAACATAGCATGTTTTGTGGCTCCCTCAAAAGGTTAACTTTTTTTCGGTATTTTTAAAATCACTTCTGTGAGAAATTAGCTAACAACATGTAGTTTATGCCTGATTTTTCTGATAATTTTTTGATGAATATTTGATTTTTTACTAATTTTCAAAGTGGACACATCCTAGAAAACAAAATTTTGGCCATGCTACCCCTATAAATTTTGAAAACTAATTGAAAATATATTTTTTTAATATGTATAGAATGGAGTCTAGTTTCTAAAAATATTTTTTTTTAAAATTTCAATGAACGGTTAATTTACAATGAAAAAAAGACCAAACACTGGTTTTTGCCTAAAAATGGACACACAAACAAAAGAAATTAAAGATGAAAGGATTAACATTGTCAAAACGTGAAAAAAATTATATCGTTAAATAGCTAATAGAAAGCCTAACATTACCCAAGTGTTCAATTTGTTTGACCTTGAAACACGTGCAAATCTGAGGGTTAGCACAAACAAAATTATGTGAAATCCTGTAGAATTTGCAAAAACACGTCTGTGGACATTGGGAAGGCACTCCAAGCCTTTGGGTTGGAAATCCAAAGCAAATCCCAAGCCTAAGGCTTGGGATTCCCAAAGCAAAATATAATGCGAGCGCAGTATAATGCGCTCGCGTTATGTTTTATTTTGCACTTTTTCCTTTTTTGCAAAAGTTTGCCCGATGTTTGTCATGTTTGACATAATGCGAGCACGTTATAACGCGCTCGCGTTAGGTCTCCCTTGGAATGTTTTATGTTCAAGGTTATTTAGCATGTATGTATGTATGTATGCCTATATGTATGTATGTATACTTATATGTATGTATATATGTATGCCTATATGTATGTATAGTGTCGAGAGTAGAGGAGGGTAGAGATGGGGGTGAGGCGGATAAGGGAGGAGAGGGGTGGATAAGGGTTGAGGGTTTAAGGTCAAGAGGGATTAGGGTTTAGGGTTGAGGGATTAAGGTTGAGGGTTGAGGGTTTAGGGTTTAGGGATAGGATTTAGAGTTTAGGGATAAGGGATTAGGGTTTAGGACCTTGAGGGATTAGGGTTTAGGGTTGAGGCTTTAGGGATAGCGTTTAGGGTTGAGGGATTAGGGTTGAGGGTCGAGGGATTAGGGTTAAGGTAGAGTGTTGAGGATAGAGGGGTTAGGGATAGGGTTTAGGGTTGACGGTTTAGGGTTGAGGGATTAGGGTTTAGGGTTGAGGGCTTAGGGATAATGGATTAGGGTTTAAGGTATAGTGTCAAGGGTTGAGGGTTTAGGAATAGGGATAGCGTTTAGGGTTTAGGGTTGATGGATGTAAGGGTTTAGGGTTTAGGGATAAGGAATTAAGGTTGAGGGTTGAGGGATTAAGGTTTAGGGTTGAGGGATTAAGGTTTAAGGTTGAGGGTTTAGGGATAGGGTTTAGAGTTTAGGGACAAGGGATTAGGGTTTAGGACCTTGAGGGATTAGGGTTTAGGGTTGAGGATTTAGGGATAGAGTTTAGGGTTGATGGTCAATGGATTAGGGTTAAAGTAGAGTGTTGAGGGTAGAGGGATTAGGGATAGGGTTTAGGGTTGAAGGTTTAGGGTTTAGGGATAAGGGATTAGGGTTTAAGGTATAGTGTCGAGGCTTGAGGGTTTAGGGATAGGGTTTAGGATTTAAGGTTTAAGGGTTGAGGGTTGAGGCTTTAGGGATAAGAGAGAGACCTAGATGGCTAAGAGTTGAGAGATAGGGGAGAGATGGGGTGAGGTAGATAGAGGAGGAAAGGGGTGGCTAAGGGTTGAGGCTTTAAAGCTTTAGGGTTGAGGGATTAGGGTTTAAGGTATAGTGTTGAGGGTTGAGGATTTAGGGATAAGGTTTAGGATTTAAGGTTTAAGTGTTGAGGGTTGAGGATTTAGGGATAGGGTTGAAAATCAAAATTGTAAGTCTAATTTAATTTATTTCAACTTTTAAAGTAGGCATTTAAATTGTAGCTTTACCAGGGGAATTGGTATAACAAAAACTTAATTCTGTTGTAGGCCTTTCTTTGAAGAACCTTGGACATTATGGACCTTATCATCTAGAAAAGCACATGACAGTGAACTCTGCCCCACCTTTCAAATTGGATAAAATTTTTTATTCAATGAAAATGAAGTCACGGAATGTAAACCAACCATGCATACTAGTAAGATCAAATTCTTGGCCTTCTATTCTTATTACTCTTACTTTATTAAGAGAAGAGTGTCAAAAAGAATGGGTTTAACAAGCTAACATAAGGCAAAAGTAGTTTTGTTATTACATATTTGTGAGGGATCTCTAATAGTCTAATATAATGCAGTCTTCTATAATATAAACATCTGCATTTGTGTGAATGCTAAGCTTTAATAGTAGTGTATTAAATTAATGCAATCAACTATTTATTGGGTTAAAATAACTTAGTTTTTGTAATGGTTTGGGAATGTAGGAGTTTCCCAAAATAGGTGAATGTCCTCTACAATTACCAAGAGGAAAACATTTAGTAGTTAATGTCCTCTACAATTACCAAGAGAAAAACATTTAGTAGTTCTTGTGGATAGAGCCAGTAAACAATGGGAGATTATTTGCCTATTTCATAACAATAGACCTACCCTAAGTACGGGGTGGGCATATTTTGTACGTCATAATAATATCAAGGAAGGAGATGTTTGCATCTTTGAGCAGGTGGACAACAAGAAACATAGATTTATGTTTAGAGTTCATATAGATCAAAAGATAAAATAAGGATCCTTCTGAAAGAGAGGAGGGAAAAGACAGGCCAAAGATAAAAGAAGAAAATTATACAAGAAAAGATCTTCATGAGGATTGTAATATTTTGTCTAAAACAAACAAAAATTAGTTAAATAAAAATAGAAAATCAAGAAAGAAACAGTACTAAAATGTATAGTTACTGATATCTAAAATGTATAGTTACTAATATCTATTTTTAAAAGACTGGTTGATTTTTATGGACAAAGTTGTTTATTTTACCTAGTTGATGGTTTTAATTATGCCTAGACGTTATACAGTGTGAGCATATGTGCACACATTTTTATGGCCCCAATTTAAATTCAAGCAAATAGGTGGAGAGAGTATGCTGATCTTTTAAAAAAATCTTAATAAAAAAATGTTCACTTAATGTTGACCAAGGGTTCTGATTTCAACCATTCATTGCCCACTGTGGATGTACCCCAATGCAAATCTTTTCTCATAATGATCATCCTTCTGATTTCAATTGTGAATTACTCACTGTGGATGTACCAGACACAAAGCTTTTCTCATAGTGGGTACACCTATTGGCATAATGAACCCCAGATGGGCCAGAAAAAGATACCATATAATTTGAATATTCACTTTAGCTAGAAAGTTTTACTGATGGAGCTAGAAACTCAGAGAATTGACAGGGCACAATATGGCCCAAGATGTGAGATGCAAGCAAGGACAGCTCATGAATCTAAAGAGTTAAGGTGCACTTGGACCTTTCCTAATTTCAATGGATGACATTTGCTCTTGCTAGTTGATGGTAAATACCGCAGTTTTGAGACTTTATTTTCATTATCCAAGAGAGAAACATATACCATAGCACCAGTCTTGGATAGTATACCTGATCTTCATGCCATCTTTTTTTTTCAAGACAAATAGGTTCCCATGTACTAGGGATAGAATTCATTGTAAACAATTTTTAATAGCATTGCATAAAACCTGCCATTGGGTTCTTTGTAGTCAATCAAGTCTGATTTGCTAACCTTCTTTACTAATTAGCTAACCCCTAAAAACTCAAAAGATATCCTCATGGAAACCACTTAAAATACACATAATTATAATAAATATGGTGTAAAATTCAACTATAAATTACATAAATAAATAAGAAATTCATCATGGTCTAGAGATTGGAGATTTTGCTGTGTTCAAGTACATATCCAAGTCATATTTTAAGGTTAAGATATTTCAAAGAACAAGGTGTGTGAAAAATATCAATGCTCTTCAGCTTATGAATACCAACATTGATATAGATAAAAGATGCCCTTCTTCTAACAGAGTATGTAGTTCAAGTCAACCAATGGGCAACAAGTTGTTGAATGAATTGGTTTCTGATGGGGAAAACAACAATGATGTTGAAGCAATGGAAGAAAATCAAAATTAGGGTCGAGGTTGAGGGATTAGGGTTGAGGGTTAAGGGTTGAGGGATTAGATTTTAGGGTTTAGGGTTGAGGGATTAGGGTTTAAGGTATAGTGTTGAGGGTTTAGGGATAGGGTTTAGGGTTGAGGGATTAGGGTTTAAGGTATAGTGACAAGGGTTGAGGTTTTAGGGATAGGTTTTAGGGTTTAAGGTTTAAGGGTTAAGGGTTGAGCGATAGGGTTTAAGGTTTAGGGATATGGGATTAGGATTTAAGGTATAGTGTTGAGGGTTGAGCATTTAGGAATAGTGATAGCATTTAGGGTTTAGGGATGAGGGATTAGGGTTGAGGGATTAGGGTTTAAGGTATAGTGTTGAGGATTGAGGATTAGGGATAGGATTTAGGGTTTAGGGTTGAGGGATTAGGGTTTAGGGTTGAGGGATTAGGGTTTAATGTTGAGAGTTGAGGGTTGAGGGTTGAGGGTTGAGGGTTTAGGGATAGGGTTGATGGTCAAGGGATTCAGGTTAAAGTAGAGTGTCAAGGGTAGAGGGATTAGGGATAGGGTTTAGGGTTGAAGGATTAAGGATTGAGGGTTGAGGCTTTAGGGATGAGGTTTAAGGGATTAAAGTTTAAGATATAGTGTCGAGCTTTGAGGGTTTAGGGATAGGTTTTAGGGTTTAAGTTTTAAGGGTTAAGGGTTGAGGGATAGGGTTTAGGGTTTATGGATAAGGGATTAGGGTTTAAGGTATAGTGTCGAGGGTTGAGGGTTTAGGAATAGGGATATCATTTAGGGTTTAGGGATGAGGGATTAGGGTTGAGGGTTGAGGGATTAGGGTTTAAGGTATAGTGTCAAGGATTGAGGGTTTAGGGATAGGTTTTATGGTTTAGGGTTGAGGGATTAGGGTTTAGGGTTTAGGGTTGAGGGATTAGGGTTTAAGGTATAGTGTTGAGGGTTGAGGGTTAAGGGTCAAGGGATTAGTGTTTAGGGATAGGGTTTAGGGTCGAGGGATTAGTGTTTAAGGTATAGTGTTAAGGGCTTAGGGATATGGTTTAGGGTTGAGGGATTAGGGTTTAGGGTTGACAAATTAGGGTTTGACATTGAGGGTTGAGGTTTGAGGGTTTAGGGATAGGGTTGAGGGTCGAGGGATTACCTGGTTAAAGTAGAGTGTCAAGGGTTGAGGGTTTAGGAATAGGGATAGCATTTAGGGTTTAGGGATGAGGGATTAGGGTTGAGGGTTGGGGGATTAGGGTTTAGGGATAGGGTTTAGGGTATAGGGATGAGGGATTAGGGTTAAGGGTTGAGGGATTAGGGTTGAGGGTTGGAGGATTAGGGTTGGGAGATTAAGGTTTAGGGATAGGGTTTAGGGTTAAGGGTTGAGGGATTAGGGTTTAAGGTATAGTGTTAAGGGTTTAGGGATAGGGTTTAGGGTTGAGCGATTAGGCTTTGACATTGAGGGTTGAGGGTTGAGGTTTGAGGGTTGAGGGTTTAGGTATAGGGTTGAGGGTCAATGGATTAGGGTTAAAGTAGAATGTCGAGGGTATACGGATTAGGGATAGGGTTTAGGGTTGAATGTTTAAGGATTGAGGGTTGAGGCTTTAGGGCTAAGTGTTAAGGGTTTAGGGTTTAAGTTATTGTGTCGAGGGTCAAGGTTTTAGGGATAGGTTTTAGGGTTTAAGGTTTAAGGGTTAAGGGTTGAGGGATAGGGTTTAGGGTTTAGGGATAAGAGATTAGGGTTTAACATATAGTGTCGAGGGTTGAGAGTTTAGGAATAGGGATAACGTTTAGGGTTTAGGGATGAGGGATTAGGTTTTAGGGTTGAGGGATTAGGGTTGAGGGTTGAGGTCAAGGGATTAGGGTTAAGGTAGAGTGTTGAAGGTTTAGTGATAGGGTGTAGGGTTTAGGGTTGAGGGATTAGGGTTTATGGTTGAGGGAATAGGGTTTAAGGTAAAGTGTTGAGGGTTTAGGGATAGGGTTTAGGATTTAAGGTTTAAGGGTTGAGGGTTGAGGGTTGAGGGTTGAGGCTTTAGGGTTTAGGGTTAAGTGAGACCTAGATGGCTAAGGATGGATGGAGAGGTAGACAAGGAGCGACTAAGAGACATAGAGAGGGGAGAGGTAGAGAGGTAGAGAGGTGAGGGGAGAGATAAGTGAGATATAGAGAGGTGAGAGATAGAACATGAGCTAATGGAACTAGAGGTGAGAGATATTGCAAAGGTGCTATCAAAGGTGAGATAGACACAAATATTTATCGATCAATCTATATCAGGAAAAAATGTGAGCACGTTATAACGCGCTCACATTTTGTCGTGCTATACAAACTATAAAAAGGCCTGAACCCCCGTGATCCAGGCCCACATTCTTTGTTTTCATGTTGTTTATGCACGTGTTCCGACAAAAAAAAGTGTTTTCATACTGTTCAGAAGTTCACATGCACATTTTGCACATTCTACCACCTTTGCATGATCTTTCCACCACCTTTTCTACTTTGCCAACTTGAGGAGGAAATAACATAGTTTTCACATTGAATTTCATATATATCTATTCAAGGTTCAATTTTTGTAGTGTTGCAATGTTAATTGTGATTGAATTTTAGGAATTTAACAATATAGATTGGTTAGTAGTATTGTTGTTACTAATTCTATTTGAGTGTTATTCAATTTAACGTTGAAAAGGAAGCAAGTGGTAAAAAACTCAAATTGTTGAGGAGTTTGATGCAAGAAGAAAAAAACACTACATAATTGGGCAATCTCTCCATTCGAATATCTATTTTTTAGGTATGTCAAGTCTTTACATGCATGTTCTTTACATTTTCCTTAATTCTATTTGAATTACTTTATCATGCTTTATCATACATGTTTATATCACTTGTATCCAGTATGCATAATAAAAGACTATGTATACATATCTTGTGTTTATATAATAGACCATGTTTTAAATTAGTTCATGGTATGCATAATAAAATATATCTCAAAGGTCAACATTAATTAAAATAGACACAATCATGATCAAGACTCGCATCCTACAATCTCACATGGTGCCATGTATATTTTCTACACTTGGGCTCTTTAATAATTATGTGTAATAATGAATTAAACAAACCTTAACATATTGTGATGTCAAACTATACAAGAATAAATCCTTACAACATATAAATATACAATCCCTTAAGCATAATGAAATACTATTATCTTGTCATATTAACAAGTTAAAATACAAATGAATAGGTGCCAAGATCATACAAGTATGCACATGACATGGTGATTTGTATGCACATATCTTGGGCTAGGACATTCCTTATGCACCTATTCATGATGATTTGTATGCACATGACACAATTTTTTTTCAAAATTTCCTAATTGTCCTTTGTTAGCACATGATGGTGGTTACCTTGATCGACTATATACCATTCAATACCCTAATTTATAGAGATTAGTCTAATGATTTTTATGACAGTCCTAGGTATGTCTCCAAATATTCATGTTTCCAAGCTAATGTCCACTTGTTTCCAACTTCTTAGATGTGAAAGAAACAATTACAAGCATTATATTCATCATAAATAAGTCACTTTTAGTCAATAGAAGCCAAAATACATCCATTTGCAATCATGGATTAGTTAAGGACAGCTAGGTGGTAAATTTGTTGCCATTGGCAACTTCACAAATTTGGTGTCTTATCTTGTCCTCCTTGGTTTTCTCCATGGATATCCATCATTGTCTTCATGAATCATATAATTCATCATGTCATAGTGGCTTCATCATTCCATAATTATCTTCTATTTCCCTTATAGGACATCAAACAGGGTTTTTGTGATATATCTTGCAGAAAACAACTCCAACCCACAATCCAAAAGCTGTTTAGGATACCCTTTTGGGAGTTTTAAAACATATCCAAAATTTAAGGGTGGTTGTTTTGTTATACAAGACCTTAAAATTGACTGTCCCACTTGACAAGAGGCCTAATTAGGCTTGTGCAAATAGGTCACTACAGGTTTTTTGATCTCCAGGCTTCCAATCTTCAAACCAAGACTCCAAACATGTCAAATTGGGTCTGCCTCAACCTTTTCAAGCATTACAAACACCTTCCAAAGTGTTTCTCTACAATCCCTAACCCTTATGCAACTTAATTGCCTAAAAACATGAGTTTTCAGCCTGGAATAATTTGCCTCTAAAATGCACATGATTATCTACTTGAGTTTGGCATTGCCATATTAATTAGCCTTGACTTTAATAATTATCTCTTGATATCACTTCTTCACCCTCTACACTAATCCAAAGCATGCCCTAGTGTGATGTCTCCCACGATCTCAATCACATATCCTTTCATGAATAGATGGTTATCAACAAGTAGTCAACATGAAGTCCCATGTACTCTTCACTTGTAGCCTCAATAGGTGACTCTCCTTTGACCTTATCCTCATAGGACTGAAGTGAACTTTGTACCATAATGCTTTGTATGGCTGCAATAATTCTTTGTACCATAATGCTTTGTATGGCTGCAATAACATTGTGCAATAGTGCTTTGTATGGCTGCAATAATGCTTTGTATGCTTTGTATGGCTGAAATATATTTTAGTTATTTGTATGGATTCATTTCTTAGGAACTAATATTGGTCTCTTTATCATGCTACAGACAAATTCTCCGTCATGTTGAGGAAACAATCAAGAATTAAACCAACACAGGAAGAGATAGAAGCTAAGAATGCAAAGAAAGCAGCGACTATGAGGGAACTTCGTGAGAAGAGGAAATTAGACACGATAAATTAAGAAATGCCAATTGAGAGGAACCACAACCATCACAAAAAGATATGGTATTGGAGGCACAAAGAGAATGAATGCAAAAACTTCATGCTATGAGAGATTTGAATACCGTAGTTGGAGACACATCCTCTACCACAAGTCAACATGTAGGGACACCATCTACTGCATCTCAAGTTGAGAGTACATCATCACTCACATGTGATGAAGGAGGTACACCATTGTTCCCACCTCAACCTCAAGGTATGTCATCTATTCCATCTTCGATCGAAGGTATGCCATCTAGCCCATCTCATTTAAATATTGATGAAATTCCTAATGTTGAGATGAATTTACCTATCTTAACACCACCTAGAATTTTGCATAAAGCCAAAGTATTTGATTGATATTGATGAGAATATTTTGCAGCCAATGGAAGGTAAGATTCCAAAATGCATTTGTAGAAGATATGCTCATACGATTTGGAGATTTTTCTTTGAAAAGTTAAATGAGACCACAAGATGTCAACTATTTGTTGAAATGATGCGAAGTATAAAGTATAGGTCCATCATGAAGATTCTTGGGTTGAGAACATCAAAGGCTTCAAGTGAAAACTCTATTATCAAGAATCTTATGAGTGCATATGACAGTGTGGGTAACACATCACATACAAAAGATAGTAATGCAACACGGCGTGTGATTACATCGACTATAGTAAGTAGTCAAACAAAGAAAGCTCATCTCATTAGAAAGACAAGTCAAGCATTGAGAATTAATAGGAAAACTTTATCAAGAGCCATTGGAAGGCACCAAATAATTGAGGACACTAATCCCAATAAATTATGGGCATTCTCAGGGAGACTACCACGAAAAGATAAACCAATTGTTGAAGCATTGAGATCACTAATTGAAGACTTTTGGAAGAATTACACAAGGTTATCTCTGAATCAAAGGTATGTGGTAAGAAGGAGAATCAGTAGTCAAAACCGTGAACCACATCCAAAGCATTTTTTTGGATATGACTCAAACACAGTTTTTTGGTAAATTTCTAGAGATGTATCCTCAAATTAAAATTTGTAAAAGATATTTTAAAATTCTAAAACCTTTCTATGTCAAGATAAATCACACACGCACTACTTGTTTTTGTAGATTACATATTGAATTTTCTAACCATTTTGATGTTTATCAATCTATATGTTTAGATTTGCATACTAACAATGTTTTGTAGGATTGTGGCATACATGCCCCACCAACATCTTCAAGAGACTTCATATCAAGAATTTTATGTGATAGAGAGGAAGGTCAAATATTCTACAGGAAATTATGCTTGGATGGCACATGTCAGCATTGCGGTGGCTTGCAACATATGCCAATATGTGAACATATGGAAAGAACACATGCGATTGGAAATGAACTAGTAGAGTTCATCAAGTATAAAATAGTGGCATACAATACAAAAGATGGTAAAGAAGCAAAGAGGTATGAATTGGTTATTGAAAAGATTCCAGTATATCAGTTTATGGCTATATTTCGTGACAGTATAATGTATGAGTATCCAAGACATGCCCATAGAGCTCGATGGTTGGACTTAAAATTCAAGTTATGCAAGGACACATTTCCAATTGGTATCATTGTTTCAGTCATTGACTTTGCAGAGAACTATAGTCTACAACCACATCATGAGGTGCAATCACAATACTACAACTCAACACAGGTTTCTATATTTGTGCACATCGCATTCATGCATGCGAATGATAGTACAGAGGATGACAGAAAGATCATAAGGGAGTATCATTTCTATATTAGTGATGATCACACGCATTCTACAGAGTTCGTGCAAGGTTGCTTTCAGGTGTTCTACAATGATTTAGCTAGAAGGGGCATATCGTTCAGTCAGCATATCATATAGTCGGATAACTATGCATCACAATTCAAGAACTCGTGGAATTTCTATTGGCTAAGCAGGAGGCATAAGTTTACAGGTGTTCAAAATATGTGGATCTTTTGTGAGGCTGAGCATGGAAAGGGGGAGCATGATGGTGTAGGAGCATGTATCAAAAGAGCCATAACACAAGAAGAGTTAAAGTATAAAGACAATGCAAAGTTGACAGATGCAAAATCAATCATCGAGTGGTGTAATGCTTCCATGGTCCAGGTAATGAAGGTAAGTCTTCAATTCATAGATTTTTTTGGTTGATAGATGATACTAACATTGCACCATATGAGGATTGTTGTACACTGATAGGATCAAGTGAGATGCACTCTTTCAGAAGATCAATTGTAGGTTCATGGAGTATCCATACGCAGAAGATGGCATGCTTTTGTTCTTCATGTACAATTCAAGCCTAGGATGAGTGCGAGTCAAAGGAGTGGGTTGACGAATGGCAGTTAAGTTATCTTAGCCCACTTGACACGTATCGACCCCCAATGACACTGGAACTAATAGAGATGGAATCATCAGTTGACTTTAACCACATATCAAATCTAGTTCAACCGGGTAATATATCTATTTGCATAGTTTTTGAAATTCCTAATGTTATCTTACTTTGTAGTGTTTTTGTAATGTTTACTAATTTCATCTAATTTGCTACACATATTAATGTAGGGCATGTACATGCAGTTATTGCAGATGAACACAATGAAGAGGGAACAAAATATTACTTGTGTCGTTGTGTTGAGGCCAAAAAGAAATTGGAGGCCCCAGTTACAGATGGAGAAATTGTCAAATACCCTACAGGCTCAGTGGTTGTTACTGGAACATGGCTTAGAAGGCACCCACATAAGATTGTTAATGTTTGGCTGTTTCAAGATTTTGACATGCATCGGAAGATTCTTCATTACTTGAACCTTGTTGTGGCATCCAATGTTCATTTGATAAAATATCGGGGTAGACCTTTGAACAAGACCTTGTGGAAGGTGCATGAGTCTGACCATGAGGCAATACTTGACACAATAAAGAGTAGAGCAGACCTGGATGGTTCGTTGGATTAATTTGTAAGTATTCACATTGATTTTGTAAAGTCATGTTACATTGACTTGTAAGTATGCACATTAATTTGTAAGTTTACATAGGTTTGTCTTTTTTTATTTACTGTTGTATTTTTACACATACACATTTTTACATAATCATGTTATGCTTCATGAGGTTAGACCTAAGTGATGGGTGAAGTTGATCCTGATAATAATGTATAAAGTCTTGGTAATCTATAAAATATAGGTGTCTCTAGGTGTCTTGGTTTCTAACTAGATAATAGGTGTCTCTACTTGTGTCTTAGGTATATACTATATGTCAACTAGGTAGATAGAGACTAGAAAAAAGGTATTTAATCTAATCTAGGTGTCTTAGGTAGATACTATATATCAACAACTTGTCTAGAGACTAGAATAAGGTATAATCTAGAATGATCTAGGTGTCTTCTAGGTAGATACTATATATCAACTACTTATCTAGAGACTAGGATAAGGTATAATTTAATCTAGGTGTCTTAGGCAGGTACTATATGTCAACTAGGTCTACCATAATAGGTTTCTTAGGTAGAACTATAATCTAGGTGTCTAGGTGACTTAGGTCTAGACTACGATAAGGTATAAAGACTAGGTGTCTTAGGTCACTATATCTATAAAATCTAGATACATACTATACAATAGGTGTCTTAGGTGTCCTACGTCTACTAGAATACATGTGTCTTAGGTCTTAGGTGAGGCCACATGAGCTTCCACCTTCACGTGGTTGGCCTTGTTAGTATAGAATATTTATATTTCTTGAAGCTAAGGGAAGCTCTTTTTCTTAATAGGAAAGCTTTATCTTAAGTGTCCTCATGGTGTAGGGGCACCCAGGTTGTCATGCCTCCAAGAGGGGTCAAAAATTTAAATTTTGTTTTGATTGAGTCATTTGTATGTAATAAGGTCTTCTAAGACTATTTCATATGTTTTTGAGTTGGTTTGAGTCATTTGGGGTTAGTTTGAGTCTTTGAGTCTTGTTGCAAAAAAGTGTCAATGTTGTCAAGTTGCACAAAGCAACTTTTGCATTTTTACATTTTTGGTGTCCTACTCCTGATGTGACCAAACTGACAGTTCCAACGCATCTGAATGGGTACATTTAGACTAGGCATGGTCTTTTTTTACACCCAAACATGCCGAAACAGTCTGAGCTACATTGTACTGACGATATCCTTGAAGAGTCTAAAGTGCAAAAAGGTAGCAATCTTTGACGATCTGTTACTCAGAAACCATGCCACTTAGAAACATTCTATCTAAGTCAATGTGATCATGTAGGGTCCCTCTACAATAACCTCTCTCAGTTTTTTATATCTCTAAGGAGTTTGTCATGGTGAAAGGTTTTCTGCTGCCCCAAAAATCGTCAGAAGGAGGTAGCGTAAAGTTGCAAAGGGGTGTAACTTTCATCTTGCTCCTAATGCGACCAAACTGACTATTCCAACATGTTTGGATGGGTACGTTTAGGCTAGGAATGGTCCTATTGTTCACCCAAACATGCCGAAACAGTCTTAGCTACATTGTACCAGCGATATCCCCAAAGAGTCCAAAGTGCAAAAAGGTAGCAATCTTTGATGAGTTGTTACTCAGAAACTGTGTCACTTAGAAACATTATGTCTAAGGAAACACGATAATGTAGGGTTCCTCTACAATAACCTCTCTTGGTTTTTTATATCTCTAAGGTTTTTTCCCGTGGTGAAAGGTTTTCGACTACCCCAAAAATCATCAGGAGGTAGTGTAAAGTTGCAAAGGGGTGTAACTTTTGTCTTACTCTTGATGCAACCAAACTGACTATTCCAACGCATCTGGATGGGTACGTTTAGGCTAGGCATGGTCCTATTTTTCACCCAAACATGCCGAAACAATCCGAGCTACATTGTACCAGCGATATCCCTGAAGAGGCTAAAGTGTAAAAATGCAGTAATCTTTGACGAGCTATTACTCAGAAACTGTGTCACTTAGAGACATTTTGTCTGAGGAAACACGATCATGTAGGGTCCCTCTACAATAACCTCTCTCAGTTTTTTATATCTCTGAGGCATTTGCTCATGGTGAAAGGCTTTTTGTTGCCCCAAAAATCGTAAGGAGATAGTGTAAAGTTGCAAAGGGGTGTAACTTTCGTCCTACTCCTGATGCGGCCAAACTGACTATTCCATGGATGGGTACATTTAAGCGAGGCATGGTCCTATATCACATCCAAACATGCTAAAACAATCTGAGCTACTTTGTACTGGTGATATCCTTGAAGAGTCCAAAGTGCAAAAAGGCAACAATCTTTGATGAGCTGTTACTTGGAAACCATTCTACTTATAAACATTCCTCCTGAGGAAACATGATCATGTAGGGTCCCTCTACAATAACCTCTCTCAGGTTTTTAATATATCTGAGGCATTTGCCCGTGGTGAAAAGTTTTCTGCTGCCCCAAAAATCGTCAGAAGGAGATAGTGTAAATTTGCAAAGGGGTGTAACTTTCATCCTACTTCTGATGCAGCCAAACTGACTGTTCCAACACATTCGGATGGGTATGTTTAGGCTAGGCATGGTCCTATTTCGCACCCAAACATGCCGAAACAGTTTGAGCTACATTGTACCGGTGATATCCCTGAAGAGTCCAAAGTATAAAAAGGTAGCAATCTTTGACGAGATGTTACTCGAGAACCATGTCACTTAGAGGCATTTCATCTGAGGCAACACGATCAGGTAGGGTCCCTCTACAATAACCTCTCTCAGTTTTTTATATCTCTGATGCGTTTGCCCATGGTGAAAGGTTTTCTACTGCCCCAAAAATTTTCAGAAGGAGGCAGTGTAAAGTTGTAAAGGGGTGTAACTTTTGTTCTTCTCCTCATGCAGCCAAATTGACAATTCCAACGTGTTTGGATGGGTACATTTAGGCTAGGCATAGGGTTGGTTTACAGGCAAATCAAAGGAACTGCTATGGGAAGTAATTTTACCGTCATCTATGCCTGCCTCTTTCTGTTACCTAGAATGACAACTCTCCTCTCAGATTGATATCTCTTCTCTTTTATTTTACAAGAGATATATTGATGATGCTTTTGGCATTTGGTTTAGTTCAGAGGAGTCTCTCCAACACTACCTCTCCGCCTATCAGAGCATATATCCCGAAATCAAAATTAATCCTTGCATCTCAGCTTCCCATGCTATTCTTCTGGATATTTCTATCTTCAAGGGACCCATCTTCTCTTCTACTGGCATTCTCTCCACTGCCTATTTTCAGAAGGAGATGAATGCCTATCAGTACATCCCTTTTAGATCCTGGCACCCTCTGCATCAGAAAAGATCATTTATCATCAACGAATTGCGACGCTACCTTCTTCGAGAGTCAGTGCTCGTGGTTATCCCAGAAATTTCCTACTTTTGTGCTTCAGTTATGTTTTTGCGAAGGACAAGTTAGCGCTTCTTCATCAGGTATTTGCACCAAAGATAAGAAAGAGGACCCCCCTGGTCTTCAAACTTGACTTTAGTAAACCCACTAAAGCGATGAACCTGGGGGGCACCCTAAACCCTGAACTTTTTTGGCTTTGCCAAAAAGTTCCCGCGCTCTGCCACATTCCACATCCACATGTCTGCTGGTGAAATCCACGACAACTTGGCTCCTTCCTCACTAGAAGCAGATTCTCTCATCCTCACATGAAGTAGTTTAATTTTTAGTTTTTATTAAAGTTATTTAATACTTTAATTTAAAAATTTAAATTAAAACTTCTTTTTCTTTTTTGCAAAAAGAAATCTATTGTAAAAAAGATAACTGTTGTTCTTTTTAATTTTTTCAAAATTGGAAAATCACTAACTTCTAGTGCTTTTTTCCAATTTTAGAAAATCATCTTCTTTTTAGACAGATTTCTTAGAGTTTTTTGTGATTGTGGATTCTTCTCCACACACCTTATATACTCCCTCCATACATGTAATTTTTTCATCTGAGTTCAACTGATGAGCCTTCAATAGGCGAAACATGTTTTGAACAAGCTCATTTTTAAATTTTTCATGTATTCTCTTTAATCTGTCTTCTCTTTTCCTTAGGATCTTTCTCCGCGCTGCCAGTGATTGACTGAAATTTTTTACCATCTTAAATTTTTTACAATCAAATTTTTTTTAATAGTCTGAGCTATAAACACTAACTAGTCTTCAATCTTCAAACACTACAAATACCATGATATCCTGCATAAAACTAATCAGTCCTCATGTAGACATGTAGATATTCCTTCCAAAAACTCATATCAATGACCAAAATCTCCAAACTTGTTGCATAGATCTCATTCTGAAATTTACTAGCCCTTTGCATCATATTACAAGCCCTAAATGATAAAATTCCTTCACAATTTCTCTGTAATTTCCTTGAAAGACACCATTCAATCATTAGTTATTCTTCACTATTCTTTTCATGTTGCACATTATCACTTAGGTATGTCTCTGTATGCGCTCGAGCTTATGAGAGTTTACTGGAGAGGCCGGTTGAGTTAGGTTGAAGGGTCTGTGAACTAATGACTTAAAGACCCTTTAGTAGGTTTACTTAAGTGATAGTAACTTGTGATTATAAGTCAATATTAAATTAAAACAAAAGTGCACTTTACACACGACAGACAATTGAGGGTTATAAAGTCTTAAGAAAAGTAGATTCTTTTTAGGGTTTAATGCCCAATATGCAAACCCTAACTATCAATAAGAAAGACTTAAACATTCTAACTTTCATCAAGAGATATCTAGGACATTTTAGAGACCTCAGGGAGATAAGAAGAAAGACATTAGAGTATGACACTTATCATAGGCTTAGGGTTCTAAGACATGAACAACTTCACATTCAAATCAAACTCATGACTCCCATTGGTAAATATTACTCTCCTTGATGATGACATTGAAGTATGATTACGAAAGCTTGTGTCTTCTCTAACTTCTTATTGCATGAACAAAACCACATCCACCATGAACATGAACCTTTCATCATATCAACCTTCTAAGATAGACCTTATCATGAAAACCATATTCACAACATCATGCACCGCATGACCATCAACTACCTTGAATCACTGTATCACCTTATCAACATCATGGCATCAACCTTGACCCTTTGACATCAATGACAAACAATCTACAAATTGCTTTATGGAATTAGAGTTAAATTGGTAAATGTGATGACATGATACATATTAACATGGTGAGATGCAAAGTATACATTTATAATATTAACCACATTCTCAAAGGGATTGTTGATGACTTATGGAAGCCGATAGCCCCAATGTTATGTTGCATACCCAAATTAGGTAAGACTCAATGTACTCTCATAACCTCACCTTATATGCAAGAGGAATTACATTTAATAACCACAATGGTCATTAGGTGCTCATAAGAATATGATTTTAACTATCTTATTCAAGATAACAAACATACTCTTTGCATCCCAATATGGTATAATAACAAGAAATTAAGAAATATTTTCAATTGAGCAACTCATAAAGAATATGGATCAACATACTCATTTGAATATTTTCAATTGAGAAACTCATAAAGAATATGAATATTTTCTATTCAACATGATGATTCATTTTTATTTTAAATACAACTTTTATCTTTTAGTTCCAGAATGAGGTTTAGGTGATACTTGAATAATAATAGCTGGCTTATTGGATTAACAAACATCCTATGTAATACAATTGGACTTTAAATATTTGAAGTAACCATGTACAAATATCCATTGAAATGTGGATTTATAATGCAAATATGGACGCCATCAATAAAAAAGATTTGTATTAACCAAATATCCATATAGGTATACATCAATATCTATCAATATAAGTATAACATATATACAAAATAGCCATATAGGCTTACAACAATGCCATATAGGCATACAATGTCTCCTATATGCAATACAAACTATATGTCCATAAATTCTATATAGGCATACAATAAAGGACCCCAATAAGCATTCATTCCCCTCTGTTCGGTGAAGGGAATAGATCACGAGCAACCTTTGATCTTCGGGAGGATGGAGAAGTGTATAAGGGTGGTCTACTACGAACTCGAGGGCTGCTCCTCCTATTTAGTTCTTTGTGGATCTGTAGCTGTTACAATAAAAAGTATAGACATTAATATATAGAAATTACATGTTATAAAAAATGAAACATTTAACAAAATAATTACTTACCGCTACCATATAATATGTCTCCTCACTTGCCTTAGTAGCAGGATTAGGTTGTGGTAATGTCATGTCCTATAGAAACCATCCAGATAGAAATTAAACCTCAAATCAATAATCATTTGATTTTTCAAAAATAAACAACTATAACAATGATTGTAATTTGAAATTTACTAATCTGCCTCATACCCCCGTCAAAGGCATGGAGCTATGAATCGCAGTGGACACACTATGCTCCATTGCCCTATGAACTTCGGGAGGTGTCTCCGCAACTTGCATCGTCTAAAAATAAAACAACATTATTCAATTACGAAACTAGAATAGTGATGTAAGTCATGGCTCCTAACATACACACATGTTCACCTAAACATGGAAGTACACACAATAAAGCACACTATGATATTCATTGTCACCAATGCATCACTATGATACAACTAGACACATAATACACATAATCACAATGAAGATTTTGTTCTCTTGGTGATATACTATAGCTCTTTCTTATGCTTCTTCAAGTCTCCATTGCTGTTGTGCTCTTTTGGTACATGTTTATGTGAGTTCTTGGAAGATTTTGTGCTCTCTTTCATCTCAAAGAATATAGTAGTATTAAACGAAGGGTACTCATTAAAATTAGGTGGGTTATATGTAGGATCAGATGTAGGGATGGAGGAAATTGAGCCAATAGGATTGACATAAGTTTGTAGGGGAAAGGGTTAGTGTAGATTTGAAGATTTTGGTTAGGGGTGACTTGTTGCTCCCATAATTAATACCTAAAACCTAGATGATGTTTGAGTCAATCATATGCTATATAAGATGTCATAGGCTGATGCCCCTCTCTAGTGTCATGTCCTAGGGTCTAATTAGTTGTAATTGGATGAGATTATTAGAGAGAATTTGTCGAAGAATATTGTGGAGGGGATCAACAAGCTTTGGTAGACATGGAAAATGTGGTAGCATAGACAAGGCAGTGAGTTGTTTGAAAAGATGCCTCAAAGAAAAGTTGTCTCACGGTGATGTCCTTGTCTATGCATCTGCTTCTCATGGCATTCCATGAGAGCACATTTCTTTGAGGCATTTTTCAAATTTAACTATATTGTAATTGAAAATTTGTCATCTATCAACATCTAGCTATTAGTTATGCAATATCTAATAATGCTTTGAGTTTGAAAGATGTGCAATGCAATGTAATCAATGATATGAATATAAAATACAAAAATCTAGTAAGTACAATTCATTAGTTAAACTATTTATTTTATTACCTCAGTGAAGCTTTGAACTACACCACCACTGGCAGGTGTTGCCGTGCAATCTCCAATATTAACCTATTCAACATCCAAAATTAGATATTAGAATACCATTCATATAACAATGCTATTCACATGTAATATTTAAAATTACTAGTTACATACCCCGGTAGTAGATGTCGTAGTGTAAAATGCAGGTGGAGTACTGCTGAGAACTGCATCAATGCTATGACCCTGAAATTTCATCAAAATCATCAAACTAAATTAGTTAATCTTTCATTTCAAAAATAAAATTTAATAAATTAAATTCAATGAACTTGCTAACATTTACATAAGTATCAAGGCTGAAAGTCTCACTCAGGAGGGTATCTGTCATCACCATCTTCTCAGCTGCAGATGTAGCCTGCGCACCTGCATCCTGACTATCCATGGGGTCATAACCATAGGATGACTCGCAAGTCTGACAAGTATGGGGTGGAACCCTACTCCTCGCACTCTCGCCCAACCCATGCTATGCTATAGGATTGGCATGCTCTATGATGCTCGGGGTCAAGGCACTAATGAACTGAAGTGTCTCGACCTCAACACTCTCCTTCACAATGGAAGGGATAGACACATGCTCATGGGTTAGTCTGTTGATTACTCATCTCACTGGCCGCTGTGGGTCAACACATGCCCCTAGTCTATCTTGTGTTGACCCCCCACCTCTACCCTGAAACTCCCGCATATCAAAATAGTTTGACACTTTATTGAGGACAAAATCATAGTAGAGTTTCCTCAAAAAGTATTGTGGGACCTCACTATTGTTGCATGGAGGATGGTCAAAAACCATCCACCACCTCTGCCCAAAATTTTCCCTTATCGCTTGGTTGTTGCACCAATGGATAGGGAACCTCTTGCATGTAATGGGTGGAGGTTGATTTGTTCGTGGGTTTGTGAAAATGGAACACAAGTCCAATTGTGTAATTTGTAACTTTTTTACTTCTTCATACGATAGCTTGTCTGCATAATACTCTCTAAATTCTCTCTCCTCTTTTCTGACCAACTAGATATTTGCTTGCTAATTGAATCTACATTTGATAACATAGATTCAAGAGAATGAGCAAGTGTGGATCTATGCAAGGTTGCAGTTGAAGGATCTTTCAACCTTGCAATTATGTCTTCAATTTATTTTTTATTGTTTTCAATTTGCCCCATTAGATTTTCTTGTGTTCCAAAGGCATGTCAAGGAATGGATGGAGGAGTTTGTTGTTCAGGTTGTTCTTCGGCAGGTATTTCCTATTCAGGTGATTCAGGATTTTATGGATTTTTAGGAGGAGGAGAAGGAGGCGCATTAACATTTCCTGACAATTAAGGAAATTTACATCAAAAATCAACTTAAACCTACCTATTTAGAAACAAATTCACACAAAAAACAAATAAAACTCACTCCTTTGGCATGCTTGACATCGTGGCAGCATTTTGGCGATGAATAGGTGAGATTTTGGTGTTGAATTTGGTCTTCAAAAATGCAAGTGCGCTCCTTAGGGTTTGCAGGTCGCGGGTGCAGAGAAAACAAAAGGAATGAATGAGCAGAAATGCTCTTTTTTAATCTATAATTAAACATAATGCACTCGTGTTATAATGCGAGCATGTTATGGCTTGGTTTTTTTGAGCCTTAGGATCGTCATCACCAAACCATAACGCGAGCGTGTTATACTTAAATTTTTTTGAAAAAAAGTTGGCCACTTTTTGGTCCCCCAAATTTTTGCACCCGCCCAAGGAGCTTGATGTTCAAAACCCTATTCTTGTTTGGATGCCAGCAGTCCACTACTACAAAGTTACAGATAGTCCCCTCAGAGAGATTTTCAAACTTCCAAGTAGAAACATAGTCGTTCAGATCAATCAAATTCCTCTTTAAATCTTTCAGGCATTGAATATCCACTTCAGTTGCACTGCCTTGAATCAACAAGAGAGACAGCAGCGGAACCACATAAACAATAACCTTAGCCAAGAAAAGGCCAATACTTTTTCCCATATAAATCCAAGCAAATTAAGACCAATCCCTCAAGCCATGCTTCCATTATGTTCTTCACCTCTGAGTTAGATCAAACCATGGGTTCAATTAAAATTTAATTTAGCATGTACATAGCAAATAGGGAGTCAAATCCAAGAGTGAATCGATCAAATTCAAGTTAACTTAAGAACTTACATACATGTACATACTTACATGTTGTACATACATACATACATATGAACTTATTTCATGGATATCCTTTATAGTGTAAAAATTAATAGTTTAGGTTTGAAAAGCTCTCTTGATTCAATTATATATAACTTTCCAAACATCTCTAGATATCAAGTTGAAATTTTTATATTGTTTAGAAAATCCTATTAGTATGCTCAAATCTTGTACTTTTGTATATAATGTATAAATGGAATCCCATACATAAGAATGTAATTTAGTGTGTTTATCTTTTGGTGCATATATGTAAATATTTATTATCTTCTCAATTCGGGTCTTGTAGGTGTAGCTATAGCCAATAGGTCGACATGAACTTAGTGACATGTTTAGGAGTTTGAATGTAATACATGAGTGTGGTTGTAAACAACCTAGTTGTTATTGAATGTTTCTCTTTAATTGTCTTCTTTTGAAAACCTCAAGGAAACATTTCTAACTAAATTGTCCACTCATTAATCATAACCTCTAGGATTAGGACTTCTATTGATATTTAAGGTTTGTGGATATGCAATATATTAAGTAACAATAACCTGGCTAGTTAATTATTTTTAGGATTTTGATTTCTATGAACATTGCACAAATTTATAGGAAACAAAATCAACTTAAATTTTCCCAAAATCTAGGAAATGGTAACATGGCCCTAGATGGATTGACATTTAGGCTATACATTAAACTTTTAGGAATGATATATTAACTAAGATCATTTGAAATTGTCTAGACATACATACATACATTTACATACATACATACATGTATAGTAAAATAAGATTATAGGACTCAAGAAAAAATAATGTTGACTAGATACTAGGACATCAATTTTTATTCATGTCATGATTCTTAAATGTATAAATTTTGATTTTAAACATTTTCTAACAAGTTTAAATTTTGAATGCATGTATATGTTAAATTAAATGTTTTAATGTATTGTTTAAACCACGCAAATTTATATATTTCCAAGTTTTCAATTTATATGTATATGTATATTTAAACATATGTTGTGCATGCAATTTAATATATATTTTCAATTCCTAATTTGATTTTAATTATTTTTTGTAATTGCAGCTCTACTTGTAGACCTTATTTGTACACATGGCCGATCTAGCCCATGACCCCCCACCCCAACCCCCCCCCCCCCACCACCACCACTACATGATGAGGCTCATTTGCGAGCAATAATTGATGAAAATATAAAAACATTGCAAGAAAAAAATAATTTCTTGCAAAGCCAAATCCAAACCCCTCCACACATTTCACGGTTTGCATCTACGATGCAAACTATTGTCGATTCAGTGAGAGCTATCCACACGTATCTAGACACATTCCGTGCATAGTGGGAAGAGAGGAGGCGATTTTTTGCAGATGGTCTCTCATATAAAGAGATCAATGATTTACATATTACCAAAAATACAATTGACCCATATTTCATTGATCCCTCCACAGGTGAACAAATACCAACAACTAAAAAGAGAATTTCAATCAAATGGTGCACACATCAACATATAGCTGATAATTTTTGGGGATGGTCTTTGACCATCCACCTCATGCTAATTTTGAGGTTCCCTTTTATTTTCTAAAAAAATTATGGGCGGAGTCTGAGATGAGCAAAAAGCTCAATTATTTTGATATGAGATCATTTCAGGGCATGGGTGGTGGAATGCCACAGCATAGACCAGAGGCACGTGTCGATCCAAATTGATGTTTGCCCCCTGCACCTATTGTCCCTTCTCCACCCTCTATTCTTGTGCCCTTTCACCAGCGGACAGTCGTCTTAGCACTCAGAGTGTTATCATTGCTCTCAGGAAACTTAACTGACCAAGCTACCTGCTTGGCAGACAAAGTCAATCCTGGAGAGTCTGCATAGCCTAGAGGAGCATCTGATGTTGGTCCTGATGTATCACCTAGATTGACACCATTGCGGTCCACACCGCATTATTGTTAGAATTGTCATCATCCATGTTTTGGTCCTACATCTGCTTCAGAGGAGGAGTCCTTTTTGGCTACATTATTTGCTCCTATGGACTTGGTATGTATGCCACATTTAATAAAATTAAAATTAATACAAATTAATATAGATTTGGACAATTATCAATTATCAATCTTTTAAAAAAATTTAAATATATATTAATAAATATATGTTCATGTTGATTGGTACAGATGACTCCATCAGCTGCTGCCACTTCATCACAGTTGGACCATTTAGTGTCAACGACAGTAGAGTTGGGTAGACCTTATACAGTTGAGCTATAAAAATTAGGAACTTTAGAGATTATTTAATTGGATATATCTAATTTAATAATATATAATTTAATACAGAAATGTGACATTTTAATTTGAAGCAGATGGGAGGTCCTGGCACTGTTGTGTCAAACCAACCTAGTCATCCAAGACTAATGGCAACATCATCTATAGAGGAGTCTGCTTCATATGCCATGGTTTGTATCTTAAAATTGTACATTTGTAGTTTAAATTTGAATTTCTAGTGTAATTTCATGATTTTAAATTCATGTCTTTAAAGTTGAATTTATATATACATGTAAACATATATATGTAGGATGAGATTAGTTTAGGTGCAGGCTCAATTAATCTATCATTGCTGAACCTGAACACACATACTCATCATCTCTCATATTTTAGGTCCTATAGTTAAATCCTATGTGATTTCAAAGTCTTTTGTATAGTTCAACCTTGCATTTTGTATCTATACTCTAGAGCCTAGAATTCATGTGTTTTATTAAAATACAGGAATTGGCGACACAAACATTTAATCTGTCATCTGAATCTGTAAAGCCCAAAATTTCATCACAAAAGTAAATGAAGTAAATAATCCATTTAATACAACATCACAATATCCAAAGTAAAAAGATGTAATTAATCCACTTAATTACAATATAAAAGATAAAAAGGGTGTAATTAATCTGCTTACCCAAGTAAAATGAATAATCTCATAAATATGAATCAAAATGTCATTAAATATTACAAAATCACATGCTCAATCTTTTGTTCAAACAATTGCATTCATAAGGTTATCAAATTTATATAATTTCTAATCCATTTTAGTCATAATTCACTATATAAAAGTCATTTTTAGTTTTATTCAAACCTACTATCATTTCTTGTGAAAGGAACTACTCAGTTTATCCAATAAGTTTAAAAGTAACATTCAGTAACCTTCCTATCATTTCAGTGGCATGAACTGTGTAGAATTGAAATGAAAACAAAGTTTGTAATAGCCTATTGTCATCCAAGATAATGTTTCCAAATAGTGTTTAACACAGAAACAACTGAGGAATATGTCTACATAGATAATAATAGTTTTCTTTCCTATTTTTAAGAATATGAATTTCACCCATAGTAAGGTCGATTTATATAACATAGAACCAATTTTAGCCAGCATAAAGAAAGAAATACAGTCATATATTTTCTGACAGAGAATAAATTTATCAGTATTTGAAATTCAGTGGTTTCAATGGATAAAATCAAGATCAAGAAGAAAGCGATTTGCTAGGAATAAAATCAGAAATAACGCCATTATTTGAAGGATTTGCTGACTATTAATAAAAAAATAGCAGGTCCATTTAGAGGAGAAAGAGAGACCCTACACCTCAACCAGAGGTCGAACCCAATCTGGTTGCTCAGAAAAGAACCCATACGCCATACAAAGGTCGACTTATAAAAAGAAAAATAAGAAAACACAACACATGCTTGGTTTTTGCAATTTAGCGGCTAAAGGATGAGATGGGTCGACGCCAGAAGAGAGGAAAATAACAGCAAACCAAGCAACATTTGGAGGATGGTAAAAACACAAGGCAAGTCAATCTAATCCATATGCCATGGCCTTCCTTTTATTGCTGCGATGAAGATAAAATTAAAGAGAGAGAGAGAGAGTATAAAATAATAAAATGGCACATAGGTTCGATCTGTCATTTAAGCAGCCAGGAAGTGAATAGTTTAAGCAAGCCGAATCACAGTCAAAGCATGCCAGAAAAAGCATACAGGCCCAGGCTATTTTCTCTAAGTTCTCTTTCCATTTTTAAGAGACTTTTTAATCAATGCAACCATGAGGAATACCTGGATCGATTGCCAAAGAAGAGAGTCAAATCTGGTTGCAGTTGCTAGCATTTCTTTCCTGTCATTGTCTAACCAGAACCATGTCCATTCTGCTACTCTGAAAATGCCTTTTTCTGCTAAAAATCTCAGTGGTTTTCCTCTGCTCAAGATCCTCTCTTTTTATTAAAATTGTCTCTCTAATTTTGGCGATCTTCTTTAGGTTTAAAGAACTAAAGTTTTTATTTTCAGTTTGCATGAGAAAAACAATTTAAAACTCAATATTTCTATTTAAAATTAAATAACAGCTATTTAAGTTAGCTTACTGTCACATGAGTGACGGTATGTTTAATTTAATACTTTTATTCACTCTTCCAAATATAATAATACTATTTTTAATGTAATTTAACTATTTTTTTAGCAAAACACAATCACTTAGTAAATCAAGAAGTGAAAATTATAAAATAATAGTATATATCCATATTTATCTATTATAATTTAATATAATAGTTTAAATCAAATTAACATATTGTTTTCCAAACATCTAAACTCATGTAAAATAGAAAAGCACTTATCTAATTTATTTTAAGTAATTTTAGCTACACTAATTTAAATACACCATTAAAATTTAATCATCATCACAACAATTTAATAAAATTTAATGTATTTAAGGTATACTATTGTAACAATTGAAATCAAAATATTTTCTACATATTAAATCATCAATCTCAATAGATTAGTGTCTCCAAAAACATAGCCGAAGCAAATAATTGTAATCACATCTATAATATTTAACATTTAAATCAATTTTCCAATTTTGCATATCTAATTCCGTGTTGATTATCTTCACACTTATAAAAGTACTTAAAGAAAAAGTCATTCACAGTAATTGTTCTCTAACCTAGATTATTAATATAGTCCATAAAAATGAGACATGACATCCTTCCCCACTTGGAAGAGACATCGTCCCGATGTCTTATTACACATCAAAACAATAAGGTTTCAATTAACCACCAATAAAGTATCAAAGTATCATAAAACAATAACATCAACTCAAAGTATCTCAAAACAATAATCAAACTCAAAGTATCATAATTCATGCATGAATAAGAAATCTATGTTATCTCCTCAAATGAGGAAAAGATCTATCAATCTCCTCTACATCCTCCCATGTGGCACTATCCTCTAAATACTAATCCCATTGGACCTTATATTGCACCACATCTCTGCGACACAACTTAATGTTGCACTTCTCCAAAATTTGAGTGGGCTCCACCAGCACCACTCCTGGATCCTGAACCTGTAAAGCACGTCAATCAAGAATATGTGACGTGTCAGGATGATAAAGCTTAAGTAAGGACACATGAAAAATATTATGGATTCTGGCAAGTGTAGGCAGTAGAGAAAGTTTATAATCTACAGGATTTATCACTTCCAAAACTTCGAACGGTCCTACAAAATGAGAAGCAAGTTTGGACATTTTGCCAAACGAAACTAAGCTCTTATGAGGCTTGACCCTCAAAAAGTCTTTGTCACCCACTGAGAACTGTCTAGGAGTTCTATTCCTATCTGCATAACTCTTCTGACGATCTGAAGCTTGCTTCAACTTCTCCTTGATCAACTTCATTTGATCATCCATTTCTCTTAACATGTCAGGACCAATCACTATTCTGTGGACTTCACCTTATCCCAACTGATAGGTGTTCGACACCTATGCCCATAAAGAGCTTCAAACAGTACCATTCCAAAAGATGCATGGTATGAATTATTGTATGCAAATTCTACCAATGGAAGATACTCCTCCCATTTATACTGCTGATCCATATAATACATTATGAGAAGGTCTTCTATAGCGTGATTAACTCTTTTTGTCTGACCATCCATTTGAGGATGATAGGTTGAACTAAAATTCAACTTTGTGCCCAAAGTTGCATTAAGAGTTGTCCAAAATCTGGATGTCATACGAGTGTAAACCATCCCATCAGTTCTTGCCAAGTGGCTAGAACACTTCTACCTCAACCATATTCTTGTCTTCAACGAGTACCTGCATTCATTTGCACTCAACTCGACGTCAATAGGTTAGTGTCTCCAAAAACATAGCCGAAGCAAATAATTGTAATCACATCTATAATATTTAACATTTAAATCAATTTTCCAATTTTGCATATCTAATTCCATGCTGATTATCTTCACACTTATAAAATTACTTAAAGAAAAAGTCAATCACAATAATTGTTCTCTAATCTAGATTATTAATATAGTCCATAAAAATAAGACATGACATCCTTCCCCACTTGGAAGAGACATTGTCCCGATGTCTTATTACATATCAAAACAATAAGGTTTCAATCAACCACCAATAAAGTATCAAAGTATCATAAAACAATAACATCAACTCAAAGTATCTCAAAACAATAATCAAACTCAAAGTATCATAATTCATGCATGAATAAGAAATCTATGTTATCTCCTCAAATGAGGAAAAGATCTATTAATCTCCTTCGCATCCTCCCATGTGGCACTATCCTCTTAATACTGATCCCATTGGACCTTATATTGAACCACATCTCTGCTACACAACTTAATGTTGCACTTCTCAAAAATTTGAGTGGGCTCCACCAGCACCACTCCTGGATCCTGAACCTGTAAAGCACGCCAATCAAGAATATGTGACGTGTCAGGATGATAAAGCTTAAGTAAGGACACATGAAAAATATTATGGATTCTAGCAAGTGCAGGCGGTAGAGCAAGTTTATAAGCTACAGGATTTATCACTTCCAAAACTTCGAACGGTCCTACAAAATGAGGAAAAAGTTTGGACGCTTTGCCAAACGAAACTGAGCTCTTATGAGGCTTGACCCTCAAAAAGTCTTTGTCACCCACTGAGAACTGTCTAGGAGTTCTATTCCTATCTGCATAACTCTTCTGACGATCTGAAGCTTGCTTCAACTTCTCCTTGATCAACTTCATTTGATCATCCATTTCTCTTAACATGTCAGGACCTATCACAATTCTGTGGACTCCACCTTATCCCAACTGATAGGTGTTCGACACCTATGCCCATAAAGAGCTTCGAACAGTACCATTCCAAAAGATGTATGGTATGAATTGTTGTATGCAAATTCTACCAATGGAAGATACTCCTCCCATTTATACTGCTGATCCATACAATGCATTATGAGAAGGTCTTCTACAGCCTGATTAACTCTTTTTGGCTGACCATCCGTTTGAGGATGATAGGCTGAACTAAAATTCAACTTTGTGCCCAAAGCTGCATTAAGAATTGTCCAAAATCTGGATGTCATATGAGTGTCTCAATCTGAAATGATCATCTCAGGCACTCCATGTAATCAAAAAATCTCCTGAACAAACTTTTTTGCTAAGACCATAGAACCACCTAAAGATTTCCTGGAATGAAATGTGCTACTTTAGTCAACTTGTCCACAACCACTAAGATGACATCATGCCTATTCTTAGACATGGGTAACCCTTGAATAAAATCCATACTTATCACTTGCCACTTATGCTCAGGAATACTGTGCAGATATAACAATCCTACTGGATGCACATGCTCAACCTTAACTCATTGACATTCCAAACATCGAGCCACAAATTCCATCACATTCTTCTTAAGTCTAGGCCAAAAGTATAAAGGTCTTAAACCTTCAACTATCTTGGTCACTCCAGGATGCCTTGAATATGGTGCATTGTGAATCTCTTCAAGCACTAACTTCCTCAACTCTCCTGAGTTAGGAATATACATTCTTCCCTGAAATCTCAAAAGTCCATCTGATTCAATCACATAACCATCAAACATGTGATCTAAGGGGTCTACTTCCAAAGCTTGCTTTACTCTTTCATAATGCTCATCCCCTTGAATATTCTGAATTACTTTATGCTTCAAATTGGATCTAGTTGTAACCATGGCAGCCAAATGTCTTCTTCTACTAAGAGCATCTACTACCCTATTCTCTTTTCCTTTTATATATTCAATACCAAAGTCATACTCGCTAAGGAATTTTAACCACCTTCTCTGTCATGCATTAAGGTTAGGTTGAGTAAATATATACTTGAGCCCTAAATGATCTTTTTCATCTCAAAGGGCTTACCTAGAAGATAATGCCTCCACATCTGAAGTGCATGAACTATGGCAGCTAACTGAAGATCATGCAGCGCATAGTTGAACTCATGTTGCTTTAACTTTCTTGACTCATAAGCAACCACTTAATCATTTTGCATCAACATTCCACCTACTCCTTCTCCTGAAGCATCTGTTATAACTATAAAGTGACCATTAGGATTTGGTATGGTCAAGATAGGAGTAGTTGTGAGCTTTTTCTTTAGCACTTGGAAAGCTTGCCCACACCTTTCTATCCATTCAAACTTCTTACCCTTCTGCAACTTCTATAGTTGAAACAACCTTCCACAAGATTTCTATAGTAACCTGCAAGTCCCATAAAACTTCTGACTTCTATCACATTCTGCAGTGTAGGGCATTCCATTATTGCTTTTATCTTCTTAGGATCAACTACAATCCCTTCGACTGAGATCACATGACCAAGGTAGTGCACTTTATCTTGAAAGAATGTACACTTAGATAATTTACCATAAATCTTTCACTCTCTTAAGCGCTACAAAACTATCCTCAAATGCCTTTCACACTCCTCCACTAATTTAGAATATATCAATATGTCATCAAGGAAGATCAACACAAAATCATCTAAACAATCTTTGAAAATGCTATTCATTAAATTCATGAAAGCTGCTGGAGCATTAGTCAACCCAAATGGTACCATTGTGAACTCGTAGTGACCATATCAAGTCCTAAAAGATGTTTTAGATATGTCCTCATCTTTAATCCACAATTGGTGATAGCCAGATCTAAGGTCTATCTTTGAGAACACTGCATCTCCCTTCATTCGATCAAAAAGCTCATCTATTCTTGGGAGTGGGTACTTGTTCTTTATAGTAGCTTTGTTAAGCATCCTATAATCAATGCATAATCTCAAAGTACATCCTTCTTCTTTACAAAGATGACCGGTGCACCCCAAGGTGACACACTAGGTCTAATGAACCCTTGATTTATCAACTCTTGCAATTGTGCTTTAAGATCATACAATTCTATTGTAGTCATTCTGTAGGGTGCCTTAGATTGAGGCTCAATCCCTGGTAGAAAATCAATTGAGAAGTCAGACTCTCTCTTCGGTGGTAACTCTGTCAACTCTACAGGGAACACATCTCTAAAATCTCTAAGGATTGGGTAGTCATTGAACACTGGTTCTTCTTTGTCAAGATCATTTACTTGGATGACATAAATTGCACACCCTTTCCTCTTGGCTTTCTTCAATTGCATAGCCAAGATTTGACTAAACTCTAAAGGTCTCTTAGATCCATTAATTTCCACTTGATTCCCTAGGTCATCCAAACATCTAACAACTTTGTCTTCATAGTTTACTAGAGACTTATGTTTATCTAACTAGTTGATTCCCAAGATTACATCATAAGAGCCCAAAGGTGCTACATACAGATTTACTTGTGTCTAAAAATTAGGAAGCTCTAACTCACTACATGCTAGACATGAGTCTACTCTCTTTTCTGCTCTATTGCCATATTGTACCATCCAAGAGTTTTCCATATGTCCAAGTCTAACAGATAACTTAGATGCTACTCTAGGATCTACAAAACATTCTATGACACCAGTATCAATTAAAATAGAAACAGGTAGTCCATAGAGCTTACCTTGAAACTGAATAGGTGTTGCTTAAAAATATGCTTGCCGATTGTCCATTGTGGCATGAATCTGATGTTGCAGTGCTCCTTGTTGATTCTTGTTTCCCTTCTTAAGTGGACATGCATTTGCATAATGCTCTCCTCCACAATTATAGCATCCACCCTTAGGTCCTTTCGGTCCTTCAACTCTTTCCCTTTGATTGTTGTTTCTGTTGTTATAGCCACCTCTTTTATTTCCTCCATACTGATTTCCACCATTTCCATCTTGAGAATTATTACCTCTCTTCAGATTTCTGATCTGCTTGTTATTACCTTGGTAGTTATTCTATTGATAGTTCTGCTGATTACTCTAAGACTTCTTATTGGCAAACTTAGCATCTCTTTGCTTACGGTAACTAGCTGTTCGTTGCAACTTCTACTGTTGCTTAATTTCTTTCTCAAAAACTGCATCCATAGTGAGTGGATTATGAATGTCTACCTCTACTCCAATTTGAGGCCTTTATCCCAAAATAAACTTCCTGATCCGAAATCTCTCACCTGTCTGATACTGTGGAACATACTTAAGTAGATGTGAGAATCTCTCCCAATATCCGGTTACAAACATTCCTCCTTGAACCAAAATTTAAAAATCTGTCATCTTATTGTCGAAGAATAACTACGGTAACCATCTCTTTCTGAACAGTTGCAAGAAAATCTCCCAAGTTATTTCACTAGTAGGTAACAACTTCTTATCTGCCTTCTCGTTGTCCCACCATGTTGCTGCTTCACCAGTCAATTGGTATGATCTCCACATTGCTTCATGTGATCTGAAAGGTTTCAAAGTCCAAAGTATTTCTCCATTTCTATTATCCAAGCTTCAGCTCCATCTCTAATTGTCTTTCCATCAAATTTTGGTGGTGATACTTTCTTGAGGTCTTTCCCCAATTCTTCTGCAATCTTTGCTTGATTATTATCATTAGCTCCATCTTCAGGAACTTGAACTTCTATCCTTGGATTCTCATTTTGTACATCAACCCTTGGGTTTTCATTAGCATTTTGCCCTCTAGGATTTCCTCTGATCTCCTACTCAAGAGCATTCATCCTTGTGTCCTGTTGGGTCAAGAGAGCAAGAATACGGTCCAATCTTCCATCTTGATCATTACTGGCATCTCCATGATCTCCAACATTTCAAACACTGCGAGCACTGCCTCATGCACCTCCACGATTTCCTCTATTTTGACCAATTCTTGATCCTTCAACCTCAATCAGTGTTTCTAGTATTCATGATGGATAATCTGTATCAAGTTCACAACTTTAGCACAATAGTCCCAAAAGAAAATATAGGCCCTAGTGTTCAACCTCGAGCTTTGATACCAAAATGTAAAGCCTAAAATTTCATCACAAAAGTAAATGAAGTAAATAATCCACTTAAATACAACATCACAATATCCAAAGTAAAAAGATGTAATTAATCCACTTAATTACAATATAAAAGATAAAAAGGGTGTAATTAATCCACTTAATTACAACATCTCAAGTAAAATGAATAATCTCATAAATATGAATCAAAATGTCATTAAATCTTACAAAATCACACGTTCAATCTAGGTAAAAGCACTATAAATAATATACAAAATCCATGGGCAATCATGCCATATTACATGTAAATTTCAAGTTACAATAATCATGTACAACAAAAATCAATAAATCAATATGCTCATCAGTTGCATGAACCACCACCTGTGAGCCAAGAGATGGGAACATGGCCCAGGTGCTTTTCCACCCAACCATGAAGTAACTACACTTCCCCAGATCCCTTCATGAAACGAAGGAAACCCAGCCCTGCACGAAATGTCTAGCTACCTGGAAACAACTGGCAGGAGGGAACACCTGATGCAACTTTGATGTCTGAATGTGCAATTCTAAATAATGAAAAGTAGATTGTCTCACAACAGGATGTGGCATATATATATAAGTTTTCTAGACAAATAAACATCTATTTCAATGTCATCTCGATTAGATCTAATCCTTTAAATAGTAACCTGGTTCAATTCTCGAAAAGAGGAAAGGCCATCTCTGAAAATCCATATTCGACATCCTAGCCCAGAAAGTAACCCAATAACATTCCTAGATAAAAACTACTTCTTTCCCCAAGTAGCAAACAAGTGAATAAGATAAAAAAAAGTATGTGCTCTGTAAAGTTTGTCGACTTTGATGATTATCCCAAAGTCGATGTCTTGTATAAATAAGAGTTGTGAAGTCATTTCAAAAGGATGGGGGTGTAGATGAGAGTGTGGTAGAGAGGAGAAGTACGAAAGGCAGAGCAGAAGTATTGGGCTTAAATGGAACTGACTCAAGCATGGTGAAGATGCTATTCTTTAGTTCAAGTATGTAACATTTATCATTTTGTAGACAGTGTGTCTCCTGTAGGCAGTGGGCCTCTTGTGAGCAGTGTGCTCGGGCAGTGAGACCTAATTGGCATGTGCCATTTGTTCTTCTTATTCTTTTAACAGAGAATACAATCTTGGGTTAGTCACCCCATGGTTTTTCCCTTAACTGAGTTTTCCATGTTAAAATCTTGGTGTCATATGTGTTAATGTGTTTCTGCTCTTGAATTATTGCATTGTGTTTTCGTGGTTGATTTATTATTATGCTGCTAAATTACAAGAAAGATTTGAGTGGTTAATAAAAGAAAAGTTTTTGACACAACTGATTCACCCCCCCCTCAGTTGTGTATCCTGAAACTAACAATTCAGACTTTGGATTTGTCGCTACATCCAAAAGATGCTTAAATCGAAATATAAAACTAATAAGTTGTTTCCATGAGTGATAGTTAGTCGAGTTTAATTTAATTTCTAGAATTAGGGTAGACATTTTGTAAAAAAATAATATCTATTTAAGAAAAAAATTGCCTAATTACTTAAACAAAAGGTAATTTTTTTTTGAAAAAATTACCTAATTAGATGAAGAAAAGGCAAAATTTTTTGAAAAAAAATGAATAAATTAGATGAATTAAAATGCAAAATTTTATTTAAAAATAATAATTTTTTTTTTTAAAAAGTTACCTAATGCAATTTAAAAAAAAAATAATGAAAATATTTTTTAACAGAAATGGCTACACAAAAATATATTTTAATAATGTAAATGAAAGCTTATAATATTTAAAAACTTTTTTTTAAAGAAATTTAAAATAAATTTAAATTTTAAAAAAACTTATAAAAAGGATATATTAGAACGTTTTTTTTTAAATAATAAATTAAACTATTTTAAAAAAAGGTTATATGAAAACGTTTAAATTAGAAATTAATATTAAACTAAAACAAAACAAAAATTAGAAACTTTATTAAAAAAGCTTATATAGAGAAAAGCTAATAGAAGGGCACGAGAGACTTTTTGTTTTGTTTTGTTAGTGCAGGAGAGAAGGGTAAAAATGGAGAGCAGAGGCCACTACGTAAGAGGTGTCGGTCGGGGGTTGATTCCCCCCCCGCAGGTCCAAAGGCCTCAAAAAATTTTGATGGAAATTTTTTGTAAGTTTTAAAAAGAGTGCAAGGAAACAAGGGCCGAGGCCTTTAGGGCCTATGAAGTCCTAAAAAAAATGTAAATTTTTTAAGGTTTTTAATTTTTTAAATAAAAAAGTTTTGTTATTTTTTTTTAAACTTTGAAAATTTTAATATATAGTCTGTAAAAAGCTATAAATTTTTTTGAAAAAAATTGTTTTTTTAAAAAAATAAATAAAATTATAATCTATATATTTTTTTTAAAAGGATTGTAGCAAGCAAAAAAAAAATTAAAAGAGAAAATAATTTTTTTCAGAGATATGATTTTTTTAAAACTATGTCAAATTTTTGTTAAAAAAAAAAAAAAAAATTAGGAAAGCTGCAGACAAGAAATGGATTTTTTTTTATAAACCCTAGATTAGGAAGAAAATAACAAATGTAAATATCTTTTTTTTCTCAAGGAGAGATTCTTCTCTTCTCTTTGTTCTGTGCAACATGTCTCCAAGTTGTAGCACCAGACAACAAACAACAGAACCTTCAACTTCACACAGAAAGATTAGTAATGCATGGCTCTGATACCATGTAAAGGATATTTAAAGGATCAATAATATTAATCAATCATGCAAAGTAAATAAAACAAAAATAAATGAGATATACCAGATTGCACCAATGGAGACCAAGATTGTGAAGGGGGAAAAACAAAGAAAAACTCCCTGTGTTATGCAAATGGCAAGAAGCCTGAAAAAGACTACAGAGAGATTAAAGAAGCTTCTCAATGAGAGAAATGAGGAGATGAAGAAGAAGAATAGAGGAAGATATATTGGAAGAGGAATGCTACAAAGAGAGGAGGAGACACCTCTTAAATAGAGGTGAATAATAGAGTTATGCGTAACTCCCATATGCCACCTTCAATAAGGTGTGTGCCACATGTTTCTTCTTAAGGAGGAATCTATAGAAAATAGATTATACCTGCAGGAGGAATAAAAGAGGTGGATTATCCGACATGTGTGGGGATAATACACCAAATAATAAATTATAAATTAAATATAATTTTCACTAAGATTAATTTCTAACAGAAAGCATACACACCCAGGTCGTTTTCTCTAAGTTCTCTTGCCATTTTTAACAAACTTTTAATCAATGCAAACATGAGAGGAATACCTCGATCGATTGCCAAAGAGGAGAGTCAAATCTGGTTGCAGTTGCTAGCAATTCTTTCCTGTCACTATCTAACCAGAACCACGTCCACTCTGCTGCTCTGAAAATGCCTTTTTCTGCTAAAAAGCTCGGTGGTTTTCCTCTACTCAAGATCCTCTCTTTTTATTAAAATTGTCTCTCTAATTTTGGCGATCTTCTTTAGGTTTAAAGAACTGAAGTTTTTATTTTCAGTTTGCATGAGAAAAACAATTTAAAGCTCACAATATTTCTATTTAAAATTAAATAACAACTATGTAAGTTAGCTTACTGTCGCATGAGTGACACTAAGTTTAATTTAATACTTTTATGCACTCTTCCAAATATAATAATACTATTTTTAATATAATTTAACTATTTTTTTTAGCAAAACACAATCACTTAATAAATCAAGAAGTGAAAATAATAAAACAATAATATATATCCATATTTATCTATTATAATTTAATATAATAGTTTAAATCAAATTAGCATATTATCTTCCAAACATCTAAACTCGTGTAAAATAGAAAAGCACTTATCTAATTTATTTTAAATAATTTTAGCTACACTAATTTAAATACACCATTAAAATTTAATCATCATCACAACAATTTAATAAAATAATGTATTTAAGGTATACTATTGTAGTAATTGAAAACACAATATTTTCTACATATTAAATTATCAATATCACTTATTAAACACACAATGATGCATAAAATAATCATTCAAAAATGCATATGAAACTACGTGAGTGTGTGATTGCATCAGGGTAAACCATCCCATCAGTTCTTGCCAAGTGGCTAGAACACTTCTACCTCAACCATGTTCTCATCTTTGACGAGTACCTGCATTCATTTGCACTCAATTTGATGTCAATAGGTTAGTGTCTCCAAAAACATAGCCAAAGCAAATCATTGTAATCACATCTATAATATTTAACATTTAAATCAATTTTCTAATTTTGCATATCTAATTCCATGTTGATTATCTTCACACATATAAAATTACTTAAAGAAAAAATCAATCACAGTAATTGTTCTCTAATCTAGATTATTAATATAGTCCATAAAAATGAGATGTGATAGAATCGGCACCATGTGTTGCACAAGAGCATGGCAGGAGAGATGATGAGCATGTTGTGGTATGCTTAGACATTTTGAAGTTTAGATTTAAAAATTTAATTTGATGGTTTGGTTTTAAATATTTGATTTAAATTTAATTAGGATACAATTTTGACATTAAAATTGATTTGAAGCTTCTTTTTCTTGTACACAGCATGAGTTGCCCTCTGAGTCACATGGGACCAAAAGGCAGCTTGAAATGGATGATGTTCAAACTTAGTGTGCAAACATGTTTTAGATTGATTGATGGATGATGGATGGCCATGATGATGATGCATTAGATTGTTTATTTCATGAGGATTTTATGACTATTTCAGTATTGACTAGACATATATGTTTTGTGACTATTTCACTATTTTTACATGGACTGTTATTATGTCACTATTTATATCTCATAGACTATTTCATCTAGACTAAATTTTGCTATTTATTAAATTTCCACTATATGCATCTATATTCAAACTTTAATTTCATATATCTCATATTTAACACTTCAAATTAAATCATGTGTTTAATTACATAAAATTGTAAAATACTAATTCTAATTAGATAAGAGAAAAATTTCAATTGATTTAATTTATTAAACATTTATTACATACAAACTCTTTGACTAAATGTACCTTCCCTAAATAAATTTAAAAAATAAAATGAAAATTAACTTTGTTGAACTAGAATGAATATGTTTGGATTTACATGAGTCAAATGTTGGGAGAAGTGTTAAATTTTAATTGAGTTAAATATTTAGGAAAATTTTATTGATTAGATTTGTCAATCTAGTAACCATGTTTAATCAATTTATTTTTAACTTTAGATTAAACATTTCATAGATCAATACCTTCCCTATAAATTTCTGAAAAGAATTTAAAGAAAATTAGAGAAATACCTGTACCCTTTAAATTTACAATTTAAGAAATTTAGAAAATTAGAGAAATTTAAGTCTACCCTAAATTATATAAAAAAAAATAGATAAATTTACATGTAACCTAAATATCAAAAGAAAAATAGAGAAATTTACATGTAACCTAAATATCAAAAGAAAAATAAACAAATACTTGTAACTCTAAATTGTTATATATATAAATTTGATAAACAATACTTGGTTCTATCTACTAAAACTTTTGAGATTTGCTTCTAGAATTTTATAAAAAACTAAAAAATTATAATTTCTAAAAAATATAACAAATTAGCATTTTGTATGTAATTTCATCGAGAGCACTAAATAATAACTTAATCAATGCATTAATTGATTTTTCATAACTTCTATGTACAAGAAAAAGAGCTTCCCTTAGCTTCAAGAAATATAAATATTCTATACTGACAAGGCCAACCACGTGAAGGTGGAAGCTCATGTGGCCTCACTTAAGACCTAAGACACATGTATTCTAGTTCTATGTAGGACACCTAAGACACATATTGTATAGTATGTATCTAGATAAATTATATATAGACATATATAGTCTTTATACCTTATCGTAGTCTAGACATAAGTCACCTAGACACCTAGATTATATAGTTCTACCTAGTTGACATATAGTATACTTAAGACATAGGTAGAGACACTTAGACACCTAGATTATAGTTCTACCTAAGACACAGGCTTTAGACACCTATTACATGGTGTACTTAGTTGACATATCTAGTATCTACCTAAGCCACCTAGATTAAATTATACCTTATTCTAGTCTCTAGACAAGTAGTTGATATATAGTATCTATCTAAGATGTGCCGAGATTCCATATTATATCTCTAGATAGGTAGTTGATATATAATATCTACTTAAGACACCTAGATTAGATTAAATGCCTTTTTTCTAGTCTCTATCTACCTAGTTGACATATAGAATACTTAAGACACAGGTAGAGACCAAGACACCTAGAGACACCTAGATTTTATACAATGTTATTCTCTAAGTCTAGATCATCTAAGATTTTATACTAGACACCTAGAAGTTGAAGACTCTAGATATGAAACATGTGTAGAGATCATACCTGTGCAACAAGAAACAATAGATTTGAATCCTTTCAACACTACATGTGAAATTGCAAAAACAAATCTAGAGGTCAGGCCACGATGAAACGTATATAAAAATTTAGAACCTCTAGAGATCATTTTATTTAAAGATATAATTTGTAAGAAGTTCCATTGAAATTATAATGAAAGGAAAGAATTATTGAAGCATAAATTAAAATAATTAATAGTATAGGTCTAGTAAATACATGAAATAAAGTGTAAGTGAAATTTAACACCTTCTATGTTTCCAGCCTCTGTTATGACTGCAAAAAACATCTCCTGTGTTAGACTTAGGGCACACAACTAAGAGGGGGGGTGAATCAGTTGTCCAAAACTTTCTCTAATTTCACACTTAAATCTTCTTAGTAATTAGCAGTATATCAATCATGAAACATAATGCAATTAAACAGCAAGCAGAAACTCATCAACACATAAGACACCAAATTTTAACGTGGAAAACTCGGTTAAGGGAAAAACCACGAGGTGATTAACCCAAGATTGTATTCTCTGTTAGAAGAATAGAAGGAACAAAATGGCACATGCCAATTAGGGCTCATTGCCTGAGCACACTGCTCACAAGAGGCTTACTACCTACAAGAGAAACACTGTCTACAAAGTAACAAGTATTACAAACTTGAACTGGAGAATAGCATCTTTACCATGCTTGGATCAGTTCCATTTAGGCCCAAAAACTTCTGCTCTACCTTTCACTCTCTTCTTCACTACCACACTCTCATTTCCACAAGACACACTTTAGAATGAATTCACAATCTCTTATTTATACAAGGCATCGACTTAGGACCAATCATCTAAGTCGGCAAACACCTATAAGAACATCCGCAAGACGTGTAATACATCCGGTCGGCCAGTCTCAGGAAGAACACCTTCATCCGGTAGTTATTCTTCAAATGCAAACTCTAACTTCAATGCGGACCACCAACATGAACTGGACACGATCCAAAGATCACCACAACCTTTCTTGAATCACCAAGAACATCCACACTTCATCTGCTTGCTGGAATTCTTCTCTCCTTCATCTAGAGCTTTAAGAACACAGTCTGTCATTACTGTCACAAAGGAATAGGTGCTTTCGGACCTTCAAACCATGAACCAATCGAGTTGACACTTCACACGAACGTCCTCAACACTCCCTGAAATCCTCACAATGGGATAATGCATTACCGGATCTCACCGGACCTATCTATGTCACTCTATCACCTCTGAACTCCTGCCGGAACCGGTTCTACTTGAGCGGCCATAACTTCTTCAGATCTTCATGTGGACCTCTGAAAACTTGACTGGAGCATTTATAGACTTATATCTACAAACCCTTTAAACCACATCCTCTGATCCTCAACCTATCTTAGACTTTTACCTTATTATCATCACTGTTCTTCACTGTTCTTGATTGAGACTAATTTTCTCAATATCCTCACCACACAACTCATCCAATCCTTCTCATTAATGCAACATGAGTATGTTGACATCAATGACAACACCGGTTAGACCTATACTTGCAACAATCTCCCCCTTTGTCATTAATGGCAACATATGATGTGAAAAACCATCAAGACATGAACTTCTCCTTACTATCACAACTCCCCCTATCAGTAACAACCATTCACATGTCTTTTTTTTTTTACTGCTCCCCCTTTGATCATCAACCACTTGTTTTTCACGTCTTCTCTCCCCCTTTAACATCAATGGCAAAGGGCTCATACTTGTAACTCCAACACTTCAAAACATACCAACCGCTTCCCCTAAGTAGCAGCTCCCCATCATCAATTTGGATCACAAGATATGACTGTGATATCCACCGAACTAATGCACAGTAGTGCACCTTAGTTCATCACTGGAGGGGCAATAACCCCTAACTTCTCCCTGAGATACTCAAAAGAGTCCCTAGGAAGAGGTTTAGTAAAGATGTCTGCAATCTAATCCTTGGAAGGCACAAACTCTAGTCTGACTTCATTCTTGTTCACTTGCTCTCTCAGAAAGTGAAACTTGATAGATATATGCTTAGTCTTAGAATGCAACATCAGATTCTTAGATATATTTATTACACTTGAATTATCACAGAAGATTGTGATAGACTCCTCATACTCTACTTTGATATCTCTTAGCATCTGCTTCATCCACAAAACTTGAGTGCAACTACCTGCTGCTGCAATGTATTCTGCTTCAGTTGTGGATAGAGATATTGCCTCTTGTTTCTTGCTTAGCCAAGAAATCAATCTTTTTCCCAAAAATAATGCTCCACCACTGTACTCTTCTGGTCATCAACATCTCCTACCCAATCTACATCTGTATATGCATGAAGAGAGAAATCATGATCTCTAGGATACCATAAACCATACTCAACTGTCCCTTTTAGATATCTAAAAATCCTCTTGATTACCATGACATGAGATTCTCTGGGATCACCTTGGAATCTAGCAACAAGACCAACAACCTGCATTATATCTGGTCTAGTTTGAGTGAGATACAACAATCCTCCAATCATTGATCTATATTTTGTCTGGTTTACCTAAGAAGAGTCATCATCTTTGATCAACTTACATCCAGTTGCCATGGGAGTATTCATTGGCTTTGAATCTTCCATCCCAAATTTCCTCAACAATTCTTTCACATATTTGGTCTGAGAAATGAAGATTCCTTTCTTTGTTTGAGTAATTTGTAGACCCAAGAAGAAATTCATTTCACCAAGCATAGACATCTCAAACTCACTTTTCATTTGATTTGCAAAAGTTTTACACATATTATCTCTTCCTCCAAAGATGATATCATCAACAAATACTTCAACAATCAAGATTTTTTCATGATCAATTTTGGAATATAAGTTACTGTCAGCAGTACCTTAGTTGAAACCAATCTTTAAAAGATGCTTATCCAATCTTTCATACCAAGCTCTTGGGCTTGTTTCAATCCATACAGTGCCTTCTTCAACTTGCAGACCATATTACCATGATCAGACAATTGAAATCCATCCAGTTGCTCTATATACACTTCTTCTTCTAAGTCACCGTTTAGAAAGGCAGACTTGACATCCATCTGATATACATTGAAATCCTTGAAGGCAGCAAAGGCAAGAAATAATCTGACTACTTCAATTCTTGCCACCGGAGAAAAAGTTTCTTCAAAATCAATTCCTTCTATTTGAGAGTAGCCTTTGCAAACCAATCTGGCTTTATTTCTAATTACTTCACCAAATTCATTTAGTTTGTTCCGGAAGACCCATTTGGTTCCAATCACATTCTTGTTTCTAGGTCTGGGAACAAGATCCCAAGTGTGATTTTTCTCTATTTGCACCAGCTCTTCCTCCATTGCTTTAGTCCAGTTTTCATCATTGCAAGCTTCATTTACTGTCTTAGGTTCAATCTTTAAAATCAAACAATACTCTTTTGAATCTTGAGCAATGCTCCTTCTTGTTAGAACTCCTTTGCTTTTATCACCTATGATCTGATCTTCAGAGTGGTTCAGTCTTACATACCTGGGAACTTTGGGAGTTTCCTGCACTTCTAATTCTTGATCAGGGTCATTATGACTCATCTCTTCTCCCTGAATTACCGAATCTGTTTGATTCTGAGTACTAGAAGGAGTTTGGGCTCCTTGAATTAGAACACCATTCTGATCATCTTCATCATATTCATAAAACCTTGAAGGTTTCTCAATTCTTTCAACCTTCACATTTGTACTTTCTATCATCTTTCTCAGTCTCTTATTGTAACATCGGTATGCTTTGCTTTGAGTGGAGTAACCCAAGAAAATTCCTTCATCACTTCTAGCATCAAACCTGCCTAGATCTTCATCTCTTTTAATGTAACATTTGCTACCAAACACTCTGAAATACTTGACAGTAGGAGTGATGCCAAACCAAAGTTCATAAGGAGTCTTACCAGTATTGCTTCTGATTTGAACTCGATTGAGAGTATAGACTGCAGTGCTGACAGCTTCTCTCCAAAACATCTGAGGAACATTTGCTTCCATCATCATTGTCCTAGATGCTTCTTGGATGGTCTGATTCTTTCTCTCCACTACTCCATTCTGCTATGGAGTCCTAGGAGCAAACAACTGTCTCTTTATACCATGCTTCTCACAAAAATCTATGAACTCACCGGATGTGAATTCACCACCTCTATCAGACCTCAGACATTTTAATTTTAATCTAGTTTTATTTTCTACCATAGCCTTGAAAATTTTGAACTTCTCAAAAGCTTCTGATTTCTCTTTCAGAAAGGTAACCCACATCATCTGGGAATGGTCTTCAACTAATAGCATGAAATATCTATCACCTTGTACACTCTTGATTCTTGTTGGTCCACATAGATCAGTATGAACTAAGTCCAATAATCCAGTAGAAGATTGATCCTTACTCTTGAATGTGATTCTGCTCAGCTTACCCAACTGACATTCTTTGCACAAGCTATTAGTAGGTTTCACCAATTTTAGAAGATCTCTTACAGCCTGAGTATTGCTTATCTTGATGATATTATCAAAATTCACATGACACATTCTCCTATGCCATAGCCAACTCTAATCAACTTGAACAAATAAGCAACTTTTACCAGTGCCAACCAAGTGGAAGATATTACCTTTAGTTTGGGTCCTAGATGCAATCTCTATTCCTGAGCTTTCAAAGATCTTGCATTTTCCATTCTTGAACCGGAGATCATAGCCTTTGTCCACCAACTGTCCAACACTGAGAAGATTGTGCTTCAAGCCTTCAACATATAGAACATTACTGGTTTTGTTCCTTCCATCAAAAGAAATAGTTCCTCTTCCTCTGATTCTACGAGCAGAATTATCACCAAACTTCACCACTCCTCCTTCATACCTTTCCAAATCTATGAACTTATTTTTTTCACCTATCATATGGTGAGAGCAACCACTATTAATGACCCAATCATCCTTTTCTTCAACTTGGGTAGCCAGAGCTCTTTCTACAACTTTATGATTGATAGATACAGAGGATATTGGTTCTTCTTCCTTGATGGCAATAAACACCCATTCACTTCTGGATTTGTTTCCTGTCTCTGATTCATCATCTGTTACTCCTTCATTATCATCTTCTTCATGAACATAGTAACAATTCTTTTGGAACCTTGATCTGTTAGGATTTTGCCTTGAAAATCTTTCCGGAGATTTTGAGGCAAAATGACCAATCTTATTGCAATTAAAACACTTAAAAGGCAATTTTCCTTCATACTTACCGGATCCTCTTGGCAGTCTCTTTGCAATGAGGGCTTCAAGTTGAGTAGTTTCTACTTCTTCTTCTTCCAGGGCTTTCCTTGCTTTTTCATACCATGACAGTTTCCTTGATGAGTTCTCTCCCAGATCAAACCTTTGTTTACCTTTTACAGAGGCATTGACTTTGAATGCAGATTCAATCTTGGGGGGATCATCTCCAAACTCAGTCATTTCAAATGCAACCAATTTGCCAGCCAATTGATCTCTTGTGACAGTTGTATGGGCTCTGAATTCATCAATGGCAGCAACCTTGAATTTGTAAGAAGCAGGAAGGGATTTGAGAATTTTGCCAACAATCTCATTTTCATCCAAGACTCCACCAACATTTCTAATTCCACAAACAAGCTCATTTACTCTTGGCATAAAAGTAGTAATATTTTCATCATCTCTCATCTTTAGGTTTTCAAATTCCCCTTTTAGACTCTGTAACCTTGCACATTTAACATACTAGTCTCCTTCATGCAAAAGTTCCAATTTTTTCCAAATCTCAAAAGCAGTTGGTAGGTCAATAACATTTGAGAGCTCTGAATCAGATAATGCACTTAGAAGAGCTTCTATAGTCTGCACATTATTTTCAGTATCAGTGATTTCATTTGCAGCTTTTGGACCACCTTGTGGAGGTACATATTGTGTTGTAACCATGGTCTAGTATGCCATACCCATGCATTACAAGTGACACTTCATGCGACCTTTCCATAGATTAAAATTTGTTCCATCAAACTTCGGGCTATCCTTCTTGTAAGACGACATCCTAGATCTCCTCAAGCAGTTAAGCTCCTTTTAGAGGAACTTGGCTCTAATACCAATTGTTAGACTTAGGGCACACAATTGAGAGGGGGGCTGAATCAGTTGTCCAAGACTTTCTCTAATTTCACACTTAAATCTTCTTAGTAATTAGCAGTATATCAATCATGAAACATAATGCAATTAAATAGCAAGCAGAAACTCATCAACACATAAGACACCAAGATTTTGATGTGGAAAACCCGGTTAAAGGAGAAACCACGAGGTGATTAACGCAAGATTGTATTCTCTGTTAGAAGAATAGAAGGAACAAAATGGCACATGCCAATTAGGGCTCACTGCCTGAGCACACTGCTCACAAGAGGCTCACTGCCTACAAGAGACACATTGTCTACAAAGTAACAAGTATTATAAACTTGAACTGGAGAATAGCATCTTTACCATGCTTGGATCAGTTCCATTTAGGCCCAAAAACTTCTGCTCTGCCTTTCGCTCTCTTCTTCGCTACCACACTCTCATCTCCACAAGACACACTTTAGAATGACTTCACAATCTCTTATTTATACAAGGCATTGACTTAGGAACAATCATCTAAGTCAGCAAACACCTATAAGAACATCCGCAAGACGTGTACTACATCTAGTCAGCCAGTCTCAGGAAGAACACCTTCATCTGGTGGTTATTCTTCAAATGCAAACTCTAACTTCAATGCGGACCACCAACATGAACTGGACATGATCCAAAGATCACCACAACCTTTCCTGAATCACCAAGAACATCCACACTTCATCTGCTTGCTGGACTTCTTCTCTCCTTCATCCGGAGCTTTAAGAACACAGTCTGTCATTACTATCACAAAGGAATAGGTGCTTTCAGACCTTCAAACCATAAACCAATTGAGTTGACACTTCACACAGATGTCCTCAACACTCCCTCAAATCCATAGAATGGGATAATGCATTACCGGATCTCACTAGACCTAGCTGTGTCACTCTGTCACCTCTGAACTCCTGTTGGAACCGGTTCTACTTGAGCGGCCATAACTTCTTCAGATCTTCATGCAAACCTCTAAAAACTTGACTGGAGCATTTAAAGACTTATATCTACAAACCCTTTAAACCGCATCCTCTGATCCTCAACCTATCTTAGGCTTTTACCTTATTGTCATCATTGTTCTTCATTGTTCCTGATTGAGACTAATTTTCTCAATATCCTCAGCACACAGCTCATCCAATCATTCTCATTAATGCAACATGAGTATGTTGACATCAATGACAACACCGGTTAGACCCATACTTGTAACATTCTATACCATGTAATTTTTGGAAACAAGGTAGATAACTGAGAGGGGGGTGAATTAGTTATCTTAAATATTTTAACTTTCTGTTCTTCTTTAACAATTAGTGCAATATCAAAACATATAAGCATACATAATTATGAGAGCAGAAATAAATTCAACACACATGACACAATGATTTTGATGTGGAAAACCCTATTAAGGGAAAAACCACAGGGTGACTAACCCAAGATTGTATTCTCTGTTAGAAGAATAAGAAGTACAAAATGGCACTTGCCAATTAGGGCTCACTGCCCAAGCACACTGCTCACAAGAGGCTCACTGCCTACAAGAGACTCACTATCTACAAGGTAAATAGAAAGTAACCAGGTGTTTGAACTGATCAGAGGCATCCACATATGCTGAGGTTCAGTTCTGGTTAGGCTCAATAAACTGATCTGCTGCACTTCATTCTTTCTCTGCTTTAGTGTTGCTGTTCTGTCACATACCGGACTTGTATTACTACTTCCACCTTTTTCTCTACCTTTCTTCACACACCACACAATACTCACACCCCTTCATACTGAAATCCATCTGGTATATATATTCGCATCAAGGATCTCAACATATTTCTAGTCAGCATCCAGAATACTCAAGATTTTCCCAAAACACTGATCTGTCGGTTGAATCCAAGCTTACTATGTGATGCATATCAAGGACATAGATATAGAAATCATTAATCATGTCGGCCAATCAAGAATGATCCCTCACAAAGATTTATCACCATCAATTTCTCATCCGGATTAAGGTCTGATGCTCTGTCGGTTGGTTCTTCCTCAGTCTGCTCTACCTGTCAGGAACCTAAAACTTAGATGCTCATCTCTTTTCACTCTTTCATCATCAGAGACTTAATCTCTAGAATGTAGCAGTCATGGTTCCCCTCTTGACTTCCCTAAGTCCACACTTTTCTGAGATACATCTTCTGAGAGATCCAGACCTGATTGTCAGACCTTGTTGCATGCTCTGTTCTTGTTCACCGGACCAAAACACTCTTCAATCTGACTTCCGGTATAGACATATTATGTGATGTAAATGTGTGGGATAAACTTTGTTGCCATCAATGACAACAATCATGAAGCCACACAGTGTCTCTTGCTAACAATCTCCCCATTTGGCATTGATGGCAACACTTAGTGAAAAATGACTAAGTGTCATAGCACACTCCCCCTTAGCTGGTGCTCTGTCTTGTGTACACTTTTACTAGAGCTCCCCCTTAGCTAGATCCCACATTTTTCACTACTCCTCACTCCCTCTTTGACATCAATGGAAAAGGGTGGAATCCGCATACCAAATTTTTTAAAAAGTAACCTATACACAGCCGCATAAGTATATATACAAGTTATACTTACATGTACCTAAGTATATCCGCAAAGGTGGTCTTCAATTGGACAAATTCTGTTGCCCAACTCTACTTCATCCTGTCCAAAATTGAGATGTGACCACTTATAAAAAATGCAAAAGCTTCTGCCCTTTTTAAGTCTGTCGGACACTGGTCCAGGCTGTGGTCTGAGCATCAGCTAGGGCCTCATGCATTGCCTCTAACTTAGGGATAATTATCCCTCTTAGTTCACTTAGCCTGCTTATTCTATTCTTCTTCTCCTTTTCAAGCCTCTTTATTTCATTAATAGTGGCAATAGTCTGGCACTCTTGATTTATTATGGATGAGGTGAGAGGATCAAAATTTTGAGATAAACTTGACAGTTTACTCTCTTGTTCTTCCGCCTTCTTGGCAATATCTGCTGTCACTGTGGACCAAGATAGACAAAATTTATATAAATCTCTGTCATCTTTAAGAGCATTTTCTAGGATTTCTATCCTAGTATCTAGATTTCTCCTATCATTTGCTATAAGTCCCTGTACTTCAGAGAATCTCTTTCCCAAAAACTCTCTCCAGACTTTCTCTTCTACTGATTTCTCTAAAGAATCAAAATGTGTGCTAATAGAATTAACAAGAGATTTCAGGTTACCGGATGAAGAGGCCGAAGGATCCTTCTAGAAGGATGGCCTGATCTTCTCCAACACACCAGATGCAATCTCTATCAGCTCACAATCTTCCATGTGAGACTTTAGAAGCTTTTCTTTTGCTTTGGCTTGAGCAAAAGATGCTACCTTCATTGTCTGGACTGGAGAGAGAGAGAGTCAAAATTGAGTGGTCCTTGGAATAGCTCCGGTTCATCTAATTCCATCATTTCTTTGGTTAGGAAGTCTTTAACTGCTTCTGTAGTGTCTCTTACCAGAGACAGAGTCTTCTTTCCTCTTGCAGCCTCAGAACTATCACTTGGGGTCTTCTCTGTTTGATCTTCTTCTCTTCCCTTTTTCTCCTCTTCTTGACTTGCTTTCTCCTCTTTTCTTGCTTCTCCTTTAGTTCCAGAGTCTGTTGGGGGATCCGGAAGAGAGATGTTTACTTCTTCATGGACTTCCTCTTCCGGAATAGAGGAGTCTAAGTCCTTAGTCTTTTCCTCACCTATCTCCTTTGACTCTTCTGCAATTTTCTCAGTAGAATCTTCCTTTGATGCACTTAATCCTTCTACATCCATGGCAGAAGGTTCATCACTTATGTCCTCTATAATAGGAAGATTGAATCTTTTATATGCATTTCGAAGGATGTCTTTAGTCTCTTTTGCCGCCTGATCAGTCTCTCCGAGCATAAGCTTGTTCATTTTAGCTTTGCTCCGGAACTCATCCTTGCAATCCTTGAAGATCATGTTCATTTGTTTTGGAGTGATAGAAGGATAGAGCTGAATAGCTATTTGTTCCCTGATCTCCAGATCCTTTGCCTTAGCATTGTCCTTTCTCATTTCAAGTTCTTTCTCTAGGCTTTTGGGAATTAGAGATATTATTTCAATGAATGCTTTATTATAGATGTTTAGATATCTGACTGTAGCATCTTGCAAGATCTTCTGGTTAGCTTCACTATATTCATCATAAAATTCAGTCATTGGTTGCAGGTTCCCATCCACAGTGACTGATTTGATGACATCATCAATGTAGAGAGTAGGCCTTTCAACAAATTCTTCTACCTTTTCTTCCTTGTTTTGACTGGTAGAGGATTCACCAGATGTTTTCTTCTTCTTCTTCATTTTCTTGACCTCCTCATCAGTCTTTGTCTCTTCATCATCCTTTTGACTTAAGTATGACCTTGTGGCCTTTGTCTTTGTTCTCTTCTCTCCCTTTCCAGATGTCTTGGCTTCCTTTTTTGAGGCTTTTTAGCTCTTAGAGGTGGCAGGTGTAGAGCTCTTGGAGGATTTGGTCCGAGAGGGGGCTTGCACCGGATCACTTTCTTTTTCTGCTTCTTGTCTCTCTTTCTCTTCTCTTTCTATTTTTCTCTTTGTTAGCATCAACTGCCTCCTTTGATATCCCATATCTCTTGGCAACTTCTTCTACTTCCCTTCTCACCTTTCTCTTGATCTCAGGTTGTCTTAGTTCAACATGAATTTTTACACTCAACTCTTGAAAGGTTCTAAACCTTTCTGCCTCAGGGTCCTTGGGCTGGCTTAACAAGTGTTGGACATGCAGCTCTAGGATTTTCTCATCTACTTCATAGCCCATTGGCATAATCCAGACTATTCTAGGCTCTACTACCTCTATTAGGCATTGAACAATGTCTACCATAAAACACACTGTATCTCTATATTTTTCAACTAATGTCTGAGGAATTATTTCTCTGGCCTGCATCATACCTTGGAAATTCTTGAAATATCCCTAGAGTTGTGCTTTGAGCCTTGGCATCACCAAGCCCATACATATAATCTCTGATTTGTATGGCAACAGGTCTGTCATTTTGCCATATCCAGCCACTAGTTCCGGGTAGCTCATTCATATAGTAGAAGAATAGACATAGTATCAAGCCACTGTACTTAAATGAATTCTTCTTATCCTTCTTTATTTTTTGTAAATTCTCTAACAGTTGGTTCAGGAGAAGCTCACAAAGATCATATTCAACATTTTTCCTTAGCATTTCATATGCAGTATATATAGCAGTTCTGGATACTGAATTCTCCCTACTGGAGTGATAGATTTTGTAACCAATTATCATAGAGGCAAACTTGATATCTAGATCTACGATGTCTTATATTGTCATTGCTCTCTTGTCAAATTTTGATCCAGTAGCCTCACTTACAGTTTGGTTTTTGACTAATTTGAGAGCAGGCAACCCACCGGATGAGTGCAATCCAGTTACTGCCCTAATGGCATCTTTTGTGATCTTAAATGGCCTCATCAACCACATGAAGTTGTCATGCATTCTGCTCAAAACATACCAGACCCATTCATCTTTTGCAAAATAGGGGAAATGGATGCAATGTCCAAAATGCTTATCCCAGATGGCCTTGTATTGGGGTTTAATTTCAAATGTTTCATCTATTAATTCCTTGTGATAGATATCCATCAGCTTGGATTCCCCAAATTCCTCAATTTTGGCATAAATGTATACCCTAACATCTTCTACATGTAGAACCCCATGCAGAATGCTAGAGAATGTGCCTAGGGGATCAACTTTTAGGGATTTGTAAGGATGTTTCTTGAACTTAGGGCATGGCCTATCAGTGATCTTAACAACATTTGGAGTAGCCATCTTTCAAAAGATTCAGAGAGAGATATTCAAGAGCGGAAATACCTTTTTATGCTTCTAGGGTTCACGATAAGAGCCGAAAAGATCGCTGGTTGAATCTAATTCTATGGTTGATCCTTGAGAGGGTTGAAGCAATCTTGTTGCAGAGCTCTTTCTTTCTTCTTCTCGAATGTAAATGTGCAAATGATGAACAAAAGAACCCTTTTATTTCTGCACAAACCCTAATTCCATATTGCAATAAATGCACAACTTAAGTCATTTCAGTTGCCTTGTTCTCCTTGTTCTGAGAGAGATCATTCTGGATCACTGAGATGGACTTAGATTTATTCTTGGTGATAATTGACAATGTATCTTCCTTTCTCCAATCATTCCATTTATCTGCAGATCCAAATATTTAGTTTTGAATCATACTGGATCTAACTGTGAGAATCCTGCTTTTGCCGGATGACTGTCAAACTGAATTAATCTTGGATGATTAACCTCTTCAAACTCCTAGCAGATCTTTCATATTTTTACCAAGGGTTATTTGGATGTTTCTCTGAGAACCTTTTAATCTGCAACTTTCCATGTGCCAATTTCAGGCACCGATTGACTGGTTGGGGAAATTTATTTTCCTTTGTGACTCCCCTTGAGCTAGAGCTCATCTAATTTAGTTTCTGGAAGGAATATCAGCACCAGATTCTGGTGTAGATCCATCCCCAACATTTTCTATATTTCTCTTCACCCAAATCTTGTTCATCTCCCTTTGAACTTCATCCGCATTCACTTTTCCTTTTCCTTTGTCTTGATTTTGATTATGATGCACCGGACCCCTTTTATCCTGATTCTTACTTTTGTAGAATTTGGCAATATGACCGGATCTATTGCAATTGTAGCAAACAACATTTCTTTACAAATTTGATTGATATCCTCTTGATCTACATTGATTAGCCATGTGTCCCATTCTATTGCATGCAAATCATCTACCATTGAATGAATTGTTTATTTGCATATTTCTACATTCATGAGATTTGTGACCATACCTTTTGCAGTTAAAACACTATCCGGAGAAGGATGAATTAGTCTGATTCATTCTTCTTCTGCACTGATTTACTTTATGACCAAAGTTATTGCAATTGTGGCAGTATCCATTGAAGGATGGATATCTTTGAGTATTTGGTTGTCTTACTGGAGGTCTTCTAGGCCTATACCTTGGATTTCCTGATCCAAAGTTCTTCTGACCGGATCCAGAGCTTTCACCTTTCTCATACCCCAAGCCTTGCTTGTCATCTACCCTCTTTTAGCTTTTAAGAAGAACTTCAAGTTGAGTAGAGCTTATCTTGAATTTCTCTTTGTATTCATTTGTTGTTTGAAGATCCCTTTTAAGAGTGTCTATCTGATTCTCAAGTTGTTCTTCATTATCTCTAGCTTCTTCAAGATCAGATTCTGGATGCTTGATTATTCTATCCATTTTGTGGCAATCTTCTGACTTCTCCTTGAGAGATTGTTTTAGATTATCTTCAATTTTTCTCTTCTCTTCAATTTCTTGGGTGAATTTCATAACCCTTGATTCTATTTCATGTCTTACCATAATGACCTCTTTTGATAGCTTCTCACATAACTTGTTCTTCTCATTCAGATCTTCATTAGTATCATTGGCTTCACTTTGAATTGCTAATTGTTGAAGTAGTTCCTTTCTCTTTTTCACAGAGATACTCAGTTTCTCTTGTAGTTCATTTATGAAATCATCAGCTTGTTTGAGTCTTTCCCTTAAGTTATTGACTTCAGAGTGAGATTGCTCAAGGTCATCTAGGGCAAACTGAAGTTGTTCCCTCATACCATACATATCCATTGAGATTCCCAAATCTTCCTCAAGTTGTTAGGCTCTGTTAGGAGGAACTTAGCTCTGATACCAATTGTTGGAAACAAGATAGATAACTGAGAGGGGGGTGAATCAGTTATCTTAAATATTTTAACTTTTTGTTCTTCTTTAACAATTAGTGTAATATCAAAACATATGAGCATACATAATTATGAGAGCAGAAATAAATTCAACACACATGACATAATGATTTTGACGTGGAAAACCCTGTTAAGGGAAAAACTGCGGGGTGACTAACCCAAGATTGTATTCTCTGTTAGAAGAATAAGAAGTACAAAATGACACTTGCCAATTAGGGCTCACTGCTCGAGCACACTGCTCACAAGAGGCTCACTGCCTACAAGAGACTCACTGTCTGCAATGTAACTAGAAAGTAACCAGGTGTTTTAACTGATCAGAGGCATCCACATATGCTGAGGTTTAGTTCTAGTTAGGCTCAATAAACTAATTTGCTATACTTCATTCTTTCTCTGCTTTAGTACTGTTGTTCTGTCACATACCAGACTTGTATTACTGCTTCCACTTTTTTCTCTGCCTTTCTTCGCACACCACACAATACTCACACTCCATACCGAAATCCATCTGGTATATATATCTGCATCAAGGATCTCAACATCTTTCTAGTCAGCATCCGGAATACTCAAGATTTTCCCAAAACACTGATCTACGACTGAATCCAAGCTTACTATGTGATGCGTATCAAGGACATAGATATAGAAGGTCATCAATCATGTCAGCCAATCAAGAATGATCCCTCACAAAGCTTTATCACCATCAATTTCTCATCCAGATTAAGGTCTGATGCTCTACCGGTTGGTTCTTCCTCAGTCTGCTCTGCCTGTCAGGAACCCAACACTTAGATGCTCATCTCTTTTCACTCTTTCATCACCGGAGGTTCAATCTCTAGAAAGTAGTATTCATGGTGCCCCTCTTGACTTCCCCAAGTCTGTACTTTTCTGAGATACATCCTCTGAGAGATCCAGACCTGATTGTCAGACCTTGCTGTATGCTCTGTTCTTGTTCACCGGACCGAAACACTCTTTAATCTGACTTCTGGTATAGACATATTATGTGCTGCGGATGTGTGGGATAAACTTTGTTGCCATCAATGACAACAATCATGAAGCCACACAGTGTCTCTTGCCAACAGTAATGAAATGTAAAAAAGTTAGAATGTGTCATGATCTTTAAGAGAATTAGGAATATTAATATGAAGCCTTAAGGGGAGTTAAGAGGATAGTTTAAAGGGAGATGACTTACCTAACTTATGGAACATAGCTAAGGGATGGCTTAAGGGGACTTAAGAGGATGCTTAAGGGGAGATGCAATCAATTTGTTAAGTTATCAATCATATTAATCCTAAACTCACATCCTAGACAAAGATTAAAATTTTAAAAATTTCTACATACCTGTTAATCATTTAAAACATTTACTCCATTGTACCATCTGCATCCTCTCTTTTTTGTAATGCATCTATGATTGCCTCATGCTCTTCCATAGAAAGTGTCCATAATTCTTTTGTGATAGGTCTCCCTTTATATCTCACTAATTGTATATTTGTTTCCACAATCAGATGCGATTAGTGCAAAATTTTCTTATGTCTTTCATAATTTTCAAATGCAGGTATACCAGTCCTCCTTATCAAATATTTACGTAGCCAAGTGCCTGTAACAACCACATACTCAAAATTATCATCATCTACTCTAGGTTGTAACAACATCTATTTTGCCTCAAGACACCAAGCCAACCAATACTTTGTTTCCTCTTCATTACTCTCGAGTACAACAATAGCATACACATGTCCTGCAAAAATTTTTCAAATTCAATAAGTCACAAAAATATACATACATACATATATATAATTAAATATATATTTCCAAAAAATGTATCAAAAAGAAATATTTAATGAATGTACCTTCTTGTACGAGGTCTAAAATACGCTCAGTCTTCTGATGCTTGCAAATGATTATCCTCCTCAAATGTTATCTCATTTTGATCATGTGTTTTTAGAGGTATTAAGGACTTTTGTTGCCATTCTACAACCCAATCTATATTTTCACATGCTTCCCACTCACCTGCGATGCAAAAATGACAAAAACATGCAAGCTCCCTAGTCCATAGAATCCATGTGCTTGTATTTGAACTAATAAATGAATGTCATTTTGATGATCTACTAACTAAATCATAATCAAATCAGGGAAGAATGTTTTCTTGTTCAACCAACCAAAAATATTGTTAAACTTTAGAGTTCTCACTTGATCTTGTAGTCAATTTTGCATTACTCCAATCCACAATTGCACGTGCATCTTGAAACTTTGTTGCATCATAAAATTTTAGTTGCTCCATAGAAAGAACCCTTTTCACACATGCTCCAGTTCCATCATGTTCTCCTTTACCATGTCCAGCTTCAAAGAAACTCCAAATATGTTGGATATTGTTTTCTTTATGGGCCCTACTTAACCAGTAAAACATTCAAGAATTTTTAAATTATCCTATAAAATTGTTTGACCATATGAAATGTTGTGTCATTTGGATTTGTCTTTCTTTTAAGTTGTCGTGAAATACTTTGAAACAATACTGCACAAACTCTGATGAATGTAACTGGTTATCACTCACATAGAAATGGTACTCTCTCAAAATTTTCTTGTCATCTTTTGTACTGTCAATTGTATGTTTGCATACAATATGAACAAATATGGCCACCTATACTAAGTTATAATATTGTGATTGAATCTCCTCTTGTGGAGCAAGTGTATAGTTTTCTGCAAAGTCAACCACTGAAAGTATAATTCCAATTGGAAATGTGTTCTTACATCTACGAAATTGCTCATCAAGCCACTGAGAATATTGAGAATGTTTCACATATTTATACACAATCTTATTCTTGAACTCTATGATGAATGCATGTACACTACTTTGTTATGTGACTAACTCACAATACTTTCTAGTTTTTGCATCTTTTAATAGATATTGAACATGGCAAACCTCTTCACATCCACTAACTGTTGTACAAAATCATGTGAACTACTTTCATGCATGCATTCTCCTAACAACAAAAGGTTACCACATCTATTACATTGTCCAAAAACACATGGTTTTGAAAAATAGAATTGCACATCAGTTGTTTCGCAAAGTATACTTGTTATAAAATCCTTAACTGTTATAGATGGCATATTAATACCACATTTTTGCATGATTTGGTTAGTATGCAAAGTACAATGTATATATCAAAAAATATCATAAAAATAATAAAATTGCACATGAGCTTTACAACAGGAGATTCATTGCTTATTAATCTTGACATACCAAGGTTTGCATTTCTCAAATGATCTTTGACTTATACTAAAATTTTCTATAACTGAATCATCTAGAAATTTTCTATATAATTCTATTTGAGTCATGTCTAAAAGATTTTTTGTATGAGGATCAAATTTTTTTGACCCCACCCTTAATTTCAAAACATCTCTAGCATTTGATGAAACCCTTGTATTATCATGCCAATATTTTTCAATCAAAGACCTAATTTCATTGTTTAATTTCATGTTTGACCTTGGGAGTCTACCACTAAAAGTCCAATATTGGTTGATTGGATCCTCTTCAATACTTACTCTTCTCTTTGCTACTCTTCTTAAAGTTATAGCATGCACATTTAAATATCCACTTGTCTTACGTATCATTCTTTTACTCACAACTGATTTATTAACAAAATCAATTGTTATTGCTCGACGTGCTGCATTTTTATCCTTAGATCGACTATTTTTTCCTATAGAACCAATAGCATTAGCAACACTCAACATAACTTGTTCCTTTGATTCATCCACCTTTTTGGGTTTTACAAAAATGCCTAATTTTTTAATTACTTTTCTCATTTTTGACAGTCTCAGTCTCATCAATTGTAATACAAGTTGGCATTGAAATCCAAGAGTTTTTCTTATAAAAAATTGGTTGTACAATCTATTTGGATGTGTTTGAATTTGTCTCCAAGATATCTTACCATGAAGAACCTTCAAAACATTACTTTCAATTTAAAAAAATATTTTCATTTTCATGCATATAAGGGTTTTCATTTTTATTTTTTATTGTCTTGTTTGTAGTAGAAGCATTTTTTCTCATCAATATTATATCCAGCTTGCTTTAAATCATTAATCTCATTATCATTCACGGGATTTGAAGACATACCTGGATTCATTCTTATATTTACATTTTCCATGTTCTTGACCTCTTCGACATTTGCATACTCTACATTCACTTCATCCAAATTGGTCTCTCCAATATTCTCCTCTTAAATGTTCTCCTTGATGTTCTCATCTTCAATAGTCATCGAACTGGATGCTACATCATTCTTTATTTTTTTAATCCTCTCTCTCCTATCTCTTTGTCATTTTGCCTCTCTCTCGATGTGCTTCAATTTCTTCAACTGTCATAACCTTCCTATTCTTTTTTTGTTGGTGTTTATTTGATCCCATGATTACCAAAATGTGTTGGATCCCTTCTTAAAAAATCTATGAAATACAAGTAGAATAGATCCTTTTTTCAATATGATAGTTGCTTGATATTTGTTTGATCTCTCCAAGAAATTGAATTCTTCTAAAAAATAGATTTCCTATTTCATTCCATCTAAAAATTCTCCTTATGATTGAATCCCTATAAAAATTACATAAAATATGTCGTCTTGAGAGCTCAAATTAACACTTTGCATATAAAAAAGTCACAAAATTCATCGCTATCGGTGTATTGGTAAAAATGAATGTCTCTCCAAGAAATTGAATGCCTGTAAAAAATAGATTTTCTACTTCATTCCATCTGAAAATTCTCCTTATGATTGAATCCCTGAAAAAATTACATAAGATATGCCCTGTTGAGAGCTCGAATTGACACTTTGCACATAAAAAATTGTAGAATCTATCACTATCAGCCGTACTGGTAAAAGGGAATGTTGCAAGGTTTCAGTCGTACTACAAATTTATGAAAAAAAAATAGCAGCTAAAATAGAAATGGGTGCCCATTTTAAAATGGGTACCCATTTTAAAAAACAAGAAACAGGTGCCTATTTTAAAACAGGCACCCATTCTATAGAAAAGAAAAATAAATGGGTACCCATTTGTAACAGGCACCCATTACGAGTGGGTACTTGTTTACAAACGGGTACCCATTTCTTGTTTTTTCAAATATTACACCCACCAATTTGCATTGGTTTTAGGCTTGGTAAAGGCTTGGAAACCTGAGCCTAAGCCCTAGACCTGCAACCAACCTGCAACTAAGAAGCCATGAAAACAATGAGAGAAAAAACTAGTTTCACCACTGTGGCTGACGACTTTTTTTTCAAAATATTTTAACAAAATTAAAACCCATTGTAGATCTAAAAGTCTAGTTTTTAATTATGTAATTTTTTTACTATTGAACATAATTTTCTATTTATTAATTATTTTCTAAACAAACTAACTCATAAAATTGAAATAACATAGATTACTATTTTTTTAATAACTTTTGATTTTGAAAGTTTCTTGAAAAAAATTATGTTTGACCAAACTAGACATCATTCTCTATATGATGAAAAAAAAACAATTACTAAATTGATTAGTTTAGCTCAAATTATGTTGGTCGTACACAAGGGGTTTTGAAAAACACTAATTAGGGCCATTAAAAAATTAATAAAAAAAATATTTATCAAAAAATTACAAAAAAATATCTTGACCAAAATTCAACATCCTGAAAATCTTTCCACAAAAGGAATTAGAAAAATACATTAATTTAAGTCAAATTATGTTGGCCGTACACATGCATGCTTTTGCAAAAAACATGGGACTTTTAAAAAGTTATTTTTTGTACATCTAATAAAAAACCAACTTGCATCATCTGGGTATTAGAAAAAATTACATATTTGAAAACTAGAAACAAAATACTACATTTCTTATTTTTGTACATCATGTGCAAGTGCTTCAAATTGTCACTCCAAGTATGACAAAATTTGAAATACAGGAAAAACACTTCCACTTTTTGGCCAAAAAGTAAACTCATCTTCTTGCACTTACCCAAACATCCATACGTAGTGCTAGTGTTCGAGTGACATTAGCTTTTAAACTCTTCGAACACTTTAGGGCAAGAAAAATATTATAACATTTAAATAGTAATTCACAAAAATATACATAACACAACATTTTGTGTGTTGGGAAAGGTTAAGGTAGGGTTGAAAATGAACCTATAACATGCTAGGGGAGTGGACACTAAAATGAGAAAAAAGTGTAGCATGAAATTGAAATGGTATGCAATTTTCTACATTACATTTAGCCCCCACTTAAGTGGGCTTATGACCCTAAGTGATATGCTACGCTAAAGTACATAAAATAAATAACATAACAAAGGTTACTCAAAAATGATACTTGTTATGTCATAACATGTCCATCTTGTTAGATTCAGGACAGACAACTGAGAGGGGGGGTGAATCAGTTGTCAAAAACTTTCCTTCCAATTACACACTTAAATCCTCTTAGTGATTTAGCAGCATATCAATAAATCAATCATGGAAACATAATGCATTAAATCAAGAGCAGAAACACATCAACACATAAGACACCAAGATTTTGATGTGGAAAACCCAGTTAAGGGAGAAACCACGGGGTGATTAACCCAAGATTGTATTCTCTGTTAGAAGAATAGAAAGAACAAAATGACACATGCCAATTAGGGTTCACTGCCTGAGTACACTACTCACAAGAGGCTCACTGCCTACAAGAGACACATTGTCTACAAAGTAATAAGTATCACATACATGAACTGGAGAATAGCATCTTCACTATGCTTGAATCAGTTCCATTTATGCCTAATACTTCTGCTCTTCCTTTTGCTCTCCTCCTCGCTATCACACTCACATCTCCACAAGACACACTTTGAAATGACTTCACAATCCTTTATTTATACAAGGCATCGACTTAGGAATAATCATCTAAGTCAGCAAACATCTACAAGAATATCCTCAAGATATGTAACTCATCTAGTCAGCCAGTCTCAGGAAGAACACCATCAACCGGAGGTTATTCTTCAATTGCGAGCTCCAACTCTAATGCAGACCACCAACATGCGTTGGACATGATCCAAAGACCTCCACAAGATTGCCTGAGTCACCAATAACATCTACACTTCATCTTCTTACTGAAATCCTTCTCTCCTTCATCCAAAACCTCAAGAACACAGTCTGTCACCACTGTCACAAAGGAATAGATTCTTGTAGACCTTCAAACCATGAACCAATCGAGTTGACACTTCACAAAGACTTCCTCAACACTCCCTCAAATCTGCAGAATAGTATAATGCATTTCCTGATCTCACCGGACCTATCTGTGTCACTCTGTCACCTCTGAACACCTACTGGAACTAGTTTTACTTGAACGGCCACAACCTCTTCAGATCTTCATGCAGACCTCTAAAATCTTTACTAGATCTCCTTAAGACACATATCTACAAACCCTTTAAACCACATCCTCTGATCCTCATCTTATCTTGGACTTTTACCTTACTGTCTTCACTGTTCTTCTCTGTTCCTGATTAGGACTAATTTTCTCAATATCCTCAGCACTCAACTCATCTAATCCTTTTCATCAATGCAACAGGAGTATGTTGACATCAATGACAACACCGGTTAGGCACATACTTGCAACAATCTCCCCCTTTGTCATTGATGGCAACATATGATGTGAAAAACTATTTTGACCATCAGGACAAGAAATTTTCTTTACTGACACAACTCCCCCTATCACCAACAACCATTCACTTGTCTTCTCTTTCTTTACTGCTCCCCCTTTGATCAACCACCACTTGTTTTTCACATGTCTTCTCTCCCCTTTTGACATCAATGGAAAAGGGCACATACTTGCAATTCCACCATTTCAGAATCATACCAGCTGCTCCCTTTGAGTAGCAACTCCCCATCATCAATCCAGATCACAAGATATGACTGTGATATCCACCAGACTGATGCACATCAGTGCACCTTAGTTCATCACCGGAGGGGTAATAACCCCTAACTTCTCCCTGAGATACTCAAAAGAGTCCTTAGGTAGAAGTTTAGTAAAGATGTCTACAATCTGATCCTTGGAAGGCACAAACTCCAATCTGACTTCATTTTTGTTCACTTGCTCTCTCAGAAAGTGAAACTTGATATATATGCTTAGTCTTTGAATGCAACACTGGATTCTTAGATATATTTATTGCACTTGAATTATCACAGAAGATTGTGATAGGCTCCTCATACTCCACTCTTATGTCTCTTAGCATTTGCTTCATCCACAAAACCTGAGTGCAACTACCTACTGCTGCAATATATTCTACTTCTGCAGTAGACAGAGATATTTCCTCTTGTTTCTTTCTTAGCCAAGAAACCAATCTCTTCCCCAAAAAGAATGCTCCTCCACTGGTACTTTTCCGGTCATCCACATCTCTTGCCCAATCCGCATCTGTATATGTATGAAGAGAGAAATCATGATCTCTGGGATACCACAATCCATACTCAACTATTCCTTTTAGATATCTAAAAATCCTCTTGATTGCCATGACATGAGATTCTCTAGGATCAACTTGAAATCTAGCAACAAGACCCACAACATTCATAATGTCAGGTCTAGTTTGAGTGAAATACAACAATCCTCCAATCATTGACCTGTACTTTTTTTGATCAGCCTTAGGAGAGTCATCATCTTTGTCCAATTTACATCTGGTTGCCATGGGAGTATTCATTAGTTTTGAGTCTTCCATCCCAAATTTTTTCAACAATTCTTTCACATATTTGGTCTGAGAAATGAAGATTCCTCTCTTTGTTTGAGTGATTTGTAGACCCAAGAAGAAATTCATTTCCCCAAGCATGGACATCTCAAATTCACTTTTCATTTGATTTGCAAAAGTTTTATACATACTATCTCTTCTCCAAAAATGATATCATCAACAAACACTTCAACAATCAAGATGTTTTCATGATCAATTTTGAAATATAAATTACTGTCAACAATACCTTTACTGAAACCAATCTTCAAAAGATGCTTATCCAATCTTTCATACCAGGCTCTTGGGGCTCCCTTTAGTCCATACAGGTATTTCTTCAACTTGCAGACCATATCACCATGATTAGACAATTGAAATCCATCCAGTTGCTCCATATACACTTCTTCTTCCAAGTCACCATTCAGGAAGGCAGACTTGACATCCATCTAATACGCTTTGAAATCCTTGAAGGCAACAAAAGCAAGAAATAATCTGATTGCTTCAATTCTTGCCACCGAAGCAAAAGTTTCTTCAAAATCAACTCCTTCTATTTGAGAGTAACCCTTGCAAACCAATCTGGCTTTATTTATAATTACTTCACCAACTTCATTTAGTTTGTTCCGAAAGACCCATTTTGTTCCAATCATATTTTTGTTTCTAGGTCTAGGAACAAGATCCCAAGTGTGATTTTTCTCAATTTGCATCAGCTCTTCCTCCATTGCCTTAGTCCAGTTTTCATCATTGCAAGCTTCATTTACTGTCTTGGGTTCAATCTTAGAAATCAGACAATACTCATCTGAATCTTGAGCAATTCTCCTTCTTGTTTGTACGCCTTTGCTTTTATCACCTATGATCTGATCTTCAGAGTGGTTCAGTCTTACATACCTAGGCATTTTGGGAGTTTCTTGCACTTCTGATTCTTGATCAGGCTCATTGAAACTCATCTCTTCTTCCTGATTTACCGGATCAGTTTGAATTTGAATTGCAGAAGGGGCTTGGGCTCCTTGAATCAGAACACCATTTTGATCATCTTCATCATATTCATAAAACCTTGAGGGTTTTTCAATTCCTTCATCAACCTTCACATATGTACTTTCTATAATCTTTCTTAGTCTCTTGTTATAACATTGGTATGCTTTGCTTTGAGTAAAGTAACCCAAGAATATTCCTTCATCACTTCTAGCATCAAACTTGCCTAGATCTTCATCTCTTTTGATGTAACATTTGCTACCAAAGACTCTAAAATACCTCACAGTAGGAGTGATGCCAAACCAAAGTTCATAAGGAGTCTTACCGGTATTGCTTCTGATTTGAACTCGATTGAGAGTATAGACTGTAGTGCTAACAGCTTCTCTCCAATAGATCTGAGGAATATTTGCTTCCATCATCATTGTCCTGGATGCTTCCTGGATGGTCCAGTTCTTTCTCTCAACTACTCCATTCTGCTGTGGAGTCCTAGGAGCAGACAACTGTCTCTTTATTCCATGTTTCTCACAAAATTCTATAAACTCACTGGATGTGAATTCTCCACCTCTATCAGACCTTAGACATTTCAATTTTAATCCAGTTTCATTCTCTACCATAGACTTGAATATTTTGAATTTCTCAAGAGCTTCTAATTTCTCTTTTAGAAAAGTTACCCACATCATCCGGGAATAGTCATCAATTAGTAACATGAAGTATCTATCACCTTGCACACTCCTGATTCTTGCCGGACCACAAAGATCAGTATGAACTAAGTCCAATAATCTGGTAGAAGATTGTTCCTTGCTCATAAATGAGACTTTGCTTTGTTTTCCCAACTGACATTCTTTGCACAAACTATTTGTAGGTTTCACCAATTTTGGAAGATCTCTTACAGCCTGAGTATTGCTTATCTTGATGATATTATCAAAATTTACATGACACATTCTCCTATGCCACAACCAATTCTGATCAACTTGAACAAATAAGCAACTTTTACCAGTACCAACCAAGTGGAAGATATTACCTTTAGTTTGAGTATCAGATGCAATCTCTGTTCCAGAACTTTCAAAGATCCTGCATTTCCCATTCTTGAATTGGAGATCATAGCCTTTGTCTACCAACTGTCCAACACTGAGAAGATTGTGCTTCAATCCTTCAACATACAGTACATTACCGGTTTTGTTCCTTCCATCAAAAGAAATAGTTCCTCTTCCTCTGATTCTACCAGCAGAATTATCACCCAACTTTACTACTCCTCCTTTATACCTTTCCAAATCTATTAACTTATTTTTGTCACCTGTCATATGGTGAGAGCAACCACTGTCAATGACCCAATCATCATTTTCTTCAACTTGGGCAGCCAGAGCTCTTTCTACAACTTTATGATTGATAGATTCAGAGGACATTGGTTCTTCTGCCTTGATGGCAATGAACACCCAATCACTTCTGGATTTGTTTCCTATCTCTAATTCATCATCTGTTACTCCTTCATTATCATCTTCCTCATGAACATAGTAACAATTCTTTTGGAACCTTGATCTATTGGGATTTGGCCTTGAAAATTTTTCCCGACATCTTGAGGCAAAATGACCAATCTTGTTGTAGTTAAAACACTTAAAAGGCCATTTCTCTTCATACTTACCAGATCCTCTTGGCAGTCCTTTTGTAATAAGAGCTTCAAGTTGAGCATTTTTAGCTTTTTCTTCTAGGTCTTTTCTTGCTTTTTCATACCATGATAGTTTCCTTGAAGAGTTCTCTCCCGGATCAAAACTTTGTTTACCTTTTACAGAGGCACTGGCTTTGAATGCAGATTCAATCTTGGGGGGTCATCTACAAACTTGGTCATTTCAATTGCAGCCAATTTACTAGCCAATTGATCTCTTGTGACAGCTGTATGGGCTCTGAATTTTTCAATGGCAGCAGCCTTGATTTTATAAGAAGCAGGAAGGGATCTGAGAATTTTGCCAACAATCTCATCTTCATCCAAGACTCCACCAACATTTCTAATTCCACAAACAAGCTCATTTACTCTTGGCATAAAAGTAGTGATATTTTCATCTTCTCTCATCTTCAGATTTTTGAATTTTCCTTTCAAAATTTGTAACCTTGCACATTTGACATACTTGTCTCCTTTATGCAGAAGTTCTAGTTTTTCCCAAATCTCAAAAGCAGTTGGTAGGTCAACAACATTTGAAAGCTCTGAATCAGATAATGCGCTTAGAAGAGCTTCTATAGTCCATAGATTTTTTTCAGCATATGTGATTTCACTTTGGGATTTCGGGCCACCCTGTGGAGGAGTATACTTTGTTGAAGCCATGTTCTAGTACTGCATTCCCATACATTGCAAGTGACATTTCATATGACTTTTCCAGAGATTAAAATTGGTTCCTTCAAACTTTGGACTATCTTTCTTGTAGGATGACATCCTGGATCTCCTCAAGCGGTTAAGCTCCTTTTAGAGGTGTTAGTGCTCATTTTGGCCTGGAGATTGGGCTAGTGTGTGGAGGATTTCTTCATTCAAACCTTAGGTTTTCCTCTTCATCAGCATGAGCTTGGCCTATTAGTTGGAGTTTTTTCAATTCCACCGATGCGGTGGGTCTCCCCGACGAAGTATGTTTTATCCCTTCATCAATGTGACATGAAGTGTCGGCCCATGTTTTTTCTGTTGTTCTGATGATGTATGTTTGGCTGATGGTAATTTGAGGTATGTTTGTGTTCATCGGTATGATATTGTTCATCAGCGGGCTTCATTTCTGTTCAGCCAATGTGTAATGTTTGGCCAATGAGATGTCATCGGCGTGGGTCTCACTGACAGAGTGTGTGTTTTGTTTGACCATCGGTGAGACTATTGTGATCGGCGGAAGAGCTTTTTGTTGCTCTGATGGTCTTTGTCTCAGTGACGAGGGGTGTAGAGCTAGTATCGGGGTGATGGGGAGGATTGTCTTGGCGACAGCAGTAGGCATCGGTGCGAGTTGTATTGTCGGCGAGTGTCAATTTTGCTTGGCCGATGGTTCATGTCTCGGTGACGAGTGTGTTGTGTGGTTATCGAAGAGACTCATGCTATCGGTGGAAGTTTTGAAGGTTGGCCCGATGGTGCATCTCTGGCCGATGGGGAAAGTGAAGTAGGCATCGGTGAGACTTGGTTAGTCAGCAAGAGGTTTTCTGGATACTCCGATGGTAGTGGTTTGGCCGACGGAGGCTTGTGGAGGTGGAGTATGTAGTTTTGCATCGGTGAGACTAGTAAGGTCGGCAGGAGAATTATGGAGTAGGCCGATGGTTTGTGTCACAGCGATGGGTATTTGGCGAAGGGTTGTGTGTTGAGCGTGGCAAAACGCTTGACACCTATCATGTGTGCGACCATGTTTATGAACTAATAAAGTGATCTCTTCACCGTGCATGTGGGATTTTTCCCCTGTGTATTTTCAAACTTTGAGTGAATCACTTTTGGCGGGAACTTCTGTTTGAAATGTTGCGATAGTTTTCGAGTGGCTGTGGGTGGTTGAGGCCCTTAATGGCGATGATACAGAGATGTGGACATTGGTACACATGATCAGGTTGCTCAATTTTTGAGTGAAGACCCCAGATAATGGCGAATGGCTCGAGGCCCCTCTTTGTCTGCTGCATTAATATTTTCTGAGCACCATTCCTTCTGAGGACTGTATCTGACATTTTTGATGTCCATCATGTAATTAATTCCTGAGAGGACACCTTTTGGCTATTTTAAGCAGAAAGTGTTACTCATTTTCAGGTTGTTGAAAGTTGAACGCTTTGGCTCTGTGATACAATATAGTTGGTTTTGGCTGCTCTGTCCATAAAAACTTGTGAGTTTATGTATCTCCTGTGGTATGCTTTGCATGAATCCACTAATTTCATGGTTAATTCTATATGAATAATGCTATGTTTGCATGTGTTGTGCTAATTCTGTCTCCAGTATTGCTGTATCTTTCTTCTGAGTCTGGATATTTAAGGAATATCTGAGATTCTAGAACATAGAATTCCTGTGTTAAATGTCTGATCTCTTAACTTCTGCTCAAGGGGTAGATTAAATTGTTTTCAAATTGAACATTGGGAAGGGTATACTGTAGTAGGGATGCCATAAGTATAGATAGTTTAACACTCTGTATTGGGAGATATCTGTAAGGCAGGTATCATATGTATCCCCCTAAAATCTAGTTTTAGTTGTTCATGCATATCATTCACAGGTGTATGTCTACTGACTCCAGGCCCTGGACAAGCATCGATCTAGCTTTGTGTTTGTGTTATAACCATGTCCAGCTTTGTATCCGAACATAAAATCAAAATCAAATTCTAAAACAACCATTAGGACAGTAGAATTAGTTTAGGATCCAAGTCCTCTGTCTACAACTGCAAATAGGCCCAAAGTTAGCCCCTTTGCTCTTATCTTTCAGTTTTGGTCTACTTACAGGAGGACTTATCTGCTTTCTGTCAGCATCCCAGCCTTTATATGTAAATCTCATGGATGTTGAGTAGGGAATACCCCCCTAGGTTTTGCAGAGCCTGAAGAAGAAGAGGAGATAAAATATAGAGTCTATCTCCTACACTGTTGGCCCCTGGCCCAGAGATCCTATTGATCATTGATGGCTACCTTGTAGGGAAATCTGGGAATAAGCATCCAGTCTGGGAAAAAACCAACAAAAATTGGCGACTCTACTAGGGAGTGATTTTAAAATTGTTATCTTTTTTGTCCTCCCTGGTGAAATATTTGTGGCCCATCCGAGTCACAACAGAAATTGGCGACTCTGCTGGGGAATTTGTGAAAGAGCCCTGAGTTTCAAAAGAAAACAGTTCCTAGTAATAGGTGGTGACTCTGAAGTAATCTCCCAACCGGTCAAAGTAAAATTTATATGCAGGGGAGAAGATCCCAACAAAATCCTTTATTTGAAGAGTTACCAGTAACAAGAAGAATGATGTACAGAAGAAAGGGAGCTGTCTCAGTCAGTCATGAGGGTTCCCCCAGAAAAAATGATGATATGCAAGATAACCCTAGGCCATCAGGATAGCATGTGCCTTACTTTTCAAATGCAGAAGCTGATATTCAGGGTGCATATGAGAGGCAACAGGGTGGTAGCATGAGAATGAGGTCAGAGGTGTTCCAGGAACGCCTATTTCTAGGCCCTAGTGATAGGTTTGAAGAGGCAGAGTCTCTGAGGGATGATGAAGATGATGACCAGAATGATATGAGACCATCTACCTCTATGCCTAAAGAAGAACAGTTAGCTGAAGAAATCAGAAATCTGAGAGCACAACTAGAATATCTACAAGCCATGAAAATCAGAGATGATATGAGGCAGAAAGTGCAAGGTTTAAGGACTGCCCAAAATGATTCAATTCCTACCCTTCAGAATGCAAATGTGCAGAGATATCAGCAAAGAAATGAAGCGCAACATCAGTACAATGAGCAAGGACAAAATGTGAATGATGCTAGGATACCACTGAACAATGTAAGAAACCAGAATGCAAACAGAAACATTAATGCTAATCAGTTTGATAGACAGCCCATGCAACTAGATAGATTCAGACAGCTGGTGTTTGATGGTATTCCTGGGTATCCTAACCCCATTGACAAGCATCTAAGGCTGCAAGTGCCTAAATTTTTAGGAAACAACACTGTGTCAGGAGAAGATCATCTAAAGGCCTTTCAAAATGTCATGGACAACTTTGAGGTTGAACATGAGGATGTTTTCATGAAGTCATTCATGCAATCTTTAGTAGATGAGGCAAGAGAATGGTACAAGAATCTGCCTGACCGGAGTATTTCATCATGGGATGATTTTAAAAGGATGTTCAAGGAGCAATATGGTGACAAAACTAACCCTAGCTTTTTTGTAAATGAGTTTACCAGTATCACTAAAGGGTCAAATGAGCAGGTTGCAGATTTTAATGCAAGATTTACTAAAGTGTTAAACAAATTGCCACATCACATGAGGCCAAATGAACCAATGTGCATAATATTGTATATCAATGCCTTTGATGCAAAAATTGCATATGGATTAAGAGATAAAAGTCCTGCTACTCTTAGGAATGCTTTTAGAATTGCAGTAAATATTGAGAACAACAGGAAAGCATCAGGCAAGACTAACAAAAGGGATGATGTGAAAATTCTGCAGAATCCAAACAAGCCTCAGAACACTCAAGGTAATACATCTGCCCCTGAAGATAAGATAGACAAATTGGTAAATGTTGTTAAGGACCTAAGTTACAGACTAGCTAGAAGTGAAAAAGGGATAGGTCCTGATAGGCAAGTCTATCAAAGGCAGGAAAAGAGGCCATCATTGCATGATATGCCTTATAATACCAATTGGCATAATGGTAAGCCTATATTCCCACATAACAACACAAATCAGAGAACCTAACATGTCAAAGAAACTCCTGATCCTCTAAAGAAAGCTGTAAATATTGTTGATGATACTCCATGGTGTATAATTTGTCATATGCCACATTCACAGTCACAGTGTATGATTGCTCACTCCTTGTATGATAATGCTGCATCTTGTAATGAATGCAATGAGCCACACTATGTGCAAGATGATGATGTTAATATGATGTCCATAAGCAATGGATACCCTCTTTATGATGCTGATGAGAGTACAGATAATGGAATTCAGGTCTGTCAACAGGATTCTTATGGTGGAAATAATGAAGAAAACTATGTGTATGCTCAGAGCTCACACAATTTTCTGAGTAACTTACAACGGCCTTCTGATGAGGAAATTAGAGCCCTCACAGCTGCAGCAATGGCCCAAGTCAAGAGTAACTACAATCTCAGAGGTAAAGCTCAGTTAAGCAGCTCACATTAACCAGAAGGTATTTCTGCAGGTCAGCCAGTGCATGGTCATAAGGGAATTGAACCACAAAAGAGGCAGTGGGTTAATAATAAACAGAATTTTAGACATAGAACAGGTCATGAATCTCAAGGACTAGAGAATAGAATCCCCCAAGCTGAAGATCAAGGTAAAGATTCCCAAGACAAGAATGATGATCAAGGAACTATGAAAGTAAAAGCTAAATTAGTTCAGGATAAGAGTAAGACCGTGGAGCAAGCTACAAGTGTTATACAAAATTATGCTCCATTTGATATAGCTCAGGTCCTATCCCAAGTAAAAGTCTCTGTTCCACTTATGGAATTGATGAAAGTGGAAGAAATCAAGAATAGGACAATGTCCCTAATTTCAGGGGTGCCTTTTCAAGCCAAACAAAATGTTCAGATCCAGGGTGAGAGACATGTCATATGTAATGAAGAAGATGAGGCTCCTGAAGTCTATTTAGGAGTGACTATGACAAAGTGTCCTTCACAAGTGGAACCATTTTATGTATCCCTAGTTATAAATAGAAAAATAATCAGAAATTGTATGCTTGACTCTGGAGCATCTACAAATATCATGCCTTTAGCCATCATGCAACAAGCTGGATTGAAAATTGACAAGGCATGTGGAAAATGTTATGCTATGGATGCCAGAGAGGTACCAGTCATTGGAATCATGAAGGATGTAGATTTCAAACTAGTAGCATTTCCTAAGAAAAGATATAAAATGAATGTAACAGTGGTTGACATCAAGCCACAGTATGGTATGTTGCTATCAAGAAGATGGGCTGCACTAATTGGTGGAAGTATGTAGCTGGACTTGTCATATGCCATGATTCCAATGAATGGCAGGGATGTTAAGCTAATCAGAGAACAAAGATCATCAGAGACAATGGAAGACCAAGAAGCGAAGGAACAGATATGCTTTGTAAACACTGACTGTGATAACTTCAAGGTTGTCTCAGATGATAGAGAAGATAAAGAGAAGAATGTCTGCATCAAGGAGCTGGACCAGCAACGTTTATGGACTATGTTTTTTGATGGAGCTTGTGCAAAAGAAGGCTCTGGAGCTGGAGTTGTTTTCTTGTCTCCAATTGGTAAGCTCCTCAAATTTTCTTTCTTACTGAGGTTTGTTTGCACAAACAACATTGCAGAATATGAGGCTTTACTCTTAGGCCTAAATATAGCTCTCAAACATGGAATCAAAATGCTAAGAGTATTTGGGGATTCTAAGCTGATTGTATCCCAAATTAGAGATAGGTATGCTTCAAAAAACAAAAGATTGAAACAATATAAGCATGTTGTTTGGGATACCATTGAACTATTTGATGCATTTTCAATAGGCTGGGTAGAGAGATCAAAGAATGTTATGGCTGATTTCTTAGCTAATGTTGCAATAAGGCCAGATGACATCACTCTGTCAGATGTTACAAATGTAGAAGTTAAAATCAGGCCTGCAGTACCAGAAAACATATGCAGTTGGCAAGTGTTTGATGATGATAGGGACTTGTTAAAATTTTTGCACTGCATAGATGAATATGAGAATCAAGAAATTGATTTCCAAGCTTTTGTAGAAACTATAGATGGAAAGGAAACTCTTGTGGGGAAGGAGATAATTCAGTTGAAGACTAATAAAATCCCTAGAGGGTTAGTAGCTTTGGAAAGAGCTTTTAACAGTAGAGACAAATTGGTCACAAGGACATCTCCCACAAATAAGGAAGATTTAGAAGAGATAAATTTGGGAACATCTCAGGTTCCCAAGAAGGTATACATTGGTAAGCAGCTCAAACCACACATCAGGAGTATGCTGATTGCATTACTGAAAAGATATAAACATGTTTTTGCTTGGTCATATGAGGACCTAAAAGCCTATAGGGAAGATCTATTCCAGCATGAGATCCCATTGAAGCCTGGAGCTAAGCCATTTAGACAAAGGCAAAGACCTATTAATCCTACCTTAGCTCCAAAGATGCAAGAAGAACTTAAAAAGCTTAGGGAAGCTGGAATAATTGTGCCAATCAGACATTCAACTTGGGTGTCTAACCTTGTCCCAGTCAGAAAGAAGAATGGTGATATTAGGCTTTGTGTTGACTTCAGAAACTTGAATGTATCCTTTTTAAAGGATAACTATCCACTGCCTAATATGGAAGCTATGTTGCAGAGAGTGACTGGTTGTGAACTCTTATCCATAATGGATGGATTTTCAGGTTATAATCAGGTGAAGGTAAAGGAATCAGAACAGTATAAGACTGCCTTCACCACTCCATGGGGAACTTATGTGTATGTTAGAATGCCCTTCAGACTAACAAATGCAGGTGCTACATTTCAAAGAGCAATGGATGTTGCTTTTACAGAGTTGATTGATTCAATCCTGGCTGTATATCAAGATGACTTGACTGCATATTCAAAGAAGGAAGAGCAGCATTGTTTGCATCTAGAGCAGATTTTCATAAGAGCACTAGAGTATGGTATTTCTTTAAATCCAAAGAAGTGTGCTTTTGGGGTAGTTGAAGGAAAGCTTCTGGGGCACATTGTTTCCAAGGATGGAGTTAGGATAGATCCAGAAAGAGTGGTTGCTATTGACAGAATTCAAATGCCAAAGACTGTAAAAGGAGTTCAGTCCTTCTTTGGACAGATAAATTTTGTTAGGAGATTTGTTCCCAACTTTGTAGAAACCACAAGGAACATTTCTAAGATGATGAAGAAGGATGCAACTGTCAACTAGGAAAGTGAAGCAATTGAATCATTTCAGAGTATCAAAGAGGCAATCAAGATGGCCCCTGTTCTTAAATCTCCTGATTTTTCTAGGCCATTCCAAGTATTTTCATTTGCTTCCTTTCACACTATTGCTGCATGTTTGCTATAGAAAAATGAAGATGGTTTTGAACAGCCCATAGCTTTCTTCAGTATGTCCTTGCAGGCTTCTGAGTTGAAGTATGATATTATGGAAAAATAGGCATATGCACTAGTCAGAGCCATCAAAAGTTTCAGACCATACCTGGTAGGGTCACATATAATTGCATATGTACCCCATGCAATAGTCAAAGATATATTCACTCAACAGGAGGTGACTGGAAGAAGGTGCAGATGGATAAACAAACTGCAAGAGTTCGATATAGACATACAAATTACCAAGTTGATAAGAGGACAAGGATTAGCCAAGATGATGGCACAGTCAAACTTGGAAGCGTGCCAAGTTAATGCAGTCCAAAATGAGGATGTAAATGTATCAAGGTCTGAATGGTACAAGGATATTATATATTACTTGCAAAATCTGAATTGTCCTTCCCATTTCAATGACAGTCAAAAGAGGACTTTAAAGTTACATGCAATCAGGTATGTTATTGTTCAAGGTGAGCTATACTGGAAAAACCGTGATGGTGTGCTGCTGAGATGTGTGGATGAGGATGTGGCTAACAATGTTTTGAATGACATGCATAAAGGATTGTGTGGTGGACATTATACTGCCCAAACAACAGCCCATAAGATTCTCAAGGCAGGATATTGGTGGCCCACTCTCTTTTCAGATGCACAAAGGTTAGTGAGGAAGTGTGACCCTTGCCAAAATTTTTTAGGAAAGCTAAGATATGATAGTGCTTTACCCCTCAGAACTGTAACTGTGGATGCTCCATTTCAGCAATGGGGAATTGACTTCATAGGGGAAATTGCAGACAAGTCAAGTGGGGGACACAGTTGGATTTTGGTGGCAACTAATTATTTTACCAAATGGATTGAGGCCATTCCAACTAAGAGAGCTACAAGTAAGGTGGTGATAGATTTTATACTAGAAAATGTTATCATCAGGTTTGGAGTACCATCTAAGATAGTCACTGATAATGCTATGTGCTTCAGATCAGGTGAATTTGTTGATTTTTGCAACAGATATGGGATAAATTTATCATATGCATCACCATACCACCCACAAGGAAATGGTCAAGTAGAATCAAGCAATAAGAGCATCATGAAAATTATCAAGAGGATGCTGGACAAGAACAAGAGAGCTTGGGATTCAAAATTAAAGTTAGCAATATGGGATGACAGGGTGACAGTAAAAAAGGCTATTGGGATGTCACCCTTTGAGCTGGTATATGGTGCATTAGCCAGATTGCCTATAAACAATCTCTTGCCAGTTTACAAATTCATCCAAGAAAATGATGAGGAGATTGAAGACTCCATGACAGAAAGAGTGAATCAGCTGGCTGCACTGGATGAGAACAGAAGGATAGCACACCAGATCAATCTCAAGAGACAACAAGATGTGAAATATCTGTTTGATAGGAGAGCTACAAAAAGGAAGTTTTAGGTCAATGATCTAGTGCTCATATGGAATGCAAAAAATCAGGACAAGGGTAAACATGGTAAATTCGAACCCTTATGGATGGGCCCATATCAGATTTGCAGTACTCATGGGGAGGACTCTTATTTCCTCCAGGCCCTAGATGGTGAAATTCTGGAATTGCCTGTGCATGGCCAATTCCTTAAGTTCTATTTTGCATAGATGGCTTGTCTCTGTGCACATGTGTAAAAATATGTATATATTGTAAGTGCCTTGTACAGTTCGTGCTTTTTGGCTTTTTGCCTGGTCTGCCCGGAGATCTGGTTCTCACTGCAGGTTTTCACCTGCACGTCCCCATTCAGAGCCAGTGTTAGTGCTCATTTTGGCCTGGAGATTGGGCTAGCGTGTGGAGGGTTTCTTCATTCAAACCCTAGGTTTTCCTCTTCATCAGAGTGAGCTTGGCCTATCGGTTGGAGTTTTTTTAGTTCCACCGATGCGGTGGGTCTCCCCAACGGAGTATGTTTTATCCCTTCATCGATGTCACATGAAGTGCCGGCCCATGTTTTTTTTGTTGTTCCAATGATGTATGTCTGGCCGATGGTAATTCAAGGTATGTTTGTGTTCATCGGTATGATATTGTTCATCGGCGGGCTTCATTTCTGTTCGGCCGATGTGTAATGTTTGGCCGATGAGATGTCATCGGCGTGGGTCTCACCGATAGAGGGTGTGTTTTGTTTGACCATCGGCGAGACTATTGTGATCGGCGGAAGAGCTTTTTGTTGCTCCGATGGTCTTTGTCTCGGCGACAAGGGGTGTAGAGCTGGTATCGGGGTGACGGGGAGGATTGTCTTGGCGACAGCAGTAGGCATCGGTGCGAGTTGTATTGTCGGTGAGTGTCAATTTTGCTTGGCCGATGGTTCATGTCTCGGCGATGAGTGTGTTGTGTGGTTATCGGAGAGACTCATGCTATCGGTGGAAGTTTTGAAGGTTGGCCCGATGGTGCATCTCTGGCCGATGGGGAAATGTGAAGTAGGCATCGGTGAGACTTGGTTAGTCGGCCAGAGGTTTTTTGGATACTCTGATGGTAGTGGTTTGGCCGACAGAGGCTTGCGGAGGTGGAGTATGTAGTTTTGCATCGGTGAGACTAGTAAGGTCGGCAGGAGAATTATGGAGTAGGCCGATGGTTTGTGTCACAGCGATGGGTATTTGGCGAAGGGTTGTGTGTCGAGCATGGCAAAACGCTCGACACCTATCATGTGTGCGACCATGTTTATGAACTAATAAAGTGATCTCTTCACCGTGCATGTGGGATTTTTCCCCTATGTATTTTTAAACTTTGAGTGAATCACTTTTGGCGGGAACTTCTGTTTGAAATGTTGCGACAGTTTCTGAGTGGCTACGGGTGGTTGAGGCCCTTAATGGCGACGATACAGAGATGTGGACATTGGTACACATGATCAGGTTGCCCGATTTTTGAGTGAAGACCCCAGATAATGGCGCATGGCTTGAGGCCCCTCTTTGTCTGCTGCATTAATATTTTTTGAGCGCCATTCCTTCTGAGGACTATATTTGACATTTTTTGATGTCCATCATGTAATTAATTCCTGGGAGGACACCTTCTGGTTGTTTTAAGCAGGGAGTATTACTCATTTTTAGGTTGTTGAAAGTTGAACGCTTTGGCTCTGTGATACAATACAATTGGTTTTGGCTGCTCTGTCCATAAAAACTTGTGAGTTTATGTATCTCCTGTGGTATGCTTTGCATGAATCCACTGATTTCATGGTTAATTCTATATGAATAATGCTATGTTTGCATGTGTTGTGCTAATTCTGTCTCCAGTATTGCATGTATCTTTCTTCTGATTCTGGATATTTAAGGAATATCTGAGATTCTAGAACATAGAATTCCTGTGTTAAATGTCTGATCTCTTAACTTCTACTCAAGGGGTAGATTAAATTATTTTCAGATTGAACATTGGGAAGGGTATACTGCAGTAGGGATGCCATAAGTATAGATAGTTTAACACTCTGTATTGGGAGATATCTGTAAGGCAGGTATCATATGTATCCCCCTGAAATCTAGTTTTAGTTGTTCATGCATATCATTCACAGGTTTATGTCTACTGACTCTAGGCCCTGGACAGGCACCGATCTAGCTTTGTGTTTGTGTTATAACCATGACCAGCTTTGCATCCAAACATAAAATCAAAATCAAATTCTAAAACAACCATTAGGACAGTAGAATTAGTTTAGGATCCAAGTCCTCTATCTACAACTGCAAATAGGCCCAAAGTTAGCCCCTTTGCTCTTATCTTTCAGTTTTGGTCTACTTATAGGAGGACTTATCTACTTTCTGTCAGCATCCCAGCCTTTGTATGCAAATCTCATGGATGTTGAGTAGGGAATACCCCCCTAGGTTTTGCAGAGCCTGAAGAAGAAGAGGAGATAAAATATAGAGTCTATCTCCTACACTGTTGGCCCCTGGCCCAGAGATCCTGTTGATCATTGATGGCTACCTTGTAGGGAAATCTGGGAAAAAGCATCCAATCTGGGAAAAAACCAACAAGAGGAACTTGGCTCTGATACCAATTGTTAGATTTAGGACAGACAACTGAGAGGGGGGGGTGAATCAGTTGTCAAAAACTTTCCTTCCAATTACACACTTAAATCCTCTTAGTGATTTAGCAGCATATCAATAAATCAATCATGGAAACATAATGCATTAAATCAAGAGCAGAAACACATCAACACATAAGACACCAAGATTTTGATGTGGAAAACCCGGTTAAGGGAAAAACCACGGGGTGATTAACCCAAGATTGTATTCTCTGTTAGAAGAATAGAAAGAACAAAATGGCACATGCCAATTAGGGCTCACTGCCTGAGCACACTACTCACAAGAGGCTCACTACCTACAAGAGACGCACTGTCTACAAAGTAATAAGTATCACATACATGAACTGGAGAATAGCATCTTCACTATGCTTGAATCAGTTCCATTTATGCCCAATACTTCTGCTCTTCCTTTCGCTCTCCTCCTTGCTATCACACTCACATCTCCACAAGACACACTTTGAAATGACTTCACAATCCCTTATTTATACAAGGCATCGACTTAGGAATAATCATCTAAGTCGGCAAACATCTACAAGAACATCCTCAAGATATGTAACTCATCTGGTCGGCCAGTCTTAGGAAGAACACCATCAACTGGAGGTTATTCTTCGATTACGAGCTCCAAATCTAATGCGGACCACCAACATGCACTAGACATGATCCAAAGACCTCCACAAGATTGCCTGAGTCACCAATAACATCCGCACTTCATTTGCTTATTGAAATCCTTCTCTCCTTCATCCAGAACCTCAAGAACACAGTCTGTCACCACTGTCACAAAGGAATAGATGCTTGCAGACCTTCAAACCATGAACAAATCAAGTTGACACTTCACAAAGACTTGCTCAACACTCCCTCAAATCTGCAGAATAGGATAATGCATTTCTAGATCTCACCAGACCTATCTGTGTCACTCTGTCACCTCTGAACACCTGCCAGAACCGGTTTTACTTGAACGGCCACAACTTCTTCAGATCTTCATGCGGACCTCTGAAATCTTTATTGGATCTCCTTAAGACACATATCTACAAACCCTTTAAACTTCATCCTCTGATCCTCATCTTATCTTGGACTTTTGCCTTACTGTCTTCACTGTTCTTCTCTATTCCTGATTAGGACTAATTTTCTCAATATCCTCAACACTCAACGCATCCAATCCTTTTCATCAATGCAACAAGAGTATGTTGACATCAATGACAACACTGGTTAGGCCCGTACTTGCAACACCCCTAAGACTTTTACCTCCTAATTTTTGCTCCCGGGTCCCTTAATTTTAATCATGCATGTTAGAAATGAATCTCGAGACAAAATGTCCTAAAACCCATGACAAATGGGACTTAGAGGGCATCTCTGAGCTTAACCCTAACCCAAAATAGGTCCCTAGGCTTGTGCACCCGCGCCCTTGCCCTGCCCTATTTTGTCAAGGTCCCAAATTTGAATGTCAGTTCAAGACCATTAAAAAGTTTCCGTTGTCAGCATCTTGAGTTTGAATTATGAAATTTGTAGTCGGAATGCATATATAATCATGTTTAGGACTTCATTTGCAAACTAGAAGATGATTTTGAGATTTTGAAAACTTGTGATTTTAGACCATTCAAGGCATTCATTGTGTTGTAGAGTAGACTTGTGTTATTATTGTGTTTGTTATTACAGATTTGGCTTCATCTTATCATGGCGTGAAAGAGCTTCATCTTTGTGAGAGCTACACCTCCGAGGTGATATCTATTTGTGATTCAATCTATCATTTTATCATTTTTTTTACCTCTTTCTTTCAAGGACGTGCACTCTCTATCTAACAATGGTGTTGGAAGGCTTGAATGCCACTTCGGGGCTTGACCGAGGCAAGCTCCTAAACACCACAACCCCAACCCCTCTCTTGTGATTTCAGGTGATAGGTGCAGGATCTTTCAGAGTGGAGTTGCAAAGGACTATTGTAGAGTGTAAGGAATCATGGTCTAAAGAAAAAGGCATGAAATAGCTCAAAAAGGTTAAGGGCACCCACACCTTTGACCCTCAGTTTCACAGCATAGAACATCTATGAAGTGGTTGCAGTCAATAGCAGAAAAGACCTCGAAGCCCTTAGAAAAAGAAACACCTTGGGCTTCGGTACTCGCTCTTTCACCCCTGACTTTTTTGCATTCTGAAACTCAAAATATGGTATGTATCTAATCTGTATTTAGTGTCTTTCTATAGAAGGATTTGTCGTGTTTCATATGTTTTCTTAAGATTTTGCATAATTAGGGTTTTAGACTTAATTGGGCTAAGAATCAACAAATCACTTAACAAATTCCAAATTTGTCATTCTAAGTGACAACCAACTTAATAGTTGAGTGCTCTTGTAGAAGTTGTGATTCAACTCAATTAAATGTCCTTGAATGTATTGAGTGAAAGGACCTAACTAAACTATCCATCAATCCCACCAACCCTCTTTTCACCATTTACATTTTGGTGAACCCGTGTTTTTGCTGAACATTGCATCTTTCTGAGTGTTGAACATTAGATTTACATTCATACATTTCATTTTCATCATCATACATTTGAAAATCTACAAAAAAAATTGAAAAATTTGAAAAATCAAGCATCCTAGGCTTGCATTTAGACATAGTTTACACTATTTTCATTACATTTCATCTAAATCATTTAAATATATGATATTTACATCATATCTTATATAAATTTTAGCATTACATCATTGCATAAACATTTACCTTGCATTTGCATGCTCCATTTGTTAGGGTTTCCTTGAAATTGGTTCATATAACCTAGTCTTTGCAAAAGCTAGGGTTTGTCGTTAAAATCTTGTTTCATATTTATTACCTCTTTGAACACTCTTTCAAATCTGATTTTGGACTGTAGTGTTGCTGCATTGCACAAATATTTACATTGGAAAAAGTGAAAAAATTGAGCATTTTAGGTCATAAACAAGCATAGTTTTGTTTTGTTTCATTGTATTAATCATTGATATCATTCATTTCAGATCTTGCATTTATTTTTCAAACATATATTCTCTATCATTTGAAAAAATTGGCATCATTTCACACTCTTGCTTGGAAAATTGCATGTTTTTAATTACATATTGTGTATTTCAATGCTAAAGGTAGTATACACTTTCTTTAAACAAACTTACAAATCAACCATATTGCCTTGTTGTGTTGCATTATTTCATTCTAACCACTTTGTTTGTTGTGGACCCTGTGTCTCTTTTAGTACCTGTTTCTCTCAAACAAGTACTTAAAGGGTAAAATAGTCTCATATACATGGCTTCTAATTGCAACAATAATGCTAGGTACCCTCCTAGACATTATATGAAAAGAAAGACCCCTGAACCTGAAATAGTATTCACACCTCATGATAGAACAATTGGAGACATTGAAGGACCTCTTTACATCACAGTGAAGGTAATGGAGACTCTTGTGCATGGAACACTTATAGATCCTAATTGTATGACAAATGTAGCAACACAAGAATTCCTTTATTCACATGATTTGATACAAGATTCTTATGAACCTATGAACACAATGATTAAGACACATACTAGCTCACTTTCATTCCTACCTTTTAGAAGATATCCTTATTGGTTACGGTATTTGAGAAAGTCATGGACCTCAACAATTCACAAATGTATAAAATTCCCTTTACATGGACAAGTGCACACTATTCCTCATAATACATGGCAACCCATGGTTATGCATAAGAACGTTACTCTTGATTGCTTTTGGCCACGACCTACCATAGAACATGAGCCACAAAGAGACCAACTTTTCTTAGCATATAGACGATACAAAGCAAAACTACTATATAGAGTGGCTGGACTTTCTATGCAACGAGAGATAAATGAAGAACAACCTACATTAGAAGAACTTACTAGATCAAAACTTAAGGGAATCTATGCTGAGGTTCCTCCTTTGTCATCCTTACAAGGATCGGGAGGTACTCGTGGAGAACAAAGCACTTCATCAAAATAAGTTAAGTTTGTACCGGCTTCCTCCTCTGAAATGTCAAAAAAATGGGAAATCATGAGAATCCTTTTGAAAACATCACTAATAGACAATGAAGAAATAGACAAGCAAGAGAAAGGAGGAAGAGAAGACAAGCTTTTGCCCAATGAAATGCACCTCAACAAGAAAACATTCCTAACATTGAACCAAACAAAGAAGAGCTTAAAGAAAACAAGATTAAGGATAAAGACAAAAGTTGGGCAATTGTACCTTATGTACCTTTTTCCTCTAACATTCAAGATTGGGAAGATGATTATTTGCTTGTTGACAACCGCTAGGTTGGTTGTGCAACAGGTAAGTATTTCTAACCCTGGTGGTCACCTTTGTTGTAGCATACTTTTCTCATTTATGTGACCTCCCCTCTTGTGTTGTGTTCCCCTGTGATGTGTTATGTGTTGTTTAGGCCTCCTTGGATGACCCTTGATACTCTTGTAAGGTGTTACCTTTTCATTCACCCTTATTCAATTTTTCATGATCCTTCCCTAAGCAAAAAGTCGATCTACCTTTTTCCCTTATTGGTCAATATGTTTATTCCTTAAGTCGGCTCTTTGTCTTTAAAATTCATTTTCCTGTCGTCTTATGTGCAAAATTATTGAAGTATTGAACCTTCGAACTTGAACCCTTTTCAAAAGTTCAACAATTCAACGGTTCAACAGTTCAATGGTTCAATATTGAATGTTTCTAGAGAAGTCATTTACCCTTGGTCCCCTTGCATAACTCAATTTGGATCTTTGAACTTTCCAGTTGAACCTTATATCAGAGTTTAAAAGTTTAATGGTTCAAAGGTTCAAAGGTTCAATGTTCCATAACAAATGTACCTATGTAATTAGCCTCACTTTCCCTGAAGTCATCTTTAAGTCAAAATTGCAGGAGATTTTAAAGGAGAAAATCACTTAGAAGGAAATATATTAGGAACATCTTATGAAATGGAAAGTTTTAACTTTCAAGGGGTTATGGGTAATGATTACACATTAAGGTCATGTACGAGAACTACTTACAATTAATGCATCTATCAGAATTTGTGTCTTATCAAGCAAATTCACCATGAATTAATTGATCCAGTAATTATTTGATCAGATTTTATGCCTTTTATCAAGAAAGAACAGGCCAATTTTAGCTGAAAAACATACAGGGTGATACAGAAGGGAAACAACGCTAGAGGTAAAAGATTTTTCTTGCCCAGTTTGACAGTGATTTTAGATCCGTTGAAGGTGAGTTCAACTTTTCTTATAGCTGATCCCATTACTTTGTTGAAAAAGAAAATCATTTTGAGTTTCTGGTATTGTTAAAGAAGTTCAAAGCATTTTCCATTCTATTTATACAATCTGTAGCCATGAAAGCTACCTGTCTTGGTTCCGAACATGGTTCTAGCCTTGTTTGTTCTCTTCCTGAATATGGAGATACATTTTTAGCTCAGTATGATTTAGAGGATTTTAAGGAAAGGGTTAAAAATCCTATGTTTGCCCCTATGATGGAAAGAATAGTGGAAAGTGGTTTAGTCAAAGCTGCAGCCTTTCTTATGGTGGTACAATGCCCTGAGTTAGTGTTGCAAGTATGGGCCTTACCGATGTTGTGATTGATGTCAACATACTCCTGTTGCATTGATGATAAGGATTGGATGAGCTGTATGCTGAGGATATTGAGAAAATTAGTCCTATCAGGAACAGAGAAGAACAGTGAAGACTACGAGGTAAAGATCCCAGCTAAGATGAAGATCGGAGGATGTGCATCAAAGGGTTTTGTAGATATGTGTCTTAAGATGATCCAGTAAAGATTTCAGAGGTCCGCATGAAGATCTGAAGAAGTTATGGCCACTTAAGTGAAACCAATTTTGGCAGATGTTCAGAAGTGACAGAGTGACACAGATAGGTTCGGTGAGATCCAGAAATACAATATCTTGTTCTGTGGAATTGGTGGAGTGTTTCGGAAGTCAATGTGAATTGACAACCCAATTGGTTCATGGTCTGAAGGTCTGCAAGCATCTATTTCAATATGACAGTGATGACAGACTGTGTTCTTAAGGTTCCAGATGAAGGAGAGAATGATCTTAGTAAGCATAAGTAGTTTGGATGTTCTTGGCAATTCAGGCAAGCTTGTGGAGGTCTTTGGATTGTGTCTAGTTCGTGTTGATGGTCCGCATTGAAGATTGAGTTGGTAATTGAAGAATTACTTCTGGATGATGATGTTCTTCCCAAGTCAGGTGGAACGGATGAGTTACACATCCTGCGGATGATCTTGAAGATGTTCTATGAAGAATGGTGTGTTTCTAAGGAAGATTGAAGTCTCAAATCTATGTGGCCGACAATGTGTTGATCTGCATGAAGTCTTTTTGTAATTAGTCATGTTGTATTTATGTGTTTGCTCTGTAATTTATGCTGACTTGGATGATTATCCCTAAGTCGATGTCTTGTATAAATAAGGAGTTGTAAAGTCATTTCAAAAGTATATTGTGGAGATGAGTGTGAGGTAGAGAGGAGTAGAGCGAAAGGCAAAGCTGAAGTATTGAGCTTAAATGGAACTGACTCAAGCATGGTGAAGATGCTATTCTTCAGTTCAAGTATGTAATACTTATTATTCTGTAGACAGTGTGTCTTCTGTAGGTAGTGGGCCTCTTGTGAGCAGTGTGCTTGGGCAGTGAGGCCTAATTGGCATGTGCTATTTTGTTCTTTCTATTCTTTTAACAGAGAATACAATCTTGGGTTAGTCACCCCGTGGTCCCTTAACCGGGTTTTCCACGTCAAAATCTTTGTGTCATATGTGTTAATATGTTTCTACTCTTGAATTGTTGCATTATGTTTCCATAGTTGATTTATTATTATGCTACTGAATTAAGAAAAGGATTTAAAGTGATTAATTGCAAGAAATTTTTGGACAACTGATTCACCCCCTCCTCTCAGTTGTCTGTCCTAAATCTAACAATTGGTATCAGAGCCAAGTTCCTCTAAAATGAGCTTAACCGCTTGAGGAGATCTAGGATGTCGTCCTACAAGAAGGAGAGTCTGAGGTTTGATGGAACCAATTTCACTCTTTGGAAAAGTCACATGGAATGCCACTTGCAATGTATGGGAATGCAGTATTAGATCATGGCTTCAAAGAAGTATGATCCTCCACATAATGGTCCATGTACCGTAGATGAAATCAGAGATGCTGAAAACAATCTGCGGACTAAAGAAGCTCTTCTAAGTACCTTATCTGATTTAGAGCTGACAAATGTTGTTGATCTAAAAACTGCATATGAGATCTGGCAAAAATTGGAACTTCTGCATGAAGGAGACAAGTATGTTAAATGTGCCAAGCTACAAAGTCTGAAAGGAAAATTTGAAAACCTGAAGATGAGAGAAGATGAAAATATCACTACATTTATTGCAAGAGTAAATGAGCTTGTTTGTGGCATTAGATGTGTTGGTGAAATCTTGGATGAAGATGAGATTGTTGGCCAAGTTCTCAGATCCCTTCCTGATTCTTACAAATATAAGGTTGCTGCTATTGAAGAATTTAGATCTTTTTCAGGTATCACTCAAGAGATCAATTGGTTGGTAAATTGGCTGCATTTGAATTGACTGAGTTTGGAGATGCCCCCCCCAAGATTGAATCTGCATTCAAAGCTAGTGCCTCTGTAAAAGGAAAACAAAAGTTTGATCTGGGAGAGAACTCTTCAAAGAAACTATCATGGTATGAAAAAGTAAGAAAAGACCTAGAAGAAGATGAAATAGAAGCTTCTCAACTTGAAGCCCTTATTGCAAAAAGACTGCCAAGAGGATCTAATAAGTATGAAGGCAAATTGCCTTTTAAATATTTTAACTACAATAAGATTGGTCATTTTGCCTCAAGGTGTCCGGAAAGATTTTCAAGACCAAATCCTAACAGATCAAGGTTCCAAAAGAAATATTACTATATTCATGAAGATGATGATGATGAAGGAGTAACATATGATGAATCAGAGACAGGAAACAAATCTGGAAGTGACTAGGTGTTTATTGCCATCAAGGAAGAAGATCCAATGCCCTCTGAATTTGTCGATCATAAAATTGTAGAAAAAGCTCTGGCTGCCCAAGTTGAAGAAAAAGATGATTGGGTCATTGACAGTGGATTCTCCCACCATATGACAGGTGACAAAAATAATTTCATAGATTTGGAAAGGTATGAAGGAGGAGTGGTAAAATTTGGTGATAATTCTGCTGGCAGAATCAGAGGTAGAGGAACTATTTCTTTTGATGGAAAGAACAAAACTAGTAATGTACTATATGTTGAAGGCCTGAAGCACAATCTTCTAAGTGTTGGACAGTTGGTGGACAAAGGTTATGATCTCTGATTCAAAAATAGAAAATGCAAGATCTTTGAAAGTTCTAGAACAAAGATTGCATCCGGTACTCAAACTAAAGGTAATATCTTCCACTTGGTTGGTACTGGTAAAAGTTGCTTATTTGTTCAAATTGATAAGAGTTGGTTGTGGCATAGGAGAATGTGTCATGTGAATTTTGATAATATCATCAAGATAAGCAACACTCAGGCTGTAAGAGATCTTCCAAGACTGGTGAAACCTACTAATAGTTGGTGCAAAGAATGTCAGTTGGGTAAGTAGAGCAAAGTCACATTCAAAATCAAAGAACAATTTTCTACCAGATTATTGGACTTAGTTCATACAGATCTTTGTGGCCCAGAAAGAATCAGGAGTGTACAAGGTGATAGATACTTCATGTTATTAATTGATGATCACTCTCAGATGATGTGGGTAACTTTTCTCAAAGAGAAATTTGAGGCCCTTGAGAAATTCAAAATATTCAAGGCTATGGTAGAAAATGAAACCGGATTGAACATAAAATGTCTAAGGTTTGAGAAAGGTGGAGAATTCACATCCGGTGAGTTCATAGAATTCTGTGAGAAACATGGGATAAAAAGATAGTTATCTACTCCAAGGACACCACAGTAGAATGGAGTAGTGGAGAGAAAGAACCGGACCATCCAGGAGGCATCTAGAACCATGATGATGGAAGCAAATGTTCCTCAGATCTACTGGAGAGAAGCTGTAAGCATTGTAGTCTACACTCTTAATCGAGTTCAAATCAAAAGCAATACTGGTAAGACTCCTTATGAACTCAAGTTTGGCATCACTCCCGCTGTGAAGTATTTCAGAGTCTTTGGTAGCAAATGTTACATTAAAAGAGATGAAGATCTAGGCAAATTTGATGGTAGAAGTGATGAAGGAATATTCTTGGGTTATTCTACTCAAAGCAAAGCATACCGGTGTTATAACAAGAGATTGAGAAAGATTATAGAAAGTACAAATGTGAAGGTTGATGAAGGTATTGAAAAACCCTCAAGGTTTTATGAATATGATGAAGATGATCAGAATGATGTTTTGATCCAAGGAGTCCAAGCCCCTTCTGAAATTTAGATTCAAACTGATCCAGTGAATCAGGACCAAGAGATAAGTCTGAATGAACCTGTGCAAGAAATAGAAGTGCAAGTCCCAAAATTCCTAGGTATGTAAAACTGAATCACTGTAAAGACCAGATCATAGGTGATAATATCAAAGGTGTTCAAACAAGAAGAAGGATTGCTCAAGATTTAGAAGAGTATTGTTTGATTTCAAAGATTGAACCTAAGACAATAAATGAAGCATGCAATGATGAAAACTGGACTAAAGCAATGGAGGAAGAGCTGATGCAAATTGAGAAAAATCACACTTGGGATCTTGTTCCCATACCTAAAAACAAGAATGTGATTGGAACCAAATGGGTCTTCCGGAATAAACTGAATGAAGATGGTGAAGTAGTCAGAAGCAAAGCTAGATTGGTCTGCAAGGGTTACTCCTAAGTAGAAGGAGTTGATTTTGAAGAAACTTTTGCTTCAGTGGCAAGAATTGAAGCAGTCAAATTATTTCTTGCCTTTGCTGACTTCAAGGATTTCAAAGTATATCAGATGGATGTCAAGTCTGCCTTCCTGAATGGTTACTTGGAAGAAGTTTACATTGAGCAATCGGATGGATTTCAATTGTCTGATTAGGATGATATGGTCTGCAAGTTGAAAAAAGCACTGTATGGACTTAAACAAGCCCCAAGAACCTGGTATGAAAGATTGGATAAGCATCTTTTGAAGATTGGTTTCAAAAAAGGTACTGCTGATAGTAACTTGTACTTCAAAATTGATCATGAAAATATCTTGATTGTTGAAGTGTTTGTTGATGATATCATTTTTGGAGGAAGAGATAGTATGTGCAAAAATTTTACAAATCAAATGAAAAGTGAATTTGAGATGTCCATGTTTGGGGAAATGAATTTCTGCTTGGGTCTACAAATCACTCAAACAAAGAAAGGAATCTTCATTTCTCAGACCAAATATGTGAAAGAATTGTTGAAAAAATTTAGGATGGAAGACTCAAAACCAATGAGTACTCCCATGGCAACTGGATGTAAATTGATCAAAGATGATGACTCTCCTAAGGCTGATCAGAAAAAGTACAGGTCAATGATTGGAGGATTATTGTATCTCACTCAAACTAGACCCAACATTATGAATGTTGTTGGTCTTGTTGCTAGATTCCAAGCTGATCCTAGAGAATCTCCTGCCATGGCAATCAAGAGGATTTTTTAGATATCTAAAAGGGACAGTTGAGTATGGTTTGTGGTATCCTAGAGATCATGATTTCTCTCTTCATGCATATACAGATGCAGATTGGGCAGGAGATGTGGATGACCGGAAGAGTACCAGTGGTGGAGCATTATTTTTGGGGAAGAGATTGGTGTCTTGGTTGAGCAAGAAACAAGAGGCAATATCTCTGTCCACTGCAGAAGCAGAATATATTGCTACAGCAAGTAGTTGCACTCAAGTATTGTGGATGAAGCAAATGCTAAGAGATACCAAAATGGAGTATGAAGAACCTATCACAATCTTCTGTGATAATTCAAGTGCAATAAATATATCAAAGAATTCGGTGTTGCATTCAAAGACTAAACATATATCCATCAAGTTTCACTTTTTGAGAGAGCAAGTGAACAAGAATGAAGTCAGATTGGAGTTTGTGCCTTCCAAGGATCAGATTGCAGATATTTTTACTAAACCTCTACCTAAGGACTCTTTTGAGTTTCTCAGGGAGAAGTTAGGGGTTATTACCCCTCCGGTTCTGAATTAAGGTGCACTGATGTGCATCAGTCCGGTGGATCTCACAGTCATATCTTGTGGTCTGGATTGATGATGGGAAGCTGCTACTCAGGGGGAGCAGCTAGTATGATTCTGAATTGATGCAAGTATGTGCCCTTTGCAATTGATGTCAAAGGGGGAGAGAAGACATGTGAAAAACAAGTGGCTGCTAATCAAAGAGGAGGCAGTAAAGGAAGAGAAGACATGTGAATGGTTGTTATTGATAGGGGGAGTTGTGTCAGTGAGGAGAAGTTCTTATCCTGATGGTTAAAATAGTTTTTCACATCATATATTGCCATAAATGACAAAGGGGGAGATTGTTGCAAGTATGGGCCTAACTGGTGTTGTCATTGATGTCAACATACTCCTGTTGCATTGATGATAAGGATTAGATGAGCTGTATGCTAAGGATATTGAGAAAATTAGTCCTATCAGGAACAGAGAAGAACAGTGAAGACAGTGAGGTAAAGATCCCAGCTAAGATGAAGATTAGAGGATGTGCATCAAAGAGTTTTGTAGCTATGTGTCTTAAGATGATCTAGTAAAGATTTTAGAGGTACGCATGAAGATCTGAAGAAGTTATGGCCACTTAAGTGAAACCAGTTTTGGCAGATGTTTAGAAGTGACAGAGTGACACAGATAGGTCCGGTGAGATCCAGAAATACAATATCTTGTTCTGTGGATTTGGTGGAGTATTTAGGAAGTCAATGTGAATTGACAACCCAATTGGTTCATGGTCTGAAGGTCTGCAAGCATGTATTTCAACACGACAGTGATCACAGACTGTGTTCTTAAGGTTTTGGATGAAGGAGAGAATGATTTCAGTAAGTAGAAGTAGTTTGGATGTTCCTGGTGATTCAGGCAAGCTTGTGGAGGTCTTTGGATTGTGTCTAGTTCGTGTTGATGGTCCACATTAAAGATTGAGCTCGTAATTGAAGAATTACTTCCGGATGATGATGTTCTTCCCAAGTCAGGCCGATCGGATGAGTTACACATCCTGCAGATGATCTTGAAGATGTTCTATGAAGAATGGCGTGTTCCTAAGGAAGATTGAAGTCTCAGATCTGTGTGGCCAGCAGTGTGTTGATCCACGTGAAGTCTTTTTGTAATTAGTCATGTTGTATTTATGTGTTTGCTTTGTAATGTATGCCGACTTGGATGATTATCCCTAAGTCGATGTCTTGTATAAATAAGGAGTTGTAAAGTCATTTCAAAAGTATGTTGTGGAGATGAGTGTGTGGTAGAAAGGAGTAGAGCGAAAGGCAGAGAAGAAGCATTGAGCTTAAATGGAACTAACTCAAGCATGGTGAAGATGTTATTCTTTAGTTCAGGTATGTAATACTTATTATTCTGTAGATAATGTGTCTCTTGTAGGCAATGGGCCTCTTATGAGCAATGTGCTTGAGCAGTGAGCCCTAATTGGCATGTGCCATTTTGTTCTTTCTATTCTTTTAATAGAGAATACAATCTTGGGTTAGTCACCCCGTGGTTTTTCCCTTAACCGGGTTTTCTATGTCAAAATCTTTGTGTCATATGTGTTAATATGTTTCTGCCCTTGAATTGTTGCATTATGTTTCCACGATTGATTTATTATTATTCTACTAGATTAAGAAAAGGATTTAAAGTGATTAATTGCAAGAAAGTTTTGGACAAAACTGATTCACCCCCCTCTCAATTGTCTATCCTAAATCTAACAGTTAGTTCTCGAATGTATGAGCAGAAATGACCCCCAAAATAGATGCATTAGAGCTTTTGATGGTAATGTGTTATTGCATGTTAATAGACAAACCCTAATGGTTGTAATGAAAATCCCACCTAAGGAGCCATACTCTGATCTTAACATTACTTCCTCTTATAGTTATTTTTCAATGAAGAAGGCAAATTACAAGAGTGTAATTGCAAGAAATTGGCTATTGAAATTTCAAAAGGGAGGTTTGAGACTACCCAGAGCACTAACAAGAGAACATATGATACCAGAAATAAAAGATATCATGGTATTGTTACACAGGTTAAAAGGTAGTTCTCAAGCATTCTATTGGGAGGATTGGATGTATTTCTTCATTCAAGTGATCCTTCAAGGAGAACAGCATTTGGATTGGGCAGAAATCATAGCTGAATGTTTACATCAGGGTTTGAGTAATTATCTGGGAAATAAAGAATTTTATATGTCCTCATATCTCTTTTACTGCCTAGCATCCACAAGGGAGTGGAGAGGATTACCTCATGCATCCTTAGTTGAAGATAGCAAAATTTATGATTATTACTCACATTTACAAATGCAAAACTGTTATGAAAATTATGGAAGAGTAAATAATATTTTCACCGGTAGGATGGTTTATGAATTAACAGGCAATATTAATAAAAGGATGTCTGATGAAGCCATGCAACTAATCAACATTTATGGAAGCTTCTTCATTCAGTTTCCCAGATTTACATACATCAAAGTTGGTGGTTTTGATGGTGAGCCTGTGAAACTGCCCAGATATGTCTTTGACCGCTTTGTATTGATCAAAGTTTGCAAGTAGTTAGCTCATATAGATAAGAAATTTCCAATGAAGAGAGAGTCAGGTATATCTTTTCCCATTGAACTTGGTCACTATTCATGTCAATCAGTTTTTGATGCTTTAAATCTAGAGGTGGGCTTGAAGAAGTTCAATTTTCAGTATTATAATGCCAGACCCAAGTTCAATAGAAAAGGTTTTTCTAGAGACAATTTGGATTTTGGAGAGGGATTTTCACACATTCCCTAGATAGAGGACTATTGGGAGGATTGCCTAGTGAATTTGAAGTTAGAAAAAGGCTTTGGTGCAGATTCTCCTTAGGGCAAATAGTCACCCTTAATCTGAATATGAATATCACTGAAATAATAGATGATGAGGAATAGGTGATCGATTCTCATTTTGAACAAATAAAATAGCTGCCTATTCCAGAAGTTGATTGGAATAGAGATGAAGAGGATCGGATTGAAGTTAAAACCCTCCCCATAATAAGGAGAACTAAAAAATGGTTAAGGGAACAGAGACTGAAAAATGTTCAAAATGAAGATTCACAATGGTGTACACCCATTGATGAATCAAAATCTCCTGTAAGCTCTTCTAATCAGCTTATTAATATCTATGATGCAGGTACTCCCAAGTCAAAAATTGAAAAAGGTTCTGTCATTAAAAAGTCTAAGAAAACCCTTGCGACTATTCTGCCTTCTCGTACCACCAGGTCAAGAACTAAAGGTAAGAAGAAGGAAATTTTAGAAAGAATAGTTATGGACTTAAACACTGAAGAAGATTCGGAAGAAGTAATGAGTGATAAATGGTTTGGTTCACCAATGGCAGAAGATGTCAGTACGAACCAACAAGCAGAGATTGCTTCAGATTCTACCGATCTGATGATAATACCAAATGCGCCTTTTGAACAAGCCAAGCCTGATACAGAAGTTCCAGTCACTGCACCTAAATGGTTGGAAAATTTAATTAATGATAAAAGGAAAATAGTTCCATTTTCTTTACCATTGGAAGATATGGTTAGCAAATGTCTAGGAAAGGCTCCAAAATCTAAAAAGCTGAAAACTACTTCCAGGGTGGACATTGTCCCTAATACAAGAAATTGGAGTGCAGAGATAGCCCGACCAATAGCTGATGAAGAAGTTCAGGACCCCACAGTCTAGGATTTCGCAATAGAAAGAATAGATCTTGGAACTGCATCGCGTGCTGCAAACGTGCACCATCTTGAGGTATCTCCTAAAAAGATAGTTAGCCATACTTGGAAGGATGAAAAAGATAAGAGGGAGTTGAAGCAAGCTTTATGATCAATGGTAGAGTATATTGATGCCATTCATTATCCAGATCCACAACTTGTTTCTCAATTACCTATGTCTTTTGACCCAAAATCTCTAGTCAATCAAAAAATGCTTGATCAAATACATAGAAACAAGATGGTGACCAAAGTGTTCGATGACTGGCTGGATGGTATCATCCAAAAGGGTACAAAATATATTAATAAGTTGAAAGGTATATATGATGAAACCATGGCTACTATTGAAGATTTAAAAATACAGAATGCCTTGTGGGAAAAAGATGAAGGGAAATGGATGAGTGTAATAAATCAAATAGGTGAAGTTTAGAAGTATGGGGTGACAAAAATTTTATCAGAAGGGAATATAACAAGTCTGAATGCCAATATGCTATATGTAAGCAGGAGGAACATCGAATGGAGAAACTCAGTGTCTAGACAAGGATGAATGGAGTTTGCAAAGATGATTAAAGAGATAACTGAGTTTACTCAGTCTTTACAACATGATTTGGAATGTATCGATGTGAAGTACATAAAAGATGATGGTGAGCTAGAAAAAGATATTGATACTGTGGTACAATCCTTCAGAGAGAAAATTAGTTTTGTTAAAGAGAATGATAACCTGATAATTGTTGATTTTTCTTGGATATCAAAAGTGAAATCACTACTTCACCTTTGTGTTGATGCACTCCCAGAGCATATGGAAAAGGTAGCAAACTTTCGAAGAGAAAAGGATGTTTGGAAGGCATGAGTTAAGCATATTGGCATCCCCAACTTCCCAAAAATTTAGGAATTTGTTGCTGCATACTAGGAATGGAGGATGCAACATGTCTCTTCAGCCGAACAAAGCAAATCCGGAGATTCCAACTTGCTACCCCAGTCATGATCGTGCTTACATAATCTTTTTTTTTTAGTTATTTAGTTGGAGAATTATGTTTAAAAACTTTGTCTTTCAATCAGATTTTAAGAAACTAAATCCCTCTATGGGTCAGAGTTTGTTTTAACTCTGGGTTTAAAGAACAGTTGATTAGGGTAAACTATATATGTTTTTGGTTTTTAAAACTGAGATACAGAGAGATAGAAAAACAAAAAACAAGGAATTTTGAAGCTGAACTTTTATGTTTACAATGTATGTGATGTTTGTCTAAAAGGTTTTCATCTGTGAATGAGAAGAAGAAATGATTACTGTAGCTTAAATCTGTGTGTTTAAGTGTTTGAAATCATGTTTCTATGCGAACTCTTCTTTTATGTGGTAATTATTCTTTCATTGGATGACTCATCATATATGTTTTATCATTTGCTAGTTCAGTAATACATATATATATTTATATATCTGATTATTGTTGAAGATAGAATCTATGCGTTCTATCATTGAATGATGTTATATGGAAGAAAAGATATCACATTCATGACATAGTGATGTATGGATGTTAGTTTGCCTTAAATGCTTTCTGGTTAAAAGTGTATCCAAATGATTAGAATAGTTCGAATTCATTGAAGACTTAAAAGGGAGTTGTACCTTAATTCAGAGGGGAATTATTCCTGATAGTTCACTCAATTGTTGTTTAACTCATTTGTTCTAAAAAGAAAGGGTTATAGAGTCAGAACAAAATATTTTTAGACCAAGACAAATTTGTTAACCAACATAAGGTCAAGAATACTGGCAGACCACCTCTATTGTGACCATTCTTCTATCTATATCATCATTATTCTATCTTGTCTCTCCTCTATTTTATTGTTGTGTTTCATGTCTTAGGGGCATAGCATTGCAGTTGATGACTTGGGGGTATCCTCCTACATGATTTTTCTTAAGGCACTTGTTCTCCTCTCTAATTTTATTGTTTACCTTCTAGTGATTCTATCTAGTCGGTGGACGATGAAAAACAAACAACCAACTGATACAGACCGCATGTCCCTTTAACAAGTAAGCAAAAATGGAGTTAGTCCATACATGAAGATGGGGTTGATTTCTATATCCGACGCTTGGCTAGTAGAATCACTCCATGTGATATTTGATGTTGTCTCATCTTTATAACAAATCATAACAATACATTTGCTCCATGCACTTTTATTGTTTTGTACCTTAGCTTGTTGTTACACTTGGTTCTGAGATGCCTACAGTATAAGCCCAACAGCTATACTTGGATTCAAACCCATATGTGTAGCCTTGGTTCTCTTGATGTGACTATCTTCATGCATAGATTTAATGTTTTGCTTTGGTTATTATCTTAGAGTAAGATTTGTAACCTTTCTTATCTTAGCATATTTATCATTGTGTTTGTGGGAACATTCGGTGATCGTGAGCACATGTCACCTTGGGGGCATGAGCTTTGTGAAAGCTCTTATTTCCTTGTGTGTTTTCTCTCTACCTTAACGTGCTTGATATCGGTACATGACATCAACCACCTTAAGGTGGGGGCATATATAAGGTAATTTGTTTGATGATTTTGGTACTAATGAAGCATGTTTGTAATCCCTCTACGGAGGCAGGATGTTGTATCTCCAGTGCAAGTGCACATATTTATCTATATTACAAGAAAAAATCCCTCTCCGTGAGGTAGGATAGCATATCCTTTTATTCAAAATCCCTCTATGGAGGAGAGATAATGTATCTCTTGAGCTAGTGTGTATCCTTTTATTCAAAATCCCTTTGTGGAGGCGGGATGGTGTATCTCTTGAGCTAGTGCACATCCTTTTATTTCAAAATTCCTCTGCAGAGGCGAGGTTGGATCTTGAGACTATCCTCCCTTAAGTGTGTCTTTGGTAGTTGTTGTGGCATAAGCCCAACTGTCAGGTGTGTCTGCAACATGTTTGAGATGGTGGGAACTTAGCAATAAGCTCCTTCCATTGCCTTATTTTTCATGTTTAAGATGTATAGTATGTCTATGACATGCTATATGGTGCTCGTGTCTTCCATGTATTTTCCCCCTCACATAGTTTAACGGGTGTGGTGATGAGTCTCCCCTATTCTTGGGTTTTGTATGGCATGTTTTCTCCCTCACATAGTGTAAAGGGTGTGGCGATGAGTCTCCCCTATGCTTGGGTTTTGTATGGCATGTTTTCTCCCCTTGATGTAGTGTAAAGGGTGTGGCAATGAGTCTCCCCTACATTCTTGGGGTTTTGTGTTGCAATTTTTATTTCCATGCATCTATATATATATGAAAATGAAAAAAAAAATTATCATTGTCTTCATCATGTTTTGCGAGACTGCTCTCTTGTCTTCATCATGTTTTGAGTGTCTTTAATACTATCTTCTCCATGTCTTGCATGCCTGTTATTGTCTTCTCCATGTTTTGGGTGTCTATGATGTGTTTTTCTAATGCTTACCTGAGACTAGGGGCTAGAAATAGTTCCTCAATCTTTGTGTATGCATTAGCTTCAAGTGCCTAGTGTGTTTGTTGTGTTTGTTGGTTTTTTCCCAAACTGGATGCATACTCCCAGATTTCCCTACAAGGTAGCCATCAATGATCAACAGGATCTCTGGGCTAGGGGCCAACAGTGTAGGAGATAGACTCTATATTTTATCTCCTCTTCTTCTTCAAGCTCTGCAAAACCTAGGGGGGTATTCCCTACTCAACATCCGTGACAGAAAGAAGATAAGTCCTCCTATAAGTAGACCAAAACTGTAAGATAAGAGCAAAGGGGCTAGCTTTGGGCCTATTTATAGTTGTAGACAGAGGACTTGGATCCTAAAACTAATTCTACTATCCTAATGGTTGTTTTGGAATTTTGATTTTGATTTTATATTTGGATGCAAAGTTGGACATGGTATATAACACTAACACAAAGCAAGATTGGTGCCTATCCAGGGCCTGGAGTTAGTAGACATACACCTATGAATGATATGCATGAACAACTAAAACTGGATTTCAGGGGGATACATATGATACCTACCTTACAGATATCTCCCAATACAAAGTGTTAAGCTATCTATAGTTATGGCATCCCTATTGCAGTATATCCTTCCCAATACTCAATCTGAGAACAATTTAATGTACCCCTTGAGCAGAAGTTAAGAGATCAAACATTCAACACAGGAATTCTATGTTCTAGAATCCTAGACATTCCTCAAATACCTGGACTCAGAAGAAAGATACATGCAACACTGGAGACAAAATTAGCACAACACATGCAAACATAGCATTACTCATATAGGATTAACCATGAAATTAGTGGATTCATGCAAAAACATACAACAGGAGATACATAAACTCACAAGTTTTGCTACACAGAGCAACCAAATCAGCTATATTGTATTACAGAGCCAAAAATGTCCAACTTTCAACAACCTCTAAAAATGAGTCACACAGTCCCTTAAATACAGTGAGGAAGGTACACTCAGCATTAATTACATGAATCCCACCAGATACATAGTATCAGAAAAATGGCGCTCAACGCATTGAATGCAGCAGGTGGAAGAGGGGACAGAAGAGGTTCTCGAGCCATGAGCCGTCAGTCGTGGATGTACAACTTCAATTGGGTACTGGATCCGTCCACGCCATCACCCATACCTCTGCAACAACCACCATTAATGTCCATCTACCTCGCAGCCATCGGGAAAACATCAAACAGTGCATCGCAACTGTTTCCCGCCAAAATACCTCTTCATGATATTTGAAAATATGCAGGATAACAATTATCCCACATGCACCGTGCAGTAACCTTTTCAACACTTTATATACTAGGTCACGAGCATACATGATGTCGGTGTTTTTGCTCCCGACGACACTAGTATAAACCTTCATCATCCTCATCCTCCAGTAGCATGATATCCGGACGCATAGAATATCACCCTGACGTCAACATCACATCGCAATATCACCTGCATGATAATCGCCTTCATCGACACAACCTAATGCATCGGAGGAAAATCCTCCTGCTTGGTCGATATCAAATGTCTGGCTGATGAAAAATCCTGATGACGTCACCATCATGTTGGCGCCAAGGTGATATTAGTAAGATAACCTGATATTTCAGAATATCACCCCCCCACATAAAATATTATGATGCACTATAGACCGGATGATGATGATGACCTCTTCAACTCAAAGAATATCAGGTCAGATCGAACAACTTAGAAAATGACCCCTTCGAAAGATCGGGGTGACATCATCATCATAACGGGGCAAGGTGATATTTGGAAGATCACCGGATGTTTGAAATATCACCCCCTGCAAGAATATTGGGCAGCACTGTAACTCCATGAAACATCAGGGTGATGTTAGAACATACCTGATATTTGGAAATATCACCCTGTCCTTAGGAAATGATGAAGCTGAAACACATATCGCCCCGACAATTGAAAATCATGCAGCTGATAAGAAAAACATAAGGTGATAAACTAACATTGGGGTGATCTTCGATCTTAACGAAGATCAACCAATGTTCAAATATAATGACCTCCAGGCAGGATGTCGGGCTGGCAAAAACATGAAGCCCCCATAGGGTAGCCGGCCATGACAAGAAATGATCCATGCAAGGAACATCAGGGGGATACTCCTAAAAACACGATGATGAAGACAACCCTCCTCTAGAATATCATGATGATGCTGAAAAACACTGAGAAGGTCCAACACTTAGGAAATTTTGGATTTTAGGGAGGGGACCAGGCCAAAAACCTTGAACATAAATTATTACCAACATAGGCTCTGATTGGGGACGTGCAGGTGCAAGACTGCAACGAGAACCAGACCTCTCTGGGGCAGACCAGACAAAACCCAAAACTCAAAACAGGACCGACCACACGAGGTATGTACAAAATATTTACAACTATCTTACATTGTACACACAAGTTACTAATTTATGTGAAAAAGGTTTTAAGGAATTTGCTGTGCACCGGCAATTCCATTAGTTCACCATTTAGGGCCTGAAGAAAGTAGGAATCTCCTCCATAGATATTGCTAATTTGATATGGGCCTGTCCACAAGGGTTCAAATTTGCCATGTTTACCCTTATCCTAGTTTCTTGCATTCCACATAAGGACCATATCACCTATTTGAAAGCTTCTCTCTGTAACCCTTCTATCAAACAGATACTTCATCTTTTGTTGTTTCTTGATGTTTACCTTTTGTACCTCTGCCCTGATTTCATCTAGCTCAACCAGTTGATTGATCCTTTCAGTCATTGAATCATTAACCTCCCCATCATTCTCTTGTATGAAGTTGTAAACTGGCAGGAGGTTATTCACAGGCAATCTAGCTACTGTACCATACACTAATTCATAAGGTGACCTTCTAGTGGCTCTTTTCACTGTTATCCTATCAGCCCATAATGCCAACTTCAATTTTGAATCACAGGATTTTTTATTTTTATCCATTATCCTCCTGATGATTTTCATTAAGCTTTTGTTGCTTGACTCTGCTTGACCATTTCCTTGTGGATGGTATGGTGATGTATGAGACAAGTCAATTCCATATTTACTGCAAAAATCAACAAATTCACCTGATCTAAAGCACATTGCATTATCTGTGATTAACTTGACTGGTACCCCAAACCTGATAATAATATTCTCCAAGATAAAATCCATCACCACCTTACTTGTAGCCTTTTTAGTAGGGATAGCCTCAATCCATTTAGTGAAGTAATCAGTGGCAACCAGAATCCAATTATGTCCTCCACTAGATTTCTCTAAAATTTCTCCTATGAAGTCAATTCCCCATTGCTGAAATGGAGCTTCCACAGTTATAGTCCTGAGGGGTAATGCACTGTCATACCTTAGCTTTCCTGAGAACCTTTGGCAAGGGTCACACTTTCTTATCAATCTGTGTGCATCTGAGAAAAGAGTTGGCCACTAGTAACCAGCTCTAAGGACTTTGTGGGATGTTGTTTGGGCAGTATAATGTCCACCACACATTCCATGGTGCATGTCATTGAGAATGTCCTTAGCCTGTTTTTCATCCACACATTTGAGTAATACACCATCATGATTTCTCCAATACAATTCTTCTTGGATAATGATGTATTTAATAGTTTGCAACTTCAGAGTTCTCTTCTGAATATCACTGAGATGGGAAGGACATTTCAAATTTTGCAAATAATATATTATATCCTTGTACCACTCAGATTCTGACATGTTTACAACTCTATTCTGAACTACATTCACTTGGCATGCCTCTAAATTTGATTGTGTCATTAGTTTTTCCAAACCTTGTCCCCTTACCAGCTTAGTGATCTGTATTTCAATGTTGAATTCCAGCAATTTATTTATCCATCTGCATCTTCTTCCAGTTACCTCCTGCTGGGTAAATATGTCTTTAATTGCTACATGAGGTACATATGCAACTATTTGTGAGCCTACCAATATGGCCTGAAACTCTTGATTGCTCTGACTAGTGCTTAAGCTTGTTTTTCCATTATGTCATATTTCAATTCAGTAGCCTGCAATGACCTACTAAAGAAAGCAATAGGCTGTTCAAATCCTTCTTCATTCTTCTGTAACAAACATGCAACAATAGTATGGAAAGAAGCAAATGAAAATAGTTGAAATGGCTTAGAAAAATTTGGAGATTTTAATACAGGAGCCATTTTTATTGCCTCTTTAATATTTTGAAATGATTTGATTGCTTCATCTTCCCACCTAACGGTTGCACCTTTCTTCAACATCTTAGATATTTCTTTTGTTGTTTCTGCAAAGTTAGGAATGAATCTCCTAACAAAATTTATTTGTCCAAATAAAGACTGAACACCCTTCACAGTTTTTGGGATTTGAATTCTATCAATTGCAGCCACTCTTTCAGGATCAATCCTAACTCCATCCTTGGAAACAATGTGTCCAAGCAACTTTCCTTCCACAACCCCAAAAGCACATTTCTTTAGGTTGAGAGAAATGCCATACTATAGTGCTCTAATGAAAATCTGCTCCAAGTGCATACAATGCTGCTCTTCCTTCTTTGAATATGCAGTCAAATCATCTTGATAAACAGCCAGGATTGAGTCAATCAACCCTGCAAAAGCAACATCCATTGCTCTCTGAAATGTAGCACCTGCATTTGTCAATCCAAATGGCATCCTTACATATACATAGGTTCCCTATGGAGTAGTGAAAGTAGTCTTGAACTATTCTGATTCTTTCACTTTCACCTGATTGTATCCTGAAAAACCATCCATCATAGATAAAAGTTCACAGCCAGTCACCCTCTACAACATGGCTTCCATATTTGGCAATGGATAGTTGTCCTTCAAAGAAGATACATTTAAGTTTCTAAAGTCTACACAAAGCCTTATGTCTCCATTCTTTTTTCTGACTGGGACAAGATTGGACACCCAAGTTGAGTGTCTGATGGGCATGATTATTCTAGCTTCCCTGAGCTTCATAAGTTCTTCTTGCATCTTAGGAGCTAAGGTTGGGTTAATAGGCCTTTGCCTTTGTCTAAATAGTTTAGCTCCAGGCTTCAATGGGATCTCATGCTGGAATAAGTCTTCTCTATAGGCCTTCAAGTCCTCATATGACCAAGCAAAAACATGTTCATACCTTTTTAGTAATGCAATCAACATACTCCTAATGTGTGGTTTGAGCTGCTTACCAATGTATACCTTCTTAGGGGCCTGAGATGTCCCCAAATTTATCTCTTCTAAATCTTCCTTGTTTGTGGGAGATGTCTTTGTGACCAATTGGTCTCTTTTGTCAAAAGCTCTTTCCAAAGCTACCAACCCTCTAAGGATTTTATTAGTCTTCAACTGAATTATTTCTTTCCCCATAAGAGTTTCTTTTCCATCTATAGTTTCTACAAAAGATTGGAAATCAATTTCTTGATTCTCATATTCATCTATGTAGTGCAAAAATTTTAACAAGTCCTTATCATCATTAAACACTTGCCAATTGCATATATTTTCTGGTACTGCAGGCCTGATTTTAACTTCTACATTTGTAACATCTGACAAAGTGATGTCATCTGGCCTTATTGCAACATTAGCTAAGAAATCAGCCATAACATTCTTTGATCTCTCTACCTAGCCTATTGAAAATGCATCAAATAGTTCAATGGTATCCCAAACAACATGCTTGTATTGTTTCAATCTTTTGTTTTTTGAAGCATACCTATCTCTAATTTGGGATATAATCAACTCAGAATCACCAAATACTCTTAGCATTTTGATTCCATGTTTGAGAGCTATATTTAGGCCTAAGAGTAAAGCCTCATATTCTGCAATGTTGTTTGTGCAAACAAACCTTAGCAAGAAATAGAATTTGAGGAGCTTACCATTTGGAGATAGGAAAACAACTCCAGCTCCAGAGCCTTCTTTTGCACAAGCTCCATCAAAAAACATAGTCCATAAACCTTGCTGGTCCAACTCTTCAATGCAAACATTTTTCTCTTTATCTTCTTTATCATTTGAGACAACCTTGAAGTTATCACAGTCAGTGTTTACAAAGCATATATGCTCCTCTGATTCTTGATCCTACACTGTCTCTGATGATCTTTCTTCTCTGATCAGCTTGACATCCTTTCCATTCATTGGGATCATGGCATATGACAGGTCTAGCTGCATACTTCCACCAATTAGTGCTGCCCATCTTCTTAACAGCAACATACCATACTGTGGCTTGATGTCAACCACTGTTATATTCATTTTATATCTCTTTTTAGGAAACACTGCTAGTCTGAAATCCACATCCTTCATGATTCCAATGACAGGTACCTCTCTGGCATCCATAGCATAACATTTCCCACATGCCTTGTCGATTTTCAATCCAGCTTGTTACATGATGGCTAAAGGCATGATATTTGTAGATGTTCCAGAGTCAAGCATACAATTTCTGATTATTTTTCTATTTATAACCAGGGACACATAAAATGGTTCCACTTGTGAAGGGCACTTTGTCATAGTCACTCCTAAATAAACCTCAGGAGTCTCATCCTCTTCAATACACATAGCTTGTTTCTTATCCTGAGTCTCAATCTTTTGCTTAGCTTGAGAAGGTACACCTGAGATTAGGGATACAACCTTATTTCTGAATTCTTCAACTTTCGTCAGCTCCATTAGTGGAACAAAGACTTTTATTTGAGACAAGACCTGAGCTATATCAAATGGAGCACACTTTTGTATAACAGTTGTAGCTTGCTCCACAATCTTATTTTTATCCTGAACTGATTTAGCTTTTACCTTCATAGTTCCCTGATCATCATTCTTGTCTTGGGAACCTTTACTTTGATCTTCAGCCTGGGGGATTCTATTTTCTGGTCCTTGAGATTCATGACCTGTTCTATGTCTAAAATTCTGTTTATTATTGCCCCACTGCCTTTTTTGTAATTCCATCCCCTTATGACCATGTACTGGCTGACTTGCAGAAATACCTTCTGGCTGATGTGGGCTGCTTATCTGAGTTTTACCTCTGAGATTGTAGTTACTCTTGACTTGGGCCACTGCTATAGCTGTGAGGGCCCTAATTTCCTCATCAGAAGGTCATTGTAAGTTACTCAGAAAATTGTGTGAACTCTGAGCATACACATAGCTCTCGTCATTACCTTCATCATAAGAATCCTGTTGACAGGCCCGAATTCCATTATCTATACTCTCATCAGCATCATAAAGAGGGTATCCATTGCTTATGGACATCATGTTAACATCATCATCTTGCACAGAATGTGGCTCATTGCATTCATTACAAGATACAGCATTATCATACAAGGACTGAGCAATCATACACTGTGACTGTGAATGTGGCATCTGACAAATTATACACCATGGAGTATCATCAACAATATTTATAGCTTTCTTTAGAGGATCAGGAGTTTCTTTCACATGTTGAGTTCTCTGATTTGTGTTGATGTGTGGGAATATAGGCTTACCATTATGCCAATTGGTATTATAAGGCATATCATGCAATGATGGTCTCTTTTCCTGCCTTTGGTAGACTTGCCTATCAGGACCCATCCCTTTTTCACTTCTAGCTAGTCTATAGCTTAGGTCCTTAACAACATTTGCCAATTTGTCTATCTTATCTTCAGGGGCAGATGTATTACCTTGAGTGTTCTGAGGCTTGTTTGGATTCTGCAGAATTTTCACGTCATCCCTTCTGTTTTTCTTGCCTGATGCTTTCCTGTTGTTCTCAATGTTCACTACAATTCTGAAAGCATCCTTGATAGTAGCAGGACCTTTATCTCTTAATCCATATGCAGTTTTTGCATCAAAGGCATTGATATACAATATTATACACATTGGTTCATTTGGGCTCATGTGATGTGGCAATTTGTTTAACACTTTAGTAAATCTTGCATTAAAATCTGCAACCTGCTCATTTGACCCTTTAGTGATACTGGTAAACTCATTTACAAAAAATCTAGGGTTAGTTTTGTCATCATATTGCTCCTTAAACATCCTTTTGAAATCATCCCATGATGAAATACTTCGGTCAGGCAGATTCTTGTACCATTCTCTTGCCTCATCTACTAAAGATTGCATGAATTACTTCATGAAAACATCCTCATGTTCAACCTCAAAGTTATCCATGACATTTTGAAAAGCCTTTAGATGATCTTCTCCTGGCACAGTGTTGTTTCCTAAAAATTTAGGCACTTGCAACCTTAGATGCTTGTCAATGGGGTTAGGATACCCAAGAATACCATCAAACACTAGCTATCTGAATCTATCTAGCTGCATGGGCTATCTATCAAACTGATTAGCATTTGCATTTCTATCAGCATTATGCTGTCTCACATTATTTAATGGTACTCTGGCATTGTCTACATTTTGTCTTTGATCATTATTCTGATGATACTGTACCTCATTTCTTTATTGATTTCTCTGTATATTTGCATTTTGGAGGGTAGGAACTGAATCATTTTGCGCAACTCTCAAAGCTTGCACTTTCTGCCTCATGTCATCTCTGATTTTCATGGCTTGTAGATATTCTAGTTCTGCTCTCAGATTTCTGATTTCTTCAGCTAACTGTTCTTCTTTAGGCATGGAGGTAGATGGTCTCATATCGTTCTGGTCATCATCTTCATCATCCCTTAGAGACTCTGCCTCCTCAAACCTTTCACTAGGGTCTAGAAAAGGGCGTTCTTGGAACACCTCTGACCTTATTCTCAAACCATTACCTTGCTGCCTTTCATACACACTCTGGATTTTAGCCTCAGTGTTTGAAAAATAAGGTATTGTCTTCTCTAAGGATCTTGGATTATCCTGAATAAAATCATTTTTCTTGGGGCTAGGAGAACCATCTTGACTGGCTCGAATAGTCCCCTTTTTTTCTATACATCATTTTTATGGGTAACTCTTCAAATAGAGTATTACACTGGGATCTTCTCCCTTGCATACAAATTTTCACTTTACCAGTTGGGAGATTGGTTCGGAGTCGCCAATTATTACTAGGAACTGTTTTCTTTTAAAACATCAGGGTTCTTTCACAATGTCACCAGCAGAGTCGCCAATTTCTGTTGGTGACTCGGATGGGCCACAAAGAGATTATTCTGTTAAATCAATTCCCTAGCAGAGTCACCAATTTCTGTTGGTTTTTTCCCAGATTGGATGCATACTCCTAGATTTCCCTACAAGGTAGCCATCAATGATCAACAGGATCTCTGGGCCAGGGGCCAACAGTGTAGGAGATAGACTCTATATTTTATCTCCTCTTCTTCTTCAGGCTCTGCAAAACCTAGGGGGGTATTCCCTACTCAACATCCGTGAGGATATGCATATAAAGGCTGGGATGCTGACAGAAAGCAGATAAGTCCTCCTATAAGTAGACCAAAACTGTAAGATAAGAGCAAAGGGGCTAGCTTTGGGCCTATTTGCAGTTGTAGACAGAGGACTTGGATCCTAAAACTAATTCTACTATCCTAATGGTTGTTTTGGAATTTTGATTTTGATTTTATATTTGGATGCAAAGCTGGACATGGTATATAACACTAACACAAAGCAAGATTGGTGCCTATCTAGGGCCTGGAGTCAGTAGACATACACCTGTGAATGATATGCATGAACAACTAAAACTGGATTTCAGGAGGATACATATGATACCTGCCTTACAGATATCTCCCAATACAAAGTGTTAAGCTATCTATAGTTATGGCATCGCTATTGCAGTATATCCTTCCCAATATTCAATCTAAGAACAATTTAATCTACCCCTTGAGCAGAAGTTAAGAGATCAAACATTCAACATAGGAATTCTATGTTCTAGAATCCTAGACATTCCTCAAATATCTGGACTCAGAAGAAAGATACATGCAACACTGGAGACAAAATTAGCACAACACATGCAAACATAGCATTACTCATATAGGATTAACCATGAAATTAGTGGATTCATGCAAAAACATACAACAGGAGATACATAAACTCACAAGTTTTGCTACATAGAGCAACCAAATCAGCTATATTGTATTACAGAGCCAAAAATGTCCAACTTTCAACAACCTCTAAAAATGAGTCACACAGTCCCTTAAATACAGCAAGGAAGGTACACTCAGCATTAATTACATGGTTGACCAAAATCCCGCCAAATACATAGTATCAAAAAAATGGCGCTCAACGCATTGAATGCACTAAGTGAAAGAGGGGACAGAAGAGGTTCTCAAGCCATGAGCCGTCAGTCATGGATGTACAACTTCAATCGGGTACTGGATCAATCCACGCCATCGTCCATACCTCTGCAACAACCACCATTAATGTCCATCTACCTCGCAGCCATCGGGAAAACATAAAACAGTGCATCGCAACTGTTTCCTACCAAAATACCTCTTCATGATATTTGAAAATATGCAGGATAACAATTATCCCACATGCAGCGTGCAGTAACCTTTTCAACACTTTATATACTAGGTCACGAGCATATATGATGTCGGTGTTTTTGCTCCCGACGACACTAGTATAAACCTTCATCATCCTCATCCTCCAGCAGCATGATATCCAGACGCATAAAATATCACCCTGAAGTCAGCATCACATCGCAATATCACCTGCATGATAATTCGCCTTCATCGGCACAACCTAATGCATCAAAGGAAAATCCTCCTACTTGGCCGATATCAAATGTCTGGCCGATGAAAAATCCTGATGACGTCACCATCATGTTGGCACCGGGGTAATATTAGTAAGATAACCTGATATTTCAGAATATCACCCCCCCACACAAAATATCATGATGCACTGTAGACTAGATGATGATGATGATGACCTCTTCAACTCAAAGAATATCAGGTCGAATTGAACAACTTAGAAAATGACCCCTTCAAAAGATCGGGGTGACATCATCATCATAACGGGGCAAGGTGATATTTGGAAGATCACCGGATGTTTGAAATATCACCCCCCACAAGAATATTGGGCAGCACTGTAACTCCATGAAACATCGGGGTGATGTTACAGCATACCTGATATTTGGAAATATCACCCCATCCTTAGAAAATGATGAAGCTGAAAGACATATTGCCCCGACAATTGAAAATCATGCAGCTGATAAGAAAAACATAAGGTGATAAACTAACATCGGGGTGATCTTCGATCTTAACGAAGATCACCTGATGTTCAAATATGATGACCTCCAAGCAGGATGTCAGGCTGGCAAAAACATGAAGCCCCCACAGGGTATCCGGCCATGACAAGAAATGACCCATGCAAGGAACGTCAAGGGGATACTCCTTAAAACACGATGATGAAGACAACCCTCCTCTAGAATATCATGATGATGCTGAAAAACACTGAGAAGGTCCAACACTTGGGAAATTTTGGATTTTAGGGAGGGGACTAGGCCAAAAACCTTGAACATAAATTATTACCAATAGTGTTTTCAACCATACTTTAATGCATGTATAAGTCGTAAGATCATACATACATTAAAGTGGGGGCTGAATGTTATGTCATAAAATGTCCCCTCGGACCTTTACCTCTCGGGTCCCCTAATTTTAATCATGCATGTTAGAAATGAATACTGAAACAAAATGCCCCTAAACCCATGACCAATGGGACTTAGGGGACATTTCTAAGTTTAACCCTAACCCAAAATAGGTCCCTAGGCTTGGGTACCCACGCCCTTGCCTTGCCCTATTTTATCAAGGTCCCAAATTTGAATGTCGGTTGGAGACTGTTAAAAAGTTTCTGTTGTCAGTATCTTGAGTTTTAATTACGAAATTTGTAGAAGGAATGCATATATAATCATGTTTAAGACTTCATTTGCAAACTAGAAGATGATTTTGAGATTTTGGCAAACTTGTGATTTTAGAGCATTCAAGACATTCATTGTGTTGCAGAGCAGACTTGTGTTATTATTGTGTTTGTTATTGCAAATTTGGCTTCATCTTCTCATGGCATGAAAGAGCTTCATCTCTGTGAGAGATACACCTCCAAGGTGATATCTATTTGTGATTCAATCTATAATTTTATCATTGTTTTTGCCTCTATCCTACAAGGACACACACTCTCTATCTAACAATGGTGTTGGAAGGCTTGAATGCCAATCCAGGGCTTGATCGAGGCAAGCTCCTAAACACCACAACCCCCAACCCCTCTCTTGTGATTGCAGGTGACAGGTGTAGGATCTTGCAGAGTGGAGTTGTAGAGGACTATTGTAGAGTGTAAGGAATTAGGATCTGAAGAAAAAGGTAGGAAATATCTCAAAAAGTTCAAGGGCACCCTCACCTTTGACCCTCAGTTTCATAGCATGGAAAATATCTGAAGTGGTTGCAATCAGTAGCGGAAAAGATCTCGAAGCCCTTAGAAAAAGTAGCACCTTGGGCTTGGGCGGTCGCTCTTTCCCCCTGACTTTTCTGTATTCTGAAACTTGAAATCTGGTATGTATCTGATATGTATTTTGTGTCTTTTTGTAGAAGGATTTGTCATATTTTGTCTGTTTGCTTACGATTTTGCATAATTAGGGTTTTAGACTTAATCAGGCTAAGAATCAATTGATCACTTAACAAATTTCAAATTTCGCTCACTCCAAGTGAAAACCAACCTAATAGTTGAGTCCTCTTGCAGAAGTTGTGATTCAACTCAGTTAAATGTCCTTGAATGTATTGAGTGAAAGGAGGACCTAACTAAACTATCCATCTATCCCACCAACCCTCTTTTCATCCTTTACAATACTATAGAGGCCATAAGGATTTCTTTGAGTGGAGGAATTAAGCCTTTGGAATGAAAAAATGCAAGACTACAATATTACGCAACAAAAACCTACACAAAAGACAATGTTAGAACCACCTATATATAAAATCTATAAGAAAAAAGGATTAGATTGAATATAATTTGTCAAAACAAAAATATGCCTCCACCTTAAAATAATTACATAAACCCAAAGTATGCAATTGAATTTAAAAGTAGAATAAGCGAAAAGAGGTGAAATAACTTTAAGAAACATATATGAAGAGATATGTTCCTAAAACCATCCTCAAGAAGAGTTTCCCCCAAGAAGAGGCACCAAAGCAATACTATAGGCATGATACACAAAAACTTGTGTAAACATGTAATAAAATTAAGCAACGCAAGAGCATGCCACATAAAAATCAAGTAACATCACCAAAAACACAAAGGGATCTATGTGCATGGGGTCAATATAAATATAAAGGATTTTAAAATCATTAAGGGACATGGATGGAATCATCATCATCCACCAAGCATGCAAAACTATGAGCACAGAGGAAGAATGTAACATGAAAATAAAAGAAAATAAAATTTTGGTTCAACATGGAAGGAAGCTGAATCTCCTAATGCTTTGCATCATCCTCACAATTTTGAAAAAGTGATTTAGATAACATATAGAGGAATATAGGAACATATAAATAATGATACATTTTCCATAGGTGACTTATGGTCGCTCATATGCGATTTCATAAACCATAGGTGACTATCTGTCAACTATATGCAATACTTAAAACCAAATGCGCATTTCTGTCATTCGTATGTGACATTTTAAACCATATGTACTAAGAAATCCTAAAAACCTAGAAACATAACCATATGTGATGTCTAAAACCAAATACGATGAACCCGCGTGCATATGCGACCTAAAACTACCAAATGCAACTTTTTATCGACCATATGCGCACTACCTATCTTGCTATGCCTTTGGTCACATGCTTGTATTTATGATGCCTATGGAGCTATTAATGATGCCTACAGAGCAAGTTTTAGCTACATACCGGTGTTGGAGCTCCTTTTGGTTGCCTATGTGTCCTCACCCGCTCCGCTCGATGATCTGCTCGTGGAATCACCATCTTGATGCTCTAGAAAGCTCTGAAGCACTCTAATCTCCCAAGAGCTCTAGAATTCTAATCACAAATGATGCAAATGAATAGAAATGGACCCTTGGACCTCTATTTATAGAGCTCAAAACCCTAATTTCTTCTAAGCCAAACCCTAATTCTTCTCTTCCATCCCTAATTTATCCCACCCAATCCCCACATTCTTCGTGTCAATCTAGTCTATCCTTGTTTTGTCATCTAATCGAGAGTCAACCCAGTCTTTTCCTAGTAGCCTAGTTTTCCTCTCGAGGGGGCATCACCCACCATTTTTACTGGGGCATAGCTTGTTTACCTCATGTATCAGTCATATCTTCTTTGAAATAATGTCCTAAACTACATTGTCTCAAAGAGGGGCAAAATGTAGACACCCAAAATTGACCCTTCGTACCATTTAGCGAGTTGTCATATTATTCACCACTGCATATGTCAATTTTGTCTAGCACACTTGTATCAATTATCTATTTTATTCTAAATCATCCACTTCTATCATTAATTAAATAAATTATATTTATTTAATTAATTTAATCTATTTTCATTATCTTTATTCTTCTATTTTCTATCTACAATTAAATAATCTTTAATTATTTAATTATCCCATTATTCTTCTAAAATTAAATAAATTTTCTAAATTTATTTAATTTGACCTTTTTAAATAAATAAAATTAATATTTTATTTATTTATCTTCTCATCATGCATATAAATTAAATAAATTTATTTATTTAATTTATATTTATTCTTCCAATTTTCAAAATTGAATTTTTTCCTCTATCATTTAAAAAATAAATTAAATGAATTTATTTGTTTAATTTATTTTTATCTTATCATTTTCCTCTTTTATCACTTTCTTCTATGTGTACAAGTCAACCTTGTCCTTAGTATGTCAAAAATTAAATACAAAAAATGATTTAATTGGTTTAAGAATTAATTATCCTTGTCATCCAACTCTTAAAATAGAAAAGCATTCTATTTTTAAGAAAATTGATCTTATCTTCATCAACAAAACCAATTAAATCATTTAATAAAAGCTTTTCCTATGGACACATGTCTTGTACACATTCATCCATGCCTCTTGAATTATCTCAATTGTCCATTCCACCACTTTTTCCTCCACCGTTGATCAATCTTAGTTGAGAGCTATATATACACCCTCTCATTTCATTCCAAACATCCCACTCTCTTTGGTGTCCAAATTATTGTCTTATATATTTTGCATCCATTAAGCACTTTGAGCACATCATCTATCATCATGGCAGCTTTGGCAACTATGGTTGTTCACTTTTGAGAAGTAATCCACATTCAACCAAGGAATCCATACAATCTAGGTGACATTGTTATTTGATTTGCCTTCATTTTGTGTCATTTAGATAGATTTCTTGAAGGTGGTAGGATTGAGTTTTTGTTGTAAGACTTGATCTTGTTAACCTAATTTTTCCTATTCCACATTCTGGCACGCTCGGTGGGACCCACGTCCTTGATTGATTTTCATTGAAAAGTCTTTTTTTAAGTCTAAGTACGGAATAGTGCAATCGATCGATAGAAAATCACATTCAGTCTGTGGAAAATCACCTTTGAATGACTCTACATCACCTACGGTCTGTGCAAAATCACTTTTGAACAGCTCTGCATCACCTATTGTTTGTGTCTAATTGCCTATGGTTTGTCGGGAGTTACCTCTAGTTGTATTAGGGTTTTACTGATATATTTTTCTTTGCAGGGTTTTTCTCCGATCTTAATTATGTCTGATTTGGGTTGCAAGCTGGTTTATTTGCTAACCCTAACTATTTTTTTTATCCTCATGCTGGTTTATTTGGGGTTGATGTATCTTTTGACCTAAACATATCACATTATTGGGTCTCTTGTGTTTTGGCTGTAGGGTGTAGATTTCATTCAGTAGATCCATCTTTCTGGGTTATCAGGGCCTTATATATATATTCTATGATCATTTGTTTGACTCTGTTATTTAAGTTTTGCAGGTTGGAGATAGTTGAACACCTCTGGACGACTGAAAATTATTTTTGCACAGTGCCTAATCACCTTTGAATCGTCTAGGATCACCTCTAGCTCACACAACATCACTTTTGCATAGCCCAAGATCACTTACGATCGACATAACATTGCCTTTGGTAAAAATCAAGTCACTTTTGATTCTCTGTCAATCACTTTCATCACCTTTAGTCTGAACTGTTGCAATCTTGGTTTCTTTGAATTTAACATCTATTTGTGTAGCCTTTTATCGATTGTCAAAGAAAGGTGGATTTGAAACTACTAACAAATCTATTGCATGTCGATCAGTCAAAGGTTTACCTTGTTTTCACTAATCTAGGAACATTTCATTTGGTGCTTAAAAATAACTTGTTTGCTTTTATTGTTTGCTTTACTGGCTTGCTTGTTGTGTTTCTTGCATTTACATATCTTGCATTAGTAGATCCCTAAGCTAATAACAAAAGTATCCTCTCCCCTTGCCTATCAAATGGATCTTGGGTGCAAGAGAGCTTGTTATTATCTTTAGAGAGGCCTGCCTTGGTGGGAAAAGAGGTACTCACCCCAAGGGAACGACCTCGAGTGGTACCTTCATTTGGTCCACTATATAAAAAAAGGATAAGGTGAAAGCCAAGTCTAACCGGTATTAGCACTTATCGTACAGTGCTAGTTTGAATGAAGGTGTACCTCATGTGTATGAGACTCCTAGTAGTATTGGTTAAAGCTTTAAGTGGTTTGCTAGATGCTCGTAATGTGTTGGTCCCCTAAATCATTACTAGACACCGTTAGATTAGAAGCCCACCCTTTTTTGACCTCGTTGTAGTTTGTTCAAGGCAAGAGGAAGCATAATCCTCTCTAGATTCTCACCATATCGCTCCCTTGCGATGAGACAAAAATCCTTGGCTTAGCATAAATTGCTTGTAGCTTTCCAAGGAGAGGGTGATTGGGTCATCCTTCCAGTCCTAGAGGCCCCTACCTATCCTCTCTTACAAAGATGAAAGTGTACACACCCATTATAGGTGTCCCTATACTTGAGTTGAAGGAGATTCCAAGTTGTGAGCTTGACAAGTTGCCATTCACCTTGACCTTAGGTAGAGTAAGCATTTGTGTTCAAGTGTTTTCAATTTGTGATAAGACCCATGGAAATCTTGGCCTTGAGGGGCTGCTGAAAATACACATTTATGCCAAATCAGTCAAACATTAGCCATTGTGTCTTTGTTGTTTGTTCTCTTGCCAATTACCTATAAAAACAAGTCACTGTCATTGAAACTCACTTTACACAGTCCTTTCACACCTTTGCATCATATCCAGTCACCTTTGAATGATAGAAACTCACCTCTGAGTCATCCTAAATCACCTTTGATCATCATACAATTGCCTTTGAGTTACCCAGAGTCACCTTTGTACCATTCCCAGATCACCTTTGAGTTGTAGAAAATCACCTTTGATCAACATAATCATGCTTTTGAGTTATCCAGAGTCACCTTTGTACCATCCCTAGATCACCTTTGAGCTATAGAAAATTGCCTCTGATCAACAGAATCACACCTTTGGGTTATCCTGAATTGCCTTTGAGCTATCTTGACTTGCCTCTGGTTGGCATAGCCTCACCTCTGGTAATCTACAAACTCTCTCCATTTATCTAGTCCAAAAGCCCATTCCAATCAGTCCTTAGCCTTGTCATGATTTTTCCAAATAGTACACTTATCATCTATAGCTAGTACTCATCTTATTCAACTTGATCACATCATATTTTGGACTCTTTGAGCCCTTGAATTCTCTTGAGACTCTAAAACAACCACTAACATTAGTCAATCAATCAAATCAACATCAGCCTTGATCATCCTTTGGCTTTGGTCACTATCCATCTTTTGATCATATAACAACAATCCTTTTATCCAGCTTAAGAGAGTGGTTCCTTTTGAGTTGGGCTGTATCACCATCATCAATCAATTTGATCTACCCTTAAGTTCACGAGTCTATCTCTTAGGAGATAACCTTATCCAATCAAGCCAATCGAAATCAATCAGACCAATCAATCAATCAATCATCAATCAATCCATCTATCCAAACCAATCAACAATCCAATCAAACAATCAATCCAATCAATTGATCAAGTCAAACTTCAATCAATCAAACCAATCAATCAAAAAACCAATCAATCCAAGAGTCTCAACTTTGTCACACAAGTCCAACAATCTCATCCATCATCAATCAATGCCTCAAACTAGGAGTCAATATAAGGTAGCTATGGAGGCTAACCTAAAAGAATTTCAATATACGCCTCTCAAGGATGCCTCAAAATTCATGACTTGAATGGATGCTAATATCTTTGTACCCAAAGGCTATACTGTCGAACCTTCATCATCAACTCAAACACCACAATATCATTTTACTCAACCTACCTATGAAGAATCTCAAGATGATCTAGAGGATCTAGAAGACTTTGAAGCTTTACAAACTGTAAATAGGCTCTTAAAGTCCAATCTTGATAGATTTCTCTTATAATTAATTCAAGGAGGAGCCAAATTGCCAAGTGACTGACATATCCACAATCAAAAAACAAGATTCAATAAATGATACTATTGTTGCTAGGGAAACCCATAAGGCTATTACTACCATGTCCACCAAACCCACAACATCTACACACAACATCCAAACACCACCTTTGTCTAATCAATCCACCCATCCACTCCATGCATCCTCTACATCAATTGTAACAAGCCAACCAAATGTTCCCACATCAATAGAGGCTTTGTTAACACCATCTTACATGATCAACCTGCATGTGTCATAAGCACCTCAAGTCTCTAATCAAAGTGTGCCACATGTTGACTCATCTCATGTGTCGCATCCCGCTCCATTTTCTTCCATGAATATAACTCCTCCACAAGTGACACAAGCACCTCAAGTTTCTAATCAAAGTGTGTTGCATGTTGAACCATCCCAAGCATCTAATGTGTCTTCACATCTCAATACATCATCTATGAATCTACCTCAAACATCGCATGTGCTATCTAATCCTAACACATCATTTATTGACCAACCTTTCGGATCACAAGCACATTCCAATTCTAATGTATCATATGTTGATCAACTCCTTTCACTTGGACCACAACAATCCAACCCTCACACATCCTATGCCAATCCACCTCCCGTGTCCTAAGTTCCACCAACCTCCAACCAACATATGTCCTACATCAATCCATCCTTTGGTTCACATGTAATACAAACCCAAAACATTAATCCATCACCAAACTCATACACATTGCCATCATTTGATAACCAAGGCCAAAACACATATACCTTGCCATATAATATATCACAACAACATCCTCTAAATCAACCTTCGGTATACCAAATAGCTCACCCAAGCCATCAAAATTCCATGCAGCAACAACAACTATCTACATTTGATTTTGAGCAGTGATTCAATCAGTTACAACAAAACGCCACAGATGAGTATGAGCCAAACAAAGAAGACATTTTCCTTTGAGGAACTATGCCCATATCCTTTTGATAAGTCACTTTAGATGATACCTTTTCCTCCACATTTTGAGATACCACAATTTGAGAAATACAAAGGAAAAGGTGATCAAAATGACCATCTTAGAGCATTTTATGTGGCTTGTCTTGATGTTGCATATAATGACACATATCTTCTACGTCTATTTCCTCAGAGTCTTGGGGAACAAGCTATGGAATGGTTTTTTAACCTACCTCTGAGCATCAAGTATTTCAGAGAGTTGGCAGGAAAATTTGCATCACACTTTTCTTTCAATATAGAAAATGAGATATCCATGAATGATCTTGTCAACAACAAACAACGAAATGGGGAAACCTTCTCATCTTTCATCCAATGATGGTGAAATATGGCTAGTAATCTCCCATGGTAGATGCCTAGGAAACAATAAGTCAACATCTTTGTCCAAAATCTCCATCCCAAACTATCATTTCAATTGTAACTACAAAGTGCCACTACTTTTGATGAAATCATATCCAAGGGAACCAACATTGAAAAAGCTTTAATTGCCAAATGTATAATTAATATTTTCAAGGAAACAAAAGACAATGGACAATCTTCAAGTGATAAATCTGGCTTTTGGAACAAGAATAAAAATGTTGTCAATGATGGCATTGTTAATGCAAAGAATGTTCAAACCATGAAGGCTCCCCTCCATATCCAAGTGGCATCCAAGGGCATACCCTTTATTCCAAAAGACTAAGATAAAAAAATCCATCACCTCGACGCCAATTCACTCCTTTGGGAGAGCCTATTGAATCTGTCTTCAAAAATCTAATACAATCAGGCATGATCATGCTACCTGAAGCTTGACTATATGAAGAACCACAATTTAAACCTAATTGGTATAAAGGCAATGAATACTATGACTATCATAGAGTGAAAGGACATAACACAGTTGGTTGTATAAAATTGAAACATTTGATTTAGAATCTTATTGATCAAGGAGAAATCACTGTTGATCCACCAAAACAGATGACAAATTATGACCTTGATGCTTTCAAGAATCCACTTCCACCACACAATAAAGAAAGTGCCTTTAATACAGGGAAGAATGTCCATTATACCTATGAGTCTACCATTGGACATATTGAACAAGCTCGCATATCTACCATTACTAGAAGAGGAAAAGAACTTGATTGTGTTGTTACCACCCGTCGAGGCCATGTATGCCCAAACTCTGGATACAATATCGTTGATCATCTAGGAAAGACTTGTAGACACCCTAAAATGACCGTGTCATCAAATCACTGGCATTCCGTTATCTGTCTAATCACCTGCATTTCAACGTTAATTAAATAATCTAATTATTTAATTAATTTTCATCAAATTCTTCTAAATCACATATTTTCAACATTAGTTAAATAAATCCTCTTTATTTAATTAATTAAATTAAATTCCTCTATATTCTTCCACAATTAAATAATTTTAATTATTTAATTTGATCATTATCCTCTTTCCAAAAATTAAGTCTACATTAATTAAATAAACCCAATTATTTAATTAATTCAACAAATTCCCTCTTATCTAAAATTAAATAATTATTAAATTATTTAATTAAATCAAAATCATTCTTCCAAAATCATGCACAAACAATTAAATAAATTTATTTATTTAATTTGCTTTCAAATCTTCTAAATTAAATAATTCCAATTATTTAATTATTTCTTCCAAAATATCTTCTTTAAATTTAAATAAATCAATTATTTATTTAAGTTGCTTTTTCTTCTAATTTGAGTCATCTCTAAAATAACTCAAGCTTTTCTTGCTCATCAATTAAATATTTCTATATTTAATAAAGCAAAATATCTTCTTTTCTTATGCAAATCCCTTCTTCTTGTTTTAAATCACTTAACTGATTGCTTTATTCTTTTAATTGATTTATCTCTTCAGTTAACTCATTCTTCTATTCTTGATAACTCCTCTCATGCAAAAGCAAGCAAGACACATGTCTTCTTCTCATTCGTTGCACATTCCTCAACTTATCTCCTCCATTGATTCTTCTGAATTATCTGGACCGTTGATCGATTTTCCTTGAAATCTATATAAACCCCCCTCATCTCCTTCATTATCTCTCTCTCTTCGATTTTATTCTTAGGCATTACTTAACAGAGTTTCAAGCATACAAAACGCGTCGATTGAGCACTATCACGATCTTTTGACATTGATCTCTTGAGCACACCACTTGCTTGTTGCAGCCATGGCTTTGCAACTTCATTGAGCAATCCACATTCAATCCAAAGGAAACAATACAGATTTCAGTAAAAGTCTTTATTTCATTGAGTGATTATTTATGGCTTTTATTTAAATTGGTTTCCTTTATGTTATTGGGTTCTTTGGTTTTATTTAGTCTAGATTTAATCAATTTTTCCTCATACACATTCTGGCACGCTCAGTGGGACCCACTAATTCCTTTGTTTCTTTGAGAAATTTGTTTTTTGAAGTCACAGTATGGGACAGCGCAAACGACACCTCACAGCGCTTCTGGCAGGATCTTTGAGCGCTTCTAGAGGCACCGTTAGGCGCTTTTGAGGTTCTGCAGCGCTTCTGGCTACTTAGAGCAGCGCTCCTGGCATTACAGAATAGCGCTTTCGACAGTATTCTACAGTGCTTTTGGCTAGATTAGGTTTCTGACCTTGTTCACTATTTTATAAGATTTTCACGCCATCTATCTTATTACTTTGTATGACAAGCTGTTGTATTTGTCAGACAAACCTATTTTTTTTGGACATCCTAAGCTGATTTATTTAGGAGTACCTTCAATTTTTGGGTTAATCCTTGGTGTTGTTACAACTTCTGAGTTTTTTTTAATTGCAGAACACAAATCTCTCAGCTACCACTTCTCAGAACAGTCAATCAATCATGGAATTTTACTTTAGATTTGATTATTTTGAAAAAGTTCCCCTTTTTGTGATCTGAGATAGCGCGGCGCTTTTGGTTATATTGTCTCACGCTTTTGGTAACACAGTTCCACGCTTTCGGATATTCTTTAGCGCTTCTGGTATTATTATATTGCGCTTCTGGTCTGCATCACAGCGCCTTCGAAAACACAGTGAAGCACTTCTAGTTAAATTGTTGCGCCTCTGGTAATATTATACAGCACTTTTGGTCTGCAATACAGCGCTCTTGGAAAACAGTAAGTCACTTCTGGTAAGATTGTGCAGCGCTTTTGGTCAAAGTTGATTTTTTTTTGCTAACTTGTGAATTTTTGGTGGAACTAACTCACTTGTTGCAGCTTCTTATTACTCACACAGAGCCAATAGGTGTTTTTCATAACATGTTCATGCAGGATGAGCATTGAAGACCTCTTTGATTTATCTCACTAAGTCTTAGAAACACATTGCATGCTTAAAAGGATAATTGAACAAATCTTTTCTTGCAATCTAAGTCTTAGGAACATACTACTTTTCTTAAGGGACAATGGACATGTATGAACAAACACCTCAATTTTCTAAAGGACAATGGACATGAATGCCAAACACTTCATTTCATAAGGGACAATTTACAACTACAATCGTGTGTGTGCATAGCTTAGTGGCACCTTATTTTTCTTATAACGGGACAATTGAACCTTTGTTTGACGTGCTTGCTCTTACTTTTTTTGTACTTCCTTTAGAAGGGCCTGCTTTTGGATTGCGCTTCATCCAAAAGGGACGACCCTAAGCGGAGTTTTCCTTTGAACCGCTATATAAAAGGGATAAGGCGAAAGCCAAGTCCTAACCGACGTCAGCCTTACCTTGTGGTGCCAAACTGAAAAGAGGTGTACTAGCTCTTTGTGGAAACGATTTTCACATTGAGCGAAGTGTTTGAAACTCTTAGTAGGATTGGTTAAAGCTTTTAGTAGCTTGTCGCATTGCTCATAAGGCATTGGTCCCTCAAAGTCACTAAGAACCAATTTAGATAGAGACTACACGACCTACCTCCGAACATTGCGGTAATCATCAGTGCAAGGGAAATCGATTTAAACCCTTAAGATACTCACCATTGGCTCCCTTGAGAAGAGATAGTAGTCCCTTGGACATAAAGCTCTTGTGACCTACTTGAGCTTTCCAAGGGGAGGGTGAGATATCCCTACCTATCGTCTCTCGCAAAGATACTAAATATCCGACACCTTTATGGAATGATATTTTTATCGACGGAGTATTAAGCTGTGAGCTGATCTACTGCAGTGAAACCTTGTCTCTAGGGATAAAAAGTGTTTGTTATTGATTGCAACTGTATTAGACTTGTGGAAACATTGGGCTTGTTTGGAGCCTTGAACATACACTATCTGTTGTGTCAGTCCTTGTACCTTTTTTGACCACTTGTTTGCTGTGTTTTCTCTTGCCAAACCAATCCAATCAGAAACAAAAAAATCTTGCCTTTGAAAAACATCAGACACTACTTCAGCGCCCCTGGTATTACAGCAGCTCACCTTTGGTAATACAGTAGATTGCCTTTGGTCAGCAGTAACCCGCCTCTAGCAAAACTCTACTTCAGCACCCTTGGTATAACAGTAGCTCACTTTTGGTCACTGTAGCTCGTCTTTGGCATAGCAGTAACTCGCTATTGGTAGCTCAGTCCGTCGCCTCTGGCCCACAGTAGCACGCTTTTGGTAGCACAGTCCTGCGCCTCTGGTCAAATAGTATAGCGCTTTTGGTCCAGTACTTTGTGCATCAGAGTTTGTCTGTTTCTTCAAAGCATCTCACAGATTCCTAGCATTACATTGTATCCTAAGTGTATCCCATGGTCACCACTAGGCTACAGCAAACCATGAAATCTAGGCAAGTTGTCCCTAAGAAGCACAAGTCACCCCCTCGCACACCACAATCCGGTCGTCTCAACATTACTCCCAAGGTGACTCCTAGTACACCCGCGGCAAAACCAAACATCTCTCCAAACATGCCGCACATAGATGAACCAAGCAATCCTCATGAGGATAGAACCCCTTTGCTAAATGCACCTTAGTATACCACAGGCTTGCCTCCGGATTTTGTCCCACAAGGTTATATCTTAGATCAAACCCCATCTCAAGAAGAGCGACACTTTGAAATAGGTCAATCCTCTCAAGAAGATGGGCAAGATCTTGATGAATTTATACAAGATCCTAGAGCTATAGCTGCCTTTGATAAAATCCTTAGTGAGAACCAGGATCATTTCTTTCGCTTGCTTGCAAAGCAAGGCGCCAAGTTACCTCAAGATTTTGATGTGTCCACTCTCAAATAGAGCACCAACACCCAAGAAGCCATACAAGCGGTGCAAACCATGTCCATGGTAACTACGCCCTTACCTACTCAAGGCTCGCAGTATAGGAATCTCCTTTTCCAAAATCCAACAGAGGAGAGGCCCATATCACTGCTTTTGACTCCTATGGAGATCTATCAAAACCAACAAGAAACTCTCCAACGTCAAGTAGAGTTAGCTAAGCAAGCCACCTTAGCACGGTCGAATGTGCAACCACCTCCTAAAGTGTCCACCCCAATCGCAAGTGGAATCTTGGTTACCCCATCACGCGTAGGTTTCCCACCCAATTACAATCCGGGGAACACTTATGTAGCCATGCAACAAGGGTCTCAACAAATGCCACCTCCTATATCATCATACCTGCATGTCTCTCAACCAATTAGAGTCACGCAGCCCCAACCACAACATTCTTCTACTCTCATCCTCAAGCAACCCCAACTGTCGCAAATCACTTCTACCTATGTTCCTCCACCACAACATTCTTCTACTCTCATCTTCAATCAACCCCAACTGTCGCAAATCACTTCTACCTATGTTCCTCCTCCACAACATTCATCCTCACTCAACTTCTTTCATACATTGCCTAGCCACTCTCAACATTCCCAACATCAGGTTTCCCAAAGCTATGTGCCACCATCACAACCTAATCAAACGCACTTTAGCTTTCCTCCCCCCAATACTTTTCTTCAACCATCGCAAAGCCAACATTCTTACCTAGCGCCACCTCCACCTCTGCCTAATCAAGGCCTCCAATTCCAACCCAATCTGAACCAATCGTACAATTCATACAATCCCAATCAATCTTACGACCCTTATAATACCAGTACGCATGGCTTACACTATAATCTTCCATATGGGCAACACCAACCACTTTTTGGACAATAGGAGATGTTACCAACCCCTCCCACGACTATGGAACTAAAGATTGTAGAGGTGCAACAACAGCTATCTGATCTTATGTTTGGCCACACCAAAAAGACCTTCTCTTTAGAGGAAGTGTGCCCTTATCCTTTTGATCAGTCGTTACCAATGATCCCTTTTCCTCAAAATTTCACTATTCCCAAGTTCGATAAGTACAAAGGAAAAGGTGACCCAAAAGACCATCTTAGGGAATTCTATCTTGCTTGCTTCGAGGTCTCTCACAACGACACATATCTCATGCGTATTTTTCCTCACAGTCTTGGAGGTCAAGCAATAGAATGGTTCTCACACTTACCTACAGGTATCAAGTCTTTCAACGAGCTAGCAGAAAAGTTTGCCACCCATTTTTCTTACAACGCAGAGCATGAGATTTCCATGATGGACCTATGCAACAATAAACAGAAAAATGGTGAAACTTTCATTTCTTTCCTTCAACGATGGAGACAAATGGCTAGTGAATTCCCTTTCAAGATTCTGGAGAAGCAGCTTGTTAGCATATTTGTGCAGAACCTCAACCAAGAGTTAGGTTTCCATTTACAAATTCTTAGCGCTACAACCTTCGATGAAATCACATACAAGGGTATTAACATTGAGAAGACCCTCATTGCTAAGGGTGTGGTCAAAATCTTTAAGGAGACAAAAGATAGCACTTCTCATCAACAATCGAACGATAAACCCAAATATTGGAACAAGAACAAAAATGTGGTCAATGATGGGGTGGTCGATACTAAGCATGTCCAAACATTGCAAACACCGCTGTAGCTCTCCAAACCAAGTCAAGCTCCACCTCAACAACAACAGCAACAAAGGCAGCCTTATCCCAACCAACAGCAACGACAACAAGAGCGGCCCCAACAAGATTACCCTCCGCGACGTTAATTCACTCCTTTGGGAGTACCCATCGAATCGGTCTTACAGCAGGCTTTGCAGAAAGGGCTCATCACCTTACCTGATGCTCCCCCATATGGAGAACCTGTCTACAAAACTGCACGTTACAGAGACAACGAGTATTGTGAGTTCCATAGGAGCAAAGGTCATCGAACTACGTCTTGCATGAAGCTTAAGCACCTCATCCAAAACCTCATCGACGGTAATCAAATCACTTCTGAGGATGAATCACCAGCGCAACACACGAACAAAGATCTCGATATGTACAAGGAACCATTCCCTCATCACGGTCCACCTCCTCCTCAGGATAGAGGTAAAGGTATCAATCACGCTTCCACGTCTTTCGATTCCATTGTAGGTCATTTTGAAGAGAGTCGAGTGTCTACCCTCACCATCAAAGGCAAATCTACAGATTGTGCTATTACTACTCGTCGAGGTCATGTCACCATCCATGCACCTACACCTAGGCTTCCGGTTCAGTCTGATTATAATCTTGTCGAACATCTAGGGAGAACACCAGCACAGATCTCTATTTTGGACCTTCTACGGTCATCACCTGCACATAGTGTGGTGTTAGAAAAAGCCCTCCAAGAGTCTTCCGTTCCTAACAACATAGTAGTCGCAGATTTCCAAGCTATAGTGGGTAATATTGCTTCGCCTTACAACGTGGTCTTCTCTAAGAAAGACCTCCCCTCCCATGATCCTTGTCACAACGATGCCCTTCATATTGAAGTGCTCATCCATAAGCGCAAAATCAAACGTATACTCATAGATGGTGGTGCTGGTCTCAACATCTGTTCTTTAAAGTTACTAAAGCAATTGGGATACTCTAAGGATCACGTCAACACTGATCATAGTATTACAATCAAGGGGTATGATGATGCAGAACGCCATTCAGAAGGTGTTATTCACTTGCCTATACAGCTGGGCCTCGTTATGCTTGAAACCAGGTGTCAAGTTCTTGATATTGAGCTGCCCTACAACATTATTCTAGGCCGCCCATGGATCCATGCAATGAAAGCTATTCCCTCCACGTACCATCAGTCCCTCAAGTTCCCATACAATGGTATGGAGATCACCATCCCAGACGATCCTAATCCTTTTGAATTTTGCCGTGTCTTACAAGGAAGCTATAAAAATTGCAACCAAGGGCCTAAAAATGACAAAGCCCTTGAATCCCCTCTCTATGTTGACCCTGAAACTCTCACGCAAGCCTCTACAAGTGAACCTACACCCCTCCCCAAAATCACAGCTCGCATCCGAGATATAGGCTTTGGCACTTATGATATCTCAGAATCTTGTTGTGTAGGGCAGATGCCTTTATCTCCAAAATCTTACGGCAAACCACCCATTGCCAAAGTAACCAAAAAAGCAGCTATTCCTCCCCCAACATTCCTAACCCAATTCCAACACGGACAGTTACTGGAAGAGGAAACTATTGAGGACATCTCTTCTTGGCTCTACAAGGAGAAAGAACCAGTCACAATACCAGTCAAGCAATATGGCAATGGCTTAAGGATAGTGAAAAATATGGGCTATAAAGGCAAAGGTGGCCTTGGGAAACAGAATCAAGGTACTATGGAACCCATTCTGGTAACAAAGAAGCTAGACAAGAAGGGATTAGGATTTGGTAAGAAGGTACCACGCGCCTTGGATATCGAGTATATCCTCGACGAGGTAGCTGACACTTTTCCCGCCGATACAACGTCTATAGAGGATATCATCGATGACTCTTCCCTCCACATGACCAATCTATTCGCTGAATCCTCCATTTTTACACTATCCTCCGTATCCTTAACTTCCACCACCAGCACCCAGAATGTCACACTTGTCTACCCTGAGCTTATCGATTGGGACCAACAAGGGGCCCCCGTTATAGATGTATTTCAGAATGACGAGGCTTTAGCTGAGTTCATGGGACTTAGGTAAGGTATCCCTCTTGGCGATCACAAAGCAGGTTTTGTAATGGAATTAGAGCCCACGGCTTATTTTGGTGAGAATGCCAAATCCTCCAGTCGCAAAAGTGCAAATAAAGAAAGATCTCTAGGTGAAAACCACATGGTGGCACCTCCTGATCATAAAATAGTAAAAACAAAGGACGTATCCAAAGGTGAAAACCCAACTGTGGCACCTGAGGATGGAGGATTTGACCTTCCCTTACCATCTAAATATCAAGAGAAATCAGCTCTCCTAGTGGAAGATTCTACAGAGATCAACCTAGGCACAGAACAGAATCCAAAGACAACATTCCTAGCAGCATCCTTATCTATCACAGAGCACAGAAATCTTAACAGCTTCTTCTTGTAATGAACCATCAACTTTGCATGGAGCTATGTAGATATGCCAAGGCTAGACGCTAAGCTGGTAGTTCATTATCTCACAGTTGATCCCAAAGTGAAACCAGTCAAACAGAAGTTGAGAAAAATGCACCCACAGATAGCTCTCTTGGTGAAGGTGGAAATACAAAAGTTGTTAGACGCAAAGTTTATACGACCCATTGACTATTCAGATTGGGTCTCAAACATTGTACCTGTGTCTAAACCTAATGGGCACATCCGCATGTGTAATGATTTCAGAGATCTCAACAAGGCATGTCCTAAAGATGACTTTCCACTACCCAACATTGACATTATAGTGGACTTGACAGCAGGTCACGAGATGCTTTCTCTCATGGATGGATTCTCGGGTTATAATCAGATAAGGATAGCTGAAGAAGACCAACATAAAACAACCTTTACTTGTCCTTGGGGCAATTATTGTTGGTGTGTCATGCCGTTTGGTCTAAAGAATGCAGGAGCAACCTATCAGAGAGCAATGACAGTGATCTTCCACGATCTGTTTCATCACATCATGGAAGACTATGTTGATGATATACTAGCTAAATCTTCTCGGGCGGATCACATACAAGTCCTAGGATAGATCTTTGATAGGCTGGAAAAATACCAAGTAAGACTCAATCCAAAGAAGTGTGTATTCGGTGTAACATCAGGAAAGCTGTTGGGATACATCGTATCTCGTAGAGGCATCGAAGTAGATCCAGCAAAAGTAAAGGCTATAGTGGAGATGCCTCCACCAAAGAACCTAAAAGCATTAAGGAGCCTCCAAGGAAGGTTGTAGTCCATCAGGCGTTTTATCTCACAGCTAGCAGATAAATGTCAACCCTTTCAGCACTTACTCCGAAAGGATGTCTCGTTTCGATGGGACAATAAGTGTCAGGCAGCGTTTGATCAACTTAAAGAGTATCTAGCTACACCTCCTGTATTGGTTCCACCAGTTGCGGACAAACCTTTGATCTTATACATCTCCACTACAAATTCAGCCCTAGGGGCCCTGCTAGCACAGAATGATGACACAGGAAAGGAGCATGCAATTTATTACATCAGTAGAACCTTGGTGGGATATGAGCTCAATTATTCACCAATGGAAAGGGCTTGTTTAGCAGTAGTGTTCGCCTCCCAAAAGTTGCGGCATTACATGTTGAACCAACATACAAATCTGATAGCCAAGATTTATCCCTTGAAGTATCTACTAGCAAAAGCCGCTCTCACAGGCAGACTAGCTAAATGGGTTATGATCCTTAGTGAGTTCGACATTGAGTACACAGATCGTAAGGCAATCAAAGGACAAGCCCTCGCGGATCAACTAGCAGAAGCACCTATGAAAGATACACATCCTATGGTAGCAGACTTTCCTGATGAGAATCTCTTCACTCTTTCCAACTCCATAACATGGAAGTTGTACTTTGATGGTTCTTACACACAGCATGGATCAGGAGCCGGCATCTTGTTTATTACACCTCAAAATGACTACATTCCAAAATCATATCGGCTGGCATTCCCTTGCACCAACAACATAGCCGAGTATGAAGCACTCCTTATAGGTCTCAATATAGCAGTTCAATGGGACATCACAGAATTACAAGTATATGGAGACTCACAGCTAGTCATTCGCCAAGTCACGGATGAATACCAAACAAAGGATGAAAAGTTGGTCCCCTACAAGCAACTAGTGGATGCCTACAAACCACACTTTTCTAGCATCACATTTGAGCAAATTCCAAGAGAGCATAACAAAGCTGCAGATTCTATGGCTTCTGTAGGGTCACTGATTGACATGCCTGCTAATACACAAAAGTGTGAATTCTTGATCGAGCAATTGTTGATGTTCCTGTTACTGAAATCATCTGCGAACTTGTTGGTCCCAATTCCCCATGGTACGAAGATATCTATGAATACCTCAAGAACAATACCTTTCCCCCTGACCTATCATCCACCCAACGCAAAACCTTTATCCGTCGATCCTCTCGTTACATCATTCTGGGTGATACACTATATCGCCGGAGTCTCGATGGTATCCTCTTACGATGTCTTAACGCGGAAGAAGCTGAAGCTACCTTACGAGACATACACGAAGGTGTCTGTGGCGCACATTCTACCGGTCCTAATCTTGCTAAGAAGATACTCAGAACAGGTTATTACTGGCCTACAATAGAGCAAGATGCTGCACAGTTTGCTAAGAAGTGTCTACAATGTCAGCAGCATGGAGATCTGATTCACGTACCAGCTCATGAATTACAACCTGTGACAACTCCATGGCCTTTTTCTCAATGGGGTCTCGACCTCGTAGGACAAATCCACCCTTCCTCCTCAAATGGCCACAAGTTTATCATTACCGCCACTGAGTATTTCACGAAGTGGGTGGAAGCCATTCCTATGACCTATATCACCGGTAAGCAAATAGCCAAGTTTATTCTAAACTACCTCATATGCCGGTATGGTATTCCTCAAGCCATTGTCACTGATAATGGGAGACCATTCAAGAACCAAGATGTCTGTGCCTTGTGCACACAATACAATATCCAACATCGCTTTTCAACTCCCTACTATCCGCAGAGTAACGGCCAAGCTGAGGCTTCCAATAAAACCATTCTCAAAATCCTCAAGAAAACGATCAATGAAGCTGGTCGTGATTGGCACTTGCAACTCAATCCCGCCCTATGGGCCTACTACACTAGTATCAGAACACCAACTGGTGCCACACCCTATGCCTTGGTCTTTGGCTCTGAAGCCATCCTACCTATAGAGGTCGAGATCCCATCCCTCAGAGTATCCATGCAGGACCTGATCAGCGGAGATGAGTATCGCACTTCCAGATTAGCTGAGCTTGAACTACTAGATGAGAGGCGCCTTGCTGCACTTAATCATCTCCATGTCTATCAAAACTGCCTCCGGCGTAATTACAACAAAAAGATCAAAGAAAGACGATTTCAAGTTGGTGATCTTGTACTTAAGGAGAATCAGAGAAATCAAGCAGATCGAGAGAAGAAGGGTAAGTTTGAGCCTAACTGGTTAGGTCCCTTTATTGTGATAGCAGCATATGGATCAGGAGCTTATACTTTAGCTACACCTGACAGCATTCCTCTGGATGAGCCACTTAACAGTGTCCATCTCAAGAAGTTCTATGCCTGATCCTCAGAGTATTCCAAAAATATATATATATATCAAAAAAATAAAAAAACAAAAAAAAAAAATCCGTCCTCTGGTGAAAACCTGGCAAACAAGCACCTTGGATAAGTACCATAGTGAAAACCTGGCAAACGGGTGCTATGTGTAGAGTCAGCATCCATCATCTATCGAGTCCTATCCACTCCTTGTCCAGTTCGCAACAACACGCTTCATCCATCCATCCATAATAAAACCATTGACTTTGTTTGCCTTTCTATATCTAGTATAGCTTAGAAATTGGTCAATGTCCATCATCGTCTTCCCATGTCTTGATCTGTGTCTACAGTTAACACTGTCTTGTCCTAGGTCAAAGCTTTCTGTGTCTGCTTCGGCAATCACCCCTACAGTTTCCTCTACCAGAATGGGGGCAATTCTTTCCTTAACTTAGGTCTAGGATTGGTTCCTTGTTCTTGGTTCACAGCGCATACTTTGATCTTTTCTCATTTCCACAGGTAACACCCTTTAACGGACACAGAGTTCCTACGATAAGGCTGTTATCTTCTCAACGCTTTTCCCCCTTCATCACATCCACCAGAACTACATATTATCATCTTCTCAGTCTTAAAGTACCTTGATCCCATGGATATGGGTATGTAGGCAGTCTGGAATACGAAGGAAGTATCCAGTACTCAGGTACATAAGATCACCTCTTCTCCACACTTTTCCCACATCATCACATCCACCAGAACTACATATCATCTCTTCTCAATCTTAAGGTACCTTGATCCCATGGATATGGGTATGTAGGCAATCTGGAATACAAAGGAAGTATCCAATACTCAGGTACATAAGATCCCCTCCTTTCACCTTGACCCATTCATCACTCTATCCAGAACTACATATTTATCACGTTCATCTTCCATCGTAAGTGTGCCTTGATCCCGTGGATACAGGGTATGTAGGCAGTCTGGAATATGAAGGATGTATCCAGTACTCAGGCACACACAATCCATCATTCTCCACCCGTCCCAATCCATTAGCATTCCATCCTTCTAGTCTTCCATTTGTCAAAATCCATTCGCCTCGACTTGACTAACTCAAGCAGCAAGCTAGCACATCCTTTCAAAGCAAAAGTCCTTAACAAACTTGAAGCAAAGCAGCTTCCTTCCAGAGTCATCTACTGTCCTGCATACCGATTGCCAACATCAGCTAAGTACTGCTTAACCAAGCCCTAGATCCACAAGCTTGTCTTCTGCGAAGTGTTCCATTGTCGAGACCAACACACGCGTCTCCTGCGACATGTGGCATTTCCTGTAGTGAGACATTGTCTTTTTAGGTAGATAGCACCCTTTAACGGACACAGATTTCCTACGATAAGGCTGTTATCTTTCCTATCCAATCTATCCTAAGCAACCTCTTTGGCAAGAGAATATGTTGGCTGTATGTTTACTTTGTAAGTCAGTCAATTTGTGTTATGGTTTATCTTTTGTTCCTTATCCGTTACCTATTCAAGGCTACCTTGATTTATCTATACTCTTGGTATGTTGCGATGCAGTACAGATTAGGGGCATAGTCATTGCTTGTGTGTGCCATGTCTGAGGAATGATCTTTAGCATCTTTCTTAGCATCATATTTATCTTGTGTGTGTTACGACCTAGCATCTTACATATTAATATTCTTCTTGCATTTACATGTATTGGAGTGTATTTTATGTTCAAGACTATGGCTCATTCACATATACCTACAAGGTTATATTATGTCTAAGGGATCTAAGTTCAAACCGCTTGCTTGCAGAGTCAACGTACACGCACTCGGATATTACAGCACCTTGGTCTTTTATACTTTGGTGGCAAACTATCCACATGCTATATCAAAAATAAGGATTGCTCTTTATATACAAATGTGAAACCATTGCAACAAGCTCATCCATTTACACCATCCATTTTTCCATGGCCTTATATAGTTTTCCAGCAAAGATCGATCAACAGTCTTTCTCTCATGTTCTCTTCTATCTCCTTTCTTCTATCTATCATCAACCCAACTTCGCCTATCTCCAACAAATCTTCTAGTCGAGCGTCAACACAGTTCTTCTATCACTTCCCTATCTTTCCTCTCGAGGGGGCACCCTACGCCAGCTACGCTGGGGCAACTACCTATACTGGGGCATCAAAAATAGTATCGCGTCTTCGACAATTAATTTCTTTGACGCAACGCTACAAGCTGCATTGCATCAAAGAGGGGCAAAATGTAGACACCCTAAAATGACCGTGTCGTCAAATCACTGGCATTCCGTTATCTGTCTAATCACCTGCATTTCAATGTTAATTAAATAATCTAATTATTTAATTAATTTTCATCAAATTCTTCTAAATCACATATTTTCAACATTAATTAAATAAATCCTCTTTATTTAATTAATTAAATTAAATTCCTCTATATTCTTCCACAATTAAATAATTTTAATTATTTAATTTGATCATTATCCTCTTTCCAAAAATTAAGTCTACATTAATTAAATAAACCCAATTATTTAATTAATTCAACAAATTCCCTCTTATCTAAAATTAAATAATTCTTAAATTATTTAATTAAATCAAAATCATTCTTCCAAAATCATGCACAAACAATTAAATAAATTTATTTATTTAATTTGCTTTCAAATCTTCTAAATTAAATAATTCCAATTATTTAATTATTTCTTCCAAAATATCTTCTCTAAATTTAAATAAATCAATTATTTATTTAAGTTGCTTTTTCTTCTAATTTGAGTCATCTCTAAAATAACTCAAGCTTTTCTTTCTCATCAATTAAATATTTCTATATTTAATAAAGCAAAATATCTTCTTTTCTCATGCAAATCCCTTCTTCTTGTTTTAAATCACTTAACTGATTGCTTTATTCTTTTAATTGATTTATCTCTTTAGTTAACTCATTCTTCTATTCTTGATAACTCCTCTCATGCAAAAGCAAGCAAGACACATGTCTTCTTCTCATTCGTTGCACATTCCTCAACTTATCTCCTCCATTGATTCTTCTGAATTATCTGGACCGTTGATCGATTTTCCTTGAAATCTATATAAACCCCCCTCATCTCCTTCATTATCTCTCTCTCTTCAATTTTATTCTCAGACATTACTTAATAGAGCTTCGAGCATACAAAACGCGTCGATTGAGCACTATCACGATCTTTTGACATTGATCTCTTGAGCACACCACTTGCTTGTTGCAGCCATGGCTTTGCAACTTCATTGAGCAATCCACATTCAATCCAAAGGAAACAACACAGATTTCGGTAAAAGTCTTTATTTCATTGAGTGATTATTTATGGCTTTTATTTAAATTGGTTTCCTTTATGTTATTGGGTTCTTTGGTTTTATTTAGTCTAGATTTAATCAATTTTTCCTCATACACAAGACTCCTACTCATGTTTCCATTTTGGAATTATTGCATATATCACCTGCCCATAAATCTATCTTAGATAAAGCTTTACAAGAGTCGTCAGTACCCAAGGATATTGATACTAGACAATTCCAAGCCATGGTAGCAAGTATTGCATCACCTTATTGTTTGACTTTCTCTGACAAATACCTTTCATCATCCAATCCATCCCACAATGATGCTCTCCATATCAAAGTCTACATAAACCAACGCTAAGTCAAATGAATACTAATAGATGGTGGAGCTAGGTTAAATATATGTTCTCTAAAGCTTATAAAACAACTAGGATATTCTGAGGATCGCATTGACACTACCAAGAGCATAACTATCAAAGCATATGATGATGCAGAGAGAGAATTTGAAGAAAATGTTCATCTACCTATTAGGGTTGATCCTATTACTATTGATACCTGTTGTTAATTCCTAGACATTGAATTGCCTTAAAACATGTTAGGTCTCAAAAATGCAGGTTGCTAATCCTAAGAAAATGCCAGGCTCTATGTTTAGACTCGCAACATTTTTGAACTAACGCGATGGAATCAACCTTTAGGGTTTGATGATTCCCTGCACTTTAGGTCCTGCTACACCTAGGTGGGTGAACCTTGGGAATTAAAGCAGACTAAATGTAAATGTATTGACTAATTAAATCTATCTACAGTGGCATATCATGTAGGATAGATGAAAGCTTGCTAACTAATTCTAAGATCTAATGAATGGTTGGTATAAATTGTATAAGCAATATCAAGGTGAATTTTATGATTGTGCAAATAAAAGGATTTAAATGATGAATAGAAATAAGACCAGTGCCTTGTTGGGTAAACAGAGTCAAATGAAGGACTAAGACTAGTGGCTTATAGTGGGCAATAATTCTAACTGTTTGGCACAATATTTAGTTTATAACTTGTATAAACGTGCAAGGAGATGACTGACAAAGTCTTCTTAATAATCCAATTAATACAATCAGATTTCTTGTTATTCACCAGAAGGTAATTTAATCCTTTCTTGAAGGAACCAATTGAATGAAATATGCAAGAATAACAGATAATATTAACTTGGAGACAGAATGGCAATCCTAATTATATGGTTCTTCTTAGTAATCCAAACTAACACTTCCAGGTTACTGTGACTGATCAGAAGGATTTTAATTCCTATAATGGACACCAATTAATCAAATCACACAACTACAGCAAATGTGCACTGACAGATTAAATATATACTTGATATATTAATCTGAATAACAAGGAAATTACAGGATTGGAGACAACCACACAATTGAGTAACTTTAACAAACAATTGATGCTAGAATAAAACCATAAGATCAGAGAACTCCAATTTACTTCTTCAATAATATACTTGCAACATGGTCTTTTGGAAACATTGTAAATTGTATGTATTATATTCTACTGCTGATGATAATTCAGCATCAAATGTTTGAACTTATATAGAAATGCTTGTGAAGAGACATAACTCTTCAAGAAATCTTTTGGGAATTAACAAACATAACAACAATAAAATAACCATGCTTATGCTCTATTCAACCACAAGTATAATTTAGCAATGTGGTCTAAGTACTCCTGGCTACGATGTGAATCGGTAAATTCAATGGCATTCCTTGTAATCACATCCATCGTAACCATCTTCTCCAAATGCTTGCGGGCTTCCCTGGATGCAAAGTCTTTGTCCTTAAGAGCTCCTAAAGCTTCATGTAGTATTGCTTGACAGTCTCTGCTCCATTCTTCTTTGCTCTTTAATTCTTTATCACTTTTGAACAATGTGGGCACTCCTGCTTTTGAAGCTTCAGCACATTCTTTGGCATCAGTCTTAAGTTGATCATAATACTTCTAATGTTGCTCGATCAACTCTTTTGCATTAGAGGCACCTCGAATGTCAGAAGTATCTTTACCCTGTGTCTAATTTAATTTCTCCTGCAACCTTTTTTCAAGCCTCTCATGTTCTTGGATTGTTTTATGATTTTGAGAATAATTATCCCAAAATTGGTTTAGCCAATGCATCATGTTGGCATGCCTATTCTGGAGTACTGTGACAAGTGTATCTAGCTAAATTTGAACTACTTGATCTATGGAAAGTGGTTGGGCACTCTATGAACTTTCACCCTGGGTTAGCCTCTTTATTGATCCCCTGAAGGTGCTTTTAACAACATCTTTCAAATAATCATTCTCTTTTGTCAACCTCTCAGAACTTAGTTTGTATGCATCTCTTTCCTTAATTAACATCAGAGCCTGTGCCTTATTCATCTTTGCAACATTGATGGCAATGTTTGCAATGATCAAGGGGTCAGTCTCCCCTGCCTTCAAAGTCATGACATGGCCAAAAGTCTTCTCAGTGTCTATAATAGCTGTCTTTTTGTGGGGAGGATACAGGGCCCATATCATTAATGAATTTTCATCATTATTATATTTTGTGCCCATATATACTTCATTAACACCTTCTGGAGTGAGCTTGTATCTATCATCTGTATTATTCAGAAAACTATCAAATACTAGAGCAAAATGTAAATCAAGGCCAGGAAAGATCATAACCCCTACTTCTTTGAGCAACTGCCTACCCTTACTAGGGGTCATATCTTGTAATTCGTTATCCACAGTTGCTTTCAACCTATCAAGTAATTGTCTCTCATTGTTGGCAGAGACATCATCAACTGACTCTTTGATTTCTTTCCCTTTGCACTTATACAAAAATGATTTGAACTCTTTAGAATGAATGAATTTGTCATCAGAAATAAAAGAATCATATGCTATTTGTCTTGGGTCTTCATCAGTAGACCCCTCCTCATCATGTACTATGACAGGAGACTGATATTTTTGCATCTTTCTTTTGGACATTTTCATTGTTTGTTCATGTGGTTCCTCTTGCCCTACAGGTTCTTCATCACCAGAGGATAATACCTCAATCTCTGCCAGCTACTTCCTTTTCTCATCTAGGTCTCTGTTATATTGTTCCACCACCAATTCCACCTCACCCTCTCCCAGATTTCTGATGACATCATCATGTGGATAGGGGACATGTGTGTACCCACTGAGGTTTTGCTTCCTCTAAGCAAGGTCAATAAAACCTTCAGGATCAAACCCTTTCCTTACCTCAGCACACCTCATGTTATAGTGCATCAGTTTATCCAAGATGAGATTATAACCTTCCTTGGAAACCAGAGTGAAATCTCCAAAACACAAAGTACTAGGCATAAAAGACTATTTGTCATGGGAGCTTAGATGCATCACATTAGAATAGTGCATTTGCCTAACTATTTCTAGGTAGGCAATTCTGTCAGGAACAGTCTTAGGCAAGATAAAGGGGGTATCCTCAAAACCATACACCCTAATCATGGTGGCATCTTCAAAATAGTACCAATCTCCCTAGTTGTGAGTAACAGTAGGAGGACCACCAAAATCATTTTGTCTAAGGAAACTCTTTTTTTCATTTGAGATTGAATACTCACAGGGATGACCAAAATATCTATATAATACTTTCACACAATATTCTTCAAACTGTACATAACTAGAATGGGCATATCTGCTATCCCATATTCTGGGCCACATCTGTACTGGTAACTTCTGTCCCTTTTGGTCTGCCGAAACAATTTTAAATTCATTTGGCCATAACCCCACTTCCTGGCCATAATAGAGCACCATGTGCATAAGAAGTGAGTAATGTTCAAAGGAAACTGTTGGGGCATTGTTCCTTATTGCAGCCAGACCAGAGTCAATTCTATTAAAAATATAAGCAACATAATCAAAGTGTCTTGCATTTTGGAATTGAATGTCAGTAGCTATGACCATTAGAGGAATTGTCATAAAGTCAGGAACCTCTGATCCTAGGACCTGGCCCACGGAGTAGTAAGTATATTGTATGTAGGGTTCAAACAATGACCCATGAAATGGAGGGCCATCATTCTCACTGAGGAGCACTATTTCTCCCTCTACTATGTAGTATCCATTCTCCAGTATTCCTTTTCCAAATCCTCATAAACAATGGGGACAGTGCATAAATCATCCAAGTCAAAAACCTTATAGATTGCATTCTTTGACAAGTATATAACAGGCTCCCCTTGTGGGTTGCATATAGCCTTAAGACTTGGGTTATACTGTTTAGCAAGAAGTTGGAAGAGTTCAACATTCAGAAACACATCAGGCACAACTAATTTACCCAAATTCAAATGCTATGTTTTTGATACTGGAGAATTCCTAAATCTTCTGTTGTAATGGAATTTGAAAAGTTTATAGCCTCTAATTGGAGTCCAAATGTTCCTGAGGTATTTACATTTGTCCTCTAACTTCTCCACCTTCGCCCTAAGTTGTGTAGATCTTTGGGCTTTGGGAGTTGATCCTGGTAGTTGATCAATCAAGTCTTGGTTTAGTTTTCTATCCTTTGTTTTCTCTTCAGGGGTTTTATCAATTTTCTATTTTTTAGGTTTACTTGTATCGCCTTGTGATTTTCTGCCCTTTCCTTTCCCCATAGTCTCCATTTACAATCCTTGATAGAAAAATTCAAATTTATAGGCTATAGCACATAAGTTATATGTATGTACCTATTATCGATGGCTCTGATTGAATTCCCCTATTTTACGCTTCAAGTCCCCCCCTGCAGGCTCTTCTCAAACAATTCTGTTGAGTTTAATTGCAATGAGTTCGAATGTTACCTCAGAGGATTTCTTTGCCATCTACAATTAATTTTTTGAGGAATTCAATTCTCTTGATCATTGTGAAATGTCACATCATCATAAATCCTTTCATCGGCATGATTTTCATAATGTCTGGGCGATTTTAATATCTCCTTATGGCACGAACGTTTGTTCATAGATCAATCGTTGTAACCCTTCAATTGTCTCCTCGACGTTATATTTCATTTGTGAAATCGTATCAGTAAGAGATTTCCACACCTTACCTGATGTGGAAGTGGGCATAGTTTCCATCGGCATGACCTCTTTCATTGCTGTGTGATTAATACTCTTCCCCGATGTCTCAAGTGTCACTGATATGGCTATCGGTGAGAGTCTCGTCGATGAATGTGACTATCATTGTCATCGGGGTAATCTATGTCATTGAGATAACATATTTATGTTTACCCAATCGTAGTCGTCTCCTCGATAGCCTTTTATATCTTGGATCGGAAAGACTTTCATATTATGTTACCGACATTGTTGTGAGAATTGCTTCGTCTAGACTTGTAAACCTTGTTCCGATTCATTTTCTTTTGCTAATGGTTATACATATCGGCATGACCTATACCGAAAACACCTTTTGTTATTCGCTAAGACATCAGAGTATTGAAGACTTATTAATCTTTCATTCTGATGTTCATCTCCTGCCGATGACCACTATTTCCTTTGATTCCATGAGATGTTCGGTGAGATTTTTGCCGAAATACTCCATCAGTATGATCTATACCGTCGGGAGGGTTTTCGAATTGTTCTCCGATATTCTTTTCTTATGTCGATTAGAATGACTAGTAACTTTCTCTTTGATGATAGGTCATCAGTGCCACTTTCTCCATCAGTGTTATCTAAAACATTTTCCCCAATCCTTATTCTCATGCCAATAGCCTTTTTAGCTAATTTCTCATGGATCGGTGTAACAATAATGAGGTCTTGCCGATATTAGGAGATTTGAATCCTCTTATTAGTGTGATTTTGGGCATAATTTTTTATGATTTGGTTGGGTATGGATGAGTAAAAATAGAGGAAATTTTTTAAATTTTTCTGTCCCAACAGTGGCTCTATCTGGGATGTATACTCCTTGTGAGTATAACAAGAATTCAGATCTCCTGGGGAGTAGACCATATGTTTTATTTATTTTGGTATGACGGTTTTATGGGAATAGGAAATGGAGGTGATAATGATGGGGAATTGGGATGATCCTATACTACTGTACATGGAAAAAAAATTTATTATTATATTTTTTTTATAAATAGAGATTCTTAGGACTATCCATGTACTGGCAGATCCTAATCTCTTTTGAATTTTCCTAGACTACTGTGCATGGAATAGAAGTATTTGAGAATTATTTAAGGGTTGTCCATGCACTGGCAACACTCAATCCTCTTCATGCATGATTATGAAAAGAAAGGCTTCAGATATTGCCCATGCACAGGTAGTTCCTGCTCTTTTCCAGACATGTTTTGCAAATAGTAATAGTCATCACCTCCTTTGCCAATTATAACAAAAGGACCTAGCCATAAAGCTTCAAACTTTCCATGTTTTACTTTCTCTTGGCACCTAGCATTCCACATCAGTACTAAGTCATCTATCTCAAACTTCCTATCTTTGGCCTTTTTGTCAAAAAGGTATTTCACTTGTGATTGCAACTTGACATTTTGCCTTTGGGCTAGTCTCCTTGTTTCATCAAGTTCTACAAGATGTTCTACTCTTTCCTCCATTGGTTCAGGCAGGTTTGAATCTTCCCAGAAAACAAATTTATAAACTGGTAGGAGATTTTCTAATGGTATTCTTGCTTGTGTTCCATATACTAGTTCAAAAGGAGATTTCCCAATTGCTCTTTTTATAGTAATTCTATCAGCCCATACAACCATTCTTAACTTTGAATCCCATGCTTTCTTGTTTCCATCCAACATTCTTTTTATAATTTTCAGAAGGCTTTTGTTGTTGGATTCTACCTATCCATTTGCTTGTGGACGATAAGGGGCAGCATAGGACACAGTGATGCCATGTGTACTACAATTTTTTTTGAATTCATCAGATCTGAAACACATTCTATTATCCGTAATTAACCTTACTGTAGTGTCAAATCTGAATATAATATTTTCCATCAGAAAGTTAATCACCACCCTACTTGTTGCCTGTTTGGTTGGAATTGCCTCCACCTATTTTGTGAATTAATCAGTCGCCACTAAAATCCATTTATGTCCACCACTTGACTTCTCTGCAATTTCTCCTATGAAGTCAATACCCCATTGATAGAATGGAGCCTTGACTTGCATAGGTCTTAAGGGCAATGCTCCCCAATATTTCAACTTCCCTAAAAACTTTTGACATGCTTCACACTTCCTAGTGTAATGATATGAATCATTAAAAACTTTAGGCCAATAGTATCTAGCCCTTAAGATCTTGTCGACTGTAGTCTTTGCTGAAAAATGAGCTCCACAGATGCCTTCATGTAACTCTTTCATGATATGTTTTGATTGATGCTCATCTAGGCATAATAGTAGAATTCCATCTCTGTTCTTCCAGTAAAGATCTCCATCAATAAATACATATTTTGAGGCTTCTAATTTAAGTGTCCTTCTTTTATTGTCATCATACCCCTGAGGAAATTTCATGTGCTTTAGATAATATATGATGTCGGTATACCACAGAGTATGCTCAATGCTAGAACTTGTATTATCAACATCACTAGCACTACATATCTAAGAAGCTTCAAGATTACTTTCAACCATCAACCTAGCAAGACCTTGTCCTCTCACTAGTTTAGTAATCTGGATTTCAATATTGAACTCCTGATTTCTATTGATCCATCTGCATCTTCTACCTGTGACTTCAGTTTGGACCAATACATCCTTTACTGCAGCATTAGGCATGTTGCAAGTATGAGGTGAACTAGTGTTGTCATTGATGTCAACATACTCATATTGCATTGACAAGAAGGATTGGATGAGCAGTGTGTTGAGGATATTGAGAAAATTAGCCTCAGTCAGGAACAGTGAAGAACAGTGATGAGAAGAAGGCAAATGTACTGTATAGGATGAGAATCGGAGGATACAGATTAAAGGGTTTATAGATACGAGTCTTGAGATTCTTCAGTTAAGATTTCAGAGGTCCGCATGAAGATCTGAAGGAGTTGTGGTTGTCTGTGTGGAACCGGTTCCGGCAAGTATTCAGAGGTGACAAAGGATCATAGAAAGGTCCGGTGAGGTCCGGAATTGTATAATCCTAATCTGTGGATTGGAAGGAGTATTTGGGATGTCCTTGTGATGTGTCATCTCAAGTTGTGTATGATTTTGAGGTCTGGAAGTACCTTTTGCATTATGATAGTAGCAACAGACTATGTTCTTGAAGTTCCGGATAAGGAAGAGAAGAGATTCTAGTAAGTAGAGAAAGTGCGGATGTACCTAGTCATTCAGGTAGGCTTGTGAAGATTCTTGGGTCATGTTGAGGTCGTGTTGTTGGTCCGCATTGATGGTAGAGCCCAGAATTGAAGATATTCTTTCAGATGAAGTTCTTGTTCCGACTAGCCGACCGGATGAGTTGTTCATCCTGTGAATGTTCTTGTGGTGGCCGACCGGATGTGTTATTCATCTTGCGGATATTCTTATGGTTGATTGCCGACTTAGATGATTGTTCCTAAGTCGATGTCTTGTATAAATAAAGGTTTGTGAGTTCATTTTGGAGAGTGGATGATGCGGATGAGTGTGGTGTAGCGAAGAAAGGTGCGAAAGGCAGAGCAGGGGTTTTGGGCTTAAATGGAATTGATCCAGACATGGTAGAGATGTCATTCTCTAGTTCAAGACTGTGATTCTTATCACTTTGTAGACAGTGTGTCTCCTTGTAGGCAGTGGACCTCTTTGTGAGCAGTGTGCTCAGGCAGTGAGCCCTAATTGGCAAGTGCCATTCTTTTTTTATTCTTCTAACAGAGAATAATCCTTGGGTTAATCACCCTGTGGTTTTTCCCTTAACTGGGTTTTCCACGTCAAAATCTTGGTGTTCAATGTGTTGATGTTTATCTACTCTTGTGTTTGTGCATTATGCTTTCATGGATGATTAATTGATATACTGTTAACTAACAAAGAAGAATCAAGTGTTTAAAATAAGAACAGGTTTTCATACAATTGATTCACCCCCCTCTCAGTTGTATGCCCTAGATCCAACAATTGGTATTAGAGCCAAGTTCCTCTAAAAGGAGCTTAACCGCTTGAGGAGATCCAGGATGTTGTCATACAAGAAGGATAGTCCGAAATTCGATGGAACCAACTTCACTCTCTGGAAAGGTCGCATGAAATGTCACTTGGAATGTATGGGAAAAGCATACTTGGCCATGGTCTCAAAACCATATGTACCTCCATAGGGTGGTCCGACAACTCTGAATGAAATCACAGATGCTGAAAATAATCTGCGGACCAAAGAAGCTCTTCTAAGTGCACTGAATGACTTAGATCTCTCAAATGTTATTAACCTACCAACTGCATATGCGATCCTGACTAAACTGGAACTTCTGTATGAAGGAGATGAGTTTGTCAAGAGTGCAAGGTTGCAAAGTCTGAAAGGGAAATTTGAAAGATTGAAGATGAGAGATGATGAAAACATCACTACTTTTATGCCACGAGTGAATGAGCTGGTGTGTGGAATTAGAAATGCTGGTGGAACTCTGGATGAAAATGAGATTGTTTGCAAAATCCTCAGATCCCTTCCTACTGCCTACAAAATCAAGGTTGCTGCCATTGATGAATTCAGAGCTCACACAACTGTCACAAGAGAACAATTGGCTGGCAAACTAGCTGCATTTGAAATGACCAAGTTTGGAGATGATCCTCCCAAGACTGAATCTACTTTCAAAGCCAGTGCCTATGTGAAAGGCAAACAGAGATTTGATCTGGGTGAAAACTCTTCAAGGAAGATGTCATGGTATGATCAAGCAAGAAGAGACATGGAAGAAGAAGAAGCAGAAACAGCTCAACTTGAAGCCCTTATTGCAAAGAGACTGCCAAGAGGATCCGGTAAGTATGAAGGAAAACTACCCTTTAAGTGCTTCAACTGCAATAAGATTGGTCATTTTGCTTCAAGATGTCTAGAAAGATCTGCAAGGTCTAATACTAATAGACAAAGGTTTCAAAAGAACTGCTATTATGTTCATGAAGAAGATGACAATGAAGGAGTAACAGATGATGAATCAAAACTAGGAAGCAAATCCAAAAATGAATGGGTGTTTATTGCCATCAAGGAAGAAGATTCAATATCCTCTGAATCTATCAATCACAAGATTGTGGAAAGAGCTTTGGCTGCTCAAGTGGAAGAAAAGGATGATTGGGTTATTGATAGTGGATGTTCTCATCATATGACTGGTGACAAGAATAAGTTCTTGGATTTGGAAAGGTATGAAGGAGGAATGGTAAAATTTGGTGACAATTCTGCTGGCAGAATCAGAGGTAGGGGAACTATTTCCTTTGATGGAAAGAGCAAAACAGGTAATGTACTATATGTTGAAGGATTGAAGTACAATCTTCTCAGTGTAGGTTAGTTAGTGGATAAAGGCTATGATCTCCGGTTCAAGAATGGAAAATGCAGAATCTTTACAAGCTCTGGAACTGAAATTGCATCCGGTACTCAAACAAAAGGTAATATCTTTCATCTGGTTGGTTCAAATAAAAGTTGTCTGTTTGTTCAAGTTGATCAGAGTTGGTTATGGCATAGAAGAATGTGTCATGTAAATTTTGATAACATCATCAAGATAAGCAATATTTAGGCTATAAGAGATCTTCCAAAATTGATGAAACCTACAAATAGTTTGTGCAAAGAATGTCGGCTAGGTAAACAGAGTAGAGTCTCCTTCAAAAGCAAAGATCAGTCTTCTACTGGGTTGTTGGAATTAGTACATACTGATCTCTGTGGTCCGACAAGAATCAAGAGTCTGCAAGGTGATAGATATTTCATGTTACTAATTGATGACCATTCCCGGATGATGTGGGTTACCTTCCTAAAGGAGAAATCAGAAGCCCTTGAGAAGTTCAAAATCTTCAAAACTATGGTAGAGAATCAAACTGGATTGAAACTGAAGTGTCTAAGGTCTGATAGAGGTGGTGAATTTACATCTGGTGAGTTCATTGACTTTTGTGAGAAGCAGGGTATAAGAAGACAGTTGTTTGCTCCTAGGACTCCACAGCAGAATGGAGTAGTTGAGAGAAAGAACCGGACCATCTAGGAAGCTACCAGGACAATGATGTTGGAAACAAATGTTCCTCAAATGTTTTGGAAAGAAGCTATCAGCACTGCAGTCTACACTCTCAATCGAGTTCAAATCAGAAACAACACTGGTAAGACCCCCTATGAACTCTAGTTTGGCATCACTCCTACTATGAAATATTTCAGAGTATTTGGTAGCAAGTGTTATATTAAAAGAGATGAAGATCTAGGAAAGTTTGATGCTAGAAGTGATGAAGGAATTTTCTTGGGTTACTCCACTCAAAGCAAAGCATACCGATGCTACAATAAGAGGCTGAGGAAGATGATAGAAAGCACTAATGTGAAAGTTGATGAAGGAATTGAGAAGCCCTCAAGATTTTATGAGTTTGATGAAGATGACCAAGATGGTGTTCAGGTTCAAGGAATTCAATCCTCTCCGGTAAGTCAGAATCAGCCTGATCCGGTAAATCAGGAAGAAGAGATAGGTCTGAATGAACCTGATCAAGAAGTAGCAGTGCAGGATACTCCCAAAATTCCAAGGTATGTAAGACAGAACCACTCTGAAGATCAGATCATAGGTGACAGAAACAAAGGTGTGCAAACTAGAAGGAATGTTGCTCAAAATCAGGATGAATATTGTCTGATTTCAAAAATTGAACCTAAAACAATAAATGAGGCTTGCAATGATGAAAACTGGACCAAAGCAATGGAAGATGAATTGATGCAAATTGAGAAAAATCATACTTGGGATCTTGTTCCCAGACCTAGAGACAGGAATGTGATTGGAACCAAATGGGTCTTTCGGAACAAACTAAATGAAGCTGGTGAAGTAATCAGAAACAAAGCTAGATTGGTCTGCAAAGGCTACTCTCAAATAGAAGGAATTGATTTTGAAGAAATCTTTGCTCCGGTGGAAATAATTGAAGCAGTCAGATTACTTCTCTCATTTGCTGCCTTTAAAGACTTCAAGGTATATCAGATGGATGTCAAGTCTGCCTTCCTAAATGGTGATCTGGAAGAAGAAGTTTACATTGAACAACTGGATGGATTTCAATTGTCTGATAATGATGATATGGTCTGCAAGTTGAAGAAAGCATTGTATGGATTAAAGCAAGCCCCAAGAGCATGGTATGAAAGGTTGGATAAGCATCTTGTGCAGATTGGATTCAACAAAGGTACTGCTGACAGTAACTTATATTTCAAAATTGATCATGAAAATATTTTGATTGTTGAAGTGTTTGTGGATGATATCATTTTTGGAGGAAGAGATAGTATGTGCAAAACTTTTGCAAATTAGATGAAAAGTGAATTTGAAATGTCTATGCTTGGTGAAATGAATTTCTTCTTGGGTCTGCAAATTACTCAAACAAAGAAAGGGATCTTCATTTCTCAGACCAAATATGTGAAAGAATTGTTGAGGAAATTTGGTATGGAAGATTCAAAGCCAATGAACACTCCCATGGCAACCGGATGCGGGTTGAGCAAAGATGATGACTCCCCAAAGGTAGATCAGACAAAGTATAGATCAATGATTGGTGGATTGCTATATCTCACTCAGACTAGACCAGATATAATGTAGGTTGTTGGTCTTCTAGCAAGATTCCAGGCTGATCCTAAAGAATCTCATGTTATGGCAATCAAAAGAATTTTTAGGTACTTGAAAGGAACAGCTGAGTATGGTCTATGGTACCCTAGAGATCCGGATTTCTCTCTTCATGCTTACACAGATGCAGATTGGACAGGAGATGTGGATGACCGGAAAAGCACTAGTGGTGGAGCATTCTTTTTGGGGAAGAGATTGGTTTCTTGGCTAAGCAAGAAACAAGATGCAATATCTCTATCTACAACTGAAGCAGAATACATTGCAGCAGCAAGAAGTCGCACTCAAATCTTATGGATGAAGCAGATGCTAAGAGACATTAAAGTTGAATATGAGGAGCCTATCACAATTTTCTATGATAATTCAAGTGCAATTAATATTTCTAAGAATCCGGTATTGCATTCTAAGACTAAGCACATATCTATCAAGTTTCACTTTTTGAGAGAACAAGTGAACAAGGAAGAAGTCAGGTTGGAGTATGTTCCCTCCAAGGATCAGATTGCAGATATCTTTACTAAACCTCTTCCCAAGGACTCTTTTGAATATCTCCAGGAGAAGTTAGGGGTCATGGCCCCTCCGGTGATGAACTAGGATGCACTGATGTGCATCAGTCTGGTGGATATCACAGTCATATCTTGTGATCCAGATTGATGATGGGGAGCTGCTACTAAGAGGGAGCAGCTGGTATGATTCTGATATGTAGAATTGCAAGTATGAGCCCTTTGCCATTGATGTCAAAGGGGGAGAGAAGACATGTGAAAAACAAGTGGCTGTTGATCAAAGGGAGAGCAGTAAATGAGGAGAAGACATGTTGCTGATAGGGGGAGCTGTGACAGAAAGGAGAAGTTCTTGTCTTGATGGTTTTTCACATCATATGTTGCCATCAATGACAAAGGGGGAGATTGTTGCAAGTATGAGGTGAACCAGTGTTTTCATTGATGTCAACATACTCATATTGCATTGACAAGAAGGATTGGATGAGCAGTGTGCTGAGGATATTGAGAAAATTAGCCTCAGTCAGGAACAATGAAGAATAGTGATGAGAAGAAGGCAAATGTACTGTATAGGATGAGAATCGGAGGATACAGATTAAAGGGTTTGTAGATATGAGTCTCGAGATTCTTTAGTTAAGATTTCAGAGGTCCGCATGAAGATCTGAAGGAGTTGTGGCTGTCTGTGTGGAACCAGTTCTAGCAAGTATTCAGAGGTGACAAAGGATCATAGAAAGGTCCGGTGAGGTCCAGAATTGTATAATCCTAATCTGCAGATTGGAAGGAGTATTTGGGATGTCCTTGTGATGTGTCATCTTAAGTTGTGCATGATTTTGAGGTCCGAAAGTACCTTTTGCATTATGACAGTAGCAACAGACTGTGTTCTTGAAGTTCTGGATAAGGAAGAGAAGAGATTCTAGTAAGTAGAGAAAGTACGGATGTACCTAGTCATTCAGGTAGGCTTGTGAAGATTCTTGGATCATGTTGAGGTCGTGTTGTTGGTCCGCATTGATGGTAGAGCCTGGAATTGAAGATATTCTTCTGGATGAAGTTCTTGTTCGGACTAGCCGACCGGATGAGTTGTTTATCCTACGAATGTTCTTGTGGTGGCCGACTGGATGTGTTATTCATCTTGTGGATATTCTTATGGTTGATTGCCGACTTAGATGATTGTTCCTAAGTCAATGTCTTGTATAAATAAAGGTTTGTGAGTTCATTTTGGAGAGTGGATGATGCGGATGAGTGTGGTGTAGCGAAGAAAAGTGCGAAAGGCAGAGCAGGGGTTTTGGGCTTAAATGGAACTGATCCGGACATGGTAGAGATGTCATTCTCTAGTTCAAGACTGTGATTCTTATCACTTTGTAGACAGTGTGTCTCCTTGTAGGTAGTGGGCCTCTTTGTGAGCAGTGTGCTCAGGCAGTGAGCCCTAATTGGCAAGTGCCATTCTTTTCTTATTCTTCTAACAAAGAATAATCCTTGGGTTAATCACCCCATGGTTTTTTCCTTAACCGGGTTTTCCACGTCAAAATATTGGTGTTCAATGTGTTGATGTTTATCTACTCTTGTGTTTATGCATTATGCTTTCATGGATGATTAATTGATATACTGTTAACTAACAAAGAAGAATCAAGTGTTTAAAATAAGAACAGGTTTTCATACAACTGATTCACCCCCCCCCTCTCAGTTGTATGCCCTAGATCCAACAAGGCATATATGCTATGATTTCAGCTCCCACCAGGTATGGCCTAAAAGTTTTAACTCCTTTCACTAATGCATATGCCTATTTCTCAACAATGTCATATTTCAACTCTACATTTTGAAGGGATTTTCTAAAAAATGAAATAGGTTGTTCATGTCCATCATTATTTTTCTGCAATAGCACTGCTGCAACTGTATGATAAGAGGCAAATGAAAACAGTTGGAATGGTTTACTGAAATTAGGGGATATTAGGACAGGGGCTTCTTTGATTGCCCTCTTAATATTATCAAATGCTTCTATTGTCTCTGTTGTCCATTTCACTTCTAAGTTCTTCTTCAACATTCTAGATATGGGAGTAATAATTTCTACAAAATTTGATACGAACCTCCTGACAAAGTTAATTTGGCCAAAAAATGACTATATAGCTTTCACATTTTTAGGGATAGGAACTTGGTCAATTGCTTTTACTCTCTCAGGGTCTATTCTCACTCCATCTTTTGAAACTATGTGACCAAGCAACTTCCTCTCTGTCACTACGAAATGGCACTTCTTAAGATTCAATGAAATCCCATATTCTAGGGCTTTAATAAATATTTGCTCTAAATGTGCACAATGATCCTCAAGCCTTTTTTAATATGCTGTTAAGTCATCTTGATATACTATCATGATTTTATTAATCAATTCAACAAAGGCCACATCCATTGCTATTTGGAATGTTGCTCCAGCATTAGTGAGTCCGAATGGCATCCTTAAATATACTTATGTTCCCCATGGAGTAGTGAATGCAGTCTTAAATTGCTCTGATTCTTTGACTTTCACCTGATTGTAACCTAAGAAGACATCCATCATTGACAACAGTTCACATCCGGTAACCTTTTGTAATATTGCTTCCATATTAGGGAGGGGATAGTTATCCTTAAGAGAAGACTTGTTTAAATTCCTGAAGTCCACACATAATCTAATATCACCATTCTTTTTCCTGATAGGCACCAAATTAGAAACCCAAGAGGAATGTCTGATGGGTTTAATGATAGCTCCATCCCTTAATTTTATAAGTTCTTCTAGCATCTTAGGACCTAATGTAGGATTGATAGGCCTTTGTTTTTTCCTGAATGGTTTAGCATCTGGTTTTAGTGGTATTTCATGCTGAAACAGATCCTCTCTATATGCTTTTAAATCATCATATGACCAGGCAAATACGTGCCTATACTTTCTAAGTAAGTTGATGATTCTACTCCTGATTTTTGGGTTAAGATTCTTCCCGATATATACATTCTTTGGGGCTGCCTGTGTCCCCAAATTAATCTCCTCAAGGTCATTTTGTATCACTGGTGTGTCTTTCATTTTAAATCTATCGTGTCCATCAAATTCCTTTTCCAATGCTATAAGGCCCCTATGTATTTTATTTGTTTTCAACTGAACTATCTCTTGACCAAAAAGGGTTTCCTTCCCATCATGTTCCTCTACAAATGCATTAAAATCAATCTCTTGATTTTCATAATGATCAGCACAATGCAGGAAGTTGATTATATCAACATCATTATCAAACACTTGCCAGTTATGTATATTATCGGGGATGGTGGGTCTAGTTTTGAATTCAACCTCTGTAATGCCTCCTAATGTGACATCATCCCTTTTTAATGTGATATTCACTAGAAAATCTGCCATAATGTTTTTTGACCTATCAATCCAGTTGATTGAAAAGGCATCAAATAATTCAATATCATCCCAGACTATGTTTCTATACTGTCTCAACCTCTTATTTTTTGACAGGTATTTCTCTCTTACTTGGGAAGTAACTAATTCAGAATCACCATATACAACTAACTTTTTTATCTTATGCTTGGTGGCTATGTTCAAACCAATGAGCAAAGCTTCGTACTCTGCTACATTGTTTGTGCATTCAAATGTTAATAGAAAAGAGTATTTGAAATTTTTACCTCCTGGTGAAATAAACACTACTCCGGCCCCATTTCCTATCTTGTTGCATGCACCATCAAAATACATCTTCCATACATCATTTTCTTCTTTCTTAGATTCAATATGTATTGGATCAGTATTCTGCAATTCTGACTATTTTTTTTGAACCTTGAAGGCTCCCAAATCTGTATCACAAAAGAAATTTATTTGATGTTGATCCAAGCATTCTATAATATTTTCATACCTTGGCTCCCTGCACAGCTTGATTTCTTTACCTCCAACTAGTATTGTGGCATATGATAAGTCCAATTGGACATTCCCTCCTGCCATTGCAGCCCATTGTCTTGATAGAAGCATTCCAAAATATGGTGGGATGTCAACCACAGTAATATCAATGTTATAAGTTGCTTTAGGGTATGAGGCAAGTTTTATCTCCACATCCCTCATAATACCAACGACTGGGATGGATCTATTATCCATTTCATAACCCCTGCCAAATGTAGTATCAACCCACATTCCCAGTTCTTTTATAACTGCTATTGGCATGATGTTCATGGCAGCACCTGAATCAATCATGCAATTCCTCACTATCCTATTTTTTATCAATAATGTAGTGTAGAAAGGGTCCACCTGTGAGGGATTCTTTGTCAATGTATCACCAAGATATACCTCAGGGATTTGGAATGTTTCTTGATGAACATTGTTTGTTCTATTTTCAGATCCTTTATGCTTTTGACTTGGTATATCTGAAATCAGTTTAACTACTGTATTCCTGTATTTGTCTATCTTCATCATTTCTAAGAGTGGAACTGATATTTTTACCTGAGATATTGCATGAGTAATGTCAAAAGAATGGGCCATAGTCTGATCATTCTTTTCTGTCTTTATATTTTCTTTTTCTTGATTTTGTGATTTTTCTTTCATTTTACTTTTATCACCCTGTTCTGGTTCTTTGAATGATGACTTTGTATTATTCTTTTTGTAATTCTGATATTTTATGAATACACTCCCAAGTGTTCCTTGCTCAACATTCACTGTCCTATTCCTCAAGTTATAAGCATTTTTAGCTTGATCTATTGCAGCTATTGTAAGAGCTTCTCTTTCATTTTTAGTGGTCTTTCTCCATTGATCATACAGCTGATTGTTATAATAGGTAGGTTCCTCATAACCATCCTCTTGATCTGAGAACACTTCTTGTTCTCCCATGTTGATATGATGTCTCTAGTTTCCTACATCATACTCATATCCCTCTTCCTCTATAGAAGAATAGTCTTCAGTCACCAAACATGGTGTATCTTGCATCATATTTATAGTGTGATTGTCTCTGTTATAATTGTATAACATTTCTTCTTGTTGTACTATTTTAGCCACCTCACAATACTCAGGTGAATGTGCTAAATTGCACACCAAACACCAAGGTTTATCTTCTACCATATGTGCCACATTTCTTTTTAGAGGGTCAGGGGTATCCTTGCCATAATGTTGCTTTCTGCTGTTATCAATGGGTATCCCATCTTTCCAATTTGTATTATACAACATATCATGCAACCTGGGCCTTTCATGTCTATGCTGACCTTCTTGTTTAGTCTGTTGAACATTTGGGTTCTGAGGGTTTCTAGGGTTATCTCTCTTGCTAACTATACCTGCAACTTTCTTGTTATTCTCAATAGTTAATGCCACTTTCTATGCTTCAGCTAGGGTCGTAGGGCACCGATTTCTAAGTTCGTACCCTGTCTTGGGATCAAATGCTTTCATATAAATGCTTAATGTTGCTGGGTCAGATAGTTTGGATCCGTGTGGTACTTTGTTGTGTAATTTTGAAAATTTTAGATTGAAGTCATACACTGATTCATTCTGGTATGTTTGGATGCTTATCAATTCGTGCAATACAAACTCAGGGGCATATTGATTGCCACATTGATCCTTGAACTAGTTGTGGAAATCAGTTATTGAACTGATTGAAGCATTAGGTAAATTGTTGAACCAGTCTCTTGCATCTTTAGTTAGGGACATCATGAATAACCTCATTCTAATATCTTCCCAGTCCATACCAATATCTTGTACAAAAGAATTGAAGCTTCTGATGTGATCTTCAGCTGATATTGCACTATTCCCGGTAAACTTGGGAACCATATTTCTCAAATTACTATCCATAGGATAGGGATACAACTGATACCCAGTCAGATCAAATTGACTACATATGTTTGCAAGGTTTTGAGGAGGAAAATTCATGGGTGGTGGGTTAGGATAGTAGTTATATCCACCTAGAGGCTGATGATAAGCATATTGTTGTTGTTGGTTCATGTGGGGATTTATATAAGGATTTTGTGGTCTATAATATTGTTGGACAGGGGGTGGGTAAGGATTAGCCATATGTTGAGATGTATTATGTATGGGAGGTGGTCTAGGATTTTGGGGAATGGTGTTTTGATGACTTACAGATGCTTGTGAATTTGAAGCACCACCTGTATTTTGGTGTAAATTTCGCTGTGGATTCCTTGAAGTATTCCCCCTATGTGGAGTCCTTGAAGTATTCCCCCTATGTGGAGGTACATATTTTGGGGGGGCAGTTTTAGCCCTAATCTTTATCTGTTGAATCTCTTGTTGCAACAACCTCTTAGTTTCCTCTATCTTAATCATTTCAAGTTCCTCCTAGAACCTAAGTAGATCCTGTTGTGCTTGATTCATACCTCCAGAATTCTTTGGGCTTTCTTGAGTTGAGAATCCATGTTTTACCCCTTCTCCTTGCTGTAATGACATTTTAAAATCATATTCAGCTTGTATTTGCTCCATTTCCCTCTTGGCTCGTGCTTCACACTCAAGTTGTTCTTAAGGACTTGGTCTATATTTTGCCAATACCTCATCATTTACCCCATTGAGATTTTCATTTGAATCATGCAGAGGTGTAAATTTATTGTGAATTGCAATAGTTTTCTCTGCATTATCCTCTTGATTATTATCCTGGTGAGCATAATTTGAAGTTCCATTTCTTTTGGAGATGTTTCTAATTGGTGGAGATGATTGCAATTTCTCACCTTCCATCTTGGATCTCCTACCATCCATTTGGTATCAATTTTATGTTATAACAGTCACTAGAGTCGCCACCTATTTTGTAAATAGGAAAAATTTGTAATTTATCTTTTTGGATTCTTTTTGCCAGCAGAGTTACCAAATTAAAATTTCTAAAATGACTCTATAAAAGGAATGGTTTATTACTAAGGTCTTTTTATTTATGTCCCCAGCAGAGTCGCTAATTTGTTAGGTCTCAAAAATGCAGGTTGCTAATCCTAAGAGAATGCCAGGCTCTATGCTTAGATTCGCAACATTTTTGAACTAACGCGACGGAATCAACCTTTAGGGTTTGATGATTCCCTGCACTTTAGGTCCTGCTACACCTAGGCAGGTGAACCTTGGGAATTAAAGCATACTAAATGTAAATGTATTGACTAATTAAATCTATCTACAGTGGCATATCATGTAGGATAGATGAAATCTTGCTAACTAATTCTAAGATCTAATGAATGGTTGGTATAAATTGTATAAGCAATATCAAGGTGAATTTTTTATGATTGTGCAAATAAAAGGATTTAAATTATGAATAGAAATAAGACCAGTGCCTTGTTGGGTAAACATAGTCAAATGAAGGACTAAGACTAGTGGCTTATAGTAGGCAGTAATTCTAACTGTTTGGCACAATATTTTAGTTTATAACTTGTATAAATGTGCAAGGAGATGATTGACAAATACTTCTTAATAATCCAATTAATACAATCAGATTTCTTGTTATTCACCAGAAGGTAATTTAATCCTTTCTTGAAGGAACCAATTGAATGAAATATGCAAGAATAACAGATAATATTAACTTGGAGACAGAATGACAATCCTAATTATATGGTTCTTCTTAGTAATCCAAACTAACACTTCCAAGTTACTATGAATGATCAGAAGGATTTTAATTCCTATAATGGACACCAATTAATCAAATCACACAACTACAGCAAATGTGCACTGACAGATTAAATATATACTTGATATATCAATCTGAATAACAAGGAAATTATAGGATTGGAGACAACCACACAATTGAGTAACTTTAACAAACAATTGATGCCAAAATAAAACCACAAGATCAGAGAACTCCAATTTACTTCTTCAATAATATACTTGCAACGTGGTCTTTTGGAAACATTGTAAATTGTATGTATTATATTCTACTACTGATGATAATTTAGCATCAAATGTTTGAACTTATATAGAAATGCTTGTGAAGAGACATAACTCTTCAAGAAGTCTTTTGAGAATTAACAAACATAACAACAATAAAATAACCATGCTTATGCTCTATTTAACCACAAGTATAATATAGCAATGTGGTCTAAGTACTCCTAGCTACAATGTGAATCAATAAATTCAATGGCATTCCTTGTAATCACATCCATCGTAACCATCTTCTCCAAATGCTTGCAGGCTTCGTTGGATGTAGAGTCTTTGTCCTTAAGAGCTCCTAAAGCTTCATGTAGTATTGCTTGACAGTCTCTACTCCATTCTTCTTTGCTCTTTAACTCTCTATCACTTTTGAACAATGTGGGTACTCCTGCTTTTGAAGCTTCAGCACATTCTTTGGCATCAGTCTTAAGTCGATCATAATACTTCTAATGTTGCTCGATCAACTCTTTTGCATTAGAGGCACCTGGAATGTCAAAAGTTTCTTTACCCTATGTCTCATTTAATTTCTCCTGCAACCTTTTTTCAAGCCTCTCATGTTCTTGGATTGTTTTATGATTTTGAGAATAATTATCCCAAAATTGGTTCAGCCAATGCATCATGTTGGCATGCTTGTTCTGGAGTACTGTGACAAGTGTATCCATCTGAATTTGAGCTACTTGATCTATGGAAAGTGGTTGGGCACTCTGTGAACTTTCACCCTGGGTTAGCCTCTTTACTGATCCCCTGAAGGCGCTTTTAACATCTTTCAAATAATCATTCTCTTTTGTCAACCTCTCACAACTCAGTTTGTATGCATCTCTTTCCTTAATTAGCATCTGAGCATGTGCCTTATTCAGCTTTGCAACATTGATGCCAATGTCTACAGTGATCAACGGGTCAGTCTCCCCTATCTTCAAAGTCATGATATGGCCAAAAGTCTTCTCAGTGTCTATAATAGCTTTCTTTTTGTGGGGAGGATACAGGGCCCATATCATTAATGAATTTTCATCATTATTATATTTGGTGCCCATATATACTTCATTAACACCTTCTGGAGTGAGCTTGTATCTATCATCTATATTATTCAGAAAACTATCAAATACTAGAGCAAAATTCAAATCAAGGCCAGGAAAGATCATAACCCCTACTTCTTTGAGCAATTGCCTACCCTTACTAGGGGTCATATCTTGCAATTCGTTATCCACTATTGCTTTCAACCTATCAAGTAATTGTCTCTCATTGTTGGTAGAGACATCATCAACTGACTCTCTGATTTCTTTCCATTTGCACTTATACAAAAATGATTTGAACTCTTTAGAATGAATGAATTTGTCATCAGAAATAAAAGAATCACATGCTATTTGTCTTGGGTCTTCATCAGCAGACCCCTCCTCATCATGTACTATGATAGGAGATTGATATTGTTGCATCTTTCTTTTGGAAATTTTCATTGTTTGTTCATGTGGTTCCTCTTTCCCTACAGGTTCTTCATCACCAGAGGATAATACCTCAATCTCTGCCAGCTGCTTCCTTTACTCATCTAGGTCTTTGTTATATTGTTCCACCACCAATTCCACCTCACCCTCTTCCAGATTTCTGATGACATCATCGTGTGGATAGGGGACTTGTGTGTACCCACTAAGGTTTTTCTTCCTCCGAGCAAGGTCAATAAAACCTTCAGGATCAAACCCTTTCCTTACCTCAGCACACCTCATGTTATAGTGCATCAATTTATCCAAGATGAGATTATAACCTTCCTTGGAAACCACAGTGAAATATCCAAAACACAAAGTACTAGGCATAAAAGACTATTTGTCATGGGAGCTCAGATGCATCACATTAGAACAATGTATTTGCCTAACTATTTCTAGGTAGGCAATTCTGTCAGGGACAGTCGTAGCCAAGATAAAGGGGGTATCCTCAAAACCATACACCCTAATCATGGTGGCATCTTTAAAATAGTACCAATCTCCCCAGTTGTGAGTAACAGTAGGAGGACCACCAAAATCATTTGGTCTAAGGAAACTCTTTTTTTCATTTGAGATTGAATACTCACAGGGATGACCAAAATATCTATATAATACTTTCACATAATATTCTTCAAACTGTACATAACTAGAATGGACATATCTGCTATCCCATATTTTGGTCCACATTTGTACTGGTAACTTATGTCCCTTCTGGTCTACCAGAACAATTTTAAATTCATTTGGCCATAACCCCACTTCCTAGCCATAATAGAGCACCATGTGCATAAGAAGTGAGTAATGTTCAAAGGAAACTGTTGGGGCATTGTTCCTTATTACAGCCAGACTAGAGTCAATTCTATTAAAAATATAAGCAACATAATCAAACTGTCTTGCATTGTGGCACTGAATGTCAATAGCTATGACCATTAGAGGAATTGTCATAAAGTCAGGAACCTCTGATCCTAGGACCTAGCCCACAGAGTAGTAAGTATATTGTATGTAGGGTTCAAACAATGACACATGAAATGGAGGGCCATCATTCTCACTGAGGGGCACCATTTCTCCCTCTGTTATGTAGTATCCATTCTCTAGTATTCCTTTTCCAAATCCTCATAAACAATGGGGATAGTACATAAATCATCCAAGTCAAAAACCTTACAGATTGCATTCTTTGACAAGTGTATAACAAGCTCCCCTTGTGGGTTGCATATAGCCTTAAGACTTGGGTTATACTGTTTAGCAAGAAGTTGGAGGAGTTCAACATTCAAAAACACATCAGTCACAACTAATTTACCCAAATTCAAATGCCATGGGTTTAATACTAGAGAATTCCTAAATCTTTTGTTGTAATGGAATTTGAAAAGTTCATAGCCTCTAATTGGAGTCCAAATGTTCCTGAGGTATTTACCTTTGTCCTCTAACTTCTTTACCTCTGCCCTAAGTTGTGCAGATCTTCAGGCTTTGGGAGTTGATCCTGGTAGTTGATCAATCAAGTATTGGTTTAGTTTTTTGTCCTTTGTTTTCTCTTCAGGGGTTTTATCAATTTTCTATTTTTTAGGTTTACTTGTATTGCCTTGTGATTTTTTGCCCTTTCCTTTCCCCGGAGTCTCCATTTACAATCCTTGACAGAAAAATTCAAATTTACAGGCTATAGCACAGAAGTTGTATGTATGTACCTATTATTGGTGGCTCTGATCGAATTCCCCTGTTTTGCACTTCAAGTCTCCCCTTGTAGGCTCTTCCAAAACAATTCTGTCGAGTTTAATTGAGATGATTTTGAATGTTACCTCAGAGGATTTCTTCACCGTCTGTAATTAATTGTTCGAGCAATTCAATTCTCTTGATCGTTGTGAAATGTCACATCATCATAACTCCTTTCGTTGGCATGATTTTCATAATGTCTGGGCGATTTTAATATCTCCTTATGGCTCAAACATTTGTTCATAAATCAATCGCTGTAACCCTTCAATTGTCTCCTCGATGTTATATTTCATTTGTGAAATCATATTGGCAAGCGATTTTCATGTCTTACTCGATGTGGAAGTGGGCATAGTTTCCATTGGCATGACCTCTTTCATCGCTGTGTGATTAATACTCTTCCCCGATGTCTCAAGTGTCACCGATATGGCTATCGGTGAGAGTCTCATCGATGAATGTGACTATCATTGTCATCGAGGTAATCTATGTCATCAAGATAACATATTTATGTTTACCTAATCGTAGTCATCTCCCTGATAGCCTTTTATATCTTGGATCAGAAAGACTTTCATAATATGTTACCGACATCATCATGAGAATTGCTTTAGCCAGACTTGTAAACCTTGTTCTGATTCATTTGCTTTTGCCAATGGTTATACATATCGGCATGACCTATACTGAAAACACTTTTGTTATTCACTGAGACATCAGAGTATCAGAGACTTATTAATCTTTCTCTCTGATGTTCATCCCCTGTCGATGACCACTATTTCCTTTGATTCCATGAGATGTTCGGTGAGAGTTTTACCGAAATACTCCATCGGTATGATCTATATCGTCAGGAGGGTTTTTGGATTGTTCTTCGATATTCTTTTCTTATGCCGATCGGAATGACTGGTAACTTTCTCTCCGATGGTGGGTCATCGGTGCCACTTTCTCCATCGGTGTTATCTAAAACATTTTCCCTGATCCTTATTCTCATGTCGATAGCCTTTTTAGCTAATTTCTCATGGATCGATGTAACAATAATGAGGTCTTGCTGATATTAGGAGATTTGAATCCTCTTATTAGTATGATTTTGGGCATAATTTTTTATGATTTGGTCGGGTATGGATGAGTACGAATACAGGAAAATTTTTAAATTTTCCTATCCCAACACAACATTATCCTTGGTCATCGTTGGATACATGCTATGAAAGCAGTTCCATCCATATATCATCAATGTCTAAAATTTCCCTTCAATGGTGTTGAAATCATGATCCCGACTGATCCTAATCCATTTGAGTTTTGTTGAGCTTTACAAGCCAAATATCAAAATCCTAATCGCATACATATCAACATCAAAATCCATCTACATCCTATTTTGATCCATCCGATTTGAATAAGCCTTCATCTATTAAACCCATCCCCAATATTGATGTTTAATACAAATAGAAAGGACTTGGTGAATATGGTCTACAAGAATCTTGCTATGTAGGAGCCTTGCCCTTATCACCTAAATCCTATGGTCAACCATCAGTATCCAAAGCTACTATCACTATTCCTCCAACCATGTTCATCCAATCAGGAATGCTAGAAGATGAAGCTATTGATGACATCTCCTCCTAGATTTTTTTGATGAAAATGATCAAGTCACGTTAGAAGTGGAATGCTATAACAATGGATTTTGGATAATCAAGAACATGGGTTACAAAGGACAAGAGGTCTAGGACCGCACAGACAAGGACCTGTTGAACCTATCATTGTCACCAGGAAGTTTAATAAGAAAGGTTTAGGGTATGATAAGGAGGTTCCCCCTTCCTCAGACATTGAGTGTATTCTCAATAAGGTAGCCCAAGCTTTTCCCACAGAAGAGACATCTAATCAGGACACCATCAATGATTCCTCTTTCCATATAACTAAACTATTCCAAGACCTATCCATCTTTATGTTATCATCCACCTCCTTTACCTCTCAACCTAAATCATCTAACCTTCAATTCGTATATCCTAACCTCATTGATTGGGACCAACAGTGGGCACCTATTCTAGACACATTTCAGAATGATGAAGCCATAGCAGAGTTCATGGGCTTAAGAAAAGGCATACCATTGGGAGATCACAAAATGGTCTTCATGATGGACCTACCTCAATTAGCATACTTTGGTGGATGTGTCAAATCCTTCAATCGCAAAAGTGAAATAAATAAAATCAAAAAAGGAAGGTCACTAGGTGAAAACCAAAAGGTGCCTCTTGACCGTGAAAAAGTAAAAATAAAGGATGTATCTGAGGGTGAAAACCTCTCTAAGGCACCCGAGGATGGTTGATTTGACCTTCCTTTGACCACTGAATATCAAGAATGGTCACCCTTGTTGGTGGAGAAATCTCAAGAGATTAATCTAGGTACAACACAGAATCCCAAGATCACATTTCTAGTGGCATCACTATCAGATCAAGAAGGAACAGATTTCATCACCTTCTTCATGAAAAGATCGATCAACTTCACGTGGACTTATGCAAATATGTTGGGGTTGGATCCCTCACTTGTGGTACATCATCTAGCAGTATTTCCAAATGCAAAACCTGTTAGACAAAAGCTATGGAAAATGCATCCTCAAATAGCATTCTTGGTCAAAGTAGAACTTCAAAAATTGTTGGATGCTAAGTTCATACGGCCTATTGATTATCCTGAATGGGTTTCAAATCTTGTATTAGTATCCAAAGTCATTAGAGGCATCCACATTTGCACCAATTTTAGAGATCTCAACAAAGCCTTCCCTAAAGATGATTTTCCACTTCCAAGCATAGATATCATCGTTGATCTTACAACAGTACATGAAATGTTATCACTAATGGAAGAATTTTCTAGCTACAATCAAATCCTAATTGCTCCTGAAGATCAACATAAAATAACTTTCATATACCCATGGGGTACTTAATGTTGGCAAGTAATGCCTTTTGGTCTTAAGAATGCAGGAGCTACATATCAACAAGCCATGACTATTATCTTCCATGATCTTTTTCACACCATAATGGAAGATTATGTTGATGATATCTTGGGCCAATAAAAAACTAGAGAAGGTCATCTAAAAGTACTAGAACTGATCTTTAATAGACTGGAAAAGTATCAAGTGAGATTAAATCCTAAGAAATGTGTATTCGAGGTGACTTCTGGAAAGCTATTAGGTTACATTATATCTCGAAGAGACATAGAAGTTGATCTAGATAATGTAAAAGCTATAGTTAAATTACCTCCACCATCAAATTTGAAATAGCTTCGCAGTCTTCAAGGCAGATTACAATCTATCCACAGGTTCATTTCACAACTAGCAGATAAATGTCATCCTTTTCAACACCTTCTCTGGAAGGGAGAACCTTTTAAATGGGATGATAAGTGCCAACAAGATTTTGATCAAATAAAGAACTATATAGGTACACCTCCCATACTGGTACCTCCTATGCCTGATCAACCATTGCTACTATACATTTCTTCAACAATAGTAGCTCTATGTGCCCTTTTTATCTCAACATGATGACTTAGGGAAAGAACAAGCTATCTACTATATCAGCAGAACTCTCGTTGGCTATGAGATTAATTATTAATCCATGGAAAAAGCATGTTTAGCTGTAGTGTTTGCTTCCCAAAAGTTGCGGCACTATATGTTGAACCAAAGAACCAAGCTCATATCTAAATTTGATCCACTCAATTATCTTTTGTCCAAAGTAGTACTCACAGGCATATTAGCAAAATGGATAATGATTCTCAGTGAATTCGAGATAGAATATGTTGACCGGAAGGCCATAAAGGGATAAGTGATCACTGATCAACTAGAAGAAGCACCAATGACAAATATTCATCCTAGCCATCCTTAGTTTCTTGATGAAGAGTTATTCAATATATATCCTTCAGTAGTTTGGCAGTTGTACTTTGACGGTTCATATACACAACATGGACCTAGAGTTGGAATATTATTCATCACCCCTTAAGGTGATTGTATACCTAAATCATATAGGATTGCCTTCCCTTGCACGAATAACATTGTTGAATATGAAGCCTTGATTACCGGATTACGCATGGTTGTACAATGGGATATCAGACAACTACAAGTTTTTGGAGATTCTTAGTTGGTCATCAAAGAAGTTTTGGATGAATATAAAACAAAAGATGAAAAAATCCTCCCATACAAGTTGATGGTAGATGACTTCAAGAAATGCTTTTCCAAAATCACATTTGAGCAAATCCCTAGGATAAACAACAAAGCAGTAGATGCTATGGCTACAATTGGTTCTCTTCTAGATATGCCCACTAATGCATAGAGATGTGAGTTTTTGGTCGAACAACTTTTGGTTCCAGCTTTTGAAGTCTCACAATTTGAGCTTATATGTGAAAATGTTAGTCCCAATTCTCCATGGTACGAGGATATATATGAGTATCTATGCATTGGTACTTTTCCATTTCAATTATCTAACACACAACACAAAACCTTTATCCACTGAGCCTCTTGTTATGCCATCATTGGAGAAACCCTGTACCATAAGAGTCTCGATGGTATCCTTCTTAGGTGTCTTGACTCAAAAGAAGCTAAATTTTCCTTACGCGAGGTATACAAAGGTGTCTGTGGTTCGCATTCCACTGACCCTAGCCTTACTAGGAAGCTCTTGAGAGATGGATACTACTGGCCAACTAATAGGCTAACACTGGGGTAAAGAATAAGAAGGATTTAATGATTTATAATGAATTTTAGTTTGGTCTATACGTGTCAATCCGGTGGCGTATACTTATGAGAGGTATTAGGACTATATGCCACAAAGGGGTGAAAGTCATGAGATGAATGGTTATAAATGCAGCTATGAAAATAAACCTATTACAAATCAAAGTGATTTTGATGGCAAGAACTTCCTGGCGACAAGAATTGTACACATAGTAAATTTTAAAATAAAACAAATGATTCATTAACAAAACTTCTCATTAAATCAATAATACTGAAAATCAAACTTTAATGAACTACTGCAAATGAAACTCAAATCACAAAATGTTCTATCAAACTAAACTACTGAAATTTAAATTACGGGATTATTGAAGTTTAAAAAAACTAGAAATAAACAAAACATAGAAAATAAACGTCACCGTACTTCACCACAGAGTGGGCCCTTGCTCCATGGTTTGCAAGGTGAATAGAACAAGAGCTTTCCTATGCTGTCGTATCAGAAGAGGAACTATTTTTATTATCAGAAAATAATATAGAAGTCTATGTATAATAATCTGCTACACAAATCTACGTACAATAATCTCTGCTCCCCCTATGACTAATGGCTTCATTTAAATACACAAAGAGCTAAAGGATAAATCACAACTGATTCTCCCAAATTGAAATTCCTAATCTATGAGAAGGTTAAAAAATGGTTTTTAATACAAACAAGATCACATGTCAAGGATCTCTCCAACACCACTCACCTGAAAACAGGTCAAATTTGGTTTTGCAATTGAGGAAATTTATCAACTGGCTACAACAGTAAATCAGGAAACATTACCTTTAGAAAACCACCCAGATCCTTCAGATCCTTCATTTTCTAAGGATTTTATCACGAGGAAACTTAATTGGACTCGTTCAAGACAAAACCCATGTCTTGGATTTTCGAGATTTGCCCTTATCTGCCTGCAAATTACAATGCAAAATTGATTGTTCATATCTGGCATATTTTTGACTAGGAACATTTGAGCATGAGCTAAAGTGGGTGCATATTAAAAATAGTCTTGTTACAATGGTGAATAGAAATAGAGAATGGAAATATATTTGATTTCCCTCTCTTAGTTGGCAAGTGCATCATTGATTGTAAATTCTAATCTTTATTTCAGCAGCATAAATTGGAAGATGCCTATAGTTGCAATCATAAAAGTTCATCATAGATGGTGTATGCTCAACCTAGTAACCATGGAATTATCATGAACACATAAATAGGTCCAACATAGAAGAATTAAATGTGAGTGTAATCCATGTGGCAATGCTGAGTGACAGGAAGGTTCTGTACATAAGGCGACAGGAAGCATGCTGCAAGATATATTTTCCAAGGCGTAGAATAACAATGCTTAATAATAAAGACAATCAATAATTATTTTCCACATTTTTATCCAAAAACTATATTAAATATCACTTATATATATTAAATCATAATCAGCTTCAAATGGCAAAATGGTAAGATGTTGAATGGAAATGGAATGTGGGGATGAGTATGAAGGTGCATGAAAAGGCATAAAATGGAGCATAATTGGCTCTCATCACCAACCATGGAGCAAGATACACAACAATTTTCTAAGATATGTCTATAATGTCAGCAACATGGGGATTCGATACATGCTTCAACACATGAGCTACAACCTGTCACTACTCCTTGGCCTTTCTCGCAACGGGGACTCAACCTCATAGGAAAGATTCTCCACCCTCATCCAATGGCCACAAATTCATCATTACTGCCACTGAGTACTTTACAAAGTGGGTTGAAGCTATACCAATGACCTATATCACTGGAAAGAAAATATCCAAACTCATCCTCCATTACATCATTTGTCGATATGGAGTTCCACAAGCCATCGTTACCGACAATGGATGCCCTTTCAAAAATTAAGAAGTCTATACTTTATGCAATAAATTCCATATCCAACATAGGTTTTCCACACCTTATTATCCCCAAAGTAATGGCCAAGCTGAGGCTTCTAACAAAACCATCATCAAAATTCTTAAAAAGACAGTTAATGAAGCCAGTCATGATTGGCATCTATAGCTTAATCTAGCCTTGTGGGCCTATCGAACAAGCTTCAGAACTCCTATTGGCGCTACACCCTATGCTCTTGTGTATGGCACCAAAGTTGTCTTACCTATTGAGGTTGAGATCCCATCACTGAGAGTTTCATTATAGCATATCATTTCTGATGAGGAGTATAGAATATCCAAATTGAATAATCTAGAGCTATTAGACGAAAGATGCCTCACTGTACTCAATCACCTTCAAGTCTATCAAAACCATCTTCTCCGTAGTTATAATAAAAAGATCAAGGAAAGAAGGTTCTAGGTAGGAGACCTTGTCCTCAAAGAGAATCAAAGAAATCAATAGGATCGTGAAAAGAAGGGTAAATTTGAACCAAATTAGCTAGGACCTTTTGTGATCACATCAGTCTATGGATCAGGAGCTTATACTCTTTTAACACCTGAAGGCATTACTTTCAATGAACCTATCAATAGTGTTCATCTTAAGAAATTTTATGCTTGATCCTTGAAACATCCCCAGCAAAATACAAATAATAATAATAATAATAAAATAAATACTTCATCCTTTAGTGAAAACCTGGTAAACAGGTGCCTTGGATAAGTACCATAGTGAAAACTTGACAAACAGGTGCTATGTGTAGAACTAGCTCTTACCATCTATTCAATTTTTATTTACCATAGCATCCATCCCATAATAAACTCCATTCCCCTAATAAACTCTACCCATCTCACAATAAACCTATTTATCCATAATAAGACCACTCCCTTTTTCATCTCCATGCTTTACTCCTATCATGGTTTGGAAATTGTTGGAGTTGAAGGGTCATTCCTTTCCATCATCTATCTAGAGCTAGGTCACCTAATCCATCATCTTCCATAATAAGTTCTTCCTACACTGGGGGCACTTGCTTGCGCTTAGTTTTTGGAGTGGATACTTAAAGCATTATCACCTAACATCCCATCAACATCTCATATCATCAAACATTCAACCAATCCCATCAATCCATAATCTAATCAATCCATCTACCTTCATCATTACCATCAAAACATTGTAAGAACTACATATCATCTCTATCATTAAGTGCCTTGATCCTGTGGATACAGGGTATGTAGGCTATCTAGAATATGAAGGAAGTATCTAGACTCAATCACAGGTGATACACCTCTTCCATCTTTCATCCTTCATCCAACCTTCACCAATCATCATCTTCATCCATCTCATATTCTTCAATCATCTATCTCCCACATCATTAATAAACACCTAGAACTACATATCATCACTTTCATTATCATCATGTTGTGCTTTGATCTAGTGGATACATGGTATGTAGGCAGTCTGGAATACGAAGGAGGTATCTAGTACGAAAGCACGAATGATTTATTATTCCTTTTTTCACTGTCTCTTCCATCTTCCATCTCAATTTGACTAACTCAAGCAGAAAACAAACTACACATGTCTCGATATCTCAAGCACTCATCAAATTAGAGGCAAACAAAGACATTTGCCCACCTGCCTTTAGCTAACATTTGCTATATCAATCCAACATCTCAACCTTCAATAGGATATATCTTTCCTCACAACAAGGCGCTATCCAATCTATCCATAAGCACCCTCTTTTGGCAAGAGAACATGATGGTTGTGTCATTGTTTTGTCAGTAGATCAATTTCTTTTAGTTTATCTTTTTGTCTCTTTCTAATACCTAGTCAAGACTGCCTTGATTTATTATATCTTGGTATGTTGCGATGAGGTATGGACTGAGGCATAGTCATTTGCTTTTGTATGCTGTGTTTTTGGGATGATTTTATTCTCCTACTATGCCTAATGATATCTTGTACGTGTTGGGATTAGCATCTTGCATATCAATATCTTTTGCATCTAAGGACCTAAAAATCCTTTTATGTACTAAGATTATTCTATGCTAAGACTATTTCCCATACATATAACCAACAAGGTTTCATTATGTTTAGTGGAAATAAGTTCAAACTATTTTCTTGTAGAGTTAAAGTCCATCTTGGAATAGCTAATATTCATATCTTGTGTATCTTGGATCAACATCTTGACCTCATACAATAGACAAGGTTGTATTATGTTGAATGCATTGGATACATTGTCACCTTAGTCTTTTCATGCCCCAGTACATAATATCCATATGCTATATCAAAAATAAGGATTGCAATCTCTAAATGTGTGTGCAACCGTTGCAAAGAAGCTGCATCTATTATCCAGCATCCATCCATTTATCCCGCAATAAAATTCATAGCTCTCACAAGGATTGATCAATTAAATTAAATTTACTTTCTTTTATCATCATCATCTTTGTCTTCATTATCTTCATCCTACAAAACAAGTGTGTTAGACATACATCACCTTATATCATTATCATATATCAAATGTTATATCAATATATTTGCATAACATAGATCATTGTACACTTCATTTGCATAAATCCATCATCTACCCATCAAGATAAGCATATATCTTTCCATTAGCATGCATTCATCATAATCATTGCATCATGAAATCATAATCATAATCATATCCATTTATCATTTATGTATCTACCATATACATGTCATAATCATGAAAACATAAAACCATAAATATCAACATCATACATGTGTGCATCCATAATCATGATATCATATATCACCATCAAAATCCATCATATATATATGCATTTGGGTCAATACATAAGTGTCTCATCATGTACAAAATAAATCAATATATACAAAGTGGATATCAAAGAGCCATCAAAACACATACATCAGCTCGTAGGCCTCAAAATATATACATGATACAAAATGATACAATGTATAAGAACCAAGCTGTCACCAGTGTCTCAGATTGGTGGCACTCCCTGATGAAGCCTCACCATGATCTCCCCCTGAACTCTGAGATCCTCCACCTAGCTGTAGGGGTGGTCCCATAACTGATGGGCCAAATCTCTCTGACCTCCCAGTTCTCCTCGAGGCTGATGCTCCAGATCTACTCTTGAAGCTCAATTGTCACTGGTCCACAAGAACTGCTCCATAGTATAGGCCACTATAGTACTTGGCCTCTGCCTATGCCATCCCTAACTCACCTTGTACATAAGTAAGATCTCTAACCAAAAAGACCCCTGTCTGGTCAGTACCCAACGCTACCCTAGTTGCATCTCGCTCATATGTAACCCTCTGTAACATCTGTGCTGCTGCATCTCTTTGAGCAGTCAACCGAGCCACTACTCCATCTGGCGCGACCTATATCTATGCTGGCTATGCCTATAATGCCTGAACCTGGGCTTGAGCCCATCTTAGGTTGACTAAGGCTCTATCCCTATCCTGCCACATCTGTTTGAACCTAGCCTCTAGATGGGTCCTCCTAGCCATGTCATTCTGTAACTGCCGCTGCAGATGAGCCTCCTCTATCTTTGGTTGCTATCCCCCTACCTATCCACCTCGAATCACAAGATGCTGCTACTACTGGGGAGCTTGTCAGTGAACTTGACCTTGTCCCTAAACTTGAGGGGTTCCCCTTTGCCTCCTCGCCCTAGCAGGACTTGCTCTCTATACTGCTACCTCTCCCAACTCCCCAGGTATCGTCAACCGAGTCAGTCAGTGTCGTATCTAGTATGCATCATACTCTAGGGTAGTGCCTGCATCTACTGGCCCAAGTATCCAATCTCAAGCAACTGGTTGTAATCCCTGTAGCTCTGGCAATGTCGTCTACACCATGATCTTTGAACCCCAATCAAGGATCTCTAGTCATGTCCTCCCGAAGATAGCATCCCCTACCAGCTCAGGCTGGGGCAAACCAAACTATTGGAGCACTCTCTCAAGTAGATATCACTCTATGATGTAAACCCATCTACCAAAAAGATATCTAGGATGGCGAGCATACACCAGCTACTCTACATTATCGTCCCAACTCTCACAATCACGCCAGGGTCTCCAAATGAAAGTGTCAAGCTCATTTAGTGTCCTCTAATATACAAGTGTATTGAGCTATCTATAGGTCACAACTCCACCATACGTGTGCATGAATGGGTCTCCTACCTCTCTTTGTCGTGTCGCAACTAGCCTGGTCACTGCAATATGCTCATATGCCCACACATACAGAAGTGTAACACTAGCAGACATACTCGAATCGAACATGTATGCACAGTCATGAAGATAGTGGCAAAGTCATCCCAGTACACAAGGACCCCACACATATTTGATGCCATATGTGAACAAACCCTCCATTAGTGTACCCCATCCTACAGGGAATCCACAAGCTCATCTATCTAGAACCAAAAATCAAATCACCGCCACCACTAGCCTCTGTAATCAGTCACAAAGATTTCTCATCCTCCGTGTCCCAATGTCATGGTCTTCCACCCCTATGTTAGGTGTCATGAATAATCTCCAAAATGCATCAGGGCCCCACTCTAGATCATAATCCACTCGCTCACCATGAATCAGTATCCTCAGTATATGCCACACATCCTCTAGTGTAACGGTGGCCTCTCCAATCGGTAGAAAGAATGAACTATTCTCACTATACCAACGCTCTACTAATGCTGTCATAAATGCAGTATGTGCTCGTATAGGTGTAATTTGTGTGGCAAACCATAGACCAATAACCTCCAAAAATAGGTTCGCCTGCGCATCCAAATCCTCTGACAATGCTAGATCCTCTGGGTGTATCTCCCTCGATAACAACATTGGTAACACAACCTGCAATCATCAATCAAATTGAGTGTTACTTATTAACTTGAGCCTACTTTTCTAAAAAACCTTATGTTTTGCCTATGTTTAGCCAAAAGCGACATCATTTTCCATAGGCGACTTATGGTCACTCATATGCGATTTCATAAACCATAGGTGACTATCTGTCAATCATATGCGACACTTAAAACCAAATGCGCATTTCTATCATTCATATGCGACATTTTAAACCATATGCACTGAGAAATCCTAAAAACCTAGCAACATAACCATCTGACCCAAATGCGATGAACTCGCGTGCATATGCGACCTAAAACTACCAAATGCGATTTTGCATCGACCATATGCGCACTACCTATCTTGCTACGCCTTTGGTCACATGCTTGTATTTATGACGCCTATGGACCTATTGATGATGCCTACAGAGCAAGTTTTAGCTACATACCAGTGTTGGAGCTCCTGTTGGTCGCCCATGTGTCCTCACCCACTCTGCTTGATGATCTACTCGTGGAATCACCATCTTGATGCTCTAGAAAGCTCTAAAGCACTCTAACCTCCCAAGAGCTCTAGAATTGTAATCACAAATGATGTAAATGAATAGAAATGGACCCTTGGACCTCTATTTATAGAGCCCAAAACCCTAATTTCTTCTAAGCCAAACCCTAATTCTTCTCTTCCATCCCTAGTTTATCCCACCCAATCCCCACATTCTTCGTGTCAATCTAGTCTATCCTTGTTTTGTCATCTAATTGAGAGTCAACTCACTCTTTTCCCAATAGCCTAGTTTTCCTCTCGAGGGGGCATCACCCACCAGTTTTACTGGGGCATAGCTTGTATACCTCATGTATCAGTCATATCTTCTTTGAAACAATGTCCTAAAGTACATTGTCTCAAAGAGGGGTAAAATGTAGACACCCAAAATTGACCCTTCATACCATTTATCAAGTTGTCGTATTATTCACCACTGCATATGTCAATTTTGTCTAGCACACTTGTATCAATTATCTATTTTATTCTAAATCATCCACTTCTATCATTAATTAAATAAATTATATTTATTTAATTAATTTAATCTATTTTCATTATCTTTATTCTTCTATTTTCTATCTATAATTAAATAATCTTTAATTATTTAATTATCTCATTATTCTTCTAAAATTAAATAAATTTTCTAAATTTATTTAATTTGACCTTTTTAAATAAATAAAATTAATATTTTATTTATTTATCTTCTCATCATGCATATAAATTAAATAAATTTATTTCTTTAATTTATATTTATTCTTCCAATTTTCTAAATTGAGCTTTTCCCTCCATCATTTAAAAAATAAATTAAATGAATTTATTTGTTTAATTTATTTTTATCTTATCATTTTCCTCTTTTATTACTTTCTTCTATGTGTATAAGTTGGCCTTGTCCTTAGTATGTCAAAAATTAAATACAAAAAATAATTTAATTGGTTTAGGAATCAATTATCCTTGTCATCCAACTCTTAAAATAGAAAAGAATTCTATTTTTAGGAAAATTAATCTTATCTTCATAAAAAAAACCAATTAAATCATTTAATAAAAGCTTTTCCTATGGACACATGTCTTGTACACATTCATCCATGCCTCTTGAATTATCTCAATTGTCCATTCCACCACTTTTTCTCCACCATTGATCAATCTTAGTTGAGAGCTATATATACACCCTCTCATTTCATTCTAAACATCCCACTCTCTTTAGTGTCAATATTATTGTCTTATGCATTTCGCATCCATTAAGCACTTTGAGGACATCATCTATCATCATGGCAGCTTTGGAAACTATGGTTGTTCACTTTTGAGAAGCAATCCACATTCAACCAAGGAATCCATACAATCTAAGTGACATTGTTCTTTGATTTTCTTTCATTTTGTGTCATTTAGATAGATTTCTTGAAGGTGGTAGGATTGGGTTTTTGTTGTAAGGCTTGATCTTGACAATCAATCAATCAATTGTCTTATACAGGATGTTGCATTGTCAAAACTAGATCATGCATCTTATACGATATGTTTCATTTCCTAAAACCAGACATCATCACAATCATAATCAATCAATCAATCATTGGTTTATAGCTTGATAGGGGCAATACCTTGTTTGTTTTTGAATCATTTGTGCATGCTTTTCTTGCTTGCTTGTGTGTGTTAACATTTTATCATGCATTTGTATCACATCATTCTCCTTCCAGCTAATATTCATATCTTGTATCTAGACAAGATTGTATTATGTTGGTGCACAAGACACATCATCATCTTGGTCCTTATACCTTGGTGCATAACATCTAGTGCTATATCAAACATCATGGTTGCTCACCTTCATTGCAACATAACGTATCATTCATTTCTTCTATCCATTCCCTTTTTTTCTTCCTTAACCAATCCATTCCATACGAGAGTTTACTCGTGTTTGTCCAACCTGCCTATCCTCTCGAGGGGGCATCATCATCCTATCTTTACATCATCATCCTTTTTCTTCTATCCACTCCTTAGCTTCTTTGAAATGATGTTACTCAACATAAATCTCATCATCTCGAACATCATCTCAAAGAGGGGCAAAATGTAGACACCTAAATTTTTCTATGTCTTGACCATCACCTAGTCAACACTTTATTAGAGACACCATAAGAGATTTTGTCCTAATCTCATCCTAATCACTTAATCAATTAATTAAATAAATCTCATTTATTTAATTAATTCCCCTTTCACATGTCCCAACTAATTCAAATAAAATATTTGAATTAATTCCTCACCTTTCATCTCATTGCAACACATGTCACATGCTACAACTTCCACTTAATACACTTCACATGTCAAACTAATTCAAATAAAATATTTGAATTAGGTCTCCTTTATTCCCCTTCTCACACTTGTCACATGACTACAACTCCTCATGGAGTGAGAAACCCTATTTGATCCTAGCCATCCACATCGTTGAAAACAACTTTCAATCACAACCCTTCATTCAAATCAACCTTTCCTATAAATCAAACCTCTCACAAGCCATTTTCATGCTAATCAGTTTTCAAGTGCTGTTATACTACTGGAATGAGCAACCAACATTCCTCCTATAATAAATCCTTCAAAATCATGCATTCCTATGCAAGATTGAGAAGAGCAATGGAGATAAACCAAGCTTAGTGTAGAGATCGGTTTGCATTTATTTTGTTATTTAATTTCTATGCTATCTTGTACTTCATTGTGCTTGTCAGGGTTTGATAGTTTGTTGTTTATGCATTAACCCTGATTTTAACCCTATCTACAATTCTAAATAAAATTATAGAAACTATCTAATTGCACCATAATTTTAATAAAGCTAGTCAACCTAGAATTTGGCAATTTTGCATCTAACACACTAAAACACAATAGATCTTCCAATGATGATTTTATTAACATAAATTTCACCTCAAAATATAGAAGAATTTTTTGGAAAAATATGAAAAAGCAACTATCTTCCCTTGCATGCAAACTATGGAAGAGAACCCACAAAATATACAAAAATTACACGGTTTTAACACCCAAATTCATAGGTAAGTCCATGAAAATGGGGGACAAAAAGGGGGTCAAAAGTGGCCACACTTTTAATCTAGAATTAGCTAAGGGTAAACTTGGATGAGTAATTCAAGATGTGTACAAGATATGATAAGAACAATAATTGTGGCACTCTGAGTCTAGTTTCTAAACTACTAAAGATTTTTTAAAATGGTTAAAGTTAAAGGGGTGAAATGCTGACCAGACACAAAAGTGTTCCTATTTTTATGACTAAAAATATAACATAGTGTTTGGTGTGCGCCCCCTATTATTTTTGCTACATTAGGTATTTTAAAAAATTAGTTGGTGGAAATATAGCCAATAGTGAGTACTACAAGTTGTATATCTTTTATATTTTTTATTAATTTTTTTTTGTGATTTTTTGATGTGGATGCATCCTCAAAATTATATCACTGCACATGCACATCACATAACATGCACAAAACTAATTGAAAATGTAAATTTTTTATATTGAATGTGTATAGAATGAAGTGTAGAAGAATACTATATATTTTTTTTTCAAATTTGGATAAGCAAGTCAAAATTTATTAAAAAATCAAATACATGTGTACTAGAGGAATAACAAGACACTCTTCAAAGAAAATAAAAATAAATACCGTAACTTATTCAAAATATTAAAAAATTTATATGTCTAGAAAGGTAAGAAGTAGCTCTTTATTCTGGTGGTGGTTTTGTAAAATTTTATTTCAAAATGTGTAAACCTGATGAGGTTGAAGTTTGAACTTGAGCTATTTTATGTTAAAACATGAATTTGGGAGCCATAAGAGATGTTTAAAGTTGAGGCTTGGAAATCGAAGCCTAAATAGGAGGGGAGCATACAAAATTTGAATTTAAGGTATTGAAAATGTGTACCATCCTATGGTGTCTTCACCATCCTTTTTGTTGGTAGGTGGTGTAATTAGGTACTTACACCAGGCATAGTTTTCACCCCATGTTGCCAATTCTCCATGACTTAATCAAAACTTTGTGTTACCCATGCCATGGTGGAAGTATTGGCCACTTAAACTAACTTTACAAATGTTGGGTGGAACTATGGTGTGGCTTTGCCATGTAAAAAGTGTGCCCAACTCATGAAGAAGAGATAGTTGCTAGTTGAGCCAATTTCAAGACCATAAGTAGAGTTTCCATATGGTTGAACCCTATTGAGTGCGCACCTTAGGTGTGTTTGCTGAGCAAAGGATAGCTAACAATGTGCTTTCCAAGATTTAGCCAGCTTCATACTTTTGCTTTTTTGTTGGTACTGTTGACAACCTCCGAACCTTGTTATTATTTCATATTGAACAACTGCAACTTCTGTCATCTTGCAAAAGTTATTAGTCAACAAACAAATACTATTAGATAGCAATCTTGGAATTGACTGGAGAGACCACAAATTGAGTATGCTTAACACACAATGGCAATCTTGGAATTTGAAATTAAGTAAAATTTAAATTAAAGGTATTAAAATTTTGAATTTAAGGTATTAAAAATTAGTTTCAAGGTTGGCCACTAATTTGTACGCCATTTCCATGCACTTTTCATCAACCAAAGCTTAATTTTTTTATGAAACTATTATAATGGACTGAATTACATGTTAAAGTATTGAAATCACATTCATAACACTTGCTACATGGACTGAACACTAAAATCACCCAAAACTACTCCAATCTATTCCAAACTGCGACCTATAATAACTCACAATTGATCACAAGGTGAACCTGTAACTTCTGGAAGCACAATCACTAATAATGGAATACTGGAACACACCATTAAATTCTATACTATAGTAATCAACAAAACCAACAATATCTTCAACAATAAAAACTACCAATACTAAAATCACTGCTTTGCTATGAAGAAGACCCATAACCTACAATGCACAAAACTAACACACTGCTAAACTTCTACAATCCTCTAAAGTACAAATGCAAACTCTAGATGAATTTTCCCTCTAGAATCAAATTGTTTTTGTCCTCTAATCCTTGAAGCCACTGGGTTTTCATCCAAGGATCTCTAACACTCAAAGGTTTTCATCCTCAAATGTTGGTTTGAACAATGTTCAAGTTTTCATGAAATTGGTTTGGAAAAAGACCCCCCAAATGAAGAAATTATTTCTATATAAGTAATTTTTAAAGAAAAAAAAAGGGGGAATGAATTACAATACCACTCTTATGATAAAAAATCAATCAAAAATAAAATTTCCTATCCCTTATCCAACCTATCAACAAATTGCTTTTAAAAATGTTTTTTCCTGCTTTTTTCTTATCCTGCAAGTTGCCAACTTTTTCTAGATTTTATTGAAGATAAGAATGCAAGATAAATTTATAAAATCCATTGGATAATTATCATTATCTCTCCTATAAATCCATGCCCCAAATTGGATAAATAAAATATTAATATTTGGATATTTGTCTTGATCCTTCCCATTGATTTTTCCTTCTTGCTAATTTTCCAATTTCCAATTAAATATCAATATTTAATATTCATCTCGATCCTTCTTGTTGACTTGTCTTTGATTTCTAATTTCAAATTAAATATTAAATAAATATTTTTTCCCAAATTCTCTCCCTTAGACCACTAGAAATGACAATTGGACTAATTAATTATTTAATTAGAATTTAATTTTAAAGGGGACATGACAAGTCATCCCTCCTCAAAATTGCTTCTCCTCAAGCAATTCCAACTTAGATTATTCAAAAAAGTTGTCCCTTCCCAAGTTACATCTTGAAATGGCAGGTTCTTTCAACGAACCAAATATTTCATAATTCTCCTTAGGTTTAAATTTTTCACCTTGGTGGCTCTCAATGCTACTGAAATTATGACCAATACCCCTTCATCATCAAATGGTGTAAAATCCACTGAAAGGGCAATATACTACCCAAAAACCCTTTTTGTATGCCCCTCACAAATAATTATTGGAAATTTAACCAAATTTGATTTTTTTTCAAATCCCTCTTTAGACATGAAATATGGGAGACATCATGTATCTTATTGTTTTCTAGAAGTTCCCATTCACAAACCAACTTACCAATTTTCCGATAATCCTATAAGGCCCATTGAAATCACTAGCTACAAAAACTCTATTAGTTGTGGATACTAATTTAATTAATGTTAGAGCATCATAAAAAGATAAATCTCTGAAAGGAAACATACAAATATACATATGATAGTTTGTGTTGTAGTAGTGTTTCCCTAGATATGACCACTTAACCCATGCATTTTTCTGATTTAGCATATAGTTCTTCAAGTATACATCCACCCATTCATTCACCACTTTTGTTTGGCCAACTATAAGTGAATGATATCTTGTAATAGAAATAAAATCAACACCTATGAAATGAACTAACTCAGTTAATCTTGTCATGGCATCCATAGGTATAATCTACCACTTTTGTTCATGGTCATTCAAATAATTTTATCTCAAAAAGGATTTTAAATTAATATGATTAGTGTCCATAATCAATCTTCCACAAAATAAATACTGGCTGAATTTTCCTAGGGGGTGCATTAGTGCCAACATTTATTTATTACCAGTGAAGTAGCTCCTTTCTAATTCACTTAATTCTCCTAAAACATTACTTTATACAACAGATGGAGGGAAAATTTAGAAATAGGAAGCACAACACAAGAGCTCATTACCTCTTTTAATTTCTCATATGTAGCTTGTGTAGATTATGTTATCAGGAAAATTGGATTAAATAAATAAGCATATCAAACCCAATAACACAATGAAATATTCAAATAACAAGATTGAATAAATAAAGCAAAAACCTCACAAACCTTGTTATCCTGCGGCTTCCATTGTTTGCCTAGTCTCGATTGATCTTTTATGATGAAAGTTGCCCTCAGGAAGTGTACTTCCTTGCTTCGTTCTTCAAGATGGCGATGGAGAAATGGCTATGATACTTTATTGCTATGAAGATGAGCTTCAAAGAAATGAGGATGATCTCAAGCAAATGGATAGTAATGGGGGTGCCAAAGGCATGCTAGTAATTCGACAGAGCAATTGTACTGAAAGCTTGGATGATAGAAATGGAAGAATAAGGTTCAATTTATAGACTCAGAAGAGAAGAGATCAACAGTTGAGAAGAAATAAGAAGATCAACGGTTGAGAATGGTTGAGGAATGTGCACGAATAGAAAGAGGACAAGTGTCCAAGCTCCATCATGCAACAGGGGAGTTAACAGAATAGATTGAAAAATTAATAGAATTGATTGATCAGTTAACTGGGTTGATTGGGGAGTTGACTAAATTGACTAATCAGTTAAGTGAATTGATTGATTAGTGAACTCAAATGACTAATTAGTTAACAGATTTGATTGACGAGTTAACTAATTTTGACTAGAGGATAAATAGGACATGTGATGCAGAGCGCACAGGGAAGCACTTAAAACAAGGTGAAAATACCCATCAACCCACAATAATGCTCAAATAGCTTATAAAAACCCCTTCGCAAGGTCCTAATAAGACCGAAATTCATCCGCTCTTCACTGTCGGCAAGACAACATCCCTTTGGCGAATTTCAAAATCCTTATACCGATACTCCGATATCTTCAACTTGGCACATACATAACACAACTTACTATCACCGGTACTCTAATGTATTTCTAACCCAATGTCACCATTACGGCTGGTCTTTCTTTGTATTTAATGCAATGTATCTTCTCAATGTACAATTCACATATACATTACATTACTTGACCTACTGTGCCGGTTCTATCTACCGCTTCTACCGGTCGCTCCTTGTATCATTCGACACTTGCATATTCCCAATGTATCTTCACAACATACAACCGCGATAAACAATTGCATGATACACGCAAAATGCTCTCACATACAATTGCGACATACACACACATTGTTCCCTACATACAACTAACGTATGCTCACAAATTGTATACCCGATATACTTAAGTGATATACACACAAAATGTCTTCTCATACATTTGTGGGATACACATAAAATGTTCTGACATACAAAGGTGATATACTCATAAAATGCATATTTAGTGATACAACACAGAATTCACACCATTAACTGTCTCCGCACATTGTAACCGAATGAAATACACAAGAACTATAAAAACATACCAAATAGAAAACAAACTAACACGGAGGTCATTCCACTGATTTCGAAGAAATCTTAACCAGTGGAATGACTCCAATCGATATTCTTGTAATTAGACCAAAAACACAAAATCTCTTTATTCCTCCTTCTCAGTTATACATACAATGTTGATTCTTTCCCTCTCTCGTCTACCTCTAACAAATATAGACTCACTATTAAAAAACTCACATTTTGGCAATTACAAGATGGAAAATGAACCACCACTGCCAACCAGTTACATTCTACAGTTCGGTTACAATTCTTTTCTTGACAACTCAACATTATGCCGTTACTCAGTCAGATATGACTCCATATGGCATGAAGGCCTTACAATATTATATTTTGGACATAACATAAAATGTACGAAATCTTCTAGATTCTTCAAGTTTTGAGGTGCTCCTGCACCAACATGTGGGTGAGGGAATATTAGCTAATTAAATATTAAAATATTTAATTACATGTGCAACATGGTGAGGTAGATTTATAGAATTAGGACTTAGGATAGAGGAATTTAGGATTAATTAAATAATTTAGGATTATTTAATTATGTGAGACATTAGAAGAATTTAGGGAATTTAATTAAATAAATTGATTTTATTTAATTATGGGATAATGAACCAATCAAATAAAATTAGAATATTTATTTTTAATTGATAGAAGAAAATAAGAATTAAGATAAATATTAAAATATTTACTTAATTCGACATGAGCCAATTTTAGGTGTATATAGATTATATCTATACAAATGACCCTTTCTCTGTCCAACCTATGGAAGGTGCTACTTCTTGAGAGAATTCCTTGACCAATCTCCTGAAATAACAACAGGGTGCTACCACAATAGTGTGTCCCACTTATGGGACATCCTGATTTTTGTCTAAAATCACATATTTTTTAGAAAAAATAATGATTTAAGCCTTGAGAGGTTCCATCTAAAGGGTTTTAATTGAAGGGGGTTACATAAAACCCCCTTAGATCAAACCCCCTTGGAAATAAACCCCTATTCTTAAATCAAACCCTCTATAGAGTCTCCTCCGCACATATCAAAATGCTGACAAAAAACCAATTTTGCTTCACGTTTTGGGGAATCAAATGAAGTCATTTAGAAATTCTATTTTGTAAGTATGTAGCCCTTAGTATAGCTTTCCAAAAAGTATGATATTGAATATATTTCATTTGATTATATATTTATTTTCTATTTTCTAGTGAAAATAGGTTTTTCACCGAACATGAAGGTCTATATTCCACACATGCAGAAAAATAGAAAAATAGAGAAAAAATTCTAAAAAATATTTTCACATTAGGTATTGATGTCCTTGTTTCAACAAAAAAATAAGAAGTTAATTTGGATACATACAAGAAAAGTTTTGTATGCTATAAACCCATGTCTGAATTATAATTAATCTCACTTAAAAATTAATTAAAAAACATATGCAACACAAAATTATGAAAATATATCTACACACTCGATATTGGTGTTACAAATCTATATTAAAAAATTTATAATTTTGTCCTTTCTATAAATAAAGTTATGTTGTATGGTATAAACGTCACTGTTTAAAAATGTTGTTAACTATAAAAAATAAGTTATTAAAAGTTATGTAAAAAAATCATAAATTATTTCTTAAACTTGTTTTAAAATACATTTAGAATCTACACACAAATCTCAAAATTCACTAGTTCACATAATCTTCAAATTCTTAACGAACTAGTTGCTATAGGTGATGAGGGGGTCAAACCCAGAACACACAATAACATAGATTGCACACATAAAATAGGAATGCTCTTTTATTGAATTAAACAACACATTATATTACAGAAACTGGAATCAAATCAGAGGATGAATTCTCAACAGGCTACAACACATTATAGCTTCCTTCCTTTGGATTCTAGAACCTTCTGCCTTCTACAGCTTCAAATCTTCTAGGGTTTCTAATTTCCCAAATGATTCCCCAAAATGGTCATAAATAGCCCTTTTTGGTGCCTTCTACACAAAATTTTAAATTTTGTAACTACCTCCAAAAATAGGTCAACTTCTAAGATCCATAACTTTTGATCTGGGTGTCCAATTGACGAACCATTTGATGCATTGGAAATCTCATGAAGTGCTCTACACCCTTCAAATCACTCTGTTGATTCTATCCATTTTTGGGGATGTACAGGGCCTCCAAGTGCCTCATATTTGACTTTGAAACTTTTTCAGGGGTTTTTAATAAAATGGAAACTTTAATATCTTTCAGTCCACAAGTGATCTTTGGCCAATTCCTTCACCAAAGGTTATATTTTTCAATTATGAATTTTTGAGTAAGTTTTCGCTTCCATACATGCTCAAATGTAAACTTTCTAAAAATAGCAATTTGCTATTTTTAGCAGGTTGAAAAACTAAATGTTCTACATCATTATTCAAGCAATTGGGCATCGAAAATACCAAAATTGAAAAGAAAAAAAACAAAATCATAATTTTTTTGGTGATGCAAGATTGCCCTTACACCACTGGATGCTCCTACATCAGACACCTAGGGTAATTTGAGAAGTGACCTTGTCACATCTCAAGTGTTCAAGGACAACCCAAACGATCAACCTCTGCCTTAGACAACCAGGAAGAATCTTTAACAGGCCTTCCTTTCCACTTAACCAGATATTCATCATATTTCCCATTCCAGGTATTTCTTCCCACACGACTATCTAGGATTTCTTCTATCTCCTATTTTGAAGTAGATACCAAGATACTCCATTTTTCTTCTATTGGTCCATCCTCTATGCCACCTTCATGATACTATGTTAAATTAGTAATGTTGAGCACATGGGAAATGTTGATTCCACTCAGCAGCTTTACCTCATATGCATTTCCTGAATCATGCTTCTTCAGCATCCTGCATGGTCCATATTTCTTCATCTTCAACTTATTATATATGCCCCCATTGGGAACCTTTATTTTCTTAGGTGAACCATGACTTCATCACCAACCTTGAATTCCTTAAACTTTTGCTTATGATCTGCCTTAGCCTTGTATTGATAATTCATTTTATTAATGTGTTGTCGTACCTCTTCATGCAAGCTCTTTAGGTGCTTTGCAAAGTCTTCAGTCTCAGCACTACTCTTCTCTCCTCTGTCTAGCTTTCTCAACTCAGAAGCATTTCTCAGACTACTCCCATATACAATTTGGAATGGGAATTTACCAATACTCATGTTGATAGAACTATTATATGCAAATTCCACCTATGGTAATATCAAATCCCATCCCTTGGGCTCATCTCCTATTAAGCATCTCAGTAGGTTACCCAAACTTGATTCACTACCTCTGTCTGTCCATCAGTTCAAAGTGGATGATGTGAAGAATTGAACATCAACTCAGTCTTCAACTTCTTCCATAATGTCCTCTAAAACTACCCAGCAAACTTGGTATCTCTATCTAAAACTATACTCCTTGGTAGACCATGTAGTCTAACTAGCTCTCTGAAAAACAACTCTACAATGTGAACATCATCACTGGTTTTCTGAAATGGAATGAAACATGTCATCTTTGAAAATTTGTCAACCACCACAAATATTGAATCATGCCCTCTCTATGTCCTCGGTTAACCAAGAACAAAGTCCATGTTGATATCCTCCCATGGCCTCTCTAGTACAGGTAATGGTTGATATCTAGCCCAGTATTCTAACTCACTCCTTTGGCCATCTGGCATACTCTACAAATTTGCACAAATTTCTTCACATCCTAGTGCAACTATGGCTAGTAATAATTCTCACTAATGAGAGAAATGATCTTATCTCGACCAAAGTGTCTTTCCAACCATCCACTATGCTTCTTCATAATCAGGTTCTCTCTCATGGAACTCCTTAGAATGCACAACTAGCTTCCTCTGATCAACATACCATATTGGATTATGTAATTCGACCATCTCATCCAATTCAAGGTAACAAGATCCAAACAATCTTTCCAGGGCTCTATAAAGTCTAGATCTTCAGGGTACAAATTCTTGAGTTCATTGAACCCAACAACCTATATCTTCATCTTTGTCAACAAATTTTGCCTTCTTCTCAAGGCATCTACAACTCTGTTGGAATTCCCACTCTTGTGCTTCAAAAAAAAAGTATAACTCTACAAAAACTCAACCCATTTTAAGTGCCTTTGATATAACTTTCCTTGACTATTAAGATACTGTAAAGCCTGATGATCAGTATATAAAACAAACTCTTTCGGAAATAAATAATGTCTCCATTTCTTCAAAGCCTAAACTATAGCATAAAACTCCTGATCATAAATAGAATACTTTTTCTTGGCATCATTAATCTTCTCATTGAAATAGGAAATGGGCTTACCTTCTTGACTCAAAACAACTCCTATAGCACTACCACTAGCATCACAATCTACCTGAAATACGTTATTGAAATCTAGAAGTGCCAAAATAGGTTGCTCTGTGACTTTCTGCTTCAATGTATCAAAACTCTTAGGTGCTCTTGTAGTCCATTTAAACTCTTTTCTATCCCCTCTCATTGTCTCAATTAAGGGTACACAAATGCTACTAAAATTCTTGATAAATTTTCTATAAAGCTTGCCAAATCACGAAAAGATAGTACATCTATAACACTCCTTGGGGTAGGCCATTCAATGATAGCCCTCACCTTCTCTAGATCCATTTTAAGACCCTTAGCTAAGATAACAAATCCCAGGTAGACCAACTCCTTCATGAAATGACATTTATTCAAATTAATCAACAACTTTTCTTCCCTCGGTTTCTCAAAAACTTTTCAAACATGCATCAGGTGCTCCTCCAAAGTCTTACTAAAAATCAAATAATCATCTAAATAAACAATGAAAAATTTACCCAAAAACTCTTTTAGTACCTCATTCATGAGCTGCATAAATGTTCTTGGTGCATTGGTTAACCCAAATGACATGACTAACCATTCGTACATGCCCTCCTTAGTCTTAAAGTTTTTCTTCCATTCATCTCCTTCTTTGATTTGGATCTGGTGATATCCACTCTTCAAATCAAACTTTGTAAAGTACTTGGCTCCACTCAAGCAATTGATAATATCATCTATCCTTGGCAATGGAAATCTATACTTGATTGTAATTTTGTTGATGGCTTGGGAATCTATACACATTATCCACTCTCCATATTTCTTCGGTGCTGATATTACAGGTATTGTACATGGACTTAGGATCTCCCTTATCACTCCTTTCCTTAACAATTGGTGAACTTGTCTATTCAACTCTTCATTCTCTTCAAGAGTCATTCTATGGGCTACCTTATTCAGAAAACTAGCTGGTATCAAATCTATTTGTTGACTTATCTTCCTCACTGGTGGTTTTTGGTACATTATTAAAGACAAAGTCCTAAAATTCTTCCAATAGGTCTGAGACTTTTGCTGGTACATCTTCACATTTCTCCTAGCTGATCTTAGGAATCAACGCAAAGCAATGACACTTGTGCTTCATACCATCCAAAAATTTCCTACCATCTACCAAGCAAATTCTAGCAATACTACATACCTTTTCTTCCACCTCCTTCAAGGGCTTCAACTTATGATGAACTCCATCCTTTATCAGGGAATAGTGTTTGCATGGCCATCATGGACAACAAACCTGGTGTACTATCACAGCCTTCCCAATAGCATATGACATGCATCCATCAATATGATGTCACACAACACCTCATCGTAGTAGTCTCCAATCTTGAACTTGACTAAACATTGCTCATTGACCAAAGCTCTATGGTCCTTCTACAATCATGCAATCCGATATGGATGTGGATGTCTTCTCCTTGTCAACTTAAACTTTTTAACATGTCTCCTTTGAGACAAGATTATCAGTGCTTCCATTGTCAATAATAATATCACAACACTTACCTTCACACTTGCACCTTGTGCAGAATAAAATCTTCCTCTAATCTTGTTCTTTCTGCTCATTTAACAAGGTTCTTTTGACAACTAGGGTTTCTCCCCTTTCAACATCTTTAGAATGCTCATATTGCGCATCTTCATCTACATGTGCAACTCGTGCATTACCTTCAAGTCTTCTATTTGTCCTTCCTTGATGTTGGAGGCACTTGTAGGTTCGATGTCCTTCTCCACATTGGAAACAAGTTCCTTTGAAACCTCCTCTTCTAGGGTCTTGCCTAGGTCTTCCTCTTTTCTCACCATTATTTTGGTCATGAGGGCGGTAGGCATTATCTCCTTTCTGATTTTGGTTGGTGTCTTCTTCTTTACTTTTCTTTTCTTTTGATCTTCATTTCAGCCTCCATATGATCTTCCACCAATCCTTCCACCATGACCTCTTCCCCTTTGCTTTCTTTTAAATCTTTTATTCATCTTCTCTTCCACCTTTAGGGAAAACTAGTACACATCTTCTATGGTGGTCATTCTAACTAGGCTTAGCTCCTCTTGGATACTTGGCCTCAACCCATTAATATAATGGGCTACCTTCTCCTTGTTGGGCTCTGCATGGCATGTTCTGATAATAATCTTATAAAACTCTTTTGTATACTTCTTAACAGACTTGTTACCTGTTATGCAAACAAGTGTGTAGACTTGTTAATCAAGACCTATTTAACACCTTTTTGAACATTAAATGATTAAATCGCAATCCCGATGAATAAACCTAACAAAATAAAGTTAGGACTAGTCTAAGCCCACTTAAATGGACACTCCCCAAAGTTTGTGGGGCTTAAGGACCAGGGCGCCTAGTGCCCTAGTCTTGGATGTTAGCCCCAACCTTATTTTTGTGGTGTTAGCTTAGAACACCTCCTTAACTTTCACATGTCAGCCCCATTTAGTTTTATTCATTGTTGGTATATATAAGCAAGTTAGTTTATTCATTTGAACATCTCTAAGTTCTCTAAGCAATATAGGCACACTTGCACCCTCTCTTCTTATCTATCATGCTCTATATTCTTCTCTAAAGCTCTCTATGGTGGATTATTGTTGTTATGCTAACTTCTTGTAGGTCTTGTGAAGATCTCTCTACTTCTTTGGCCTACACCAAATTCTTGAGTCAAGTTGTGATGCTGCTTCAAGCAAGCTAGGGTTTCCATGCTCATGTTGACTCCTTTCCTTTATGCTTTGTTATAGCATTCTATTCTACTTTAGATTTTCCTCTACCCTCCTAGGGCACACACTCTTTGATATCTCAGCATTGCTATTGTGGAGGTGGAAACACCATTCATGAAGCTTGACTTAGCCAAGATCCTAAATAGCACCAACCCTCTTTCCTTCTTTTGTGTGTGTAGGTTGAAGTAACAGGTTTTGGGAGACAAGATTTGGGAAGAAGGAAGTTTTTGCAAGTATAGATGTGGAAAAGCTCTAAGTTTCTATAAAACCCTAAATTTGTTCTAGGGCACCTAGCACCCTGGTCTTTCTTGCTCCCAAACTTAGATCCAAGTTCTCCTTTGTTCACTAGTCTCTGTTGTGCTTCTAGATTTTTCGTATCTATTTCTGACAGTCTGTTATGCTCGAATCTTCCTCAATTAGGTTTCATGTTTTTCCCTAGTTTGATTGGTTGGATTTGGTTTATTCTCCTTTATACAACAAAGGGACAAATCCCTTGTATTTTGGCTCTCCCTCAAGGGTAGAAGCCAAGCTCTGCTTGTGTTCTAATGTTGAGTGGAAGAGGGTTTGAACTAGTTTAACCTTTTAGGATATGTCTCTCTTTTCCATCTAACATTTTGGTGAACCTAGCATGAATTGAAATTTATTCATCATTTTACATAGTTATATAGCTTAATTTTTGCATTGTTTCATTGTTAGGGTTTACAAAAACCTTGCATTCCTTGAAAATATAGCTAGTCTTGAACCTAGGGTTTGTAGATTAGTGAGTTGTTTCAGATCTTGGTGGTATCATTTGGTGAATTAAATTGATTTCATTTTTTGTACCTTATCATTCTTGGTGTTTAGAACATTCTTGCATCTTTGCATTTGAAATTAGAAAATCAAGCATTTGGTGTAGATTTAGAAAAAACATATTTGTCACATAGTCTATATTTCAAAAGTTTAGATCATTATAGCATGATATAAATTTATGATTTTTGCATCATATCTAATTGGTATTGCATTAATTAATCATTTCCTAGTTGTATATTTAGCATTGGCACTTCTTATTAGTAGGGCAAAACTTTCAAAAATCTTGTATTTTTTGAAAACCTAGCTAATCTTGCATTTAGTGGTTCTATTTGAAATCTTATTTTCAGATCTTTTTTATGATGAAGGATTGCTATATCTGATTTGAAGCTGTTGTAATTCATCATATGTGTCATATTTTTTTAAATTAGAAAGCAAGAACATCCATGCATTCATCTTCTCTTTAAAATTGTAAAGCAATAGCACAAATAAAACTATCTAGCTTCATTTGACACTTATGCATCTTCATTTAGAAAAAAATTCTAAATCCCTCTTGTTTTTACTTAGAAAAATCATTTGCACATACTACACATATTACATTTGCAAGACTTAGTTGTTGTATTTACCAAAAACACCAAATTTTGGAAATCCCTGCTTATGCCTTCTTTGCAGCCTGTTCTATCTTGGGAGTGCAACATGAAGACGTATTTGTCAAGTTGTTTGTTAAGTCCCTTGTTGATGTTGCAGCAAAATGGTTTTATCATCTACCCAATGCATCTATCAGAGATTGGGAAACCATGAGACAGTTGAGGACATATTTAGGACCACAGATAATGAACATACCTTGGTAGCCTAACTTTCTTCAATGAAGAAAGAGGTGCATGAGCAGATGAGAGAGTTTGTGGCTAAATCCAACAAGCTTGTAAATAGAATTCCCAATGATGTGAAACCCGATGATGGTTTGTTGAAGTGCTTATTTATTAATGCGCTTCCTCTTGATGTCAACTTTCCCATAAAGAGAGAAGGTGTTGTAGGTTTAGTAGTAGCCCAGACTATGGCCACTTCAATTGAAGATGATCTCATAACTACTGGCAAATGGAAAAAGGAGTTGTAGACAGGTAAACCTTCAACAGTTAATTCCACTGATCCTGTCATTCAGAGATTGGCTAATGACATTATTACCTTGAAAAGGAAAATGCCGAAGTGTCGGAAAGAGACACTATATGGACTCATGCATGTTGTTATTGATGGCAACAAAGGATAACCCACACATCCACAGGACATGATGAGTCCCTACCGAAAGGCAGATTGTAGAGTGTTGTGATCCGGTAAGCAAGAACAGAGCATGTGGCAAGGTCTGATAGTCAGGTCTGGATCTCTCAGAGGAAGTATCTTGGTGAAGTGCAGATTTGGGGAAGTCAAGAGAACTACCTTAACTGATAGATTCTAAGGATCTAGCCTCCAGTGATAGATGAAAAAAAAGATATGAATACTTGAGTGTCGGGTTCCTGATTGGCAGTGTGGACAGAGGAAGAACTAACTGGAAGAACATCAGACATTATTCTGAATGTGTTACTGATGATAGTAAAGATTATTAAGGCATAAGTTATGATTGGCCGACATGATTGATGACTTCTACAAGTATATCCTTGATCCGCATTACTTGGTAAGCAAGGATTCAACCGACAGATCAGAGTTTGTGAAAAGATTGACTATTCCAGATGCCGACTAGAAAGGTGATGAAATCACTTGTGCGGATATATATACAAGATGGATTTAGTTGTGAGAGGTGTCATCATTTTTGGTGATGTGTGAAGAAAAGCAGTAGAGCAGAGTAAAAGCAGTAAGGAAGGTCCAGTATGTGAAAGGAGAGCAGCACAAAAGAAGAGGAAAGATGAAGTGCAGTAGATTAGTGTACTGAGCCTAATCGGAACTGAACTCTAGCATATGTAGATTCTCCTTATTAGTTCAAGTATTATATTACACTCTTTCTAAATTGTAGACAGTGTGTCTCTTGTAGGCAGTGTGCCTCTTGTGAGCAGTGTGCTCGGGCAGTGAGCCCTAATTGGCAAGTGCCATTTTGTATTTCCATTCTTCTAACAGAGAATACAATCTTGGGTTAATCACCCCATGGTTTTCTCCCTTAACAAGGTTTCCACGTCAAAAATATTGTGTCATGTGTATTTCCATTTCATGGTTATGTTTGCTTATTTAAATTAATGCTGCATTGATTAATAAGAAAGTTTAGAAAGCAGAAATAATTAGGATAACTGATTCACCCCCCCTCTCAGTTATCAACAATTGGTATCAAAGCCAAGTTTCTCCTAACAGAGCCTAACAACTTGAGGAAGATCTGGGAATTCAAATGGATGTATATGGTATAAGGGAGCAACTCAAGACTGCCCTTGATGATCTTGAGCAGTCAAATTCTGAAGTCAATGAATTGAAGGAAAGACTCAAACAGGTTGATGATTTCATAAATGAACTAAAAGGGAAACTGAGTCTCTCTAAGAAAAAGAGAAAAGAGCACATTCAGCAATTGGCAAGTCAAGGTGAAGCCAATGATACAAATGGAGATCTGAAGGAGAAAACCAAGTTGTGTGAAAAGTTATCAAAAGAGATCATCATGGTAAGACATGAGATGGAATCAAGAGTTATGAAGTTTACCCAAGAAATTGAAGAGAAAAGAAAAACTGAAGATGATCTAAGACAATCTCTCAAGGAGAAATTAGAAGACTACCACAAGATGGATAGAATAATTAGACACCTTGAATCTGATCTTAAAGATGCTAAAGATAATGAAGAAAAACTTAAGGATCAAATTGTCTCTCTTAAAAGGGATCTTCAAACAGCAAATGAATATAAAGAAAAATTCAAGATAAGTTCTGCTCAACTTGAAGTTCTTCTTGAAAGTCAAAAGAGGGTAGATGACAAGTATGGTTTGGGCTATGAGAAAGGAGAAAGCTCTGGATCCAGTCAGAAGAATTTTGGATCAGAAAATCCAAGGAACAAGCCTAGAAGACCTTCAGTAAGGTAGCCTAATGCTCAAAGATATCCATCCTTCAATGGATACTGCCACAACTGCAATAACTTTGGTCATAAAGCTAATCATTGCAAAAAGAGAATGAATCAGACTAATTCATCCTTCTCCAGACAGTGTTTCAACTACAAAAGGTATGGTCACAAATCTCATGAATGCAAAAATATACAAATGAACAAATCATTCAATGGTAGATGCTTTGCATGCAATAGAATAGGTCATATGGCTAATCAATGCAAATCAAGAGGATATCAATCAAATATGCAAAGAAATGTTGTTTGCCAAATTTGCAATAGATCCGGTCATATTGCAAAATTCTGTAGAAGCAAGAATCAGGACAAAAGAGGTCCGGTACATCATAATCAGAATCAAGATAAGGGAAAATGAAAAGTGAATGCGGATGAAGTTCAAAGGGAGATGAACAAGATTTGGGTGAAGAAAAGTACAGAGAATGTAGGGGATGGGTCCGCACCAGACTCTAGTGCTGATATTCCTTCCAAAAATTAAAAAGTGAGCTCTGGCTTAGGGGGAGACACAAAGAAAACCTTGTTCCCCTAGCCAGTCAATTGGTGCCGGAACTGGCACAAGAAGAGTTGCGGATTAAAGGGTTCATAAAGGAAACATCCAAATAAACTATGGTTAAGATTTGGAAGATCCGCAAGATGTTTAAGATCAAGATTGATCCGGTTCTTCAAGTCATCTGAATAAGGTAAACCAGAATGACTTAGGTCGAGCATTTATTGCAACTTAACATTAGGGTTTGCAGAGCAATATAAGGGTTTTCTCATTAAGCATTTGTTCATTCTGCATTCAAGAAGAAATGAAAAGAGAAGGCTCTACAACAAAATTCCTCAAGCTCATCAAAGATCATTTGCAGAAGTCAATTCATCTAGAAATCGATCTGGCTAACTCTGTGAAACTAAAAGACACAAAAGGCATTTTCCGTTCTTCTCTGCAAATCTTTTTAAAAAGATGTATACTCTGAATATTGTGAAGATCACTGATAAGCCTCGCCCCAAATTCAAGAAACATCCCTACAAATCCTTGGAAGTAGATCCCCTAGGAGCTTTTTCTAGTGTTCTGCATGGTGTCTTGCATACATAAGATATTAGGGTTTACATTCACGTAAACATTGAAGAATTCAGAGAATCAAAGTTAATGGATATCTATCACAAGTAGTTATAGATGATTCTTTTGAGATCAAACCTAAGTATAAAGCCATCCGAGATAAGCATTTTGCACAGTGCTTTCATTTCCCCTATTTTGAAGAAGATGAATGGGTCTGGTATATATTGAGCAGTGTGCATGACAGATTCTTTTGGTTGAATAGACCATTTAAGATCACCAAAGATGCAATTAGGGCAGTAACCAGTCTGTACTCATCCGGAGGGATACATGTCCTCAAATTTGTCAAAAACCAAACTGTAACTGAGGCCACCAGATCAAAATTTGATAAGAGGGCAATGACCATTGAAGATATCACGGACCTAGATATCAAGTTTGCATCTATGATAATAGGGTATAAGATATATCATTCCAGTAGGGAGAATTCAGTGTCCAGAACTGCAGTGTATACTGCCTATGAGATGCTGAGAAAGAATACAGAATATGATCTCTGTGAACTTCTTCTAAGTCAATTGATGGAGAACATACAAAAGATCAAAAAGGACAAGAAGAACTCTTTTAAATATGGTGAACTGATATTGTGTTTATTTTTCTACTTCATGAATGAGCTGCCCGAATCCAATGGATGGGCATGGCAAAATAACAAACCAGTAGCAATTCAAATCAGAGATTACTTGTATGAACTCTAGGATGCCAAGGCAAGGAATACAGCTCTGTGGGGGTACTTTAAGAACTTTCAAAATACTATGCAAATCAGAGAAAGAATCCCAAAATCATTGGTTGAAAAATATAAAGATACAGTGTGCTTCATGGTAGACACTGATCAATGCCTAATGGAGGCAGTAGAACCAAGGACAGTCTAGATCATGCCTATGGGGTATGAAGTTCATGAACAAATTGTGGAGCTGCATGTTCAACACATGCTAAGTTAGCCAAAGGATCCAAAGGAAGAAAGGTTTGGAACCTTTGAAGAGCTAAGTGTAAAAGTTCATGTGGAACTCAGACAACTGGAAATAAAGAGAAAAGTGAGAAAAGAAGTTGAAGAAATTGCCAAAGGCTTAGGCATCTCAAAGGAGGCACTTGATGCCGACAGGGAAAAGATGAAAAGGGCTAAGGAAAAGAAGAAAGAGGCAGAAACGGGAAGTAAGGAAAGTGCTTCGGTAGAATCTTCCACCCGGACAAGATCATCAAAGAGATCTGTACCTGCCACTACTAAAAGGTCAAGGACATCTAAACCGGAAGCAAAATCATCTGGCAGAGGAGAGAAAAGAACTAAAACAAAGGCCACAAGGTCTTATGTCAGTTAGAAGGATGATGAAGAAACTGAATCAGATGAGGAGATAAAGGAAATGAAGAAGGAGAAGAAGAAAACATCCGGTGAACCCTCTACCGGTCAAGGTGAAGAAGGAAAGGCAGAAGAATTTGTAGAAAAGCCCACTCTGTCTTTAGATGATGTCATCAAATCAGTCACTGTGGATGGAAACCTTCAGCCAATGGCTGAATTCTATGATGATTACAATGAAGCAGACCAAAAGTTCTTGCAGGAAGCAGCAGTTAAGTATCTGAACATATATAACAAGGCTTTTATTGAAATTATATCTCTTATTCCCAAAAGCCTAGAAAAAGAGTTAGAAATAAGAAAGAATACTACCATGGCAAAAAATCTTGAGATCCGGGAACAGATAGCCATTCAGCTATATCCTTCAATTGATTCAAAGCAAATGAACATGATCTTCAAGGATTGCAAGGATGAATTTTGGAGCAAAGCCAGAATGAATCAGCTCATGCTTGGTGAGACTGACAAGATTGCCAAGGAAACAGAAGAGATCCTCAGGAATGCCTTCAAAAGATTCAATCTTCCTATTATAGAGGACTTGGGCGTTGATCCTTCGGCCAAAGGTGTTGAAAAGGAATCCACTGAGGAAATGATAGAAGAACTAATGGACACTGGTGAAGATAAGGGCTTAGAATCCTCTACTCCGGAAGAGGTGGCCCATGAACAAACAAACATCACTCCTCCGGTTTCCCCTACTGACTCCGGATCCAAAGGAGAAGAAAGAATACAGGAGAAAGAAGCAGAGGTGAAGGAAAAAGAAGATGACAGTACCAAGGCTGTAGAAGGAGAAAAAGCTCCAAGAGATAGTTCTAAGACTGCAGAAGAGAAGAAGAATCTGTCTCTGGCAAGAGACATTGCAGAAACTGTCAAAAAGTTCTTAGACAAAGAGACAATGGAAATTGATGAACCAAAACTTCTGCAAGGGCCATTTAATTTTGACTCTCTTTCTCCGGTACAAACAATGAAGATAGCTTCATTTGCTAATGCAAAGGCCAAAGAAAAACTCCTGAAGTCTCACATGGAAGACTATGAGCTTATAGCAGCCACATCCGGAGTGTTAGAAAAGTTCATGCCATCTTTTCAAAAGGATCCCTTAGCCTCCTCATCCGGTAATCTCAAATCTCTAATTAATAGTATTAGTACACATTTCAATTCTCTAGAGAGATCAGCTGAGGAGAAGGTCAGGAAAGAGTTCTTGGATAAGAGATTCTCTGAGTTGTAAGGGCTAATAGCAAATGATAGGAGAGTAATGGGTATTGGGATAAAGAGCTTGGAAAATGCTCTCAAGGACAGAGGAGATGTATACAAATTTTGTATATCCTGGTCTAAAGCAACAGTGGAGATTGAGAAGAAAGTGAAAGAACAGGAAGACAAACTAACAAAACTTTCTCAAAATTTTGATCCACTTACCACATCCATAATAAATCAAGAATGTCAAATGATTACAGTTTTGAACGAAATTAAGAAGCTTGAAGAAGAGAAGAAAAATTGAATCAACGGGTTGAATGAACTTAGAGGAATAATTATCCCTAAGTTGGATGCCATGCATGAGGCCTTAAGTGATGCTCAAACTACAGCCAGAACAAATGATCCGACAGATCTGAAAAGGGAAGAAGCTTATGCATTTCTGTTGAGTGGTCACATCACAATTTTGGACAGAATGAAGCAAAGTTGGGCAACAGAATTTGTCCAGTTGAAGACATCTTTTGCAGATATCCTTCAGTTTATGTAAAGTATAGCATGTATAAATACTTATGCAGCTAAGTATAGAAGTGTTTTTGAGAAATTTTTTGGTGTGCAGACCCCACCCTTTGCCATTGATGTCAAAGGGGGAGTGATGAGCAGTGAAAAATGTTGTATCCAACTAAGGGGGAGCTCCGAAAAATGTATATAAAAATAGAGCATCAACAAAGGGGGAGCATAGTGTAAACACTTAGTCATTTTTCACTAAGTGTTGCCATCAATGCCAAAGGGGGAGATTGTTGGCAAGAGACACTATATGGACTCATGAATGTTGTCATTGATGGCAACAAAGGATAACCCACACATCCGCAGGACATGATGAGTCTCTACCGGAAGGCAGATTGTAGAGTGTTGTGATCTGGTAAGCAAGAATAGAGCATGTGGCAAGGTCCAATAGTCAGGTCCGGATCTCTCAGAGGAAGTATCTTGGTGAAGTGCAGATTTGGGGAAGTCAAGAGAACTACCTTGACTAATAGATTCCAAGGATCTAGCCTCTGGTGATAGATGAAGAAAAAGATATGAATACTTGAGTGTCAGGTTCCTAATTGGCAGTGTGGACAGAGGAAGAACTGACTGGCAGAACATCAAACATTATTCCAGATGTGTTACTGATGATAGTAAAGATTATTAAGGCATAAGTTATGATTGGCTGACATGATTGATGACTTCTACAAGTATATCCTTGATCCACATTACTTGGTAAGCAAGGATTCAGCCGACAGATCAGAGTTTGTGAAAAGATTGACTATTCCAGATGCCGACTAGAATGATGAAATCACTTGTGCGGATATATATACAAGATGGATTTAGTTGTGAGAGGTGTCGTCATTTTTGGTGATGTGCGAAGAAAAGCAGTAGAGTAGAGTAAAAGCAGTAAGGAAGGTCTGGTATGTGAAAGGAGAGTAGCACAAAAGAAGAGGAAAGATGAAGTGCAGCAGATCAGTGTACTGAGCCTAATCGGAACTGAACTCCAGCATATGTAGATGCTCCTTATCAGTTCAATTATTGTATTACACTCTTTATAAATTGTAGACAATGTGTCTCTTGTAGGCAGTGTGCCTCTTGTGAGCAGTGTGCTTGGGTAGTGAGCCCTAATTGGCAAGTGCCATTTTGTATTTCCATTCTTCTAACAGAGAATACAATCTTGGGTTAATCACCCCATGGTTTTCTCCCTTAACAGGGTTTCCACGTCAAAAATATTGTGTCATGTGTATTTCCATTTCATGGTTATGTTTGCTTATTTGAATTAATGCTACATTGATTAATAAGAAAGTTCAGAAAGTAAAAATAATTAGGATAACTGATTCACCCCCCCTCTTAGTTATCAACACGAAGAACTCTCAACAACCCTTCTATCAGGATGTGCTTCAGAAAGATCATGGTTCACAAGTGGGTTATAATAGAGCCTTGCCTTTGCCTGGCCTGACTTAGAGGTTGGCGATTAAAAATGGGTCTTCTACTAGTAAAAGCAATCATATGGTGTGTAACTTCCATTTAACTACAGACCATGATGGTACATCTTTCCTACAGATGGTCAGGCTCATGCAAATGCTCTCAATGAATGAGCACACAGAGGAACCATATGTAGAAGAACCTTCTCAGTCTGGAGATGCCAATGTCAATTTTATTGAATATGAGTCATATTCTAAGACTGGAGAAGATGTATATACTAAGTTGGACAACACCAATTGTGTGGTGTTTACCAGAGGGTAGAAGGCACAGAAGGGACGAGACTCTAAAGGCCAAACTAGTGGTTCCTCTATTGCTCCAAAATATATTCTGTCGAGGCATACCAACACTAATTCCAAGAAGATAGAAAATACTACACCCAAAGTTGCGTCTGCCAAGGTAACTTCTAATTCCTCTAAAGCTATTGTTTCCAGTTCATTTGACATTGTTGAGTCTTGCAAGAATACTAAAATTCAAATCTCTAAAGCCAAATATCTTAGACTCAATCCTTCTAAGCTAGTCAGGCTTGTTAGATATGTCAAACAAGAACCCTCCCCTTCTTACTGCAATGCTCAAGTGTCCAATGAGAATGTAGTTCACACTAAGACCCAAAATTGTACAAATTCTCACTCCAGAGATTCTCATCTCAAGAATCCCTTTGAAAAGCCAGAGCCTTTTTATGTATCATTGTATATTGTTGGCTATAAATTAAGAAACTGTGTTATTGATTTTGGGGCCTCAGATAATGTCATGCCTGCTCAAGTAGCTAAATCCCTAGGTCTATCATTTACCTCCTCTCATGGTAGGTGTTTTTCCATGGATGGTTTGCAAGTGCCAATCCTAGGTCAGATTAAAGATACACAGGTTGCCCTCGCAACATATCCTAAGAAAAGATTGAAGCTCACTATCTTAGTGGCTGATATTCTTGTGAGCTATGGCATGCTTTTGAGTAGAAGTTTCTGTAGAGACTTGGGAGGAGAGATATAGATGGATTGGTCTCATGCTTTGATACTAGTGGATGGAAAGAAAGTTCACCTAAACCTTGAACTGAAGGCAAAATTCATGATACTGAAGTTAGGAGACCCGAGGGCAGACATATTATATGTAGAGACTGGACCAGGCACCTACATGTTTACCTCTACATAGATAGAAGAAGATCCTAACATAATCAGTCCTAATTTGGCTAATGAGGTATGGACCTTGGAATTCAATGGGAGTTGTTCTACTATTGGGTCAGGTGCTGGTGTTGTTCTAGTTTCCCCTGATGATTATAAATTTCCCTTTGCTTATAAGTTGGAGTTTGATAACACCAATAATACAGTTGAATACGAGGCCTTGTTGTTGGGATTAGCATTAGCTAAAGAGAAGGGCATTAAATAGCTAAAGACAAAGGGTAGTGTTGAACTGATTGTTAAATAGGTGAGGAAGATATATACAGTTAAAAATGGGAGACTAAGACACTACAGGAATAGGGTGTGGGACTGTATTGAGGATTTTGATGCCTTCTCTATAGAAGTTGTGCCTAGAGATGAGAATACCCAAACTAACTCATTGGTTGTTTCTGCATCTCTTCTCTTACCTCACCCAGACTTCAAGGACAAACCTTATAGGGTTGAGGTAGTCTATTGGTCCAACATACCTGATAATGTCAACCATTGGTAGGTATTTAATAATGACCAGCAAATTATCGCTTTTCTTGAAAAGGCTAAGTCATTTGCAAATATTTTCTTTGAAGGAAGTTTTGATGAGAGTAATGATATTCTTGAAGGAGAGGCTGGTTCTCACAATGGCTAGGGGTCTGAAGTAATTCAGTGAAAAGGGAACAAAATTCCCAAGTTTTTGGTCTCCCTTGAGGACCTTTTTAACAGGCACGATCAGTGCATAAAGCAAAAGAGCAAAGGTTCTATTAGATCATTAGCTAATTATGATCTATTGGCAAGAGACACTGCTCCAACATTGACTTGTAAGTTGTCATTGATGGAAACAAGGTTTAGAGATCCTATCACCATGACAGGAAGAGATATCTCCAGAAGAACATATTGGTCCGGTTGACAGAAAATGGCTAAGTATGGAAAGTATTCTGAGTAGAGGACAGTAAGTTAGATAGTATGTCTCCGCAGATAATGATCAGTTAATGCGGTTCAAGTATGATGTTCTCAGTTGTTTGATAGTGTTATGCTTCAAAAGTTAAGTCTTGATTTGCTCCAGAAGTCACCTTGAAGAATTGTCTAAGTTCGGATAAGCAAAGGTATAGCAAGAACAGTGAACAGGATCTAGTGTAGTGGTCTGCATTCCTCAGTAGATAAGTATTTTGTCATGCAGTTTTAAGGTGTTGTAAACACTTATATAAAGCATCTTATTCTAGAGTTAGGAGATCTGAAGTCCACCAGAAGGTTAGCTACAAGCTGCTAAGTATTGGCATAGTGTTTGACAGAGATAGAGTTTGAGTTCTGATGGTCTACATTTCTCCGCAAGATGATATCATGCCTTGTGGTTCTTAGGGTAAGATTGGGAATGTGTAAAGAGTCCTTGATATGATTTTGAAGTTGTTTTGAGATCCTCAGTAAAAGTTGTAAGTCAACAGATGAAGTTGTTAAGCATGCTCTTAAGGAAGAGGCCGACAAGTATATTAATCATTGTGCAGAGAAGAGTTAATGTTTGGAGGATTTATGTAAGTAATTGAATGATTAGAGTTGACCTATATGAACACATTTGGGAAAAGATTTGGGTCCGCATAACCTTTAGTACATTGGATTGAGTGACAAGGTACATCTTTCTATATACATGTTTCACTTCTTGGATGCTGACCTGATTATGGATTAAATCATGATGTGGATTTATAAGAGCGATGAATTTTAGTTGAGTGTGGTGTGGTTGTTGGGAATTAAGGTGTCTCAACCTTGGTAATTCTCTACATTTGTAATGTTTGTATTTATTATTTAATTGCCTATGTTGTAAATATTTGAAAAATCCATATTGTCATATTGCGGGATGTGACACGGTGATGTGTCAATCCTACATGGATTTTGACAACTTGTATTTTTGTCCTCGCATGAGGAGATAGGCGTCCCACTTAGTGGTAGGAATATTCTGCCATGTGTTAGCATCTTCTATGTTATGTAAGGAATGTTTGACTGAAACAGTTATGACAGATTCCTATGACGAATCTATGACATATAAGAGTCAGAAATAGAAGGTTATAAGACAGGTGGTGACATGTCTCATGAAGCATCTTTGAATAATGCATATTTGGGTGCCCCAAGGTGGAATATGACATGTTGTAAGAGAATATGCTATTTATAGCATGTGTATGACAGATTCTCTTACAGCTGTAAGTTGTAACCACTATGACAGATTCTATGACGGTCGTAAGTGTCGTAAGAGCATCTGTCATAGCCCATTTTGGAAATAGGTGACCTCTTTGGGATGGGAGCTATGGACAAGTGTCAGACACATTTTAAAATGTTTACCAAGTGTCCCTAGGCGTGGGTTTTGGTCCAAGATGCTATGTTGGACGCCGATTCCAAGATAGGTCCAATATTGCCTTGTATTTCCTTTATATACAGGTGCTTGGAGATGGAGTTTGTATCATAGGTTTACAGGTACTGTTATGCTACCGGATTGACTCCAGACATGAGTGTCGAAGACCATTGAAGCTTGCATTGCAAGTGTATTATAAACAACTTTCAGATTTGTTAATACATTGTGCAGGTTTCTAAGTGTGGGGTTTTTCACCCGATAAGGGTTTTCCCCACCGTAAATCTTTGTCTCTCTTCTTCTGTCTACTTTCTGGTTCTTGTGTTTTGCTGCAATATCTCATGTTAATGGTTTAACATTGCTGTAATAGTTAGGATAAAGTTGAATTTGCATAGCCCTCTCCTTAATAGATTAGTGTAGGAAGCGATTTTCGCACACCTAGCTTCCTTTTAGTTGGTATCAGAGCTTGATCACCTTTGGTCCTAGTTGTTGGGTAGGGGTTTTTTGAGCTAATCTTAGGTTGAGTGGGAGTCTGTGCAGAGCATTCTATATCTTATTGTAGCAAGGAGATGGCAGGCACATCAGGAAGGTTTGAAGTAGAGAAGTTCAATGGTAGTAATTTCGAGCTGTGGAAGCTCAAAATGGAAGACATGTTAGTTAACCGAGACCTTTGGGATAGTGTGAACAAAACTAAACCAGCTGCAATGTCACAAGCTGATTGGGATCTCAAGGATTGGAAGGCTAAGGGTCTCATAAGACTTAGTCTTTCCGATTTTGTGTTGTTAAATGTCCATGAGGAGACTACTGCAAAACTCCTTCGGAAGAAGTTGGGGGATGTGTATCAAGCCAAATACCTATTAAATAAAATTTTTCTGAGAAAGAAGTTGTATTCTCTTCGAATGGAGGATGGAGGATCCATTTGCTGAGAATATGAATGCCTTTTACATGCTGGTTGCACAATTGACATCTATTGGTGTAAAGATGGAGGAGGAGGATCGGTGTATGACCCTGCTTTGTTCTCTACTGGACTCATGGGATCATCTTGTCATGGCAATTGGAAGCACCACATCCACCTTCACAATGGAAGAAGTGGTTTCTTCATTGTTGTCTGAAGAGATGCGGAGAAAGTCTTCTGAGGTAGCCAAAGAGGCCCTTGCAGTTCGTGGAAGACCCAAGGAGAAAGGGAAGAAGAAGGACAAGAAAGCTAAGAAGGGTAGATCCAAATCCTGTGGGAGATCTAAATCTCCTGGAAAGTCTAAGGCTCTTTGTTGGAACTATGGCAAGACTGGGCATTTCTGAAAGGAATGTAAAGAGGAGAAGAAGAAAAAGAAGAAAGCTCCTGATTCAGATTCTGACAAGTCACAAGATGACGGTGATGCTTTCATCACAGCCCTGGCAACCCATGCATCTGATGGTGTGTGGCTAATCAACTCTGGTGCATCATTCCACATGACCTCGCATTGAGACTGGTTCACTAAGTACGAGGAGTTTGATGGTGGAAAGGTGTATCTGGGTGAGGACTCTCATCTGAAGATCATTGGTCGTGGAAGAGTCTCTATTTGATTCCCTGATGGTCAAGTGAAGGGGATCTCTGGGGTCTTGCACATCCCAGGATTAGCACGTAACCTGCTTTCTGTAAGTATGTTGAATGATGTAGGTGTGTAGGTTGTCTTTTTGAAAGAAGGATGCAAGATGACTAGATGAGCTATGGTGCTTGCTAAGGGTACTAGGAGAGGTACTCTGTTTCAGCTGGAGGCATGCATTTCACAATGCAATAGTTCTTCTAACTCAAGGAAGAGGGCAACAGTCACTTCATCCCCACCATCTGAACGAGCAGTGAAGAAATCTGTTGTTTCTAGTCTTGATGGTTGTAATCGTGCATTGGAAGTTAAACTTCCTGTAGAAAAGACAATGTTATGGCATAAGAGATTTGGCCACATTGGTTAGAAGGGTCTGCGTACCCTGAAAAATAAGAACCTCATTGAGGGGTTAGATGATTGTAATCTTGAGTTTGACTTTTGTGAACATTGCATTTATGGAAAACAAAACCGTGTTTAGTTTTACTTGAGTTCTCATAAGTCTTCTGGTGTGTTGGACCTCATTCATTCTGATGTGTTTGGTCCTGTTAATGTTCCTTCGTTATCAAAATCTGTATACTTTGTATCTTTTATAGATGATTACAATAGAAGGACATGGATTTATTTTCTCAGAAGGAAATCTGAAGTCTATAGCAAGTTTAAGGAGTTTAAAGCCTTTGCTGAAAATTAGATTGGTAAAAAGATTAAATGTTTGAGAACTGACAATGGTGGTGAGTTCTGTTCTACAAAATTTGACAAGTATTGCAAGGAACTTGGGATTGAAAGGCACAAGACAACTCCATACACCCCATAGCAAAATGGAGTTGCAGAGAGGATGAACATGACACTGATGGAGAAGGCTAGGAGTATGCTTAGTGGAGCTGGTCTAGAACAAAAGTTTTGGGCTGAAGTTGTTGCCACTGCTTGCTATCTGGTAAACAGATCTCCTACATCAGCTCTTGTTGGAAAGACACCCATAGAGGTGTGGTTTGGTAGAAATCCTTCAATAAGGCATCTTCATGTTTTTGGTTGTGAGGCATATGCACATGTGCCTAGGGAGAAGCAGTCAAAGTTGGAGAACAAAGATGTTAAGTGTATCTTCATCGGCTATGGCATTGGTGTGAAAGGATACAATCTTTGGGACCCCATGGCTAAAAAAGTGTTGTATAGTAGAAGTGTCATCTTCAGAGATCTTACACCTTCTTCTGCTATTTTGCAGCCAGAAGAAAGAGAAAAGAAAGAGGATTTTGTTCAAATTCCTCTCACCCCTGAGAAGACTGAACAGAAAGACAATGTTGGACCTGATGAGGAGGAGAGCTCTAGCAGCTCTGAAAGCTCAGATGAAGAAGTTGAACCTCAACCTCATCTCTTGAGGAGGTCTACATGGATAAGAAAGCAACCTGAAAGGTTTGGTTTTACATTGCTTGATTCTAGTTGTGCTTATTCTTTGCTTACTAACAGTGATGAACCTAGAACTGTATCAGAGGCTTTGGATATGAAGGATATAGGTTCCTGGAAGGAGGCCATGGAGGAAGAAATGGCTTCTTTGGAAAAAAAATCAAACTTGGGACTTGGTGCCTTTGCCTCCAAGATGAAAACCTATTGGATGCAAATGGGTGTTCAAGAAGAAAATTGGTGCAGATGGCAATGTTGAGAAGTATAAGGCCAGATTGGTTATGAAAGGGTATTCACAAGTGGAGGGTATAGATTATGGTGCGATCTTCTCTCCCATTGCAAAGATGACATCCATTCGATTCATGTTGTCTCTCGCAGCAGCTTATGCCTTAGAGGTAGAATAGATGGATGTGAAGACAACTTTCCTTCATGGCAACTTGGAGGAAGAAATCTACATGTCACAACCAGAGCATTACATGGTGAAAGGTAAAGAAAATTTGGTTTGCAAACTTAAAAAGTCTTTGTATGGTTTGAAGCAATCCCCTAGGAGATGGTACTTGAAGTTTGATGCCTTTGTGTTGTCAATTGGATTTGTGAGATCGAAATCAGATCACTGTGTGTATTATAAATTTGATGGTGATAGTACTCTCATTGTTGCACTGTATGTTGATGATATGCTACTCATTGGGAAGGGTAAGAATATGATTTCTAATTTTAAATCTCAGTTGTTAGCTCAGTTTGAAATGAAAGATTTAGGGGCAGCCAGGTAAATTCTAGGAATGGAAATTAGAAGAGATAGAACCAACATAAAACTTTGGTTAAGCCAGAGTAAGTGTGTGAAGACTGTGTTGGACAGATTCAGCATGGCAGATTGTAGACCATTGTGTGTTCCTGTTTCTTTGGGGACAAAGTTGTCTATTGAGGATTGTCCAAAATCTCCTAGTGAGGTGGAGGACATGAGCAGAGTACCTTATGCTAGTGCTGTTGGCAGTTTGATGTATGCTATGGTCTGCACAAGACCAGACATTGCCCAAGTAGTGGGAGTCCTTAGTCAATTTAGGGCTAATCCTGGACAGGTTCATTGGGATGTAGTTAAACAAATGTTCAGATATTTGAGGGGTACTTCCGAGTATTCCATTTGCTATCATGGTAATGTTTCAGGACCCCCGCATTCTGTTGATATTCATGGATTTGTGGATTTAGATTGGGCAGGTGACATTGACAGCAGGAGATCCACCAGTGCTTATGTTTGTACACTTTTTGGTGGTGCTATTAGTTGGATGAGTAAGCGACAACCTGTTGTTGCTTTGTCCATGATAGAAGCTGAGTATATGGCAGCAAATCATGCTTGTAAGGAATCCATTTGGCTTAAGAGATTGTGTTCAGATATTGGTGTTGATGCAGGTCAGATCACAATCAGTTGTGACAGTCAGAGTGCAATTTGCCTTGCGAAGAATCCAACTTTCCATGCTAGAACAAAGCACATTGATGTTCAGTTTCACTTCGTACAAGACATGGTTGAGGATGGAAAGGTAAATTTGGAGAAGGTAGATACTTTGAAGAATGTTGCAGATGCAATGATGAAACTAGTGGGCACAGAGAAGTTTAGATGGTGTTCAGAGTTTATGGGCCTCGCGGCCTATAGCAGTTAAATCCTATTTTTCTTTTGGCTCTTACAAGGTGTTCAACAAGTGGGAGAATGTTGGGAATTAAGGTGTCTCAACCTTGGTAATTCTCTGCATTTGTAATGTTTGTATTTATTATTTAATTGCCTATGTTGTAAATATTTGGAAAATCCATATTGTCATATTGTGGGATGTGGCACGGTGATGTGTCAATCCTACATGGATTATGACAACTTGTATTTTTGTCCTCACATGAGGAGATAGGCGTCCCACTTAGTGGTAGGAATATTCTGCCATGTGTCAGTATCTTCTATGTTGTGTAAGGAATGTTTGACCGAAATGGTTATGACGGATTCCTATGACGAATCTATGACATGTAAGAGTCAGAAATAGAAGGTTGTAAGACAGGTGATGACATGTGTCATGAAGCATCTTTGAATAATGCATATTTGGGTACCCCAAGGTGGAATATGACATGTTGTAAGAGAATATGCTATTTATAGCATGTGTATGATAGATTCTCTTACAGTTGTAAGTTGTAACTGCTATGATAGATTCTATGACAGTCGTAAGTGTCGTAAGAGCATCTGTCATAGCCCATTTTAGAAATAGGTGACCTCTTTGGGATGGGAGCTGTGGACAAGTGTCAAACACATTCTACAATGTTGACCAAGTGTCCCTAGGCATGGGTTTTGGTCCAAGATGCTATGTTGGACGCCCATTCCAAGATAGGTCCAATATTGCCTTGTATTTCCTTTATATGCAGGTGCTTGGAGATGGAGTTTGTATCACAGGTTTACAGGTATTGTTATGCTGCCAGATTGACTCCAGACATGAGTGTTAAAGACCATTGAAGATTGCATTTCAAGTGTATTGTAAAAAACTTTCAAATTTGTTAATACATTGTGCAGGTTTTTGAGTATGGGGTTTTTCACCCGATAAGGGTTTTCCCCACCGTAAATCTTTGTCTCTCTTCTTCTGTCTACTTTCTGGTTCTTGTGTTTTGCTACAATATCTCATGGTAATGGTTTAACATTGCTATAATAGTTAGGATAAAGTTGAATTTGCATAGCCCTCTCCTCAATAGATTAGTGTAGGAAGCGATTTCTACACACCTAGCTTCCTTTCAGTGGTAGTGTGTGTATAATGCGAGGATACGAATAGTAGAGCAGAGTTAGAAGATTAGCAGTGATGAAGACTTAGGATTCAAAATTTAGTTTCTAAATGACTGCACCCTGGCATAGTGACAAATGCTTAAGCAGTGTTCAATTTTCATGTGCAATATGTTTGGAAGCAAGCTTTCATCATCAAGGCAGTGCACCTTCAACAGGGTTTAACAACCTTTATTGTAATCTTGCTACGTTTAGGGTTGAGGCAGTGAGCCTGCTAAATCTAGTTGTACTTCATGGCAGTAAGCCAGCATGTTCTAGGCCCGTGGAGTGACCAATCATGAACATCATTTTTGTAAAGATTGTAATATATATTTGAGAGCTAATCCTCTCCGTGGTTTTTCCCTTTTTGGGTTTTCCATGTAAAATCTTGGTGTTATGTATCATGCTTTTGTGGATGTTGTTCAGTTGTATATTTTGCTTCTATTTGATTATTCTTTTGAAATGGTTAAAGGTAAAAGTGCAAGAAAATATTTATAGAACATTGATTCACTGCCCCCCCTTAGTGTTCCTAACAATCAACATGATCATGTTAACATTGGTACTGAGGAGGACACTAAGATTGTTTGTATCAGGAAATGTTTCTCTCCCAAGGAGCGAGAGCATTTAATTTCTTTGTTGATTTGTTAGAAATATGTCTTCGTGTGGTGCTATGCAGATTTGAAAAAGTTTAGAAATGGAGAACTGTAGCATCACATTCCACTGGGTCCTGACACTTCACCATTTAGGCAAGGTGATGCAAGAGAATCCCAAGTTGCAGAGAAATCTTGCATCAACCAAAAAACATTTTGCATTCTTTCTTTTCTTTCATTTTCAGTTCAGTTCAGTTAGTTCTACTACATCTTCATATCAGAGCTCGCGGAATAGGACTTAGCATCTACATATCATTGTCTACATCATATCCAAATTTCAAGTCATTTGGACTTGTCTGCTAAAAGTTATTGCTATCAGAAGATCACATGTTTTCACAAAGCAGAGCATACAGACAGTCAGTTGAAAGACAAGGGTTGTGGAGCACTTCCATGACTTGCGAAGCTAAATGAAACATGTCACACAGCACATAATGATCAGATAGACCTTCCTTGAGGTCCGTACCTTAATTCATGCATTTATGGAGTATTACTAGATGTTTAGGCCCGACCTATTTGTTTCTACACATTACATTCCTTCATTGGAGTTTGTAACCTTTCTTTGCCGACGCGGAGGATTTCTTGAGCTTAGAGATGATATATATATAGATCTCTAGGATGTATTAGGAAGTCAATAGTTCTATGATATGATTTAGATAGCTTAGCTTAGATGTTTTGTTCTGAAAAGAAAGCAATATTTGTTGTAACTAGAAAATCAGGCATGTGAGCCCTTTGATTGTAGCCCGCATGTTGCCAGCATATAAGCATTCTGAATATATGATATATTGAGCATTTGAATATTCCATTGCATTCTATATTTGTGTTCTTTCTGTTGTGTTTACTCTAGCTGAACAATTTGGATAGTTCATTCTGTGAATCCTCTGACCGTGACTACACCAAGTGGTATCAGAGTGAAGTTTTGAAGCCTTTGGGAAGTGAAGGTATTCTGGAAGATCTTGTGGTGAACTGATCACCAATTTGGGATAGTCTACTTGCATTTGTGAACAGATCACCGAGTGTGAGGTAGTTGCTACCTTGTAGTCAAATCGCCAAATTGAGGTAGTTGCATCGGATCTTAGGAAGAGATGTAGCCAAGGAGGATACCTGTTGTAGGCACTATGTGTTGGTGAAATATTTTCACTTTACATAAGTTAATTAGGGAATCTCTTTATTTTAGCCTCATGGCATGTGGCATAGGCTTTTCACATTCAGCTCCTTACTTTGTCTCTTCATTGGATAGTGGCGGTGTGTATATATTTGCATTTCATTAATGTATAATGTAACAACTCCTACTTCAAGAATGTGAAGCACTTATTCTTGAATGTTTTTGGCTTGTGCATTATCCTCTTGAAATTCTCTCTTGTAGAATATTTCCTATAGATGATCTTAGCTCATGTGGGTCTTTGTGTGACTCCAACATGGTATCAGAGCACATCAATGCATTTTCCTATCTTTGCATCAATATTCTCTCTTGGCTTTGTCATGGCTCTCCTATAGATGAATGCTTGTAGTAGATCCTAGCTCCAACATGGTATGAGAGCACATCAATCAGCTCTAACACTATGGCTGGAAGAATGGATGAAATGATGGAGATGATGAAAACAATGAAAGTTATACTGGATGCTATAGAAGAAGATAGAAGAAGAGGATTAACCTATAGACATGATGTTGAAAGTGATGATGAAGAATTTCAATCCACTAATCAAAATGAAGAAAACCTAGAAGAAGAAGAAGAATCAAATCAAGTGAAGATGTTGAAAGCTATTTTGAAGATTGGAAAGAGACCTAAAGTGGAAGTACCGAATTACGCTATAAATTTGAATCCAGAGGAATTGATCATTTGGATAAATGATTTAGAGGAATACTTTGAATATGAAGAGATTGAAGATCCAGAGAAAGTGAGATTTGTGAAGACTAAGTTGAAAGGACATGCTACTATTTGGTGGAAAGAAGTTCAGTTGGATAGAAATAGAAGAGTAAAAGAAAACATCACAAAATGGGATAGAATGGTGACAAAGTTGAAAAATTAGTTTATACCTACTGACTATGAGTTGGAATTATTGAAGAGATTACAAAACTTGAAACAAAAGGAGAAATTTGTGGAGTATACTGAAGAATTTCATAAGATGATCATAAGAACTAGACATAGTGAAGCAAGCAAGGAGAAAGTGGCAAGATACATAAATGGACTGAGATTGAACATTCAAGAAGAACTGAGTATAGTAAGGATTACAAAAATAGAAGAAGCATATCAGTTTTCCCTGAAAGTTGAATAAAAGTTGAATAAGAAGCATGAGAAAAGACAGAGAGGTAGAGGAGGTAAATTTCAAAGAGGTAGAACATATTCTAAAGGAGAAAGATCATATGTGGACTAAAACAAACAAGATATCCCATTCAAGAAGGAGGATAGATATTGTTAGACACACTAGGATACTGATAGGGGGTAAATCAATATCTAAACAATTCTTCAAATTTAACAACTTTAACTTATTCGAAGCATATCAGAACTTAAGCATCACAACATTAACATGAACGTGAAAGATTAACACAATGCACAGCAACACATAACACCAGATATACATGGAAAACCCTAGAAGGGAAAAACCTGTTGCAAGTATGTGCCTAATCAGTGTTGTCATTGATGTCAACATATCTGTGTTGTCATTGGTGTCAACTGTGCTCTTACTTTGTTGAGGATATTGAGAAAATTAGCCCCTCCAGTGATAATAATGTGTTGTAGTAGAAACAGTGCATTACAGGTAGAAGAATAGTCCAGAACAATGCTCCGCATTTTCTGTAGAATAAATATCTTTGCCTGTGGATTGGAATTTATTTAGAAGCTTGTCTGAAGATGCTATATTCTGAGTTTGAGTCTCTGGTATGAAGAATTGAGAGAGTTATGTTCACCAGAGTCAAAACAACATTTTCTGTGTGTTTGGTGGTGACAGGGAGAAAGTGTTTTGCTCCGCATTCCTCCACATTAAAGTATTTTGGTCTGCGGATCTAGCAGTAAGTCTATGATGATGATTAATACCTTCAAGTGTGATGGTTCATGATTTGGTGGTCCGCAAGCTATCTTTTACACATGACAATGGCTGGCAGTGTTGTTCTCATGCTCTGGCTTGAAGAATCTTGTTGATAGAGTTGTTAGAGATAGTGCAGTTGTTTCTAGTGATTATAATGTGCTTCTGGATGTCTCTTGATCATGCTCCTACATTCAGATTGGTCAATTCAGATCGTGCATGAAGTATGTTCTTGAGAATATTTGTGTTAACATTAGTCTTGGCCGACCTAGTTGAATTCATAATCTACGGAGATGCATCGAAGATTGTGATAGTGTGTTGTAGTGTGGAAGATTGTGTTTGAGTCCCAGCTAAGGCATGGCATGATCTGCATACATTCTTACATCTTTTCCTTAGATAAATTTGTGTCCAGACCTATTTTATGTATGTTTGTAATGCCGACCTTGGAGATTGTTCCAACAGTTGATGATTGTAATGTTGACCTTGATGATCATTCCAAGGTTGATGTAGTGTATAAATACTTGTAATCAAGTTGTGGAAAAGTATCCAAGTGCAAAGATGAGAAGAAAAAGTGAAGTAAAGTAGTAGAGCAGAGTAGAGGTGTTTGCGCTTCAATGGAACTGAACCTTGGCATGAAGTAGATGTTGTTATCTCAGTTCAATCCTTTTGGTAGTGAGCCTTCTTTTGGTAGTGAGCCACCCTTTGGCAGTGACCCATCCATAGGCAGTGAGCCTTTTTTTGTAGTGAGCAATTTGGGCAGTGAGCTTCTGATTTTCGGTATTGATATAACTTATATATTTCTGTGGGCTAACACCCATCGTAATTTTTCCCTTTTAGGGTTTTCAACATAAAAATTTGGTGTCTTCTATGTTGATTATGCTTTTGTGTTGAGCTTCTCATTTTATGCTTTCATGGTTATATCTGAATATAAGTGATTGATGAGTTGATGATTGAAATTGGTTAAAAGTTTTAGTTCAATTGATTCACCCCCCCTCTCGGTTGTCTGGTGCAGTTCAACAATTGGTATCAAAGCCAATTTCCTCTGAAGAAAGTCTAACAGCTTGAGGAAGATCCAGGATGTCTTATAAGAAGGAAGCTCTACAGTTTGATGGGTCAATTTATGTTCTTTGGAAGGTACGAATGAAAAGCCATCTCCTTTGTCTTGGTTATAAAGTATGGCTAGCTAAACAATCACAATTTGTCATGCCTGAAGGTGGTTTGAAAACTGAAGATGATATCAAAGAATATGAGCTGGATGTCAAAGAAAAGGATGCTTTGTTAAGTTCCTTAAGTGACTCAGTGTTGACAAAAGTTGTGGACCTTGAATCTACAAATGAGGTATGGGAGAAGCTAAAAATTTTGTAAGAAGGAGATGATTCGGTAAGAGAAGCCTAGCTATAGTGCTTGAAAGTAAAATATGAGGGTTTAAAGATGAATGAAGATGAAAACATAACAACCTTTATGCAAAGAGTTGATGAACTTGTCACTAGAATAAAAGGCATGGGAGGAAGTCTCATTGATAAGGAAGTTGTGATGAAAAATCTCAGATCACTACCAAAATCCTGTAGTCACAAGGTGGCTACTATTGAAGAATTTATGACTGTGAAAACTAGTAACAGAGATTAGTTACTTGGAAATCTTACAGCCTTTGAGATGAGAGAATTTGGTGATGCTCTTCCAAAAGTTGAATCAACTTTTAAAGCCGGTACTTCAGAAAAGATTTCCAGAGCTGAGAAATATAAAGTGGATGATGAATTTGATGAAACTGAAGCAAACTTTGTTGACAGGATGCAAAGAGGTTCCGGGAAGTTCAAAGGTAAATTACCTTTCAAATGTTTCTCTTGTGGTAAGGCAGGTCATTATGCTTCGAGATGTCCTAAAAGAATTGAAAGAAATAAGAAAAAATATGAGAGCAGATATAGAGTTCCAAAGAAATGCTACTATGTCAGAGATTTTGATGATGGTGTGACTAATGATGAATTTGATGATGCTAGTACTAGTGCAAATGAATGTCTGTTTATTTCTATTAAAGAATATCCTGTGTTTACTAATTCTGCTAGCTGTGTGAAGGAAGAAAAACTAGTGGAAGAAAGTGCTTTGGCTATCCAAGTTGAGAAAGATAAGGATGAATGGATTATTGATAGTGGATGCTCACATCACATGACTGGTGAGAAAAGTAAGTTTGTAAGTTTGGAAAAGTATGATGGAGAACTGGTTAGGTTTGGAGATAATGTAGCTGGTAAGATTTGTGGAAAAGCATCCATTTCATTTGATGGAAAGCATAATACTGACAATGTTCTGTATGTGAAGGGTTTGAAGCATAATCTCTTGAGTGTTGGTTAGATGTGTGACAAAGGATATGATCTAAGATTCAAAGATAATGGGTGCAAGATCATGGAAAGTTCCAGAACTGTGATTGCTACCGGTAAGAAGAAAAAAGGTAACATCTATCAATTGAGAGGAACTAATAATTATTGTTTATTGGCTCATGCAGATGAAAGTTGGCTATGGTATAAAAGGATGTGTCATATAAACTTTGATATTTTGGTACAGATTAGCTCAAGTCAGGCTATGAGAGATTTACCAAAACTTGTGAAACCCTCCAACTCAATTTGTAAGGAATGTCAGTTGGGAAAGCAGATAAGGACAAGTTTCAAGAGCAAAGAACAATTTTCTAACGGTTTGTTGGATTTAGTGCATATAGATCTCTGTGGTCCTACAAGGGAGAGAAGTCTACAAGGTGACAGGTACTTCATGTTTCTTATTGATGATTATTCTAGAATGACTTGGGTTACTTTTCTAAGAGATAAATTAGAAGCCCTAGAGAAGTTTAAATCTTTCAAGGCAATGGTTGAGAATGAAATAGATTTGAAGATCAAATGCTTGAGATCTGATAGAGGAGGTGAGTTCACATCAAATGAATTCACCATTTTCTGTGAAGAGCATGGGATAAAGAGATAGTTGTCTGTACCTAGGACTCCTCAGCAGAATGGAGTTGTGGAAAGGAAGAAAGGGACAGTTTAGGAGGCTGCTAGGACAATGATGAAGGAAGAAGGTTTGCTGGAAGTCTTTTGGAAAGAGGCTATTCATACTTCTATCTACATTCAAAAGAGAGTTCAAGTGAAAGGTAATGGTACTAAAACTCCCTATGAATTGTGGTATGGAAGAATTCCTACAGTAAAATATTTCAAAGTCTTTGGAAGCAAATGTTATATTAGGAGAGATGAAGATCTAGGAAAGTTTGATGCAAGATGTGATGAACAAATCTTTCTTGGATACTCTACCAAGAGTAAGGCTTACCGATGCTACAACAAAAGGCTCAAAAAGATTGTTGAAAGTGCAAATGTGAAGGTAGATGAAGGCAAAGAAAGAATATTAGACCTGAGTTGTTATGAACCAGATGAACCTATGACTATAGAAATTGAAGAGAAAGATGAGCAAGAAGACAATCAGGATGATGAAGAGGCTCCAGAAAGTGTTGTCAAGACTTCCATGTATGTCATTCTGAGGATCATATTATAGGTGACAAGAACAAAGGTTTGCTAACAAGAAGAGTTCAAGAGGAACAAGTCAATTATTGTTTACTTTCAAAGATTGAACCAAAAACTATGAATGAAGCATGCAATGATGAAAATTAGGTAAAGGAAATGAAGGAAGAACTATTGCAGATAGAGAACAATGAAACTTGGGAATTAGTTCCTAGACCTGCTGAAAAAAATGTTATTGGAACTAAATGGGTCTTCAGGAACAAGCTGAATGAAAATGGAGAAGTTGTAAGGAATAAAGCAAGACTTGTATGTAAAGGATATTCTCAAATTGAAGGGATAGATTTTGAAGAAACCTTTGCCCCAGTAGTTCAAATTGAAGCAATCAGAATGTTTCTCACGTTTGCAGCTCACAAAGATTTTAAGGTATATCAAATGGATGTGAAATCTGCCTTCCTGAATGGTGAGTTAGAAGAGGAAGTATACATTGAGCAACTGGAGGAATTCCAATTGTCAAATCAAGGTGATATGGTATGCAGGTTGAAGAAAGCATTGTATGGACTCAAACAACCTCCTAGAGCCTAGTATGCAAGGTTAGACAAGTATTTATTGAAATTGGGATTTAGTAAAGTTACTACAGATAGCAATCTATACTTCAAAATCAATGACGATTAGATCTTGATTGTTGAGGTCTTTGTTGATGACATTATCTTTGGAGGAAATGAAGGTATGTGCATAAGGTTTACTGATGAGATGAAAAGTGAATTTGAAATGTCCATGTTTGGTGAAATGAATTTCTTTTTGGGTCTGCAAATTAATCAATTAGATAAATGAATCTTCATATCTCAGTCTAAGTATGTGAAAGAGCTACTGAAGAAGTTTGGGATGGAAGACTCTAAACTAGTATGTACTCCCATGATGACTGGTTGCAAGTTGAGAAAAACTAACGAATCACCTAAGGCTGATAAAAAAATATAGATCCATGATTGGAGGATTGCTTTATCTAACTCAAACTAGACCTGATATTATGCATGCAGTTTGTCTTGTTGCAAGGTTTCAAGCTGATCTAAGAGAATCACATGTGATGGTAGTTAAGAGAATCCTGAGGTATTTGAAAGGTACTCCAGATTATGGCTTATGGTATCCAAAGGACAATGATTTCACTCTTAGTGCTTATATAGATGCAGATTGGGCTAGAGATGTTGATGATAGAAAGAGCACAAGTGGAGGTGCCTTCTTCTTGGGTAATAGATTGGTCTTATGGCTGAGCAAGAAACAAGATTCAATCTCTTTGTCAATTGCAGAAGCAGAGTCTATTGCAGCATCATGTTGTTGCACTCAAGTATTATGGATGAAGCAGACTTTGAAAGATATAAGAGTTGTGTATGAAGATCCAATTGCAATCTTCTGTGACAATACAAGTGCTATAAACATTTCAAAGAATCTAGTGATGCACTCAAGAACAAAGCACACATCAATAAGGTATCACTTTTTGAGAGAGAAGGTGACAGAGAATGAAGTAAAATTGGAATATGTGTCCACAAAGGATCAGATTGCAGACATTTTCACTAAGCCTCTGCCTAAAGATACCTTTGAGTATCTCAGAGAATAGTTAGGAGTCATCACCCCTCGTCCTGAACTAAGATGCATAGGAATGTATCAATCCAGTGGAGCTCAAAATGTCATTCCTTGATCTGGATTGATGTTCTGAAGGCTACCTCTCAGGGGGAGTAGCTAAATGTTTCTAGTAAAGTAAATGGATTAGAGAGCAACATGAAAGTATGTGCCCTTTGCCATTGATGTCAAAGGGGGAGAGAAATCATGTGAAAAACTCAGGGGGGAAAAGAATGCAGATGTGTAAAGAGAAAGGGGGAGAATCTTGTCTTGGTCTTTTTAGTTTTTCACATCATATGTTGCCATCAATGACAAATGGGGAGATTGTTGCAAGTATGTGCCTAATCGGTGTTGTCATTTATCAATATATCTGTTTTGTCATTAGTGTCAACTGTACTCTCACTTTGTTGAGGATATTAAGAAAATTAGCCCCTCCAGTGATAACAATGTGTTGCAGTAGAAACAGTGCATTACAGGCAGAAGAATAGTCCAGAAGAATGCTCCGCATTTTTTGTAGAATAAATATCTTTTCCTATGGATTGGAAGTTATTTAGAAGCTTGTCTGAAGATGCTATATTCTGAGTTTGAGCCTCCGATATGAAGAATTGAGAGAGTTATGTTCACTAGAGTGAAAACAACTTTTTCTATGTGTTTGGTGGTGACAGGGAGAAAGTGTTTTGCTCCGCATTCCTCCGTATTGAAGTATTTTGGTCTACGGATCTGGCAATAAGTCTGTGATGATGATTAATACCTTCAAGTGTGATGGTTCATGATTTCGTGGTCCGCAAGCTATCTTTTACTCATGACAATGGCTGGTAGTGTTGTTCTTGTGCTCCGACTTGAAGAATCTTGTTGATAGAGTTGTTAGAGATTATGCGGTTGTTTCTAGTGATTATAATGTGCTTGTGGATGTTTCCTAATCATGCTTCTACATTCATATTGGTCCGCAAGGTGTAATTCAGATTGTGCATCTTGAGAATACTTGTGTTAACATTAGTCTTGGCCGACCTGGTTGAATTCATCATCTACAGAGATGCATCAAAGATTATGATAGTGTGTTGTAGCATGGAAGATTGTGTTTGAGTCCTAGCTAAGGCATGGCATGATCCACATACATTCTTACATATTTTCCTTAGCTAAATTTGTATTAGGTCCAAACCTATTTTATGTATGTTTGTAATGCCAACGTTGGAGATTGTTCCAACGGTTGATGATTGTAATGCCGACCTTGATGATCATTCCAAGGTTGATGTAGTGTATAAATACTTGTAATTGAGTCATGAAAAAGTATCCAAGTGCAAAGATGCGAAGAAAAAGTGAAGTAAAGTAGAAGAGCAGAACAAAGGTGTTTGTGCTTCAATGGAACTAAACCTTGGCATGAAGCAGATGTTGTTATCTCAGTTCAACCCTTTTGGTAGTGAGCCTTCTTTTGACAGTGAACCTTTATTTGTAGTGAGCCCTGTAGGTAGTGAGCCTCTAATTTTTGGTATTGATATAACTTATATATTTCTATGGGCTAACACCCATCATGGTTTTTCCCTTTTAGGGGTTTCCACGTAAAAATTTGGTGTCTCCTATGTTGATTATGGTTTTGTGTTGAGCTTCTCATTTTATGCTTTCATGGTTATATATGAATATAAGTGATTGATTAGTTGATGATTGAAATTGGTTAAAAGTTTTAGGACAACTGATTCACCCCCCCCCTCTTAGTTGTCTGGTGCAGTTCAACAATTGGCATCAGGGCCAAGTTCCTCTGAAGAAAGTCTAACAGCTTGATCAAGATCCAGGATGTCTTATAAGAAGGAAGCTCCATAGTTTAATGGGTCAAATTATGCTCTTTGGAAGGTACGAATGAAAAGCCATCTCCTCTGTCTTGGTTATAAAGTATGGCTAGCTACACAATCACAATTTGTCATGCCTGAAGGTGGTTTGACAACTGAAGATGATATCAAAGAATATGAGTTGGATGTTAAAGCAAAGGATGCTCTGTTAAGTTCCTTAAGTGACTCAGTGTTGACAAAAGTTGTGTACCTTGAATCTACAAATGAGGTATGGGAGAAGCTAAAAATTTTGTATGAAGGAGATGATTCTATAAGAGAAGCCAAGCTATAGAGCCTGAAAGTAAAATATGAGGGTTTAAAGATGAATGAAGATGAAAGCATAATAGCCTTTATGCAAAGAGTTGATGAACTTGTCACTAGAATAAAAAGCATGGGAGGAAGTCTCACTGATAAGGAAGTTGTGATGAAAATTCTCATATCACTACCAAAATTTTATAGTCACAAGGTGTCTACTATTGAAGAATTTATGACTGTGAAAACTATTAACAGAGATAAGTTACTTGGAAAGCTTACAGCCTTTGAGATGAGAGAATTTGGTGATGCTCTTCCAAAAGTTGAATCAGGTTTCAAAGCCAGTACTTTAGAAAAGATTTCCAGAGCTGAGAAATATAAAGTGGATGATGACTTTGATGAAATTGAAGCTAACTTTGTTGACAGGATGCAAAGAGGTTCTGGTAAGTTCGAAGGTAAATTACCTTTCAAATGTTTCTCTTGTGGTAAGGTAGGTCATTATGCTTCCAGATGTCCTAAAAGAATTGAAAGAAATAAGAAAAAATATGAGAGAAGACCTAGAGTTCCAAAGAAATGCTACTATGTCAGAGATTTTGATGATGAAGGTGTGACTGATGATGAATCTAATGATGCTAGTACTAGTGCAAATGAATGTCTGTTTATTGCTATTAAAGAAGATCCCGTGTCTACTAATTCTGCTAGCTGTGTGAAGGAAGAAAAACTGGTGGAAGAAAGTGCTTTGGCTGTCCAGGTTAAGAAAGATAATGATGAATGGATTATAATTGATAGTGGATGCTCATATCACATGACCGGTGACAAAAGTAAGTTTGTAAGTTTGGAAAAGTATGATGGAGGACTGGTTAGGTTTGGAGATAATGCAACTGGTAAGATTTGTGGAAAAGGATCCATTTCATTTGATGGAAAGCATAATACTGACAATGTTGTGTATGTGAAGGGTTTGAAGCATAATCTCTTGAGTGTTGGTCAGATGTGTGACAAAGGATATGATTTGATATTCAAAGATAATGGGTGCAAGATCATGGAAAGTTCTGAAACTGTGATTGCTACCGGTAAGAAGAAAAAAGGTAACATCTATCAATTGAAAGGAACTAATAATTATTCTTTATGTCTCAGGTAGATGAAAGTTGGCTATGGCATAGAAGGATGTGTCATATAAAATTTGATATTCTTACATCTTTTCCTTAGCTAAATTTGTATTAGATCTAGACCTATTTTATGTATGTTTGTAATGTCAACCTTGATGATAATTCCAAGGTTGATGTAGTGTATAAATACTTGTAATTGAGTCGTGAAAAAGTATCCAAGTGTAAAGATGTGAAGAAAAAGTGAAGTAAAGTAGCAGAGCATAGTAGAGGTGTTTGTACTTCAATGGAACTAAACCTTGGCATGAAGTAGATGTTGTTATCTCAGTTCAACCCTTTTGGTAGTGAACCACCCTTTGGCAGTGAGCCATCCATAGGCAGTGAGCCTTTCTTTGCAATGAACAATTTGGGTAGTGAGCCCTGTAGGCAGTGAGCCTCTGATTTTTAGTATTGATATAACTTACACATTTCTGTGGGCTAACACCCACCGTGGTTTTTATCTTTTAGGGTTTTCCATGTAAAAATTTGGTGTCTCCTGTGTTGATTATTCTTTTGTGTTGAGCTTCTCATTTTATGCTTTCATGGTTATATCTGAATATAAGTGTTGATGAGTTGATGATTGAAATTGGTTAAAATTTTTAGGACAATTGATTCACCCCCCTCTCTCAGTTGTCCGGTGTAGTTCAACAAAACCATGGTGAGGATTAACTCACAATATATGAAGCTTAAATAATAACTTTGTTTTAGGGGCTTTAACCCAAGGAAGCTGCTACTCCCTAAGTAACTTTGATTTAGGGTCACTCCCAAGGAAGCTTCTACTCCCTGATGACTTTGTTTTAGGGGCTTCAACCCAAGGAAGCAACTACTCCCTAATCTGAGAACAAACTCAGAAATGATTATAGTATGACAATCTTTCAACTGCCTGAAAACTGCCTTTGAAGATCACACTTGATGATTACACTTGTGTCTCTTCACACACTCTCTTCTAAAGATCTGATCAGTCAGGCACACTCTATACTTGATTACTATCTCAAATAAGTCTTCAAGATGAATTCAGACAACATCAACAACATTTACTCTTTCTCCCACAGTCAAACATAAAAATGTATTATTCTGCTTATATTTGCTTGTGAACCTTGTTCATCAACTTGCAATTAGATCCTCTGCATTCAATTTGATCTAATATTTATTCATGATATTACATTGATTACATAACTTGTTGGCCAGATTAAACATGAAAAATATATTTACAGGTCGGCCATACAATACACAATATGAAACGTGTAGAAAATAGGTCTAATTAGGACAACACATTACACCAATAGAAGACTCAAGCCTTGTGGGTCCCAACACTTGCTTAACTAGGTCCAAAACATCCTTCAAAGCTTCAAATATCAAGGAATTACCTCCGCACACTCCGCTCATTTGAAAATAGGAAATCTTTAGGGAAAGATCATGAAAACTTGAAGCGTAATGACCATATCGACTAGAAAACCTTGTGCGGTACTGAAAACAAGAAAGATCTTCATGAAACTCTTCCAAATGAGTTCACATGACTCATACAAAATCCCCAAACACTTCTTTTCCATCACACATCAAGGAATTGTGCCACACACCTTCCATCATTAATTCTGAGAGCACACTGTTATTCAGAACACACTGCAACATGCTGTCAATTGAAAAACTGAGCCATGGACCACCAAGAAGCTTGAAATAGGAAAGAAACATGGAATGCACATTCAAGAACATGTTCACAAAACTGCAAGGTCAATCACTTACTTCTAGAGGAATGCGAAGCATTCGAGTGAGTCTTTAATACTAGTACTTTATCAATCATAACTTTCACTGTGGAGGGAATGATGGTCTAGATCTTTGGAAAAACACATTTACCACCTTCAAAACACATATCCAGAACCGTATAGCTATATCTGAAAACATGGAGGATTGCGGAGCATTCCATTCACCTTTCAACATCACATTACATTGTCAAAGCCTGAACCAAAACTCAGTCACTTGTATCTTTCACTATGGAAGAGAAAACACTTTGAAACTTATGATTTAGCATATTTACATCAAGCTCAACTTAACTCATGAACCGCAAGATCATAGATTCAAAATTAGAGGAATGCAGAGCATTCCATTGTCATGCTAGAAACATCTTCATAGAACCCACACTGTCTTCAACTTGCTTCTGGAGGCCAAGTCTTCTTTGCATCACCATCTATAGCTCAGGATTAGTAGGAATGATCATACAACATGCTTCAAAGTAGGAACATATCCTCGGCATCAGAGACACAACTTGATTCTTCTAATTCATATTGATTAGGCTCTAAACACAACTCTGCTTTGATAAGGAATGTGACTTTTAGGATCTCCAAAGATGATCTTTCTTTTAGGACCTCCAATGATGAGCTTTTTCTTTCTTAGGAGCATGACATCCAACCATGAACAATCTCTTACTCTTATGATAGTGTTGATATCAATGTATACTATGTTGGTATCAATGTATGCTGCTATGTTGACATCAATGACAACACATATGGCCAACAATCTCCCCCTTTGTCATTGATGGCAACATATGCTCCCCCTTAGACTCTCTCCCCTTTTGACATCAAGGACAAAGGGATCCAATACCTACTCATTCTCTCCCTTTCATAAATAATCATATATCTGTAAACTTTTTCTTGCAAGCTCCCCCTATCATTAGTCACCACTACATGCTCCCCCTGAGAGGTAGCCATTATCAATCCAGGATAAAGATATAGCATGAAATCCCCTTGGATAGATGCACCATTTTGCATCTTAGCAAGAAGGAGGGGCAATTACCCCTAACCTCTACCAGAGATTCTCAAAAGTGTCCTTTGCAAGAGGCTTTGTGAAAATGTCTGCAATCTGATCCTTAGTTGGAACATATTCGAACCTCACTTCCTTATATGTAACTTTCTCTCTCAAAAAGTGATACCTAATTGCTATATGCTTGGTTCTTGAATGCATTACTAGATTCTTGGAAATATTGATAGCACTTGTATTATCACACAAAATAGGAATAGGCTCATCATAAAATACCTTGATATCCTTCAGAGTTTGCTTCATCCACAATACTTGAGTACAACAAGAGGCTGTTGCAATATATTTTGCCTCTGTAGTTGATAAGAACACTAAATCTTGCTTCTTGCTCTACCATGAAACCAATCTGCTTCCTAGAAAGAAAGCACCACTTGTACTTCTTTTATCATTGACACAACTAGCCTAGTCAGCATCAGTGTATGCACTCAAATCAAAGTCATTACCTTTTGGATACCATAGACCATAGTCAGGAGTTCCTTTCAAGTATCTGAATATCCTTTTTACTACCTTCTCATGTGTTTTCTTAGGATTGTCTTGATATCTAGCAACCACACATACTGCATGCATGATGTCAGGTCTAGATGCAGTCAAATACAACAATGCTCCAATCATAAACCTATAAACAATATGATCCACCTCCAGAGACTCATCATCTTTTCTTAAGTGGCATCCAATGACCATGGGAGTACTTACTAGTTTTGAATCCTCCATACCAAACTTCTTCAATAATTCTTTGACATACTTAGCTTGAGAAATAAAGATAGCATCATTTAGCTTGGTAGTTTGAAGAGCAAGGAAGAATGACATCTCAAATTATTTTTGCATCTCCTCTGCAAAATTCTTACACATGTCATCATCTCCACCAAAGATTATGTCATCAACATAAATAGCAATTATCAGTATCACATCTCCTTCCTCCTTGATGTAAAGATTGCTATCTGTAGTACCTTTCTTGAAACCTTGCTAAAGTAAGTACTTATTGAATGTAGCATACCATGCTCTAGGAGCTTACTTGAGCCCATGTAGAGCCTTCTTGAGTCTGCATACCATGTCCAGATCTTATGATATCTGAAAACCATCTAGTTGCTCAATGTAAACCTCTTCCTCTAGATCACCATTCAGAAATGTTGACTTGACATCCATCTGATATACCTTGAAATTCTTGTAAATCTCTTGTTGGCGCATGATGAACATGCACATAAGCTTGACATTTTGGACACCTTTTTACAAACTTGATTTCATCTCCTAAACATGGCCATAAATATCCTAACTGATGTATCTTTCTTGTTGTAGTTAGACCACCAAAATGTCCTCCATAGATTCCAATGTGGCATTCTTCCAAGATTTTATGTGCCTCTTCCTTATTGACACACCGAAGTTGTTGCAAGTATGTGCCTAATTGGTGTTGTCATTGATGTCAACATATATGTGTTGTCATTGGTGTCAACTGTGCTTTTATTTTGTTACTTGCTTGTAATAAGTGAGATGTTTTGTATTTACTTATGTAAGTGATCTTGATGTTGAGGATATTGAGAAAATTAGCTCCTCTGATAGAAACAGTGAGTTCTAGTGGAAATAGTGTATTACATACAATAGAATAGTCCAGAAGATTGCTCTGCATTTCATGTAGGATGAATATCTTTGTCTACAGATTGGACGTTATTTAGAAGTCTATTTGAAGATGTTATATTCCAAGTTTGATCCTTTGGTATGAAGATTTGAGTGAGTTATGTTAACCAAAGTGAAAACTACTTTACCTGTATGTTTGGTGGTGATAGGGAGAAAGTGTTATGCTCCGTATTCCTCTGCATTGAAGTATTTTGGTCGGCGGTTCTAGAGTTAAGTCTAATTTGATGTTATGTACCCTCAACTCTAATGAATCGTGATATAGTGGTTCACAAGCTATCCTTTCCTTATGACAGTGGCTGACAGTGTTGTTCTTGTGCTTTGGTTTGAAGAATCTTCTTAATAGAGTAGTTAGAGATCATGTGATTGTTCCTGGTGATTACAATGTGCTTGTAGATGTCTCTTGATCATGTTCCTACCTTTGGATTGGTCCACAAAGAGAAAATTGGATCATGGATGAAGAATGTTCTTAGCAAACGCAGTGTTCTCACCAGTCTTGGCCAACTTGGTTGATTTCACTAATTACGGAGATGCCTTGAAGATTGTGGAAGCGTGTCATGGTGTGAAGAATTGCATTTGACTCCCAACTAAGGCGTGGCGTGATCAATGTACATTTTTACATCTTTCCCTTAGCAAATTTCTGTATTAGGTCCAAACCTATTTCTATGTATGTTTTTGTAATGCCGACCTTGGAGATTGTTCCAATAGTTGATGAATATATTACTGACCTTGATGTACATTCCAAGGTTGATGACTTGTATAAAGACTTGTAATGTAATTGTAAAATGATGAAAAATGTGCGAAAATGAAGAGATAAGTGTGAAGCTATGAAAGACCAGAGCAGAGAAGTTATATTGTTCTTCAATGGAACTGAACCCAGGAATGGAGTAGATGCTACTTAATCAATTCACCATTTTTAGCAGTGAGCCACCCCTTGGCAGTGAGACACCCTTTGGTAGTGATCCAGTCTTTGTAGTGAGCAATTTGGGCAGTGAGCCTTGATTTTCAGTATTGTTATAACTCATATATTTTTTGTGGGCTAACACCCACCATGGTTTTTCCCTTTTAGGGTTTTCTACATAAAAATCTAGTGTCTACTGTGTTGAATGTGTGATTGTAATGAAGTCTATGGTTTCATGCTTTCATGGTTAAATCTGATTATTCGTAATTAAATAGTTGATGTTTTGATATTCATATGAAGTTAAGTTTTGGTGACAATCGATTCACCCCCCCTCTCAGTTGTCATGTGCATTTCAATGGAAGTAGCATGCCATCCAAGGCACTTCAATATAGCACATCATCGATCAAAACATACTTTGTGGTGAGGACACATAAATGCCTTTTCCCTAATGGAGTCATGTTCTCTAGATAAGTCTTGTTTGCTAGATAGTTTATGATATCTCTATACCAATATGAAGTAGCATACTTCTCAAGATCAATCACATAAATATCTTCATTAGGAAAGTCTTCATTAATGGGCTTCTCTTGAGGGGTCGGGTTGTCTGCTAGCCAATCTACTATTATTTGTCCTTTGATTGATTTTTGATTGACATAAGTTAATTCAAACTCACTCAATAATGTCACAAATTGACCAACCCTTCTTGATAATATTGGCTAGTTTAAGAATGTTCTCAACTGTTCTGATCATATAATGACTCTAGTTTCTTGATTGAACATATAATGTCGTAGTCTCTGGGTTGCGAAAACTATGGCCAAACACTCATTTTCGGCTTGAGTAAAGTTCTTCTCATACTCAACCAAGGTTCGACTTATGAAGTATTGCTCTTTCCCTTCTATCCTCATCCTCCTGAGCCAACATGCAGGCTATAGAAATGCTGGTAGCTCTAAAATATAAGATGAAAGGTTTATCATGTCTTGGTGGTGTTTAGTGGAAAATTGGATTTGTCAATGTTTTAATGTTTAGGTGTTTAAATCTGCCTCTCCACTATACATTGAAGGATCTAGGGTCAATGGCAAGCACTATCATACCCTAGAGTCACTTTCAGATGTAGGGAAACTTGGATTAGGGAATTAATTATCAATTTTTCCTTCTCCTATGCTCAATTAACCATTAAAAGCCTAATTATGCAAATATGACAACAAATTAATGAATTACGGAAAAAGCTCTTGTAGACGGGAGTAAAATGCCAAATTACATAATACCTATTTTTGGGGTTCTGAAGTGGAATAGTTGGGAACACTGGAGTGGGCGCCCAAGTCCAAGGTACCTACTTTTTCAAGGAATCTGGACCTCCTTCGAACACTGATCAGCCCTATAACTTCTATTTTCTAGAATCTGTCTGCAGAGGACACTGGAGCGAGCGCCCTAGTCCCAAAAGTGCTCCTTTGTCTAACTTTTCTTCAGATCCTGAATCCCTGATGTCTGCCAAGCCTTCCCGCAACTCCACTTTTTTTGGATGCGACACCTATAACCTACAATCACAAGACTTGGTTTGGAGGTTGTGGTGTTTAGAGGTTTGCCTCAGTCAAACCCTAGAGGACACTTAAGTCTCTGAACACCGTTGTCAGATAAAGAGGGCATGCCCTTCTGAGGCAGAGGCCAAAAACCAAAGGAATCAATGATAAAAATACAATGATATGTCACCTTGTAGTGAAGCTTTCATGGAGGAAGATGCTCTTCATGCCATGAAGGAATTGATGCTCAAATATGCAAATATCAACACACAAAACACACAAGTCTTCTCTTGCAACACAATAGAAATCCTTGAATCACCTTGAGAACACAATAGCTTGCCAGTAATCATCTAGTTCACAAATGAATGCCTACACATGCTTATAATGCATCTACAAGCACTCCCGCCAAGATATTTGAAATTCAAACTTACTGTGTCGGCAAAGGGACCTAATAACAGTCACTAACCGACACCCAAAAATTGGGGCTGCCCTAAAATAGGGCAGGACTAGGGCATGGCACCCAAGTCCTCCCCCCTATTTTAGGCAGGGTATAGCTCAAGGGATCCTCCTAGGTCCTATTTTCCATGGGACTTAGGTCTCATTCCATCGGGATGCTAAAATATGAACTAAAATGTCCTAAATGCATGCTAAAGACCCGGGAGCTAAACCTTATGAGGGAAAAGTGGTGCAGGAGCACCTAAGAGAATACCTTGGAGCAAGAAGACAAAAATGACCATGGAAGGAACCTATGGAACAAATCAAGTCAATTGGGACACCTTACAACCAATTATGGCATGTTGCAATATTCAAAATGATGTAATAGTTAAATGTCCTGAGGGTCCTGGTAAGGACCCTAGGACCAAAAATGATGTAAGTTGGGCCAATAGTGCCCCTAGAGTCAAATAGAGGTGTCTAAGACTAGTAAGAAAGTATAATAAACCTAAGACTATCATACATGGTGAATTAATAAGGTAGGAGTTCATTAAATAAGGTAGAAATCCTTTAAACCAATGTTTTAAATTCAAATTTCTGAATTATGCATTTAGGCGGGAAAAGCCTTTTTAATTAGTTTTTGAAAGTTTAACCACCCCTAACTGATGGGAATTGGTTGTAGAAGTTAGGGAGAGGTTATATAAGCCTGTTCAAGGCATGATATGTACGGACAAGTACCTTGGTGGGAGTTTAGAGGTGCAAAAATTGAACAAAAAATAGAATTTTCTGATTTTTTCTGCAAATCTATTGTTCCAGGCCGTACCATTTCTCTGTACGGAACTGTTTTGATCTGAAACCAATTGGATGTGGTAGGGGATTGAGTTAAATTTCATTTGAAATTGGTTTGAGGTTTTTTTAGTGAATTTTGAGGGAGATATCACGTTTTTTCTGGAACTGCCTATTTGACTGTGAAAATAGGGATTTTGAGGGTTTGCAATGCATTTTTGGACCTTTCCATGAATGTAGGATTCTAATTCTCATGGAATAGGTCCTTATTAACATGTAACATATGTTTCTAACCCTGACAAAGCAGGAGGAGTGTAAATGGGAGAGGTGATCACCATTTGAAGTCAAGGATTGCTTGTGGAAGAGCATTGAAATGGTGGCATGGTTATAGCAGCCGGAGATCCGTCTTAACAAGGTAACCTTTTTATGTTTGGTACTATCTAATATGATCATGGAGATGGTGTTAGACCTTTGAATGAGGTCTGGAAGTGATTGGAAGTGGGAGATCTAGGAAACCCTAGGTTTTAGGCCCTAGATATGAGGTTTTTGTATTTGAACATCTAAATGAGCAAACCTCCTGATAAGACCTAGAAAATCCTTGGTTTTGAACCCTTTCCTAAGACTATTTTTAGGTTTTAAGTGTGTGGGACAAGTTTGTCATAGGGTTCCTTTGTAAAATGGTCAATTTAGGCCTTGTAGGAAGACAATAGGGTGTTAGGACAATCATATTTCGTCCAAAACAACAATACTAAGTTTGGGATATGTTATGTAACTTAATAAAGGGTATCTAGATAAGTCATTATATTTTGAAGTGCTTTGGGAAAGTTTGGGGAAAAGTACAAATTAGTCATTGAACAAGACTACAAGGATTAGGCCTGTTTAAGGGGAATTGTCAAGAATCTATCAAATTGGTTTGTGAAACCTTTGGAACCTTGTTGGTTGGGGTAGGTTGAGACCCTAGAAGGTGCTAGAATTCATCTGAGAAGTTGGAATCCAAACTTGAGCCCTTTGGTGGAGTTTAGGACAAGAGGAAGGCTAGAGAAGTCTTATTGGTTGAAGCCCACAAACTATTGAAACCTTTTGATCTTGTTAGATTATCTTTGGAGACCTAACACCTCTGCATCAAAAAGCCCCCAAGGGGACATTTTTTGACGTTAGATTTAGCCCCCACTTTAATGTATGTATGAACATGAGGCCCATACATGCATTAAAGTAAGGTCACAAACACAACAAACACACCAAATACAGAGAAGACACGCCAATCACATAGAAAACAGTAACAAGCACACAAAAACAGAGAAGATAGTTACAGTCATGCAGAACATGGAGCAGATAGTTAATGCATAGAAGACACATTAATGCATGGAAGACAGAAATGGTATCTTTTCTTTTCTTTTTCTCATATATATGAAATGCAAATGCAAGTACTGGAAAGTAAACAAACCTCCCATAATACTCGATGCACCACTTAAGGGTGCAAGTCTCTGTATATGGAGCAACACACACACAAGACATGCAAAACCTCCCAAAATGCACGAAGCACTCCCCAAGAGCGTTGGTCACTGTATATGGGGAAACAAACACGCCATACAAAACAAGCATGCCAAAACACACACACTTGAAGACACGGAGAAAACACGGCAGACAAGTGATGGTGTGTTCCCTATTTCTAGGCTCATCACCATCTCAGGCACATTACAGGCACACATCGATGATTGGGTTCACCACAACAATCACCGAAGACACATTTAAGGGTTGACTTAGTCACAGAACCGCTCCCCACCTCCGCAGAGGACTTTTGAAAATGACAGGATGATGCAATCTGCTCCAAGAAATACACCATCCCCGCCTCTGCAGAGGGCTTAAGAAAAAGGATATGCTTGGTATCCTACCTCCGCAGAGGGCTTACATGATTGATTGATTGATTGCAAACAAACTCAAGATGCACGATGCACTACTCAAGAGCGCAGGTCACTGCATCTGAGGTCAAACACATTGCTAACATCTATAACAGACAGCTTACCTTATATATGCCCCCACCTTAAGGTGTTTGATATCAATTATCAATATCAAGCACGTTAAGGTAGGATAGAAACACACAAGGGAACACCGACTTTCACAAAGCCCATGCCTCCTGGAGGTGACATGTACTTTACGATTGCCAAATGTTCCCACAAACACATCCCTGCAAGAAACATGTTAGTGTCTACAAAATTATGAAAAACAACAACATCAATGCATATGATTAACCACACAAAGGGCCAAGGTTATACAATGAATTCAGAGTTCGAGGATAACCATGGGCTATATCACAAAGCTCTCCGAATCGAGTACCGCTAAGGCCAGGTTCAAAGGCGAACAAAGGTACACAGAGCAGTAGTATTGTTAAGGTTTGTAAATGTGATAGAAACATCATTAAAATTCACTACACAGAAAGCACGAGTGCTTCCACTAGCCAAGCATCGAATAAGATATACAACCCCATCATCATATTAGGAAATATAGTCTATCTTTTGATTGCTCTCGAAAGGGACACTAGGTCCGCATCAGTATAAATGTTTGTCGTCATCCGCTAGCTAGATGGAAACACTAGAGGAAGGGAAAAAATAAATAAGAGAGGAGCAACAAGTGTCTTAGGGACAGTCACGTAGGAGGGTACCCCCAAGTCACCAACCACGACACTATGTCCGTAAGACACAACAGATAACCATAAAATCAGAGAGAGGAAATATAGAAGAATGATGATACAAATAGAAGGTCACAACAGAGGCGGTCTCTTGGTTGTTGCAAGTATGAGGTTAACCAGTGTTGTCATTGATGTCAACATACTCATATTGTATTGGTAAGAAGGTTTGGATGAACTGTGTGTTGAGGATATTGAGAAAAGTAGTCTCAATTAGGAATAGTGAAGAACAGTGATAAGAAGAAGGCAAATGTACTCAATAGGTTGAGAATCAGAGGATGCAGATTAAAGGGTTTGTAGATATGAGTCTTGAGATGATCTAGTTAAGATTTCAGAGGTCCGCATGAAGATATGAAAAAGTTGTGATCGGTCAAGTAGAACCGGTTCCGAGAGATGCTCCGGAGGAACAAAGTGTCACAAAAAGGTCCGGTGAGATCTAAAGGTGCATTATCAGACTCTGTGGATTGGAAGGAGTGTTTAGGATGTCCTTGTAATGTGTCATCTCAATTGGTATGTGGTTTGGAGGTCCAGAAGCACCTTCTTCAGTATGACAGTGGCGCCAGACTGTGTTCTTGAAGTTCCAGATGAAGAGGAGAAGAGATTCCAGTGAGTAGAGAAAGTGTGGATGTACCTGGTGAATCAGGCAAGCTTGTGAAGGTTCTTGGATCATGTTGAGGTTATGTTGTTGGTCCGCATTGGTCGTAGAGCCCAGAATTGAAGATATTTTTCCGGATGAAGTTATTGTTTAGACTAGCCGACCGGATGAGTTGTTCATCTTGCAAACGCTCTTGTGGTGGCCGACCGGATGTGTTATTCATCTTGCGAATGTTCTTATGGTTGATTGCCAACTTAGATGATTGTTCCTAAGTCAATGTCTTGTATAAATAAAGGTTTGTGAGTTCATTTCAAAGTGTGTTGAGCAGCAGATGAGTGTGGTATAGCGAAAGAGGAAGGGCAGAGCAGAAGTATCTCGGGCTTAATGGAACTGATCTAGACATGATAAAGATGTCAATCTCCAGTTCAAGTTTGTGATTCTTATCACTTTGTAGACAGTGTGTCTCTTGTAGGCAGTGTACCTCCTTGTGAGCAGTGTGCTCAGGTAGTGAGCCCTAATTGGCATGTGCCATTCATTTTTCTTATTCTTCTAATAGAGAATAATCCTTGGGTTAATCACCCCGTGGTTTTTCCCTTAATCGAGTTTTCCACATCAAAATCTTGGTGTCCAATGTGTTGATGTTTATCTGCTCTTGTGTTTATGCATTATGCTTTTGTGGATGATTAATTGATATGCTATTAACTAACAAAAAAGAACCAAGTGTTTGAAGTAGAAGCAAGTTTTTGTACAACTGATTCACTCCCCCCTCTTAGTTGTGTGCCCTAGATCTAACAATTGGTATCAGATCCAAGTTCCTCTGAAAGGAGCTTAACTTCTTGAGGATATCCAAGATGTCGTCATACAAGAAGGATAGTCTGAAGTTTGATGGAACCAACTTCACTCTCTGGAAAGGTCGCATGAAATGTCACTTGGAGTGTATGGGAAAAGCATAGTTGACCATAGTCTCAAAACCATATGTACCTCCACAGGGTGGTCTGACAACTCTGAATGAAATCACAGATGCTGAAAACAATCTGCGGACCAAGGAAGCTCTTCTAAGCAAATTGAATGACTTAGATCTTTCAAATATCATTGACCTACCAACTGCATATGAGATCTGGACTAAACTGGAACTTCTGTATGGAGGAGATGAGTTTGTCAAGAGTGCAAGGTTGCAAAGTCTAAAAGGAAAATTTGAAAGATTGAAGATGAGAGATGATGAAAATATCACTACCTTTATGCCAAGAGTGAATGAGCTGGTGTGTGGAATCAGGAATGCTGGTGGAGTTTTCAATGAAAATGAAATTGTTTGTAAAATTCTTAGATCCCTTCCTGCTGCCTACAAAATCAAGGTTGCTGCCATTGATGAATTTAGAGCCCATACAACTATCACAAGAGAACAACTGGCTGGTAAACTGGTTGCATTTGAAATGACTGAGCTTGGAGATGATCCCCCCAAGACTGAATCTGCATTCAAAGCCAGTGCCTATGTGAAAGGCAAACAAAGATTTGATCTGGGAGAGAACTCTTCAAGGAAGCTGTCATGGTATGATCAAGCAAGGAAAGACATGGAAGAGGAAGAAGCAGAAATAGCTCAACTTGAAGCCCTCATTGCAAAGAGACTGCCAAGAGGATCCAGTAAGTATGAAGGAAAACTACCCTTCAAGTGCTTCAACTGCAATAAGATTGGTCATTTTGCTTCAAGATGTCCGGAAAGATCTGCAAGGTCAAATACTAAGAGACCAAGGTTTCAAAAGAATTGCTATTATGTTCATGATGGAGTAACAGATGATGAATCAGAAATAGGAAGCAAATCCGGAAATGAATGGGTGTTTATTGCCATCAAGGAAGAAGATTCAATATCCTCTGAATATGTCAATCATAAGGTTGTAGAAAGAGCTTTGGCTGCCCAAATTGAAGAAAAGGATGATTGGGTTATTGACAGTGGATGCTCTCACCATATGATTGGTGACAAGAACAAGTTCTTAGATTTGGAAAAGTATGAAGGAGGAATGGTAAAGTTTGGTGACAATTCTGCTGGTAGAATCAGAGGTAGGGGAACTATTTCTTTTGATGGAAAAAACAAAATTGGTAATGTACTATATGTTGAAGGATTGAAGCACAATCTTCTCAGTGTTGGTCAGTTAGTGGACAAAGGCTATGATCTCTGGTTCAAGAATGGAAGATGCAGAATCTTTACAAGCTCCGAAACTAAAATTGCATCCGGTACTCAAACAAAAGGTAATATCTTCCATCTAGTTGGTTCTAATAAAAGTTGTCTGTTTGTTCAAGTTGATCAGAGTTGGTTATGGCATAGAAGGATGTGCCATGTGAATTTTGATAACATCATCAAGATAAGCAATATTCAGGCTATAAGAGATCTTCCTAAATTAGTGAAACCTACAAATAGTTTGTGCAAAGAATGTCACCTAGGTAAACAGAGCAGAGTCTCTTTCAAAAGCAAGGATCAGTCCACTACCAGATTGTTGGAATTAGTTCATACTAATCTCTGTGGTCCGACAAGAATCAAGAGTATGCAAGGTGATAGATATTTCATGTTGCTAATTGATGACCATTCTTGGATGATGTGGGTTACCTTCCTAAAAGAGAAATCAGAAGCCCTTGAGAAGTTCAAAATCTTCAAAGCTATGGTAGAGAATCAAACCGGATTGAAACTGAAATGTCTAAGGTCTGATAGAGGTGGTGAATTCACATCCAGTGAATTCATAGATTTTTGTGAGAAGCATGGTATAAAGAGACAACTGTCTGCTCCTAGGACTCCACAGCAGAATGGAGTAGTTGAGAGAAAGAACCGGACCATCCAGGAAGTAGCCAGGACAATGATGATGGAAAAAAATGTTCCTCAGATATTTTGGAGAGAAGCTGTCAGCACTACAGTCTATACTCTTAACCGAGTTCAAATCAAAAGCAATACCGGTAAAACTGCTTATGAACTTTGGTTTGGTATAACTCCCACTGTGAGATATTTCAGAGTATTTGGTAGCAAGTGTTACATCAAAAGAGATGAAGATTTAGGAAAGTTTGATGCTATAAGTGATGAAGAAATTTTCTTGGGTTACTCCACTTAAAGCAAAGCATACCGGTGTTACAATAAGAGATTGAGAAAGATTATAGAAAGTACAAATGTGAAGGTTGATGAAGGAATGGAGAAGCCCTCAAGATTCTATGAATGTGATGAAGATGATCAGAATGATCCTCTGGTGCAAGGAGCTCCATCCTCCTCTAAAATTCAGATCCAGACTGATCTGGTAAATCAAGAAGAAGAAGTTTGTTTGAATGAGCCTGATCAAGAATTAGTAGTGCAAGAAACTCCCAAAGTTCCAAGGTATGTAACTCTAAATCACTCTGAAGATCAGATCATAGGTGACAAAAGTAAAGGGGTACAAACAAGAAGAAGAATTGCTCAAGATTCAAATGAATACTGTTTGATTTCAAAGATTGAACCTAAGATAGTTAATGAAGCTTGCAATGATGAAAACTGGACCAAAGTAATGGAGGAAGAATTGATGCAAATTGAGAAAAATCATACTTGGGATCTTGTCCCCAGACCTAGAGACAAGAATGTGATTGGAACCAAATGGGTCTTCTGGAACAAACTGAATAAAGTTGGTGAAGTAATCAGAAACAAAGCTAGATTGGTCTGCAAAGGCTACTTTCAAATAGAAGGAATTGATTTTGAAGAGACCTTTGCTCCGATGGCAAGAATTGAAGTAGTCAAATTATTTCTTGCATTTGCTGCCTTCAAAGACTTCAAGGTATATCAGATGGATGTCAAGTCTGCCTTCCTAAATGTTGATCTGGAAGAAGTTTACATTGAACAACCGGATGGATTTCAATTGTCTGATAATGATGATATGGTCTGCAAGTTGAAGAAAGCATTGTATGGATTGAAGCAAGCCCCAAGAGCATGGTATGAAAGGTTGGATAAGCATCTTGTGTAGATTGGATTCAAGAAAGGTACTACTGACAGTAACTTATATTTCAAAATTGATCATGAAAACATTTTGATTGTTGAAGTGTTTGTGGATGATATCATTTTTGGAGGAAGAGATAGTATGTGCAAAACTTTTGCAAATCAGATGAAAAGTGAGTTTGAAATGTCTATGCTTGGTGAAATGAATTTCTTCTTGGGTCTGTAAATTACTCAAATGAAGAAAGGGATCTTCATTTCTCAGACCAAATATGTGAAAAAATTGTTGAGGAAATTTGGTATGGAAGATTCAAAGCCAATGAACACTCCTATGGCAACTGGATGTAAGTTGAGCAAAGATGATGACTCTCCGAAGGCAGATCAGACAAAGTATAGATCAATGATTGGTGGATTGTTGTATCTCACTCAGACTAGACCAGATATAATGCAGGATGTTGGTCTTGTGGCAAGATTTCAGGCTGATCCTAGAGAATCTCATGTTATGGCAATCAAGAGAATTTTTAGATATCTAAAAGGGACAGTGGAGTATGGTTTGTGGTATCCTAGAGATCATGATTTCTCTCTTCATGCTTACAGAGATGCAGATTGGGCAGGAGATGTGGATGACCAGAAGAGCACCAGTGGTGGAGCATTCTTTTTAGGAAAGAGATTGGTTTCTTGGCTAAGCAAGAAACAAGATGCAATATCTCTATCTACAACTGAAGCAGAATACATTGCAGCAGCAAATAGTTGCACTCAAATCTTATGGATGAAGCAGATGCTAAGAGACATTAAAGTTGAATATGAGGAGCCTATCACAATTTTCTGTGATAATTCAAGTGTAATTAATATTTCTAAGAATCCAGTATTGCATTCTAAGACTAAGCACATATCTATCAAGTTTCACTTTTTGAGAGAACAAGTGAACAAGGAAGAAGTCAGATTGGAGTATGTACCCTCCAAGCATCAGATTGCAGATATTTTTACTAAACCTCTTCCCAAAGACTCTTTTGAGTATTTCAGGGAGAAGTTAGGGGTCATGGCCCCTCCGGTGATGAACTAGGATGCACTGATGTGCATCAGTCCAGTGGATATCACAGTCATATTTTGTGATCCGGATTGATGATGGGGAGCTGCTACTAAGGGGGAGCAGCTGGTATGATTCTGATATGTTACAAGTGCAAGTATGAGCCCTTTGCCATTGATGTCAAAGGGGGAGAGAAGACATGTGAAAAACAAGGGGTTGATGATCAAAGGGGGAGCAGTAAAGGAAGAGAAGACATGTGAAGAGTTGTTGCTGATACGGGAGCTGTGACAGAAAAGAGAAGTTCTTGTCTTGATGGTTTTTCACATCATATGTTGCCATCAATGACAAAGGGGGAGATTGTTGCAAGTATGAGGTTAACCAGTGTTGTCATTGATGTCAACATACTCATATTGCATTGGTAAGAAGGTTTGGATGAGCTATGTGTTGAGGATATTGAGAAAAGTAGTCTCAATCAGGAATAGTGAAGAACAGTGATAAGAAGAAGGCAAATGTACTCAATAGGTTGAGAATCAGAGGATGCGGATTAAAGGGTTTGTAGATATGAGTCTTGGGATGATCCAGTTAAGATTTTAGAGGTCCGCATGAAGATATGAAAAATTTGTGATCAGTCAAGTAGAACCGGTTCCGGGAGATGCTCCAGAGGAACTGAGTGTCACAAAAAGGTCCGGTGAGATCCAGAGGTGGATTATCAGACTCTGTGGATTGGAAGGAGTGTTTGGGATGTCCTTGTAATGTGTCATCTTGATTGGTACATGGTTTAGAGGTCTGAAAGCACCTTCTTCAGTATGACAATGGCAACAAACTGTGTTCTTGAAGTTCTAGATGAAGAGGAGAAGAGATTCCAGTGAGTAGAGAAAGTGTGGATGTACCTGGTCAATCAGGCAAGCTTGTGAAGGTTCTTGGATCATGTTGAGGTTATGTTGTCGGTCCGCATTGGTGGTAGAGCCCAGAATTGAAGATATTCTTCCGGATGAAGTTCTTGTTCAGACTAGCCGACTGAATGAGTTGTTCATCTTGTAAACGCTCTTGTGGTGGCCAACCGGATGTGTTATTCATCTTGCAAATGTTCTTATGGTTGATTGCTGACTTAGATGATTGTTCCTAAGTCAATGTCTTGTATAAATAAAGGTTTGTGAGTTCATTTCAAAGTGTGTTGAGTAGCGGATGAGTGTGGTATAGTGAAAGAGCGAAGGGCAGAGCAGAAGTATCTCGGGCTTAAATGGAACTGATCCAGACATGGTAAAGATGTCAATCTTCAGTTCAATTTTGTGATTCTTATCACTTTGTAGACAGTATGTCTCTTGTAGGCACTGTGCCTCCTTGTGAGCAGTATGCTCGGGCAGTGAGCCCTAATTGGTATGTGCCAGTCATTTTTCTTATTCTTCTAATAGAGAATAATCCTTGGGTTAATCACCTCGTGGTTTTTCCCTTAACTGGGTTTTCCACGTCAAAATCTTGGTGTCCAATGTGTTGATGTTTATCTGCTCTTGTGTTTATGCATTATGCTTTCGTGGATGATTAATTGATATGCTATTAACTAACAAAGAAGAGTCAAGTGTTTGAAGTAGAAGCAAGTTTTTATACAACTGATTCACCCCCCCTCTCAGTTGTGTGCCCTAGATCTAACACTGGTATCCCGAACCTTACGGGAGAATCCAAGGTCATCCTAGGAGGCCTAAACAACATATAGCACATCATGGGGGGAAGCACATCATGAGAGAGAAAAAGGGTTAGAGATACTTACCTGTAGGGTCTTCGTATTATATCTTGGAGTTCTCGAACCTCTTTGAGAGATACTCAATCATGTTTAATGCAAAATTTGAGTGGTTCTTATGAAAGTCTTGTTTGTTATCATATGATGCTTGTTCATTAAATCCTTGTTTAAATGAGACTTTTTGTTGCTTGTGAGGGGGAGAACCACTATTATTTCCATTTGTTGATTGTTGTCTTGCTCTTTTCTGACTTTTAGCGAGTTTTCATTGGTGAATCTTTCTAGAATAGTCACAGGATTCATACTGTACCATCTTGCTCGTCTGTATCGGTTGTTGTTCTTTCTTTTCAAAGGTATTTTGATTATCTCCTAATCCATATAAGGATGACAAAGGAGGAACCTCAGCATAAATTCCATTTCTTTGTGGATGAGGTGGGTTATCCACTTGTTTCTTATTCACTTCAATCATTCCCACGATACTATCATAGTCCAAGTAATCATCCTCGTCTACTTCCACTAGATCTTGTTCCACCATATTATTTTTGGTATGCTTAGGAAAAGGATTAGTGAAGATTTGTAAATTCTGATTCGGTGGAGCAACCGACTTATTTCCATTGTCATTCACACCCGATACCTAAAAGGCATTTGAATCAATAAGGTCTTGTATCTCATGTTTAAGATGCATACATCTTTCAGTGTCATGTCCTTGTGTCTGATGATAATGACAAAAGGTGTTAGCATCAAAGTAAGGTCCTTATTTATTAGGATCAACAGGCTTGATCGGGGGAAGCTTCAGAATGTTATTACTCACAGCTTGATTCATGATAGAATGATAGGACTCAAATATCGGAGTAAACTTCCTCGGTTGATACGATTGTTTCTTTGGATTGTTTATAGAAGACACGTTTGTATTTGGTCCATTGATCTTGATGAAACCCCTATTATTGTTCCTTTTAAAGTTGTTTTGTAATGATCCACCCATGGATTGTCCAACTTGAGCCAATGAGTTTTAGTTTTCATACTGACTAGACGAAAGTTGATAATCACGAAGGGTGGTGCGTAAATGTTCAAAGGAGTTGTACTTCATCAAGAGAATCTTATCACAAATATTAGGTTGTAGAGTTGTAATGAATATCTTCTAAACATCTTCATCTTTCATCTGATACTAAATTTATGCATAAAGTCCTTGATATCGACTAATGAATTTAGTCAACTTTTCTTTGGGACCTTGTTTGCATTGAACCAAGTCAATAAGAGTGACTTGGGGTCCAATATTTTCTTGAAAATGTTGTAAAAATTGATCAATCAACTGTGAAAAGGAGTGTATTGAATTCAGAGGCAACGAGAAAAACCATTCTAAAGAAGTATCTTTGAGAGATCGCGGTAAAAGTTTTGCTAACAAATCCTCTTCAAAATAAAAATCACTACACATAGCTGTGAATGTTACCACATGGATATTAGGATCTCCTTTTCCACCATATTTTTCAAAGTGAGGAGTCTCAAACCTCTCAGGCATAGGGGTTCTCAAGATTGCATAGGATAACGGATTATGGGCATGATATGTTGGTAAACTAGGCTATGAAGAATTTGTCAAATTTGTTACCTTTTGTTGTAAAGCAGTCATGCCTTGTAAAAGTTGGTTTAGGATGGCATCATTTGGAGATGTGTTTTGTTGTAAGGAATTGGAAGAGAAGTGAGGAGGTGAATGAGCTTGAGACACAATATGTGGAGGTTGAGAATATGTTAATGGTAGTTGGCCATATTGATATGTGGAGTTAGGTATCTGGAAATGAGTGGAATAGTTAGGAGGTTGAGAACAATTATTCATAAAAGATGTCCCTTTAAGAATCAAATTATGATAATTAAATCCCACAACTTTGTAATTAGTGCCATTAGATACTCCAATACTAGTGGTAGCATTACTACAAGCATTCGCATTAGTTGTTAAGATCGTTGATGTGAAGGTAGACATTCCCGTAGTCAGTATAGGTGCCGAAACTTGAGTATGAGATGGCGATAAAGTGTTATTTATCATTTGCACACATTTGGCTATCAGCATGATATTGGTTTGTACAATATGTGCTAGACCACAAAGTGCATTAACACCATCTTATCCTTCTTTTATCAATTCTCTTATGTTATGAATTGTAGGAACGACTTCTTCAGCTATTCTCTCATTTTCCATAAATGATTGAAATTCCGCTAAGTCTTTATCCAATTTTTCTATTTGTTCATCAGATACATATCCTGTTGCCTCAATAGTATCATCAACATCATGAAAAGTTTGTTCTTCCATTGTACTTGTAATGGGTGGAATGTCTTGTAATGTTTGGGTTTCTCCTTTTGTAAAGAAGGTGTTCAAAGTACCAATTTCTTCAAGATCACTAGATCCCATGTGTCTTATGCTTCTTCTTAAAGGAATATTTCTCTTAGGACAGTGAGTTATTAAAATCACGCAGCAATATGCTCATTCTCAACACACTCTTGATGCAAATCCAAGATAATGCCAAGTCAAAATATAGTGAAAATATGTCAACAGAGGCACTTTTTTCACCAAAATTCAATGCAAGAGAGAATAACGAAGGGTGTTGTGAGGAAAATGATGATGGAAAGTGAATAATATCAGAAATAACAGCCACTTGGTGCAAAAATACCCAACACAACATGGTTTTAGTGCCACTTAAGGTCAAACCCTAGTGAAAATATAGCAAAATATGCAATTTTTTCACAGTTTTTCAACTCCAAGACCTAGCAAAGGAGTGTTGTAAGGAATTTTAGGAGGGAAAACAAATAATATCAATAATATCAGTCACCTCAATCCATAAAACTGATCACAACATATTTGGAGTGCAAACTAGGTCAAACCCTAGGGCCAAAATAGCCAAAATGTGTAGTTTTTCGTTGATTTTTCACTACAAGAGCCCGTTAAAAGGGTGTTGTGAAGCTTTTTATGAGGGGAAACAAATTATCACCCTGATAAAAGAAAATTAATGCAAAAATATCTTTCACAACACACTTGTAGTGCAAGTTTGGATAGTCGATAAGACCAAATTTAGCGAAAATCATTATTTTCAAAGCCCTAGGTTTGAGATTTTGGAACAAAATTCTATGTGAATGGTTTGAAGTCTGATTTTTGATGAAAATTAAACACTCTCAGATCTAAAAATGATTTTCAAACTTAATGATGCAAAATTCCCATGCAAATTTAATGAAAATGCACCAAAATTGCTAGTTTTTGTTGAAAATTTTGATGCAAAATTGCAAATAATTTAAATTTAAATAAAAATTCACACTAAAATGAAATACTAAAGACAAATGAAAATTTGAATGAGCCTCTCAAATTAGTAGAAAAAATTGATAAAAGATTTTGCCTACAAACCCTAGATTTTGGAATTACTATGTTATAAAATTGACAAAATTTCAAAAAAACCCTAGCAATTAAATGATGAAAATGCAAAGCAAGATTTTAAATTTTTGTATTTTTCTATAGTTTATATCAGATCTGATGCAAAAACCATGAATTAGGAAAATTTAGGAAGAACTGACACAATTTAGTAAGCCAAATAATGCAATTTTTTTGTATTTTTTCCAATTTTTTCAATTTTTTGAAATTTTCTCAATGCAATAAATTAAATGTCTATATGAATGAATGAAATCACACCAAATCTATAGAAAAACACTCAGCAAGTTGCAATTTAAGTTCAAATACATGGGTTCACCAAAATGTTTAGTGGAAAATTAGATTTGTCAATGTTTTAATGTTTAGTTGTTTAAATCTGCCTCTCCACTATACATTGAAGGATCTAGGGTCGAATGGCAAGCACTATCATACCCTAGAGTCACTTTCAAACGTAGGGAAAATTGGATTAGGGAATTAATTATCAATTTTTCCTTCTCCTATGCTCAATTGACCATTAAAACCCTAATTATGCAAATATGACAACAAATTAATGAATTACGGAAAAAGCTCTTGTAGACGGGAGTAAAATGCCAAATTACAGAATACCTGTTTTCAGTGTTCTAAAGCGGAATAGTCAGCGACACTGGAGCAGGTGCCCAAGTCCAAGGTACCTACTTTTTCAAGGAATCTGGACCTCCTTCAGACACTAATCAGCCCTGTAACTTCTATTTTCTGGAATCTGTCTACAGAGGACACTGGAGCGAGCGCCTTAGTCCCAGAAGTGCTCCTTTGCATGAATTTTCCTCAGATTCTAAATCCCTAATGTCTGCCAAGCCTTCCTACAACTCCACTTTTTCCAGATGCGACACCTGTAACCTGCAATCACAAGACTTGGTTTGGGGGTTGTGGTGTTTAGAGGTTTGCATCAATTAAACCCCAGAGGACACTTAAGTCTCCCAACACCATTTTCAGATAAAGAGGGTGTGCCCTTGTGAGGCAAAGGCCAAAAACCAAAGGAATCAATGATAAAAACACAATGATATGTCACCTTGTAGTGAAGCTTTAATGGAGGAAGATGCCCTTCATGCCATGAAGGAATTGATGCTCAAATATGCAAATATCAACACACAAAACACACAAGTCTGCTCTTGCAACACAATAGAAAGCCGTGAATCACCTTGAGAACACAATAGCTTGCTAGTAATCATCTAGTTTACAAATGAATGCCTACACATGCTTACATATGCATCTACAAGCACTCCCGCCAAGATATTTGAAATTCAAACTTACCATTTCAGCAAAGGGACCTGTTGTGACCAAAACACACCATCGCCCTATTGTGAATAGGGACCCCTCTTTTCGCCTTAGGTGAGATTGGGTCTTTCAGAGTTTCACTTTTGATCTTATTTTGAGTTGTGAAGGGGATTGCATGATGCATCTTTATCTTTTGAGGGGTCTTTGATTCCTGATCTAATAGCTTCATCTGATTGAATCATCGCTTGATGAAATTGAGATAGAATTGAAAACCTTCAAGGTGATTCCTCTGTGAGTGTTGATGTTTGATAATCTGATATTATGAGGTGTTGTCAAGAGAAAAAAGGCTCAAGTCTTCAATCAAGACTCAGATTCTTGATCCAATGCACTAACTTGAGGAGTTCTGATTAAGTACTTGGATAGGTTGAAGAGGATTCAAAATCTCCAACCACAGCGCCCTTGTGGAAGGATATTAACAGGAACTTAAATTTTAATCCAATGCACTAAAGGTGATTTGGAAAGGTAGAGTTTGTGAGGGATAAAATGAGGATTTAAAATCTTTAACCACAACACCTTTACAATGAACAATTCAATTGGAGTTTAAGACATAGAAGCAATGCTCCCAAAGCCCAAGGAGCTATGAAGTAGAGATCAAGGTGTCTAAATGCCACTAACCTCAAAGAAGATCCTAAGATCATCATATAATGCGCTGGCTTTAGAGGATTCAGAAGTTTAATCCAATGCACTCATTTCAAGAGGAATCTAAGGTCAATCTGATGGAGTCAGGTTGTCATTGATGTCAAAAAGGTGTTCTTTCAGGTTGTCATAGATGTTGGGATTGATCTTCATATCAGGACATCAATATCATCAAGATAGTCAGGAGTCATGAAGAATAATGTTAGTTCATGTTTTGATAAGATCATCATCATGTGCAGGGATGATATTGGTAAACATTTGAGTAGGAGACATCATCTCATGTGTATGGTAAAGTGTTGTATCATTCAGATTGAGTTACATCAGGATGTCAGTGATGTGTTTGAGGATGTTGATCATATAGGAGTTCAAATGGGTCTAATGTAGAGCTGTTTCATGTTCACAAATATAGGTTATGTCAGATACAAGACTCATGGTTATCTTGTTTGATCTGCTTGTTTAAATCATTTGTTAATGCTCACATATTATGGACAGTTCTGATGATCTTGTTTAAGGTTGTCATTATCATCAAGGATCTTTTGTTAAGGTTGAGCTACTTGGACATCAAGGAGTTGGTATTGTTCAAAATAATCATATAATCTTAGTTGATCATCAAGGATGCCTTATTACTTAGAAGCTCCATTGATCATTAATGGAATGCTATCTTCAGAGTTGGTGTTCAATATTACATGATGCCAATCAAGTGATTTATTATCTCTCATTTCTTTGTGCTTGTACATAGCTACTTACATTTCAGATTGTGGAGTTGGTGAAGGCTTGATATCTGTCTAACATTTGATGTTGATATCCATGATATTAGTATTGTAAGTGTATTTCAAGGATAATAATCAAGGGCTCTAAAAGATTGTTTAACATCAAATATCCCAAGTCATTTATCTCATTCATGGAGAGCACTTTTTGTTCTAATTTGTTGTTGACCTGATATCCCAGGTCACCTCACTAAAGGAAACTTGCAGGAGGGTTTAAGATCATAGGGCAGCCGGCCCCTTTCCACCGATAGAGCAAGTACTCTACATGAGCGGGCTTTCAATTTAAATTTAAATTTTATCACTGCCAAAAATGTCAAGAGGGCACGGGTTTGGATGGGAACAAAATACATTAAGGAAAATGTTCTTTTCTTCCTTCGAAAACTCATGAGGTTTTAGAAACTTTTAAAGCCCGATAAATAGTTTCTTTTTTTAAAAAATTTAGTAATATCCTCCTAAATTTTTTGGTCGATATTTTTTTTGTCATAAGGAGTTTGTTTCTAATAAGAAGATTTTTTATGAAGAGTTTTTTTTTGGAAGTAAAGAGATAAACATCAAGATTGTGTTTTTTTGAGGAGTTTTTCTTTTAAGAAAAATTGGTAAATTTTTTTTAAAGGATGTGAAGGGTCTTATTGAAAATAATATGAAGGATCATTTTTGCAGAGAAGACGAACAAAATTTTTTGAAGGAAAAGATTTTTGTTAAAGAGAAGAAAAGAAGTTGTTTGAAGAAGATTTTTTCAAGAAAGAAGATTTTTTATTTGCAGGAGATTATCTTTTGAAGATATTTTTGAGATGAAGTTTAAGAGTTTGATGATTAATTTTTCTTGCAGGAATATCAAGAGAAAGATAATATTTTTTCTAACTTTGCAGATTGATTGAAGGCTCATTTTGATATTATTTTGTAGGTGAAGAAAATAATTTTTTGTGTGAGATCTTAAAAATGGCAAATGATCAGGAAAATGAAGAGAATTGAAATGAAAGGTCTCAAATATGAAAAGATATTCTTTCATCTCTAAGAGGAAATATTAATGGGATTTTGGTTTCGTGAATTTGGAGAATGTGAAAGGTTTTGAGGATTAGATATTATGTTCTTTTATTTTTGCAGATGACAAGATAAGATGCATTGTTTTTGAAGACATTAAAAAGTGAAGATGAAAGGACAAAATGATCTTTAGTGAGAGAAAATGACTGTGTAGAATGTGAAAGGTGAAAAGACATCCAATTTACATATAATTGTTTCTCAGGTGCATTGATGGAATGACGAGTAAGACAGAGATGAAACATACAGAGAAAAGTAGTGTTGTTGAGCATATCAGAATACAGGATTGATATGCAGTGTTGTTGAATGGATCAGAATACAGGATTGATATGCAGTGTTGTTGAATGGATTAGAATACAAGATTGATATGCAGTGTTGTTGAATGGATCAGAATACATAATTAATTTGTAGAGAAAATTGTTTATAGAGATTTGTATATGGAGCTTGTTTGCAGAAGTATGTAAAAGAAAATGGTCTTGATTTGAAAATCAAACAGGAGTTATAAGGTTGTATACAATGGTGCAAATCTGATTGAACAAGCAATCATGTCTTGCACACAAAGTTTGATGTTTTGTTTATAGTAATTGTGTTTGCCAGTGAGGCACAGTATGCCTATGAGGCTTGTGGTCAGTGAGACCTCTGTATATGTTAGTGAGACATTTGTAAGAAGATTTTTTTTGTTAAGCCAGTGAGGCAGTTCTGGAGTGGTTTTTCTACCCCTGGAGGGTTTTCCACTCGTGCATATCTTGTGTCATGATTCATGATTCATATTGATCATCTTTTGTGTGTGTTTGATTTACTTATGAAGTTTTGTTCTCTTTCTGTATTCACAGTCATGTGCATTTTACAAATCAATGGTATCTTTCTTTTGAGCTCTAAATTTTAAAGTTTAAACAAAGATTTTAAAAATTCACACAACACTGATTCACCCCCCCTCTCAGTGTTACCCTTGATTCCTACACAATCTAATGCATCACCTTCTAAAGATGCTTCCAAGGAGAACCTAAAAGTCTCATTTGATGTGCCAAGGGTAATGTGGAGTCTTTCAAGTGAAATGGAGATCCCAAAACCTTCAAGTAATGCGCCAAGGGTAAAGGGGAAATTTAGTTGTAAAGTCTTTTAAGAAGGATCCAAAACTTTTATCCAAAGCGTCAGCTTTTGACATTTTTAAGGCAAGCTTTAAAGAAGATCCATATTCTTGATCTAGTGCGCTCAAACCACTAGTTTCAAGGAGACATCAAAATCCCTATCTAACTCTCCAAAACTAAGAAGAGCACCAATTTTTAAACCAAGGCGCCTTATGGATAGGAGATCTGATTTAAGTCTTATGTAATCATTCAAGAAGCTCATGTGATGCGCCATCTTTGGGAAGCTGATTTAGGTTTAAGTTTTAACATCATGTTGAAGGAGAAGTCAAAACCTCAATCTAATGCGCTAAGGGTAATGTGGGAGTTCTAAAGATTCCATCTGCTGTGCTCAAAGTTACAAAGCTAACCTTCAAATGAGATGAAGATCTCAAGCACATCAAGTGATGCACCACCGAAGTAGGAGGATTGAAAGTATATTAAGCTTTAAAGAAGAACTCAAAGTTCTAATCCATTGCGCCAACTTGAGTTACATTGAAGAAGAGATGAAGATTCAAAATCTTGATCTAAAGTGCCAAAGTCATGAATAGCATGAAGGTTTGATCTAATGCACCATAAGGAAAGATCAACTTTGGTGAAGAAGAAGTTGTCAAGAAAGATGTTGGGAATTAAGAGATTAGATTTTTGATTCAATGCGCCATTATGAGTAGGGAGAGTTTGTGGAGGGGAAGATATTAAACACTTTGATCTTTGCGCCATATCTAAACATTGAACCCATTTCAAAGAAGGGATCAGATTGTTGATCTAGTGCACTACTTCAATGAAGGAGGTTAAGAATGTTTTAAGGGTTTCAAAGAGGATCCAAACTCCTCAACCAATGTGCCCCTCCAAGGATGAATGAACGTTGCATGAAGTCTGATTTTAGAACCTTTCAAGGAGATCCCAACATCATGATCTAATGCGCCATTAGGAGGGGGTGACTTTATAATGGGTTTCAAGAAGAAGTGAAAACCCTTAACTCTTGCAAGTTTCTTCATCTATTTTCAAGGAGGATTCAAACTTATGATCCAATGCGCCACATATGGAAAGAGGTTGCAAGTTGTCCTGATGTTAAAAAATAAGAGGATTCAAATCTTTGATCTAATGTGCCATATATAAGAGGTTGATGATTGGTTTGTAACCCACTTTCAAGAAGAACTCACTATCCTTATCCAATGTGCCACCTTATAATGAGGATTGAATCTAAGTTTTGTCAAAGGCTATCCAACAAGCATCAAGAACCTCATCTCATGCACCACTATTGAAGGATGATTAAATTAAATCTAACAAAGATACTCAAGTGAAGATGAATTTCTGAATTGGAAGAAGATTGGCCTAGAGTGAGTTTTGTGAAGTTTTTTATGAAAGATCTTAAACCTTCATCTGCTGCACCAAGAATAGAAGGAGAAAGCTCTATAACCTTTATCTAGTGCGCTAACCTTTAGGAGATCCAAAATGCTAACTAATATGCTTAAGGCAAGGGGAAATCAGAAGTCTCAACCACTGCGCCATTGTAATATTTCAAGATTTTCTAAACACAGATTTAATTTCCATTGAAATTCACACTAAATTAAGTAAAGAGGAATTAAATTAAATGTTTTTCTAGTGCATTAAATAGGGTCAGCCTAGGCAAGGTGTTAGCTTTAAATACAAATTATGTATATATATATCTATTGTTATTCTCATTTTTATCATTCATTAGGGAGTAGATTCACTCTAAAGAGCGGAAGTAAAGGTAATTTTGACAAAGTGCAAGTCTGATTTTATCAAAGTAAGTTTGAATTTGATTAAATTTTGAAGATATCCATCCAAATCAGCATATTTGGTAAGTCTGATCTGTACATACTATTCTAATTTTTCTTCTATTTTCAATAGGTTCATTGAAAATTGTTCAAGTGTTAGTGAATTATAAGAAGATGAGTGAATTTTTAATGAAATCTTTGAGTCTAGATGACATGATCTTCTTGTAAAAACTTATGTTAGAAAGATAGAAATTACAAGTCTAATGTATTAAGAAGGCTGAAGTAAGTTGTTGATCATTTATACTTGAGGTTACTTATTCGTGTCAAGTTTGTAGGATCATGGCAATGACTTCAAAGGAAAGACAAGCAAGGATTCGTATGGATACTAAGCGCAAAGTTCCTGAATCAAAGCTTGTTTCAAGATGGACAAACATTGGAGACACGAACATGGGCAATATCAATCTAGAAGATATCAAGTCCGTGCTTCAGGAACCCACTAGGGGTACTCTTGCTCGAGCCATCGTGAGGATTGGAGCTATTGAAGCTGCTTGTTTTCTGTCGATTCTACCTTGTTTAGAAATGATCATAGAATGTGTTAAGAAGTATGACAAGGATACTAGGCAAATTGTGGCCAAAGATGGAATAGTGCTAGCCTACTTGCAAAAGGAGGCAATTGAAGACACCTTCAACATTCCAACTAAGGACAGGATGATCAACATTTCCATAGATCAAGGTCAACAAGAATATGATGCTAATTCAAAGAAGAGGTTGCAAGAGATGAAGAGGGACTAGATGGCAAATCCATCCATGAAGTTCAATACAAATAACCCTCCACAATTTCACAAATCAGACTTTCATCTGGAGATTGGATACTTGATCATGTTCCTCAACAGAGTAACAGGTATGCCACAATCAGCAACTTTTAAGTCATGGGTGTATTCTTTCATCAAGCTGGTTCTCAAAGGAAAGATGATTGATTAGGCCGGAGTCATCAGTCAAAGCATACATGAGCAGCTTATCAACTTTTCAAGTACTAAGTCATTCCATATGAGTTCTTATACAGTATATCTTCTGGCAAGGAATGAAGTTTATCTGAGTTTGACTAGAAAAGGAGAAGTTGGAATTGGACCAAATAAGTACTTGTCACATCAATGTTATCCTCAATTACATTTCAAGAACATCAATCACTATACGAGGTTCAATGATGCATTCTCTATGTTCATATTGAAGAAATTAAGAGGAGAGTTCCACAAAATATTATCAAATGCCGCAAAGGAATTCATCGGAGCATATGGACATTGGTATACACAGCATGAAAGATATACATATAGAAGGATCTGAGGTTTCACATCTTATCCATACAGGTTACCAAGATATCCAACCAACAGGATGGTGATGTTAGAAGTCTCAAGGCAACTCCTGGAACTCATCAGGCTGCACAAGTTGAAGAAGAAAGGAGGGATCCAGTTTCCACTTATTCTTGGACAAAATCTTGAGTGTCCATCATTAGCAGCGGCTGAATATTTTGAAATGGAGCTTCAAGCATATCATCTACAAACTCATGGCACCAAAAGGCTTAATTTTGATCCTTTCAAAGTTTGCTGGAAATACAATAAGGAGTACAAGCATGTCATGCAGTTAGAAGATCATTGGGCAAATGTAAAAGATGAGGATGATCTTCGAACACTCTAGTGCTCAAGACTTACATGGGATCTAGTTAGAGCATCCAAGGCATTCAGAATCCTGGATCAGTTCATAGAGGATGATACTATGTTGATAGACAAATTGGAAAAGATAAAGGATTTGCCTTATACAGTTGATTGGTCAAGAAGGGATGTATCTGAAGAGGAGTTGATGGAGCCAGTCCTAGCTATGACACAAGCATGTATAACTTAGCTACTACAAGATATGAATGAGGAAGGGCAAGTTCTTACATACAACAAGATGGATGAAGAAGAGACATGACAACATAGTGCACATAGTGGACTCCAACACAGTGGAAGTGATCAAGGTGATAATCTAGCTAGGAAAAGGAAAAGACCTAGTCAGGATCAAGGAGAATCAAGTCAAAGACCTAAGAAGAAGAATAGCTAATCTACTTCATCTAGTCTATAGGAAGGTACTTCAAATACTCATAATCCAATACAAGAAGTTGAAGTAGTGGAAGAAACTGTGGTGATTCCATCTGAAGAGATTCATTCACGTCCAACTGTTGAAATAGACGAAGATGATGTTGCTGATCAAGAAATGAAAGGACAAGCAAAATCTGATGAAGATGCAGCGCGTGTACAATACAATCAAGTACAAAGACAACAAGATCTTTCTGCGTTTCCATCTTGGTTGAGGTGGAGAATTGAAGAAAGTACAATCATAGAAACATATCATCCTGCTTTGGTAGAAGAATTGCTCATGAGTGCACAGAAGAGTAATCAAAAGAAGAAAGCAGTTATCTTTTCAAAAATCACTCAAGATCCTTCTGGAAACAGAGAGGTACATGTAGTTGTTCCTAGAGTTGAAAAGGATCTAGAGGATATGGTACCTGAAGATTACAATGTGACTACTATTGATATGGGTCCAATCACAGAGGAACAGATAGAGGAGGAACTTCAAGAATCAATTAATAGTGTAAAAAGCATGCTAAAACAGGAAAGAGAAGCTAAGCTAAAGGTGGAACAAGACTTCAATACACTAAAGCAATACATCCAATAAGTCATGCAACCCATCCAGCATAAGGAAGCCACTCCAATACCTCTGTCCATTCTTTCATAAGAAACAGTATCTCAAGTTGAAGGTATGAGAACTTCATCTCAGTTGACGAAGGGGTGGATAGAAAAAACAAAGGAGAAAGCATACATTTTTCTTGAAGAGATTGTGCAAGTTTATGATAGAGTTATTAACCTCAAGGATAGAGTCCAATCTCTACTAAAGACATGTGTTGAGTTCAAGCCTATCAAGGAGCAATACATGCCACATCTCAAGAGTTTGATGGAAACTCTGATGGAATATCTAGTTCAAAAGAAGGTGGTTGATCAAAATACTTCACATGATTTCACCACTTGGTATTTCTCCTTCCACAACAAGGGGCAGCTGATTGATAAGATTGAGGTGGATATGTCTAGAATAAGAAGTGTTCTTCTAAGGACACAAAATCATGTACACACTTCGTTGACAACAATATGCAATCCCTATGGGGAGATCACCATTGAAAACATGAAGCAACAAGTGAAGGCGTTCTACTTTCAGAAGGATGGGATTTATGAAGAATAGATGGATAAGATATTCACACTTGCCTTTCATCTTGGAGCAAACAAGTCTTGGATAGCTGACTGGGAGAAGACACTTCCAGCGTCTATGAGTCAGATGTGACAACAGCAAAAGGATCCATTAATGCTGCGATAAGTGTACCAATGGGAGATGTTGCTCAAATTGTGTCTAGATTCATTGCACTTTATAGTACTATTATGTGAAAGGGATATGATGTGGCATCCTTATCTTCTTGGGAAACGTGCCTTTGTTCCCTCTTTGTATACTAAAAATAGAAGTTTGTTGTAACCACTTGCTTAGGTGGCATCATCTAGTCCATTGGCTTTCCCAACTGATCTTGACCCTTCATACATTCTTGAGGTCTATATAAGGGCTCCTTTTGCCCTCATTTGTACGATTGAAGACTCTGAAAATTGTTGCAAGAGCTCTCTAAAATAATATAAGACTCATTATTTGGTGATTCTATATATGTTTCTAAGTGTTGCATGGTTTCTGATTCCTTCAAGCGAATGTTAAATTAGATTAAGTTTCCTTTTAAGTGTTATGTTAGTTGATGGAAGGCTTTTATTATTGTTTATGGTGAAATCTTTACGTTCACACCATTTGTAGTTTGTGGCTTGCAAATCGCAATGTATGGTTGGTCTGAACAAAATTGAGCTTAACTTTGATCTCTATGTTTGTTGAATTTTCATGAGCATATCTGATTTAAACATCTTGTATAACCCTAGAAGATAGCATTAATCTTGTGTAGTTGTTTAATCTAGTGAAGCAAGAGTTGGTTTGATTTGACTTGAGCAGTAATCATCCCTTACATCTAGGATTAGATTAGTTTTCCTAAACCTTTCATCTTTTGTCTTTTTTTATCAATCCGGTTAGAATTTAGGATCAAGTATTTCATTGCCAGATCTTATGTCATAAGTTGTAGTACTTAGATACTCTGAATGTTTACCTTTTCTTTCATTGAAATAACGAGTTGTCAAACAATTGTGTAAGTCCCTTTGTGTTTACTAGCAGAATCATACTAAGTCATTGAGCTATCCCTCACGAAATATAAGAAAAGGAACCTTGGAGTCATCTTGTTTGATCACTTTGTTTAGCATTCAAGGGGCTTGCTCAAGAGATAGTTAGATACCTCATGTTTTACTCTATTGTTGACTTGTCAAAAAATAATCATCAACATTTTTTACGCTAGAAGGAGGGATGACATAACAAGTTGTTTCATTTTCAGATTGAGGAAGAAGGAAGAACATCCTGGAGCGAATTGGTTCTTTCTCGCCAGAAAGGCACCAGAGAATTCTAAGGTCTACGCTAGGAGCATCCAAGGAGTTTGCTGAGTTGGAATTTCCCCCTAAGTCAAGAAAAGGGAAGAAGGCAACTTCATTAGGTCAAGGATCTTCAAGTGGAGGTGATATTTCAAAATTATTCCAAACTCCACCTCTGCATAATCAAAAGCAGGGAGTTGCTCAACCTAGTAATACCCAAGCAACCACCCTAGGGACTCCACTTCAGCCAGGAGCTACTCAAATAGGTCTAGGACAACAACCTAATGTTCCAATGGCAGCACCAGCACAAGCTTGGCCCTTGACAAATGTTTCACCTCTTGGGACTTTCATGAACTATCATGAAATGCCCAAGAATCCTGAACACTTCTGCTCTAAATTCCATATTAATGATGTAAATAGGATAGCAGAAGAACACATCAAGGTCTTTGAAGACACATTGGTAAATTGAAGGATTCAACATGAAGATGTGGCATGCAAGTTATTTCCATACTCACTCGAAGGAGATGCTACCTTTTGGTATGTCAACTTGCTGGCAGCATCCTTCACCAGTTGGAAGCAAATGAAAAAAGCTTTCTTGGAGAAATTCAGGATTCCCATCACTCTAGTAAAACTTTATAAACAATTCATTGAAGTGAGGAGGCAAGAACATGAACCTATTGCTTCTTTCAATCACAGGTTCCACAAGGCTTATTCAAGATTGTGAAGTCCATACGATATCAGTGAAGACATGGCCATGGAAATTTATTATGCATCTTTGGATCATCTTACTTCTATGTTTGTGAAGAGAGCAACGGCGCCACCCGCCACCCTAATTGAAGCATATGTTGAAGCCGTCACGGTAAACACTAATTTAGGCATGAACACTCATGGACCACTTAATCACATGGGGCATGTGGCAATGCCTAATCAAATCTAAGGAATTAACCAAGCACTGGCTCAACATACGCCAGTGATGAATCCGGTTCCCGTCCCTGCTCCTGCTAATCAGTTGGTCCTGCATCCAGGAGCACCAATTTCACAAGTTGCACCGGCAAAGCTGTATATCTACAAGGATCATCATCTTCTACAAAGATTCAGGAAGAGAAAGATGAAATGAAGGAGCTGATTGATCAGGTGAAGAAATTATCTACTAAAGTCACACACTTGAGAAACTAGAACAATTATCTGTAGAGGAACTATTAGGGAAACCAGGGTGGTAATCAAGGATATAATCTAGGATACAATCAGGGGTATAATCAGGGCTTCAGGGAAAATAACCAAGGTTTTCAAAGATAAAACAGAACCTGGAACACCGCACCTAACAATGGAAGTGTACCTTCACCGCTTGATAATCCGCTAACCTCTGACCCAAAGCCAGCCGATAAAGTTTTCTTGGCGGAAGCTGCATTATCCACTTGGTGCAGATTACATAATACTAATCAACACTCGGAGCTCCAATGTCCTGAATTTAAGATAGCTTCTGATATCTTCCAACAAGAAATGCATGGTACGTAGGCACTAGAAAACCCTCTTGTCACTGGTATGAGATCGTGCCGACAACAAGGTATGATCAAGCCTTAATTATTGAAGATTTCACTTTCCCGCCCATGATGGAATATGATATGTTAGAATATAATGGAAGGTTCCCGCCAGCATCTACAAATGGGCCTGTTGAGGATACATACTATCCTCCTTCATTCAATGGTGATTTCCAAACTCAAGAGGCAGATGAATTACAAGCTTTTCAGCAGACTTCTAGAAGTGCACCTTAGAGGGTCTACCAGCGAAATTATCGTGCACAAGATTCTATTACCACATCAACCCCTCCTAATAACTTGCAAACTCTGCCAAATCCTAATGCAAGTAATAATCCAAGCTATCTAAGGGATTCACCTGAGTATAGATAGAAGAATCCAACCCAGAAAGTTGCCCCAACACTAGATGCTCAGCATCAGAATACTGCTCCAAGAATTGATCCAATCAGGAAGGAAGTTCCCAAAGATGATTTGAAAGGGTTAAGTCAATGTGTGGTGGAGGAAATTAAGAAGGTTAAGCTTAGCTTACCATTGATAGAGTTGATCAGAGTGCCTAAGATAAGGGAGGCTTTCTTAGGAAGTGTTGATGATACCACTGCAAAAAGGTCGGAATCAAAATGTGCAAGTCACCATAGGATCATTGAATCCATCTACTTCCAATGCACCTCGAGCAAATGTGGGCCAGAATATGAATGCAGCTCAAATGAGGCCACCTCATCCACAAGGACAGATGAATGCCATTTTTGTTGCACAAGATTCATCTAGCATGATGAATGATAAGCTAGTTGAAGTAAAGAAAGAATCTGCAGAAAACAGTAATGCATTAAAGAGCCAAGATTCACGAGACAATCAAGAATTAGTGAATGATAGGTATAGTGCTCCAAAGAAGAAATCAGTAGTTTTCTATCAGGGAAGAGATGAACAACCCCTGTTCTTGCTATTAGTCAGAATGTTTGGAAATCTTTTGCATAACTACTTAATGGATTCAGGAGCTTCAAGCAATGTGATGCCATTGGGTGTTTGTAAGAAACTCAGCCTGATCCCAAAACAGACATCCAAGAAAGTTACTCAGTTGGATAAGACTGAAGTCTCAGTTGTGGGAGAGTTACATAACATTCATATGCAGTTGGCAGCAGACCCAAGGATTCAACATTATATTGATATATTAGTAGTGGACATACCTAAAGGGTATGGAATGCTGCTAAGTAGAGATTGGTTAAGGAAGCTGAATGGATACGTTTCTACTGATTTCTCACACATGTGGCTATCATGGAAGGGACTGCCGAACCAGATCAGAATAGATAGCACTCCACGGCTAAATTTAATGATCATTGAGTATGGCAAAGATAATAAAATCCTCTTTGTAGAGACAGATTTGGGTGTTTATGAGCCTAAGGTTGAAGAGATTCTGATGTTACACAACCCAACAGAAGGACTCATAGAAAGTGATAATGATACAACATCAGATGAGGAAGGGGAAGGCATGTTTGAGAACTTCTAAAATTTTGTTATGAAGCATGTGAATCAAGGCGTGGAATTGGGAAGTCATGCTCATGTTCAAGATCTACTATTACCTAATTGGTGTAGGATTCATAACGCTTTCCATTCTAAATTTTCCTGTGCAATGCGTGGAGTAGCCCTAGAACAAGTTCAGAAAAGGATTCCAGAAGCGATGGGCCTAGAGATTCCAAGGACATTGAAGTTGAAGGAACCTGTTCTAGATGTAATTTTTATGGAAGAAGCAAGCATGTCAGCATTGGCTGAAGGAAGTACTCAAGTTGAGTCTAGAGAAATAAATGAAGATAGTGAAGTGTCGAATCAAGAAACTAACCAGGTATGGACTTTAAGGTTTGATGGATCCAAATCCAAACAAGGATTGGGAGCAGGCTTTGAATTGATTAGCCCAGTTGGGGAAGTGTTGTGTGGTTACACAACACGCCCCATTTTGACTTGGCAAAACAAGGACCCAATTTTTGGTTTGGCTTGTGCGTCTGCTTCTAGGCGGTTTGGTAAAAGTAAGTCGAGTGCATCATCTTGCAAGATCATGATGAGGTAGGTCACCATGAGGTTAGTGTGTGAAAGTTCGTATTTCATCTCTGTGACCTTATATTTTGAAAGAGCATTGAACTTTAGGCAGGTTTGCCTTTTACATCACCTTGATATTCGTCAGGATATAAAAGTTATGAACAGTCAAAGTTTCGGTCAAACCTGATATTCATAAGAGGAAGGTCGTATTGTTGAACTTCATCATCATATTTGAAACGCTCCCTCCGATATGTCATGCGGTTCAAATATCCGGACGTCAACTTTGAATGGTTGCAAACTCTTCCCGTCAAACAGTTTTATCTATCGTTTGCATCATACTTCGCATATAACCCGATGTGTCTTTATATCCTCCTGATGCAAATATCACCCTTAGCAAACATCCTGATGACATCATCCTAATACGATAAATGAAGGAACATACATCCTGATGACATCAACATCACATTTACACTGTCGTAGGATTTTTCTCTAAAACATGATCATGTTAGCCTAATATGATGATGACGTCATGATGCACTTCCGATACGAAGAGCGAATATCAGGATGATGTCATCCCGATATTCCGAAAGAGAGAGAGATGTAAGTTTGTCTCGTCATCATCATATTTTGAAACATCACCCGATACACCGAAATATCCTCCTGATGTACTACGTAGAAATAAAAGGTGCTTTTGTCACCCAAATCTTGTCGCGATAATAATGTCAATACGAAGGAGGATGATATTGAAACTCAACCTGATATTTGTGAATATCATCCTGCCCTCATGATATCCTATCATAGGGATATTCTCCCGCTCCCGTTGCCGCCATTATCATTTAATGTGCGCAGCCATGGTAGGTGGTTCCCGCCGACCCCGGAACCTAATGAAACACCTGGCGAGATCCTGCATTTTTCACACGGATAAGCAAGGAACATGATCTAATCTGTCAGAGTTGCCCTAAATGCGCCCTAAATGCGAGGTTAAAAGGTAATTCAACTGCCATTTTTACATTTACCTTATGATAAACTTGTTTTACAGAGCACCAGCTTCCATATCTGCATACTAGCTACCGTTGCGCAATTTGAGCTCACGAGTAGAAGGGAAAGGTGATCACCAGCTGAATTAAGAACGTCTCGGCACTCTATTGGTATAAAAAGGAAATCTGCACAACCAGGTAAGTGAATAAAACTCTCATCATATTGTTTCTATTCTGGTGCAATGATGTAAGTTCTGGTTTATGCGCCCGTATGATCAAGTAATGTTGGAATTCATACAGTAGGCATAATGATTTATAAATTCAACTGCAATATGCATGCACGTATGTACCTTGTTGTGAGATAGGATTGTCGTTAATTGCAGGCACTCATGGCTGAGAAGCGATTAGTCAAATGTCAGGAAGAGTTCGGCAAGCCCATGTTTTCTACTTAGAGGGGGGTCCTGTTTAAATACGGAGCAATCACAGACACCCATCAGGGAGGCACTAATCTGGAAGCCTGGTCAGCCAAGCTGAACAATGGGCATGACAAGAGTCCTATGCTGGATGCAGTGTTCATATCTGGATTGTGGAATGCCGCTGGTTTTCCATACTCCATGGAGTCTCCGGAGCTCGTTATTGAATGTGCCCAGAATTACAACCCTCAAACCAAGCAGGTAGTGAAGCATGGGAGGGTATATGCAGACCTCTTCATCAAAGGTCTCTCCCAGATGTTTGGATTGCCGCTGGGAAGTAAAGTCAAAAGTGTGGACCTGAAGAAGTCTGAGAGGGAGTATGAAGCCAATAAGAAATCAGCCAGGAAGAACATGTATCCGTGGCGGGCTGAGAACAGCACCTATAACGCAGCCGCCAAGCTTCCTGTGCACCTGTTCAAGTATGAATTTAATGAGGAATATCAATACATGATCGCACTCCTGAACAGAGTTACTGGCCAACCTGATACTGGTAGTTTCAGAGACTGGATGTACGGGATTATAATGATGTGTCTGTATTCAGACACCAAGCCACTGTGGGGGCAAATTATAAGTGATGCTCTACATGAGCAACTGATGAACCTGGGAGGTTCTAATTGTGCTTTTTTCATGTCCTCGTATATTGTTTATTCTTGTGCATATAGAGGCACTTTTGATGCCTTTGTTACAAATGGGAAGCTCACAGGCACAAACGCAGCATATATCTGGGATCATCATCCTCAGCTGCAAAGAACCAACTACTTAAAAGATTACAAACTGGTCAATGATGCATTCTCTATGCATCTGGTAAGGACCATGGAAGAAGACAGAACGAAAAGATTGAGCTTGGAGGCTCAAGAGGCGGTCTACAGGCATGGGGCCTGGTACATACAGTTCGCAACCTTTTCCTATATCAGGGTTCAAGGTTTCGAGGGATATCCCCTGATGCTGCCAAGGTATCCTACTGACGCTGTGGTATTAATGGAATTCATCAGGCAGGGCTCCACCATGATACAGATGTACAAGGATGCCAAGAAGCTGCCACCAATTTTGTTCCCAGTCAGCATTGGCAATTACATGTGCCCTAACTCTGATAACATCAAGAAGGTGATGGTCACCCTGAATAAGATGAACTTGCAGCCCTTTCCAATAACCAGACCATATGATCCTTATGGCAGAATACAGAAAGTGCTAGGAAAGCCTGTTCACCAGATGCACCTAGAGGATTTTTGGGCTGACTACGAGGATGAGGCAGAAGCCAGGAGGAGGAGGTATCAGAGGTTAACTCTAAACCAAGTTAGAACGTTTGATTGCATCTCCCTGCCTCAGCAATTAAAGAAGGATGATGGCAGGACGATGGCAGATGAGTATGAGGAGAAAAAGATATATAACGACACCATCTCTGCACCTGACCTCACTATGCAGGAGGATATATCCTTGGACCCGTTCATTGCCAGGACCCTACGCCTAACCCAAGCTTGGGTTGATGAACAAGTAGAGGCATTGAAGAAGAAGGGTGTTGCCATCACAGTGGACAACAAGAAAAAGGGCCAGGATATCCCCGCAGATGAATATGATGACTTCCTACTGGAGAAAAGGAAGACCAAGGGAGATAGGGTCCCTCCACCACAACAGTAGAGTAAAAGACCCCCGAAGGGCAAGAAGGTGGAACAGGGACCAAAGGGGATTATAATTGAAAGAGCAGTGTTTACAGCTGAGCAGGCCACAGGGTCAGGATCTGAATCAGCATCCCCTCCAGAAAAGGACAGGCCCAAGAAAAGTAAGACAGCAGAGGCTAGAATCATTGAGACCCAAGAGGTGGGTCAGTCTTTTAAACAACCAGGGGTAGAGGGCACCCTCATAGAAGAAGAGCCGGAGGAGGAGGAGACTCCGTTGATAATAAGAAGGAAGAGGAGAGCTCCGCAGGTGATGGTGTCTTCCCCACCAAAGAAATAGAGAACCTCCATGAGAGGTGGAATAAGCCAACCCCCTACTTCATCACAAGGGGAGGGTAGTGAAGTGCACAAGGAACTGCAACACAATGTTCCACTTCCTACCATTGTCAAGTTCAAAACTGAACTTGCTGAGGAGCAGTTGAAAGAGACCTCCCAGACACAAGCAGAAGGGCATGTCTCGCTAGACGAGACAATAAACTTGTCTGATGATGAGGTGGTGCAGGATGTGGCTGCAAAAGAAATGGAAACACTTGCTGCTAATGTAGGTGTGACTCCTCACAAGCCTCCAACGGTGCAAACAGTGCTTGAGGAGATGAAACAAGCAAAAGAGGAGCAAGAAAAGAGCCCAGAGCAAATAGCTCAGGAAATAGGGCTGGACACATTGATCACAGAGGTGACCAGTCCTGTAGTGGTGGATCTGACAGAGAAGCAGGATGTAAGTCCTGAACAGCCAGCAGGATCACCTGATAAGGGTCACCTAACAGAAGAGATGGAGATGGCAGAGACAGAAGGCCATGCTCTCGAAACCGGCCAGCAAAGTCCACATGATACAACGAAAGAACCTGCTATAGTAGAGGTTCAGGAGGCGAGGGCTGGTGAAAAAGAAACATTAGAGGACCTAGTTGCCAAAGTACAAGAGGTGGGTGGTGCAGGCTCAGAAGAAGTAGTAGCTGCAGAGCAATCTCCACCACATCAGGCAGAGTCCCCAATATCTAGTGCAGTGGATAAACCACAAGAAGAAGAAGTGGGAACAGATGAAATAATGGCAAAGGCGGGTCATGATCATCAGGATCAGTACATAGCTGTGCCTCAAGGCTCCCCACAGCACATAGATGCACCACAAGGTTCCCCACAGCATGAAGATGCTCCTCTGGAGAAGGAAATCTCTCAACAGGAGGAGGTACCGCAAGATCAACCACAAAAGGAACATCAAGAAGAAGAACTGAGGAAGTCACCATCTCCACAACATTTGTTGATAGAACGGGAGATATAGGTGAACATCAGGATGATGTTGAGAAACATGATCAGGTGCCTCCGTGGTTGGCAAAAGAGGTGAGTGCTGAGGAGGAGATTGAAATTCAGGAATTCGACGTCTCCACCCTATTCTCTGTGGACATAATGAAGCCAAGGAGGAAGGCCAGAATGACTTCGGCCATCAGGAGAGATCCGGCAATAGGGAGAAGAACCGCGCAAATTGCCATACCTGCGGTGGAGAAGGAAAAAGGTAAAATCATCGTCGATGAATTTCAGATTAGTACAGTAGATTTGGGCTTTGCCAATGAGGACCAAGAAGGTCAGGAGGGCAAAGATATTATTGACTCTCTAATTCAGAAAGTGAAAAGAGAGAAGGAGAAAAATAAGCAACATAAAGAGCACATTGCTCAGTTGCACGCCTATATCAAAGGGCTGACCAATCCTGATGATACCGCAACTGAACATGCAATCCCATTGACTGCCATTTCTCAGGAGGAGGTAAATAAATTGGACATCATGAAACATGAGGCATTCGTAATAAGGAGATGGATGTGTTGGTCATGATGTTATTCATAAACAAGCATAGAATAAAAGTACACATTAACCTTTATCAATCTTGAAAGATACTGTGAATTCAAGGAATTCAGGATCCCAAGTCTCTGGTGATTAGGTCTTAATCATTTGATGTTACTCAGAGGTTAATGTGAGTTGCTGTTTCCATTTTGGGGCCTTACGTGAAATTGTGCCATCATCATGACTTTCCTGCAGAAATTCTTTATAGAGAAGTCATATTATGCAGTTATTAGATGAAAAGGTGTAGAAATACCTCAATCTTTGCATGATATTTTCAATTGTGCATGCTTTGCATTCAAAATATGCTAAATATTTGCGATTACCTAGGAGATGTCTGCATATTTGCGTTATTTGCTTAAGATTATCAATTATTTGCAATTGTGGTAGTGAAATGCTTTGAATTTGAAAGAAATTAAAAGAATATTACAAATTTAAAGTTGAATCTTCAGCTATTGATCCACATACATACTAGATACTGTCATGATGAGAAGAAATCAAACCATATGTTCACCAGGATGTTCCACAGCTAGATACAGTTGATGCTAACTTTAGAGGATAATGAATGAAAACAATACATGCAACTTGATGAGCACTCCAAGGGACGCAGCAAATCAAAGCACATATCCAGAATTCAGACACAGATTACTCAAGATTTACGAAGATTTGTAATCAAAATACTCTTCTCTTTCATTAAGTATGCAAAAGACACGTACATATGCAATAACTTTGAAATAAGCCCTGAATATTTCAGCAAACAGATTTTAATTAAGTTTCCGAATGTTTCAACAAGGCATTCCACCACCTTTTATAGAATAAGGTGAGGAATCCGTTACAAAAGATCTACGATCTAGATTCATCAATACATATCCATGGTCCTGATTCATTTGATTTTGTAAATCTTTACAAAAAGGCACAAGTTGCCAGCTGGCAACTATCTATACTACTTATGTTAGTATCCCCCTTCATGATGTATCTTCATCATGCTCTTCAGCTGATTCATGCGGGTCATCATCATGTGCCTCACTTTCTGAACTTTCACTATCCTGATGATGACGCGGCTGCATATGGGGCTACATACTACTGCGAACCTGCTCGTATGAATGCACAACTTGATCTATCCCTCCACCATCTTGAGTCTTTGCCTTTACAATGGCGTGCTTATGTGCTTCATATTTATCCCTGCTGTTGTCCAGCTTATTTTTCCTGTCCTACAGCGTTTCTTTGTATTTCTCCATCTGGACCTCGATCCTCATTATTTTGTCTATCAATTCCTCTGTCAAAGGGACAGGTGGACCATTTGTCTCTGCTTGGAAGTTGCTGTGTACAGCTTTGATGGCGGACTCTTCATCCTAATTCTCTATTTTTCCTTCCACCTTACCTTCCAAAGCCTCCAGTATCACTGCCTCTTCAGCCATTAAATCTCGCAGCCTCATGCTGACATCCCTCAGCTTATTATTACACCTTTTGAGGATTGCGCACTCAAACTGAGTGTCCTTGTACCAAATATCAATTAATAATGCAGTATTATTATTCAGTACCTGCTTACTGATAAGCAGTTGCGGATTTATATTTCTTATTTCCCCTAATAGGGTCAGGACTCTCTCCAGCTTGTAGGACCTCTTTCCAGTCTGCATCTGCAATCTATCCACTTTGGCCTTAGACTCACTTAGGGTGCTCCACCTCTTCAAGGAGGCCTTCATTATTTCTATAGCATCATCCAATGTGGATGACATCCATCTCCTTATTACGGATGCCTCATGTTTCATGATGTCCAATTTATTTACCTCCTCCTGAGAAATGGCAGTCAATGGGACTGCATGTTCAGTTGTGGTATCATTAGGATTGGTCAGCCCTTTGATATAGGCGTGCAACTGAGCAATGTGCTCTTTATGTTGCTTATTTATCTCCTTCTCTCTTTTCACTTTCTGAATTAGAGAGTCAATAATATCTTTGCCCTCCTGACCTTCTTGGTCCTCATTGGCAAAGCCCAAATCTACTGTACTAATCTAAAATTCATCGACGGTGATTTTACCTTTTTCCTTCTCCACCGCAGGTATGGCAATTTGTGCAGTTCTTCTCCCTGTTGCCGGATCTCTCCTGATGGCCGAAGTCATTCTGGCCTTCCTCCTTGGCTTCATTATGTCCACAGAGAACAGGGTGGAGACGTCGAATTCCTGAATTTCAATCTCCTCCTCAGCACTCACCTCTTTTGCCAACCACGGAGGCACCTGATCATGTTTCTCAACATCATCCTGATGTTCACCTATATCTCCCATTTCTGTCAACAAATGTTGTGGAGATGGTGACTTCCTCAATTCTTCTTCTTGATGTTCCTTTTGTGGTTGATCTTGCGGTACCTCCTCCTGATGAGGGATTTCCTTCTCCAGAGGAGCATCTTCATGCTGTGGGGAACCTTGTGGTGCATCTATGTGCTGTGGGGAGCCTTGAGGCGCAGCTATGTGCTGATCCTGATGATCATGACCCGCCTCTGCCATTATTTCATCTGTTCCCACTTCTTCTTCTTGTGGTTTATCCACTGCACCAGATATTGGGGACTCTGCCTAATGTGGTGGAGATTGCTCTGCAGCTACTACTTCTTCTGAGCCTGCACCACCCACCTCTTGTACTTTGGTAGCTAGGTCCTCTAATGTTTCTTTTTCACCAGCCCTCGCCTCCTGAACCTCTACTATAGCAGGTTCTTTCGTTGTATCTTGTGGACTTTGCTGGCCGGTTTCGAGAGCATGGCCTTCTGTCTCTGCCATCTCCATCTCTTCTGTTAGGTGACCCTTATCAGGTGATCCTGCTGGCTGTTCAGGACTTGCATCCTGCTTCTCTGTCAGATCCACCACTACAGGACTGGTCACCTCTGTGATCAATGTGTCTAGCCCTATTTCCTGAGCTATTTGCTCTGGGCTCTTTTCTTGCTCCTCTTCTGCTTGTTTCATCTCCTCAAGCACTGTTTGCACCGTTGGAGGCTTGTGAGGAGTCACACCTACATTAGCAGCAAGTGTTTCCATTTCTTGTGCAGCCACATCCTGCACCACCTCATCATCAGACAAGTTTATTGTCTCGTCTAGCGAGACATGCCCTCCTTCTAGCGCCAATTTATGTTGGTCATGATGTTATTCATAAACAAGCATAGAATAAAAGTACACATTAACCTTTATTCATCTTGAAAGATACTGTGAATTCAAGGAATTCAGGATCCCAAGTCTCCAGTGATTAGGTCTTAATCGTCTGACGTTACTCAGAGGTTAATGTGAGTTGATGTTTCCATTTTGGGGCCATACGTGAAATTGTGCCATCATCATGACTTTCCTACAGAAATTCTTTACAGAGAAGTCATATTATGCAGTTATTAGATGAAAAGGTGTAGAAATACCTCAATCTTTGCATGATATTTTCAATTGTGCATGCTTTGCATTCAAAATATGCTAAATATTTGCGATTACCTACGAGATGTCTGCATATTTGCGTTATTTGCTTAAGATTATCAATTATTTGCAATTGTGGAAGATTCAACTTTAAATTTGTAATATTCTTTTAATTTCTTTCAAATTCAAAGCATTTCACTACCACAATTGCAAATAATTGATAATCTTAAGCAAATAACGCAAATATGCAGACATCTCGTAGGTAATCGCAAATATTTAGCATATTTTGAATGCAAAACATGCACAATTGAAAATATCATGCAAAGATTGAGGTATTTCTACACCTTTTCATCTAATAACTGCATAATATGACTTCTCTGGAAAGAATTTCTGCAGGAAAGTCATGATGATGGCACAATTTCACGTAAGGCCCCAAAATGGAAACAGCAACTCACATTAACCTCTGAGTAACGTCAGACGATTAAGACCTAATCACCGGAGACTTGGGATCCTGAATTCCTTGAATTCACAGTATCTTTCAAGATGAATAAAGGTTAATGTGTACTTTTATTCTATGCTTGTTTATGAATAACATCATGACCAACAGGAAGCATATCTATTCGCATTAAGATTGCAGTTTCCTTGCACAAATAATGTTGCCGAATATGAAGCTTTAGTGCATGGATTGCTTCTTGCCATCAAGAAGAAAGTCAAGATTTTGCATGTGTTTGGGGATTCAGAGATAGTCGTCAGGTAAGTTATAAAATAGTATGTATGTCATGATAAGAGGTTAAAGAAATATAGAAATCAGGTCTAGGATCTCATCGAAGACTTCGAGGCATTCAATATTAAGTTAATCTACAGGTCTAGAAATCAAGTGGCCAATGCATTAGCTCAAGCTGCAAGTTCTCTCAACCCTTTAGCCATGGAAGGATTAAACAAGTTCACGGTTGAATTAACATCAGTCCCTTCAGTACCAGATAACATTACAAATTTTTAGGTCTTTGACAATGATAAGCACATACTAGACTTCTTGACCAATTCAGGGATTTTCACTGCCCAAGTCATTGATGAAAGTGAAGCAGAAGCTAAGTTTGATCCAAATGGGATCATGAATCTAAAAAACAACACTATTCCAAAAGGCATGATTGAACTAGAAAGGCTTTTCGACTCAGACAAGCTAAGCACTCTTCAGTACCGCAATGAAGACAGAAATAAATGTGAGGCAGTTAATCTGGGAACAAAACATGATGCCAAGAATGTCTTCATAAGAAAGGTTTGTACACCCGAAGAAAGGGAAAGTATTATCAATAGCATGAAGGAGTTTCAAGACATCATCGCTTGTGGGTATGAAGATTTGAAAACATATGATACATCTATTATCACACATACCATCCTTCTCAAACCAAGAAGCAGACTGTTTCGACAAAGACAAAGGCCAGTGAACCCTTTGTTAGAACCTCTTATCTATCAAGAAGTGAAGACGCTGTTACAGGCTAGGATAATCTTTCCGATAAGACACTCGACATGGGTCGCCAATTTAGTACTAGTCAGAAAGAATGGAGAAATAAGACTGTGTGTGGACTTTAGAAACCTCAATCAGGCATCAGAAAAGGACAACTATCCTTTGCCTTTGCCTGATGAAGTACTTCAGATAGTAAATGGGTCACAGATGATGTCCTTTTTGGACGGGTATTCAGGGTATAATCAGGTCATGGTCAAAGAAGAAGATCAGTTGAAGACTGCTTTCACCACTAAATGAGGAATGTATGCATATAGAAGGATGCCTTTCAGCTTGATTAATGCAGAAGCAACTTTTCAGAGATCCATTGACATTGCCTTCAGGGACATAATTGGAAAGTGCATTATCATCTACATGGATGACCTCACAATGTTTTCAAAAATAAGAGCAGATCATGTAGATCATTTAAGGAAAGTTTTTGAGGCTTGTAGAACATATGGGATTTCCTTGAATTCGAAGAAATGCATTTTCGAGGTAACAGAGGGAAAGCTTCTGGGTCACGTTTTATCAGAATATGGAATCTCTATTGACCCTAACCGAGTGGAAGCCATCAAAAGAGTCGGCATGCCTACAAGTAAAAAGGAATTAAAGTCTTTCTTTGGCAAGATTAATTTTGTAAGGAAATTTATCACTGGGTTTGCCGAGATAGTCAAGCCTTTGAATGACATGTTGAAGAAAGATGCAAAGGTAGAATGGACTCCACAAGCAAAAAGAGCATTTGAAGAAATAAAGCAAGTGATTGCTAGTGCTCCTGTACTCATCAGTCTGAATTATTTGAAACCTTTTTATTTATATTCCTTTGCGTCAAATCACACTTGCACAGGAATTTTAACTCAAAGGATAGAGGGTAGGGATGAGCATCCCATCGCATTTATGAGTGCTCCCTTTAAGGATGCAGAATTAAGATATCCTGGCGTTGAGAAACAAGCATATGCTTTGGTGAAGGCCATAAAGAAATTTAGACATTATATCTTATGGAGCAGAGTGTATGCAATAGTCCCAGATGTTGCGGTCAAGACAGTGCTAATGCAGAATGAATTGGGCGAGAGAAGAGGCAAGTGGGTCACCACTATCCAAGAGTATGACATTGAAATTCAGCCGATGAAGTTGGTTCAAGGACAAGCGCTTACACAGACTATAGCAGTTGACGGTCTTGGATTGGTGCAACAAGCATACGTACTCGAGGAAGTATCCCCAGATGAGTGGTACGATGATATTGTTTATTACTTGCTATCCCAAAAATGCCTAGATTATATGAGTCCAACACAGAGAAGAGCACTGAGGTACAAAAGCAAATGTTTCATGTTGCAAGGGTCAGTTTTTTCTGACAAAATCATGAGGGGATCTACTTGAGGTGTGTCGGCAGAAGTGAAGCTAAAAGGATTATGGAACAATTTCATGATAGGTTTGGGACCTGTCATGGCGGTGAATTGGCAACATCAAATCAGATACTGAGAGTCGGTTATTATTGGCCAACATTGTTTCAAGATGCTCATCAGCATATCAAGACTTGTCACACCTATCAAGTAGCAGCTTCAAGGGAGAGGAATCCAGCAATGCCTTTACAGCCCATCATTGAGTTCAGACCTTTCGCTAAGTGGGGACTTGATTTTATTGGTATGATCAACCCACCTTCTTCTGCACAGCACAGGTATATCTTAAACACGACTGATTACTGTACCAGATGGTCAGAAGCCCATGCTTTGAAGTTTTGCACTTCTGAGGTAGTGATTAAATTTTTAGAAGATAACATAATTACCAGGTTTGGTTGTCCCAACGCCCTTGTGTGCGACAATGGCCCCGCTTTTTCATCATTGAGATTTTCTAATTGGGCCTTTGAGTACAGAATAACTTTGAAGTTTTCATTGAATTATTATCCGCAGGGTAATGGTTTGGCTGAATCCACAAACAAAAACTTGTTAAATGCAATCAAGAAGCTGTTGGACAAGAATCTGAGAGATTGGCACACACAACTGGAGTTTGCTCTTTGGGCAGATAGAACCCGTGTCAAGTCTTCTCTGGGTACTTCTCCATACCACTTAGTTTAAGGCCAAGATCCTATCTTCCTAATCCAATTAAGGATTCCAACCTTGCAGTTCATGCAAGAATATTTAGAAGAAGATGAGAGAGTGCAAACAAGACTGTCACAACTGTTGCATTTGGAGGAAAAGCATGATATAGCCCTGGATAAATTCATGAAACATCAAGGGGTGGTAAAATGCTGGTTCGATCATCAAGCGAGGGTGAAATTGTTTAGGATTTCTGATCTAGTGTTATATTGGGATAAGGCACATGAAAGATGAGGAGAGCATGACAAATTTGACTATCTTTGGAAAGGCCCATATCAAATCACTAAAATCTTGGGAGAAAATGCTTTCAAGATGAAAACTTTGACTGGAGAAGACCTTCCATTACCCGTCAATGGGTAGTTCTTAAAACATTATTTCCATCCATGAGTTCCCTGTGGGACTGGTTTGTACATAGTTAGAGTAGGATTTCCTTTCTGTTATTTTGTTTCTTAGACTAGGTTTGTTTGTCTTAATGTCATTTGACTCAAGTCTTTTCCTGCTTTTCGGTTGTTTAGCTATTTTTTTAGTGTGGTTTGATTTAGGTTTGTCATTTTGGGGTTTCTTAATTCATGTTGAGGCAATGAATTTTACGCAGGCATTTGGTATGATTACACCAAGTTATGTTAGCTCATTTCTTAAATATTTATTCATGAAATTTTTAGGGTTGAAGGATCATAGTTTTCAATTTATTGACAAGATGAATTCTGGACTTGACTGGGACACTAATCATCTATTGTATCTTGACACTATTATCTTCTGATCATAATGTTCTAAAATGCCAAATCTAAATTTTATGAATTCTTATGTGTTCCTTTGAGAAACTTGGGTCATGATTGATGGATTTCCTGTGGATTCGATCGCTAGTAACAAATAGCAGGACTGTTTGCTCTTGGGAGAGGAGTCAATTGTTTGGTATTGACTGAAATATTTTGAAGTTTTATATCTTACAAATCTTAATGATCCTAAAGTTGCTAGGAAAGTCTTTGTGAGCCTAGATCAAGTAAACATCTTAAGGTAATTCATGTTTTCACCTCATTCCATAATAAGCATTTTGCATTCATTCCGCTTACCACACCTCATATGCACAATAAAAGCCTCCATCCATTTCATTTGAAAGCAATAAAATTTCCATCCACTTTTCTGCTTCCCTCAAATAATGAATTCAAGTCTGATGTCTGAATCATTTCTATGGTCCTGTTATTCATTACATACTCCAGAAGGATAACGTTGAAGTCTTTATGAATCATTTGGAGTATTTCCATGTCAATATTTTTCCAAATGACCTTACCCACTGCATACAAGTCAAGGTCAAGATGTCGGTATTCCCATCTGCTCTGTCTAAATCCTCCATTATCTACCTATTGTATATATTCATTTCACCTTCGTTATCATGTAAAGTTTCACAGCATGTGACTATTCATACCTTCCGTCATCCATCTTACCTCCGCTTTTCCCAAAACACATTACCATACCGCTTTATTCATTCACCTGTTTCCTAATCATGTTCAACGAATGTGAATGTCATCTGAACTAGAAGCTTGCAATCTATCCGCCCATTCCCCCATATGTCAAAAATAAATATTTGGATGCTTTTACCCATCAAGCAAAGAAATTCCTGAAAATCCAAAGATCTTTATGCCTTAGCACAAATGCTAGAAATTAAAGCATGCTCAAAAGGCTATTTCATTCCATACGTCCTAATAGAGAAAAGCTAAAAGAATGAAGCTATGGGTACATAAAGCTGAATCCAAAGAGGCTCCTGCAACCAAAGAATCTGCTTCCACTCTATTTCTATTTCATTCTGAATTTCTTCATCCCACAAAATAAAATCAAATTAAGAAAATTCCAAGTTCTTGTGGGACATGAAGTTATCATTTCATCCATTCACTAATCGTCATTCCCATTCCCCATTATATATACCTCCCTTCCACTTGCAAGCTTCAAAGTTTAGGTTGATATGAACTGATGTTGATCATGATTCCATTCCTTTTTGGTCAATTGTTCACCATCTGTTTCCATTTACCATCATTCAGCATATCCCGTCATGTTTGAATATACACTTTTCATCTATCTATTTTGTATGATCCACTTCACCCATATCATATTCATCATTTTCTACCAACATCAGTAAGTGCATATCACAACTTGACAAGGTTTTTCCATGGACCATCACGTCATTTGCAGAATCAAAGTTTGGATGTTTTTATGTTCATTACCTCAGTGAAAACCTAGCAAACAGGCGCCGCGTGTAATGGGATTGAATTCTTATTTTAGAAATGTTTAGGAACATTCCTCCAGTGGAGTCACCAGATGTTGTGACCAAAACACACCATCACCCTATTGAGAATAGGGACCCCTCGTTTTTGCCTTAGGTTAGATTGGGTCTTTCAGAGTTTTGCTTTTGATCTTATTTTGAGTTGTGAAGGGGATTGCATGATGCATCTTTGTCTTTTGAGGGGTCTTTGATTCCTGATCTAATAGCTTCATCTGATTGAATCATCGCTTGATGAAATTGAGATAGAATTGAAAACCTTCAAGGTGATTCCTTCATGAGTGTTGATGTTTGATAATCCAATATTATGAGGTGTTGTCAAGAGAAAAAAGGCTTAAGTCTTCAATCAAGACTCAGATTCTTGATCCAATGTGCTAACTTGAGGAGTTCTAATTAAGTGCTTGGATAGGTTGAAGAGGATTCAAAATCTCCAACTACAACACCCTTGTGGAAGGATATTAATAGGAACTCAAAGTTTAATCCAATGCACTAAAGGTGATTTGGAAAGGTAGAGTTTGTGAGGGATAAAATGAGGATTTAAAATCTTTATCCACAGCACCTTTACAATGACCAATTCAATTGGAGTTTAAGACATAGAAGCAATGCGCCCAAAGCCCAAGGATATATGAAGTAGAGATCAAGGTGTCTAAATGCCACTAACCTCAAAGAAGATCCTAAGATCATCATCTAATGTGCTGGCTTTAGAGGATTCAGAAGTTTAATCCAATGCACTCATTTCAAGAGGAATCTAAGGTCAATCTAATGCATCACCTTCTAAACATGCTTCCAAGGAGAACCTAAAAGTATCATTTGATGCGCCAAGGGTAATGTGGAGTCTTTCAAGTCAAATGGAGATCCCAAAACCTTCAAGTAATGTGCCAAGGGTAAAGGGGAAATTTAGTTGTAAAGTCTTTTAAGAAGGATCCAAAACTTTTATCCAAAGTGCCAACTTTTGACATTTTTAAGGCAAGCTTTAAAGAAGATCTAGATTCTTGATCTAGTGTGCTCAAACCACTAGTTTCAAGGAGACATCAAAATCCCTATCTAATTTGCCAAAACTTAGAAGAGCACCAATTTTTAAACCAAGGCGCCTTATGGATAGGAGATTTGATTTAAGTCTTATGTAATCATTCAAGAAGCTCACGTGATGCGCCATCTTTGGGAAGCTGATTTAAGTTTAAGTTTTAACATCATGTTGAAGGAGAAGTCAAAACCTCAATCTAATGTGCTAAAGGTAATGTGGGAGTTCTAAAGATTCCATCTGTTGCACTCAAAGTTACAAAGCTAACCTTCAAATGAGATGAAGATCTCAAGCACATCAAGTGATGTGCCACCCAAGTAGGAGGATTGAAAGTATATTAAGCTTTAAATAAGAACTCAAAGTTCTAATCCATTGTGCCACCTTCAGTTAGATTGAAGAAGAGATGAAGATTCAAAATCTTGATCTAAAGTGCCAAAGTCATGAATAACATGAAGGTTTGATCTAATGCGCCATAAGGAAAGATCAACTTTGGTGAAGAAGAAGTTGTCAAGAAAGATGTTGGGAATCAAGAGATTAGATTTTTGATTCAATATGCCATTATGAGTAGGGAGAGTTTGTGGAGGGGAAGATATTAAACACTTTGATCTTTGCGCCATATCTAAACATTGAACCCATTTCAAAGAAGGGATCAGATTGTTGATCTAGTGCGCTACTTCAATGAAGGAGGTTAAGAATGTTTTAAGGGTTTCAAAGAGGATCCAAACTCCTCAACCAATGCGTCCCTCCAAGGATGAAATGAATGTTGCATGAAGTCTGATTTTAGAACCTTTCAAGGAGATCCCAACATCATGATCTAATGCGCCATTAGGAGGGGGTGACTTTATAATGGGTTTCAAGAAGAAGTGAAAACCCTTAACTCTTGCAAGTTTCTTCATCTATTTTCAAGGAGGATTCAAACTTATGATCCAATGCGCCACATATGGAAAGAGGTTGCAAGTTGTCGTGATGTTAAAAAACAAGAGGATTCAGATCTTTGATCTAATGCGCCATATATAAGAGGTTGATGATTGGTTTGTGATCCACTTTCAAGAAGAACTCACTATCCTTATCCAATGCGCCACCTTATAATGAGGATTGAATCTAAGTTTTGTCAAAGGCTATCCAACAAGCATCAAGAACCTCATCTCATGCGCCACTATTGAAGGATGATTGAGTTAAATCTAACAAAGACACTCAAATGAAGATGAATTTCTGAATTGGAAGAAGATTGGCCTAGAGTGAGTTTTGTGAAGTTTTTTATGAAAGATCTTAAACCTTCATCTGCTGCGCCAAGAATAGAAGGAGAAAGCTCTATAACCTTTATCTAGTGCGCTAACCTTTAGGAGATCCAAAATGTTGACTAATATGCTTAAGGCAAGGGGAAATCAGAGGTCTCAACCACTGCGCCATTGTAATCTTTCAAGATTTTCTAAACCCAGATTTAATTTCCATTGAAATTCGCACTAAATTAAGTAAAGAGGAATTAAATTAAATGTTTTTCTAGTGCATTAAATAGGGTCAGCCTAGGCAGGGTGTTAGCTTTAAATACAAATTATGTATATATACATCTAATGTTATTCTCAATTTTATCATTCATTAGGGAGAAAATTCACTCTAAAGAGCGGAAGTAAAGGTAATTTTGACAAAGTGCAGGTCTGATTTTATCAAATTGAGTTTGAATTTGATTAAATTTTGAAGATATCCATCCAAATCAGCATATTTGGTAAGTCTGATCTGTACATATTGTTCTAATTTTTCTTCTATTTTCAGTAGGTTCATTGAAAATTGTTCAAGTGTTAGTGAATTCTAAGAAGATGAGTGAATTTTTGATGAAATCTTTGAGTCTAGACGACATGATCTTCTTGTAAAAAATTATGTTAGAAAGATAGAAATCAGAAGTCTAATGTATTAAGAAGGCTGAAGTAAGTTGATCATTTATACTTGAGGTTACTTATTCGTGTCAAGTTTATAGGATCATGGCAATGACTTCGAAGGAAAGACAAGCAAGGATCCGTATGGATGCTAAGGGCAAAGTTCCTGAATCAAAGCTTGTTTCAAGATGGACAAACGTCAGAGACACGAAGATGGGCAACAATAATCTAGAAGATATCAAGTCCGTGCTTCAGGGACCCAATGGGGGTAGTCTTGCTAGAGCCATCAAAAGGAGTGGAGCTATTGAAGCAGCTTATTTTCCGCTGGTTCTACCTTGTTCAGAAAGGATCATAGAATGTGTTAAGAAGTATGACAAGGATACTAGGCAAATTGTGGCCAAAGATGGAACAGTGCTAGCCTACTTACAAAAGGAGGCAATTGAAGACACCTTCAACATTCCAACTAAGTACAGGATGATCAACATTTCCATACATCAAGGTCGACAAGAATATGATGCTGATTCAAAGAAGAGGTTGCAAGAGATGAAGAGGGACTGGATGGCAAATCCATCCATGAAGTTCAATACAAATAACCCTCCACAATTTCACAAATCAGACTTTCATCTGGAGATTGGATACTTGATCATATTCCTCAACAGAGTAACAGGTATGCCACAATCAGCAACCTTTCAGTCATGGATGTATTCTTTCATCAAGATGGTTCTCAAAGGAAAGATGATTGATTGGGATGGACTCATCAGTCAAAGCATACATGAGCAGCTTATCAACTTTTCAAGTACTAAGTCATTCCATATGAGTTCTTATATAGTATATCTTCTGGCAAGGAATGAAGTTTATCCGGGTTTGACTAGAAAAGGAGAAGTTGGAATTGGACCAAATAAGTACTTGTCGCATCAATGTTATCCTCAGTTACATTTCAAGAACATCAATCACTATACGAGGTTCAATGATGCATTCTCTATGTTCATATTGAAGAAATTAAGAGGAGAGTTTCACAAAAGATTATCAAATGCCGCAAGGGAATTCATTGGAGCATATGGACATTGGTATACACAGCATGAAAGATATACATACATAAGGATCCAAGGTTTCACATCTTATCCATACAAGTTACCAAGATATCCAACTAATAGGATGGTGATGTTAGAAGTCTCAAGGCAACTCCTGGAACTCATCAAGCTGTAAAAGTTGAAGAAGAAAGGAGGGATCCAGTTTCCACTTGTTCTTGGACAAAATCTTGAGTGTCCATCATTAGCAGCAGCTGAATATTCTGAAATGGAGCTTCAGGCAAATCATTTACAAACTCATGGCACCAAAAGGCTTAATTTTGATCATTTCAAAGTTTGCTGGAAATACAACAGGGAGTACAAGCATGTCATGCAGTTAGAAGATCATTGGGCAAATGTAAAAGATGAGGATGATCTTCGAACCCTCCAGTGCTCAAGACTTACATGGGATCTAGTTAGAGCATCCAAGGCATTCAGAATCCTGGATCAGTTCATAGAGGATGATACTATGTTGATAGACGAATTGGAAAAGATAAAGGATTTGCCTTATACAGTTGATTAGTCAAGAAGGGATGTATCTGAAGAGGAGTTGATGGAGCTAGTCCTAGCTATGACACAAGCATGTATAACTCAGCTACTACAAGAAATGAATGAGGAAAGGCAAGTTCTTACATACAACAAGATGGATGAAGAAGAGATAGGACATCATAGTGCACATAGTGGACTCCAACATAGTGGAAGTGATCAAGGTGATAATCCAACTAGGAAAAGGAAAAGACCTAGTCAGGATCAAGGAGAATCAAGTCAAAGACCTAAGAAGAAGAATAGCTAATCTACTTCATCTAGTCTACAGGAAGGTACTTCAAATACTCATAATCCAATACAAGAAGTTGAAGTAGTGGAAGAAACTGTGGTGATTCCATCCGAAGAGATTCATTCAAGTACAATTGTTGAAATAGATGAAGATGATGTTGCTGATCAAGAAATGGAAGGACAATCAGAATCTGGTGAAGATGCAGTGCGTGTACAATACAATCAAGTACAAAGATAACAAGATTTTTCTACATTTCCATCTTGGTTGAGGCAGAGAATTAAAGAAAGTACAATCATAGAAACATATCAGCCTGCTCTGGTAGAAGAATTGCTCATGAGTGCACAGAAGAGTAATCGAAAGAAGAAAGCCGCTGTCTTTTCAAAAATCACTCAAGATCCTTCTGGAAATAGAGAGGTACATGTAGTTGTTCCTAGAGTTAAAAAGGATCTAGAGGATATGGCACCTGAAGATTACAATGTGACTACTATTGATATGGGTCCAATCACAGGGGAATAGATAGAGGAGGAACTTCAAGAATCAGTTAACAGTGTAAAAATCATGCTAAAACAGGAAAGAGAAGCTAAGCTAAAGGTGGAACAAGACTTCAATACACTAAAGCTATACATCCAATAAGTCATGCAACCCATCCAGCATAAGGAAGCCACTCCAATACCTCCGTCCATTCTTTCACAAGAAACAGTATCTCAAGTTGAAGGTATGAGAACTTCATCTCAGCTGATGAAGGGTGGATAGAAAAAATAGAGGAGAAAGCATACATTTATCTTGAAGAGATTGTGCAAGTTTATGATAGAGTTATTAACCTCAAGGATAGATTCCAATCTCTACTAAAGACATGTGTTGAGTTCAAGCCTATCAAGGAGCAATACATGCCACATATCAAGAGTTTGATGGAAACTTTGATGGAATATCTAGTTCAAAAGAAGGTGGTTGATCAAAATACTTCACATGATTTCACCACTTGGTATTTCTCCTTCCACAACAAGGGGCAGCTGATTAATAAGATTGAGGTGGATATGTCTAGAATAAGAAGTGTTCTTCTAAGGACACAAAATCATGTGCACACTTCGTTAACAACAATATGCAATCCCTATGGGGAGATTACCATTGAAAACATGAAGCAACAAGTCAAGGCATTCTACTTTTAGAAGGATGGGATCAATGAAGAATAGATGGATAACATATTCACACTTGCATTTCATCTTGGAGCAAACAAGTCTTGGATAGCTGACTAGGAGAAGACACTTGGCATCTGAGTCAGATGTGACAACAACAGAAGGATCCATTAATGCTGCGACAAGTGTACCAATGGGAGATGTTGCTCAAATTGTATCTAGATTCATTGCACTTCATAGTACTATTATGTGAAATGGATATGATGTGGCATCCTTATCTTCTTGGGAAACGTGCCTTTGTTCCCTCTTTGTATACTAAAAATGGAAGTTTGTTGTAACCACTTGCTTAGGTGGCATCATTTGGTCCATTGGCTGTCCCAATCAATCTTGAACCTTCATACATTCTTGACGTCTATATAAGGGCTCCTTTTGCCCTCATTTGTATGATTGAAGACTCTGAAAATTGTTGCAAGAGCTCTCTGAAATAATATAAGACTCATTGTTTGGTGATTCTATATATGTTTCTAAGTGTTGCATGGTTTCTGATTCCTTCAAGCGAATGTTAAATTAGATTAAGTTTCCTTTTAAGTGTTATGTTAGTTGGTGGAAGGCTTTATTATTGTTTATGGTGAAATCTTTATGTTCACACCATTTGTAGTTTGTGGCTTGCAAATCGCAGTGTATGGTTGGTCTGAACAAAATTGAGCTTAACTTTGATCTCTATGTTTGTTGAATTTTCATGAGCATATCTGATTTAAACATCTTGTATAACCCTATAAGATAGCATCAATCTTGTGTAGTTGTTTAATCTGGCGAAGCAAGAGTTGGTTTGATTTCACTTAAGCAGTAATCATCCCTTACATCTAGGATTAGATTAGTTTTCCTAAACTTTTCATCTTTTATCTTTTTTTTAATCAATTCGGTTATAATTTAGGATCAAGTACTTCATTGCCATATCTTACGTCATAAGTTGTAGTACATAGATATTTTGAATGTTTACCTTTTCTTTCATTGAAACAACGAGTTGTCGAACAATTGTGTAAGTCCCTTTGTGTTTACCAGCAGAATCATACTAAGTCATTGAGCTATCCCTCATGAAATATAAGAAAAGGAACCTTGGAGTCATCTTGTTTGATCACTTTGTTTAGCATTCAAGGGGCTTTTCTCAAGAGAGAGTTGGATACCTCATGTTTTACTCTATTGTTGACTTGTCGAAAAACAATCATCAACATGACCTAATAACGGTCACTAACCGACACCCAAAAATTAGGGCTGCCCTAAAATAGGGCAGGACTAGGACGCGGGTGCCCAAGTCCTCCCCCCTATTTTAGGTAGGGTACAACTCAAGAGGTCTTCCTAGGTCCTATTTGCCATGGGACTTGGGTCTCATTCCATCGAGATGCTAAAATATGAACTAAAATGTCCTAAATGCATGCTAAAGACCTGGGAGGTAAACCTTATGAGGGAAAAGCCCCCAAGGGGACATTTTCTAACGTTACAAGTGGCATTAATGTAGGTGGAGTCAATAGAAATTTCTTTACTTGTTCAAATGCATTTTGACAATCCATTATCCAGGTTATGCCAACTTGTTTCTTCAATAGCTGATTGATCGGGTGAATTTTGAAAGTCATATCTAGTATGAAACTTCTAATTGCACCCAATTGTCCCAAGAAAGTCCTTACCACCATCTCACTTGTTGGCGGGGTTGCATTTAAGACCGCTTTAACTTTTGCTAGATCCACATCAATTCCTCTTCGCAAAACAATGAAACCCAACAACTTGCCTGAGGTAACCCCAAAAACACACTTTTCAGGGTTTAGTCTTACTTTGTATTCCTGAAGTTTATTGAAAATCTTGTGAAGATCTTCCACATGCATTGATCTTTTCTCAGGGTTAAAGGTGCATGTCTCAAGAGATAGATGTTGAATATTTAGTTGATAGTGATCTTCATTCAAAGGAAACACTAGAAGATCTTACAAATAGTTCTCATTAGATGGAGAGGGACGGTGAATTATTGGAGTATGAGCAAGATCATAGAAAATACCCTGCTCTACAATTAGAGGCTTCACTTCGATTTTCTTGCCCAACTAGATGGTGGAATTGGCATTGAACTTGGGACTCCTAGCCTTAGAATAACATAGTTAAAAAATTTAATGGTGGTTGAAATTGTGCCATGGAATCCCAGGAGAATATCTTGAAGACAAGACTTTTGGAAGACCCGCACCCTCATATTAGTAGTGACGAAATTCAAGATGAAGTTTACAAAATCAAATTCCTTTAAACCTAGAGGTTCAAAATTTTTAAAAGATGGAGAGGATGATGTAACCACCCTTTATAATGGGTCCCCCACTACCCATTTGTTTCTTTTGGTTGAGCTATTTTTATAATTTTGGCTTGTAGCTATCATCGATGGCCATTGTAGTGGTCAATTTTCTTGGTTTGGAAAGATGAATTTCATAAATTTTGTGGACTATTTGGTAAAATATTGTTGAAGTTGAGTAAAATTGATTATTTTTCTATGGCTTTGTGCTAAAATTTAAATTTGTTTTTACATAGATTTTACTTATAATTTAATGCATATATAACCCACAACAAAGTTTCTCATGACTATATTGCAGTGATTTTTATCCTACAAATAATCCATTTAAAAATTAAATACATTTTGTATCTGTTGCATGTATGAGGTGAACCAGTGTTGTCATTGATGTCAACATACTCATATTGCATTGACAAGAGGGATTCGATGAGCAGTGTGCTGAGGATATTGAGAAAATTAGCCTCAGTCAGGAACAGTGAAGAACAGTGATAAGAAGAAGGCAAATGTATTGTATAGGATGCGAACCGGAGGATGCGGATTAAAGGGTTTGTATATATGAGTCTTGAGATGCTTCAGTTAAGATTTCAGAGGTCCGCATGAAGATCTGAAGGAGTTATGGCTGTCGGTGTAGAACCGGTTCCGGCAAGTGTTCTGAGGTGACAGTGGATCACAAAAAGGTCCGGTGAGGTCTGGAACTGTATAATCCCAATCTGCGGATTGGAAGGAGTATTTGGGATATCCTTGTGATGTGTCATCTCGAGTTGTGTATGATTTGGAGGTTCGGAAGTACCTTTTACATTATGACAGTGGCGACAGACAGTGTTCTTGAAATTCCAGATGAGGAAGAGAAAAGATTCCAGTACGTAGAGAAAGTGCAGATGTACCTGGTCATTCAGGTAGGCTTGTGAAGGTTATTGAATCATGTTGAGGTTATGTTGTTGGTCCGCATTGATAGTAGAGCCAAGAATTGAAGTTATTCTTCCAAATGAAGTTCTTGTTCAGACTAGCCGACCGGATGAGTTGTTCATCCTGCGAATGTTCTTGTGGTGGCCGACTGGATGTGTTATTCATCTTGCGAATATTCTTATGGCTGATTGCTGACTTAGATGATTGTTCCTAAGTCAATTTCTTGTACAAATAAAGGTTTGTGAGTTCATTTGAAGGGAGGATTGGTGTGGATGAGGATGGTGTAGCAAAGAGAAGTGCAGGAAGGCAGAGCAGAGGTTTTGGGCTTAAATGGAACTGATCCGGACATGGTAAAGGTGTCATTCTCCAGTTCAAGACCGTGATTCTTATCACTTTGTAGACAGTGTGTCTCCTTGTAGGCAGTGTGCCTCTTTGTGAGCAGTGTGCTTGGGCAGTGAGCCCTAATTGGCAAGTGCCATTCTTTTTCTTATTCTTTTAACCAAGAATAATCCTTGGGTTAATCACCCCATGGTTTTTCCTTTAACCAGGTTTTCCACGTCAAAATCTTGGTGTTCATTGTGTTGATGTTTATCTACTCTTGTGGTTGTGTGTTTTGCTTTCATGGATGATTAATTGATATGCTGTTAACTAACAAGACGAATCAAGTGCTTGAAATAGAAGCAAGTTTGTATACAACTGATTCACCCCCCCTCTTAGTTGTATGCCCTAGATCCAACAATTGGTATCAGAGCCAAGTTCCTCTGAAAGGAGCTTAACCACTTGAGGAGATCCAGGATGTCGTCATACAAAAAGGATTGTCCGAAGTTCGATGGAACCAATTTCACTCTCTGGAAGGGTCGCATGAAATGTCACTTGGAATGTATGGGAAAAGCATTCTTGGCCATGGTTTCAAAACCATATGTACCTCCACAAGGTGGTCCAACAACTCTGAATGAAATCACAGATGCTGAAAATAATCTGCGGACCAAGGAAGCTCTTCTAAGTGCATTGAATGACTCAGATCTCTCAAATGTTATTGACCTACCAACTGCATATGAGATCCTGACTAAACTAGAACTTCTGTATGAAGGAGATGAGTCTTCAAGGAAGATGTCATGGTATGATCAAGCAAGAAGAGACATGGAAGAAGAAGAAGCTGAAACAACTCAACTTGAAGCCCTCATTGCAAAAAGACTACCAAGAGGATCCGGTAAGTATGAAGGAAAACTACCCTTTAAGTACTTCAACTGCAATAAGATTGGTCATTTTGCTTCAAGATGTCCAGAAAGATCTGCAAGGTCTAATACTAACAGACAAAGGTTTCAAAAGAACTGCTATTATGTTCATGAAGAAGATGACAATGAAGGAGTAACAGATGATGAATCAGAACTAGGAAGCAAATCCGGAAATGAATGGGTGTTTATTGCCATCAAGGAAGAAGATTCATTACTCTCTGAATCTGTCAATCACAAAGTTGTGGAAAAAGCTTTGGCTGCTCAAGTGGAAGAAAAGGATGATTGGGTTATTGACAGTGGATGTTCTCACCATATGACTGGTGACAAGGATAAGTTCTTGAATTTGGAAAGGTATGAATGAGGAATGGTAAAGTTTGGTGATAATTCTGCTGGCACAATCAGAGGTAGGGGAACTATTTCCTTTGATGGAAAGAGCAAAACAGGTAATGTACTATATGTTGAAGGATTGAAGCACAATCTTCTTAGTGTTGGTCAGTCAGTAGACAAAGGCTATGATCTCCGGTTTAAGAATGGAAAATGCAGAATCTTTACAAGCTTCGGAACTGAAATTGCATCCGGTACTTAGACAAAAGGTAATATCTTTCATCTGGTTGGTTCAAATAAAAGTTATCTATTTGTTCAAGTTGATCAGAGTTGGTTATGGCATAGAAGAATGTGTCATGTAAATTTTGATAACATCATCAAGATAAGCAATACTCAGGCTGTAAGAGATCTTCCAAAATTGATGAAACCTACAAATAGTTTGTGCAAAGAATGTCAGCTAGGTAAACAGAGCAGAGTCTCTTTCAAAAGCAAAGATCAATCCTCTACCAGATTGTTGGAATTAGTACATACTAATCTCTGTGGTCCGACAAGAATCAAGAATCTGCAAGGTGATAGATATTTCATGTTGTTAATTGATGACCATTCCCGGATGATGTGGGTTACCTTCCTAAAAGAAAAATTAGAAGCATTTGAGAAGTTCAAAATCTTCAAAGCTATGGTAGAGAATCAAACCGGATTGAAACTGAAGTGTCTAAGGTCTGATAGAGGTGGTAAATTTACATCTGGTGAGTTCATTGATTTTTGTGAGAAGCAAGGTATAAGGAGACAATTGTCTGCTCCTAGGACTCCACAGCAGAATGGAGTAGTTGAGAGAAAGAACCAGACCATCTAGGAAGCTGCCAGGATAATGATGTTGGAAGCAAATGTTCCTCAGATGTTCTGGAAACAAGCTATCAGTACTGCAGTCTACACTCTAAATCAAGTTCAAATCAGAAACAATACCGGTAAGACCCCCTATGAATTTTGGTTTGGCATCACTCCTACTGTGAAATATTTTAGAGTATTTGGTAGCAAGTGTTATATTAAAAGAGATGAAGATCTAGGAAAGTTTGATGCTAGAATTGATGAAGGAATTTTCTTGGGTTACTCCACTCAAAGCAAAGCATACCGGTGTTACAATAAGAGGTTGAGGAAGATGATAGAAAGCACTAATGTGAAAGTTGATGGAATTGAGAAGCCCTCAAGATTTTATGAGTTTGATGAAGATGACCAAGACGGTGTTCAGGTTCAAGGAACTCAATCCTCTCCGGTAAATCAGGAAGTAGAGATAGGTTTGAATGAGCCTGATCAAGAAGCAGCAATGCAGGATATTCCCAAAATTCCAAGGTATGTAACACTGAACCACTCTGAAGATCAGATCATAGGTGATAGAAGCAAAGGTGTGCAAACTAGAAGGAATGTTGCTCAAAATTAGGATGAATGTTGTCTGATTTCAAAGATTGAACCTAAAATAGTAAATGAAGCCTGCAATGATGAAAACTGGACCAAAGCAATGAAAGATGAATTAATGCAAATTGAGAAAAATCATACTTGGGATCTTGTTCCCAGACCTAGAGACAGGAATGTGATTGGAACCAAATGGGTCTTCCGGAACAAATTAAATGAAGCTGGTGAAGTAATCAGAAACAAAGCTAGATTGGTCTGCAAAGGCTACTCTCAAATAGAAGGAATTGATTTTGAAGAGACCTTTGCTCGAGTGGCAAGAATTGAAGCAGTTAGATTATTTCTTGCATTTGCTGCCTTTAAAAACTTCAAGGTATATCAGATGGATGTCAAGTCTGCCTTCCTAAATGGTGATCTAGAAGAAGAAGTTTACATTGAACAACCGGATGGATTTCAATTGTCTAACAATGATGATATGGTCTGCAAGTTGAAGAAAGCATTGTATGGATTAAAACAAGCCCCAAGAGCATGGTATGAAATGTTGGATAAACATCTTGTGCAGATTGGATTCAGCAAAGGTACTGCTGATAGTAACTTATATTTCAAAATTAATCATGAAAACATTTTGATTGTTGAAGTGTTTGTGGATGATATCATTTTTGGAGGAAGAGATAGTATGTGCAAAATTTTTGCAAATCAGATGAAATGTGAGTTTGAAATGTCTATGCTTGGTGAAATGAATTTCTTCTTGGGTCTGCAAATTACTCAAACAAAGAAAGGGATCTTCATTTCTCAGACCAAATATGTGAAAGAATTGTTAAGGAAATTTGGTATGGAAGATTCAAAGCCAATGAACACTCCCATGGCAACCAGATGTAAATTGAGCAAAGATGATGACTCCCCAAAGGCAGATCAGACAAAGTATAGATCAATGATTGGTGGATTGTTATATCTCACTCAGACCAGACTAGATATAATGCAGGTTGTTGGTCTTGTAGCAAGATTCCAGGCTGATCCTAAAGAATCTCATGTTATGGCAATCAAAAGAATTTTTAGATACTTGAAAGGAATAGCTGAGTATGGTCTATGGTACCCTAGAGATCCAGATTTCTCTCTTCATGCTTACACAGATGCAGATTGGGCAGGAGATGTGGATGACCGGAAGAGCACCAGTGGTGGAGCATTCTTTTTGGGGAAGAGATTGGTTTCTTGGCTAAGCAAGAAACAAGATGCAATATCTCTGTCTACAATTGAAGCAGAATACATTGCAGCAGCAGGTAGTTGCACTCAAATCTTATGGATGAAGTAGATGCTAAGAGACATTAAAGTTGAATATGAGGAGCCTATCACAATTTTCTGTGATAATTCAAGTGCAATTAATATTTCCAAGAATCCGGTATTGCACTCTAAGACTAAGCACATATCTATCAAGTTTCACTTTTTGAGAGAACAAGTGAACAAGGAAGAAGTCAGGTTGGAGTATGTTCCCTCCAAGAACCAGATTGCAGATATCTTTACTAAACCTCTTCCCAAGGACTCTTTTGAATATCTCTGAGAGAAGTTAGGGGTTATGGCCCCTCTGGTGATGAACTAGGATGCACTGATGTGCATCAGTCCGGCGGATATCACAATCATATCTTGTGATCCGGATTGATGATGGGGAGCTGCTACTAAGGGGGAGTAGCTGGTATGATTCTGATGTGTTAAAGTTGCAAGTATGAGCCCTTTGCCATTGATGTCAAAGGGGGAGAGAAGACATGTGAAAAACAAGTAGCTAATGATCAAAGGGGGAGCAGTAAATGAGGAGAAGACATGTTGCTGATAGGGGGAGCTGTGACAGAAAGGAGAAGTTCTTGTCTTGATGGTTTTTCACATCATATGATTGCCATCAATGACAAAAGGGGAGATTGTTGCATGTATGAGGTGAACCAGTGTTGTCATTGATCTCAACATACTCATATTGCATTGACAAGAGGGATTCGATGAGCAGTGTGCTGAGGATATTGAGAAAATTAGCCTTAGTCAGGAATAGTGAAGAACAGTGATAAGAAGGTAAATGTATTGTATAGGATGCGAACCAGAGGATGCAGATTAAAGGGTTTGTATATGAGTCTTGAGATGCTTCAGTTAAGATTTCAGAGGTCCGCATGAAGATCTGAAGGAGTTATGGCTGTCAGTGTAGAACCGGTTCTGGCAAGTGTTCTGAGGTGACAGTGGATCACAGAAAGGTCCGGTGAGGTCCGGAACTGTATAATCCCAATCTGCGGATTGGAAGGAGTATTTGGGATATCCTTGTGATGTGTCATCTCAAGTTGTGTATGATTTGGAGGTCTGGAAGTACCTTTTGCATTATGATAGTGGCGACAGACAGTGTTCTTGAAATTCTGGATGAGGAAGAGAAAAGATTCCAGTACGTAGAGAAAGTGCAGATGTACCTGGTCATTCAGGCAGGCTTGTGAAGGTTATTGAATCATGTTGAGGTTATGTTGTTGGTCCGCATTGATAGTAGAGCCTAGAATTGAAGTTATTCTTCCAAATGAAGTTCTTGTTCAGACTAGCCGACCGGATGAGTTGTTCATCCTGCAAATGTTCTTGTGGTGGCCAACCGGATGTGTTATTCATCTTGCGAATATTCTTATGGCTCATTGCCGACTTAGATGATTGTTCCTAAGTCGATGTCTTGTACAAATAAAGGTTTGTGAGTTCATTTGAAGGGAGGATTGGTGTGGATGGGGATGGTGTAGCAAAGAGAAGTGCGGGAAGGCAGAGCAGAGGTTTTGGGCTTAAATGGAACTGATCCGGACATGGTAAAGGTGTCATTCTCCAGTTCAAGACCATGATTCTTATCACTTTGTAGACAATGTGTCTCCTTGTAGGCAGTGTGCCTCTTTGTGAGCAGTGTGCTCGGGCAGTGAGCCCGAATTGGCAAGTGCCATTCTTTTTCTTATTCTTTTAACCAAGAATAATCCTTGGGTTAATCACCCCGTAGTTTTTCCCTTAACCGGGTTTTCCACGTCAAAATCTTGGTGTTCATTGTGTTGATGTTTATCTACTCTTGTGGTTGTGTGTTTTGCTTTCATGGATGATTAATTGATATGCTGTTAACTAACAAGACGAATCAAGTGTTTGAAATAGAAGCAAGTTTGTATACAACTAATTCACCCCCCCCTCTCAGTTGTATGCCCTAGATCCAACAGTATCATCTTATAAAAACTATTGGCATGCCCATTGACCTAATGGGTCCACATGCTAATTTTATTTCTTTTCAATACTAAAAGTATATGCAAAGCATTAAAGATGCAAGCATATCACTAGTAAGTTAATGACTTTGATGAAGTTGAAACCACTTTCAACTTTATTAATAGCTTGTGTATGGTAACTATGGGCCCTCCCTCATAAAATCTAATGGAAGCATTCCTAGTATCCCTTGACATACTAATACTAATGCAGGGTAGGACTATGTTGTGAAAAAGAAAAGGAACAAAGATGATCATTACAGGCAGCTTACTCTCTCGAGTAAGAGAAAAGTTTAATCTCCTAGTTTGAACCATTTCTAGGCAAATCTTCAATGGAAAAGAATTACAAAATCATACAAATTAAGTAGTTTTGTTCTAATTTTTTAACTATAAACCTCCCCCATCAAGTCATTGTTCAGTTCACACCGCACTTTCTCAACTTTGGATACAAAATTTACAAAACACAAGTTCAGCTATTAGCTTAGAATCAAAAGGAAGACAAGAACATCATTAATAAGAAACTATAGATACTTACCTCGAAATGGAGGATCTGTGAAGTAGGTTTGCAATAATAAACCTACCGATTAGGTGATTATAACAAAAAAAATTGATTTGGAATGAGGTGACCAAAACGCAAGATTGATTCATTTTCTCAAGATGCTAGTGTAAATTTGCAATTGTGATTTGGGATGAGGTGACCAAAAAGCAAAAGAAGACTGTCAACACAAGCTTGTAGATGAATAATGAGATTTAAAATGTTAACTCATTACTTGTGCTTTGAGGTCTTTTGTGTTGTCCTCAATTGTAGACAAATTAGCATCAAGGTTATGTGGCAATTGCATTTTACCTACAATGAAATATGCTTTGAACCATTCCATATTGTTAGTAAAGGTAGTTTCCTATGTGGTGTTAGGTCTCAGAAATGCGGGTTGTCAATCCTAAGGGGATGCCAAGCTCTATTTTTAGATTGGCAACGTTTCTGAACTAACTTGATGAAATCAAACTCTAAGGTTAGGTGATTTCCTTCACTTTAGGTCCTACTACACCTAGGTGGGTAAACCTCTGGAAAATTAAAGCAGATTGAACGTGAATGCGTGGACTAACTAAATCTATCTATAATGGCACAAGATGTAGGATAGATGAAATGCTTGCTAACTTGATTTTAGGTTTAATGTCTAATGAGTGATTGGTAAGAATTGTATAAGCAATATCAAGGTAAAAGGTTTTAAGAAAAATAAGACTAGTGCCTTGTTGGGTCAAAGAGTCAGTCTGAAGGACTAGGACTAATGATTTCCTAATGGTAATAATTCTAGTTGTTTGGCATAGTTTTAGTTTATAGCTTGTATAAACGTGCAAGTAAATGACTGACAGACTCTTCTTGATAATCCAACCAAATAAAATCAGATATCTTATAATTCACCAGAAGGTACTTTATCCTTACTTGAAGGAACCAAGTGAAATGAATAGACAAGATTAACAGATAATATTTACTGGAGACAGAATGGCAATCTAATTGTGTGGCCCTACTTAGTAATCCAAGCTTAATACTTCCAGGCTACTGTAATTAAATCAGAAGGGTTTAATTCCTCAAATGGATACCAACCTATTTAATCACACAGATACAGCAAATGTGTATTGACAGATCAAATATATACTTGATATGTTAAATCTGAATATCAAGGAAATGCAGAAATGGAGACAGCCACACAACTGAATAATCTTAACAAACAACTGATACCAAAGCAGAACCACTTAATCAGAGAACTTCAAACTTCTTCTTCAAATAAAATATGCAACATAGTCATTTTGAAACATTGTATATATGATATATCTCAATATATTCTACTGCTGATGCCCTCTCAGCATCGATTGTTTGGACTTATATAGATATTTCTATGAAGAGTCATAACTCTTCAATAAGTCTTTTGGGAACTTTAACAAACATTAACAATTACAACATAATTTAGGCTCTATTTAGCCACAAGTAGACTTTTGCCAAGTAATCCAAGTAATCCTGCTCACGATGAGAATTAGTAAGGTGAACAGCACTTCTGGTAATTATGTCAAGCATAATCATGCTCTCCAATTGTTTGCAAACTTCTTTAGACGCAGAGGCTTTGTCTTTCAGAGCTCCTGTGGCTTTGTGCAATATACTTTGACAATCCATGATCCATTCTTCCTTGCTCTTCACCTCTCCATTGTCTTTAAATATCCTGGGCACTCCTGCATTTGAGGCATCATTTCCTTCCTTGGCATCAGATTTAAGTTTGTCATAGTAATTTTGATGCTGTTTGAGAAATGCTTTTGCATCAGAGATATCTGTACTATCAGCAGTACTTCTATTTTGTATCTCAGTCAATTTTTCTCGTATTCTCTTTTCAAGTCTTTCATGTTCTTGAACTGCTTTATGATTCTCTGAGAAGTTATCCAAAAACTGGTTTAGCCATCGCACCATGTTTGCATACCTGCTCTGCAGTATTGTAACAAATGCATCCATCTGAATTTGGGTTGCCTGATCAGGGGATAACACTTGAATGCCCTGTGAGCTCTCACCTTGAGTTATTCTTTTTGTGGACTGGCCAAAAGTACTTTTAACAGCATCCTTCAAGTAATCATTTTCTTTTGTCAGTCTTTCACAATTCAATTTGTATGCATCCCTTTCTTTGATCAACATTTGAGCTTGTGCTTTATTCAATTTGGCAACATTGATACCAATGTCTGCTGTAATTATGGGGTCAGTTTCCCCTACTTTCAAAGTCATCACGTGGCCAAAAGTTTTTTCAGTATCAATGATGGCCGTCTTCTTGTGGGGAGGGTATAACGCCCATATCATCAGGGAATTTTCATCATTATTATACCTTGTTCCCATATACACTTCATTAACTCCTTCTGGAGTAAGTTTATACTTATCATCTGTGTTATTTAGAAAACTGTCAAAAACCAAAGCAAAATTTAAATCCAGACCAGGAAAAATCATGACCCCTGCATCCTTAAGTAACTGTCTACCCTTGCTAGGTGTCATGTCCTGCATTTCTTTATCTACTGTTTCCTTCAGTGTGTCTAATAGTTATTTTTCATTATCAGCAGAGACATCATCTACTGACTCTCTGATTTCTTTCCCTTTGTATTTATATAAAAATGATTTAAATTCTTTTGATTGAATAAATTTATCATCTGCAATAAAAGAATCATAGGCTGTCTGGCATGGATCCTCATTAGCAGACCCCTCCTCATCATGTAGTACGACAGGAGGCTGATATTGTTGCATTTTCCTTTTGGACATCTCTACCTTTTCATCTGGTGGCTGTCCTTGCCATGTTAGTTCTTCATCCTCAAAGGATACAACCTCAACTGCTGCTAACTATTTTTTCTTTTCATCCAAATCCCTGTTATATTTTTCTACCACCAATTCAACTTCTACTTCTTCTAAATTTCTAATGACATCATCATGTGGATAATGTACGTGCATGTATCCACTGAGATTCTGTTTTCTTCTTGCAGAATCAATAAAACCTTCAGGGTCAAATCCTTTTCTCATCTTAGCAGTCTTCATGTTATAATGCATTAATTTATCCAAAATAAGATTGTAACCTTCTTTAGAAACTACAGTAAAATCTCCAAAACATAAAGTACTGGGCATAAATGATTGTTTGTCATGTGAACTCAAATGCATCACATTTGAACAATGCATTTGTCTGATTATCTCCAGATATGCTAGCCTGTCAGGGACAGTCTTGGGCAATATGAATGGAGCATCTTCAAAACCATAAACTCTGATCATAGTAGCATCCTCAAAACAATACCAGTCTCCCCAATTATGAGTGACAGTAGGGGGGCCACCAAAATCTTTTGGTCTGAGGAATCTTTTTATTTCAGTTGAAATTGAATATTCACAGGGGTGATTGAAATATCTATACAGTACTTTTACACAATGCTCTTCAAATTGAGCATAGCTGGAATGGGCATATCTACTTTCCCAAATTCTGGTCCACAGTTGTACAGGTATCTTTTCCCCTTTCTTATCTGCAGCAATAACTTGAAACTCAGTTGGCCATAACCCTACCTCCTGGCCATAATATAACACCATGTGCATAAGCATTGAGTAATGCTCAAAAGAGCATGCTGGAGCACTGTTTTTTATTGCAGATAGACCAGAGTCCATTCTATTAGCAATATAGGAAGCATAATCAAATTGCCTTGCATTATGACACTGAATGTCAGAGGCTATGACCATCAGGGGAATAGTCATGAACTCAGGAACCTCTGAACCCAGGATTTGGCCTACAGAATAATAGGTATATTGTATATATGGTTCAAATATGGCTACATGAAAGGGAGGGCCATCATTTTCAATTAAGGGCATCACTTCTCCTTCAACCATGGGCCTATGAATAGGTAACCTCCATCCATTGTAAGTTGTGTCCATTCTCCAATACTCCTTATCCAGAACTTCATAAATGATAGGGACAGTGCATAAATCATCTAAATCAAACACCTCACAAATAGCATTTTTTGACAAATGCACAATTGGTTCTCCCTGTGGATTGCAGATGGCTCTCAGGTTTGAATTATAATGTCTGGCAAGTAACTGAAGGAATACATTGGGTACAACCAGTTTTCCTAAATTCATGTGCCATGGGTTTGACACAGGAGCATTCCTAAACCTTCTATTGTAGTGGAATCTGAAAAGTTCATATCCCTGAATTAGGGTCCAGATATCTCCCAGGCGTTTGTGTTTATCCTCTAATTTCTCCACTTCTGCCCTGAGTTGGGCAGACCTTCTGGCCTTGGGAGTTGACCCAGGCAATTGGTCAATTAGGTCCTAGTTCAGTTTTCTTTCTTTTACTTTCTCCTCAGGGGTTTGTTCAGTTTTTTGTTTTTTGGGCTTACTAGTTTCCCCTTGTAACTTTCGGCCTTTTCCCTTCCCCGGAGCTTCCATTTTAAAACTTTGGCAGAGAATTTAAACACAGGTTATACAGTGGTTCGATATATGTACCTGTCGTTTGATGGCTGGAATTTTGAATCCTCTGCTTTCGCCTTAAGAGTTCTTCTGTATTCTCTTCTCGGACGGTTTTTGCAACTATAATGATCATAGAAATTTCGTAGCCGTTTGTATTTAATCATCTGATCAATTCAATGTTCATCGCTGTGAAATGTCACATCACCATAACTCCTCTTATCGGCGTGAATTTTGAAATGTCTGGGCGACCTTAATGTTTTTATGGCACGAACAAATCAATTGGCGTGACCCCTTATTTGTATTCTCGACACTATGAAATGTCGTATCTTCAAGTGGGCGCGACCATCGGCATGACTTCCTTCATCGCCATATGATTTAGATTTCACTTCGATGTAATGAGTCTTACCGATATGATTTGTTTGTCGGGATGATTAATACTATCGGGATAACATAATTATGTTTCCCCGACTCTTGTTGTCCTACCAATAGTCATATTACTTTAGATCGGAATGACTATTTTAATGTCTTGCCGATAGAGCATACCCATCGGAGTGAAACACACTATCGGGATAGCTTTCAAAAGATAACCCGATCCGAATCGTCTCACGGATGGTTCTTTCATATTCTTTATCGGGCAGAGTATGTCAAAGTATCACCGATACCTTTTGATCGCTGTGACTTATGAATCGGCGAGACCTAATTCCCTTGTTCCGATATGTTGAGTCATTCCGACAGATAATAGTATCGCTGTGAGTCTTGCCGAAAGCTCCTTTATCGCCAAGACATTTAGTATCGGAAACCTCCTTGTATCTTATCCCGATAGTATACTTCTTGCCGATGGTCATTTGCTTCATTACCTCTGCAGGATATTCGGTGAGACTCTTGCCGAAATACTTTATCGGTATGATATATACCGTCGGGGCAATTTTTAAAAGGTTATCCGATAGTTGTCTGTCATACCGATCGGTATGACCACTCGCTTTTCTTGCCGATGTAAAGTCATCGGTATCACTTATTCCATCGGCGATTTCTTATAAATCTCTTTCCGATCTTTATTCTCATGCCGATGGTTATTTCCAAATGATCCCTTATGTATCGGTGTAAACAACACAACATTTTGCCGATGGATTGGCCTTGATATAATTTAACACTGCTCATCCACAGACACCTTGTGAAAGATTTTTATTATGATTTTGGGATATTTTAGGATTATGTTCACACATGATGGAGTGAGAAAACAGTAAAATTTTAAAATTTCTACTGTCCTAACATGTGGAATGGAGATTAATGCCTCCATTGGTCTCAGTTTGGGCTATGATATAGCTCTCTTCTAAGTATGAAGAGAATCTTGGAGGTAGCTTGGGACAAATTGATTCCACTTGATTAAAAAATGAATGTTCCTCCCAAAATTCTTGAGAATGACCAACCTTTACTGTGGAACTTATCTTATGGTTTTGATTATTAGTTTCATTTGATGGAACTTCGCTAATCTTTTCTCTATATAAGTTTGAAAATTTGGTATGAGGAAGACATGGTTTGGTATAACATCTTTTTTCTTTCAATTTTTATAAAAGAGTATAATTCACTCGAAGTTAGTACCCGGCCTGAGGTTTGTGTTTGGTGAGAGGCTAGGAAGCAGAGGATTCATCCCATTGTATCATGCTTCTCAAAATTTCTTCTTTAGCTTGAGGAAATTTGTTTGCTTGCAACGTATTGTTCTAGAGAAATGAATATTCAACAACTCCGTAATTCTATAAAAAAGAATTGTTCAGGGATGAGATGGATGACGAAAGTAAGGAAAAGGATGTAAAAAGAAGAAATGAGTCCTAAAATTGAACATTTATTATAGAGAGCAAGTCATGGGTGTGAAGTGCAGTGTCAAACTCAGTGCAAATTTTGATTTCTCAAAACCATGAAGGAAATGACAAATTCATCGAAACTTAATACAACACATCAATTTCCTCTCAAGATCGAGTAGTTGAACCAGCATAATTTATAGAAATAGTTTTTTTTAGAATGTATCAAATAAGATATGTCAGCGACTATGAAATCAAATCAAAGATTTTGTTTTATTCTATTTTATAATTATATTATTGAAAGAATTATCAATCGATATTTTCCATATGTTATAACTATAGATTTATTAAAAAACTAAAAGTCTAGGTCACAATCATATATTCATTATCCAATAAGTTTTTTTTGTTTTTTCTCATTTATAAGCCAAGATCTATTTCATGGTAGTCTTTTTAATCTGGACCATCAATCTATATATTTCATCTAGAACTCCTTACAAACAATACGTCAAAATGAAATTAAAACTAAATCCAACTATACTCCAAAAGAAGTCCCCTCGTCCAATCTAGTGAACTCAATGTTTATGGGACCATCTATCACTTGATTTAATCGACTATGAAGAAATCCTTTAGTCGATTTATTCGGTCCTATATCGACAACATTGTCTACCCCCACCAACTGGTATAACATATAATCCAATATTAGAATATGCTTTCGTGTCATCATCGCTCTCCACCATTTGTCGTCGATTTAAGCTTGGTTGAGATACCGATGTCCACAACTACGGAGATTACAAATCAATTCTCCATAAAATATTCACAAATTCCGAGCCAGTTTCGATTAGCAAACAGCTAGCCACTGTAGATTCCTATTACCCGTCTGGGAAGCATCACCAATCTGTCCATAGCCTGCTATTGTCCGCCATTGTTTAATATTTTCTCCCCTCTTAGCCGGCATTGTTTATCCATAATCGATTCCTCTTGAGAAAGATTGCATATAATGCATTGTGTTCTTCCCCGTTGAAGAATACTGTTTGTGATACGAGATGGATAACAGAGTTTTGTTAATTCTCGTCCTTAATATGTCTCTGCTAATTGCAGGAAGCGGGTCATTTAATAGGCACCAGCAGATGATAAATTTGACAGGGTTTGAGGCGGCCTTAGAAGGGAGCGGGAATCAGACGATCTTTAGGAATATCACAATGGAGAAATGCAGTGAATTCTGCTCAAAAGACTGTTCTTGCGTTGCAGCCTTTTACAGCAGAAATTGGAGCTCGTGCCGGTATGTGACAGAGGTCTCGGGGTCGAGTCTCGTGAAGTCGGAGGACAGAAGCGTTGTGGTGTTCTTGAAGATCGGATCGGAAAGGGGTTTCGTAGATGGCGTAAATAAAAAGTGGTGGAGTTCTGTTTTGTTTGTGACAGCCCTGTGCTTGTTCATCGTAGCGGGTGTTGCGTGCTTCGTTGTGGTTTTTCTCTTCGGGACAAGACACGGCAGGCGCTGGAGGTCGACGGATCGAAACACGGCAAGGGAAAATGCAGGGGACAATGTTCTGAAGATCATTGGGGACAATTTTGTGAGGGCGTTCTCGCTCAAGGAATTAGTAGAAGCAACCAGCGATTTCAGCATGGTTCTAGGCAAGGGCGGCTTCGGGAATGTTTACCTGGGAAAGCTTTCCGACCAGTCGGAAATAGCAGTGAAAAAAATGGAGTCTTGGGGTCAAGGAGACCATGAATTCTGCACTGAAGTTTCGATTATAGGGCTTCTGTATCACTGCAATCTGCTGCAACTAAGGGGTTTCTGTGCCGAGCACAATCAGAGGATGCTGGTCTATGAATACATGCCCAATGGATCTCTGGATGAATGGCTGCTTGGGAACAAGAAAGGTCGCAAGCTCGAATCCCAGCGGGAGCCTCTTCCTTGGTCGACGAGAATGAAGATTATAATGGGGATTGCACGCGGCCTCGCTTATCTTCACCATGAGTGCAGGAGGCCGATTGTGCATCTGGACATTAAGCCTGAGAATGTTCTTCTGGACAAGGATTTTTTTCCCAAACTCTCCGATTTCGGATTCTCCAAAGTGATGAACACAGATTCCATGGCCTACTCCAATGCCAGGGGAACGCCTGGTTATATGGCGCCAGAGTGGCTGCTGGAGTCCACCGTCAGCAGCAAGAGTGACGTGTACAGCTTTGGGATGCTTTTATTGGAGATTGTTGGAGGAAGGAGGAACCATGACCCCTCAAAGGAGGGTCAGGAGGATGTGTATTATCCCTCCTGGGCTATAGCCAAGATGGAGGAGGGCAACACCAGGGATGTTATTGATGAAAGGATCAGAGATGTTGAAGGCACTGTTGTTGCCCAGGCAGATATGCTGCTCAAAGTGGGCTTGTCTTGTATACAGAAGAGTGTGGATTCCAGGCCTGCAATGGGCCATGTCCTAAATATGTTGGAGGGCCTCCTCCCTCCTCCCTCCTCCCATAGCTTGACATCAGTGTATGTCTATCCCTGGGTGGAAAAGAGGAAGGGGCAGACTAGGTCATTAAGGTCCACACTTATGACCATAAACAGAGCCAATTTTGAGAGCCTGCCTAACTCCTTCCTGGCTAGTCCCATCTCGTCTCAAGATAGATGGTAATATCAGCATGGGCCTTATCACAGGTATTCTATGACTCCTAATTTATCAGATGCTTAGCGGCGTGTTTGGTTGTCCCGTGGTCCTATAGGCTGTTTAGCCTCATGGAAGTTATTAAAAACCTTCATTCATTCATACTAAAGTTGATGTCAACGGGTTACAAGAGAGGGATCAATCCTAAGGTTGCTTGACTAGAGCATCTGTGAATGTAAGTTGAGGGTTTGAAACTCATGTGGTATAGACTTAGATCTTTCATATAACTCTGTGATTATGTTAAAAAAAAAATAGTTATTGGACAGCCTTGTTACAAAGTCATTTTATTATTGTAATGCAGAAAATTGCATACCTATGTCCTTTCTTTCATGTTTTGAGTCATCAAATTAGTTATAAAATAACCTCGTTAAAATTGTATGGCACTACTCTCATTCCTGTTGTCTTCATTATTTGTCTTTTGACATTGTAATTCTAAAGGTAATCTAATCTTTGATAGCTACTAGCTCATCTAACTAATCCCTAGATCGAGGCTACTAATAGTTTGTGCATCCATCACTTTGTCTTCCTTGTCCTACCATCACACACCATTGTGTCGATACTACAAGTGGTCCATTCAATCACTACTCTTATGTGCAGGTTTACACACTCTTTTATCTCCATCTTGCATTAGACTTCTCTTGCATGCAATCGGCACTATTGTGCCCATTTGTTGTATTGACATTTTGACCTTGCTCATGTTCAAAACTTTAGGCCTTCTATTCATAAATTTTGTCTATGTTATGGTTCAAGAAGTCAATTGATCCTTTCTTGAACTTTGTCTCGTCATGCTATGTAAATGCCCTCAAAATTTATATATCAAGGCGAGTCAGGGTCATAAGTCATCCTAGAAAGAACATGATTTTCAAGTTGGAGAACTTAAACAATCTACAGTTTCTAAGTGTTTATAGAATTGCAAAGTTTAAGTGTAGCTTTACAAATACATGTGTTTTTGTTTGTCATCTTACGAGTTTGTAGATATAAAAAGAGTTGAAATCACAAAGTTCTTAGTAGCTATGCACATATGATGTTGACTAATGTTGTGCATACCATCCTTAAGTCTACAAAATATAAGACATGGTGATCAATATGCTTTAGTGTGTGGACTAACATTGCATATGCACAAACCTCATAAACCTACCAAATGTTGTTTTGGCCCTACACCCCTCATGTTTGCATATTTATAAAGTAGCACACCTTTATTTTCTTATTTGTTTGCATCTCTATAAGTGCCTTAAATTCCTTAAACTTAGAGAAAACTTTAGATTTATAATAAAAATATATATATCGAAATGTACCTAGAACAATCATCAATAAAAGTGACATAATATTGAGATTTAGCCATAGAACCCACATTCACTAGACCAAACACATCTAAATGAATCTAATAATCCCTTAGCTTTATAACTTCTAGAAGAAAAAGATGCTCTATTTTGTTTTCCAAACACACAATGTTCATAGAAGTCAAAGTATTCATTAGAGTAAACAAAGAAATCATCAACCATCTTTCTATTCATAAGGGTCCTAAGACCTTTTTCACCAATGTGCCCCAAACATTGATGCCACAACATACATGCATTTTTAGAATTGCTAGTCACATTGGTAAAGTTACAAAATGTGGAGATATTAAGCCTAAATAAAGTCCCACACCAAGATTCTCTACCTATCATCGGATTTCTTCTCACCAACTTACAACCAGACTTTCAAATGTCACATGAACTCCAGAATAATTCAACTTGGATACAAAAAATAAGTTTCTCGCAAGTCCTAGAATATGCAAAACATTATTGAGGGTTTGCACCCTCCCATCATTGAAACACAATTGTATCTTTCTTTTACCAATAATTCAATGTGTACTGTTGTCACCAAGGGAAACTTGTTCTCCATCATAAGCTATGTATGATAAGAACCACTTTTTGTGGGGAGTCATTAGGTAGGACCAACCTGATTCAATGGGCTAAGCACCATCACTAATAGTGTTAGCAAAAATAAATAATGTAACATTATCACAATCGTCAAAAGATTTTTTTGTGGAGGAAACATCATAGAAATCAATATGCTTTAGTGTGTGTGGACTTACATTACATATGCACTAACCTCATAAACCTACCAAATTTTGTTTTGGCCCTACACCCCTCATGTTCGCATATTTATAAAATAGCACACCTTTATTTTCTTATTTGTTTGCATCTCTATAAATGCCTTAAATTCCTTAAACTTAGAGAAAACTTTAGATTTATAATGAAGAAAATATACCCATGTGTATCTAGAACAATCATGAATAAAAGTGACATAATACTAAGATTTAGCCATAGAACAAACATCCACTAGACCAAACACATCTAAATGAATGATTTCTAATAATCCCTTGGCTTTATAACTTCTAGAAGGAAAAGATGCTCTATTTTGTTTTCCAAACACATAATGTTCATAAAAGTCAAAGTGCTCATTAGAGTAAGTAGAAAAACCATCAACCATCTTTTTATGAATTTATTTTTCACCAATGTGGCCCAAACATTGATGCTACAACATACATCTAGTTAAAAAATGTGGAGGCATCAAACCTAAATAAAGTGTCACACCAAGATCTAACTACCATTGGATTTCTTCTCACCAACTTGCAACCAAACTTGTCAAATGTCACATGCACTCCATAATCATTCAACTTGGATACAAAAAGTAATTTTCTTGCAAGTCCTAAAATATGCAAAATATTATTGAGGGTGTTCACTCCCCCATCATTGAAACACAACTATATCTTTCCCTTACCAATAATTCAATGTGTATTGTTGTCACCAAGAAAACTTGTTCTCCATCATAAGCTATGTATGATGAGAACCACTCCTTGTGAGGAGTCATTAGGTAGGAGAAACTCAAGTCAATGAGCTAAGTGCATCATCACTAATAGTGTTAGCAAAAATAAATAATGCATCATTATCACAATCATCAAAAGATTTTTCCATAGAGGAATCATCATAGGATTTGTTTTTGTTTTTGCATTCCTTCTTCACTTGCCCTCTCTTCCCATAGTTCCAACACTGTACTCTTCTTAGTGTTTTTTACCATCCTTTTGACTTGGACTTATCTTTCAATTTATTTTGATCCCCTTTAGACCCACCTTTGTCCTTGGGCCTTCCTCAAACATGCAGAGCATCCTTCAAGCCCATGCCCATGGGTTTACTTCTTGTTTCCTCTAAAATTAAGGTAGAAATAAGACCATCCATCTTTGGCTCTGTAGTACTATCACTCATAGGAATAATTAAATTTTCCCAAGATTTGGAGAAAGAACAAAGCAGAAAGATACAATTATCTTCTTCCTCAAGCTTAACATCTACTAAAGCTAGCTAATTCAAAATAAAGTTAAAAGCATTTAAATAAATGTTCTACAATAGAATCACCATCATTCATTTTCAAAGAATATAAACATCTTTTAAGATACAATTTATTAGTTAGACTTTTGGTTTGGTAAATATTGCCTATCCTCTTCCATGGTGCAAATGTGATGGTCTCCTTTGAGACATTCAAGAGGACAGAATCTACAAGACATGACTGAATGGTTCCTCATTCCTTCTTGTCCAACCTTTTCCAATCTTTGTCAAAAATCTCATCAAGATTTCCTTTCTTTGCAACAAATTCCACTAATCCCTCTCTTCCAAAAAATCCTCCATCTTTAGCTTTCATAACTCATACATAGTGCCATTGAACTTGTTAATATTTGAATGGGAGGTAGAGGCCATGGTTCAATCACTCACAAATGTTCAAAACCAGTCAAGTCAAAAGTTCCCACTAAAGCCAAAAACCCACAATACTTCAAGAAATACATTCCTTTCTCAACAAAACAAATGCTCTGATACCAAATGTTGTAAAATAGGCTAAACTACTACAAATGTAAGCTTCTCAAAAGAGTATGCAATTTCAAAATTTGTTTATACAATCATTTTTTTAACTACCAAGAGAATTTGTGGAAATATAAATCAATGAACCATAAGATTTGACACATAACACCAAATGTATGTGGAGAAACCCTTTCAAGAAAAAATCCACCACCAAAGACAGCACAATTCTATATTAATCTTTCAATCAAGAGTACATAGTCAACACACATCTCCCTTTGATCTAATACAAACCTCTATATAATGCATACAATATATAGAGAAGATTTGAGAGGAAACCACAAGTGGATTCTTGAAACCATAACACCTAAAAACCATGGTATGGAAAAAACCCAACATCCCCATGTGACTCATTGTTGTCCTCAATTGTTGTCCTTGGAAAATTTTAAAATTTTCTATTTTGGTTCTATGTTTAATGTATTTGTTCACATTGTCACAACTTAGTTCCTCCTCCTTTGCATTTATATTTGTTGAAACCGACAAATAAGACTTTATGGTCTTTTATATGATAAATCAAGGACAACTTGTGAAGTTTCAATCCTCCAATTGTATATAAGAAGCAAATCTTATCAGAATCCAACATCAAATATGCATTGCAATCTCAAGAAGCTTGGAGAAGAAAAGGATATTGTGGCTCCATACAGGACCAAAAGAGCTTGTCATTGTAGGGGTTTCATAGCAATCTTTAATCAAGTTTCAAAAGTATTCAACTTTCCTTTAGTAAGTGTTACACCACTTTAGTGGCCAAAGAAGATGCTACCATTGAAATGGTTGTTGAGGGACCACTTGACATTGAAAAGTCTATAAAGAGATATCCATCCAATCCAATCAATAATGAAAAAGATGCTCTAATTTCTTGTCCTCCCATACCTTCAAAGGTTGGCTGTCATTATAGTTGAGAAAGTTAGAATCAAGAGATAAAATCACTGAAACCTGTGGGAATTAGGTAAGCACCATATGATCAAGTTACATGTGGATTTGGATGAAAGATGAATGGGCCCAGGTTGTAGATCATGGGAGTATTTCTCCACAAAAGCTAAATAGTTTTGACCTAATGACATTCTTTTAAAGTTTCTATGAGTTGTGCACGAGACAAAATCCATGAGTATTAAGAGAATATAACAGAGCACAGGTCAAAATGCATGGGGGTATTTAAGTCATAGTGAATATTGAGAAATCAAACAGATTCCACAGACATGTTCATATTCAAACTTAAAGAAAGTAATCTATATGGAAAATTAAGCTTATCCAATGTATATAATCCAAATTTAAGATTTACTTGCTTCAGTTTTGACATGTGGAATATCCCAAGAGACATGTCTGCAAGCTCCGGTTTAGGCATATGAATCAACTTGCATAAAGCCAAATTTCACAAACTTCACTTGCCTCTTCTTAGTTCATGCCAGCACAATAAGATCACTTCTTGATAGATATGTATGCATAATGGATGGGATTTTTGTCAAATGTTATGGATGAGATTCCTTTGGTGGCATGCACACAAAAGGTGAAAGCATAAAAATGGTGTGCAAGTATTTTCATTGAAAGTTAGAGAGTGCTACAAACAGACGAGTTGTCGAAAGTCTTTGTTTTCGACAGTTTGTTTATTTCACAAACCTTTTAAGACTCTCGAAAATCACTTTATGAAAAGGTTAGCAAGTTTTTAAAAATGACACCCTGAAATTCACATTTGGGGTGAAAAGTTACAAAGTTTGTCGAAGTCTCAAATTACCGAAACGTGCTCTGTTCGACATATTTTTTTAGTTTGCTAACCTACAAGAATCCCGAAATATTCTTTTTGGTAGATTATAAAGTTTGCGAACTCCATATATCGCCAAAACGTTTCTCTTTTTCAGAAAATTTCATAGTTTGCCTAACCTATACTTTGCCAAAACGTGTTTTTTTCGTCCGAAATATCAAGGATTTTGAAAGCTCCTCACACTTAGCAAATGGAGCTCCTTCGATCATGCCATAGCACCATATTTTTGTTGGGAAGGTTCCTGAATCTCTCAAGAGAATGCAATCGATTGGTGTTTCCTGGCATCTTCCCTCGGCATGTCAAGATGGGAGTTTTTGTGAAATTTCCTTAGATCTACAGAGATTTTTGATGAAACACAGATAAACGGGGATGCATCAAATCGACTTCATTGTTCATTAATTCTATCACATGCAAATTTATATGTATATAACGGCTGAGCAGAAGAGAAATCCCAGAGGGACAGGCGTAGAAAACAAAGCAAACTGTTGTTTGCTATAGTTTGCATGAAAATCAACTAACTGTGGTTTCTTAGTTAGATTAGCACGGAGACAGGAGAAATTGACACTAACAAACCCCCCTCCCCCCTACCCTCCCCCCTAAAATCTGACTAAGGAGACAAAAGCCAATATAGCCAACAAATATGGGTCCTGGCATCAAGGCCATTTTAGGTACCCATGTACATATAAAATTCCCCCAAAAATATAGAGAGAATCTAAGAAAAGAATATATGAATCCCCCCATAATGAAAGAGCTCCCGTGCCAATGATGAATCCCTGAAGACAGAATATGATCCACTACCTACAAACAACATTTCTCCCCTTAGGAAGAAAAGGATCCACTGTTGATTGGAGAAGCCAATCCAAAAAGATGGGTGATACTGGAATCCAAATCTAGATGATGTGTGCCTCTAAAAACTGCTCACATGTCCACATGTTGGAAAGTGATGATGGTGATCCAAGATCCTATGAAGACTGATATAGAGCAAGCTGCAAAGGCGATGAAGATGGTGGGCCAACAACGGTGATGTGGTTGTCAACAAAGAGGAGAGATAACTCCTCAAATGTGTCCTCCAAATCTGAAATGTGAGTCTCCACAAACAATGAACCAATGTTCAACAAATACGAATCCCAATCAAGAAGACAAGAATAATCCCATTGCTCAAGAATGTTGGAAGTACATAATGAAGGTGGATCAACTATCTCTAACAAAGAATCAAGAACCTCTGAAGCAACTGCAACCTCATCTGAAGTCTCAAAAATGTCCAAAGGATCACTAGCATGGTTTTTCTTCTCTGAAGAATAAAGAGGCACATCAGAGTTGTAAAGAGAAGCATCGAGAGATGGTGGAAGATCATGGTCTCCATATGAGTCTCGAATGTAGGTCCAAAGAGCATAAGGGCACTCAAGATGGATAAGAGACTCCAAAAAGTCATCATCTAGATGCTCAAAAATAACTCTAAAGACTCTAGCCCTATAGCCTTTCCAAATGTTATACTCACAACGTGTGTCGGGAATAGGAACATCATTATAGAGATACGGCAATAGATTGTGCTCACTAAGATGAGTGAGGATGTATTCACTCCACTGCCTATAGTTCCCTTTCTCCAAAGAAAAACCCATTATAGCTATAAATTCTTAAAAAAACACAAAGATAGTACCTTCCATATGTAGAAACCTCCAAAATAGATGATGGCAATTGTGTCAACCAACAACAATCTGCAAGAAACCTCCAAAATAGATGATGGCAATTGTGTCAACCAACAGCCATTTTAGGTACCCATGTACATATAAAATTCCCCCACAAATATAGAGAGAATATAAGAAAAGAATATATGAATCCCCCATAATGAAAGAGCTCCCGTGCCAATGATGAATCCCTGAAGACAGAACATGATCCACTACCTACAAACAACATTTCTCCCCTTAGGAAGAAAAGGATCCACTGGTGATTGGAGAAGCCAATCCAAAAAGATGGGTGATACTGGAATCCAAATCCAGATGATGTGTGTCTCTGAAAACTACTCACATGTCCACATGTTGGAAAGCAATGATGGCAATCCAAGATCCTATGAAGACTGATATAGAGCAAGCTGCAAAGGCGATGAAGATGGTGGGCCAACAGCGGTGATGTGGCTGTCAATAAAGAGGAGAGATAACTCCTCAAGTGTGTCCTCCAAATCTGAAATGTGAGTCTCCACAAACAATGAACCAATGTTCAACAAATACGAATCCCAATCAAGAAGACAAGAATAATCCCATTGCTCAGGAATGTTGGAAGTACATAATGAAGGTGGATCAACTATCTCTGACAAAGAATCAAGAACCTCTAAAGCAACTGCAACCTCATCTGAAGTCTCAAAAATGTCCAAAGGATCACTAGCATGGTTTTTCTTCTCTGAAGAATAAAGAGGCACATCAAAGTTGTAAAGAGAAGCATTGAGAGATGGTGGAGGATCATGGTCTCCATATGAGTCTCGAATGTAGGTCCAAAGAGCATAAGGGAACTCAAGATGGATAAGAGACTCCAAAAAGTCATCATCTAAATGCTCAAAAATAACTCTAAAGACTCTAGCCCTATAGCCTTTCCAAATGATATACTCACAACGTGTGTCGGGAATAGGAACATCATTATAGAGATACGGCAATAGATTGTGCTCACTAAGATGAGTGAGGATGTATTCACTCCACTACCTATAGTTCCCTTTCTCCAAAGAAAAACCCATTATAGCTATAAATTCTTAAAAAAACACAAAGATAGTACCTTCCATATGTAGAAACCTCCAAAATAGATGATGACAATTGTGTCAACCAACAACAATCTACAAGAAACCTCCAAAATAGATGATGGCAATTGTGTCAACCAACACCAATCTGCAAAAAATTTGAGTCACCAAACAAGCACTCCTCTCTACACTCGAGCCTCTATAAGTTCTTCAGAAGCATTTTAGAAGTGCTCGATATATAGAGCCTTAAGATTACTTCTGCAGGGTAAATGTGGGATTTAAGATCCAAAGAAATGCCCCAAAAAGCCATGAATGGGCCCACCCAAGTAAACCCTAGGAAATATTAGGTTGAAAAACTTTAGTAATACTAAAGTCTTCGTAGAGGATCTGCCAAATCTAGGGGCTATGAGTAGCGCTCAAGGCTCTCTGAATTGACTCTATACCTCACTTTACATGTGCCAGAGATATTGTATGGGGTAGTGAACATGTAGTCCAAGCTCTTTGAAATGGATCGCCAAAGCACTGGAATGAACCTACACCTTCACTTAAATACAACCCTTTGTCTGTTGCGTCCAACAAGAGATGGCTTCTTTGCTGGGCATGGCTGGGTGGCGATGCTGGCTTCATTATTGGGGGACATTCACCCTTTCTTCCTTTGCTGCGTCATGCTGTGGCGATGACCTTTCTCAAAATCATGTAGAATTCCACAACATAGACATCATAGAAGAGGAAAAAAAATTACAATGAAATGCTTCACCTTACGGCCTGCAAAAAATCCCTATCCTGCTTTGATACCATGTGAAATTTCCTTAGATCTACAAAGATTTTTGATCAAGCACAGATAAATGGGAGATGCATCAAATTGACTTCATTGTTCATTAATTCTATCATTTATGCAAATTTACATATATATAACAGCTGAGCAGAAGAGAAATCCCGGAGGGACAGGTGTAGAAAACAAAGCAAACTGTTGTTTGCTATAGTTTGCATGAAAATCAACTAACTATGGTTTCTTAGTTAGCTTAGCACGGAGACGGGAGAAATTGACGCTAATAGTTTTGGCGCATGTTTAGTTTTCTATCACAATATAATGAAAGTATGGTCTCTTTTTGCTAGAGATTTCAGTTTCAAATGCTCCAGTAGAGATAACAAAATCACTAAACCGCACCCCTATTGCACGGAGGATTTCAAAGAAACATCATTCCATCATTGTAGGAAGTGCACAAAATGCATTTGTTGAAAAGGCTTTGAAACGTTCAAGCAAGTGTAATTGACCTGTGTAGAGCCAGATGCCACAACAATTGCCAACATCCTCCTACCTATGCACTAAACTGGGAGCTGTCAAATAGGGTATGGGCATCCATCAAAACATAAGAGAAAGGGAATATTTTTGTCAGATGTTATAGTTACAAACACTTTGGTACACATGAATGCAAAGTGAGGAAATATAGACAAAGCAAATGTGAGCTATTAGATAGAATACCTCAAAGGGGTGTCTTTAAATGGAACGCAATGATCGTAGGATATATGCAAAATGGATTTGTTGGACAGGCCATTGAAAGACAAAGAATTGCACAAAAATAAATGAACTCGTTGATATTGCTCGTTGCATAGCTAATGCACAAATCAATGATGGATGAGTATTGAAGTATTTGGTTTGTTGCTTAGAAGGATCTCCAGGATGTTCTTCAACAAAGTAAGGCCAAATCTCTTGCAGTAGACACTTTTGGGAAGTGTATAGAAAATTTGTTTCATGAGAAGTATTTGTGTGTATGTGAACTGGTGGAATTAGAAGAGGAGAAGCTAGAAACATCTGGCAACATTTTGGATGATGAAAGTTCGATGGAGGATGATGTGGTTCAAAATTTTACAAAGATAGATTTTCATTAGATGATATAGAAGCCTATAAGTCGAGGGGCCTTTGGATGAGTGTTTTTGGTTTGAAAAAAAGGGCCATAGGGGATCTCTTTGCCATAAAGATTCTCAGAAAAATAGAAATAATTCATAAGAATGCAATGGAAAGTATTTTAACTGAGCATGACATTTTCAATATCTATTTGGAATCCCTTTGTGGTCTGCCATTTCTATACGTTCACATGTCAAGAAAGCTTGTATTTTGTAATGGAGCACTTGAATAGGCCCAGCCGTAAACAGCCGGTGCGTTCTAAACGACCGGCTGTACGGCTGGGCGGTCGACTGCACCAGTCGACCAACTCTATGTACTGTTTCGATAGCTTTCTTTGACCTCAACCAGTCGACGGCCTATCGTACCTAACGTTGACCAGCCGGTCGCTTACAACGCACCAGTTGGTTAATGTTAACCCTTGAATAGAGGAGAGCTTTATTCGTTGCTGAGAAATTTAAGCTGCCTATAGAAGAAAATGGAATGCACTTATATAGCTTAAATTGTTCTAGCTCTGAAGTACCTACAATGATTACACATTGTGAAGAGAGATCTGAAGCTGTATAACTTGTTGATTTCCCTTGATGGGTATATCAAGTTGATAGATTTTGGACCGTAAAAAGTTACTCTTATAAATAGCATTGATGACTTATCTGGATCGGTAGTGAGTGGTACAATTCTTCTAGGTCAAGATGAATAATAATACTCTTACAGAGTAGTCTCACCAAAGAGAAATGCATTAGAATCATTCAGCTGTTGTAAATTCTTGATGACATGGCAATAGAGATCCTCCTAGGAATTTGGCAGCCCAACCGTAAATAGCCGGTGTGTTGTAAACGACTGGTTGTACGGCTTTTCCAACGTGGCTCTTAGTCGGCTCCAACTAGATTTCAACCAAACTCAACTGCCTTCAACCATTGCTGCCGTACTACCCATTGACTGGTTTTCGACCATTACTATAGGTCCGTACAAGTTTCAACCAACCGGTCATTTACAACGTACTGGCTGGTTAAGGTTAACCAATTTGGCATGTTGAAGCTACAAATTGGTGATCTATTGGAGTCATTGTTTTTGAATTGCTCATAGGGATTTCACCTTTTAATGCAGAATATCCTCAGACTATATTTGATAACATTTTGAATTGGAAAATACCTTAGCCAAATGTCCCTAAGGAGATGCCATATGAAGCATAAAACATGATTGATAAGCTACTTACAAAAGATCCAAACCGAAGACTTGGAGCTAAAGAGACCTAATTTAAGTGCAAGAACTAGTTGTTGATGAGACCATTTAGATTTTGAGAAGACACAACTTGACAAAGCATTAACATCACATTATTTTGGTTCAAAAGAGGCAATGGTCTAGTTAGACATGAGTAAGTTCATGGAGAGGCATACTGTGGCAAGATTGATTACTCCAACCCTAGGATACATTAGTTACACTAAAGGAGGACAACTTACTAAACCTGTTAGGATTTGTTTCAAGACTTACATAAAAGAAAGTTCCAATGTTAGAACCTGTTAGAATTTGTTTCAAGACTTACATAAAAGAATGTTCCAATGTTCATGTTGATATTGACATTGCCAGATGTCTATTGGAGTGATACAAGAAGTCGACAATTGCAGTTGAGAAACAAATTGATTCCATATCCTATGTGAATTTTATTTTAGAGGAATAGGATTTAATGACTGTAGCTTATGAATTAATACATATAGGTCCTATAGTATACTGTGACAATTAGTTGCCAATCAATCTCAAGCTAAGCATACCTTTTTATTATAAAGTTCATTTTAATAATGTTTTAACTCATTTTATGAGTTAAATGTTGTGTGCACAAGAAGGTGAAAAGTTTTATTTATTATAACCGATTTTCAAGAAGCAGTTATGCTCTAGTAGGAGGAAAATCTATAAATATGTAATCTGAATAGGTATAAAGGACTTTTATCTTTTTCAGCCTCTGAACAAGAGAGCTTTGTAAAGGGGTGCAATTGGAGACTTTGTGCTTCTATTAAATTGAATATAAAGAATTCTTGTTCTTATGTATTCAATTTCTTCATGATGCTGGTTATTCTTATATCTAATCAATTTCTTTAAATGTTTATAACCCCTTTTGCTTGCTCTGGCATATAGGTGATTTGCAGACTTTGTGCTGCTAATTTTAGTTATATGTGTTTTTCTCTTCTTTCTTTCCTTCAAGAGATTTATGTTGTGTTTCTTATGTTCACAGTTTGCTTTCTTCTCCCTTTTCTCTTGTTTTCTTTTTCTTACCTTTTGGTAGTTTCTAGTCAAAGTACGTAAAAATTTATAAAATCCCATCATACGAGGGAGCTGCCCCTCTCAAACGCAGAGGAGAATCGTTGACCTCACAACAATTTCTCCATTTGTTGGTGGATTTTTTTACTTCCTATTGGGTAAGCATAGTATTGTTTGCAAAGATAAAAAATGTTTACCAACAGTTTTTGGCGACTCTATTGGGGAAACAATCGAAGTGTAGGTGCTTTTATTTCCTTAGAAATCTAAAGTTACCTCCCCTAGAGTCGAGGTTGGTGACTCTATATGAAAGATGAACCCTGAATAATGGATTTGTATCAAGAAATTCAAAGGTGTAATTTGCAGTTGATTGAATCGGTAACTAATAGTGACAATGATGATGAGGAAAATTATACCTCTTGTACCTACTACTCAACAAAATCAAACTCTTGACGACCCTAAGCAAATTTAGTTTTTGAAAAACTTCTACAATGGCATGCAAATTACTTCTAACAAGGTACATCCTTCTTTGCTTCAGATATTGCAAAAGATAGAATGAAGGGATGGGAAGGAGACTTGTTTTGTTGCTGGTAACCATGAACCCTTACCAGAGAAATGTCAAACATTCAAAGACACTCTTGTTCCTCGGGTGGAATTCAATGCTGAAATGTATTAAATTTGAATAATGAAGACAATAATAAAGAGGAGAAATTTTTTCTTGTAGATGAACATGTGTTTGACGAAATGCCTTACATTCAAAGGGTTGAAAGAGGTTCATCAGAACATGCATAGACCAAAGAAAATGAATTTTTTACACCTACTTGTGAGAACACATGTCAAAAGGCAAGGTCAAAAAGAAGAAGTGATCAAGGTAGAAATATTATATCATGTTATGGAAAATATCATCCACATTGTGAAGAAATTTTCCCAAATAACACTATCGAAGCACATTCAATTTGTAATAGGGATGGAGGAATCTTATATCAAATTAAAAATAAAGAACATGAAGATAAGAAACCAAATGTTCTCTTGACATGCATGCAACATGAGCAAGAGGAGAATGATGAAGAAAAAGTGTTGCAAGAACTCTCTCATGATGTTTTCATCCCAGATTGGTGTCTCAATGTTTTTGATGATGATTTTCTTTGTGGAGAAGATGCTATTATTCATCCATCACCGATCATTAAGGAGGAAAGCCCTGTCGATGAAATTAGAGGTATGAATTCATCTCTTTCTTCTCCTCTATAGTCATTGAATGTTTAATTTTCTAAGTTTGTTGTTTAAAATGAGGATCTTTTTGTGGGAAACGATCATATACCTTTTAGAGAACTCAACCATGAGATAACTTTGCAACTTAAACTAGTAGAAGTTTTGGATCATCATTTTATCTATTAGGGAAGAAACCTCTCTAACTAAAGTTGAACCTGCACAAGGAGGGGTTTAAATTGGGCTTTTCCCTAAAACTCTTCAATTTAAAAATCCTATAATGTTGTCATCTCAATGTTCTAGTCTTCTGAATGTTGATTTATCAAATGGAATACAAAAGCTGGATAATAGTGTTGAAAAATGTAGTCTGAATGATGCTTATGACAATAACAGAGGAGATAAAAGTTTTGATTTTATAAAGGGTATAGTTGGGGTTGTAAATAATCAAGCGATTGATAAGAAGCTATATGTTCCATCCTCTTTTTCTTCATCATCTTCAAGGTATGTTGAACAAATGTCTTTTGATTCATCACATTCTGATCAGATTACAGAAGATGGATTTGAAAAAACTAGATTATTAAAAGAAAAACAAATACAAAACACACATTTGGATGAAGTCCAATTGAGTTTGTAGCCTTAGGATTTCTTGACTCAAAGTCAGTGCGTGGGAATTTCCAATAATAACTTTCTTTACATTAATGAAGTTATTCGTTCTTCTTCATCAACCATGGGAAATACAATCTCAATCAATGTAACTCATGAATAATATTTGTCACTTTTGCATTCTATTGTGTCATCATCAAATATTGAGACCTCTCTGTTAACTGCCACGAACAAGGAAGAAGTTACTTTCACAAATGATGATCATATGCTTCTAGGAATTGATGTTCATAATGCAGAGTTACAACATATATCAACTAGTGATTCTTTTTATGGTGAAGGTATCCTCTCCATACCTCTTATAGGTATAGATGAAAACATTTCTATAGGGGTCTCTTTACTTCATGGGAACTACACAAAAGATCTTCTAATCAAGGCTTGATTTTCTATGATCTGAATAATCTAAAGTTTTAGATAGGAGATATTGGTATGCTTAGGATGATACAGGAGGACATAGCCAACACTGCATAGGACCATGCCAATATGATTCAAGAGAACTCAAAAGTCTATGTTGAGAAATGGTTGTTTGGTCCATTATTCAAAGAATTCTCGCATCTTATATATTTCAATTTTGACAGCCTATTGAGATCACAAGAGCTACATGGGTGTGCATCTCTTTTCCACATAGGTTCATACTTTTCCAGCCTATTAATAGGTTTGCACAATCATTTTGAAACAATTTGAGGTAGGGTTGTCCTACCATGTACATATGTTAAGTAGGCTTTTTTTATGTGTCTTCTCTTTAGTTTTTGTTGTGTGTTCCATTTTTGGCTTCTTTCTAGTGTCTCTTTTCCCCCATCATGTAGTGTTAGTTTTAGTGACTCTATAGCCCAACGGATAGGCACTTGTCTTTACCTGAGATTCTAGAGTTCTCTTCTTTTTGTTAGAAATGATTCAGGTAAACAACTATAGATGGAAAACTGATTACAAATGTAATATAGATATTTAACTGTGTAGAACCAAAATGGAGATGGTATGAAACAACACAAAGAAATAACGAAACAGAAGATCAAACACATAACATATAGTATTTACGTGGAGAAACTCTTTTGAGAAAAAACTCCACACAAGAAGAGATGCATCAGTTTGTATTAACTTTAATAGAGTTTACAATACAACACTAACAATCTCCTCTTAGGTCTTCAATCCTGCAGTGCCTATAATAATCTCCCACAATTGTAATACAATATCCTCTTAAAAGAGTGTTGCCTTCTAGGGAAAAAAAACCCTAACATAACCTCCACCATCAAATCTGTGACTTAATGATGAGCGGTCCAGATTGACTACAAAATTACAATATTTTACAAGGCAATTTTCTAAAAAAATTCACTTTGGGGGCATTGCCCTTGAACCCCTACCAGGGGGTGGTGACAGTAGTGGGGAGACAAGCCCCCTGTACCTCCTATCAAGTACAAGGATCCAAAGTGCAACTGAAACAATATCACTACTAGGTGAATGATTCATCCCTTATGAATGATTTACAAACAATATTAGGAGTAATTAAATACATAGGATTTACAAGGTTGATGGCACCTTAATCCTAACACTTTTTGCTAGGGAATGCAGCCCCCAATCAGAGCCAATTGTTTTCCTCAATTGTTAACCTTGGAAAATTTTAAAATTTTCTACTTTGGTTCTATGTTTAATGTATTTGTTCTCATTGTCACAACTGAGTCCTCCTCCTTTGCATTTATATTTGTTGAAACTATCAAATAAGACTATATGGTCTTTTATATGATAAATCAACAATAACTTGTGAAGTTGCAATCCTCCAATTGTATATAAGAAGTAGATCTGCTCAGAATCCAACATCAAATATGTAGATTGCAATCTCAGGAAGCTTGGAGAAGAAAAGAATATTGTAGCTCCATATAGGGCCAATAGAGCTTGTTGTTGTAGGGGTTTCCATAGCAATCTTTAATCAAGTTTCAAAAGTATTCAACTTTCCTTTAGTAAGTGTTACGACATCTTTAGCGGCCGAAGAAGATGCTACTATTCAAATGGTTGTTGAGGGACCACTCAACATTGAAAAGTCTATAAAGATATATCCAACCAATCTAATCAATAATGAAAAAGATGCTCTAATTTCTTGTCCTCCCATAACTTCAGAGGTTGGCCATCATTATAACCAGGAAAGTTAAAATCAAAAGATGAAATCACTAAAACCTGTGGGAATTAGGCGAGCACCATATGATCAAATTATACGTGGGTTTGAGGGAAAGATGAAAGGGGCCAGGTTGTGGATCATTAGAGTATTTCTCCACGAGGAGCTAAGTAGTTTCGACATAATGACATTCTTTTAAAGTTTCTATGAGTTGTGCAAGTGACAAAAATCCATGTCAAGAATATTAAGATAATATAACATAGCAAGAATGACACAAGTCAAAATACATGGGGGTATTTAAGTCATTCTGAATACTGACAAATAAAACAGATACCTTAGACATGTTCATTTTCAGACTTAAAGCAAGTAATCTGCATGGAAAATTAAGCTTATCCAATGTATAAAATCCAAATTTAAGATTTACTTGCTTCATTTTTGACATGTGGAATATCCCAAGAGACATGTCTGCAGGTCGCGGTTTAGGCATATGAATTGACTTGCATATAGCCTAATTTCACAAACTTCACTTGCCTCTTCTCAGTTTACGCCAGCACAATAAGATCAATTCTTGATAAATATGTATGCATAATGGATAGGATTTTTGTCAGATGTTATGGATGAGAATTCTTTGGCGGCATGCATGCAAAATGTGAAAGCATAAAAACGGTGCACAAGTATTTTTATTGAAAGAGAGAGTGCTACAAACTGTCAAATTGCCGGAAGTCTTTGCTTTCGACAGTTTGTTTAGTTCACAAACCTTTTAATACTCGAAAATCACTTTATGAAAAGGTTAGCAAGTTTTTAAAAATGTCGACACCCTGAAATTCACATTTGGGGTGAAAAGTTACGAAGTTATAAAGTTTGTCGAAGTCTAGAATTGTCGAAACGTGCTCTTTTCGACATTTTTTTTTAGTTTGCTAACCTACAAGAAGCCCGAAATGTTTTTTTGGTGGATTATACAGTTCGCAAACTCCATATATCGCCGAAACGTTTCTCTTTTTCAGAAAATTTCATAGTTTTCCAAACCTATACTTTGTCGAAATGTGCTTTTTTCGTCTGTAATATCAAGGGTTTTGAAAACTCCCGACACTTAGCAAATGGATGTCCTTCGATCATGCCATAGCACCATAGTTTTGTTGGGAAGGTTCCTGAAATTCTCAACAGAATGCGATAGATTGGTGTTTCCTGGCATCTTCCCTCAGCATGTCAAGATGGGAGTTTTGGTGCATGTTTAGTTTTCTATCACAATATAATGAAAGTAGGGTCTCTTTTTGCCAGAGATTTCAGTTTTAAATGCTCTAGTATACATAACAAAATCACTAAGCCGCACCCCTGTTGCACGGAGGATTTCAAAGAAACATCATCCCATCATTGTAGGAAAGTGCACAAAATGCATTTGTTGAAAAGGCTTTGAAACGTTCAAGCAAATGTAATCGGCCTGTGTAGAGCCAGATGCCAAAACAATTGCCAGCATCCTCCTGCCTACGCACTAAACTGGGATCTTTCAAATAGGGGATGGGCATCCATCAAAACATAAGAGAAAAGGAAGATTTCTGTCAGATGTTATAGTTACAAATGCTCTGGTACACATGAATGCAAAGTGAGGAAATATAGACAAAGCAAACGTGAGCTATTAGACAGAATACCTCAAAGGGATGTCTTTAAATGGAATGCAGTGATCGCAGGAGATATACAAAATGGATTTGTCGGATAGGCTGTTGAAAGACAAAGAATTGCACAAAAATAAATGAACTCGTTGATATTGCTTGTTGCATAGCTAATGCACAAATCAATGATGGATGAGTATTGAAGTATTTTGGTTCTTGTTTAGAAGGATCTCCGGGATGTTCTTCAACAAAGTAAGGCTGAATCTCTTGCAGTAGACAGCTTTGGGAAGCGTATAGAAAATTCGCTGCATAAGAAGTATTTACATGTCTGTGAACTGGTGGAATTAGAAGAGGAGAAACTAGAAACATCTGGCAGCATTTTGGATGAAGAAAGTCCAATGGAGGATGATGTGGTTCAAAATTTTCCAGAGACAGATTTTCAATAGATGATTTTGAAGCCTATAAGTCGAGGAGCCTTTGGATGAGTGTTTTTGGTTTGAAAAAAAAAGGGCCACAGGGGACCTCTGTTCCATAAATATTCTCAAAAAAATAAACATGATTCGTAAGAATGTAATGGAAAGTATTTTACCTGAGCATGACATTTTCAATATCTATTCGGAATCCTTTTGTGGTTTGCCATTTCTATTCGTTCACATGTCAAGAAATCTTGTATCTTGTAATGGAGTACTTAAATAGAGGAGACCTTTATTCGTTGCTGAGAAATTTAAGCTACCTAGAGAAGAAAATGGCATGCATTTATATAGCTGAAATTGTTCTAGCTCTAAAGTACCTGCACTGATTGCACATTGTGAAGAGAGATCTGAAGCTGTATAACTTGTCGATTGCCCCTGACGGGTATATCAAGTTGATATATTTTGGATCGTATATAAATAGCATTGATGACTTATCTGGACCGGCAGTGAGTGGTACAATGCTTCTAGGTCAAGATAAACAATAATACTCTATTACGGAGCAGTCTCACCAAAGAGAAATGCATCAGAATCATTCAGCTGTTGTAAATTCCTGATGACTTGGCACCAGAGATCCTCCTAGGAATTGGGCATGCTGAAGCTGCAGATTGGTGGTCTATTGGAGTCATTCTTTTTGAATTGCTCATAGGGATTTCACCTATTAATGCAGAATATCCTCAGACTATAATTGATAACATTTTGAATCGGAAAATACCTTAGCCAAATGTCCCTAAGGAGATGTCATATGAATCATAAAACTTGATTGATAAGCTACTTACCTAAGATCCAAACCAAAGACTTGGAGCTACAGAGACACAATTTAAGTGCAAGAACTAGTTGTTGATGAGGCCATATAGATTTTGAGAAGTCACAACTTGACATTTAGCATTAGCATCATATTATTTTGGTTCAAAAGATGCAATGATTTGGTTAGACATGAGTAAGTTCATGGAGAGGCATACCAAGATTAATTACTTCAACCCCAAGATACATTAGTTACACTAAAGGAGGACACCTTACTGAACCTGTTAGAACCTGCTTCAAGACTTACATAAAAGAAAGTTCCAATGTTTGTGCTGATTTTGACATTGCTAGATGTCTATTGAAGTGATATGGGAAATCGACAATTGTAGTTGAGAAACAAATTGATTCCATATCTTATGCAAGTTTTATTTCAGAGGAAGAAGATTTAATGACTAGAGATTATAAATTAATACCTACAAGTCATGTAGTATACTATTATAGTCATTTGCCAGTCAATCTCAAACTAAGCATACCTTTTTATTATAAAGTTCATTTTAATAATGTTTTAACTCTTTTTATGAGTTAAATGTTGTCTGCACAAGAAGGTGAAAATGTTTATTTATTATAACTGATTTTCAAGAAGCGGCTATGCTTTAGTAGGAGGAAAAATCTATAAATATGTAATCTGAATAGAAAGAAAGGACTTTTATCCTTTTTAACCTCTAAACAAGAGAGCTTTGTGAAGGAGTGCAAATGAAGACTTTGTGCTTCTGTTAATTTAAATATGAAGAATTGTTGTTCTTATGCCATCAATTTCTTCCTGATGTTGGTTAATCTTATGTCTAATCAATTTCTTTAAATGTTTACAACCCTTTTGTTTGCTCTGGCATACAAGTGATTCAGAGACTTTGTGTTCCTAATTTTAGTTAAATGTGTTTTTCTCTTCTTTCTTTCTTTCAAGAGATTTATGTGTGTTTCTTATGTTCACAGCTTGATTTCTTCTACCTCTTCTCTTGTTTTCTTTTTCTTACCTTTTGGTACTTTTTGGTTAAAAGTACTAAAAAATTTATAAAACACCATCATACGAGGGAGTTTCCCCTCTCAAACAAAGAGAAGAATCGTTGATCTCATCACGATTTCTCCATTTGTTGGTGCATTTTGTTGCTGCCTATTGGGCAAGTATGGTATTTTTTGCAGCAACAAAAACTATTTACATCTGGTAGGCACCATCAATGCATCCTTGAATAGAAAATATAACTCCCAAGCATCTTTGACCTCATTCCATCTGGTAGGCACCATTCCCAAGGCTACTTATCCAAAATGAGACCACTACCTCAAGTGGACCCCATTAGTCATAAGCAAGATTCTCCGCTCCCTCCTCTAGCACAAAGGAAACAAGAAATTGGTGTTAATAAGCTTTAATCAATTTGTAACAAAGTTCTACTATCATGCTACACTTCCTTCATGAATACCATTACAACTAATATTTGTAATTTACAAAGAGATTGTTAAAGTTTAGGTGCCATCTACCTTGTAAATCCTATGCCATTTTACATGGTTCCAACATCTTTGGAAAGTATCTCTAGGAGCTTAGGGTGTTATAAGAAATTAAATTGTAATATTTAATCCCACCTATTGTTTGTAATGCATTCCTAAGGAAGGAGAGGTCCATTGGTAGTGGTAAAGATGACTTATGGAGACAAAATTAATTAATTAAAGTTCCACCTACAAGTGGAGCACTTGGGAAAGAGTGGATGACTCTAGAGTTCTAAACTTGTGTCTTTTGGCATTTCCCAAGTTGGGTGCTTGGGAGAGTGAGGAGAAAGACTTTTGGGATGCATTTGTGATGACCTTTCACATTTTAGGAGGCAATCCAAAGGTTGGGGGTGTTGGAAATGAGAAGAGGCATTTTGGCTTCTATTGTGTTTCAATAACTCTATAAATTGGTGCCTTAGATAGTGGTAAAAGGCAAGGAAGAGAGAGAAATAGAATAAATAGTTGAAGAGGTTGCAGGAACCAGATAGAAAGTTGGATGTGTTGAGATTATTCATAGGTACACAGGTGATACCCGATTGGAGGCAAAGACAAGAATGGAAGTATGATTATATTGTAATCTGTTAGTGCAGGTTTTTATTTCATTTTCCTAAAGTTTTTTCTACACTTTTATTAAGTTTTCTTAGGTTACTAAAGGGATTTTCATTAGGTGAGTGAGTAGTTTGAGGTGTCACCATCCTATAAGGTAGTTACATTTTCTATGTTTAGTCTATATAGTGGTTACTCTCTATCGAATGGTTTTGCCACCTCCACCCTCTCCCTGGTCTATATAAACTCACTATCTACCTTGTATTTCATAATCTTTTTCGTATAGCTTCTCTTTGTGAGCTCATAATGCAATCTTGTCATTTTTACATTTTGCATATCTCTTAGAATCTTTGAATTATATTTTGTTTATTCATTTACAGTTTTCATAACTTAAAATCCCTTTTAAAAAGTTATTGGCTTATGCATCTATTTCAAATTTCTAACATGGTATCCAAGCTTTTGTTTTGAGAGTTTTGGGCTCTAGAATTCTTGATTGAAAGATTAGAGTTTGCTTTTGTAATATTTTGTAAAATCTTGTATGCTCTTCTCTTACATTTTTGAACGATCTAGAAAATCAAAAAGGATTTATGAAGATTTTATAACCTATATATTTTGCATATTTGTTCTATGAAATTTAGGTAATTGCAACTCTTTTGGTTATACTAGGAGTGTTTTCAACTATTACAATGCATTCGAGAGGCTCAAGAAAGTCAGCATTGACTTTCATTTCACTAGTTTTGAGGACAATATGGCACAGTTGCAAATGAAGGTTTGAAGCTTAGATCTGACAAAAAAAAAATATTTGAGGTATTTTCAAGTCAAAAAGACCTCACCATTAAGTTCAGAAGGCCCAAAAACCTCTATTTTCATAAAAAATTTGACCAATTTGGATGTCAGGTGTTTTTGAGGCAATTTTTTTTTTGCATAAGAGGTCGTATGACTTGTACACAGTCATACATCAAAAACTTTCAAAAAACAAATTATTAAAAAATTAAAATTTTAGCACTAGTGCTTTAAGCACTAAGCATTGGTCTTTTAGCACCTAAGCACTAAGGGCTTATAGCCCTGGTTAGCACCTACAAGCCCCTTAAATTGCCCACCAATTGTGAAGACCACCAGTGGCTAAACATAAACCACCAACCGTCAACACTAAAACTATAGGTTTTAAAAGGATCAAGTCAGAGCACTAATTACAAGGATGCCAATTTATGATAAGTGGAGTCTAATAATAATCTCAGCCTTGAAATGAAATATATTTTTATGTAGACACCTCAAAAGCTATATGTAGTTGATGCCACCAAAATGGATGAAGTCTTTAAATTATTTTACTATAAGGATAATGAGATGATTAAATATATCACTAGCTTATATATATTAAATAATAATATATATAAAATATGCTAAGAGATATCCTTCTCGAGGCACCTAAATTACACTTTTTTCTAGAAATTGATGAAAAATATGCCTCATTTAATATATATAAGCTACTAGCAGTCGGAGCGCAACATGTAAGACATTAATTTAATTAACATTATTATATTTATATTATTATTATAATAATATATATATTATTATATTATATATAATAATATATATAATATAATATAATTATATATTATACTATAAATTATATATTAATAATATTATTAAATTAAAAGAGTGAACAAATTGGAGCAAAAATGTGTGAAGGGAGCCTGGGTGGGAGATTGGATTGCAGAAACATGGTTTTGGAGGCATGCGCGGGTAGGAAGGAGCAAAAACAAGGTGGCAAGCAATAGGACTCTTCCAAGAAGGAGGGAGGGCAAGTGAAGGGCATAGGTAAAGGAAAGAATAAATTTGGAGTCAAGAGTGGTGAAGGCCATGCGGTGGACGCGATCAGGAGAAAAAGATATGCGCTCAGATCTAGCTCAGCTTTGGAACTACAGGAAGCGTCGGTCTCTCTTTCACCTCATTTAGCCTTTAACCCTTTGGGGTCGACACAGGGTACGACGCATGCAAAGAGGTTGGAGCCTCCTTGTTTGGATCTGAAACCCCTAGTGGCGTGCAGAAACAAAGCAAACCCCTTCCATAAGTGCAGATAATATTGTTTGGAATAGATATGATGGGCTAACCCTAGCCCTACCCCTCCCAAGCCTTCATCGATTCCTTCCTCCTCTCCTGTAATAGAGCATGTCCTTCATGATGGAGGAGCTTCTTTCTCTATTAGGCATTCGAATGTGGTTTTCTCTTACGAGCCTTCGGAACTACACATTTTAAATGATTGTGTCAATGAGATTGCAGTTGACACCAGAGAACGCTCTTTGATTTTGAGATTCATGCAAAGACGTTTGTCCTTTGATACAGTCCTTGATTAGGTCAAATCTACCTGGAGTAATCTTACTGCCCCTGTGGTTGGACCTTTAGATTTTGGGTTCTTTTTGTTTACTTTTATCTCTGTTGCAGATTGTAATTTTGTGGTTCAAAATAGTCCATGGTTTTTTGGGCAAACATGGCTCTTCATCACTCCATGGACCCCTTATTTTGACCCAGCTTCTGCCAAGATCACAAATGTTCCTATCTGGATCAGGCTTTATAATATGCCCTGGTAAATGTGAAACATTGATCTTATCAAAAACCTAATCAATCAAGTGGGTTCCTTTGTTAAGCTTGACTCGGAAGAGGTGGTTTCTGTGTACAGGTTCATTAGGGCCTGTGCTATGGTAGACATTTCAAAACCTCTTTCTCATTCTATTCAGATTCATTCTTCTTTTGGTTCTTGCACTCAGTTTTTGAACTTTGAAGGGCTTCCATTTAGATGCTTTCATTGCAACAAATTGGGTCACAAAATTGAGACCTGCACTCTTCAACATTTATCTAGCACTAGGCATGTCTGCCTCAAAAAATAGATGAAGAAGTCTAGAACCTCGGATGATGATTTTATTTGGAGAAGTCATAGCAAATCCATGGAGCCCTAATTTGCCTTAGGGCCTATTACAATTTAGCCTTCAAAGCCTCTCCCTCCAGCACAGCCTACGGAGGTTTCTCCCCCTCCTGTTATTCCCGTTCACACTAATAGGATTGATTTTTCATCTGAGGCCGAGGAGGATGGTTTTGAGTCGAAAGGCACCTTTCCTTTCATGGAGGATCTAGATGATTTGAATCCTGATTATTTTGATCATGACTTTGCGTTGGCCCCACCATGGAAATGTGGGATTACTCAGACTACAAGTAGTAAATCCAAACCAGATTGTGGGGCATTAAGGAAGAAAAAAGGGAGGAAGTCAGAGGCTAAAAAACTACGCATTGAAGGTATGGAAGCTGTTGAGGAGGGTACTCAGTGGACCATGGATGCTCTCCTCTCTCGGAAGATTAATAAATGAGTTTATGTTTGAGTTGTCCTAGGAGCCTTTAATTGTTTGCTTTTTGTAGTTGTCTCTTCTTGTAGTTTTGAGTATCCCTCTCTCTTCCTGGTTGTTTTGATTAGGTTTTTTCCTCTTCATCTAGGTTCTTTTTTTCCTTCTTTCCTCTCTTTTCTACTTTTTGCTTTCTACATGGCAAGATTGGTGTAACTTGAATTTGTTTATGTTTTAATAAAAGGGAGTGGGCCCTACTCCATAGCTTATGGAAATAATAATAATAATAATATTAATATTAATATAATATTAATTATATTAATATATAATTATATATCATATAATATTATTAACCCTAACTATTTTATAATCCTCATTATTAAAAACCCTAATATTTTTAAATCATAATTATATAGTATAACATTATTAAATATGATAATATTATATTTATATTATTATTATTACATTATTATAAACGTTAACCCTCACCATTATTATTTTAATCCCTAATAATAATATATAATATTATTGTTATATATTATAATAATATAAATATAATTATATTATGGGCAGGTATAAAAAGTTGGGGGGCCAAAAATTGGCCAACTTTTTTTCAAAAAAATTAAGCCATAATGTGAGCGCGTTATAACGCACTCGCATTATGGTTTGGTGATGACGAGCCTAAGGCTCAGCAAAACCAAGCCATAACGCGCTCGCGTTATGTTTAACTATATAAAAAAGAGAGCATTTTTCATGTTGATGTTGCACAAGACAAACATGGTTCATATGATGCAAGGTTCATGTTCATGGTGGATGTGGTCTTGTTCATGCAAGGTTTTGTTGTGAATATGATTTTCATGATAAGGTCTATCTTGGAAGGTTGATATGATGTAGGGTTCATGTTCATGGTGGATGTGGTTTTGTTCATGTAATAAGAAGTCAGGGAAGACACAAGCTTTCATAATCATACTTCAATGTCATCATCAAGGAGAGTTATATTTATCAAGGGGAGTCATGAGTTTGATTCAAATGTGAAGTTGTTCATGTCTTAGAACCCTAAGCCTATGATAAGTGTCACACTCTAATGTCTTTCTTCTGATGTCCCTGAGGTCTCTGAAATGTCCTAGATATCTCTTGAAGAAAGTTAGAATGTTTAAGTCTTTCTTATTGATAGTTAGGGTTTGCATATTGGGCATTAAACCCTAAACCCTAATCCCTAAACCCTCAACCCTATACCTTAAACCCTAATCCCTCAACCCTCAACCCTCAACCCTAATCCCTCATCCCTAAACCCTAAATGCTATCCCTATTCCTAAACCCTCAACTCTCAACATTAAACCCTAATCCGTCAACCCTAAACCCTAATCCCTCAACCCTAAACCCTCAACCCTCAACACTATACCTTAAAACATTATCCCTCAACCCTAAACCCTATCCCTAAACCCAACAAAACTGCTTTGCCTTATGTTAGGTTGTTAAACCCATCATTTTTGACACTCTTCTCTTAAAGATATCTAAATTGTAAGAATATGTCAGAAAAATGGCTATGAACTTTTTTGGTAATTTTAGAAATTAGTTTAAAGTATTTTTCTTAATGCCCTTTTTAATTATGCATGTCGACAGTAAATCCTAATTTAGGTTTTCTGTAATGTCTTAGTAAAGAAGGTTAGTAAGAGGACTTGATTGACTACAAAGAACCCAATGGCAGATTTTATGCAATGCTATTAAAAATTGTTTACAATGAATTCTATCCCTGGCACATGGGAACCTATTTGTCTTGAAAAAAAAAAGATGGCATGAAGACCAGGTATACTATCCAAGACTGGTGCTATGGTATATGATTCTCTCTTGGATAATGAAAATAAAGTTTGCAAAACTGTAGTATTTACCATCAACTAGCAAGAGCAAATGTCATCCATTGAAATTAAGAAAGGTCCTTGAAGTGCACCTTAACTCTTTAGATTCATGAGTTGTCCTTGCTTGCATCTCACATCTTGGGCCATATTGTGCCCTATCAATTCTCTGAGTTTCCAGCTCCATCAGTAAAACTTTCTAGCTGAAGTGAGTATTCAAATTATATGGCATGTTTTTCTGGCCCATCTAGGGTTCATTATGCCAATAGGTGTACACACTATGAGAAAAAATTTGTGTCTAGTACATCCACAGTGAGTAATTAACAGTTGAAATCAGAAGGATGATAATTATGAGAAAAGCTTTGAATTGGGATACATCCACAATGGGCAATGAATGGTTGAAATCAGAACCCCTGGTCAACATTAAGTGAACATTTTTTTATTTTAAGATTTTTTTAAAAGATCAGCATACTCTCTCCACCTATTTTCTTGAATTTAAATCGAGGCCATAAAAATGTGCACACATCTGCTCCCAATGTATAACCTAGGTGTAATTAAAACTATCAACTAGGTAAAATAAACAACTTTGGCCATAAAAATCAATCAGTCTTTTAAAAATAGATATTAGTAACTATACATTTTAGATATCAATAACTATACATTTTAGTACCATTTCTTTCTTGATTTTCTATTTTTAATTAACTAATTTTTGTTTGTTTTAGACAAAATATTACAATCCTCATGAAGATCTTTTCTTGTATAATTTTCTCCTTTTATCTTTGGCCTGTCTTTTCCCTCCTAGAAGTTCTTTCAGAAGGATCCTTATTTTATCTTTTGATCTATATGAACTTTAAACATAAATCTATGTTTCTTGTTGTCCACCTGCTCAAAGATGCAAATGTCTCCTTCCTTGATATTATTATGACGTACAAAATAAGCCCACCCCGTACTTAGGGCAGATATATTGTTATGAAACAGACAAATAATCTCCCATTGTTTACTGGCTCTATCCACAAGAACTACTAAACTTTTTTCTCTTGGTAATTGTAGAGGACATTCACCTATTTTTGGCAACTCCTACATTCCCAAACCACTACAAAAACTAAGTTATTTTGACCCAATAAATAGCTGATTACATTGATTTAATACTCTACTATTAAAGCTTAGAATTCACACAAATGCAGATGTTCATATTATAGAAGACTGCATTATATTAGACTATTCTAGAAATCTCTCAAAAAAATGTAATAACAAAACTGCTTTGCCTTATGTTAGCTTACAATTAAACCCATTCTTTTTTGCACTCTTCTCTTCATAAAGTAAGAGTAATAAGAATAGAAGGCAGATAATTTGATCTTACTAGTATGCATGGTCAGTTTACATTCTGTGACTTCATTTTCATTGAATTAAAAGGTTTATCTGATTTGAAAGGTGGGGCAGAGTTCACTGTCATGTGCCTTTCTAGATGATAGGGTCCATAATGTTCAGGGTTCTTCAAAGAAAAGCCTGTAATAGAATTAAGTTTTTGTTATACCAATCCTCCTAGTAAACCTACAATTCAAATGCCTTCTTTGAAAGTTGAAATAAATTAAATTAGACTTACAATTTTGATTTTCTTCCATTGCTTCAACAACATCATTGTTTTCTTCATCAGAAACCAATTCAATCAACAACTTGATGCCCATTGGTTGACTTGAACTGCATCATTTGTTAGAAGAAGGGCATTTTTTATCTGTATCAATGTTGGTATTCATAAGCTGAAGACCATTGATATTTTTCACACACCCTGTTGTTTGAAATATCTTAACCTTAAAATATGACTTGGATATGTACTTGAACACAACAAAATCTCCAATCTCCAGCCCATGATGATTCACAAAATTTTCCCAACCCTGCCTAAATTCCAGTTTATCTATGGTACCCCCTAATTGCACATCCCACTCCTACCCACCTAGGCCTTACAGCACCATATGTTCATCTGTGTTGTCTATAAACTGTGAAACAAATGCATGAGCAATGTGCTACCATAAACACATTACACAATTAGATTTTACAAGTTCGTAACAATGTACATGAAATAAAAGAATGAAAAATAATGTATAGAGTTACCAGTTTTTGTGTAAAGTCTCCAAGCATAACTTTGAAGGAGGCAGGTCCATTAAACCAATTCATTCAACAACTTGCTACCCATTGGTTGACTTGAATTGCATACTCTGTTAGAAGAATGGCGTATTTTATCTGTATCAATGTTGGTATTCATAAGCTGAAGAGCATTGATATTTTTCACACACCCTATTCTTTGAAATATCTTAACCTTAAAATATGACTTGGATATGTACTTGAACACAACAAAATATCCAATCTCCAGCCCATGATGATTCACAAAATTTTCCCAACCCTGCCTAAATTCTAGTTTATTTATGGTACCCCTTAATTGTACATCCCACTCCTACCCACCTGGACCTTGCAACACCGTATGTCTGTGTTGTCTATAAACTATAAAACAAATGCAGGAGGAATGCGCTACCATAAACACATTACACAATTAGATTTTACAAGTTCTTAACAGTGTACAAGAAATAAAAGAATGAAAAATACTGTATAGAGTTACCAATTTTGTGTAAAGTCTCCAAGCATAATATTAAAGGAGATACACCCATTAAACCAATTCATTCAGTAAATTGCTGCCTATTGGTTGACTTGAACTGTATACTCTGTTAGAAGAAGGGCATATTTTATCTGTATCAATGTTGGTATTCATAAGCTGAAGAGCATTTTCACCCACCCTATTCTTTGAAATATCTTAACCTTAAAATATGTCTTGGATATGTACTTGAATACAACAAAATCTCCAATCTCCGGCCCATGATGATTCACAAAATTTTCCCAACCCTACCTAAATTCTAGTTTATTTATGGTACCCCCTAATTGCACATCCCACTTCTACCCACCTGGGCCTTGCAACACCATATGTTCTTCTGTGTTGTCTATAAACTGTGAAACCAATGCAGGAGGAATGCGCTGCCATAAACACATTACACAATTAGATTTTACAAGTTCTTAATAGTGTACAAGAAATAAAAGAATGAAAAATAATGTATAGAGTTACCAGTTTTGTGTAAAATCTCCAAGCATAACTTTGAAGGAGGCACGCCCATTAAACCAATTCATTCAACAACTTGCTGCCCATTGGTTGACTTGAACTACATACTCTGTTAGAAGAAGGGCATCTTTTATCTGTATCAATGTTGGTATTCATAAGCTCAAGAGCATTGATGTTTTTCACACACCCTGTTCTTTGAAATATCTTAACCTTAAAATATGACTTGGATATGTACTTGAACACAGCAAAATCTCCAATCTCTAGCCCATGATGATTCACAAAATTTTCCCAACCCTACCTAAATTCTAGTTTATTTATGGTACCCCTTAATTGTACATCCCTAAACCCTAAACCCTAATCCCTTAACCCTAAACCCTAATCCCTAATCCCTAAACCATAAACCGTAATCCCTAATTATAATTTAAGGTACCCTAATCCCCAGACCCTAAACCCTAATCCCTTATCCCTAAACCATAAACCCTATCCCTAAATCCTCAACCCTCAACACTTAAACCTTAAATCCTAAACCCTATCCCTAAACCCTCAACCCTCAACACTATACCTTAAACCCTAATCCCTCAACCTTAAACTTTCAACCCTAAACCCTATCCCTAATCCCTCTACCCTCAACACTCTACCTTAACCCTAATCCCTCGACCCTCAACCCTAAACGTTATCCCTAAAGCCTCAACCCTAAACCCTAATCCCTCAACCCTTGTCCACCCCTCTCCTCCCCTATCTGCTTCACCTCCATCTCTACCTTCCTCTACCCTCGACACTATACATACATACATACATACATATATGCATACATATATACATACATACATATAAGTATACATACATACATACATACAAGCATACATACATACATGCTTAATAACCTTGAACATAAAACAATCCAAGGGGGACATAACGCGAGCGCATTATAACGCGCTCGCGTTATGTCAAACATGACAAACTTTGAGCAAACTTTTGTGAAAAAGGAAAAAATGCAAAACAAAACATAATGCGAGCATGCTATATCGCACTCGCGTTATATTTTGCTTTGTGAATCCCAAGCCTTAGGCTTGGTATTTGCTTTGGATTTCCAAACCAAAGGCTTGGAGTGCCTTCCCAATGTCCAAAGACGTGTTTTTGCATATTCTACACGATTTCACATAATTTTGTTCGTGCTAACCCTCAAATTTGCACGTGTTTCAAGGTCAAATAAATCAAACACCTAGGTAATGTTAGGCTTTCTCTTAGCTATTTAACGATGTAATTTTTTTCACATTTTGACAATGTTAAGCCTTTCATCTTTAATTTCTTTTGTTTGTGTGTCCATTTTTGGGCAAAAACCAGTGTTTGGTCTTTTTTTCATTGTAAATTAACCGTTCATTGAAATTTTTAAAAAATTACATTTTTAGAAACTAGACTCCATTCTACACATATTAAAAAAAATGATTTTCAATTAGTTTTCAAAATTTATAGGGGTAGCACGGCCAAAATTCTATTTTTCAAGATGTGTCCACTTTGAAAATTAGTAAAAAATCAAATATTCATTAAAAAATTATCAGAAAAATTAGGCATAAACTACATGTTGTTAGCTAATTTCTCACCAAAGCGATTTTAAAAATACCAAAAAAAGTTAACCTTTTGATGGAGCCACAAAACATGCTATGTTATGTTTTTTTGATAGAAACAACACCAATTTATGTGGCTCCCTCTTTTGAACCCCTTAATCTATACCATTTTCAAAAACAATTAGTAGTTTAGAAAGTAGACTTGGAGCACTACGAACATTGTTTTGGTTGCATCTCCAAATTTTGAGTGTAACTATGCTCAATTTCTCATCCAAGGCCAGCATCTCCTGATTTCAAAAAAAATGTGGCCACTTAAGACCCCTTTTTGCCCCCCATCTTCTTGCACTTACCCTTATATATTATATTATATTATATATTAACAATATTATTAATATAATATTAATTATTATAAACCCTAACTATTTTAAATCTCTCATGCTTTCTCCCTCCCTCCCTCTGTCTTTGTCTTTGTCTCTCTCTTCCTCTCTTTTATCTCTCTTTCCCTATCTCTTATCTCTAACTCTATCCCTCTTTCTCTATTCCCCCTAACTATAATTCTATCTGAAACCGTAATTTATCAATAACCCTAACTATATTCTTAGCCCTAACCCTAATTCTAATTAAACCCCTAACCCTAATTCTAACTGTAACACTAATTCTAACCCTAATTCTAATCCCCCTCTTTCTCTATTCCCCCTCTTTGTCTCTCACTACACGTCCCTCCCCACTTCTTGTCCTTCCCCACTTTTGTTAGATTTGAGTTGAATTCACTGGAAATTCTTGAATTTTGTTCCATGTCAAGGCTACACATTAGCTAGTAGATTGTTTAGATTGTTGTGCAGAGGAGTTTCAACAATTGGGAGTTGTGATTCCAAGTTTTGTCTAAATAAAATTGACAAGGCATTTACAAATACTGGTGTTTGTCTGAAAAACAAATTGAAAATTACCCTTTAATTTTTTATTGAGAGTTCACACATGGGAATAATGGATGCCGAGGTGAATTCTAGGTTATAAACCCTAATTATTTTAAATCATAATTATTTTAAACCCTAATTAATTAAACCCTATTTATTTTAAACTCTTACCCTAATGATCATTTTAAACCCTAACCATGCTTATTTTAAACCCTAACCCTAATGATCAGTTTACAACCTAACCCTACTTATTTTAAACCCTAACCATAATTATCATTTTATAACCTCTAACACTAACTAAAATTTCAAAACTTATCTATAACCCTAATTTTTACCCTGATTGTAATCCTATCCCTAATTCTATCCCTAACCCTAATCTTAATTCTAATTGAAAGCCTAATTATAACCCTAACTTTTTTGGTTATTTATTTCCTTGCACATACTTAGCTAACTTTTTTGGTTATATATATTTTCCTTCATTGTAACCCTAATTCTAATCGTAACCCTAACCCTAATTGTAGCCCTAGCCCTAGCCCTAATTCTAACCCTAATCATAATTTTATCCCTAGCCCCAACTATAGTTCCAACTCTAACCCTAACAATTTTTTTGGTTAAAAATATTTACCCTAGTTGTAACCCTAGCTCTAATTCTATCCCTCACCCTAATTCTATCCCTTTAACCCTAACCCTAACCCTAACACTAATTGTAACATTGACCTTAACCCTAACTCTAGTTATAACCCTAAACCTAATTCTAACATTGAACCTATTTTTATCTATAACCCTAATCATATTTTTATCCCTAACCCCAACCGTAATTCCAAGTCTCCCCATTTTTTTGGTTATAAATATTTTCTCTAATTGTAACCCTAATCTTAACCATATGTTTTTTGGTTATATAGATTTGCTTAAATTATCTCTCTCTGCCTCTTTCTCTCCTATCTATATCTCTGTCTTTTGCACTCTCTATATCTCCCATTCTTTCTCCCTTCCTCTCTCTCTCTTTGTCTTTGTCTCTCTCTTCCTTTGTCTTTGTCTCTCTCTTCCTCTCTTTTTATCTCTTTCCCTATCTCTTATCTCTAGCTCTATCTCTCCTTCTCTATTCCCCCTAACTCTAATTCTATCCCTAACCGCAATTTATCAATAACCCTAATTATATCCTTAACCCTAAACCTAATTCTAATTATAACCCTAACCCTAGTTCTAAATGTAGTTACACTAATTCTAATCTCCCTCTTTCTCTATTCCCCCTCTCTCTCTCGCCCCACGTCCCTCCCCACTTTTGTCTCTCCACTTCTTAAATCCCTCCCCACTTCTCTCCACTTTTTGTCCCTTCCCACTCCTGTCTCTCCACTTCTTTGTTCCCCTCTCTCTAACAGTTTAATGTAATCTTGTTCCTCAACCCATTCAAACTCATGGCTATCCTCATAGTGGTATATATATTTTGGTATATATATTTCCTTCACAATCGAAGTTCATTTACATTATCATGTTTTGCTTGTGCACATAACCCTAACCCTAAATGTATTATATGCTAGTAATTCTAGTTAGATTTATATTATATTTTCTCTTTAATAGTGATCATACAAAATAAATAAAATAATAATAATTAACTATCTATAACTCTATATTTTAAATTATAATTATTATAAACCCTAATTATTTTAAATCCTAATTAATTAAACCCTATTTATTTTAAACTCTAACCCTAATGATCATTTTAAACCCTAACCTAATGATCATTTTATAGCCTAACCCTACTTATTTTAAACCCTAACCATAATTATCATTTTATAACCCCTAACCCTAACTAAATTTCCAAACCTTACACATACTTAGCTAACTTTTTTGGTTATATATATTTTTCCTAATTGTATCCCTAACCCTAATTCTTTTTTTTGTATAAACCCTCGTTAGGGACTAGGGACCTATCCAAAAATAAGGCATAGCCCTTAATATTGTCTTAAATCTGTCTTTGAAACAGTCATACAAAAACATATAACCAGGGTGAGAGGGCAAATTACAAGGCCCTCTCCTCATAACCACCTTAAAAACTATCATAAACTGACTTAAAAGATAAACTAAATTGTCATAAGGATTGCTAAATATCATCCTTGCATGTTAGGTCAACTAGATCTACCTCCTCATCACAGGCGCATTTGAAATCTGCTCGGGCTTTCTCCTCCACATGGACTCCCAGCTTCTCATCCATCTGCTCCACAGTCTTTCGTGTCTCCATCAGTCCTAGCATCAAGTCATGGATGTGCCCCAAAATGACTTCATGATTATCCTTAGCTTCCTTAGAAACCTCTGCCAACTCCTCATACACCAGTATAGAAGTCATCATGATGGAAATCAGGGTAGTCAATGTGAGTGATTACACTGCACCAAAGACATTCCATCTTCCCCTTGTAGAGTCTGGGTTTAACAGAAAGTCAGTTATTGCCTCTCTGAGTTTTCCACCATCCTGCCCATCAACCTCTTTGGCCATTGCTAACATCCTGCACATCCATTTTTGAAGCAAAGGGTTCTTTATCTCTGAATCTATAAGGGCCACAAAATTCTCTAATGTTGCATCCCCTGAAAACTTGGACAACTACTTGCACAGGGTGTAAGCCCTCCTCTTCTTTCTGCCAATCATGTTGCTAGCCACCTTCTGCAGAAACTTTCGATGCTGGGGGATATGAACAGGTCCACCTTCCCCTTTCCTTTGTCACTGCTCCCACCACCCATGGCTCCACTCTGCTCTGCAATGCCTTTCATATCTACCAATATCAAAAACTCCTTGGGAATACCAAATGGAAAGAAATTTGTGTTCAAAAGAGACAATTGCCTCCACTTCTGTCACACACCACCCTAAGACATGATAGGCCAACCTGGTCTTAGACACTTTGCACAGTCGACTTCTTGTAAGCTTAAAATGGTGTCAGCTTAATGATCTTGCCCATTATCAGGCAATCCTTACCCTAATTCTAATTATAACCCTAAACCTAATTCTAACATTGACCCTATTTTTATTTATAACCCTAATTCTAACCCTAATCATAATTGTATCCCTAACTTCGACTGTAATTCCAAGTCTAACCCATTTTTTTGGTTATAAATAATTTCCCTAATTGTAACCCTGACTCTAATTCTATCCCTAACCCTAATTCTATCCCTGAGCCTAACCCTAATTGTAATTGTAACCCTAATCTTAACCATATATTTTTTGGTTATATATATTTTCTCTAATTATCTTTCTTTGCCTCTTTCTCTCCTATCTATATCTTTGTCTCTCTTCCTCTCTTTTTATCTCTCTTTCCCTATCTCTTATCTCTAGCTCTATCCCTCTTTCTCTCTATTTTTATCTATAATCCTAATTCTAACCCTAATCATAATTTTATCCCTAACCCCAACCGTAATTCCAAGTCTTCCAATTTTTTTGGTTATAAATATTTTCCCTAATTGCAACCCTAACTCTAATTCTATCCCTAACCCTAATTCTATCCCTAACCCTAATCCTAATTATAATTGCAACCCTAATCTTAACCATATGCTTTTTGGCTATATATATATTTGTCTAGCTCTATCCCTCTTTCTCTATTCCCCCCTAACTCTAATTCTATCCCTAACCATAATTTATCAGTAACCCTAATTATATCCTTAACCCTAAACCTAATTCTAATTATAAACCTAATCATAATTTGGTTATTTATTTCCTTGCACATACATAGCTAACTTTTTTGGTTATATATATTTTCCCTAATTGTAACCCTAATTCTAATCGTTACCCTAACCCGAATTGTAGCCCTAACCCTCACCCTAATTCTAACCCTAATCATAATTTTATCCCTAGCCCCAAATGTAATTCCAACTCTAACCCTAACAATTTTTTTGGTTAAAAATATTTACCCTAGTTGTAACCCTAACTCTAATTCTATCCCTAACCCTAATTCTATCCCTAACCCTAACCCTAATTGTACTTGTAATCCTAACACTAATTATAACATTGACCCTAACCCTAATTCTAATCCTTACCCTAATTCTAATTATAACCCTAAACCTAATTCTAACGTCAAGACCCTATTTTTATATATAACCCCAGTTCTAACCCTAATCATAATTTTATCCCTAATCCCAACTATAATTCCAAGTCTAACCCATTTTTTTGGCCCTCCCCACTTCTGTCTCTCCATTTCTTTGTTCCCCTCTCTCTAACACTTTAATGTAATCTTGTTCCTCAACCTATTCAAACTCATGGCTATCCTCATAGTGGTATATATATGTTGGTATATATATTTCCTTCACAATCCAGTTTCATTTAAATTATCATGTTTTGCTTGTACACATAACCCTAACCCTAAATCTATTATATTCTAGTATTTCTAGTTAGATTTATATTATATTTTCTCTTTAATAGTGATCATACAAAATGAATAAAATAATAATAATTAACTATCTATATTTATTTTTGAATATTTTGTTGAGAATCTATTTTATTATAAATAAAAAATATTTAATTATTCATTTAAAAATGGATAAAGGGAATAAAATCCAATGAGCTCCTCTTGCTTACATTTTACTAAGTATTTGTAATGGTCCCACTTTTTTAGTGCCTTTATGTGGAGCAATTTCTTTGAAAGCTATTTTTATTTGGTCTCACTATTTTTATAAAATACAAATTATTGAAATTTAGATGTTTTTAAATGGTAACTTTTATCTTGCTTCAGGCTCACAAAGATGAATAAAATGACAACATAATAAATATTGATACTGTTACTTCTATTATGAATGAATTTGAATGATAATAGTCTTATAATTTACTTTTTTGAACATGCAATTTATTTATTTATCTTGCACTACCTTAGGAACTCATACATTGCATTGCTGATATGATTTTGCATCATCTTAGTGGTTGCACCTATCAATATATATTTTCAGCCAATAATTATTTTAATAAATAGTAAGATACCATAACAACTATTGACACACACTCATCTACTAAATCCTCTCCCATATATGCTAGAATGCAATTAGAAGATAAAATAAATTTATGAAATAGTTAAGATTGTAAAAGGCTTCCTCATCAAGTGGCAAATGTTGGTGCATATGCTTTTCGTGAAGTTTGTCAAATACTCATGCATGTGTTATTGTGAAGTGTAGGTAATAGAATTTTGTTGGTAGTTTCCATCATGTTGGTGGTTGACTTCCATGTAGCAGATAAAAAAGCCTTAACACTTAGGTAAGTTTAAATATAAACTTATTATCTTTTTGTGAGGAAAGACAAATTATAGATTTATTACGAGTATAATATGAATTTTTAATCGATACAATATTATTAAAAAAATTATGTAGCATGAAAATTTGTTGAAGGTCCCTGAAGTTGTGGAGGTCCTACAACAAAGTTCTTGAAGCTAAGTTAGGGAGAGGTAAATCATCCTCATTAAATTTGAGTTGAATTCACTGGAATTTCTTGAATTATGTTCCATGTGAAGGCTACATATTAGCTAGTAGATTGTTTATATTGTTGTGTAGAGGAGCTTCAACAATTGGGAGTTGTGATTTCAAGTTTAGTCTAAAGAAAATTGACAAGGCATTTACAAATATTGGTGTTCGGAAACTTGTAATTTTTATATACCATGATTTTCGATTAATGAGAATGTCTTGGCATTGATAGATTTATAAGATGAATAAGTACATTTACTAACACTGCCACTATGATAAATGCTTTTCAAAAATATAAATAATAATAATATTGTAATGCTTAAGACAAATAATACATAGATCATAGTTGAATTCACTTGATAGTTGATGCTCAAATATGTGCTCATTATATATACCCACAAAATATAGACAGAATATCTCAAATGTATCACGCTGTGCTTTCCTTGCCCACAAAAATCACCTTGAAACTTTCCATTGCATCATACATATATACCACAGGAATATACATACAAAAATATAGAAAAAGCTAAAGTCACCCTTTACATACACAGGATATATTTACATTAAAATTATATAGAAAACCTCAAAGGCACCCTTGGTGTTCTTATTCCTACTATTTTTTCTCACAAAAATGGCAAGAAGCGCTAGTGAATTTATTTCGATTCAGCTAGAGTTTATCCCTCGACTAACCCAAATTTGTTGCCATAATGTAGTATATTAAATAGTAGTCTCTTCACTTATAAATTTAAATTAAAAATATTTATATTATATATACCCACAAAATATAGACGGAATATCTCAAATGTATCACGGTGTTCTTCCCTTGCCCAAAACAAATCACCTTAAAACTTTCCAGTGCCTCATACATATACCAGAGGAATATACATACGAAAAAATAGAAAAGCTATTTAGTCACCCTTTACATACACAGGGTATATTCGCATAAAAATTATATAGAAATGTTCTTATTCCTACTATTGTTTTCACAGAAATGGCAAGAAGCGCTAGTGAATTTATTTTGATTAGGCTAAAGTTTATTCCTCAACTAAGCCAAATTTGTTTCCATAATGTAGTTAATTAAATAGTAGTCTCTTCACTTATAAATTTAGATTAAAAATATTTAGAAATTCTCCCTATTCAGCTTAGAGATAAGCAACAATTGCCATTCAGTGAAGAAGAGGCTACATATTGGAAGCTTAATGATGTAATTTCTCTAATGGCAGCTAGCCTACTATTATCTTGAGGAGGAAGCATTCTTAGAGGAGAACCAATAATAGCGGGGCCAATATTACCTATATTTGTGCTAGAAGAAGCTAGTATATTCTTCTCATTTGGAATAGTAGGAGCATAAACATGAGGTAAATATTGTTGTTGTCGAACTTACAGTAACTGTTGTTTTCTCTAGTAGAAATCTTGTGGGTATTGAGATTGATGAAAAGTGAATGCATTAGTGCCTTGATAAAGGATGATGTCTGATCTGTTGGTGTAACGGTCATATTTAATGCAATCCAATCCTCGTGTTCTGCATTTTCTCCCACTACTCCCTCTTTTGTATTGACTAATGCATGTTTCTACTCCCACGTTGAGGGTTATTTTAGCATCTTCATAGGTCCATTATGTATTTGGCTATTGTTAGTCTAGGAGTGGTGATAGTTGTAGGAACAACAAAGATATTATTTTAAATAGTGAGATGCTAGTAATATTATTTATGATGAGCTGCAGATATATTGTATGAGAGATTGATTCTGGATTTGAATATAGAGAGCAATCCCCTGCTCAAAGTGGATGTAGCCATTTGGTGAACCACATTAAAAACGTTGCTAGTCTCTTTTTCTTTTTTCTGTGTTTAGTTTATGTATTTGATTTAATCGCTTTTGGTTGTATTGTTTATTCTTCACTCAACAATTGTATCAGAGCTTTGGTGAAGAAGCTTGGCGAAGCAGATCAGTGGTGAAGCTGGTTGGGAATCGTGAAGAATTTCTAGAAGAATGGACGAAGCAGACAAATGGAAAATTGAAAACTTTTCAGGACAGAACTTCAATTTGTGGAAGCTCCAAATTTGTGCTTTGCTAATTCAGAAGGATCTTGCCATTGCATTGCAAGGGAAGTCTAAGAAGCTGAAGATGTTAGATGAATACTAGGATATCTTAGATCATAAAGCAGCTACAACCATCATTCTATCACTATCCAGCAATGTCCTCTTTAATATTTTCACAAAGACAACAACTAAACAGATTTGGGACAAGTTGTGTGATATGTACAAAAGGGCTTTAGCAACGAATCGAGTTTTCTTGTTGAAGAAACCGGTAAACTTGAAAATGAAAGAAGGTACTAACAACATGTTGAATCATTTAAATGAATTTAATATTGTTATTAGTCAATTACTTTCTGTGGATGTCAATCTTGAAGAAGAAATGAGAGCCATGTTACTATTGTGCTCTCTTCCTAATAGCTAGGATAGTGTAATCATGACCATAAGCAATTCAGTATCTGGTAAAAGTAGATCCGAAGAAGGGGAGGACAAGATTTAAAACAAACAATGTTGAGGTATGATGATGTAGCAGCCACTCTTCTCAATGAAGATATGAGAAGAGGGCAAAATAGAACAACTGGTGATGCCTTGACTACTGTAAGTACTAAAAATAGAGGAAGGGGTCAATCTAAAGGCAAAAATAATGATTAAGGAAGATCGAAGTCCAGGAGCAGAAATGGAGAATGTTGGTTTTCTGGCAAGCAAGGTCACGTGAACAATAACGAGGCCAACACAACATACCAAGAAGATGCAGGTGTTCTTATTTTAACTGAAGAAGAAATTCCAACTAATGTTTGGGTGCTTGATTCAGGCTCATCATTTCATGTCACTCCATGCAAGGAATATTTCAAAAATCTACAAATTGGTGACTTCGATAAGGTTTTTCTTGGTAACAATGAATCTTGTGATGTTGTTGGTAAAGGGGATATTTCATTAAAACCTTAAATGGATATACTTTGTTGTTATGTGATGTTAGATATGTTCCCCAGCTCAAACAAAATGTAATCTCGGTTGGACAATTGGGTTCTCAAGGTTGTGAAATTAGTTTTGAATCAAATAGATGCAAGGTTAAAAGGGGGCCTTGGTAATTGCAAGGGGTAGCAAATTAAGCACCCTATATGTCATAGAGAGTCATGATGAAGTGGGAGTTGTCCAGAATCCTACTTTAGATTCGTCATTGTGGACTGCCAAGCAAAGGTCTTTGGATCATTTAGATGCTGATACTGATTCTGTTATTAATAATTTTCTCAGTATGTTTGATAAGGATAGTTTTGGGGATAAGTTAGATGATGGTGAGTAGGTTGATGCCATAGAACTTGGGGCAGATGAAATTAATGGCGATGAGAATGAAAATTTGAAGATGATTGAAGATGAGCCCATTTGTAATGGTGATCAAAGTGAAAGTTTATAGTCAGTTTGTAAAGTTGTTGGTAGCAAAACTTGTGCATATGAAAATATGTCAACCAATATAGAAGATGGAGCAGCTAAATCTAAGAAGACTACCATCGAAGTTAGCGGTGAATTTGGTAGAATTGCTAGAATTGTTGTATCTTTGATTTTATTTTTGTTTATCTGCTATATATTTTTGTGTTTTGTGTTTGGAGGGGCAGATGTGCAGTTTGATACAGGATTTGCTACTGATACGAAAGTGATTTCGACGGATGCTTTGACCAAGATTGTACTTGTTGTTGATGAGGATTGCACCCTTATGCAAAGCTGTGAAACTCTGCAATCCTTCGAAACATGGGGACAAACTCAGGCTGTGGGTGACCTATAATGAGTTTGAAGCTCAAGATTATGGGCTGGTTCCCTTAAAATATTCTATTTGAAACTATGATTTTTTTGATTTGGAAAAAGGTAAGAAGGAACTCTAAGGTAATAAAAATCGTAAGATTTTTGGTGATGCACCTAGTAATGATGGAAAAATTGCAAATTTGATTCACAAAAGATTTCAAAAATCTTACCTACACAATCCAATCTTGGCATAAATATCACAAAAATATTTCTAAGGAAGGCTGGAAGATAAACTCTTTATGAAGGAAAAGGATTTTTCACAACATGAAAGAACTATTTTCAGTAACACAACCTAAGACCTATGATATCACTATGCTTAAAACTTGCAAGTAAGAATGAGACAATAATCTAAAAGGTTTCGCTATTAAAACACATTAAAATTTCATCAAATCATCAATACAAGTAGCATCAATGGAAAGGCAAACACTTGATTTCAATGAAAAACTAAAGGAAAATATTGCAAGAGAGACAAAAATGGAACCTGTAACCTACTGTAATCTCTATAAAATCTGTAATCAATGAGTTATAAAACCTCCTTCTCTCTCAAAGTGTAAAGAGCAAAAAGGCAAGAACTTGAAAAATGAGTTACAAAACTTCTCTTTCAATGTGTAAAAAAAAAAAGAAAGCAAGAACTAGCAAAAACTAAGTTTTGCTTTACAATAAATAGCTTGCTCTCTCCAAGAGGCATAAAAAATAGAACTGCAGCTAGCTGCCTCTAAAAATAATCTCTCAAAAGTGATCCACGAGCAAACCAAGAAATCCCTAAAAATAAGGGTCAAAACTGTCATAAATTGAGCAAAAATAGCTCCAAGTTGATCCTCTCCACATGTTTGACCAAGAAGTTGACCAAAACTCCTCAAATTGCCCTCCAAATTATGCAAAAGTCTCTAAATAACCTCAGTTAACTCAACTCATCTATTTTGCATGATTTTGCATTGCATAATTGATGTGAGTAAAGAATAAAGTAATTAGGTGTTTAACTACTCTATTATTAGTTACATCTTGTACTAATTCTATGATTTTACAACTTGTGAAAAATAATAAAGTAATTTGTAAATTACTTTATTATTTACTTACATTGATTTCAGTTGTATAGTCATGCATGATAGGTGAAAAGAAAACAAACACCTTATCTCTCTAATTACACATGCCTAATTTGCACAATTTGCATGATTTGGCTTTAAATAGGACTTAAGAGAAAGAAAAGATCCCCTTATGCCTCCATGCAAGAAATAATCTCCTAGTTGCATCTCACATGCATCAAGGTAAAAATTAACCCTTATTGCTCCAATAAGGTACCATGCAAAAAATAACATGAAAAAACCCCTTACCTTATATTTGTCCTGTCATATCAACCCTTGACTTGCATGTTTTAGTCATGTAAACTTCCACCTCACATTTCATAATGTATTACCTATTGTATTCATATCATGTTCTTGTGTTTTGACTTTTGATATGTATTTAAAAAATGCATAAGGCATAAGAGGATATTTGACCACACTTTGTCGACCACTTTGTCGACCATCATAGAGATAAAAGTTTCAAGGCATTAAACTTTACCTTTCAATGATTTTGGTTTTTTACTTAAACATTTCAAATGCAAAAGCAATAATGCCTTTAGCCCGCGGCCCACCTGTGACATGATGATTAGGAATTATCAAGAGAAGTCTTGACCTCGTTATTCTAGATAAGGTAATAATTTTTTGTTTTGCCCAGTCAAAAGGAGATAAGAAGAGGTAAAAAACCATCAAACAAAAAGAATGAACCACCCTAAAAGTTGTTTTATTTCTCATTCTTTCATTTGTCTCCACTTTGCTCTGCAATCTCGACTAGCCGCCACTAGGGTTTTGAAAGAAAACAAGCTTTTCTCTCTAGTTTTTCGCCCTCCATCTGGTCAATTATTCATGAATTATATGGCACTTTAATGTGGGAAGGAGGTGAGCATGCATCTTTGAGCTTTGACTGGCATTTTCCTTACTCTTTCTGTAGCTTTTTTCACACTCTGGTTACGACTATGTGTTGAGCATCTGTTAAGCATACTTAATCAATTTTCTTAACAAGTTTTCTCTTGTTTCTGTGTGTTTCTTTATCTTCTCTATAACCTTTGCCTTTGAGAAGCCTCAAATACAAAAAGGAGGCCGCGGCCATGGCTTACTTCGAACAAGAAGAAGAGGTAAGACCCTTGTTTTTGGCCCTGCCCTCCATTTCCTTTTATCCTGTAAATGAGAACTGACAAGGGTTTCAAAATATTGAACTGGGTATTTGATATTTTTTGAGACAAAAGGCCTTCTGTGTCATGGCCATGAAAATACCTTCTTTTTGTGTAGCATTACTTTGACTCTAGACAAAATGTAGCAAGGGTTTCAAAAAAGATTTGAGATGGGTCCTTTGTAATGTATATGGAAGGCTCTTTGTAATTTCATCTTGCAAATTTCAAAACTTCTTGAAGACCTACACCTAACTGCCCTGTGAGCTCTTATTTGCACTTTGTCAGTTTGTTGTGACCATCTTCACTCTACTATTTTACATATCATTGATTATGAGGATGTCAAAGGAATGCCCCCTATTAACTGTCATACTTTTCGTGTTCATGCATTCAAACTCTCTCTTCATTCATGGTTACCATGAGTCCCCTTGAAGCATTGTGGTCTTCTACCCTCTTCCACTATGTGCAGGGTCTGTGATTAACTCCAATCTCCTGCAGTAGATGTACACTTTCCTATCTTATTTTATTATTTAGACTGAGCTGCTAACTATTGAAGTGGATGAAACTTAGGAATGGTCATTCTGGAATAGCATGCTTGCCATGACTGTTTCTGTATGTTCATCTTGATGGCTCATTTGCACTTGCCTCTATTGATTGGCCTACTCCTTAAATTTGAAGGTTGTTTTGTATGAGAACTATATGTATCTGCTATCATGGGGCTCTCTATACATGCCAGTATCTTGATCTATCTTGTTGTTCATGATGTATCCTATCACTGTTTTCTAATTGTTCATTCATGATTGATCACCTTATTAGTAATTTTACACCTTACAGTAAAAAGAGATAAATATTTGTACTGTTCTTATTTTCCAAGGTTAACTCTTGAATAATCTTTCATCTGGATTTCTCCAAATGGTTGTTTTGGCAAGGCTACTTTCTGCATTGTTTGTAGTCATTTGACAGTATTTCACTGTGTTTGATATCTCTCAGGTTGACAAAGATGTTTGATCATTGTCTCTTTCATGAAGTGTATATAGTGATGAAGCATGGTTTGTTGCCACATATAGAAGATATGGCACTCTCATGATGATTTGACCACATAACTCCAACCTATATACTTTACGTTGTATCTATACTTTTTATTACATCAAGAATCTTTGGTGACTGCTCCTATTATCTTGGAATGACTGTCCCTTTAGGGACTGTTTCTTTCAACTTTGATGACTGTCATCACAAGGTCGATGACCTCTTAGCATAACAGTCTATTATAACCTGTGTAAGATTCAAAACAACTTTCTTACTGCTCATTTACTGTCATTCACTCATGGCATATCCTAATTTCTCATGGAACTCCATTACACTTTTTGTACTTCTATGACATCTGAGGTCTGATTTCAGTCATGTATAAAAAGATATGACATCTACATGTTGAAATAACACATGATTTTTCTGAAACAACAAAATCACTTTAATTTAAATTAGAAATAACAAGAAAATACCTTTTATGACTGAAATCAGTTCTCTGATCAATACATTGCACTTGCATGGCACTTAATAAGGATCACTGTTTCTCTTGTAACATGTAATGAAGCCTTTTGAAAATCTGATCTAATTTTGACAGTCTGGTATTAAGTGGGCATAGTTTATAGGAGCAACTTCTCCTTTTCATCTTTATTATGATGACTTCACTCTTTTGCAAGTTAACTTTATGATGCATAATATTATCTTGAATGATACATCATGTCCTTCAATCTGATATCCTTTTCAAATGAATAGAAAAGGGAAACATGATGGGATCAACCCTTATGGGAGCCACATTTCGTCCACATGTTTTAATGTCTTTAAATCAGCAACATTACTTTTCCTATACCTGTATAGTGAACAAACAAGTTAGAATAAAACATACCTTTATGAAGTTGATTGATCTTTCTCATGATGATCTGATTTATTGCACATGTCCGATTTGGTTGCTTCGTATGAAATGCATGATGTTTGCAAGTTGATATGTCTGTTTGATAAAAGTATATGATAATCTTAAACATCCGGAGCTCTACCAGGAGCTTCCCCAAATTTTTTGCAGGTTCACTAACATGACTGGAGCTAAAGATGAAGATATGAAGATCAGTCACCAACAATGGCATCAACCTTCAGACAAAAGGCAATGATGGATATTTAATATTCTCATGTGTTCTTTTCTATTTCCTTTTATCATCAGATCTATTGCTTGCATATGTCTACATTGATCAGTTTAGTCACTCCCATGGCTTGTGTGGGACATATTTAAACACCTCTTTTAAACATGATCAGCTAGTTTACCTTATGCAATTGATTTATGTATGTTTCTGTTTTAATCAATGCATAGGATAGAATAACTAAAATTGAATGTATGTTCCAAATATGATATGAAATGACAGTTCAAATGAATACCTTTCTTTCTTGATAATCAAATTGTCTTATAACCTTGAAAAGATAAAAACAGTTAGATCAACTATCTATCATTGACTGTTTGATTTCTTGACATTGACATTCATTTGTCATGATGGTTTGACAGTCCTAATTGGAGTGTTGGATTATCATGACAACTGATCATTGTTTTCCTCTTGTCAAGACATCAAATATTCACTGATTGCAATAACTTAAAAATTTTCTTTTACTCCTTTTGAAACAACTGCAAATTAGGTCCAACTAAATTAGGTGTGAACAAAATTTAGTAACATTTCTAGTGACCTCTCACGGGTGTTTGCCTACTAAAAAATTTAGAATCAGTAGCATTGCAATTCCATTGGGCACATGAGTCTTCTTCTGCCTCGACCCTTTTGAAAAAATTTCTGCAACTCAAACTGATAGAAAACTACAGTAGCAACAAAAACTAAAACTGAAACTATTTTGGCTTGCTTAAGACAAAGCCAACAAAATGTGCAAAAGCACTTCTTGGAAACGAAAAACTGAACTGAAATTCTAACCTACCCTACACTAATCAGCCAAAGGTGCTGGTCAAACAAATCCATTAACTGTTTGGTTAAAATATCTACCCTTTCTGAACAAGGGACACTAATTCATGTGCTTATGGACAACTGAAATTAGATGAAGCACAAGAAGATACTTAATAAATTTCTGCAATGCTTCATAAAAAATGTAGACAAAGTCACTCACCAGTTGAACCTACTCATGTATACTTCTGTTATGAGGTAAAAAGATGATCTGATTTTGTTGTTCTGAGGATGAATTCTGCCCTATGGGTACAATAGAAATCTGTATCTCCCTTTTAGACTCTTTTTCGTCTAAATCCCTGATGGGACAACCTCTTGCAATGATGTATCTTTTGCCAATACTTCTGATGTCTTGATTTAGATTTGTTGTCATATGATCACTTGCAATTGGAAAAGTTATCTCACATAATTGAAGTGAAAGAATGCTTGCCTATTTGATTTGTTGATCACATACTACTGATTGACATGGCATTAGATCATTACCAATGTTAGAACAAAAATCCTCTATAATACTTGAAAACATATCCTCATTTAACTGATATTCTTGCACTGAAACTATTTGAGTTTCCTCACTTTGCTGCTCATAACTTTCACCCTGCATGATGTCCTGCCATGTCAATTCCTCCTCCATGGTTAATGAATCACCTGCTTCCATTAGGACAGCTAATAACTCATCAAAATTATCAGATTCTTGAAGGCTTCTAGGAACAGCTGATAGAATAGTTGATTCAAGCTCCAAACTCCCAATGTAAGCCAACAAACCGTCAAAAGTACTTGCACCTTCCTGATATTTTGTTATTTTTGCTTGTGGTATGAGCTCTTCATCTGGCTCAACAAAACTAGGTAATTGGTCAAATAAAGAAACTAGTTCTTCCTCCTCACACGGGGCAACCTGTCTTTGTAATTAAAGATTTTGCCCTTCCAATATCTATATTTTGTTTTCATTTATCTTATAAACAACATTAGAAAACTTTTCAAATGAATCAAAATGCAAAGGATTGAGTGTCAAATTTGAACCAGCATCCTCTTCATATGAATTATGCTTATTTTCAGCAGGGGACATAGTAAAAACAACAGCAACCTCTTGCTCCACATCTAATTTTTCTAATTTGGTGGTACAAGGAGGACTAATAGAAACTTCAGCTGCTGGGTTGAAACTTGGAATCTTGATTGGCTTGGGCTCTAAAACCTTTTTCTCTTGTTCAATATTTTGTTGTTCTAATCAGTAATGCTCCATAGTTGCATGCAATAAATTTAGATTCCTAGCTTTCTTCATGATGAGTGGGTTTTCTTGAAAGATAATAGGTCCATCCTTATAAAGGCAAATAGTGATGGGACAATCAGATTCATCTGATAGGGAAACTTGGAGATTTTCTTGAGTTTCTCACTCCTGAAGTGGCTAGTCATGAGGAATAACAGATTCAGATTGTTCCAACATAGGCTCTGTTAATGGTAAAGGGTCTCTAAAGTTTGGGATCTTGACCTTAGGAGGATTAGGAAGCTCACTGTTCTTAAAACTTGGAATTTGATACATACTAACCTCATCCTGAATAGGCTGATCTGGAATGAATGCAGTTATCTGGATCATTTGACTTTGTACTTGTGCAAGCAAAAACTTCATCTTCTCCTCTTTTGCTGCTATCTCCCTCCTAAGACCTTCAAACTGTATCCTCTGTGCCTCCAACTCCTGCTCATGAAGATAGGCTTGATAATCTAGTTCCTCCTACTGTTGCTCATAATATTGCTACCTCTTGAACTCCTCTATCTGTGATGTAGGAGTATCCTTGGTTCAAGAGAAATCTTGCATCAACCAAAAAAAAAACATTTGCATTTCAGTTTGTTTGCATTTCAGTTCTTTCATTTCCCAGTTCAGTTTAGGCAGTTCAGTCAGTAGCAGTTTTTAGCTTTTGGTCTAGTTTTGGCATTTCACATCTTGCGGATTTGGACCTAGCATCTACATTCATTCATCTACATCATATCAAGAATTCATAGCATTTGGATCAGATACCGGAAAGATATCACTATCAGAAGGTGATTGTTTTCTCAGAGCAGAGCATTCTAATAGTTCCTGATAACCAGCTGAAGGAGAAGGCTTGCAGATCGTTCCTTGACTTGTGGATCTCATTGACACATCATTCAATGTTCTATGGTTTGTGTCTGACCTTCCCCTAGGGTTTGCACGCTGTTACATTCATTTGAGGAAGTGTTCTATGCATTTAGGTCTGACCTATCTATGAACACATTACAACTCTGGTTTGTGAATTTCCTTGGTTAACGTGGAGGAATCTATTAGTCTGGAAATGATATATAAAGATGTAATAGATCCTTAGGAAAGTAGTTATCAAGCTATTCACATAAGAAAGATCTAATAGTTTAGTTTTGTGTGAAGGAGCTTCAAAGCCTTATCTTACGCATGTATGTAATCAGGCCTGTGAGCCCTAATTGTAAGCCCGCATGTTGCCGAGGGATCTCTATTTTGAATTCTATGATATACTAAATGACTAAATCTGCATTTGCTTCATTTCTTTGAGTTGTTTCCATTGTGTTTACTCTTGTTGCTCAGTCCAGATAGTTTATTCTGTGAACCCTCCTACCATGACTGCACCAAGGGGTATCAGAGCGAAAGTTCAAATCTTGGAAAGTGAAAGTTTGATTCTTTAGAGTGAATTGGCGAAGGGGATTCCATAAGATCTTGTTGTAAGCAGATTGCTGATCCGAGGTAGGTTACTTGTGCGCAACTGATCGCTGATTGAGAGGCAGTTATCGCTTGTAACTCAATCGCTGAACTTGAGGCGGTTTGTACTTGATCCTAGGAAGATGCCACCGCGAAGAGTTCCTCTTGTTGGTACAATGGCTAACAGAATGGATGAGATGATGGAATTGATGAGAACAATGCAAATTCATTTGGATGTTGTCGAAGAAGATAGGCGAAGAGGACTGACACTGAGACCTAATGTTGAAAGTGAAGATGAGGAAGAATTTCAATCTGTGGAACATACTGGCGAAACCCTAGAAGGTGATGAAAAAGAAGAATCAGATCAGATAAAGATGTTGCGAGCTATTTCAAAGATTGGAAAGAGACCTAGAGTTGATTTTCTGAACTATACTGGTAATTTGAATCCTGAAGAGTTGATTGACTGGATAAATGATATGGAAGAATACTTTGAATATGAGGAGATTGAAGATCCAGAGAAGGTGAAATTTGTAAAGACAAAGTTGAAAGGACATGCTTCTATATGGTGGAAAGAAGTTTAGTTGGAAAGAAATAGAATAGGAAAAGAAAAGATTACAAAGTGGGATCGGATGGTGACAAAGTTGAAAAATTTGTTCATACCTGCTGACTATGAGTTGGAATTGTTGAAAAGATTGCAAAACCTGAGACAAAAGGAGAAATCTGTGGAGTACACTAAAGAATTTCATAAGATGATCATAAGAATAGGACATAGTGAAGCAAGCAAGGAGAAAGTGGCTAGATATATCAATGGACTTAGATTGAACATTCAAGAAGAACTAAGTTTGGTAAGGATGACATCTTTGGAAGAAGCATATCAATTTTCCCTGAAAGTTGAAGAAAAGTTGAATAAGAAGCATGATCAGAGACAGAGAGGAAAAGGAGGTAAATTTTAGAAGAGAAGATCATTTTCTGGATATGATAGATCATTTGTGGAGCAGAACAAGTTTGACAACCCAGTTAGAAAGGATGACAGAGATAACAATGCTTACTAGAGAGATGACAAATTTTTTTACCAGAATGAAGGATACAGAAGAGAAGGAAGAGGATTTGATAAGAAGACACTCAGAGGTACTTGTTTTAAGTGTGGAGGTGAAGGATATAAAGCATTTGAATGTAATCAAGGTAGTACAAGCAAGAAGACAGAGAATAGTGGGAGAGTAGCCTATGTTGAAGAAGAACCTGTTGGATCACCTTGTTCAATTGGTAAAACAGAGAAAGGAGAATCATTGGTGATGAGGAGAGAACTATTTCAAGTAGAGACAAATGAGTAACTGTCACAAAGGAAAAGTCTGTTTAGAACTAAATGCAAATCAGGAGGTAAGTGTTTTAAAGTTGTAATTGATAGTGGTAGTTCAGATAACCTAGTTTCAGAGAAGATGGTGACTAAGTTGAAGTTGGACAGATTGAAACACCCTAAGCCTTATCAGATAGCATGGATTCAAGATGATCATAAGGTACTGGTGAGTGAACAATATTTGGTGAAATTCCATATTGGATCTTATCATGATGAAGTCTTGTGTGATATTATGCCTATGGATGTTTGTCATATCTTGTTGGGTAGACCTTGGCAATATGATAGAAAAGCTATGCATGATGGAAGAAAGAATGCATATACTATAACAGCAAATGGGAAAAGAATTACTTTGATTCCTTTAGAAGATGATCCTAAAAATGTGGTATGTGGGAATGCTAGAATCTGTTTGGTAGATGGAAGGAAATTTTTGGATGGTTTGAAACAGGAAAGTATGCATTATGCCTTGATTCCTAAAACACTTGAAGTAGTGAAGAAAGAAACCGAACCGGAAGAAATAAAGGAGTTGTTGATGGAGTATGAAGACATCATTTTAGATAATGTGCCTGATGCATTACCACCTATAAGGAGTATCAGTCATCACATGGATCTTATACCAGGAGCAAGTTTGCCTAACAAAGCACGATACTGGATGACACTGGCAAAGAATGAAGAAATAAATAGACAGATACAAGAGTTGTTGAGGAAAGGTTTGATCAGAGAAAGCTTGAGTCCTTGTGCAGTACCTGTAGTTCTTGCATCGAAGAAGGATGGAGAATGGAGAATGTGTACTGACTCTAGAGCAATAAACAAGATCACAATTAAGTATAGATTTCCTTTACCTAGGATGGATGATATTATGGATTGTTTGAGTGGAGCAAGATATTTCACAAAGATAGACTTGAAGAGTGGATACCATCAGATCAGAATTAGAGAAGGTGATGAATGGAAGACTTCTTTTAAGACAAATGAAGGATTGTATGAGTGGTTAGTGATGCCCTTTGGATTGACAAATGCACCGACTACTTTCATGAGGTTGATGAATGAAGTCCTGAAGAAATTCTTGGGTAAGTTTGTAATTGTGTACTTGGATGATATTCTGATATTCAGTAAGACAAAAGAAGAACATTTGTGGCATATTAGACAAGTTTTACAGAGGTTGAGAGAAGAGAAATTGCTGATAAACATCAAGAAGTGTAGTTTCATGAAGGAAGAATTGGTATATCTGGGATTTGTGATTTATGTGGAAGGATTGAAGATGGACCCTAAGAAAGTGAAAGCAATTATTGAATGGCCTACACCGGAGAGCATTGGAGAGGTTAGATCATTTCATGGTTTGGCTAGTTTCTACCGGAAGTTCATCAGAAATTTCAGTTCACTTTGTAACCCTATGACAGAGACAATGAGAGGTGACAGAAAAGATTTCAAGTGGACAAAAGGAGCAGATAAAAGTTTTGAGTTGTTGAAGCAGAAAGTAACATAGCAACCTGTTTTAGCATTACCAGATTTCAATAAGGTATTTCAAGTTGATTGCGATGCTAGTGGAAATGCAATTGGAGCAGTGTTAAGTCAAGAAGGTAGACATGTAGCATATTTCAGTGAGAAGTTGAATGATGCAAGGAGAATATATTCAGTTTATGATCGAGAGTTCTACGCCATAATTCAAGCCTTGAAGAAGTGAAGACATTACTTGTTGCCTAAGGAGTTTGTGTTGTATATAGATCATCAAGCTTTGCGGTATCTGAATAGTCAGGGAAAGTTAAATCAGAGACATATGAGATGGGTGTTCATGCAGAGTTATACTTTTGTGTTGAATCATAGGAGTGGTAAATCAAACAAAGTTGTTGATGCCTTGAGTAGGAGAAGAAACTTGTTGATAGAGATGAGAGTTGAATTGTTGGGTTTTGATGAATTAAAGAACATGTATGAGGGAGACATTGATTTTGCAGAACCTTGAAAAGCATGTAAAAACCTGTTGTGACAAATAGAAGTAAGTGGTTGGACTATTTCATTCAAGAAGATATGTTGTTCAAAGGAAGTCAATTGTGCATACCTAGAACTTCAATGAGGGACAATTTGATCAAGGAGAAGCATAATGGTGGATTGGCAGGACACTTTGGCATTGACAAGATAGTGGCTTTGGTAAGTGAAAATTACTTTTAGCCTCAGATACATAAGGATGTTAGGAGATTTGTGCAGAGTTGTAGAGTTTGTCAAGTTGCAAAAGGGAGTAGTTAGAATACTAGATTGTATAAACCTTTGACAGTACCAGAGAGACCTTGGGAAAACATAAGCATGGATTTTGTAATGGGATTGCCTAAGACATAGAGAGGATATGATTTAATATTTGTAGTGGTTGACAGATTTTCAAAAATAGCTCATTTCATACCTTGTAAGAAAACAACTAATGCAGTGCATGTAGCTGACCTATTTTTAAAGGAGATTGTGAGATTGCATGGATTACCTAAGAGTATAGTTTCAGACAGAGACACAAAGTTTGTTGGATATTTTTGGAAGACACTTTGGAAAAAGATGAAGACAAATTTGAAGTTCAGTTCTACTTTTCATCCACAGACAGATGGATAGATAGAGGTAGTGAATAGGAGTTTGGGAAACTTGTTGAGATATTTATTCTTTCACAAGTAGAGTTTGCATACAAAAATTCAGTAAATAGGAGTACCGGAAGAACACCTTTTGAGATTGTTATCGGAATGAATCCTAGAGGAGTTACAGAATTGAGGGATATCAGTATAGAGGAAAAGAGGAGTGTCGAAGCAGAAGAATTTGCAGATGAGAAGAGAAGACATAAGGAATTTGAAGTTGGAAATGAAGTAATGGTGTACTTAAGAAAAGAAAGATTTCCAGTTGGGACTTATAACAATTTGAAGATGAAGAAGTTTGGACCTTGTAGGATACTCAGGAAATTTGATTCAAAAAATTCATATGAAGTGGAATTACCGAAGACATTGGGTATTTCACTTATTTTCAACATTGCAGATCTTTACCAGTATCATGAAGCAGAGTTCAGTGACAGCAGAAAAGAAGACTTGAAGAAGCAATTACCACAATAAGCACCAGAACAGATTGAAGACATTTTGGATAGCAAAGTTGGATGCAGCACTAGAGGAAGACAATACAAAGAATACCTTGTGAAGTGGAAAGGAAGATCGAAAGAAGATTCATCTTAGATTTCTCAGGCTGAGGTGGACTGTCTTGGTTCTCCCCTAGCCCCCGCAAAGTGAGGGACTCACTTTTTCAATAACCCCGGATGTCTGATGCAGGAGCATCCCTGGTTCAAGAGAAATCTTATATCAACAAAAAAAAACATTTGCATTTTAGTTTATTTGCATTTCAGTTCTTTCATTTCCCAGTTCAGTTCAGGCAATTCAGTCAGTAGCAGTTTTCAGCTTGTGGTCCGGTTCTGGCATTTCACTTCTTGCAGATCTGGACTTAGCATCTACATCATATCAAGAATTCATAGCATTTGGATCAGATACTAGAAAGATATCGCTATCAGAAGTTGATTGTTTTCTCAGAGCAGAGCATTCTAACAGTTCCTGATAACCAACTGAAGGAGAAGGCTTGCAGATCATTCCTTGACTTGCGAATCTCATTGACACATCATTCAATGTTCTATGGTTTGTGGCCAACCTTCCCCTAGGGTCTGCATGTTGTTCCATTAATTTGAGGAAGTGTTCTATGCATTTAGGTCCGACTTATCTGTGAACACGTTACAGCTCTTCTTTGGAGTTTGTGACCTTCCTTGGCCAACGTGGAGGAATCTATTGGTCCAGAAATGATATATAAAGATGTAATAGATCCTTAGGAAAGTAGTTATCAAGCTATTCACATAAGAAATATCTGATAGTTTAGTTTTGTGCGAAGGAGCTTCAAAGCCTTATCTTGCGCATGTATGTAATCAAGCCTATGAGCCCTAATTGTAAGCCCGCATGTTGCCGACAGATCTCTATTTTGAACTCTATGATATACTAAATGATTGAATCTGCATTTGCTTTATTTCTTTGAGTTGTTTCCGTTGTGTTTATTCTCTCTGCATGGTCTAGATAGTTCATTATGTGAACCCTCCTACCATGACTGCACCAATCTGCTTTGTGATTTCTAGCAATGTGTTTTTTGTATCATTCATGTTGTTCTTGAACTAATTTTTTATATCTTCAACTCATTGGAGGTGATAGTGTTTGAGTTGATCTGATATGAGAGATATTTCTTGAGGTTGGTTTTGGACATATGCATGTTGATATAAAGGTTGAGCATGGGTGGGTGGGTGGTAAGCATATTGAACATGCTAGTTTACTTGAGAAACCATAGAATTTGGGTTGAAATCAGCAGCATAGCTGATTTGATATGGCTGATAAGATGGAGGATTAGCAGTATTTTCATGATATGATGGATGATATGACATGTTTCCATGAAATGTAGACATGCTTACTTGTTCAAAGAGCTGGAAAAACTGCACTTGATCTTGTGAATCCTTCTTATAGGCTGTAAAATCTGATCTATTCAAAACCAGAAAGATAGAGTCGCCAGGTATTTGAAATAAAAACCTCTGAAAGGCTGTAATAACTGTTGATCATACCAAAATAGTAGCAATAATAAGTTCTTTTTGAACTGATAATCAGTTCAAAGTCCCACCGGGCGTGCCAAAAATTGTTGTCAATAAAGATTGCACCCTTATGCAAAGCTGTGAAACTCTGCAATCCTTCGAAACATGGGGACAAACTCAGGCTGTGGGTGACCTATAATGAGTTTGAACCTCCAGATTATGGGTTGGTTCCCTTAAAATATTCTATTTGAAACTATGATTTTTTTTATTTGGAAAGAGGTAAGAAGGAACTCTAAGGTAATAAAAACCGTAAGTTTTTTGGTGATGCACCTAGTAATGATGGAAAAATTGCAAATCTGATTCACAAAAGATTTCAGAAATATTACCTACACAATCCAATCTTGGCATAAATATCACAAAAATATTTCTAAGGAAGGCTGGAAGATAAACTCTTTATGAAGGAAAAGGATTTTTCACAACATGAAAGAACTATTTTCAGTAACACAACCTAAGACCTATGATATCACTATGCTTAAGACTTGCAAGTAAGAATGAGACAATAATCTTAAAGGTTTCGACATTAAAACACATTAAAATTTCATCAAATCATCCATACAAGTAGCATCAATGGAAAGGCAAACACTTGATATCAATGAAAAACTAAAGGAAAATATTGCAAGAGAGACAAAAATGGAACCTGTAACCTGCTGTAATCTCTATAAAATTTGTAATCAATGAGCTATAAAACCTCCTTCTCTCTCAAAGTGTAAAGCGCAAAAAGGCAAGAACTTGAAATATGAGTTACAAAACTTCTCTCTCAATGTGTAAAAGAGAAAAGAAAGCAAGAACTAGAAAAAACTAAGTTTTGCTTTACAATAAATAGCTTGCTCTCTCCAAGAGGCATAAAAAATAGAACTGCAGCTAACTACCTCTAAAAATAATCTCTCCAAAGTGATCCACGAGAAAACCAAGAAATTCCTAAAAATAAGGGTCAAACTGTCACAAATTGAGCAAAAATAGCTCCAAGTTTATCCTCTCCACATGTTTGACCAAGAAGTTGACCAAAACTCCTCAAATTGCCCTCCAAATCATGCAAAAGTCTCTAAATAACCTCAGTTAACTCAACTCGTATATTTTGCATGATTTTGCGTTGCAAAATTGATGTGAGTAAAGAATAAAGTGATTAGGTGTTTAATTACTCTATTATTACTTACATCTTGTACTAATTCTATGATTTTACAACTTGTAGAAAATAATAAAGTAATTTGTAAAATATTACTTTATTATTTACTTACAATGATTTTAGTTGTATAGTCATGCATGATAGGTGAAAAGAAAACAAACACCTTATCTCTCCAATTACACTTGCCTAATTTGCACAATTTGCATGATTTGGCTTTAAATAGGACTTAAGAGAAAGAAAAGATCCCCTTATGCCTCCATGCAAGAAATAATCTCCTAGTTGCATCTCACATGCATCAAGGCAAAAATTAACCCTTATTGCTCCAATAAGGTACCATGTAAAAAATAACATTGAAAAACTCCTTACCTTATATCTGTCTTGTCATATCAACCCTTGACTTGCATGTTTTAGTCATGTAAACTGCCACCTCACATTTCATAATGCATTACCTATTGTCTTCATATCATGTTCTTGTTTTTTTACTTTTGATGCATTTAAAAAATGCATAAGACATAAGAGGATATTTCACCACTCTTTGTCGACCACTTTGTCAACCATCATGGAGATAAAAGTTTCAATGCACTAAACTTTACCTTTCAATGATTTTGGTTTTTGACTTAAACATTTCAAATGCAAAAGCAATAATGCCTTTAGCCTGCGGCCCACCTGTGACATGATGATTAGGAATTATCAAGATAAGTCTGGACCTCGTTATTCTTGATAAGGTAATAATTTTTTGTTTTGCCAAGTCAAAAGGAGATAAGAAGAGGTAAAAAACCATCGAACAAAAAGAATGAACAACCCTAAAAGTTGTTTCATTTCTCATTCTTTCATTTGTCTTCACTTTGCTCTGCAATCTCGACTGGCCGCTGCTAGGGTTTGAAAGAAAACAAGCTTTTCTCTCTGGTTTTTCGCCCTCCATCTAGTCGGTTATTCATGAATTCTAGGACTTTAATGTAGGAATGAGGTGAGCATGCATCTTTGAGCTTTGACTGGCATTTTCCTTACTCTTTCTGTAGCTTTTTTCACACTCTGGCTACGACTATGTGCTGAGCATATGTTAAGCATACTTATTCAATTTTCTTAACAATTTTTCTCTTGTTTCTATGTGTTTCTTCACCTGCTCTGTAACCTATGCCTTTGAAAATCCTCAAATACAAAAAGGAGGCCGCGGCCATGGCTTACTTCAAACAAGAATCAGAGGTAAGACCCTTATTTTTGGCCCTACCCTCCATTTCCTTTTATCCTGTAAATGAGAACTGACAAGGGTTTCAAAACATTGAACTGGGTATTTGATATTTTTTGAGAGAAAAGGCCTTTTGTGTCATGGCCATGACAATACCTTATTTTTGTGTAGCATTACTTTGACTCTAGACAAAATGTAGCAAGGGTTTCAAAAAAAAATTGAGATGGGTCCTCTGTAATGTATATGAAAGGTTCTTGTAATTTCATCTTGCAAATTTCAAAACTTCTTGAAGACCTGCACCTAACTGCCCTGTGAGCTCTTCTTTGCACTTTGTCAGTTTGTTGTGACCATCTTCACTCTACTATTTTACATATCATTGATTATGAGGATGTCAAAGGACTGCCCCCTATTAACTGTCATACTTTTCATGTTCATGCATTCAAACTCTCTTCATTAATGATTGCGATGAATCCCCTTGAAGCATTATGGTCTTCTACCCTCTTCCACTGTGTGCAAGGTATGTGATTAACTCCAATCTCCTGTAGTAGATGTACACTTTCCTGTCTTATTTTATTATTCAAACTGAGCTGCTAACTATTGAAGTGGATGAAACTTAGGAATGGTCATTTTGGAATAGCATGCTTGACATGATTATTTCTGTATGTTCATCTTGATGGCTCATTTGCACTTGCCTCTATTGATTGGCCTGCTCCTTAAATGTGAAGGTTGTTCTGTATGAGAATTATGTGTATCTTCTATCATGGGGCTCTCTATACATGCCAGTATCCTGATCTATCTTGTTGTTCATGGTGTATCCTATCACTATTTTCTGACTATTCAATCATGATTGATCACCTTATTAGCAATTTTACACCTTACGGTAAAAAGAGATAAATATTTGTACTGTTCTTATTTTCCAAGGTTAACTCTTGAATAATCTTTCATCTGGATTGCTCCAAATGGTTGTTTTGGTAAGGCTACTTTCTACATTGTTCGTAGTCATTTGACAGTATTTCACTGTGTTTGATATCTCTCAGGTTGACAGAGATGTTTGATTATTGTCTCTTTCATGAAGTTTATATAGTGATGAAGCATGGTTTGTTGTCACATATAGAAGATATGGCACTCTCATGATGATATGACCACATAACTCCGACCTATATACTTTATTTTGTATCTGTACTTTTGATTACATCAAGAATCTTTGGTGACTACTCCTATTATCTTGGAATGACTGTCCCTTTAGGGACCGTTTCTTTCAACTTTGATGACTATCATCACAAGGTTGATGACCTCTTAGCATAACAGTCTATTATAACCTGTGTAAGCTTCAAAATAACTTTCTTACTGCTCATTTACTGTCATTCACTCATGGCATATCCTAATTTCTCATGGAACTCCATTACACTTTTTGTACTTCTATGACATCTGAGGTCTGATTTCAGTCATGTATAAAAAGATATGACATCTATATGTTGAAACAACACATGATTTTTCCGAAACAGCAAAATCACTTCAATTTAAATCAGAAATAACAGGAAAATACCTTTTATGACTGAAATCACTTCTCTGATCAATATATTGCACTTGCATGGCACTTAATAAGGATCATTGTTTCTCCTGTAACATGTAATGAAGCATTTTGAACATCTGATCTAATTTTGACAGTCTGTTATTAAGTGGGCATAGTTTATCGGAGCAACTACTCCTTTTCAGCTTTATTATGATGACTTCACTCTTTTGCAAGTTAACTTTATGGTGCATAATATTATCTTGAATGATGCATCTTGTCCTTCAATCTAATATCCTTTTCAAATGAATAGAAAAGGGAAACATGCTGGGCTCAACCCTTGTGAGAGCCACATTTGCTCCACATATTTTAATGTCTTTAAATCAGCAACATTACTTTTCCTATACCTGTATAGTGAACAAACAAGTTAGCATAAAACATACCTTTATGAAGTTGATTGATCTTTCTCATGATGATCTAATTTATTGCACATGTCTGATTTGATTGCTTCATATGAAATGCATGATGTTTGCAAGTTGATATGTCTATTTGATAAAAGCATATGATAATCTTAAATATCTGGAACTCTAACAGGACCTTCCCCAAATTTCTTGTAGGTTCACTGACGTGACTGGAGCTGAAGATGAAGACATGAAGATCAATCACCAACAAGGGCAGCAACCTTCAGACAAAAGGCAATGATGGATATTTAAAATTCTCATGTGTTCTTTTCCATTTCCTTTTATCATCAAATCTATAGCTTGCATATGTCTGCATTGCTCAGTTTAGTCACTCCCACGGCTTGTGTGGGACATATTTAAACACCTCTTGTAAACATGATTAGTTAATTTACCTTATGCAATTGATTTATGTATGTTTCTTTTTTAATTAATGCATAGGATAGAATAACTGAAACTAAATGTATGTTCCAAATATGATATGAAATGGCAGTTCAAATGAATACCTTTCTTTCTTGCTTTCAATTATGATCATTTGAATAATCAAATTGTCTTATAACCTTGAAAAGATAAAAATAGTTAGATCTACTATCTATCATTGACTGTTTGATTTCTTGGCATTGACATTCACTTGTCATGATGGTTTGACAGTCCTGATTGGACTGTTGGATTATCATGACAACCGATCATTGTATTCCTCTTGTCAAGACATCAAATATTCACTAATTGCAATAACTTAAAAATTTTCTTTTACTCCTTTTGAAACAACTACAAATTAGGTCCAACTAAATTAGGTTTGAACAAAATTTAGTAACAGTACTAAGGGAGAAGGTCAAGTCCTGTAGGACTTCTCTTAGCATTGTCAAGTTCTGACAATAAGTTTGGAGTAGGGGATCACTCTGCACAGCGGTCTTGCAGCTTGGATTAGACTTCAAGTGGGAGATTGTTGGTGTAATGGTCACATTTAATGCAGTCCAATCCTCACGTTCTGCATTTTCTCCCACTAGTCCCTCTTTTGTATTCACCAATGCATGTTTCTACTCCCATGTTGAGGGTTATTTTAGCATCTTCACAGGTCCATTATGTATTTGGCTATTGTTAGTCTGGGAGTGGTGATAGCTGTAGGAACAACAGAGATATTATTTTAAATAGTGAGCTATTGGTAATATTATTTATGATGAGCTGCAGATATATTGTATGAGAGATTGATTCTGGATTTGAATATAGAGAGCAATCCCCTACTCAAAGTGGATGTAGCCATTTGGTGAACCATGTTAAAAATGTTGATGTTCTCCTATGCTTTTTTCTATGTTTAGTTGATGTATTTGATTTAATCATTTTTGTCTGTATTATTTATTCTTCACTCAACATGATCCCCTTAAATTATTTTTGTCAAAGAAGAGCGTGAGAGGGCTCTTGCCAGTGTACAATGCCTCAAGTCTGAATATAAGGAACGCCACCATTGCAAGGCAGACATGCTTAATCTCTACCAATTTTAAAGTACTTTCCTCCTGGGTAGAGTCTCAATTCTAGGTCAAGCTCTGCATTATTATGGAATTCAAAGTAACCCACCAACTAAACCTTTATCCATATCAGGGTCATTAAATTGAAAGGTAGTGGAATTAGGATGAACCCTCCACCAGCCCCACCTACATCCATTGCAATAAGTAACAAACAAAACCAATTCACAATTTCACACTAAGGTAAACCCTATTTTTAAAAGCATTACCTATGTAAATTTAATTGTAAATTTTGAAAATCCTATACAAACACGGTACAAAGGATTTGGATATTGCGTAATACTAACCACCCACTGCAATGACATGATAGAAACCCATAAAGATCGACTTTTCTTAAACAGGCAAAAAAAAACAGTCAGTTGAGATGAAAGGAAAATAGACTACCTAAGGGGGAAGCTAACCATCACCACTTCGTCTCCATTTTCATCACCGTATGAAAACAAAATGTAGATATCTGTTGCGGCTCAAACTTCTTTAGGCATTATGGGAAGCGGTTATTTCCCCATATTCCTTCCTAGAATATGGGATGCATTGGATAGTGGGGGAAAGAAATTTGCATATAACATTATTTTCATATATTAATTTTGCATATATATAATTTATTATTAACTTTTAATAGTTTAACTAACAGGTTAGAAGACATCAATTTTAATCAAGGGTATTAAAATGTACATACATCTACTCTGACTGTATAACGCCTCTCGACGTAATAAATGAAGGGAGGATGAAATCCATGTATCATGTGGACTAAATTTGCCCCAAATATATGAATGGTTTACTCTATATCATTCAAGATTAATATTATTTTTTTAAGAAAAAGAGGGATAAACCCTCAGATGATTATATTGATAATAATAAAATATACATTATAAATCTGATAGAGTTCAAAGTCTGCCATACCAAGCAACCATGGAGCCTGGTGGTGCTCACCTAGGATTAGGGTTCTGAAATTGAGTTTCCAAGCTCCTGTGTTTATCTCTTCAAACCCTTAGTGCCTTAGTTTGGATTCTCCTTGGCCTCCATGTAATGTTTTACCGCCTTTTCCTGTCGCATTCAAGAAAAATGCTAAGTTCTGTGTATGCAAAGGTGAAATGTATGTTGGCGGGCTTGTGAAATTTCAATCGGCTTCCAAAAATCATGAAAAAATTGAGTTATATGCATTCCAAATGCATATCGGGTCACATATACAAAGGGGGAATCTTTCGAAGATTCTTGAGAATATTCTACAGTTGTATGCATTCCTAAATGCATATCGGGCTCAAAAGAATGCATATACAAGGGCGGAATATACATTGAAGATTCCAAGAATATTCCCTAAATGCATATCGGGCTGCTTGTATATTTGGTTTGTATGTTCACACATACAATGGTTAGATACAAAGGTCACATGCAAGAAAATATACAAGGGGTTTTGTACATTCGGTAGTTTACAAAGCAGCAGGAAATATATTGGCTGGGGTCCGCCTCACATGCAAAGGGCTTTGTATCTCATATACAAAGGGGAATGTATATGCGATATACATTCAAAAATATGCAAAGCTAAAAAGTGCAAAGGAGTTGATATACAAAGGGTCGGGCCCATTAGTTGCATACAAGGGCGATTGTATGTTGGCGCATGCAATCAAATATGCAAGGCCTGGACCCAAGAGGTTACACTTTCTGGTTGATGCTGTTTTGAAGTCCGCATTGTATATTTTTTCCTTATATATCCACGTTGTATATTTGCGATATACAAAGGAAATATACATTGGACAAGGTACAAGCCGGACTCGATGTAAAAGTCAAATATGACTAATTCAATGACTGGTGTCTGCGGCTTATGTGTATATTGCATGTATATGCAAATGTGCAGTGAGATAGGTGCAAAAGGAGGATGCAAGCTGGACCCAAGTAGAATTTCAATATGTTCTATAGCAATTTGGGGTCCGCCTTGTATACTGAATAGTTGTATGTATATGCGTCCTGCATATACAAGGGGTTTGAAAGGCGATTGTATATGCATCTGTTTTTGCATATACAGGGGTGAAAATGGCAAAATGATGAATGGAAAAGTTAGTGATAAAAAGGAGGGGCTACCTACGTGGCGCGATATCATTGGCTCTTGGCTTTTATGCAGTTAGATGTCAACGATGGAGTTATGATCGACGGCCATGTTTTGAACCTGTAAGGAAGGACTTTCTGTGTGTCTACACCAATTTGAGCAGCAAAAGCTTCATAGACAAGCAGAACTGCAATGGCTATGGGTAGCTGAGCATTAATGGCAGACTTGCAGAGGATGATCGATGGAATTGAGGTCAACCACCCGATTGTTGAAGAAAATCCCTAGGCGGCAGTGCAAATCCCGAGTTCACCTACTCATTCGTCTTTGTCTCTCTGCTACATTTACTATTTTTGAGTGCCATTTCTCATGCATTGTATCTGGTAGATTTTTGTTTTGCCTTGTAATTATTTTTGTTAGGTACACAGTCTTGGTATAAAAGCCAAACTGTGTCACTTTTTTTGTTGTTGAAGACTTGGGCAATTTTGGGGGAAAAATAACAAAATACAGAGCATTTCCTGTTTGTTGTATCTCTGTGGAGTTTATCAGTTGCATCTGAGTGTATCTTGCACATATGTTTAGTTTCTTGTCATTGTATATGGAAAATGCATTGTTGCATGTATTTATCTGTTTGTCTCCATTTGTTACATGCAATTTCTTCTTTTGAATATGGTTGCTAAGGGTTTCTCAAATTCTTGGGTATAGATTTTTGTATCATATGCCTAATCTCTAACTTCCATTCAAGGAGTGGATTAAATCATTTTAGGTTAAGTATGGAGAAGATTGTATGCCAACTGGGATATTTGTAAGTAGAGACAGTTGAATACTTATCCTTGGGTGGTATTTTTAAGGCAAACACCAGTCCTAACCCCTTGAAACTTGAATGACAGTTGCAAGCCATTCTTATGTATACATCTAGTTGACTCCTTCCCTTGAGATAGGCACTGGTATGTTCTTGTGAAGTAGTTATGATCCAAAACCCTTGTCTTGCATCCAAACCATAATTTCAAACCATTCCACAATTTCAACCTATTAGTTGTAGGAGTAGGATTAGGAACCCCCTGCATACTCTCATCCATAACCAGACACACATGTCCAAGAGTGTTGCTAAACTTTTGATTTGTCATTCAAATCTTGGTCCATACATGAGAGTATTATGTCTATTATCACAAAGCTAAATCTTCATGTCATTGGGTGAGTCAAAGTATTAAATCTTTAGCTATAGGGATACCCCCCTTGGTGCGGTAGAACTAGAAATGAAGGGGAGGCAGCTCACGGAACCTCCTGTATTCGTTGGTCAAATCTGCCTGTGCATTGGAACTGGCAAACCCTCTGCTGATTCAGAAATAAATACCAACAGATTTTGGTGACTCTACTAGGGACCTTTGTGAAAGAACCATGATTTTTAAAATAAATTAATTCCTAGTTGTCGGTGGCGACTCTGAATCAATCTCCCAACCAGTAAGGTAAAAGTTTGTATGCAAGGGAGGAGATCCCAGCGTAATCCTCTGTTTGAAGAGTTACCCATAAAAATGATGTATAGGAAAAAGGGGATTGTTCGAGCCAGTCAAGACGGTTTTCCTAGCCCCAGAAGTAATGATAATATTCAAGACAATCCAGGATCTTCAGAGCGGACAATACCTTATTTCTCAAACACTGAGGCTGAAATCCAGAATGTTTATGAAAGATAGCAGAGTGGTGGATTGAGAATAAGGTCAGAGGTGTTTCAAGAACACCCTTTCCATGATTCCCCTGATAGATTTGAAAAAGTTGAATCCCCAAGAGATGATAATGATGATCAGAATGTAATAAAACCATCCTCTTGTATGCCTAGAGAGGATGAATTAACTAAAGAAATTAAGAGTTTAAGGGTAGAATTAGAATATTTGCAAGCAGTAAAAATCAGAGATGACATGAGACAGAAAGTGCAAGCTCTGAGAGTTTCTTAGAATGATTCAATTCCTACTGTTGAAAATGCAAATATGCAGAGAAGTCAGCAAAGAAATGAAGTCCAGGATCAGCATAATGATCAAAGACAGAATGCAAATAATGCTAGAGTGCCATTGAATAATGTAAGAAATCAAAATGCAAATAGAAATGCAAATGATAATCAGTGTGGTAGACAACCTATGCAGCTAGACAGATTCAGACAACTTGTTTTTGATGGCATTCCTAGTTACCCAAATCCTATTGACAAACATGTGAGGCTGCAAGTGCCAAAAATTTTAGGAAATAATACTGTGTCAGGAGAAGATCATTTAAAAGCTTTTCAAAATATCATGGACAACTTTGAGGTTGAGCATGAGGATGTTTTTATGAAATTATTTATGCAATCCTTAGTTGACAAGGCTAAAGAATGGTATAAGGGTCTGCCTGACAGAAGTGTTTCATCATGGGAGGACTTCAGGAGGATATTCAAAGAACAATATGGTGACAAAACTAACCCAAGTTTCTTCATCAATGAATTCACTGGTATTACCAAAGGATCAAATGAACAAGTTGCTGATTTCAATGCTAGATTCATGAAGGTATTGAACAAATTACCATATCACCTGAGGCCTAATGAACCTATGTGCATAGTGTTGTACATAAATGCTTTTGATGCCAAGACAACTTATGGATTAAGAGATAAGGGTCCTCACAGCCTCAGGAATGCTTTCAAAATTTTAACAAATATTGAAAATAACAGAAAAGCGTCTGGTAAGACAAACAGAAGAGATGATGTGAAAATTCTACAAAATCCAAATACTAAATCTCAAACTGTTCAAGGCAATGCATCTACTTCTGAGGATAAATTAGATAAATTGACAACTATTGTCAAGGACCTGAGCTATAGAATGGCTAAAAATGAAAAAGGGATAGGTCCTGATAGACAGGTTTACCAAAGGCAAGAAAGAAGACCATCATTACATGATATGCCATATAATACCAATTGGCATAATGGTAAACCCATTCTCTCAAACAACAACACAAATCAAAGGACTCAAAATGTTAAGGAAACACCTGACCCTTTGAAGAAAGCTGTCAATATTGTTAATGACACCCCATGGTGCATCATATGTCAAATGCCTCATTCACAGTCACAATGTTTGATTGCTCAGTCCTTATACAACAATGTTATTGCCTGTGATGAGTGCAATGAGCCGCATTGCATGGAAGATGATAATGTCAATATTATGTCTACAAACAGAGAGTATCCTTGTCAGGATGCTGATGCAAGTGCAAATGATGAGATTCAGGTCTATCAGTAGTCTCCCTATGATGAAGATGAGGAAGACAACTATGCCTATGCTCAAGACTCACACAATTTTTTGAATAACTTGAGGAGACCATCTAACGAAGAAATTAGAGCCCTCACAGCTACAGCAGTAGCTCAAGTTAAAAGTAGTTACAACCTAAGAGGTAAAGCTCAGGTAAGTGGTACACATCAGCCAGAGAACACTTTTGTGAGCCAACCAGTGCATGATCATAAGGGGACTGAACCATATAATAAACAATGAAACAATAATAAGTTAAGTTTTAAGCAGAAAACATCTCATGATTCTCAAAAGGCAAAAAATACAATTCCCCAGGTTTAGGATCAAAATAAAAACTCTCAGGGCAAGAATGACAGTCAAGGAGCCATAAAAACTAAAGTTGGATCATCTGAGGATCAAGATCTATGGAGCAGGCTACAACTGTTATTCAAAATTATGCTCCATTTGACATCACTCAAGTCTTGTCTCAAGTAAAAGTCTCCATTCCACTGATGGACTTGATGAAGATTGAAGAATGCAAAAATAAAGCAGTATCCTTGATTTCAGGAGTACCTTGTCAAGCTAAGCCGAATGATGAACCTCAGAGTAAGAAACAGGCCTTGTATATTGAAGAAGATGAGACTCCTAAAGTATATTTGGGGATGACCATGACAAAGTGCCCTTCACAGGTTGAACCATTTTATGTCTCCCTTGTCATAAATGGAAAAGTGATTAAAAATTGTATGCTAGATTCATGAGCATCAACGAATATCATGCCTCTAGCTATTATGCAGCAAGCTGGGTTAAAAATAGATAAGGCATGTGGGAAATGCTATGCCATGGATGCTAGAGAAGTACCAGTCATTGGAATCATGAAAGATGTGGATTTTAGACTCGCAGCATATCCTGTAAAGACCTACAAAATGAACATAATAGTTGTTGATATTAAGCCACAGTATGGCATGTTGTTATCAAGAAGATGGGCAGCATTGATTGGTGGAAGTATGCAATTGGACCTGTCATATGCCATGATCCAAATGAATGGCAAGGATGTCAAACTGATCAGAGAAGAAAGGTCATTAGATACAATTGAGGATCAAGAGTTAGAGGAGCATATATGCTTTGTGGACACTAACTGTGATAATTTTAAAGTTGTCTCAGATGATAAAGGAGATAAAAGCAATGACATTTGCATTCAAGAGCTTGACCAACAAGGTCTCTGGTGCTGGAATTATATTTCTTTCTCCAACTGGTAAGATTCTAAAATTCTCTTTCTTGTTGAAGTTTTCTTGCACAAACAATATTGCAGAGTATGAGGCTCTGTTGTTAGGATTGAATGTTGCTTTTAAGCATGGAATCAAGATGCTCAAAGTGTTTGTGGATTTAGAGTTAGTTGTTTCCTAGGTTAGAGATAAGTATGCATCAAAAAATAAGAGCTTAAGACAGTATAAGCATGTTGTTTGGGATACAATTGAATTGTTTGATGCTTTTTCAATAAACTGAATTGAAAGATCAAAAAATGTCAGAGCAGATTTTCTAGCTAATGTAGCCATAAGGCCAAATGATATCACTCTTTTAGATGTCACGAATGTTGAGGTCAAACTTACACCTGCAGTGCCAGATAATGTATGCAGCTGGCAAGTGTTTGATGATGATAAAGATTTACTAAGATTTCTACATTGTATTGATGAGTATGAGAACTGGGAACTAGATTTTCAGAACTTTGTAGAGGTTGTAGATGGAAAAGAAACCCTCTTAGGGAAGGAGGTAATTCAACTCAAGACAAATAAAATCCCTAGAGGGCTAGTTGCTTTAGAGAGAGTTTTTGACAATAGGGACCAATTTGTTACAAAGGCATCTCCAACAAACAAGAATGATTTGGAGGAGATAAATTTGGGGACATCTCATGCCCCCAAGAAGGTATTCATTGGCAAATAGCTCAAACCACATATCAGAACTATGTTGATTGCATTACTGAGAAAGTATAAGCATGTCTTTGCCTAGTCATATGAGGACCTGAAAGCCTATAGGGAGGATTTATTTCAGCATGAAATCCCTTTAAAGCCTGGAGCTAAACTATTTAGACAAAAACAAAGACCTATTAACCTAACTTTAGCTCCTAAAATGCAAGAAGAACTTATGAAGCTTAGGGAGGCTGGAATAATTATGCCCATCAGAAATTCCACTTGGGTGTCCAACCTTGTCCCAGTCAGAAAGAAAAATGGTGACATAAGGCTTTGTGTGGACTTTAGAAATCTGAATATATCTTCTTTGAAGGACAATCATCCATTGCCAAACATGGAAGCCATGTTGCAGAAGGTGACTGGCTATGAACTTTTGTCCATGATGGATGGATTTTTAGGGTACAATTAAGTGAAAGTAAAAGAATCAGAACAGTTCAAGACTACTTTCACCACTCCATGGGGAACCTATGTATATGTGAGGATGCCATTTGGACTAACAAATGCAGGTACCACATTTCAGAGGGCTATGGATGTTGCTTTTGCAGGATTGATTGACTCAATCTTGGTTGTGTATCAAGATGATTTGACCGCCTTTTCAAAAAATGAGGAGCAACATTGTATGCACTTAGAACAGATATTTATTAGAGCATTGGAATATGGTATCTCACTCAACCCAAAGAAATGTGTTTTTGGGGTAGTGGAAGGAAAATTGCTTGGACACGTTGTTTCCAAAGATGGAGTCAGGATTGATCCTGAAAGGGTGCCTGCAATTGACAAAATTTAGATCCCTAGAACAATGAAAGGTGTTCAGTCCTTCTTTGGACAAATTAATTTTGTTAGAAGATTTGTGCCTAACTTTGCAGAGACCACAAAAGATATCTCTAAAATGTTGAAGAAAGGTGCAACTGTCAAATGGGAAGATGAAGCAACTAAATCATTCCAAAATATCAAAGAGGCTATAAAGATGGCTCCTGTGCTAAAATCTCCTAATTTTTCTAGGTCATTTCAGTTGTTTTCATTTGCTTCTTTCCATACTATTGTTGCATGCTTATTGCAGAAAAATGTAGAAGGTTTTAAACAACCTATAGCTTTCTTTAGTAGGTCATTGCAAGCTGCTGAATTAAAGTATGACATCACGGAAAATAAAGCGTATGCACTGGTTAGAGTAGTCAAGAGCTTCAGGCCATATTTGGTGGGCTCTCACATAGTTGCATATGTGCCTCATGCAGCAATCAAAGATATCTTTACTCAGCAAGAGGTAAATGGAAGAAGATGCAAATGGATAAACAAATTACAGGAGTTCAACATTGAAATACAGATCACAAAATTGGTAAGAGGACAAGGTTTGGCAAAACTGATGACACAGTCAAATCTAGAAGCATGCCAAGTGAATGAAGTGCATAATGAAGTTATACATATATCAGAATTTGAATGGTACAAGGACATAGTACATTACTTGCAGAATCTCAACTGTCCTTCCCACCTCAGTAACAATCAGAAGAGGACCTTAAAGCTACAGGTTATTAAATACATCATTGTTCAAGGAGAGCTGTATTGAAAACCCTGATGGTGTATTACTTAGGTGTGTAAATGAAGATCAGGCTAAGGATATTCTAAGTGATATGCATAATAGAGTGTGTGGTGGACATTATACTACCCAGACAACAACCCACAAAATTCTTAGAGCAGGCTATTGGTGGCCAACTCTCTTCTCAGACACACACGGGATGGTAAGAAAATGTGATCCTTGCCAAAGGTTCTAAGGAAAGCTACGATATGAAGGTGCATTACCCCTTAGGACTATAACTGTAGAAGCTCCATTTCAGCAATGGGGAATTGATTTTATAGGGGAAATCTCAGAAAAATCAAGTGGAGGGCATAGTTGGATTCTTGTTGCCACTGATTACTTCACTAAATGGATTGAGGCCATTCTGACTAAAAAAACCTACAAGCAAAGTGGTGATGGATTTTATTCTGGAAAATATTATTATCAGGTTTGAAGTACCATCCAAATTAGTCATAGATAATGCTATGTGCTTTAGGCCTGGTGAGTTTATTGATTTTTGCAATATTTATGGAATTAATTTGTTGCATGCATCACCATATCATCCACATGGAAATGGTCAAGCAGAGTCAAGCAACAAAAGCCTCATGAAAATTATCAAAAGGATGGTAGGTAAAAACAAAAGGGCTTGGGATTCAAAGCTGAAAATGGCATTATGGGCTGACAGAGTGACAGTCAAGAAAGTAACTGGAAGGTCACCTTTTAAATTAGTATATGGTGCAGCAGCTAAATTGCCTGTAAACAACCTCCTACCAGTCTATAAATTCATACAAGAAAAAGAAGAGGAGATTGAGGACTCGATGACTAAAAGAATAAATCAGCTGGTTGCACTAGATGAAATGAGAAGGGGGGCATAGGAAACAAACATCAGGAGACAGCAAAAGGTAAAATATCTGTTTGATAGAAGGGCTATGGAAAGAAAGTTTCAGATAGGTGATATGGTCCTTGTATGGAATGAAAGGAGCCAGGATAAGGGCAAACATGGTAAGTTTGAGCCCTTATGGATGGGCCCGTACCAAATTTGTAACACTCATGGAGAGGACTCCTATTTTCTCCAGGCCCTAAGCGGTGAGTTACTAGAATTGCCTGTGCACGGTCAGTTCCTTAAAGTTTTTTTCTCATAGATGAATGCCTTTTGTGCACACTGTAAACTAGATGTAAATGCTTTGCATGTGCCTTGTATAGTCGGTCATGTTTTGAGTTTTGTGTTTTGTCTGGTCTGCCCCGGAGTAGTTTGGTTCTCGCTGCAGTCTTACGTCTGCACGTCCCCAGTCGGAGCCACTGGTGGTGCTCACCTAGGATTAGGGTTCTGAAATTGAGTTTCCAAGCTCCTATGTTTATCTCTTCAAACCCTTAGTGCCTTAGTTTGGATTCTCCTCAGCCTTCATGTAATGTTTTACCACCTTTTCCTATCGCATTTGAGAAAAATGCTAAGTTCTGTGTATGCAAAGGTGAAATGTATGTTGGCGGGATTGTGAAATTTCAATCGGCTTCCAAAAATCATGAAAAAATTGAGTTATATGCATTCCAAATGCATATTGGGTCGCATATACAAAGGGGGAATCTTTCACAGATTCCTGAGAATATTCTACAGTTGTATGCATTCCTAAATGCATATCGGGCTCAAAAGAATGCATATACAAGGGCAGAATATACATTGAAGATTTTAGGAATATTCCCTAAATGCATATCAGGCTACTTGTATATTTGGTTTGTATGTTCACACATACAATGGTTAGATATAAAGGTCACATGCAAGAAAATATACAAGGGGTTTTGTACATTCGGTAGTTTACAAAGCAGTAGGAAATACATTGGGTGGGGTTAGCCTCACATGCAAAGGGCTTTGTATCTCATATACAAAGGGGAATGTATATGCGATATTCATTCAAAAATATGCAAAGCTAAAAAGTGCAAAGGAGCCGATATACAAAGGGTCGGGCCCACCAGTTACATACAAGGGCGATTGTATGTTGGCGCATGCAATCAAATATGCAAGGCCCGGACCCAAGAGGTTACACTTTCTAGTTGATGCAGGTTTGAAGTCCACATTGTATATTTTTGCTTTGTATATCCGCGTTGTATGTTTGCGATATACAAAGGAAATATACATTGGACAAGGTACAAGCCGGACCTGATGTAAAAGTCAAATATGACTAATTCAATGACTGGCCTCCGTGACTTATGTGTATATTGCATGTATATGCAAATGTGTAGTGTGATAGGTGCAAAAGGAGGATGCAAGCCGGACCTAAGTAGAATTTCAATCTGTTCTATAGCAATTTGGGGTCCGCCTTGTATACTGAATAGTTGTATGTATATGCCTCCTGCATATACAAGGGGTTTGAAAGGCGATTGTATATGCATCTATTTTTTCATATATAGGGGCGAAAATGGCAAAATGATGAATGGAAAAGTTAGCAATAAAAAGGAGGGGGCTGCCTACGTGGCATGATATCATTGGCTCTTAGCTTTTATGCAGGTTTTTGGGCCGTTAGATCTCAGCAATGGAGTTATGATTGATAGCCATGTTTTGAACCCACGAGGAAGGACTTTCTGTGTGTCTACACCAATTTGAGCGGCAAAAGCTTTATAGACAAGCGAAACTGCAATGGCTATGGGTAGCTGAGCATTAATGGTGGACTTGCAGAGGATGATCGATGGAATTGATAGGTCAACCACCCGATTGATGAAGAAAATCCCTAGGCAGCGGTGCAAATCCTGAGTTCACCTGCTCATTCCTCTTTGTCTCTCTGCTACATTTACTATTTCTAAGCACCATTTCTCATGCATTGTATCTGGCAGATTTTTGTTTTGCCTTGTAATTATTTTTGCTGGGTACACAATCTTGGTATAAAAGCCAAACTGTGTCACTTTTTTTTGTTGTTGAAGACTTGGGCAATTTTGGGGGAAAAATAATGAAATACAGAGCATCTCCTGTTTGTTGTATCTCTATGGAGTTTATCAGTTGCATCTGAGTGTATCTTGCACATATGTTCAGTTTCTTGTCATTGTATATGGAAAATGCATTGTTGCATGTATTTATCTGTTTGTCTCCATTTGTTGCATGCAATTTCTTCTTTTGAATCTGGTTGCTAAGGGTTTCCCAGATTCTTGGGTATAGATTTCTGTATCACATGCCTAATCTCTAACTTCCATTCAAGGAGTGGATTAAATCATTTTAGGTTAAGTATGGAGAAGATTGTATGTCAATTGGGATATTTGTAAGTAGAGACAGTTGAATACTTATCCTTGGGTGGTATTTGTAAGCCAAACACCAGTCCTAACCCCTTGAAACTTGAATGACAGTTGCAAGCCATTCTTATGTATACGTCTAGTTGACTCCTTCCCCTGAGATAGGCAATGGTATGTTCTTGTGAAGTAGTTATGATCCAAAACCCCTGTCTTGCATCTAAACCATAATTTTAAACCATTCCATAATTTCAACCTGTTAGTTGTAAGAGTAGGATTAGGAACCCCATGCATACTCTCATCCATAACCAGACACACATGTCCAAGAGTGTTGCTAAACTTTTGATTTGTCATTCAAATCTTGGTCCATACATGAGAGTATTCTGCCTATTATCACAAAGCTAAATCTTCATGTCATTGGGTGAGTCAAAGTGTTAAATCTTTAGCTATAGGGATACCCCCCTTGGTGCAACAGAACCAAAAGTGAAGGGGAGGCAGCTCACGCAACCTCCTATATTCGTTGGTCAAATCTGCCTGTGCATTAGAACTGGCATACCCTCTGCTGATTCAGAAATAAATACCAACAGAGCCAAAGCATAAACTAGAGAAAATTATAGCAAATTAGACAAAATAGTTAGCCAGATCACGACACCCACCAAAACAAAAGTTTCAAAAAGAAACTAGACAGACAACATAAACCCAACCACCCTAGATGAGCACAAGAACAAAGCGAGATCACCAAAACACCCAAAAACCTGGTGCACGCTAATCTAAGTTTGAATCATGTTCTTCTGGCAGAGGATCGCGAATGGGCAAGGTGTGGAAAGGAGTACCAAGAGCTCGAGGTGGCCCTAGGGCTCTATCAAGTGCATGAGAATGGAGGAATTGGATAGCATTGAAAACCTCCTTTGTTGGCTGGGCAACCCCACTCGCCAGTTGGAAGGAATGGGAATTCAAATGCCTATTAAATTTGTTGACACAATCGAGATAGAGACCACGCTGTAGGCCTGCATACACACAAGCGACATGATTGGAGGCACGTAGGTATCCTCGATCGAAAATGTCACCGATGATTGCATCACCTTCCTCAAAGTCATACATAGCAACCGCTTGGCACAATTTACAAGCCAAGAGGAAAAGAGGCTTCACAAACATAGACCCGATGCCAAACGAATACTCCTGTTCTTGAGAGAGGTCAAAAATATTAGAAAGGAAAGAAGTTGCCAACATAGAACCTCTCACTTGCCTATTCTCCGGTTGGAAGAGGTGGTACCCCAAAACACAGTGAATGGCAAACTTGACTGCATCACAGTTGGTTTGAAAGCACCATGAAAAATGGGGTCCCCTTCCACCTGAGGAATGAAGGTCCTTTGATTGGGTAGCTAGAGATCCATGACAATGAGCTTGGAAGGTGACAGGCAAAATGAGAGATAGCAAGGAAAACAAACGACGAAAAAGAAGCTGAGAGAGCACCCAATAAATCAGGAGAGCCCATTAAATGAGAAAGGATGCAACGCAAGATTTGGTAGATGGAAAGGGTAGATGAAGTTAATGCAAGAGAAGCGCCCATCCAAATCAAGGATCCCCTAGATTGCTAAGGTACTGTACCCTGAAACAGGTGATAAGCATATCCTTGCGATGCTTCATAGCTCGGTAGAGTACTGGTACTTTTGCATGAGAGGGTGTAAATGCTCTGAAAGCCCATTCTATCACCTTGGGATGATCAGAAGCTTGCTTGCACCGCCCAACCTAATATAACAACCTTCTTAAATTCCTGTCATTTCATAACCAGCAAGTTGGGGGCGAGGAGATGGTACAGAAACAACAGCTCCATCTGTACTTACTAAAGCAGAAAAGGATGGCATTTGTAAGCTCTAATCAAATCCACATGGCTAGCCAAAGCCAAACACCTAGCGAACCCCTAGCAAAGTGTTAGAAAGGGACAAGTCTCCTCGTGGGAACCCGCCACCCAACTGTGTCATACTAGACACACAAAAAATCAAGAGACTTGCACATTCTCTGGTAATTCCCCACACAAATAGGAGACCGAGACCATAGTGGAGAGAAGTTAGTCCTTAAGAACAAAATACAGAGAATTCCTTGTCCTTGCGAAGCAAGTTGGACAATCCAAAAGGCCAGGTGCTTGGGTCGATTGAGAAGAGCATAAGGCTTTCCTTCTAATCTATTGCTTGGTTTGCTAGACAGTCTGCTGTTGTGTTTACCTCGTGGTAGCAGTGAGAGATTTTAAAAGACTCTAACTTATCTAGAAGGGACCTACATTAGCTAAGAATGTAAGAAAGGCACCAGTTATTAACCTTCCTGTGCTAAGCTGCTGAAATGATAATATGTGGGTCACCCTCGAGCCAGACATGTTTGATGCCATGATCAAGAGTTAACTGGATACCATGAAGAAGAGCCATTACTTCTGCTACATTGTTAGATCCTTGGGGGATCTTTGTGCTCTTATCCACAGTCATGAGTCTATCCAGACTTCTGATTATGCATAATGTACCTGAAGGACCCGGGTTACCCCGGCTAGCCCCATGAAAATTAACCTTCACAAAAGGTGTTTGAGGTGGGCACTATTTGATACGGTTCCTGTCTATCTTAGGTTTGCAATTCAAAGTTTGAGAGCCCAGGGGAGCCCTTTCCAACCCAGGCCATTTTTTGAAAATTAAGTCATCCCATGAACTCCAAATATAGGAATTAGAAGCTGATCTCCTAAGCTTTGCATTAACCACCTCACAAATCATTGTCTGCACATCCTCCAAGAAGGGTTGTAAATGCTTGGGCTTATTCTTCAAAAATTTTGAAGTTTCTCTTTCCAAATATGCCAGACCAGAATGGAGGGAGAGACTATACAAAGGCAATAGAGGGTCGACTGTTGAAAAGTATTAGGCCAGCCTTTATACAGTTGGAGCAGCGTCTAAGGAAGAGGCGAGCACCAGTTTAAATTATTAAAGAGCCAAAGTCATGCTTCTCTACTGAAACTGCAATGGATGAGAAGCGTTGGAAATAAGGCAGATAACTGAGAGGGGGGGGGTGAATCAGTTATTACAAAATTTCTTTAACTTTTTCTTTTATTATCTTAATAATCAGTGTAGCATCAAATCATATAAGCATAAAAGAACAGAAATAAAATCAGCACACATAACACAAGGATTTTTACGTGGAAAACCCTATTAAGGGAAAAACCACAGGGTGACTAACCCAAGATTGTATTCTCTATTAAAAGAATAAGAAGTACAAAATGGCACTTGCCAATTAGGGATCACTACCCGAGCACACTGCTCACAAGAGGCACATTGCCTACAAAACTTACAGAAGGTAATCAGATGTTTGAACTGATGAGAAGCATCTACAAATGCAAGAGTTCAGTTCCGATTTAGGCACAATATACTAATCAGATGCACTTCATCCTTCCTCTGCTCAATGTTGTTGTTCTGTCACATACCGGGCTTGGATAGATGTTCCCACACTTATCTCTGCTTTTCTTCACACTTTACTTAATCACTTTTTTTTTACTTTTTATTTTCACATGCTGAAATCTATTTAGTATATATATCTGCATCAAGGATTTTTATCAACTTGCTAGTCGACATCAAGAACACTGCAAGTAATTACTATGTCAGGTAAATCCATGCTTGGTTTATGATGCATATCAAAACATAGACATAGAAGTCATTAATCATGTCTGCCAAAAATGTATGATCCCACAAATTACTTGATCAACATCATTTACTCATCTGGATTGAAGTCTGATATTATGTCAATCAGTTCTTCCTCTATCTGCTCTACTTGACTGGAACCCAATACTCAGATGCTTATATCTTTTCCATGCTTTACTACTGGAGGCTAAATCTTTGGAATACAGTATTCATGATACCCCTCTTGACTTTCCCAAGTCCGCAACTTACTGAGTTACACCATCTGAGAGATCCGGACCTGATTGTCAGATCTTGTTACATACTCTGTTCTTGTTCACTGGATCAAAACAATCTTCAATCTGACTTTCGGTATAGGCATACTATGTACCGCAGATGTGTGGGATAGACTTTGTTGCCATCAATGACAACACTCATGAAGCCACACAGTGTCTCTTATCAACAATCTCCCCCTTTGGCATTGATGGCAACACTTAGTGAAAAATGGTTAAGTGTCGCAGTAACTCCCTCTTGGCTGATGCTCTGTCTTTTGCACTGTTTTACTAGAGCTCCCCCTTAGCTGGATTCCACATTTTTCACTACTCCTCACTCCCCCTTTGATATCAATGGCAAAGGGCGGAATCCTCATACCAAAATTTTGCAAAAATTAATCTATACAAGGCCGCATAAGTATATATTCATGTTATACTTACATATACTTAAGTATATCTGCAAAAGTGGTTTTCAACTGTACAAACTCTATGGCCCAGCTCTACTTCATCCTATCCAAAATGGAGATGTGACCACTCAACAAAAATGCATATGCTTCACCCCTTTTTAAATCTGTCGGATCACTGGTCCGGGCTGTGGTTTGGGCATCTGTCAAGGCCTCATGCATTGCCTCTAACTTAGGGATAATTATCCCTCTGAGTTCACTCATCTTGTTTATTATATCCTTCTTTTCTTTGTTCAACCTTTTTATTTCATTTATGATGACAATTGCCTGGCATTCTTGATTCATTAAAGAGGTAATGAGAGGATCAAAATTCTGAGATAAACTTGATAGTTTACCTTCTTGTTCTTTCACTTTCTTCTCAATGTCCTCTATTACTTTGGGCCAAGATAAGCAAAATTTATATATATCCCCACCATCTTTAAGAGCATTTTCAAGGCTCTTTATTCCAATGTCTAAGGTCCTTCTATCATTGGTAATCAGTCCTTGCACCTCAGAGAATCTGTTTCCCAAAAACTCCTTCCGGACCTTTGCTTCTGCCGATTTCTCTAAAGATTCAAAATGAGTGCCAATAGAATTAACCAAAGATTTTAAGTTACCAGATGGAGAGGCCAAAGGATCCTTTTGGAAGGATGGCATAATCTTCTCCAGCATCCCGGATGCAATCTCCAACAGTTCACAATCCTCCATGTGAGATTTCAAGAGTTTTTCTTTAGCCTTGGCTTGGGAAAAAGAAGCTCTCTTCATCATCTGTACTGGAGAGAGAGTATCCAGATTTAGGGGCCCTTGAAATAGCTCTGGTTCATCTAATTCCACCACCTCTTTGTCTAATAAGTTCTTTATTGTCTCTGCAGAGTCTCTTGCTAGAGATTGAGTCTTCTTTGAAATATCAGAAAAGTCATCATTTGTCTTATCTGCTTGTTTTTCTTCTTTTCCCTTAACCTCTTCTTCTTGAGTCTTCTTCGCCTCTCTTCTACCTTCTCCTTCAGCTTTAGAGACTGGAATGTTAGTCACAGCTGTAGTGGGATCCGGAGGAGAGATTGGACCTAAGTTTGCTGCTTCAAGAACTTCCTCTTCTGGAACTGAGGAGTCTAAGTTCTCAGAGATTTCTTCATTTATTTTCTTTGGTCCTTCGACATCCTTGTCAGAAGTTTCTTCATTGATTGCATTTAATCCTTCAACATCCATGGTAGAAGGTTCTTCATCTGTTTCTTCTACAATGGGAAGATTGAATCTCTTCAAGGCATTCCGGAGGATATCTTTTGTTTCACTTGCTATTTGGTCTGTCTCACCAAGCATGAGTTTATTCATTCTTGCCTTACTCTGGAACTCATCCTTACAATCTTTGAAAATCATGTTCATTTGTTTTGGAGTGTTGGAAGGATAAAGTTGAATTGCTATTTGCTCCCGAATCTCTAAGTCTTTTGCCTTTGCATTCTCTTTTCTCAGCTCAAGTATTTTTTCTAGACTCTTAGGACTTAGTGATATTATTTCAATGAAGGCTTTCTTGTAAATGTTCAAGTACCTGATAGTAGCTTCTTCCAAAATTCTCTTGTCAGTATCATTGTATTCATCATAGAATTCAGTCACCGGTTGCAAGTTCCCATCCATAGTGACTGCCTTGATGATGCCATCAATGGAAAGAGTGGGCTTTTCTACAAATTCCTCTGCCTTCTCTTCCTCCTTTTTGCTAGCAAAGAAATTCCCAGATGTTCTCTTCTTCTTTAATTCCCAGATTTCTTCATCTGATCCTGTTGCCTCGTCATCTTTATGGCTTGTATACTTCCTTGAGGCTTTGATCTTCATCCTCTTTTCTTCTTTTCTAAATGTCTTGACTTCTGGTTTGGTAGACTCTTGGAAGTGACAGGAGTAGAACTCCTAGAGGATCTAGTCCTAGAAGAGGTTTGTGCAGGGGCACTTTCTTCCTTTGCCTCTTCTTTTTCTTTTTCTGCTTTCTCCATTTTCTCTCTATTAGCATCAAGAGCCTCCTTTGATATGCCAAATCTTTTGGCAAATTCCTCTACTTCCCTTCTTACTTTTCTTTTTATCTCCGGTTGCCTTAACTCAACATGTATTTTTACACTCAGTTCTTGAAGGGTTCCAAACCTTTCTGCCTCAGGGTCCTTAGGCTGGCTCAAAAGATACTGAATATATAGCTCCAAGATTTTCTCATTGACCTCGTATCCCATTGGCATTATCCACACTGTTCTGGGCTCAACTACCTCCATTAGGCATTGATCAGTGTCAACCATGAAGGACACTGTACCCTTGTATTTATCAACTATGGATTGAGGTATCCTCTCTCTGGCTTGCTTCATGCTTTGGAAGTTCTTAAAGTAACCCCAGAGAGCTGTGCTTTGAGCTTTAGCATCACCAAGTCCATACATATAATCTCTAATCTGGATTGCAACAAGTTTGTCATTTTGCCAAACCCAACCACTTGATCTGGGTAGCTCATTCATGTAATAGAAGAATAGACACAGTATTAAACAACCATACTTAAAGGAGTTCTTCTTATCCTTCTTGATCTTCTGTAGGTTTTTTAACAGTTGATTTAAGAGAAGATCACATAGGTCATAATCTGCATTTTCCCTCAACATTTGATATGCTGCATATATTGCAGTCCCAGACACAGAATTCTCCCTGCTAGAAAGATAGATCTTATACCCAACTATCATTGAGGCAAATTTGACATCTGGATCTGTGATGTCATCTATGGTCATTGCTCTCTTGTCAAACTTAGATCCAGTGGCTTCAGTTACTATATGGTTCTTGACAGATTTGAGTGCAAGTAACCCACCGGATGAGTGCAATCCAGTTACTGCCCTGATGGCATCTTTTGTTATCTTGAAGGGCCTCATTAACCACATGAAATTATCATGCATCCTACTTATGACATATCGGACCCAATCATCCTCTGCAAAATAGGGGAAGTGTATGCAATGTCCAAAGTGTTTATCCGGAAGGGCCTTGTATTGAGGTTTGAGTTCAAAACTCTCATCTATTAGCTATTTGTGATAGATGTCCATCAATTTAGAGTCTCCAAATTCCTCAATGTTGGCATGGATATAGACCCTAACATCTTCTACGTGCAATACCCCATGCGGAATGCTAGAGAATGTGCCTAAAGGATCAACCTCTAGAGATTTATAGGGATGTTTCTTGAATTTAGGGTACAGCCTATCAGTGATCTTAACAACCATTGGAGTACCCATATTAAAAAGATTCAGAGAGAGATTTTTAGAATGGAAGTACCTTTTTACGCTTTAGGGTTCGAAATAGGAGCGGGAACAAATTGCTGGTTGAAATTGATTTTGCAGTTGATCTTTGAGTGAGTTGTAGAAACTTTGATGTAGAGCTCTTCTTTTCTTCTTCTCGAATGCAAATGTGCAAATAATGAGTGAATGAACCTTTTTAACCTTGCGCAAACCCTAACTTCCTTTTGTAATAAATGCAAAACATAAGTTATCTGGTTGCCCTATTTTGAGAGAGATCTTCTCGAATTACTGTGCTGAACTTAGAAATATTGTTAGTGAGGATTGACAATGTATTTTCTTTTCTTCAATCATGTCATGGGTCCCTAGATTAAAGTATTTCAATTTTGAATCATAACGGATCTGTCTGTAAAAATCATGCTTTACCAGAGCGCTGTTAGAACCGGATTAACTTGATCGGTTAAACTTTTGCAAAACTCCATGTGGATCTTTCATATTTTTACTGAAAGTTATGTAGATGTTTTTCTGAGAACCCTTTAATCCACAGCATTCCATTTGCCGAATTTAGGCACTAATTGACTGGCTGGGGGAATTAGTTTTTCTCTATGACTCCCCCTGAGCCAAAGCTAACCCTTTTAGTTTTCGGAAGGAATATCAGCACCAGATTCCAGTGTGGATCCATCCCTAATATTTTATGTATACTTCTTCACCCAAATCTTGCTCATCTCCTTTTGAACTTCATCCGCATCCACTTTACCTTTGCCCTTATCTTGTTTTTTATTTTGTTGCACCAAACCATTTCTATCCTAATTTCTACTTCTGCAAAATTTGGCAATATGACCAGATCTATTGCAATTGTAGCAGACAACATTTCTTGGCTTATTTGATTGATATCCTCTTGATCTGCATTGATTAGTCATATGTCCCATTCTATTGCATGCAAAGCATTTACCATTGAATGAATTGTTTATTTGCATATTTTTGCATTCATGAGATTTGTGACCATACCTTTTGCAATTGAAACACTGTCTGGTGAAGGATGAATTAGTCTGATTCATTCTCCTTCTGCACTGAGTTGCTTTATGACCAAAATTGTTGCAATTGAAGCAGTGTCCATTGAAGGATGGATATCTTTGAGCACTTGGTTGCCTTACCGGAGGTCTTCTAGGCCTGCTTCTTTGATTTCCTAATCCAAAGTTCTTCTGACCAGATCCAGAGCTTTCACTTTTCTCATATCCCAAGCCATGCTTATCATCTACCCTCTTTTGGCTTTCAAGAAGAACTTCAAGTTGGGCTGAGCTTATCTTGAATTTTTCTTTGTATTCATTTGTTGTTTGAAGATCTTGTTTAAGAGTGTTTATCTGATTCTCAAGTTGTTCTTCATTATCTCTAGCTTCTTCAAGATCAGATTCAAGATGCCTAATTATTCTATCCATTTTGTGGCAGTCCTCTATCTTCTCCTTGAGGAATTGTTTTAGATTATCTTCAATTTTCCTCTTTTCTTCAATTTCTTGGGTGAATCTCATAACCCCTGATTCCATCTCATGCCTTACCATAATGACCTCTTTTGACAGCTTTTCACATAGCTTATTTTTCTCATTCAAATCTTCCTTAGTATCATTGTCTTCACTCTGATTGGCTAATTTTTGAAGTAGTTCCTTTCTCTTTTTCACAGAGATACTCAATTTTTCTTTTAGCTCATTTATGAAATCATCTGCTTGTTTGAGTCTTTCTCTCAAGTTATTGACTTCAAAGTGGGATTGTTTAAGATCATCAAGAGCAGATTGAAGTTGTTCCTTCATACCATAAATATCCATTGGATTCCCAGATCTTCCTCAAGCTGTTAGGCTTTGTTTAGAGGAACTTGGCTCTGATACCAATTGTTGGAAATAAGGCAGATAACTGAGAGGGGGGGTGAATCAGTTATCACAAAATTTCTTTAACCTTTTCTTTTGTTATCTTAATAATCAGTGCAGCATCAAATCATATAAGTATAAGAACAAAAATAAAATCAACACACATAACACAAGGATTTTTACATGGAAAACCATGTTAAGGGAAAAACCATGGGGTGACTAACCCAAGATTGTATTCTCTATTAAAAGAATAAAAAATCCAAAATGGCACTTGCCAATTAGGGCTCACTGCCCGAGCACACTGCTCACAAGAGGCACACTGCCTACAAAACTTACAGAAGGTAATTAGATGTTTGAACTGATGAGAAGCATCTACAAATGCAAGAGTTCAGTTCTGGTTTAGGCACAATATACTGATCTGATGCACTTCATCCTTCCTCTGCTCAATGTTGTTGTTCTGTCACATACCGGGCTTGGATAGTTGTTCCCACACTTATCTCTATTTTTCTTCGCACTTCACTTCATCACTTTTTTTTTACTTTTTATTTTCACATGTTGAAATCTATTTAGTATATATATCCGCATCAAGGATTTTATCAACTTGCTAGTCAGCATCAAGAACACTACAAGTAATTACTCTGTCAGTTGAATCCATGCTTGGTTTTAGATGCGTATCAAAACATAGATATAGAAGTCATTAATCATGTCTGCCAACAATGTATGATCCCACAAATTACTTGATCAACATCATTTACTCATCCAGATTGAAGTCTGATATTTTGTCGATCAGTTCTTCGTTTGTATGCTCTACTTGACTGGAACCCAATACTCAGATGCTTATATCTTTTCCATGCTTTACTACCGGAGGCTAAATCTTTGGAATACAGTAGTCATGATGGTGCAGGAGCACCCCTACAAGACAGGATATAGGTTCATTGTCCACATGACAGGACATTAGTCTATTTTTAGCATGTTTGACTTCATAATGTAATAAGGTCCATTGGACCAATGCATATGTATTAGATCAACCTAGGAGAGTGTGCAGGCAGTTAGAGCTCGTGATCAGGTTGTCTGAGCTGTCTTCTCCCAGCCGCTTGGAAGCTCCCAGCCGCTGGGAATCGAGTCGGTAGTACTCGTAGGATATTGTTATAAATAACTTAGATCAGTTAGGGTTGGAGATCATAATGAGAGTAGTAGTTGTGTTATGTTGTACTAGTGATTGAGTGAAATCCAGAGATCAGTCCAGACATTGTGAAATATTGTTCAGGACATTTGTGTTTCATCTAAATAAGATCTCATTAATTGCATTATCTGGTTTATCAGTTGTTTATGTTTTGATTTCCGTTCTGATTACAAGTTGATGGATTCTTTCAACCCTTCCACCGGTTGATTCTGTGAATCGGTGGAATGGTCATGTATGATAGTTTAGTTTGCATTTTAGTTTTCTGTTTATGCATTTCATTGTTTGAGAGATCAGTTGGTCGCATGCTATGAATCAACCTAGCATCCTCATGTGCTAGGGTTAGGAAGATAAACTGTTAAGTTTTGATCCGAAGGTGATCCGGCCCGATCATCATGTTTTCTTTGTGAAAATTGTGTGGTTCTGTGAGTTTGCATGCAGCTAACGGATATATAGGAATCTGCATGTGCTTTTCCAGACGGAGTGAATCGCATCGTCATCTGTGAGTATATCGCTATCCGGATCGGGTTATATAGCTGACGAAGACTGTATGTTTTGAATGCATCAGGATGATATAAGTTGGATATATACTCAGTGTGTATATCGTCATTAGGATCATCTTTCAGGTGTATCCATCATCCGCATATCGCTATCGCATGCAGGAGCGAAAGTTCATTTTTTTGGCTAAGGACCGGAAAGGTCATCATCAGGATATTGAAAAGATCACCCGATATTTCATTATCATGCTGCGGAGGATATAAGGATCTTATATCCGGATGACATCATCATCAGGTGCATTGACATCATCATCAGGTGCATTGACATCATCATCAAGCGCATGTGACATCATCGTCATCAGGATATTGCGAATATCACCCTATGCAAGTTTATCCTGCTGTCGCTAAGTGTTTTGGCATCGGCGTAAGTCATCAGCATAAAGTTTGGTTAACATCATCAAGATGTTTCAATATGACCGGATAAGTCATATCCTGATGCTGTTGTTTGAGTAGTCGGATATCGGGGTGACGTAAGCATCGAAGGAAAGGTGCTTGAAGTTGTCGTCATCAGGATATATGAGAGGAACCGGATATTTTATATCCTGCTGATGAAGATGATGCTGAACATCATGATGATGAAGATAGAGTTTGGCGGTAAGATGAACAGTGAACATCAGGAGGATGTTTGCGCTTGCCGAATGTGATGATGCTGCTGATAAGCGAAAGGCGAAAGGTGATAAGGAAGTGAACAGTAGTTAGCAGGAGGATATTTCATGCCTCTTCGAAATATGATGATGCTGTCTGTGTTAGCAAGTAATATGATGATGATGATAAGCCGATAGGATTTTAACATGCTGGTTGTGTTAATGACTCCTCCTTCCCATTTGTAAGCTCCCATTGCATTTACCTCTGCATCATAGTGGTATCAGAGCAAAGGAAGGATCTTCTGGAAAAGATAAGGATATAGCAGGATGTCAGGTGACGAAGGAACATCTGAGATTCCGGCAAGGATGACCAACGTTGAGTTGGCAGTTCTGGTGAAGAAACAGATTGCAGAGAGCAAGGCCGTGAAGGCTCAGAATCAGGAATTGAACGATGAGTTAGCGAAGTTGAGGAGCAGAGTAGGTTCTGGTAGAGAAGAAGATAGGGAAGAAGAAGAGATCCCTAGTTGGAGCGAGGAGGTCGTTCCTGCAGACCAGAGACCACTGTTGAACGCCCTCAAGGCCATGGAGAGGAGAACCATGGATGTGAAACTGGATTTGCCAGTGTTTATAGGAAAGATGGAACCTGATTCAGTGATGGAGTGGATAGACTCCTTGAACAATTTCTTTGAAACAGAGGAGATACCAGAACAACAGAGGGTGAAAATAGCCCAGTCAAAAATGAAAGAAGCTGCCTTGACATGGTGGAATTTCGTCCAAGATGATAGAGTACAGGAAGGAAAGCGTAGAGTCACTACATGGAAGAAGATGATGGCATTAGTAAAGGAAGCTTATGTCCCATTGGATTACAGTATCCAATTACACAAGAGGAAGCAAAACCTGAAGCAGAAGGAGCTAGATGTCAGCTCATATACAGAAGAATTCATGAAACTTTGTATGAAAACAAAGGTAAAGGAAAGTGAAGAAGAGAAGGTAGCCAGATACCTTAATGGATTGAGGTTCAATATTCAGGAAGATTTAAGTCTGCATAATCCAGATACAGTTCAGAAATGCTTTCAGTTGGCATTGAAAGTGGAAGAGAAGTTAAAGAGAAAACAGGAACAACACAATAGAGGAAGAGGAAGACAACAAAGAGGTGGAAGAGGTCCTTTTAGAGGTAGAGGACATGGATATCAAGGAGAATCTAGTCATGACAATAGTAAGGGAAACAATAGTCAGAACCAAGGGGAAAATTATAGTCAACAAGGAAACTTCAGAGGTAGAAGACCATTCAGAGGAAGATCCCAGGGCAGAGGATCCATCAGATGTTATAACTATAACAAAGAAGGCCATATAGCTAGCAGATGTCCAGAAAAGGCCACAAGCTCAACAGGAGAAAGGAGAACAAATCTGGTCCAAGAACCTGATAATCGAAGTATGACAGGCTCTAATGCTTTTCAGAGTGTGAATGCTCCTGATAATTTTGGATACCCAGAAAGTGGAGAGTCTCTAATGATGAGAAGAACAATGACTACCATGAAGGTACCTGACAAAGAATCCCCTCAAAGAAAGTCTCTTTTCAGGACTATTTGCAAAGCAGGAGGTAAGGCATGTAAAGTTTTGATTGATTCTGGTTCTACTGAAAATCTTGTGTCTGAAGAAATGGTGACAAAGCTTAAGCTTAGGAGATTGCCTCACCCATCCCCATATAAAGTCTCATGGCTTACCCAAGGTCAGCAGACAATTGTAGAAGAGTAGGCTTGGGTAGAATTTCAGATTGGAGCATATAAGGATAAGTTGTTGTTTGATATTACCACGATGGATGCTTGCAATCTTTTATTTGGTAGACCATGGCAGTATGATTTGAAGGCACGACATGATGGTGTTAGAAACATCTATACAATCACTAAAGATGGTAAGGTTATAACGTTACTACCATTGACAGAGAAGGAGGAGAAATCTAGAGGAAAAGAGGTGAAGGTAATGCTGATGGAAGGTAAACAGTTCATGAAAGAAGTAGCAGCAGAAGGTGCAGTTGCATATGCCCTAATCCCATGTATGAGGGTGAATAAAGAACAGCAGCAAGAAGTCAAGGAAGAGAAAAAGCAAAGGTTCATAGACCCAGCTATCTAAGAGCTATTGGATAAGTACAAAGGTATCATCTCAGAGGGAATGCCAAGATCCCTACCACCTGTCAGGGATATTAGTCACTGCATAGACTTAATTCCAGGGTCAACACTTCCAAACAAAGAAGCCTATAAGCTAACTCCAGAACAGAATGCAGAAGTAGCCAGACAAATTGAAGAATTATTGGATTCAGGTCTGATTGGGAAAAGTTTAAGTCCATGTGCAATACCAGCTGTACTAGCACCCAAGAAGGAAGGTACTTGGAGGCTTTGCACAGATTCCAGAGCTATTAACAAGATCACAATCAGGTATAGGTTTCCAATCCCTAGGATAGAGGATTTACTTGACTGTTTGGGAAGTGCTAAGTATTTTACAAAAATAGATTTGAAGAGTGGATATCATCAGATCAGGATTAGACCAGGAGATGAATGGAAAACAGCATTCAAAACTAATGAAGGGTTATATGAGTGGAAGGTTATGCCTTTTGGTTTATCTAATGCACCTAGTACTTTTATGAGGTTGATGAATGAGGTTTTGAAAGAGTTCATTGGTAAGTTTGTCATAGTATATCTAGATGACATTCTGATTTTCAGCAACACAAAAGAAGAACATCTCAGACACATAGATTTGGTTCTTAAGAGGTTACATGAAGAGCAGCTGATGATAAATTTAGACAAGTGTTTGTTCATGCAAGAGGAGATCACATATTTGGGTTTTGTCATTTCACAAGGAAAGTTACAAATGTATAAGGAGAAGGTAAGTGCCATATTGTCTTGGCCAACCCCAAAGACTATGAATGATGTCAGAAGTTTCCATGGGTTAGCAACCTTCTACAGGAAGTTTATAAGAGGGTTTAGTCATATTTGTGTACCCATGCTTGATACCATCAAAGGAGGACAGAAGTGCAGATTTGTTTGGACTCAAAGAGCAGATGATTCTTTTGAAACATTGAAGAAGAAGGTGGCACAGCAGCCAGTCCTTGCACTTCCAGACTTTAACAAAATCTTTCAGGTGGAATGTGATGCCAGTCACATGGCCATTGGAGCAGTACTCAGCCAAGAAGGTAGACCTATTGCATTTTTCAGTGAGAAGCTCAATGATGCTAAAAAGAGGTATTCCTCATATGATTTGGAAATGTATGCTTTAGTCCAGTCACTCAAGAAATGGAGGCATTACTTGATGCCAAAGGAATTCATAGTATTCACAGATAACCAGGGTCTGAGTTTCATAAATAGCCAGGAAAAGCTGAACCACAGACACATGAAATGGGTAGAAACCTTACAAGCTTTTACTTTTACATTGAAGCATAAGAAAGGAGTCAAGAATAAAGTTACAGATGCTTTAAGCAGGAGAGTTCTAACAGTCAACCAGATTCAGTTAGAAAGTGTTGGCATTGATTCACTAAAGACCATGTATGAGACTGATGAAGATTTTGGGGAGATATATCATGTATGTACTTCTTTTGGAAAGAAATATCATGCTGAATTCTCTGAATTTTTGATTCAGGATGGATTGTTGTTCAAAGGTGGACAGTTATGTATTCCAAGGTGTTCTATGAGGTCAAACATCATTAAGGAGAAACATTGTGGAGCTATGGCAGGTCATTTTGGTCTAGATAAGACTCTTGATCTAGTCCGAAGACATTACTTTTGGCCTAAGTTACAATCAGATGTCAGAAAGTTTGTAGAGACATGTGTGATATGTCAGAAAGCTAAAGGCAGGTCGACTAATGCAGGTTTATATCAGCCCTTACCTATTCCTTCCAGACCATGGGAAAGCATAAGTATGGATTTTGTCTTGGGTTTACCAAGGACAAGGAAAGGGTTTGACAGTATTTTTGTTGTAGTGGATAGATTCAGCAAAATGGCACATTTCTTGCCATGCAAAACCACTGCTGATGCTTCATACATTGCAGATTTATTTTTCAGGGAGATTGTCAGAATCCATGGATTGCCATTGAGTATAGTGTCAGATAGGGATGTGAAGTTTATTGGTCACTTCTGGAGAACTCTTTGGAAGAAACTTGGAACAAATTTGTCTTTTTCCTCTGCATATCATCCTCAAACGGATGGACAGACTGAAGTAGTGAACCGTTCCTTAGGAAATTTGCTTAGATGTTTGACAAAACAACATGGAGAAAAGTGGGATAATATTCTATCTCAAGCCGAATTTTCCTATAATGATACTGTCAATAGGAGCACAGGGAAATCACCTTTTCAGATAGTTTATGGTATGCATCCAAGAGGAATTTTGGAATTGAGAGATCTACCTATAGTAGACCCTATTAGTGCAGAAGGAGAAGCTTTTGTAGAAGCCATCAAAGAGGTTCATGATCATGTCAAGACCCAACTGCAGTAAACCACCTTGAAGTATAAGGAATATGCTGATCAAAAGAAGAAGGATGTACAGTTTGATGTTGGAGATTTGGTATGGGTTCATTTGAAGAAGGACAGACTTCCTAAGGGCAAATATACTAAACTCATGCAGAAAAAAGTTGGACCATGTCAGATCTTACACAAGCATGGACAGAATGCTTATGAGATACAACTTCCACTTGATCTTGGTTTGTCCCCTATATTCAATGTATGTGATTTAACTCCATACAAGTCTTATCCAGATGCAGATCAGGAACTCCTACAGGATACAGTCGATGATGACATTCCCAAGCATGATCCTCCACAGTTGCAGAAGGTTTTGGACACCAGAGTGGTCAAACAGACCCAGAACAAACAGTACTTGGACTATCTAGTCTCTTGGAAGGGAAAACCTAATTCCGAAGCAGTATGGATGACTGAAGAGCAGATCCAGAAACATGGTGCAGATCTTCATACTCTCATCTCAAGTGGACTTGAGATTTCTTCTTCTGGGGAGTATGGTGCAGGAGCACCCCTACAAGACAGGATATAGGTTCATTGTCCGCATGACAGGACATTAGTCTATTTTTAGCATGTTTGACTTCATAATGTAATAAGGTCCATTGGACCAATGCATATGTATTAGATCAACCTAGGAGAGTGTGCAGGCAGTTAGAGCTCGTGATCAGGTTGTCTGAGTTGTCTTCTCCCAGCCGCTTGGAAGCTCCCAGCCGCTGGGAATCGAGTCGGTAGTACTCGTAGGATATTGTTATAAATAACTCAGATCAGTTAGTGTTGGAGATCATAATGAGAGTAGTAGTTATGTTATGTTGTACTGGTGATTGAGTGAAATCCAGAGATCAGTCCAGACATTGTGAAATATTGTTCAGGACATTTGTGTTTCATCTAAATAAGATCTCATTAATTGCATTATCTGGTTTATCAGCTGTTTATGTTTTGATTTCCGTTCTGATTACAAGTTGATGGATTCTTTCAACCCTTCCACCGGTTGATTCTGTGAATCGGTGGAATGGTCATGTATGATAGTTTAGTTTGCATTTTAGTTTTCTGTTTATGCATTTCATTGTTTGAGAGATCAGTTGGTCGCATGCTATGAATCAACCTAGCATCCTCATGTGCTAGGGTTAGGAAGATAAACTGTTAAGTTTTGATCCGAAGGTGATCCGGCCCGATCATCATGTTTTCTTTGTGAAAATTGTGCGGTTCTGTGAGTTTGCATGCAACTGACGGATATACAGGAATCTGCATGTGCTTTTCCAGACGGAGTGAATCGCATCGTCATCCGTGAGTATATCGCTATCCGGATCGGGTTATAAAGCTGACGAAGACTATATGTTTTGAATGCATCAGGATGATATAAGTTGGATATATACTCAGTGTGTATATCGTCATCAGGATCATCTTCCGGGTGTATCCATCATCTGCATATCGCTATCGCATGCAGGAGCGAAAGTTCATTTTTTTGGCTAAGGACCGAAAAGGTCGTCATCAGGATATTGAAAAGATCACCCGATATTTCATTATCATGCTGCGGAGGATATAAGGATCTTATATTCGGATGACATCATCATCAGGTGCATTGACATCATCATCAGGTGCATGTGACGTCATCGTCATCAGGATATTGCGAATATCACCCTATGCAAGTTTATCCTGCTGTCGCTAAGTGTTTTGGCATCGGCGTAAGTCATCGGCATAAAGTTTGGTTAACATCATCAGGATGTTTCAATATGACCGGATAAGTCATATCCTGATGCTGTTGTTTGAGTAGTCGGATATCGGGGTGACGTAAGCATCGAAGGAAAGGTGCTTGAAGTTGTTGTCATCAGGATATATGAGAGGAACTGGATATTTTATATCCTGCTGATGAAGATGATGCTGAACATCATGATGATGAAGATAGAGTTTGGCGGTAAGATGAACAGTGAACATCAGGAGGATGTTTGCGCTTGCCGAATGTGATGATGCTGCTGATAGGCGAAAGGCGAAAGGTGATAAGGAAGTGAACAGTAGTTAGCAGGAGGATATTTCATGCCTCTTCGAAATATGATGATGCTGTCTGTGTTAGCAAGTAATATGATGATGATGATAAGCCGATAGGATTTTAACATGCTGGTTGTGTTAATGACTCCTCCTTCCCATTTGTAAGCTCCTGTTGCGTTTACCTCTGCATCACATGATACCCCTCTTGACTTTCCCAAGTCTGTAACTTATTGAGTTACACCATCTAAGAGATCTGGACCTGATTGTCAGATCTTGTTACATACTCTGTTCTTTTTCACCGGATCAAAATAATCTTCAATCTGACTTCCGGTATAGGCTTACTATGTACTATGGATGTGTGGGATAGACTTTGTTACCATCAATGACAACACTCATGAAGCCACACAGTGTCTCTTATCAACAAGAAGGTGATCCACTGTCTCTTCCTCCTCCCCGCAAAGAGCACACTTGAAACTTTTACTGAGGGCCAACCTATGAATTTTGTCACCCGTCAGAATTTTCTTGTTAAGGGCTAACCAGGCAAAGGACCTTACTTTAGGAAGAATTGTGTTTGACCAGTAGAGTTGCCAGGGCCAATCCACAGTTCGGTTGGACATTAGAAACTTATAACCTTGTTTAACTTTGTACTTGGCCGACCCATCACCGATCCAAATTAGTTTGTCCTCTTTAGGAGATGGGTGAACAATCCTTGAATGAAGTATGGACTTCAGCAATAGCTTTTGGTCTTCTAGGAAGTCACAATCAGAGAAATCCCTACAGGTCACTTTGTGTGGAAGAGATGATGAATCTATAGTGAATTAATTGGCCACTCTATATCCTGAGCGTGCTTTGAGACAAAGTTATGCTTCCCTTAGATCCTGTCTATTGGCCAACACTAGTCCCCCACAGCAAGAATCATTCCAGAAATTGGCTTTTCTACCATTGTGAATAACCCATGAAAGTTTCAGAAGGATAACCTCTCTACTCTTGACGATGAAGTTCCACATAGGGGATCCCTTAAGGGGGTTGGTGTTAGTGTAGGTTTTTATTTCCTAGTTGGGTTATTTATTTTTTCCTACACTTCTATTAATCTTGCTTAGGTTAATAAAGCATGTCTTATTAGGTGAGTGGTTGCGAGGTGTCACCTTCCTACATGTGAGCATCCATTAGCTATCTTGGAAAGATACTTTGCTATCTTTAGTCTGATAGGTGGTCGCTCTTGATTGGTCAGAGTTGCCACCTCCTCCCTCTTCCTAGTCTATATAAGCATGCTACCTGGCTTATATTTGACATCTTTTGCTTTTGCATCTTCTTAATGCTATTTTGCTTCTAGCATTTGCATTACTCTCTTGGAGACTAACTTTGTGTTGCTATTTTGATTTTGTATCATTTGCATTCATAGTTTAGATATCTATTCTTTGCACTAGTTTTCTGGGTTAATAATCTTTTCAGATTCTAACATGGTATCAGAGTTATTCTATTGCAAGAGTAGATTTTAGTTTCCATATTTGAGAGATTCAGGGGGGCTAATAAATCTTATTATAGTTTTTTGAAAAACCCAGTATGCTCTTCTCTTGCATCTTCGGATGATCTTGAGAATCAGAAAAGTTTGACAGAAAGTTTTTTAATCTTTGGGGTTTACACATGTGTTTTATGAAATCTGGGTGATTGCAACATTTCTGGTTGTTCCAACGCATCCAGAAGGCTTGAGAAAGTCAGATTTGGCTTTCATTTCACCGAAATCAGAGATCGTCATACACAGTTGTAGAACCGGGGTTTCGAACTCAAATCTGACAACCAGCTTGCATATTTGGTGTTTTCAATCAATATTGCAGGTTCCAGCATGCCTTTGTTTGTCTTAAGTAACTGATTCATCCTTTGCATGTCATTTTTTGTAGCTAAAGGCGTTATGTTTACACTGGATCAACATCTTTTGTACATCAACAAGAAAAATGCCTTCTAGGTTTTGTTCGCAGCATAGAAAAACCATCTGGGTATCTTTCCTTTTTTGCATGCAGTCAACAAATTTTGTAGAAACACATTCAGAAAGCTACAATAGGACCCCTCTCCATTGGCTATTGTAGTTTTGAAGGCAATTTTCAAATGCTTCATTCTTGCTCATACGGACTCCTTTTCCCACCATTTTTTTTTTATTTTGGATTTTTTTTGTGCTCTATGCACTAGTGCAGATGTTTTTTGATTTTGATGTGAAGATTATTCAGGAATTGCAGATTCTCAGTCATGACATTGCAGAGTTCTCATTTTGGGAACTTCGGAGGATCATAACTTTCACATATGACCTCGTATCGAGGCGATTCTTTTTTTGAAAGTGCATGATTTTTCAAGTAGATCACAGTGGTGCTATTTATTTCTCTGAGTATTGTGCCAAAGTTATATTTTTAGCATATGCTCTTCGTGAGGGTTTTGTAATGCATTGAAATCAAGACCACTTAGTATTTCTTGCTAGTGGTAGTTGTAAACGCACTAATATAAAGTGTCAAATCATATTTTCTTGGGGGGGTTCTTTGATTGAGTGAAAAGGGGGGGTTGTCATGGTTGTGTTCTCTTTTTTTTTTTACTTTTCTTCTCTGCATTTCTTCATGATGGATCATCCTAACTCCATACAATTACTTTGAGTGGAAATCACGCATGACAATTCACTTAAGGAAAGTTGGATTAAATAGGATAACTATGGGACTTGAAACTGAACCTGCTAAAGATGAAGATAAGCCTAAGTGGTTTAACAAATGTGATGAGGCATATGAAACATTGTGTTTGTCTATTTCTCCTTATTTGCTCTTTCACATTGAGTCTTTGAATACACCAAATGAAATTTGGACAAAGCTAGAAACACTATTTGGCACACAAGATTCAATGAGGGGTCATATGTTGGAAAATGAACTAATTAGTTTAAGTCCAGGCAATTTCAACACAATCCAGGATTTCTTCACTAAATTGAAATCACTAAGGCTGCAGTTAAAACAATGTGGAATTGAAAAGAAAAATGAACAACTAATTCATAGTATTCTTTCTAAGCTAAGTTCAAAATATTCTGTGTTTGTTTCTACCTTCGATGCTACTAAGGGTGCACTTGGTACTTAATTCACCATGCCATCTTTAGATGATTTTGCTGTTAATCTCACTCGGGAATAGGACAAGCTAATCTAGACGGGCACTCTTAAGTCCTCTAAGTCACATGCCTTGGCTGCCATCCAAGGCACAAAAGAACAAAAAGGACAAAGTAGTAACAACAATAGTAAGGATAAAAAATAGAAGAATAACAAGGAGAAGGATCAGATAACGGTTGCTTCAAAAGCAACTAATGAGACCCAATCTTCCAAGAGCGACAAGCCTAAGAAAGAGAGGGTCCAATGTGCCTATTGTAAAAAACCCAGTCATGATGAACATAAATGTCTGAAGAAACAAATTGATCACTTGACACACATTTTTGAGAAGAATAATATCAATGTTCTTGAGTCTATCAAACAGAGTTCTAATGAGGGGTCTAATAAGGCAAAAGAAAATAGCAAGGGGAAAGGAAAGGGCAAGGCCCTTGTTGCAATTGCTTCTTCACCATCCACTTGGGTTCTTGATTTGGGTGCTTCGCACCACATGGCTTCATCTAAGGAAGAACTTGCATCTTTGGAGTCGTGTACTATGCCTTCTATTTTGATGGGTGATGACACTCCTGTTGAGGTGTGTGGGAGAGGGTTTTTTGATGTGGGGGATGGCACATTCCATGATGTTCTTTGTGTGCCCTCATTATCAACTAATCTCCTATCAGTATACTAGATCACTCACACAGGTTCAGGCAAGTGGGTTGAGTTCAATCCTGATTCAGTGGAGATTCGTGAGTTGCACAGTGGTTCTACAGTTGTAGTTGGGAGAGCAGATCATCAGTCACGACTCTATCTATTTTCTTAATTTGTTCCTGATCCTCCTTCGACTGTTTTTCTCACTCGTTCTAATAATGTGAGTAGATTATGGCATGAGCGGTTTGGCCATCTTAACTTCTGCTACTTGCAGCAACTCAACCAGCAGAGCATGGTCACAGGGTTGCCTTCAATTCAGTTTTTAGGTGGTGTTTACCAATGTTGCATTATTGGTAAGCATTCTAAGGAAAATTTTGACAAAGGTAAGGCATGGAGAGCTTCACACGTACTGGAGTTAGTTCACAATGATTTGGCTAGTCCATTTCAGCATCCTTCTTTCAGCAGGGCTAGATATGTCCTCACATTCATTGATGATTTTTCTCGATATACTTGGGTGTACTTTCTCAAACAGAAGTCAGAGGTATTTGATCATTTTTAGGACTTCAAAACTTTTATAGAGAAGCAATCTGGGAAAGCCATCAAAGTTTTGTGCACTGACAATGGTGGTGAGTATGTCAACCATCAGTTTGAGAGGTTTTGCACTTCAGAGGGGATTGATTTGCAACATTTAGTTCCATACAATCCTCAGCATAATGGTGTTACAGAATGGAAGAATAGGTCCTTGAAGGAAATGGTGAACTACATGATTCACTCCAGATCTCTTGCACCACAGTATTGGGTAGAGGCCATTAACTGTGCTTGTTATATCCAAAACCGTGTTCCTCATCGAGCCTTGAAGGGAGTCACTCCTTTTGAAGCTTGGAGCAGTCAGAAACCATCAGTTAAGCACTTTCAAGTTTTTGGTTCTCCTACATGGGCCCACATTCCTATAGAGAAACGTAAGGCCTTGGATCTGCAGAGTAGACCTTGCATAATTGTAGGTTATCCTGATGGTGTGAAGGGTTATCGGTTACTCCATCCTACTACACATGAGTTGTTCATTAAGAGGAGTGTTTAGTTTGAGGAGGGCTCTTCGAGCTCACTTTCTATCACTTCTCCAACTCCTACTTTGACATTGGAGTCACTTGGGATACATGACAGATCTTTTGATGAGTCAGATTCACCTGATCAGTCTTCTACCTCCACTTCCGATGCAGAGAGTGATTCAAAGGACTCACCTCCTTCCTCTCCTAGTCATCATTCAGAGGTTGATGATTCTCCTCCAGATTCTCCATCTTCCGGTCCACTTTGGGCTAGACAGACCTTGCAGTCTACAAGTGATTGGGTTGGGGATCCATCAAACACCAGGCGGACTCGTTCACAGTTCCAGGATGCTCCACATGTCTTCATTGCTACTGCCTGAGATCCATAGTCCTTTCATGAGGCTTCTGGTATTCCTGAGTGGGATACAACTATGCAAGAGGAGTATAGTTCCTTGATGAGGAACCACACTTGGGATCTTGTCCCTCTTCCTAAGGGAAGAAAACTTGTTCGATATAAGTGGATCTATCAGACAAAATTTGCAGTAGCTGGGCTGATTGACAAGCATAAGGCTTGCTTGGTCGCCAAAGGATTCTCCCAGGTTCCTGGGATTGACTACTCTGAGACTTTTGCACCAGTTGCCCGAATGAATTCCATCCGACTTGTTCTTGCCATTACTGCAGCTAATCATTGGGAAGTACACCAGATGGATGTGAAAAGTGCTTTTCTTCATGGTGACCTTCAGGAGGAGATCTACATGGAGCAGCCACAGGGGTTCCTTCAGGATTTTTCACTTGTGTGCCATCTTTAGAAGTCTCTCTATGGCCTCAAACAGGGTCCTCGGGCCTGGTATGCCAAGATGGACTCCTTCCTTCTATCAGTTGGGTTCACTCAGTGCCATTCTAATCCCAATGTCTACATTCTGCAACAGGATGATTCACTCCTATTTCTAGTTCTGTATGATGATGACTTGCTAATCATAGGGAGTTCTTCATCCACCATTGGGGCTGTCAAAACTGCCCTTCATGATAGGTTTTTGATGACTGACTTGGGCTTGTTGCATTACTTTCTCAGGATTGAGATCTACCAGTCTGCTTTTGGGATCACCATTAACTAGTCCAAGTATGCTCTAGATTTGCTCTTGAGGTTTCATATGGCTGACTGTAAGCCTGCTCCAACTCCCTTCCTTTCTGGAGTCAAACTTGAGGATCAGTGTTCTTCTCCACTTGTTGATGGCACTTTGTACCAACAGCTTGTTGGAAGTCTCATTTATCTAACTCATACGAGACCTGACATTTCATATGATGTAGGCATGGTCTCTCGATTCATGCAAGAGCCTCATGAGCTGCACTGGAAAGCAGCCAAGCGGATCCTTCACTACATTTAGGGTACTCACAGTTTTGGGATTCACTATGCAGCGGGCATTGAGCTTAACTTGTTGGGCTACACAGATTCAGATTGGGTAGGCGATTCTTAGGATCGCAAGTCTACTTCAGGTTACAGCTTCTCACTTGGTTCAGGTCCTGTTTGTTGGTCGAGCAAGAAGTAGTCTGCTATTGCTCTATCTTCTACTGAGGCCAAGTATCGGGGGGCTGTGAATGCCACCACTAAGGCCACTTGGCTTCAAAATCTTCTCATTGAGTTTGGTATCTAGATCAAACGGCCATCAGTCATATTTTGTGACAACTAGAGTGCCATTCAGATCTCATGGAATCCGGTCCATCATCAATGGACCAAACACATAGAGGTCCACATGCACTACATTCGGGAGCTCATCCATGGCCATGTCATTGACCTTCACTACTGTCTGACTTCCGAGCAGGTTGTTTATATCTTTACCAAACCCTTCATTGAGAGCAAGTTCCTTCATTTGTGAGCTTTGCTAAGGGTGCGGGATGCTTCATCCTCTGGGGGGGCTTCTTCCTCTCACTCGGAGTCCTAACTCTCTCTACTTTGGGGGGTCTCTTCTCTCTCTATTTGGGGGGGGGCTTTTCTCTCTCTTTGGGGAGAATTTTATGTACATGGGTACCTCATCAGGCTTGATTTGTCGAGACCCATTTCTACATCCACCTAAGCTTTGCTTATGGGGGGGTGTTAGTGTAGGTTTTTATTTCTGAGTTGGGTTATTTATTTTTCCCTATATTCCTAGGTTTTTCCTACACTTCTATTAATCTCGCTTAGGTTAATAAAGCATGTCTTATTAGGTGAGTGGTTGCGAGGTGTCACCTTCCTACATGTGAGCATCCATTAGCTATCTTGGGAAGATACCTTGCTATCTTTAGTTCGATAGATGGTCACTCTTGATTGGTCAGAGATGCCACCTCCTCCCTCTTCCTAGTCTATATAAGCATGCTACCTGGTTTGTATTTGAAATATTTTTCTATTGCATCCTCTTAATGCTATTTTGTTTCTAGCATTTGCATTACTCTCTTGGAGACTAACTCTATGTTGCTATTTTGATTTTGTATCATTTGCATTCATAGTTTAGATATCTATTCTTTGCACTAGTTTTCTGGGTTAATAATCTTTTCAGATTCTAACAGTTGGCTACGATGAATATTCGTTCCAGAAGATCATTGTCCAGATATTTTCCTTGCATCAATTTGGCCCACTTGGATGTCAGGTTTTTGTATACTTTCCACGCTAATTTAGCACCTAGAGATAAATTTTGAGTCTCAAGGTTAAGAACACCTGCACCTCTAGCTTGGATGGGTTTACACACTTTATCCCATGTAATCAAATGAATTTTCTTATCTTCCGTTGACCCTTGCCATAAGAAATTCCTACAGATTTCGCTAAATTCTCTCAAGATCCCTTTAGGCATCTATAGGGAGGAAATCAAATACACTGAGATTGCCACCAAAACTGATTTAAGCATAGTTATTCTGCCCGCCAGTGTTAGCCACCTACCTTTCCAAGATCCAATCCTATTTTCCACCCTATTCAGAATGCTTTTCCAGAGCTCTTTCTTATGTTTTCCATTGAAACGGGGGATCCCTAGGTACTTGCCTGGAAGGGATTCCACGTTGAAAACAAGAACAGTGGATATCTCCTTTTTTAGCTCCTTATTCATGAAGAAAAGGAAAACTTTAGACTTGCTCACATTTACCAATTGGTCTGAGTCAATAAAATAAACATCTATGACTTGTTTAATGGTTGTAGCCTCTCACCGGGAAGCCTGACTGAAAAGGATTGTGTCACCAGCGAACAAAGCATGGGAAAATGGTTCCTATGAATGAGATAGATTCAAACCTCTCCATAAATGAAGACTAGCTTCCTGCTTGATGGACCATGACAGGGCTTTGGCCATTAGGATAAAAAGATAAGGGGATAGTGGATCGCCCTGACACAAACCTCTCGAAGTCTGGAAAGGGGCTTTTTCCTGACCATTAATTAAAACCAAGCATCTAACCCATGAAAAACATGCAGAAATCCACTTAATCCATCGTCTAGAGAAACCCAATCTTGAAAGAATAGCACTTAGGTGTTACATCCCTAATTTTTGTCTTGCTATACTTTTACTTTTTACTTGGACATAAGTAAATTTATTATAATGTTTAGATTAATGACAAGGAAAGAAATAGATTATATTGAATGTCATTTATGAATTATGGAAATGATTATGATATTATCGATTTAATATTTGCATTATGAGATTTGATCTATTATTTGAATAATGATGCACTGATCATAATTTCTTTGGTAACGAGTTTGATACAGGATTACAGGTTTTTAGATGACTCTCAAAGAAAAGAGAGAGAGTATATTTCCAAGAGAGAGATATAGACCTCAGGTTACGAGTGGTTTATTTGCCAAATCGAGTATAAAGTGTTTAAAGAAACGTGAACCAATGTGTCGTAAGAGGTAAGTCTTGTCTTGTTAGTTTGCTTCTGAACCTAATCGACAGGTAGTCGATATTATTTACAAATCTTTCTAAGTCATAGTAAGTCCTCTTAGTTGTAAATAACATTAACGACGTCGTTTGAGTGTGATATGTGACTATTTTCATTTAACGTAAATATTACGACTTTATTGTCGTAAAATGGTTGTCTTATCATTATTAAGTCCCTTGAGGTGTTATAAATGATTCTTAATGTTAAGACGTTTTCGGTTAAGAAGACGTGAATATTGTCGACAGATTGTGATGGGGAGACAAGCTCAACCCAATCACAATATCCATAATCCTTTGTTTAAATATTATCATTACATTGATTAAACCATAACTATCTAATATAGAGGCGATGTTATGTGAATCATATTTGATGTAATCAAATATGTAAATGCATATGCATCAAGTGAGGATAATACCTCATAATGAGTCAATGATGTTATGCTTGAGTAGTCGAAGGCTTGCATTTAGGAAGAGTCTTCAAATTATTAGTGGTGGATCGAACCACTTGTTAGTGATCCTTTAATGATCAGCAAAGTTTAAGCGATGTGTCAACCTCATTCAAAAGAGGAGGACTGTGTTAATAACCACCACAAACGACGAGCCAGGAAATAGCTATCTCCCATCGACATGTGGGAACTTTGCTTAAAATGTGGTGTTAGTTAATACTAAATCATTATGGACTTTTATGCATTCATTAAAGGTTGTAACTATATCTAAGTGGAGGTACGAAGTAAGGAGACTAAAAAGGAGTCGTGCCTGAGCCATTAATAACGACGACTCAGAATGAGCCATGGTTGATATGTTAAAAAGGTTAAAAACTTGAGAGTAAGGCATCGAATAGATACAGAAACAAGACTCATCGCTAAAGGAGACAGGGAATACGCAATTAGAAGAGTCGACCTTTGTGTCTTTGTGCACATATTATCAACTCAAGCCTGTCGATTACCAAGTATTCCTTAGTTTCTTGTGTTTATTAACAATGAGGAAATCAGCTAATTCTTTTTAGATTGTCCATTATTGTGTCTTGGGTGATTATGTGAGTACACCAGAGAGGTATAACCTCTTGTATGCTTTGAGTATTTTAGTTGTAAACTATTAAGTGTCAGTTTAGGGAAATGCAGATAACATTTTTAAGTAAACTATTTTGTTCTAATTTCAGGAACTGATAAGGCAATGAATGCAAAGTATACGGCTGATGCTTGGTAATACAAGTGAGTACTCTGTTACAGTATTCTAAATCGACCATTTACTTATTGATTGTTAAACTGATAAACATATCAAATCTTAGTATGGAGGATAATATGATCATCATAGTAGGAGATTGTCATAGTTGTCATGACCTTGAAAAATAGTCTTTATATTGAATAAGTTTGTAGCAAACCAATGAAATGATTGTGAGATAACCAAACAATAGACTCTCAAATTTTATTAGAGTTGATTAAACTTTGGTAGTATACTCTTAGTTTTGAGAAGAATAGTTTAGAACTTGAGTTGGGGTAATACTAATTTAAAGTATTTTCTTGTTTAGATTCTATATAAAAATAACGGAAATTATTTCTATCCATGAGAACTTAGATTCATAGGAATCTTTAGACAATTATTGTTCTCTTCGAATGAAGTAACTTAGAGATATTATGGTAGATGGAAATAAGGTTTATGGGAGAACCCTTATATATTTATTTATCTTTTTGATAGTATTATTCTTGGAAAGATCCAATACAATGGAGTAGGTTAAGTCTACTAGAGAATGAACATGTAGGGATATATATTCAGGGTATGTTTTGTTTATAACACATTATCAAAGTTATTCTACGTTCCTTGTATAGGAGATATTATCTATTTAAGAACTATAGTATTCTTAACCTTGGTTGAGTTAATCAAGGGTTGTTTGTGAATCTGGGACTCCTAGATAAGAGATATGGTTATATTGTAATATCATATTAACAAAGGATATTAGGTAAACCCTAGAGTCGATTATAAACTAATTGAATAGTTATGTCATATAGACGTATTTAAGTCAAAAGATACTATTATCATGACGTAATGATTAAACTTTTTACATGGTCATAGTTGGAGTGAACAAACTGTTAGAATGCGACAGTATCCAAGTCGAGTAGGGGTGGGTGAACACAACAACTACATTCATTATGAATGATATTATTATTAAAAACTTTGGCCAAAGTAATGCATTTGTTTTCTGCATGCATTGTCGGTTCACTGTATTCAGATTGCTCATCCTATCGGAAATCATACTTAGCTAGAGGGTATCAAGGGTTGTATGGTTGATAGAGTTGAGTAGAATACAACACTATGTACTCAAGAAAGGCAAATTACCTCTGGTCACCTAAGGTCTATATTCCTCATGAAGGGAAGGGCCACTTCCTATGTGGAAGATGTGTGGGAGACCGCCGGTCTGTGGATGGAGGTAAATCACTGGAAAGATACTCTCTCTCCAAGTAGGAAACATGCCAGGACTTGTGATAAAGATGTCAGATATTCAGAAGCAGTATTTATTCCAAAATTTGTATATGTAATTGATTTACATTTGTAAACATTGTAATTGAGAAAGACAATATGGTTTATTGTATTTTGTAAAAAGAGATCTTGTAATTATAGTTACTTGATTATATGTTGAATAACAAAAAAAATTTCTCTATCTCATTTTTACCTTGTTGATTTACTATATGGTAAATTTTTGGTTTTACTATGATTTTAAAACTTGGATGTTACATATGGTATCAGAGCTACTAGGTTTAGCACTAGGGCTTATGAGACCACTACACTTGCCTGTAGTCAACATTATGCGGTTAGCTAATGTTTGAAAATTTCAGTGCCAAGATGGTACGTTTTAAGAAGATAGCAAGAAAGTCTATTAATTCGAGTCAACATTTTCTTAAAGCAAAAAGAGAACGTGAGGCCATTATCAAAACCTTTTAGGGAACCAATGATGAGAGTGACATTTGGTTAAGTGATACTAAAACTCTGGTGGCTGCCTTAACTTGAATCAAGCAAGTGAGAAGGGATAACATGGAAAGAGTTAAGATCACTACCAAAATCATAGAGTATATGTCAGATGAGGAAACAACTATGGTTAGGCGAGATCCTCGCATACCCCCAACTGTTGAGATCATAGAAGTTTGGTCCGATAGTGAGTCAAAGGGTTATATACCTTGAGATTATGTATCTAAAAATGAGTGTGAAGGATATACTCCTCTTGAGCGTGACTTTTGAAGTCATTTCTTGTATAACTGAAGAATACTCTTTACTTTTGAAATGAAATTAAAAATAGAGAGTTGTTTTTGTGTCAAACTATTGTTTAAATTGAGTTTATTATGTTTAGATTTAATGGGATGCATTATAATCTTGAACTAATGAACAACTCAATATTCTCAGGTGTGAGAAATCAATAAACATGGTTCAGACAAGAACTAACCAAGGAGAAAGTGAAGAGGAAAACCACCTGCCAAATAATAAGCTAGACCAAATCATAACCATGCTTGAGGAATCTAAGAAAAGAATGGGTGATTTGAAAGAGAAGGTGGATGATAAAGGGAATACTGAGGGAGGAGGTGAAAACTCTCATGGTGAAAGTGGAGAAAATCATGAAGATCAAAGTAAGAGTATGGAACCTCATAAAGAGGCAAGGGATAGATTAACCTCGGAGCTCTCAAAGGATATGAAGAAAGTTACTCCACTAAAATTTGATGGGATAGAGACCAAAGATCCTGCAGAAGCTTGGTTAATAGAGATGGAAAAATATTTCGAGATAAGAAATTACTCAGAGGTGACCAAGGAAGTATGGGGAGCATTCCAATTGGCAAGAGAAGCATCCACTTGGTGGATGAGTAAGAGGATGGAATTGAATTTAAGCTCTCTAAGGGTAACTTGGGATGAGTTTGTGGAACTCTTTCGCAAGAGATGGTTACCACAACTCTATTTTCATTAGAAACTAGCCGATTTTTAGAATCTTCGACAAGGAGATATGAAAGTGGTGGAATATGGAGAAAAATTCACTCAACTCCTGAAATATGTTCCACAGTATCAAAAGGATGAGAGATTCAGGATCAGAAAATTCATCATGGGCTTAAATGCTCAAATTGGTAGTGAGGTGGACGTGCATGGTCCCACAACAATGGATCAAGTGTACGAGAAGGCGATCAAGCAAGAGCAAACACTACAAAAGAAGAGGCAATTAGCACTTAAAATAGCACCAAAATTTAGTGCATTTGAGTCCATGAATTGGACACTTCTGTCGGTGCAAAACTTGGTGCCCAATAGCATCTCACTGTTGCACTAGGTTTCGCGTCAGGTTTAGCACCGATTGTAACGCTAGGTTTAGCGCCAGAATTTTGTGCCAGGATTAATGCTAGATTTAGCACCGGATTTTGTTGCTTCCAGTTTGTCTTCTGATTTTGCTTCTAGGTTTTCTTCTTGTGTTGCTTCCGGTTTTGCTTCCAGGTTGGCTTCCACTTTTGCTTCTGGTCTTGCTTCGGGTTTTGCTTCTGATTTCGCTTCTAGTTTTGCTTCCAGGTTTGCTTCCAATTTTGCTTCCAATTTTGCTTCTAGTTTTGCTTTTGGTTTTGCTTTTTTGCTTCTAGTTTTGTTTCTGGTTTTACTTCTGGTTTTGCTTCTAGGTTTGCTTCTAGGTTTGCTTCCAATTTTGCTTCCAATTTTGCTTCTAGTTTTGCTTCCAATTTTGTTTCCAATTTTGCTTCCAATTTTGCTTCCAATTTTGCTTCCAGGTTTGCTTCCAGTTTTGCTTCTAGGTTTGCTTCCACTTTTGCTTCCACTTTTGCTTCCGATTTTGCTTCCAATTTTGCTTCCAATTTCACTTCCAATTGTGCTTATGGTTTTGCTTCCAGTTTGGCTTCCAATTTTGCGTCCAGTTGTGCTTCCAATTTTGCTTCTAATTTTGCTTTCGATATAACATTGCTTGTTGCTTCCAATTTTGCTTCCATTTTTGTGTCTTTTGTTGCTTCTAAAAATGCTTATTGTTTTGCTTACATTTATTAATTTAATATATTTTATTTCAATTTAATTAGCTAAATATATCATGCCTCTTAAATAACTCATATGATTATAAAGTAAGTAATTTAATTATTTAACTCATATGATTAAATAACAAGATAATTATTATAACATGATCATCATCTATAATTAAAACAAGTGAGTCAAATATCTATAATTTAATTGAATTTGACAACATCCATCCTGAGCAGTAAATTAAAATCGTTATACATAATAAATATCCATCCAAAAATCATCGACCACTTTCAATATATATAAATTGACAAGTCAATACGGATAAGATCATCATCATATATAACTAAAACAAGTGAAAGTCAAATATGCCAGTAGATCAATAACATGTCTAAATGATACATGTACAAATGATATGAGTAAAAATGATAAATTACGTAACTCAAAATGATACAAGTCAAGATGATACATGTCCAAATGATATAAGTCAAAATGATACATAAATTTATGATACAACTCATTAATATGGCACTACAGGCCGTGAAAATGATACATATGATAGCTAGTGACTATGAAAAGAGGCATCATAACAATATATCAACAATGATTCATGATGTAGTCTATATGATCATGAATATCACTGGCTACTATGAGCAACTGCCTCATCATCATCATCACCATCATGATCATGATCATCATCATCACCATCGTGATCATCATCATCATCATCACCATCATCATTGTCATCATCATCGTCATCATCATCGTCATCGGCCTCAGTGTCTTCTGTATCTATGTCATCATCATCCTCTACCATGTGATCTGTACCAGAACCAGAACCAACATAATCTGGATCTCTATCAGGAGGATCATCTTGATCTTCTGGAAGACCCGTGTTCTGCAAAAAAAACATTTAAAATGAAAAGTTATTATTTATTTCATGCAATAATTTATTTTTCTGTTATATATCTAATATTACAACATATGAAATGAAACCATAATCATATTATATCATATCAAAGTGCACATACCATAATAAAATTTCAAAAAAGTTACAGCTAATATGTCATTCCAATGATGTAAAACATGCAACAATTCTAATAAACATTAGTAAAGATCTTTAAAAAAATTGTTATACAATTTAACTATCAACTGTAAATTCTATTACATAACCTTAAGTGCTACAAATTGCTTGGTCGAAAGCTCCCATTTTGACACAGGCAGGGAGGATGGTGGCAAAGGTTGTGGAATTTGGCTTTACACCAACCAATTGCATTTGCTTTAAAATTTCTGAAGCCTTTTCAACAAATCCATTTTGTGCATATCCTGTAGTCATTGCAGTCCATGAGACCACATTTCTTTGAGACATTATGTCAAACAGTTCTCGTGCCTTGTCCATGCTTCCACATTTTGCATACATGTCTAACAAGGCAGTTGCAACTACAACATCTGACAAAATTCCTCTATCCTTTATGTATTGATGGATGTCCATACCCTATTCCAAAGCTCCCATTTTGACATATGCAGGGAGGATGTTGGTAAATGTTGTGGAATTTGGCTTTACACCAGCCAATTGCATTTGCTTTAAAATTTTTGAAGCCTTTTCAACAAATCCATTTTGTGCATATCCTATAGTAATTGCAATCCATGAGACCACATTTCTTTGAGGCATTCTGTCAAACAATTCACGTGCCTTGTCTATGCTTCCACATTTTGCATACATGTCTAGCAGGGCAGTTGCAACTACAACATCTACAAAATTCCTCTATCCTTTATGTATTGATGGATGTCCATACCCTATTCCAAAGCTCCCATTTTGACACAGGCAGGGAGGATGTTGGCAAAGGTTGTGGAATCTGGCTTTACACCAACCAATTGCATTTGCTTTAAAATTTCTGAATCCTTTTCAACAAATCCATTTTGTGCATATCCTGTAGTCATTGTAGTCCATGAGACCACATTTCTTTAAGGCATTCTATCAAGCAGTTCACGTGCCTTGTCTATGCTTCCACATTTTACATACATGTCTAACAGGGTAGTTACAACTACAACATCTGACAAAATTCCTCTATCCTTTATGTATTGATGGATGTCCATACACTATTCCAAAGCTCCCATTTTGACACAAGCAAGGAGGATGTTGGAAAAGGTTGTGGAATTTGGCTTTACACCAGCCAATTGCATTTGCTTTAAAATTTCTGAAGCCTTTTCAACAAATCCATTTTGTGCATATCCTGTAATCATTTTAGTCCATGAGACCACATTTCTTTGAGGCATTCTGTCAAACAGTTCACGTGCCTTGTCAATGCTTCCACATTTTGCATACATGTCTAACAGGGCAGTTGCAACTACAACATCTGACAAAATTCCTCTATACTTTATGTATTGATGGATGTCCATACCCTATTCCAAAACTCCCATTTTGACACAGACAGGGAGGATGGTGGCAAAGGTTGTGGAATTTGGTTTTCAAACAACTCATACTCGTAGAGTTATGGTTTTAGGTCACATATGTTATGGTAACAATAAGGGATTCCAACTATGGTTATGATAGCTAAGACTACCCTCATTTGTGATCGTAACAAGGTTCTTGGACAACACTATCTTGCTCTTCACACTGGGTACTATATAGGCTAAGATTGGGTTGAAGAAATCACTTGATGGTTACCTATATAGTGATACCACACCCTAATACCCCATGCATTCTAAATAGCTTGATATATATACAATACTCAACCAAGATGAAATTGTATCACTGTACCACACTTAACTATGATAGTCCTTTCTTGACAACAATTTGTAATCTTTAGACTATTGGGATACTTACCACAAATAAATATTAAGTCAATGACAATGTTAGGTCTCAAAAATGCAAGTTGCAAATCCTAAGAGGATGCCAAGCTCTATGCTTAGATTTGCAACGTTTTTGAACTAATGAAACAGAGTTAACCTATAGGGTTTATGACTCCCTGCACTTCAGGTTCTACTAGACCTAGGTGGGTGCAGCTTACTAATGAAGTAGATTAAATGGATGTGTGATCTTGGCTGAGTGATGGATCTACCCACAATGGCAAATGGTGCATAATAGATGATTACTTGTTGCCTACTTTTTACTTCTAATGTCTTAACAATGATTGAAAATGGTATGGTTCTAATTTGGTATAAATTGTATAAGAAATATCAAGGCAAAACTAATGGATATGTTCAACTAATGAAAATGAGTAAGACTAGTGCCTAAATCTATTGGGCTATTTGAGTCAGTGAATGGAAACAGATGTATGTGTCTAATAGTTGGGCACTTTGGATATTTACACCTTGTGCAATGTGTAGGTTTGTATGTGACAGTGTTCTTCTTATATAATCCCAATGACATTCCCTTGAATTACTGTGAAACTATGAAAGGAATTTAATTCTTGAGTTGATGGAAACCAATCACAATAAATTCTTCAAAAGGATTTAATCTTTGACAAGAACCAATTAAAGTCAATTATTAGAAAGGATTTTTAATTCACATCAACTGGAAACCATTCAAAGAACTTCACACAGTGACAACAAATATGCCCTGACAAATGTAAATCTGAATAATTCAATAGAACCACTTTGGAGACAACACAATAACATATAATCATGAAAATTAACACAATTGTTGAACACCGGAAATAAATCACCATGTAGAAATATTTTGCTCCATTATGTTTTTTAGAAAATAAAATGTGTAATTAAAATTCTTTAATTAAAATAGAACTGACAATATATCTTCTTTCTATATGTAATATATACAATCTTCTTCAAATTAAAGAGAGATATCTATCAATCGATGATCTTATGACCATCATATGTTTTAACTTTTATATCAATATTAGTGAAGAGACCACATCTCTTCACAATGTCTTTTGAGAACTAACAAAATTATGAAAATAAACAAATACATTTAATACTAAGCCCTGTTGAGCCATAAGTAGATTTGAGCAAGATGATCCAAATATTTCTTGCTCAGGTGTGTCTCTACATACTCAATGGCATCCCTAACGTCCACCTCTATTGAAACCATCTTCTCTAGATGCAAACAAGCTTCCTTGGATGCTGAATCTTCATGTTTTACAATTCCTAGGGCCACATCTAATATTCCCTGACACTCCTTGACCCATTCATGCTTGCTCTTCAAATCTTTGTCATTCTTGAGTAACATAGGTACACCTATCTGAGAAGTCTCCATGCATTCTTTCACTTCATCTTCGAGCCTGTCATGGTACTTCTTATGATGCTTAATAAGATTGTATGCATCAGATGTACTTGCACTGTCAGAGGTGTGTTTACCCTATATTTCATGTAACTTATCGTGTATTCTATTATTTAGTCTTTCATGTTCTTGAATGACCTTTTGGTTTTCAGAGCAAATATCCCATAATTTAGGCATCCATTGCATTAGATGAGCATGCCTGTTCTATAGGATTGTAGTGAGTGTATCTATTCTGACCTATGCCATTTGATCTTTTGAGGGTGATTGAAATTGTTGTGAGCTTTCTGCCTGTGTAATCATTTTAAGATGAACTAAATTCTTTAAGAAATCATTTTCTTTTTTCAACCTTTCCCAGCTCATTTTGTAGGTATCCCTCTCCTTTATCAATAGTTGAATCTAAGCTTTATTTAGTTTTTCCACATTTACTCCAAGTTCTGTTGTAACGAGTGGATCAGTTTCTCCAACTTTTAATGTCATAACATGGCCAAAATCTTTTTCAGTGTCAATGATAGCAAGCTTTTTGTTTGGTGGGTATAGAGCCCATATCATGAGGGAGTTCTCATCTGGATTGTATTTTGTTCCAGTAAATACTTCAACAACCCCTTGAGAACTAAGCTTTTGTTTTGTATCATTATTGTGCAAAAAACTGTCAAAAACAAGTGATGAATTCAAATCAAGACCCAGGAAGATCATTACACTAGATTCTCTGAGCAACTCCCTTCCTTTCTCAGGAGTCATATCTTCCATCTCATTTTCAACTTCTACTTTTAAAGCATTCATTAACTGCATCTGGTTGTCTGGTGTAACATCTGAGACTAATTCTCTAATAGCCTTCCCCTTGTGTTTGTACAAAAAGGATCTGAACTCAGGGGTATGAATAAACTAGTCATCTAAAATAAAAGATTTATATGCAACGTGTCTAGCATCATTATCTCTTGTTTCTTCAATTTCCAATCCTCTTTCCGGGGGCTAGTATGGTTCAATTCTACATTTTGAAATTGTATCAGAAAAGTCATGGGGTTTAGAGGCCACAGACCCTTCACTGTCAGAGGAAAACATTTCCATTTCTTGTGCTTCCCTTCTTCTTTCCCTTATTTTCTGATTATATTCATCAATGGTTATTTCAACATCTTCTTGTTCCAAATTTCTGATTACATCATCATGAGGGTAAGGTACATGAGTATATCCACTCAGTTTTTGCTTCTTCTTAGCATAATGAATAAAGCCCTCCAGTTCAAAAAAAATTCTCTATATTGCTTTCCTAAGATTAAAATGAGACAATTTATCAAGAATGAGATCATAACCTTCTCTAGCTAACACAATAAAGTCACCAAAACATAAGGTGCTTGGCATAAAAGATTGTTTATCATATGCACTGAGATTCATCACATTTGAGTAGTCAAGCTATCTAACTATTTCCAACTATGACACCCTATCTGGTATAGTTTTTGGCAACAAAAAAGGGGTATCCTCAAACCCGTATACTCTGATCATTGTGAAATCATGAAAACAATACTAATCCCCCCAATTGTGCTTTACAGTAGGTGGCCCATCAAAATCCTTGGGTCTCAAAAACCTTTTAATTTCTTCTAACAAAGTGTAACTGCATGGGTAGCCATAACATCTGTACAAGGTTTTTACAAAGAATTCTTCAAAGTGAACATAACTAGAATTCACAAACCTGCTCTCCCATATTGAGGTCCATAATTGTGGGGGCAGCGATTGACCATCTTTATCAATTTGCGAAATGTTCAACTGCTCTAGCCATAGATTCAATTCTTGTCCAAAATACAAAACCATATGCATGAGAATAGAATAGTGTCTAAAGCTGACTGTGGGGGAACTATTCTTTAAGGCCTTCAGACCTGAGTCTATTTCCTTAAAAATAAATGTAGCATAGTCAAATGTCCTGGCGTGATGGCACTGGATATCCGCAGAGATAACCATGGGCACTGTGTTAGTAATAATTTATGTTTGGGGTTTCAAGTCAGGATCTCTTCCCAAAAAATTCAAAATTTTTGTGACTTTCGGCCTCTGCAGTGCTAAAAATGCTAGAAATCAGTTGTGTGCAGGTCAATTGTGCAGTGGCGGGTCAGAAATCTCCGCGGGCCCCTAAAAAATGATGAAGAGATGGGTCAGATGCATAAAAAATGCATATCAGGTCATAGTTTCAGTCTCTAATTATTTCTAAGTGTGGCAGTGAGGGTCAAAAATGTTGCCAATGCCGCGGGACCACCAAGTGTTGTGCCCCAGTTTAGAATCTGTGCCTTTGTTTTTGCTTCCCGCCAAGCGTGCCACGTGTCAACAGCGAAATTAGCCCCTTAAAGTTCCAGCTTGAGCGCGGAAGGTGCCACGTGTCAACTTCCGCCAAGGTTTCAATGCAGTTTCTTTTATGTTTCAAGAGTGTCGTGGAAGGCACCACGTGGTGGTCTCCGTCGGAGTTTCTGAAAGACCCTTAATGTTTCTATTATGTTTCATGTTGCGCCCCGCAGAAAGCGCCATGTATTTCTAGCAAGTTCTGCGGAGCTCGCCAAGTGGCAGCTTCCGCGTTATGAACCTTTTTGTTTCTTTTTGTTTCGGCGCTAAGTAAGGATGGAGTGGGTCCCTGTGAAGAATCTAAGACCCTGTGGAAGACACCACGTGTCAGCAGCGGAAGCAGCCCCTTGATAAAGTTTCAACTATGCGCGGAAGGCGCCACGTGTCAGCTTCCACCAAAGTTTCTACGCAGTTCCTTAAAAGTTTCCAAGCAGGGGTAGAGCGTGCCACGTGTCTTTTGTAATTGTTGCGGAAGCTGACAAGTGTCAGCTTCCGCTGGAGTTTCTTTTTTGTTTTGAAGTGTGGCGAAGCGATGGTGGGTCCCATTAAAGTTTCTAAGCTGCTGCAAATGTTGCCAGATGGTGGCCTCCGCCGAAATGTTTCAAAAAGTTTCTCAGTTTCTTTGGTGGCCACAGAACCTGCCAAGTGTCAGCCTCCTCTTGAAGTTTCAAAGGCCCCTTTGTGAAGTTTCAAATGTGTCAGAAAGTGCCACGTGTTGCTTGCGGAGGAATAGTTCAAAAGTTTCTACAATCGCGTGAAAAGCGCCAAGTGTCTGCTTCCGCGTAAGTTTATGAATTGCTTCCTAATGTTTCTTCAGTGTTGCGGAGCCTGACATGTGTCAGCCCCCGCGTGAGTTTTAGAAAGGGTCTCTAATGTTTCTGGAGCATTGTGGATGATGCCAAGTGTTGGCATCCGTGTGAGACCCAACTGTGTCTCCGTTGTTTCTCGAGAGGGGCGTGGAAAGCACCAAGTGTCGATTCCTGCGGAAGCCTCAACAAGTCTCTTCTATGTTCCTCAACAGGAGCGTGGAACCCACCACATGTTGGCATCTGCGAGAATCCCAAAGTGTTTCTAATGTTTCTCAAGTGTTCATCGGTGTGACCGAAGGTGTCGGCGAAGGAGTTTCATGCTAGCCCGATGGTCTATCTCTGGCCGAAGGAGGTGGTATCGACAGGAGTCATGGCGATGGGCTTTGGGCGAAGGCTTATGGGTTGAGCAAGGCAAAAGCGCTCGACACTTAGTTTACATGCGGCCCTACTTTTAAATTGATAAAGTGGTCTCTGTGGGATGCATGTGGGACTATTCTTCCTGCATATTTTGAATTTTCAATGAAATATGCTTTGGCTGGAAGGTGTTATGGACGTAATTCCTGCATTGTCCGTTCGCTACAGGTAGGTGAAGCAATAATGGCATATTGTTGCAGCGGTATGGGTTGAGTTGATAGATTCAACCACCCGATTGATGAGGAATGTCCCTGAGCGGTGGCCCAGATCCCAATTTCTACCTGCTCCTTCCTCTTGGTCCCTCTGCCGCATTCAATTCTGAGTGCCATTTTTCTGATGCAATGTATCTGGCAAATTTTTGTCTGACCGTGTAATTAATTTGCTGGGTACATTTTCTTGCTATAAAAAGCAGACTGTGTGACCCATTTTGGGTGGTTGAAGACTTGGGCATTCTTTTGTGTAAATAATGAAGAACAGGGCATGATCCTGGCTATTGTATCCCATTTTGGAGTTTATGAGTTGCAGCATGCGTGTATTTTGCACATATTTTAGTTTTATTGTTGATTTTATATGAGAAATGCTTCATTGCATGTGTTTATCTACTTGTCTCCATTTGCTGCGTGTTATTCTCCTTCTTCTGAATATGGTTGCTAAGGGTTTCTCAGGTTCTAGGATATGGTTTTCTATATCACATGTTTGATCTCTAACTTCCATTCAAGGAATGGATTAAATTGTTTTAGGTTGAACATGGGGAAGGTTGAATGTCAGCAGGGATATCTATAAGTAGAGGCAGCTAAATACCCATTCTTGGGTGATGTTTGTAAGGCAAGCATCAGTTCAAACCCCTTGAAACTTGAGTGAAAGTTGCAAACCATCTACTGTATACGTCTAGTTGACTCCTTGCCCAATGGATAGGCACCAGTCTGCTCCTAGGTCAGTAGTTATGAGCCAAAACCCCTTGTCTTGCATCCAGGACATTATGTCCACCCATTTCATCACTTCCACCTGTTAGTTGTAAGAGTAGGATTAGGAACCCCCTGCATACTCTCATACCCAACCAGACACATATGTCCAAGAATGTTGCCAACCTTGTGACTCTGTCATGAAGATCTTGGTCCACACATGAGAGTATTCTGCCTGTTATTGTAAAGCTAAATCATTGTGTTATTGGTCTAGTCAAGGTTATATCTTTAGTTATAGGGATACCCCCCTTGGTGCGGCAAAACCAGAAGTGAAGGGGAGGCAGCTCACGCAACCTCCCGTAATCTGTTTGTCGAATCTGCTCGTGCATTGGAGCTAGAAAACCCTTTGAAGATTTGGTAACCAACATATTTTGATGACTCTACTAGGGAACGTCGCAGTAAAAGAGTCAAGTAACCTGAAGGCTGGAAAATCTAGTTTCCAGTAAAGTTGTTGCAGCAATATAAAAAAAAAAAAGCAACCATATGGTGCTCTGCTGGCGTGGTGAATCCAGAATTATAAGTGTGCCTTGTTGAATTTCTGTCCTCTCTGTGAGAGGTGGCGACTCTGTTGATTGAACCTATCATGCTGCAACATATTTCCAGGTATTCATCTTTGATTCAAAATAATGAGTTTAGAACAGCAAACCTGGTTGTGCTCTCAGAGAAGACCATTTGTTATTGAAAGATATAAAGCCCTAAATTTTGAAGGGATATATGGTTACCCAAATGCTATTCCAAATAAAATTAGAAGATGTTTGCCAAAATATAGTGGATTAGATTCTGAATCGGCAAACAAACATCTGCAAAAATTTTGTAATTTAATAGAAGATTATGAGGTAGAGGATGAAGATGTTGTAATGAGACTCTTTGTTCAGCCATTAGAAGATGATGCTAGAATATGGTTTTCAGACCTGCCTGTTTATTCAGTTTCTTCATGGATAGATTTAGAAGTTGCATTCCTAGGGCAGTTTGGTGAAAGGTTTGATGTTGCCTCATTGATCATACATTTTATGAATATCCAAAGGGAGGATGAGGAGCTAGTTCCAGCCTTTAATCTTAGGTTTATTAAGTTGCTCAGGCAAATTCCTGAATATATGAGACCCAACAATGCATTATGCTTGACAATTTATTTGGCTGCATTTGATGAAGAAATGAGTTATCTATTAAGAGATAAAGAACCAGTCACACTTCACCAAGCTTTCCAATTTGCTATGGATATAGAAAACAATGAGAAATATGGAATGCTAGTAGGTTTCATGGCTACAAGTTGTCAAAACAGTTACCAAAGTGAAAATATTTCAGCTCTCCTAGCATGTGCATTGAGAGATGATTGTATAGAGGGAAATATATTTCAGAATAATGTGTGCAGCCATGATGTGATGCATGAAGAAAATGTTGTAGAAAATGTAAGCACATCTTGTAATAATGAAAACAAAGATTGTTATCAGCTTTTAGAAGACAAGCCTACAGACACAAGGTGCCCTCCAATTGATCAAATGAGAGACATACATGAAGTTGTGTCTTGCAGCAATGTGCATATCCCAGTTATGCCTGATTATTTATATGAAGTGGATATGCAGAGCTTCACTCTGAATATAGAAAACATTGATTCAGGGGAGGGCAATGAATATGCTAGTGATTGCCAGCATTCAGATGCATATGTGAGCCTTTTAGATGATGAAATATATTTGGATGCTGATTATGAATGTTTCCTTGAGGATTTTGGCCACCTTCATAGTGCAGAGGTTGAAAACTTTGCTTTTGATTATCAGGGCACTAGTGAAGATAAAAAATAAGGTCACTATTCAGAGGTGGATGGGAAAATTGTAGATGTGTGTGCTCATATAGTTGGGGATAGTGTTGATTGCAGGGGTGACTATGAAGTTTTTGACATAGGGCTGCATTCTGAGTTATCTATGCCTTCTTTTGAGACATTCCAGGTCGACATAAATGATAAAATTGCTGAACACAATGATGATGAATATATGTATACTTATAAAGATAAATTTAATTATGAGATGTTGCTTGTGCCTGAATATTGCATGTTGGATACAAAGGAGCTCTTATTTTTTGAAGAAGGGCAAAATTCTGATGTGGATTCATTTGTTTCATGTGAATTTGTCATTTTTCCAAGCAACATCAGTGACTCATATGATGATGACATTCTACAACTAATAATAATGTATGCTGATGAAGCTAGTTGTAGAATTGTTAAAGAAAGAAAAATGGGCACCAGCACAAATAATTGCAAAGAGGGTTACTGCAAGTGGTTAAATGCTTTTAGGCTTCATTTGAAGAAATCAAAAGAAAATCAGGTGTTTGATAAAGGAAAATTATGGTTTTTCCTTTTTGGTGGCCCTGGGCCATGATGTTTATTTTGAAATAATGTGTTTGGTGATGTAGATTCGTACAAGTTTGACTCTGTAGCCCAATGGATAAGGGACTGGTCTGCATCCCAGAGATCTGAGGTTCTTGCCATGCCTACAAGAGGCATGCATCCACAATCGGAGCCACTGTTAGTAATAATTTATGTTTGGGGTTTCAAGTCAGGATCTCTTCCCAAAAAATCCAAAACTTTTGTGTCTTTCGGCCTCTGCAGTGCTAAAAATGCCAGAAATCAGTTGTGTGCAGGTCAATTGTGCAGTGGCGGGTCAAAAATCTCCACGGGCCCCTAAAAAATGATGAAGAGATGGGTCAGATGCATAAAAAATGCATATCAGGTCACAGTTTCAGCCTCTAATTGTTTCTAAGTGTGGCAGTGAGGGTCAAAAATGTTGCCAGTGCCGCGGGACCACCAAGTGTTGTGCCCCAGTTTAGAATCTGTGCCTTTGTTTTTGCTTCCCGCTGAGCGTGCCACGTGTCAACAGCGGAATCAGCCCCTTAAAGTTCCAGCTTGAGCGCGAAAGGTGTCACGTGTCAGCTTCCACCAAGGTTTCAACGCAGTTTCTTTTATGTTTCAAGAGTGCCATGGAAGGCACCATGTGGCAGTCTCCGCCAGAGTTTCTGAAAGACCCTTAATGTTTCTATTATGTTTCATGTTGCGCCCCACAGAAAGCGCCATGTGTTTCTAGCAGGTTCTGCGGAGCTCGCCAAGTGGCAGCTTCCGCATTATGAACCTTTTTGTTTCTTTTTTTTTCGACGCTAAGTAAGGATGGAGTGGGTCCCTGTGAAGAATCTAAGACCCTGTGGAAGACACCATGTGTCAGCAGCGGAAGCAACCCCTTGATAAAGTTTCAACTATGCGCGGAAGGTGCCACGTGTCAGCTTCCGCCGAAGTTTCTACGCAGTTCCTTAAAAGTTTCCAAGCAGGGGCAGAGCGTGCCACGTGTCTTTTGTAATTGCTGCGGAAGCCGACGAGTGTCAGCTTCCGATGGAGTTTCTTTTTTGTTTCGAAGTGTGGCGAAGTGATGGTGGGTCCCATTAAAGTTTCTAAGCTGCTGCGGATGTTGCCAGATGGCGGCCTCCGCCGAAATGTTTCAAAAATTTTCTCAGTTTCTTTGGTGGCCGCAGAACCTGCCAAGTGTCAGCCTCCTCTTGAAGTTTCAAAGGCCCCTTTGTGAAGTTTCAAATGTGTCAGAAAGTGCCACGTGTCGCTTGTGGAGGAATGGTTCAAAAGTTTCTACGATCGCGCGGAAAGCGCCAAGTGTCTTCTTCCACGTAAGTTTTCGAGTTGCTTCCTAATGTTTCTTTAGTGTTGTGGAGCCTGACATGTGTTAGCCCCCGCGTGAGTTTCAGAAAGGGTCTCTAATGTTTCTGGAGCGTTGCGGACAATGCCAAGTGTCAGCATCCATGTGAGTCCCAATTGTGTCTCCGTTGTTTCTCGAGAGGGGCGCGAAAAGCACCAAGTGTCAATTCCTGTGGAAGCTTCAACAAGTCTCTTCTATGTTCCTCAATAGGAGCGCAGAACCTACCACGTGTCGGCGTCCGCGAGAATCCCAAAGTGTTTCTAATGTTTCTCAAGTGTTCATCGGTGTGACCGAAGGTGTTGGCGAAGGAGTTTCATGCTAGCCTGATGGTCTATCTCTAGCCGAAGGAGGTGGTATCGGCAGGAGTCATGGCGATGGGCTTTGGGCGAAGGCTTATGGGTCGAGCGGGGCAAAAGCACTCGACACTTAGTTTACATGTGGCCCTGCTTTTAAATTGATAAAGTGGTCTCTGTGGGATGCATGTGGGACTATTCTTCCTGCATATTTTGAATTTACAATGAAATATGTTTTGGCGGGAAGGTGTTATGGATGCAGTTCCTGTGTTGTCCGTTTGCTGTGGGTAGGTGAAGTAGTAATGGCATATTGTTGCAGCGGTATGGGTCGAGTTGACAGATTCAACCACCTGATTGATGAGGAATGTCCCTGAGCGGCGGCCTAGATCCTAATTTCTACCTGCTCCTTCCTCTTGGTCCCTCTGCCACATTCAATTCTGAGCACCATTTTTCTGATGCAATGTATCTAGCAGATTTTTGTCTGACCGTGTAATTAATTTGCTGGGTACATTTTCTTGCTATAAAAAGCAGACTGTGTGACCCATTTTGGGTGGTTGAAGACTTGGGCATTCTTTTGTGTAAATAACGAAGAACGGGGCATGATCCTAGCTGTTGTATCCCATTTTGGAGTTTATGAGTTGCAGCATGCGTGTATTTTGCACATATTTCAGTTTCAGTGTTAATTTTATATGAGAAATGCTTCATTGCATGTGTTTATCTGCTTGTCTCCATTTGCTACATGTTATTCTCCTTCTTCTGAATCTGGTTGCTAAGGGTTTCTTAGGTTCTAGGATATGGTTTTCTGTATCACATGTTTGATCTCTAACTTCCATTCAAGGAATGGATTAAATTGTTTTAGGTTGAACATGGGGAAGTTTGCATGTCAGTAAGGATATCTATAAGTAGAGGCAGCTAAATACCCATTCTTGGGTGATGTTTGTAAGGCAAGCATCAGTTCAAACCCCCTGAAACTTGAATCAAAGTTGCAAACCATCTGCTGTATACGTCTAGTTGACTCCTTGCCCAATGGATAGGCACCAGTCTGCTCCTAGGTTAGTAGTTATGAGCCAAAACCCCTTGTCTTGCATCCAGGACATTATGTCCACCCATTTCATCACTTCCACCTGTTAGTTGTAAGAGTAGGATTAGGAACCCCCTGCATACTCTCATACCCAACCAGACACATATGTCCAAGAATGTTGCCAACCTTGTGAATCTGTCATGAAGATCTTGGTCCACACATGAGAGTATTCTACCTATTATTGTAAAGCTAAATCATTGTGTTATTGGTCTAGTCAAGGTTATATCTTTAGTTATAGGGATACCCCCCTTGGTGCGGCAGAACCAGAAGTGAAGGGGAGGCAGCTCACGCAACCTCCCGTAATCTATTGGCTAAATCCGCCTGTGCATTGGAGATGGCAAACCCTCTGCAGATTTGGTAACCAACACTATGGACATAAATTCTAGAACTTCAGTTCCCAACACCTGCCCCACTGAGTAATATGTGTATCTTAGGTAAGGTTTGAACAACTTGACATGAAACGGTGGTTCATCCCCTTCTTCAAATGGCACTAGATTCCCCTCATTCCATGGCCTATGTAATGGTAGTCTCCAACCCTTATATGTGGTATCCAATCTGAAATATTCCTTTTCTAGGGCTTCATGTACGATAGGGGTGTTATATGTGTCATTTAAATCAAAAACTTCACAAATTACGTTTTTAGATATATGAAACAAGGGCTTTCCTTGTAGATTGCATATGGCCTTTTGGTCAGGATCATAATGGTATGCTAGCAGTTTCAAAAGGTCTATATTGACAAAATCATCTGTGACTTTTAATTTCCCTAAATTGAGTTGCTAGGGGTTGCAAACGGGTTTCATCCTATGTCTCCTGTGATAGTGGAACATGAATAATTCATACCCTCAGATAGGAGTCCATATATTTCTGACATATTTGTATTTATCTTTGAGTTTTTCCACATTTTCCCTCAATTGTGCAGTTCTTCTGGCCTTGGGTCCAGGACCGAGCAATTGGTCCACAAGATCCTGGTTTAGTTTCCTTTCTAGTGTTTTCTCTCCCTTCTCTGTTTCAATTTTCTATTTTTTGCCCTTGGTTTGGCTCTTTTTGGTGTGTTGTCTTTTCTTTGTTTCAGACGAGCCTTCCATTTTATACTAGAACTTGAATGTATCAAAGAAAGTTCAAGGACTTACCTGTATATACTCTGCACAAATCCCCTGATTCCCAGTGAATTCCTTCTTCTCCATATGCAACCCTTGTGTTGATTTTAGTGGGGATCAAAATGGCTTTTGTGATGATTTTTATGGGCATTATGTTCAATCAGCCATTAATGGTTGTCACCAAAATTGAATGCAGGGAATTCATGAATTTCAAAATGTCAGGGCAATGCTCATTTTATCATATCGGTGAGACCATTTTATTCTTTCACTGATCTTCATATTGTTTTGGCACCATTTTCTTTCATATGTTTCTGGTTGGTTGCCAAGGGTACGTTGGTGTCTCCACAAAATACTCTTTTCATAGAGTTATGAACCCTTTATTGTAATTTTGGGGAGATATTATAATTTTCATCCCGATGTCATTTTGATCAGGTGTGGCGAACGTTCTTGCCATCGGTGAGTATTTCTCTGATAGATAGGGGTTACCTCATCTTTATCAGCATGACAATCTCTATCGTCAAGAGAATATGATAGTCTCCCGATGGGTTAGGTCTTCCCAATGATCTTATCTCCATCGCTCATTTTTATTAGAACATATCGATGAGAGTCTTACCGAAAGCCTTTTGTCTCTTGTGTCGGGGTGACTTTTGTGGTTGGGAAGCTTAAGTATTTCCTTCTGATTGTATATGTCACGCCAATAGTCTTAATATTACGCATCAGGGAGAGATTGTTTGCTTCCTAGCGATGAGGTATTGGTCGGTGTGACTTAAAGGCTCGATGTAACTTTAGGATTTCACTCTGATTGTTCTACTCACACCGATGAGTATGCATTGGTGATATATATAGAATGTCTTCCCGATCTTTTGACATATGAAATTTTGATCATTCGGACATCAATCATCTCTCACTGATTATCACATTATACTTCAAGAATGTATTTTTCTATTTGGGGTGAGTTACTTAAGGTCTTTCCGATATAGATAACTTAGTATCAGAATTAGGTTGTGGTCAGAGAGCTAGGTATATTCATGAGATTGTTTATGTGCAGATTCTGAAATGGATCTTGTCACACAAATTTTTGGTGGTTGGTTTTGAAAATGAGGGACATTAGTCACATTATGTGGAGACTTGGTGAATTCTTAGCAAATGAATAATGTGAAATTTTTCAGTTCCAACAGACACAAGGCTTTTAAACAAAAACCATAATCCCAACTCTGTATCCATCCCCTTGGCAGTCTCAAGGGCCACCTTGAGACAAAAAATGCTAATGTACTATTATGACAGTTATGATTGTCCTCCATCATTCCATTGTGCATTTGAAACTTGAGATGAGGATTGGGGAGGTCTCCATTTGTAAAAACATGGAAAATACTCATGGCAAGATCTTTAAAATAGGCATATTCAACTTCAGGCATTTCTGCAGACCCTAGGAAGGTGGATGTAAACTTAGTGACTTTAATTACCACCACAAAGACTATCCCCTTTGTGACTATGACAAGGTAACACTGTCATGCTCTTTATGACAATCCCTTCTCCATTGGGTGATGGCCTAATAACATTTATCTCCTTTGTGATTTCAATGCGTCTCTAATGCACTATCAGAGGAGTCTTGACAGTCCTTATGTATTAGTGAAGAAGGTTTCCAACAAATCAGAAAGGAGGGCTTAAGATTACATACAAAGTTCTAGTCTTCATACCCTAGTCACATATCACCCCTCTAATAAGACCTCAAGACAATTGCCCTTTAATACAGGAAGTCAATGCAGTTTTAAAAGATAAAATGCAAGAGGCCAAAGGACAAGAAAAATTAAGGCCTTAAGGGGTTTAAAGGAATAAAAATATAGGCTTGCAGACTCGACTTAAAACCCTAACCCTATAAGGTGGGTACCACCAGAACCCTTTAACTTGGCACTACAAAATCTTGTCCAATCTGATCATGGGAAGCCGATATCAAGCATGTGCACTCACATATCACAGATAAGTATGCCTACCAAGTGGTTTAACATAAAAATGAATAGGCTTCAAATTATAACCCTTTAAAGTAGGCCACTGAAGTATATTGTACAGGTACATTTCTGAGTGCTATAGTCAGATTTTTCATCATGGGAACCTAAATTTTTTGCAAAAAATGGTAGGAAATTTTAGGTTCCAACAAGTCCATTAGTTGGAGGCAGGAAAACAAGGGTTTTATATTCATTATTAGCCCTTTAAACTTAAGCATATGAGATAGCATGGCACACACAAAATGTTGTGGATAATGACTAAAAGATTAGGTTAATTGCAACCACTTTTTGTAAGCAAGAACAAGACTAGTATACTCATTATGATCCTAATGGCACCAAGAAGGGTCCCCAAAGATATAAGAGTAATCATTTGTCATCTAAGAGAAATCTTACATTTAAGGGTGCTAGGGCCAACAGAGAAGCACTTTAGAACTCATCCTACGCATCAATAAACAACTCAACACAAGAAATTCAAATTGACATATTAACACAATTATATCCAACTAAGTTATTGAAAGTCAACTATTGATACCTCGTTCTCCATCCAGATTACAAAATTGGTCCACTTTTTGCTTTGTAACATTTCCTTTTCAAATTGGTTTGGATGCTGGCCATATTTCTCCTCTTGTCAAAACATGGCACATGGACTAGTTAAACTAATTAATATGCAATCATTTACTTTTTCCTAGGAAATTAAAAAATATATATCATTTAACTTATTAAATATACTTACAAATGTACAGATCAAGGCCTGTAAACCTTTCTGGCCATTATGATGCGTGGCATGAAGTTTGTCAAGCCTAGCCTTGGAGGCCTTGTCCTGAAACATATACTAATTTAATTTAACTATGCACAAATAAAATTTAAAAATTATTTAATAAATTTGATATAATCTTATGAGCAAATTTAAATACCTGCATAGTCTCCTCACCGGACTTCCTCCGTGCATCAGACTTCTCATATGCTTTTACAAGCTCTTTCCATACTTTCAAACTTACATCAATTGGCCCTTTTTTGAGCCTTTGCTCGGGACGGAGTTTTTTTATCTTCTTTGTTTGGATGCACCGAAATCTCTTGCAGTTTTGAGACATTCGTAGCTTTATCTTCTTTACAGACCAACCTATGCCAAATTCAGTCTCCATGACTTGGATAACTGCTTTTTGCAGGTGCATGGGTATCTTTAAGAATGGCAAATGTAGATGGTCTTTGAACCGTTGAAGGAATGATTCCTTCAACCTATTCACAAATGTTTTTCCAACATCCGTTATTTGGACGTCCCCTGAAACCACATCATATTCTATCTTGGTATCATAGGTACCAATGCAAGATGCAAAACATGGTGTGGTGGTCAAAGAAGTCTATGTCCCAGGAGTGGGTGGGACATTGGAAGCCTTTGTTCCCTATTCCAAATTCTTAGAGGTTATTGTTATTGATTTCCTCCTGGATCTTTTGCTCGATCCATGACCGGTTGGGGAATCAATTGATTCCCTTTGACACTATTGATTTGGTTGTAATGTTTCAGGGGCTTTACCAGATCATTTTTCTATGTATCTGGCAAGCATTGTCAAGTCCACACCATCCAATTTGTTCACTACCTCTACCCCTAATATGGAAGCCAATGCCTCTTTATCTTTGTCAGTATCATGTTCGTATAAAATAAATTTCTTCTTTTAAATTTACAAATAAAAAACTAAAAAGTAAAAATCAAAGAAACAATGGAAACATTTACAAATCTATAAATTGACAATGAATTACCTCATTGTGGCCAGGGTTTGCTCCCTTTGCTCTCTTCCCTCTATTGCCTAACATTTTGAGGTGACCTAGGGCAAATTATTTTCATTCAGTCTGTGGAGGCAAATGAAGTACACACTGCCAGGTATGAAAGTTTTCATCCATTTTTTCTGTATTCCTCAAGGTTTTTGACCTTTACTTTGTAGAGCAAATCATGAAGTTGTTTTCCTATGAATCAATTGGTGCCTTAGGAGGGAATCTATAGTTCCTGGCCTGATTTTAGTTTGCTAACCATCATCTCAAAAGCCCTATCTCCTCGTATTGTCTCGACCAACCTCTGTTTTAGTTTGCTCACCCTTGTCTCAAAAGCCCTAATTTTAGTTTGCTCATGGTGCAATTGACTTGTCTTAAAGCACTCGACTACTTTTTTAGGAAGGAAGTGAGAAAGTTGTGTTCAGAGAAAGGTATTGATGGTAATGATAAGTGAACCTGGGCATTGGGGTTTGAAAAATGTGTTCACTACTCTCGAATGCAGAGGAAATAATGCAATGTATACAATTTTATCCTCCTCCTTTGCAACCACATGAGACTTAAATGATTCGCCTGTAAACAAAACAATATTTACAACCCTTTCTTCACAATCCTCTCCATTTAATCGAAACAAAAATATATTTGGGAACAAAAAAATTTATTGTAATTGTAACCTTACCTATGGTGTCGAAAACTAACTCAAATTTCTCCTCTCTTCGCGTGACACTTTTCTCGTACATTAATTTAGGCGAGACTCCAACCCAAACACTCGATCTCCAAACAAAAAATGAACACCAAAATTCAATATTAAAGTTTTGTTTTGTTTTTTTTATTTTGGGTATGTGCAAGTAGGAATTTTTTAATTTTTTTGATCCAGTAGTTGACGCTATAGTCGGAACAATTAACATCAACTTTACTGCTGACTTTTAGGCAAAAAATGTAATCTATTTGGGGTGTCAAAGATGGCATAAAGTGCGCCTAATTTAGTGCCAATCAATGCAAAATGATGTATTTTGCTTGAAAGTTGATAAAAATGTAACCTCACCAAATTTGGATTGTCCTTATAATAAGTAACTACATCTTGTTTCCATGATAGCATTTTGACTTCATGCTTCTCTTATGATTAGCTCAATAATGACTCACTCTTTCACGACCTTACACAGATGGTTGGTGAAAATCCTTATGCAACTGATATGGCTTTGGAAAAACCAAACAACTCTTCTCTTACTATCATGATGACATGATATTGGGACTATATTGGCAGCTTATGGAGTGTGCTTATGGTATTGTGGTTTTCATTTCTATGTTCTTGTTAACCTATTTTAGGTTGAAGCATGGTAACTAACCCACTAGCTATTATGACAATCATACAATGACTAGACAATCCTCTCCACTTTGACTTTGATAGTCCTATGCATGAAATTTTCTTCATGACAACCCCCAATAATGTGAATTGTTGATAGTAGCTAGTTCAAATGGAGTTTTGGATGGTGTAGTAAGTTGTCCCTATGGCTCATGATAGTGCATGCCTTGGTTATGTCCTTGTGACATTACTCTCTAGATATCTCCTCTTTATAGTGACAAGGTTTCAAGAACATGACAACTTAGGTAAGGTATCAACTTGTCTCTTTAACCTCTGGATTGTCATTTTTCAAGAATTGATCTCATTGAAATGCAAAGACAACATGTCATAGATTAGATGAAAAGATCAAGGAGATGCATGTTATAGAGTATAAAACTAAAAAATCAAAGGTCTTTTTGGGCCTTTTTCCAACAATATGAGCAAAATTCAAACTTTAAACATGTAGCACAGGTACCATATGACTCATTCACATACATCACACATGTGGGACCACTAAGAAGGGAGGTAGGTGCTTAATATGAGAAATGACAATTGCACATAATGTTTAAGTTCACTTCAACAAATATTTGGGGTTATGATAGCTAATGGAGGGTTTTCTTTTCAAAGGAAACCATTAATTTTGGAGTGAAAGGTAATGGTGAAATATAACATAATGTCCCTATAATTAAAGAAAATCCAATGGCTCAGATTAACCTAACAAAGATCTAATGATGTGATTTCAAAATTAACATCCAAATTATCCTTCCCTCCAACAAGAATTTAAAATTTTGGTGCCAAAGACTCTTTGAGACCGTTTTGAGGGTTCTATGATAGTTTTGAGGGTTTTATGGCCACTTGGAGAGATATAGATTGCCTTAAAATGACCCATAAAAGAAAAAGGAGAGTCAAATATGAAATAAATGTCTTTTTGATGTGAATTTGTAGTCATCTTGTAATATAAGATTTGAGCTCTAGTTGTCAAGATTCGGCGTGTAAACTTTTTCTGAAGAGCAAAATGTTGCAATGTCCTATTTTGTTTTTCATAGTGCGTCTTAATTAAAAGCAAGTGTATTAACAAGATAAATTAAAGAATACTCTCTTGGTGCATAGTTTTTATGTGACTATTGTCATTGTTGTGTATTGTAGGATCCAAAGGAGGCCATGGAGAGAGGACGTGGACAGCGTAGAACTACTAAATCGCAGAGAGGAAAGTGGGTGGAAATAGATATGACAACAGAATCTGCAGATACAATAGAGGTAAGAAGAGAAAGCAACCTCAACCAAAGGAGGAAGGTGTTTATGAATTCAAAAATGCTACAACATAGAGGAGATAAAGTCATTTTTTGGTCCACGAGGCCTTTGAGGTCAAACTTATTGGTTGAAAATGCACAGGAATGGTGATTAAATTTGATTCTATGATCGAGGGAAAAGTTTGAAAATTAGGATGGCCAAAACATGATATCAATATGCCAAATATATGACTAAAGTGAGGTTTTATGTTGGATAGCATATTTTTTGAAATAATATAATTGGTGTACTAAACATTATTTACTATGTTGTGTAGTATAGGGGCCAGACGAGGCCATGGCAACAGATCGTGTCATATCAAATGAGGACACAACGGATGAAGCAGGAAATCAGGTACTCAAATCCAATTTCCTTAGGAAAAAATGATCTGATGGTATTTTGTGATACGTCCATCTGTTTTCACAGTATTATTGAAATTTATAATGTATTATCCAATCTTGACATAAATTAATGCATGTTGTTGATTATTTTAGATGGAGATTGGAGCAAATGCAGAGCCTGAGCATTTAACTACAAAACAAAAAATATATGTGCGTGGACGTGGACCTAAAACTGTTAAATCACGTAGACGACAGTGGGTGGAAGAGGATATGACAATGGATCCTGCAGACACAACAAATGATTTTACTGAACAAGAGGTTGGTCAGGACTATAGTACATGGGATGAATACTTTGAGAAAATTATTGTTTGTGGATGTTTTGTATGTCGTGGAAAGAAACAATTCAAATGAGCGATTGTAGAAAGACATTACATATATGATGAGCTTCCATTTGGTAATATGCCTCCTACAATCGATTCAAATCCAATAGGAATTGTGGTAAGGAATTTTCCAAATTGATATAAATAACATGTATACTTCATTTAAACATTGTTTTATATTATTTAAATAACTAATTTTTTTCTTAATGGATACTTGCAGGATAAAGTTCTTGGTTTAAAGTTTCCTGGATCACCGACTTCCAGCCTAGAGAGCAATGATCATTTATCAGATGATACAACTAACAAAATATGTGCCTATATACCAGCTCGGAAGATGAGGAATTGATGAAAATAAGCAACAAAACAAGAACCGGTTTAAAGATGCATAATTTCCTTAAAGACAAGGGGAAGGTGGACTACATACCCTATGAGAACGAATGTGATGGAGATGATGACTTGCCCCTGAGTTTGAGATCAATTTACAAAGAGACATTTGATCATTGACTATATTGTGCTTGGCCTAGTGATCAACAACTACCTAGAGTGTACGAGGTGTTTCAATTTTGGGGATACAGCTACATGATATGACCCTCCAATATTCATGGAGCAAATCTAGGCCTCTTTATTGTCCAAAATGTACATGTGGGATCTAAACATAAAAATAATTTAGAACAAACCACTAGGAGATTAATGCCATATTATGGTCCATCATATTATAGTGGTGAATGGAGAAGGCTAGCAGAATATAAGCCTAGCATGTCAGCATATGGTCTAAATTTGAATATGTATAAACATCATCTCCAATTGGAAAGTGGAAAAGAAATGAATAGAGGTCATCTTATGTATATAGATGGACGTACATACACACAAAAAAATATTGCAGGATTTATAAATAGTAGTAAGGGAAGGGACCCTACTGTAAGACCGAATTGTTAATTTGTTGAGGTTATAAATGATAAAGATGGAGATATGGAAAGAGAGGTTGATAGATTGATAATGGTTGAGGCTATTATGGACCTTACCATTGGGGATGAGTTATTGATTGATTACCCCTTCTTACTCATGCATGAAAGAAGAGGGAAGAACAAGGTCTCCCTAAGGATGTTCTTAAGGGCAGAAAACCAAAGAATAATAAATGAGTGTGGACTGATGTTTTGTAAACTAAGTTGTCCAAATTGTGTTTTATTTAAATTATTGTATAAAAAAGGTAGTCTATAAAATAATGTTCCATTATTCAATTGATGTATACATGTTCATACAACCAATATTTTTATTTTTTAAGCCATATTTGATTATATTTCTTTGAAATTGATACATTTATGATTTATCCAATTGTTGCCAAACATTAAATAATGCTTGCATTTTTTGATAGGTAGAAGATGTTGATGAAACACATACTAATACCCAAGATCCAACTAGGTTATTAAGATTTGGATGGGATGATCCAAGCCATCCTTTAAACAATACCAGGGTGAAAAGATCAATATTGAAGAGAATACTACCAGCTGAGAAATTTGAAGAGCTGATGAGATCCGCATACACTGATGACATGCCACCTAGCCTTAATGATGATGATCATGATAGTGAAAATGTAGTGTATGAAGAAGGATTGAATGAAATGCTTACAGATTTCTTTGGGGATGAAAATAATGATGACAATAATGATCATATGGTTGATAGTAACGATGATAGCAGGGGTAATTACCACCAACGTAATGTTGATGATAACAACTTGAAAGACTCCATCAAGCAAGCAGCAAAGACACCCGTGTTCAAATCAGGTGCAAGTAGAACCTCAAAACTGGCATGCACATTAATATTATTAGAAATCAAGTCACTATTTGGTTGGTCAGACAAAGGATTCACTACCCTACTGAAGTGAGTTGAAATCTATTTCTTACTTTGCAATTGTCAATTGGTGTACATAATTTGTAAACATTCATCAACTTGGTCTATATTTCTTTAAGGGGATTTTAAAACCATATATTGTATATAAATAGTCCTATATAGATTGACATATCAAACATGTTCATCATAAGTCAAAGCATTCATTTGATTTAATCTCAGGCAATCTTACAGGGCACTAAAAACTAAAATATTCCCTGAAGATAATGTGTTGCCATCAACTTTTAGAGAGTCGCGTCTGGTGTTGGTTGAGTTGGGGATTGAATATAAGCAAATTCATTCATTCATGTAAAAATGATTGCATTTTATACAGAGATGAATATCAAAACAAGGTAGAATTCCCTGTATGCAAAGAGAAGAGATATCGTACAGATGTACAAGGTCCTATAGTTCCAAAGAAGGTTTTATGTCACATGCCAATTATACCTAGACTTCAACGAATGTTTCGTTGCAAGTCACTTGCACAATTGATGGACTGGCATGCAAAGAACAAGAGTAAAGATGGATTCATGTGAATTTTGGCTGACTCTAAAGCAATGAAACACATAGAGGAAAAATGGCCAAGAAAATTCAAAGATGAACCCCGTAGTATCAAGTTTGGTCTTGCAATTGATGGAGTGTGCCCATTCTCTTTCCTGAGCTCAAATTATAGTGTTTGGCCAGTCAGATTGATAGTATACAATATTCCCCCATGGATGAGTGTTACAAAGGAGCACCTTATGCTGACTCTCATTGTTCCAGGAAAACATCAAGTTAAAAACATTGATGTTTATCTTGCGCCTTTTATTGATGAGATGCAACTGCTATGGAAAGGCATAAGAATGTATGACATATCATGTCCCCCATCAAATAGGTCCTTCGTGTTGTACGGTGTGCTATTTTGGACTATTCATGATTTTCCAGGACTTGGTGTTTATTCTGGTAAGATAAAATATTTACATATTTACACTCTTAATTTATTTTCATCCCAACATTCATACTTAGTTTTATACTATTTTTTTGATGTTATTAACATTACTTATTAAATTGCAGGGATTCAAACAAAGGGGATATTTGCATCTCCAAGATGTGCAGAACAATTTCAATGGTGGTATTCTAAAGATCTACATAAATTTATTTACGTAAACAACAGGGTTTTTCTACCACTAGATCATAAGTTTAGAAATCACCTAAAGAATCAATTTGATGGAAAAGTTGAAAATAGAGGCCCTCCCATGATTATGGATCCAAGTGATTGGGTTAAGAAGTATGAAGATGCTAAATTGAAAGGTTGGGAGGATTTTTTTGATCAGGGTGATTCAATTGAAGAACCAAAACAAGTTGTAGTTAATATGCCAGAAGGAATGAAAAGGAAATCCATATTTTATGCGCTCCCTTACTGGACGGATCTATTAATATCTCACCTATTAGATCCTATGCATGTCTTCAACAATGTCCCAAATTCTATAATTCAACATATATCAGGCAAAGAGAAGGACACCTTGTCTTCGAGGAGAGATATTGCTCTTTCGCGTACCAAAATTGATAGAAAACATTTGTGGCCAAACAGGGAAAATGAAACATATGCAGAAGCTCCATAGATTTTTTTAAAAAAATAGCTAGACCAACTAAAAAATTTCATCCATTCAATAAGGACACCTACTGGCTATGGGTCATCATTGGCTAAAGTTTTTACAGTTGATGGACATATCACAGGATTTAAAACACATGATTTTCATAATTTTATGAAGGTATTATATATCATCATTTAACATTTACTGGTAATATTGATTAAGTACTAAATATATTTTGATATCATTATGTTGTGTGAGAAAAAATTACTAATGACCTTTTCATAAATGTGTTTCATAGCATATCATGTCATTGGCAATTAGGGGGGATTCATGTCTTACAGTTGACTTAAAGAATGCCATAAGTTGATTGTCAACATTTACAAGGTATGTGGTTAATGTGTGCAAGACATAGATATATTATATTGCATATTAATTTTTGACTAAAGGTTCATACTAATTTACTATTCTTATATTAGGTGAGTGACCTTGAAGGAGATCCACGAATGTGAAGTGCAAAAATAGAAGGAAATTGCAGAAATTGTATGTGTATTTGAGAAGGAGCTCCCTACAAGTTTCATGGACCTACAAGTCCATTTACTTATACACCTAGTCAATGACATTGAATTGGTGGGTGTCGTATCAACGAGGTGGATGTTTTTCTTTGAGAGGTATATGAAAACTCTAAAAAGATATGTCCGACAAAAGGCACATCCAGAGGGTTGCATGGCTGAAGGGTATGTATTGAATGAAGCATTTTTCTTTCTATGTGAATTCCTTGGTAAGGATTTTGAATATAGGCCACACTTTTGGGATGAAGAACGAGCATCAGATATTATTGATGGAGAAAAACCAACATCTAATGGTGTTCAAGTAGAATTTAGTAAGTAAATTCATGATCAGTGTGGTTTTTTTCTTGCAATAATTAATTTACTCTATAATTTATTTGTCAAATTAACAACATGACATTTGGAGTTTGAAATAAACATGTTGATATGTAATAGGTGTAGATGAAAGTGCTATACTCAACAAGTTCATTTTGTACCACATGGACTTTATGAACAAATGGATTGATCTGTATGATAAAAAGACAAAAGAAGTGTTAGAAGCAAGGAGACAATTTAAGAGATCGAACCCAAGGAATACTTCACTTCCCACTGATCTGCTTGGGGAATGGGGCAAAGATTGCACACTAGAATGGGTTACTGAACAAAGTCAAAATCAAATAGAAGATGCAGGTATAGATTCAAACATAACAGAAGATGAAATCAACATGTCTAGAGGATGTGAAAGAAAGGTACAGTTGGAATTTTACAAAATGTTTTTTCCTTACAGCTTTGACACTATTAACTATTTTAATATTCATCATTATATTTGTTTTCGTTGAAATAAATGGTCTTTCATAGGTGAGGAAATATCCAGCAATGTGGGCATATGGTCGACATTATCATGTAGAAAGTGTAGATGTAAAGAGACGATCCTTCGATCGTGGCATCATGGTTGAATTCAAGCACTCCAGTCGATCAAGCTCAAAAGATAAGAATATAATTGAAGGGAATCTACAATATGTTGGGAAAATACAAGAAATTATTGAGTTGGATTACCTCCCTTTTAAATGTTGTATTTTTAAGTGTAGATGGTATGAAGCATTTGAGAGGACACGAAGACATGATACCCATAGTGGATTGTTTTCTATAGATTCCTCATGTTTCCTACCGAAGGATAAGGAGCCTTATGTTCTACCAATTCATTGTGAGCAGGCATTTCTTTAACTCGAACAACAAAGCGGTAGTGATCATTAATCTATTAATTCATAGTTTATTGCAAATATATACATGTGTTTATTAATCAATAAAATTGTTATACCATACATCCAATATATGTATGTCGTTCATGTGCAGGTATTTTTCTATGAAGATATTTTGGACCTGAAATGGATATTTGTCATACATTATGATCTAAGATTAAGGCATGTATTTGACGATGCATTAGTGGATACTGAGCAAAACAATGATGGCCAACAATATGAGAGAGGGATTAGAAAACATCGAAGAAATTGACATCCATGATGATGTTGAAGATGGTTATGTTCAAGAACAAGAAGACAACAATCCAGAGTTGGATGATGTTATGGAAGACAACAATATGGATGGTATACAAAATGATGATCCAAATACATCTGGTAACAATATAGATGGTCTACAGTCAGATTTCAATGATGATGAAGATGATGGAGGTCAAGATGAGGATGATGATAATATTAAATACTTGAAAGAACATATGAACATTGACAATGATACACTGGATGACATTGTAGCAGACATTAAAGTTAATGACCAAGAATTTTTAATTTTTACAATTATTTGCAATCCATGTTTAAAAAAGGATGATTAAATTATTGGCAATAATGTTAATTAAATGGATTGTTCAATTGTTGACAAATTATCTATTGCAATATCCTTAAATTGTTCAATCTTTTGTATGAATTGTTGGCAACGATGTTAATTAAATTTGTTTATCCTTAATTATTTTTCATATATATCCTTAATTGTATCTATGCCCTGTTATCTTGTGATAAGTACTTGAGTAAGACCATCAATGAAATATGAAGTGGACATATCATCTATATTAGCTAATTTATTGCACAAATATTTCAATTTATCAACAATCTCATGTTTCTATTCATTTTCAACACTTTTAATAAAGACATCATGATCATAATATTCTTCTTCATCATTAGAATGCAACATGTGATCGTCATAGGAAGTAGGAGAAAGAGGTAGTCATGTTTGCAAGGTGAGGGTTTGACCTAGTACTTTGTTGAAGGGGACATAAGGATCCTAGATGTTTCTTAGGAATGCAAAATTAAAGGCATTGGGTTGTTTCCAACAAATGTAAACCACAAAAATCTCAAAATAAAAAATCAATCTTTATTTATCCTAAACATAGGCATGGAAATTGCGAGTTCAAAAAAATGTACGGAAATAAATCATACCCTATAATAGAACATTTAAGTCCAATCCTAGATTTAATTAAACTTTAAAGTACAAGGAGTTGAGAGTAGAATAAAATATTAAGATATTAAGTAATTAAGATAGAGAAATGAAATAGTTGAGAAGAAATACAAAACTTATTTGATCTTTTTAGCATGATGTCAAATGTGAAGTGTGTGATTAACTAATGCATTATGAAAAAGAATGAAAACTAGGATTTTCTACTAGAATAATGATCATGAGATTGTGGCAGCGATTAACTAATTTTTTGCATTCCTTCTTCAGTTGTCCTCTTTTTCCATATTTCCAAAACTTTACTCGTATCTGCCTAGGGATTCTAGATTTTCCTCTTGACTTGGATTGATATTTATACCATTCCCCTTTAGATCCACTTTTGTCCTTGGGCCTTTGCGAAACATGCAAGGCATCCTTAGAACCTTCATCATTGAACTTTCTCCTCATATCTCCATTGAGCATTGTAACAATAAAGGATTCCATAGTCACCTTTGCAACACTACTATTTATAAAAAGCATTATGTTCTCCTAATTTTTGGGTAAAGAAAAAAGTGAGAAGATACATTTGTCTTCCTCATCAAGTTTAACATTTATTGAACCTATTTGATTCAAAATCATATTAAAGGTGTCAAAATGTAGAGTGTTGAGTACATGTGTCTCAGATTTACAGGCATCGGCGAGTGTTGATCATTTCGGTGGGACTAAGGTGCATGTCCCAACGATGGACTGACAGGCTTGGTGCAGTGTATCAGCATGACTTGTGAGATCAGAGTGACTGGAAGTTGTCTCTCCAATGCTTTGTGTCTCTCCGATGAGGGCTTGGCATCGGTGGGACATGACACTTCGGTAAGAGTCTCATAGGATCTTCATGTTACTCCAATGAAGTTTGACATCGGCGAGACCGGACATGTCGCTATGACTCTCTCCAGCACTCTGGGTCACTCCAATGAAGGCTCTATATCAGCATAACAATAGTTGTCGGTCTGGCTTTGAAAGGTCATTCCAATGGTTTGTGTCTTTCCGATGGAGGTTATGGATCGGCAAGATTATAACTATTGGCACTGTTTGGAAAAGTCACTCCATTGGTTGTGGTCACTCTGATGTGACATCGGCCAGGGTCTTCCTGATGGTTGTTAGTTGTAGACTATTGATCTCGTCGGCAGCAAAAGTGTCGACGGTTAACTATCTCATGGTTGTGTACATACACTGTAAAAGTGGCCGTCGACTAGTGCATGTGGGACTATTAAGGTCTCACAAATCTAAACAGTCATGGAAACGGTTATGAGTTAGGGTGCTGGGAATGGTTTGATAGTGGTGACGTGGCCTCCTTGACATGGCAGAAGGACAGAAAAGCCAACGTTGTATTGGCAATGCATATCACAAATATTGTCAATTGAATGGTTGCCTTTTGTAACTGTCTGGTCCGTTATGGTAACAGAGGATAGTGCGATGAGAGACAGATAAAGAGAAGAGGAGTGACTGTCAAATAATCTCTAGATGGAATAGGATGTTAATCTCCATGAAAGGGCTTAGTGCCTGAATTCTATTGTAACTGTATTTTCTATTGTTGAATAATACAATGGCGATCTGGGCTTTTGGAGTGTGGGGTTTTTTACCTGAAAGGGTTTTCCCCATGTAAATCTGTGTTCATCTCTTCTATTCCATCTTTCATGTTTAATGGTTCTGTTATTGAAATTGTATAATGCTTGTTGTTGAAACTCGTTAATGTTGCTTGTACTTTCCTCTAAGGGTTAATGTTGGAAATGAACTATGTCTGATTCCGCTTTGTGCCATAGTTATGAGTGTTTTTGAGGCAATCTAATGAAATTTAAATTTACCAAAGACACCATTGTTCTTAGATGTTCATTCTAAGTTGTACTCATTTCCTTACAACCCCTAACCCCTAAACCATAAACTCTAAATAATGCCCCTAAGCCCTAACCTAGCCCTAACCCACCATAAACCCTAAACTCCTAAACCATAAACACTAAACCCTAGCAACTCTAAACCTCTATCTCCCTATCTCCCTATCTATCCCTATCTCTATCATTCCTCTACCTCTAAATATCTCTCCCTATGTCTCTAGCCATGTCCCTCACTCTCTATATCTCCATATTGGTCCTCTCTCTCTAAACACTAAACCCTAAACCTCTAAACCTTAACCACTAAACCATAAACCTTGAACCCTAAATAATGCCCCTAAACCCTAAACCCTAAACCCTAGTAATCTTTAAACCCTAAACTTGGGCAATGCTAAACTCATAAATGCTAAATAATGCCCCTAAACCCTAACCGCTAATCCCAACTCTGTCTCTCTCTCTCTGACTTATATATTATCTACCAACTCCTAGCTAGTTAAATCCTTTTCCTAGCTTTCCTAATTTTCCTTTTCATTTCCAATTTCCCACTAATTTTTCCCTATTTTACTATTTTCCACCTCTCCTCTCATCATTCTTCCCATCCAATGAACTTTAGTTTTATCAGCTTGTTTCCATTTTATCTGGCTGCCAATTTATATCCTCATCCCTCTTTTAATCATGTCCTAGTTTTCTTGTTTCCATTTGCTTTGTTGATAAGGGAGATGGATAGAGACAAAGACAAAGTGAGAGAGAGAAAGAGAGAGAGAGTCCTATAAGTTTTCTTGTTCATTAATTCCTTCATCGATAAGGGAGAGGGAGAATTAATAGAAGGGAGACTAGATAGTAAGATATAGGAATGATAGGGGAGAGAGGCAAAAGATCATAGAGAGATAGGGAGAGATAGCTAGGTAGAGAGAGATAGAGAGGACACAGATCATAGAGAGAGATAGAGGAGATAGAGGGGACAAATAGGGAGATAGAGAGTGATCACTAGAGAGAAGTCTAGAGAGATAGGCAGATAGAGAGACAGACAAGAGATAGGGAGAGATAGATAGGTACGTAGAGAGAGAGGAGATAGATTGGGAGAGATATTAGAGGAGACAGTCGAGCAAGAGATAGGGAGATAGAGAGTGAGTGAGACGTCGATCTAGAGAGATAGGGAGAGAGATTGAGAAGTAGAGGGATGATAGCTAGAGAGAGGGAGATAAGGGAAAGATAGGGAGATAGAGGTTTAGGGTTGCTCAGGTTTAGGGTTTAGGGGTTAGGGGTTAGGGATTGGGGGCATTATTTAGGGTTGAGGGATTTAGAGAGAGAGAGAGACTTCTTTTGACATGCAACTGTAAACCCTGAATAATGCCCCTAAACCCTAAACTTGAGCAACCCTAAACCTCTAAACCTTAAATAATTGATGCCCCTAAACCCTAACCCCTAACCCCTAAAACATATATAAACCCTAAATAATGCCCCTAACCCCTAACCCATAAACCCTAAACCTGAGAAACCCTAATTAACCCATAAATCCTAAACCCTAAACCCCAAACCCCAAAACCCTAAACATTAAACCCAAGCAACTCTATCTCTATCGTTCCTCTACCTCTCAATCTCTCTCCCTGTGTCTCTGGCCATGTCCCTCACTCTCCATATATATTCCTATAATCTCTTCCAGCTATGTCTCTAGCCATGTACCTCACTCTCTATATCTCCCATCTATTGGTCCTCTCTCTAAACACTAAAAAATAATGCTCCTAAACCTTAACCGCTAAACCTCTCTCTCTCTCTCTCTCTCTCTCTCTCTCTCTCTCTCTCTCTCTCTCTCTCTCTCTCTCTCTCTCTCTCTCTCTCTCTCTCTCTCTCTCTCTCGGTGCAGGAGCACCTTGGCAAATTAATATTGCCCTGGACAAATCTTCAAGTTTGATTAAATTTGTATGCTTTCACATTGTAATGAGGTTTATCAAGTTATTTTTATGTGTTTAGGTCATTAGGAGTTTCAAAAATACAAAATATTGCAAACCATGTAAAGGTTGTCAATGTAAAATTGGAAAAAAGATGCAAACTTGGAAGGTGAAGAGTCATTTGGCTCTTAGTTCACTCCAAATCAGTTATGAACTAAAGAGACATGTTTTAATGCCTTTAAAATGCCTTGTAACCATGAAGAATTCGTGGGTGGTTGAAGATTTGAGCATGGAATGAGAAAAAACAATGTTTTCCTGTATTTTCCTTCATAAATTTGTTGTTTTTTGCTATTGTATAGCCCTATATGGAATTGAATGGATATATAATGGATTTAAAATGTTATATCCTTCAACCAACTTCCATTTGCTTCTTGTCCCATGCATTTTTATTTAGTTTTGTGAAAGATATGAGTGTTTTATGGACTGTAATTTTCTAATTTTTCCTGCAACAGTCCCATTGCAGCGTTTGGTATGGTTTTGTATGGACATATATAGGAGCAAACCATATATGGTTGGAAATAGTATTGAGTCTACTTTCCATTTCTTTTTGTTGCATCAAATTTTATTAAGATTTGAATAAGTTATGGCATTTTTGGTGAGGGCAGGTTTAAATGCTACCTAGGGTTTGTAGTTTTGGGAAAAGAGTCATAACTTTCTCTCCTACCATTGGATCTTCATGAAAATTGGATGAAAAGTCTGCATTAATGTTCTCTTCAATTTTACCAAAGCAATTAGATTATTTCTTTTTATTTGTTAATGTTATTGAGGATAGTTTTGGTCCTCCTATCCTCTGCATCATTTTGGTATCAGAGCTGGTGAAAGATTTGGGTGTTGTATTTGTTCCTGTCACTGAGAAGGCAGGTGAAGAGCAAGAAGATCTTGATTGTGTAGATAGATCACTGAGGGAGGCAATCTACACCTTTTGGATTTTGAGTTGCTCAGTTGTTTGGTTGCAGGTGCTTATCCATCTAGCCGCAGAAAGATGTTTTTTGAGGTTGTGTGTGGGCAGACAAGATGAGGTCTGTCATGACCATTCTCCAATAGAGATTTGGCTGGAGAAGGATGCATAGAGAAACCACTGAGGAGAGAGTGGTAGGTACATCACCAGGATCTGTTGTTGGGTGAGATGAATCATTTGGTGAGTTGGTTTGTTGTGAAGCAGTGAGAGAGATGGATACCTGAAGAAGCACTTGATGTTGCAGCCTGAAGAGTACTCCACTGATGGGAGTAGAAGGAGCCTGAGGATGCTCTGTGAAGATGGTAGTTTGTTTTGTTGGTTGGTTGGTCACCATTTCTATAGATTGGAAGATTGTAGCTGAGAAGATTGAAGATAAAGACAGAGGAAAGAGACTTTTGTTGCAGATACATTTCCAAGGGACTTGGAAATTTTGTTGGTTGGTTGTATGGTGCAGGAGCACCTTGGAAAATTAATATTGCCCTAGACAAATCTTTGAGTTTGATTAAATTTGTATGCTTTCACATTGTAATGAGGTTTATCAAGTTATTTTTATGTGTTTAGGTCATTAGGAGTTTCAAAAATACAAAATATTGCAAACCATGTAAAGGTTGTCAATGTAAAATTGGAAAAAAGATGCAAACTTGGAAGGTGAAGAGTCATTTGGCTCTTAGTTCACTCCAAATCAGTTATGAACTGAAGAGACATGTTTTAATGCCTTTAAAGGCCTTGTAACCATGAAGAACTCGTGGGTGGTTGAAGATTTGAGCATGGAATGAGAAAAAACAATGTTTTCCTGTATTTTCCTTCATAAATTTGCTGTCTTTTGCTATTGTACGGCCCTATATGGAATTGAATGGATATCTAATGGATTTAAAATGTTATATCCTTCAACCATCTTCCATTTTCTTCTTGTTCCATGCATTTTTATTTAGTTTTGTGAAAGATATGAGTGTTTTATGGACTGTAATTTTCTAATTTTTCCTGCAACAGTCCCATTGCAGCGTTTGGTACGGTTTTGTATGGACATATATAGGAGCAAACCATATATGGTTGGAAAGAGTATTGAGTCTACTTTCCATTTATTTTTGTTACATCAAAGTTTATTAAGATTTGAATAAGTTATGGCATTTTTGGTGAGGGCAGGTCTGAATGCTACCTAGGGTTTGTAGTTTTGGGAAAAGAGTCATAACTTTCTCTCCTACCATTGGATCTTCATGAAAATTGGATGAAAAGTCTGTATTAATGTTCTCTTCAATCTGACCAAAGCAATTAGATTATTTCTTTTTATTTGTTAATGTTATTGAGGATAGTTTTGGTCCTCCTATCCTCTGCATCATCTCTCTCTCTCTCTCTCTCTCTCTCTCTCTCTCTCTCTCTCTCTCTCTCTCTCTCTCTCTCTCTCTCTCTCTCTCTCTCTCTCTCTCTCTAAGAAACCCTAAACTCCAAACCCCTAAACCCTAAATCCAAGCAACTCTAAACCTCTATCTCCCTATCTATCCCCTATCTCCCTATCTCTATCATCCCTCTACCTCTCAATCACTCTCCCTATGTCCCTGCCCATGTGCATGTGCCTCACTCTCTATCTTCCTATCATTCCTCTCTCTATAAACCCTAAACCCTAAACCTCGAAGTACTTGAACCCTGGCTAACCCCTAAACATTAAATCCTAAACCTAAACCCTAAACCTCTATCTCCCTATCTCTCCCCTCTCTCCCTATCGGCTTTGTCCCTCTACCTCTCAATCTCTCTCCCTATGTCTCTGGCCATGTCCCTCACTCTCTATCTCCCTATCTCTCCCCTCAATCTCCTCTATATCTCCCTATTGGTCCTCTATCTCTCTCTAAACCCTAAACCCTAAACCTCTAAACCTTAACCCCTAATCCCAAAACCATAAACCCTAAACCCTAAATAATACTCCTAAACCCAAGTAACCATAAATTAGGTGCTCAATTAGGCACTAAAACAGGCACTATATTTAGGGGCTACATAAGGCACTAAATAACGTGTTAATGTGGTTGCTAAAACAGGTGCTAAATCAGGTGTTAAATCAGGTGTCAAATGTGGCATTAAATTAGGCACTACCGTAGGAGCTAAAGTAGTCGCTAAAATAGATGCTAAGTTAGGTGCTAATTAGTGACTAATTTAGCATCAACTTGTTCTGGTCTGTGCAAAAAACACCAATAACAGCGCCATCCTAATAAATAGCGCTGACTTTTTCAAAAAAATGGAGAAAAATACATTAAAACAGTGAGTGGAAGCAAAAAATGGAGCAAAAAAGGGAGCTAATCATAGGGATTTGTTGTAGTGAAAAGCTGAAATCCATCTCGGCTTATCATGATAGAGGCCACAAGAGGTTTAATGGAACTCCTAACAATCAACCCTACAAGAAAAGATATGAAAAGAGCTATGATAACAAGAGAAAAGATAAAGGACCTCAGAAGAACAAGGGTGGAGTTGGTAATGAGAAGAAGAATGCTAACTACAAAAGAAATGAGGATAACAATGGGAAGACTTCATATAAGAAAGGACCCATTGGAGGATGCTTTACTTGTGGGGGCGACCATTATCCAAATCATTTCCCTGACAAGAATCTATTGGAAACAAGGTAGATAACTGAGAGGGGGGTGAATTAGTTATCTTAAATATTTTAACTTTCTTTCCTTCTTTAACAAATAGTGCAGCTTCAAAACATATAAGTATACATAACACCATGAAAGCAGAAATAAAATCAACACTCATAACACAATGATTTTTACGTGGAAAACCCTATTAAGGGAAAAACCATGGGGTGACTAACCCAAGATTGTATTCCCTATTAAAAGAATAAGAAGTACAAAAATGGCACTTGCCAATTAGGGCTCACTGCCCAAGCACACTGCTCACAAGAGGCACACTGCCTACAAGAGACTCACTGTCTACAAGGTTTTATAGAACGTAACCAGGTGTTTGAACTGACGAGAAGCATCTGCCAATGCTGAGGTCCAGTTCCAGTTAGGCTCAAAATACTAATTTAATGCACTTTATTCTTCCTCTGTTCTGGTACTGTTGTTCTGTCACATACCGGACTTGTCATGTTGCTTCCACACCTCTTTCTGCCTTTCCTAGCACATTATGCCATCACACTCACACCTTTATACCAAAATCCATTTCGTATATATATCCGCATCAAGGATTTTAACATCTATCTAGTCGGCAACCGGAATACTCAAGATATTTCTAAGACACTGATCTGTCGGCTGAATCCATGCTTAATATGTGATATGTATCAAAGACATAGACATAGAAGTCATCAATCATGTCAGCCAACCATGTATGATCCCTTAATTAGCTTGATCACCATCAATTTCTCATCCGGATTAAAGTCTGATGCTCTGCCGGTCAGTTCTTCCTTAATATACTCTGCCTGTCAGGACCCCAACACTTAGATTCTCATATCTTTTCACTCATTCATCACCGAAGGCTCAATCTCTGGAATATAGTAGTCATGATACTCCTCTTGACTTGCCCAAGTCCGCACTTTTCTAAGTTACACCCTCTGAGAGATCCGGACCTAATTATCAAACCTTGCTGCATGCTTTGTTCTTACTCACCAAACCAAAACACTCTTCACTCTGTCTTCCGGTAGAGACATACTATGTGCTGCGGATGTGTGGGAAAGACTTTGTTGCCATCAATGACAACATTAATGAAGCCACACAGTGTCTTTTGCCAACAATCTCCCCCTTTGGCATTGATGGCAACACTTAGTGAAAAATGACTAAGTGTCGTAGCAAACTCCCCCTTGGCTAATGCTCTATCTTATGTACACTTTTACCGGAGCTCCCCCTTAGCTGGATTCCACATTTTTCACTACTCCTCACTCCCCCATTGACATCAATGGAAAACGGTGGAATCCGCACACCAAAATTTGCAAAAATCAATCTATAAATAGTTGCATAAGTATATATATATGTTGTACTTACATATACTTAAGTATATCCGCAAAAGTGGTCTTCAACTGGACAAATTTTGTTGCCCAACTCTGCTTCATCCTATCCAAAGTTGAGATGTGACCACTCAACAAAAATGCAAAAGCTTTTGCCCTTCTTAAGTCTACCGGATCACTGGTCCGGGCTGTGGTCTGAGCATCAGTTAAGACTTCATGCATTTCCTCTAACTTAGGGATAATTATCCCTATTAGTTCACTCATCCTGCTTATTCTATTCTTCTTTTCCTTTTCAAGCCTCTTTAGTTCCTTTATAGTGGCAATAGCTTGACACTCTTGATTCATTATGGATGAGGTGAGAGGATCAAAATTCTGAGATAAACTTGACAGTTTACCTTCTTGTTCTTCCACCTTCTTTGCAATGTCTTATGTCATTGTGGACCAAGATAGACAAAATTTGTACATTTCTCCGCCATCTTTAAGAGAATGTTCTAGGCTCTTTATCCTAATATCCAGGGTTCTCCTATCATTAGCTATGAGTCCCTGTAGTTCAAAGAATCTCTTTCCCAAAAATTCTTTCCGGATCTTTTCTTCTGTCGTTTTCTCTAAGGAATCAAAATGAGAGTTCACAGAGTTTATCAGAGTTTTAAGGTTATCTGATGGAGAGGTGGAAGGATCCTTTTGGAAGGATGGCATGATCTTCTCCAGCATTCCTGAGGCAATTTTAATCAACTCACAATCTTCCATGTGAGACTTCAGAAGCTTTTCTTTTTCTTTAGCTTGGGCAAATGATGCTATCTTCATTGTTTGGACCGGAGAGAGGAAATAAAAATTGACTGGTCCTTGAAAGAGTTCTGGTTCATCTAACTCCATCATCTCTTTGTTCAAAAATTCCTTTACTGCCTCTGCAGTGTCTCTTGCTAGAGACTAAGTCTTTTCTTTTGGAATCTCTGAGCTGTCATCAGAGATCTTCTTGTTGACAAGAGACATTGTGTGGCTTCATGAGTGTTGTCATTGATGGCAACAAAGTCCATCCCACACATCCATAGGACATGGTATGTCTATATCGGAAGGCAGATTGAAGAGTATCTTGGTCCGGTGAGCAAGAACAGAGCATGCAGCAAGGTTCGACAATTAGGTCTGGATCTATCAGAGGAAGTATCTTAGTAAAGTGCGGACTTGGAGAAGTCAAGAGGAGTACCATGACTAATACATTCCAGGGATTGAGCCTCTGGTGATGAAAGAGTGAACAAATATGAGCACCTAAGTATTGGGTTCCTGTTTGGTAGAGTAGACTGAGGAAGAACTGACTGACAGAGCATCAGACCTTAATCTGGATAAGATATTGATGATGATCAAATTTCTTAAGGTATCATTCATGATTGGCCGACATGATTGATGACTTCTATAACTACCTTCTTGATACGCATCACTTTGTAAGCATGGATTTAGCCGACAGACCAGAGTTTGGAAATATCTTGAGTTTTCCATATGCCGACTAGAAAGATGATTGAAATCATTGATGCGGATATATATACCAGATTGATTTCGGTATGAAGGGGTGTGTGGTGTGTTGTGTAGTGCGAAGAAAAGCAGAGAATAGTGTGGAAATAGAAATAGAGGTCTGGTATGTGACAAAATAGTAGCACTAAGGTAGATGAAGAATGAAGTGCAGTAGATAAGTATATTGAGCTTAACCAGAACTGAACCTAAGCATATGTGGATGCTTCTCATCAATTCAATTACCTGGTTTCCTTCTATAAACCATTGTAGGCAGTGAGCCTCTTGTGAACAGTGTGCTCAGGTAGTGAGCCCTAATTGGCAAGTGCCATTTTGTAATACCTTATTCTTTAAATAGAGAATATAATCTTGGGTTAATCACCCCGTGGTTTTTTCCCTTAACAGGGTTTTCCACGTCAAAAATATTGTGTCATATGTATTGAGTTTATTTCTTCTTCCATGGTTATGTATGCTTATATGATTTGATATTGCACTAATTGTTAAAGAAGAAAAGAAAGTTGAATAAATTAAGATAACTGATTCACCCCCCCTCTCAGTTATCAACAATTGGTATCAGAGCCAAGTTCCTTCTAATAGAGCCTAATAGCTTGAGGAAGATCTGGGAATCTCAATGGATATGTATGGTATGAGGGAACAACTTTAGTCTACCCTAGATGATCTTGATCAATCTCACTCTGAAGTCAATGACTTGAGGGAAAGACTCAAACAAGCTGATGATTTCATATATGAACTCAAAGAAAAACTAAGTATCTCAATGAAGAAAAGAAAGGAACTTCTTCAACAATTAGCAAGTCAAAATGAAGCCAATGATACTAATGAAGATCTGAATGAGAAAACCAAGTTATGTGAGAAGTTATCAAAAGAGGTCATTATGGTAAGACATGAAATAGAATCAGGAGTTATGAAATTCACCCAAGAAATTGAAGAGAAAAGAAAAAGTGAAGATAATCTCAAACAATCTCTCAAGGAGAAGTTAGAAGACTGCCACAAAATGGATAGAATAATCAGGCATCTGGAATCTGATCTTGAAGAAGCTAGAGACAATGAAGAACAACTTGAGAATCAAATAGACATTCTTAAAAGGGATCTTCAAACAACAAATGAATACAAAGAGAAATTCAAGACAAGCTCTGCTCAACTTGAAGTTCTTCTTGAAAGCCAAAAGAGGGTAGATGACAAGCAAGGCTTGGGGTATGAAAAAGGGTAAAGTTTCAGATCCGGTTAGAAGAACTTTGGATCAAGAAATCCAAGGAACGGGCCTAGAAGACCTTTGGTAAGGTAACCAAATGCTCAAAGATATCCATCCTTCAATGGACACTGCCACAATTGCAATAACTTTGGTCATAAAGCAAATCAGTGTAGAAGAAGAATGAATCAGACTAATTCATCCTTCTTCAGACAGTGTTTTAACTGCAAAAGGTATGGTCACAAATCTCAAGAATGTAGAAATATGCAAATGAACAATTCATTCAATGGTAGATGCTTTGCATGCAATAGAATGGGACATATGGCTAATCAATGCAGATCAAGAGGATATCAGTCAAATCTGCAAAGACATGTTGTTTGCTACAATTGCAATAGATCCGGTCATATTGCCAAATTCTACAAAAGTAAGAATCAGGATAAAAGTGGTCCGATGCATCATAATCAAAATCAAGACAAAGGAAAATGAAAAGTGAATGCGGATGAAATTCAAAGGGAGATGAACAAGATTTGGGCAAAGAGAAGTATATAAAATGTTGGGAATAGATCCGCACCAGAATCTGGTGCTGATATTCCTTCTGAAAACTAAATAAGATGAGCTCTAGCTCAGGGGGAGTCTAAAAGAAAAACAAATTCCTCCATCCAGTTAATTGGTGCCTGAAATTGGCACATGGAAAGTTGCAGATTAAAGGATTCTCAGAGAAACATCTAAATTAGCCTTGGTAAAGATATGGAAGATCCGCAAGAAGTTTAGAAAAGGTTAATCTTCCAAGATTGATCTAGTTTAACAGTCATCCAGTAAGAAGCAGGATTCTCACAGTTAGATCCGATATGATTCAAAATTCAGGAATCTTGATATGCGGATAGATGAAATGATTGAAGAAAGGAAGATAGATTGTCAATAATCATCGAGAACAACTCTAAGTGCATCTTAGTGATCTGGAAAAGATCTTTCCTAGAACAAGGAGAACAAGGCAACCGGAATGACTTAAGTTGCAGATTTATTGCAATATGAAATTAGGGTTTGCATAGAAATCTAAGGGTTCTCTTATTGAACATGTGCATATTTACATTCGAGAAGGAGACAGAAAGAGCTCTGCAACAAAATTATCTCAACCTCTCAAAGATAAACCGTAGAAGTTGATTCATCCAGCAATTCGATTCGATTCATATCGTGAACCCTAGAAGCGTAAAAGGTATTTTCTACTCTTGATTATCTCTCTCTGAATCTTTGAAAGATGGCTACTCTGAATGTTGTGAAGATCACTAATAAGCCGCGCCAAAAATTCAAAAAACATCCCTATAAATCCCTAGAAGTTGATCCCCTAGGCGCATTTTCTAGCATTCAGCATGGAGTCCTACATGTAGAAGATGTTAGGGTTTACATACACGCAAACAATGAAGAATTTGGGGAATCCAAGCTGATAGATATCTACCACAAGGAACTGATAGATGAATCATTTGAACTCAAACCTCAGTACAAGGCCATCCGGGATAAGTATTTTGGACATTGCATTCATTTCTCCTATTTTGCTGAAGATGATTGGGTCCGGTATGTTCTGAGCAGAATGCATGACAACTTTATGTGGTTGATAAGGCCATTCAATATAACCAAGGATGCAATTAGGGCGATAACCGTGTTGGTGCCTGCATGAGCAGTCAGTTTTCAAGCATTTGAACATGCAGGCACCTTCCCTAAAAATCCAAAAATTTCTAAGTCTTTGGACCTCCTCAGCATGTTTCAGCATTAGCATCATATTTCCTTCGAGGAGGATGTCATCATCATCATATTTCCAGACATCACCCTGATGTTGCTTGCAAGGGTCACTGCCTGCATGATCTTTCGCTGGGGTGATATTTTAACATCGGGTGATCTTAGTCAAGATCATCCTGATGTTGGCGTTATGAAATTTCTTATGACCCCCTTTTCATCGGGGTCATCATATTTGAATATCAGGTGATCTTTATTAAGATCACCCTGATGTTATTTTGTCACTTTATGTTTGGTCAACATCAAGAGGCTGCTGATGTCATGTTCCTGCGGGGGTGATATCCACTCGACCTTTGCCTTCATCTTTTTCCATGCAGGATGATATTATCAATATCGGGTGATATTCCAAATATCGGGTCATCTTCAAAATATCACCCTTGCTCTAAATGTGATGATGACATCATCAGGACATTTGCGGATATGGCGATGAGGTTTGTTATCAGGGTGATATCCGCTTGTCTATCAGCTTCATCATATTCTGAAGGAGGGGGTGATATTTCCAAATATCAGTCATATTCATGCATCACCCCGATGTTATAATGGAGCTACAGTGCACCCTGATATTTTTGCGGGGGGTGATATTCCAAAATATCAGGTGATCTTACGAATATCACCCGGGCGCCAATATGATGGTGACATCATTAGGATCCGGGGGGATCATATTTCTAACACTAGTCATCTTGCGGAGATCCCCTGATATATGAATGTGATGATGACGTCATCTAGATATGAGGAGATGCACGATAGGTAGATATGCTGATGATGTCATCAAGATTTTTGTGGACATGCAGGATGTTCATCGGCCAGACATTTGGTATCGGCAAGGTAGGAGGATCTTTCTCTGACGCATCAGGTTGTGCCGATGAAGGTGATTATAATGCGGGCGATTTTTCACATGAAGGCAGGGTTGGTCATCAGGCTGATAGTCATACATCAGGGTGATATTTTATATTAGGTGATGCGGACAGCATGATACTTTCTCGCAGGGTGATACTTTCTGCGGGGTGATATTTCACATCAGGGTGATGTGAATTATCAAGGTGAACTCATGCAGATGATGATGCTGACGTCAGGGTGATATTGAGTATCCGGATATCATGCTGGAGGATGATGATGAAGGCTTGTACTAGTGTCGTCAGGAGCAAAATCACCGACATCATATATGCTCGCGACCTAGTATATAAGGTGATGAGGAGGTTGCCGCAGGGTGCATGTGGGATAATTTGATCCTGCATAATTTGAAATATCAGGACGAGTGCATTTTGGCGGGAAGGTTTCAAAGGCACAGTTGTTGCATTTTCTGATGCCCGCGGGTGGTTGAAGCCTTTAATGGCGATTGTTATAGGGTATGGGCGATGGCGTGGACGGATCTAGTACCTGACTGAAGATGTGAATCCCCAGGCAATGGCGCAAGGCTCGAGATCACTCCCTATCTCCTCTCCCACCTAGTGCATTAAATGTTTGAGCGCCAATCTGATGATGCGTTGTATTTGGTGAGTTTTGAGTTTGCCTAGTGGTTAATGCTGAGCACCTCCTTGCTGTATAAGTAGGGCTGTGTTGCTCATTTGAAGGTTGTTGAAGGCCTGGGGCAATTTTTGTTTAAATAACGAAAGACAGGGCATGTTCCTGGTTGTTCTACCCCATTTTGGAGTTTATGAGTTGCAACATGAGTGTATTTTGCACATATTTTCAATTTCAGTGTTAATGTTATATGAAAAATGCTTATTGCATGTGTCTATCTACTTGTCTCCATTTGCTATAAGTTATTCTCCTTCTTTTGAATCTGGTTGCCAAGGGTTTCATAGATTCTAGGGTATAGATATCTATACTGCATGTTTGATCTCTAACTTCCATTCAAGGAGTGGATTAAATTGTTTTAGGTTGAGCATGGGGAAGGTTGCATGTCAACAGGGATATCTATAAGTAGAGGTAGTTAGATACCCATTCTTGGGTGATGTTTGTAAGGCAAGCATTAGTCCAACCCTTGAAACTTGAGTGAAAGTTGCAAACCATCTGTTGTATACATCTAGTTGACTCCTTGCCCAATGGATAGGCACCAGTCTGCTCCTGGGTCAGTAGTTATGAGCCAAAACCCCTTGTCTTGCATCCAGGACATTATGTCCACCCATTTCATCACCTCCATCTGTTAGCTGTAGGAGTAGGATTAGGACCCCTACATACTCTCATACCCAACCAGACACATATGTCCAAGAATGTTGCCAACCTTGTGATCTGTCATGCAGATCTTGGTCCATACATGAGAGTATTCTGCATGTTGCTGTCAAGTTAGATCTTTCTATCATTGAGCTAGTCAAGGTTACATCTTTAGTTATAGGGATACCCCCCTTGGTGCTGCAGAACCAGAAGTGAAGGGGAGGTAGCTCACGCAACCTCCTATATTAGTTGGTTGAATCTACATGTGCATAGGAACTGGCAAACCCTAATGTTGATTCAGAAGAAAAACCAACAAAATGGCGACTCTGCTGGGGAGAGAGAGAGTCAAGTAACCTGAGGGCTAGAAACTCTAGTTTCTAGTGAGGTTGTTGCAGCAAGATCAAAAAAGTAACCATGTGGTGCTTTGCTGGCGTGGTGAATCCATAAAATACATGTGCCTTGTTGATATTCTGTCCTCTCTGTGAGAGGTGGCGACTCTGTTGATAGAACCTATCAGTGCTGCAACATATATCCAGGTATTCCATCTTTTCAAAAAATAATGATTTTAGAACAGCAAACCTGGTTGTGCTCTTAGAGAAGACCATTTTTTATTGAAAGATATAAAGCCCTAAATTTCACAGGGATATATGGCTACCCAAATATTATTCCCAATAAAATTAGAAAATGTTTGCCAAAATATAGTGGATCAGATTCTGAATCGGCAAACAAACATCTGCAAAGATTTTGTAATTTAATAGAAGATTATGAGATAGAGGATGAAGATGTTGTAATGAGACTCTTTGTTCAGTCATTAGAAGATGATGCTAGGATATGGTTTTCAGACCTGCTTGTTTGTTCAGTCTCTTCATGGATAGATTTAGAAGTTGCATTCCTAGGGCAGTTTGGTGAAAGGTTTGATGTGGCCTCATTGATCATACATTTTATGAATATCTAAAGGGAAGATGAGGAGCTGGTTCCAGCCTTTAATCTTAGGTTTATTAAGTTGCTTAGGCAAATTCCTGAATATATGAGACCCAATAATGCATTGTGCTTGACAATTTATTTGGTTGCATTTGATGAAGAAATGAGTTATTTATTAAGAGATAAAGAACCAGCTACCCTTCACCAGGCTTTCTAATTTGCTATGGACATTGAAAATAATGAGAAATATGGAATGCCAGTAGGTTTCATGGCTGCAAGTTGTAAAAATAGTTATCAAAGTGAATGTATTTCTGCTTTTCCACAATGTTCATTAAAGGATGATTTTGTGGAGGGAAATATATTTCAGAATAATGTGCAGAGCCATGATGTGATACATGAAGAAAATGTTGTAGAAAATGTAGGCACATCCTATGATGATGTGGACAAAGATTGTTGTCTGCCTCTAGAAGAAAAGCCTGCAGATGCAAAATGCTCTTCAAATGATGAAATGAAAGATATACATGAAGTTGCATCCTGGAGTGATAGGCATATCCCAGTTATTCCTGATTATTTATATGAGGTGGATATGCAGAGCTTCACTCTGAATATAGAAAATATTGATTCAAGGGATGGCAGTGAATATGCTAGTGATTGTTAGCATTCAGATGCATGTGTGAGCCTTTCAGATGATAAAATATATTTGGATGCTGAATATGAGTGTTTCCTTGAAGATTCTGACCACCTTCACAGTGCAGATGTTGAAAAATTTGCTTTTGATTATCAGTGCAGTGGTGAAGAAGAACAAGGTCACTATTCAGAGATGAAGGGGCAAGTTGCAGATGTGTGTGCTCATACAGTTGGGGGTAGTGTTGATTGCATGGGTAACTACAAAGCTTTTGATGAAGGGCTGCATTCTGAGTTATTTCTGCCTTCTCTTGAGACATTTCAGGTGGACCTTAGTGACAAAACTGCTGAGCATGATGATGATGGATATCTGTATGTTCATCAAGATAAATTTGATTATGAGATGTTGCTTGTGCCTGAATATTGCATGTTTGATACAGAGGAGCTCTTATTTTTTGAGGAAGGGCAAAATTCTAATGTGGATTCATTTGTTTCATGTGAGTCTATTATTTTTTCAAGCAACATCAGTGACTCATATGATGATGACATTCTACAACTGATAATAATGTATGCTAATGAAGCTAGTTGTTGATTTGTTGAAGAAAAAGAAATGAGCAACAGCACAAATAATTGCCAAGGGGGCTTGCTGTAGACAGTTAAATGCTTTTAGGCTTCATTTGAAGAAATTAAAAGAAAATTGGGTGTTTGACAAAGGAAAACTCTGGTTTTTCCTTTTTGGTGGCCCTGGGCCACCAAGTTTATTTTAATAATGTGTTTGGTGATGCAGATTGGTGTAGCTTCATGACTCTATGCCCAATGGATAGGGGACTGGTCTACATCCCAAAGATCTGTGGTTCTCACCATGCCTACAAGAGGCATGTGTCCCCAGACAGAGCCACTGTTGGTGCCTACATGAGCAGTCAGTTTTCAAGCATTTGAACATGTAGGCACCTTCCCTAAAAATCCAAAAATTTCTAAGTCTTTGGACCTCCTCAGCATGTTTCAACATTAGCATCATATTTTCTTCGAGGAGGAGGTCATCATCATCATATTTCCAGACATCACTCTGATGTTGCTTGCGAGGGTCATCATATTTTTTGCCTGCATGATCTTTCGCCGGGGTGATATTTTAACATCGGGTGATCTTAGTCAAGATCATCCTGATGTTGGCGCTATGATATTTCTAAGTATGACCCACTTTTCATCGAGGTCATCATATTTGAATATCGGGTGATTTTTATTAAGATCACCCTGATGTTATTTTGTCACTTTATGTTTGGTCAACATCAAGATGATGTTGATGTCATGTTCCTGCGGGGGTGATATCCGCTCGACCTTTGCCTTCATCTTTTTCCCTGCAAGATGATATTCTCAATATCAGGTGATATTCCAAATATCAGATCATCTTCAAAATATCACCCTTGCTCTAAATGTGATGATGACATCATCATCACATTTGCGGATATGGTGATGAGGTTTGTTATCAGAGTGATATCCACTTGTCTATCGCTTCATCATATTCTGAAGGAGGGGGTGATATTTCCAAATATCAGTCATATTCATGCATCACCTCGATGTTACAATGGAGCTACAATGCACCCTGATATTTCTGCGGGGGGTGATATTTTGAAATATCGGGTGATCTTACGAATATCACCCCAGTGCCAATATGATGGTGACATCATCAGGATCTGGGGGATCATATTTCTAACACTAGTCATCTTGCGGAGATCCCCTGATATATGAATGTGACGATGACATCATCCAGATATGAGGAGATGCGCGATAGGCAGATATGCTGATCACGTCATCAAGATTTTTGTGGACATGCAGGATGTTCATCAGCCAGACATTTGGTATTGGCAAGGTAGGAGGATCTTTCTCCGACGCATCAGGTTGTGCCGAAAAAGGTGATTATCATGTGGGTGATTTTTCACATGAAGGCAGGGTTGGTCATCAGGCTGATATTCATACATCAGGGTGATATTTTATATCAGGTGATGCAGACGGCATGATACTTTCCCGTAGGGTGATACTTTCTGCGGGGTGATATTTCACATCAGGGTGATGTGAATTATCAGGGTGAACTCATGCAGATGATGATGCTGACTCAGGGTGATATTGAGTATCTGGATATCATGCTGGAGGATGATGATGATGAAGGCTTTACTAGTGTCGTCGGGAGCAAAATCACCGACATCATATATGCTCGCGACCTAGTATATAAGGTGATGAGGAGGTTGCTGCGGGGTGCATGTGGGATAATTTGATCCTACATAATTTGAAATATCAGGACAAGTGCATTTTGACAGGAAGGTTTCAAAGGCACAGTTGTTGCATTTTCTGATGCCCGCAGGTGGTTGAAGCCTTTAATGGCGGTTGTTATAGGGTATGGGCGATGGCATGGACGGATCTAGTACTCGACTGAAGATGTGAATCCCCAGGCGACGCTGCAAGGCTCGAGATCACTCCATGTCTCCTCTCCCACCTGCTGCATTGAATGTTTGAGTGCCAATCTGATGATGCGTTGTATCTGGCGAGTTTTGAGTTTACCTAGTGGTTAATGCTGAGCACCTCCTTGCTGTATAAGTAGGGCTGTGTTGCTCATTTGAAGGTTGTTGAAGGCCTGGGGCAATCTTTGTGTAAATAATGAAAGACAGGGCATGTTCCTGGTTGTTCTATCCCATTTTGGAGTTTATGAGTTGCAACATGAGTGTATTTTGCACATATTTTTAGTTTCAGTGTTAATGTTATATGAAAAATGCTTATTGCATGTGTCTATCTGCTTGTTTCCATTTGTTGCATGTTATTCTCCTTCTTTTGAATCTGGTTGCTAAGGGTTTCATAGATTCTAGGATATAGATATCTATACTGCATGTTTGATCTCTAGCTTCCATTCAAGGTGTGGATTAAATTGTTTTAGGTTGAGCATGGGGAAGGTTGCATGTCAGTAGGGATATCTGTAAGTAGAGGTAGTTAGATACCCATTCTTGGGTGATGTTTGTAAGGCAAGCATCAGTCCAACCCCTTGAAACTTGAGTGAAAGTTGCAAACCATCTGTTGTATACGTCTAGTTGACTCCTTGCCCAATGGATAGGCACCAGTCTGCTCTTGGGTTAGTAGTTATGAGCCAAAACCCCTTGTCTTGCATCCAGGACATTATGTCCACCCATTTCATCACCTCCATCTGTTAGCTGTAGGAGTAGGATTAGGACCCCTACATACTCTCATACCCAACCAGACACATATGTCCAAGAATGTTGCCAACCTTGTGATCTGTCATGCAGATCTTGGTCCATACATGAGATCATTCTGCATGTTGTTGTCAAGTTAGATCTTTCTATCATTTAGCTAGTCAAGGTTACATCTTTAGTTATAGGGTTCCCCCCTTGGTGCGGCAGAACCAGAAGTGAAGGGAAGGCAGCTCACGCAACCTCTTGTATTAGTTGGCTAAATCTGCATGTGCATAGGAACTTACAAACCTTGATGTTGATTCAGAAGAAAAACCAACAAACTGGATTGCACTCATCCGGTGGGTTACCTGTTCTCAAATCGGTCAAAAACCAAACTGTGAGTGAGGCTACCGGATCAAAATCTGACAAGAGAGCAATGACAATAGAAGATATCACTAATCCAGATATCAAGTTTGCCTCCATGATAATTGTTTACAAGATATATCACTCCAGCAGGGAAAATTTAGTACCCGGAACTACAATTTACACTGCTTATCAGATGCTAAGAGAAAATGCTAACTATGATCTTTTTGAGCTTCTCCTGAACCAACTGTTAGAGAATATGCAGAAAATAAAGAAGGATAAAAAGAATTCATTCAAGTATGGTGGCTTGATACTTTGCCTATTCTTCTACTATATGAATGACCTACCCAGAACTAGTGGCTGGATATGGCAAAATGATAGACCGGTTGCCATTCAAATCAGATATTACATGCATGGGCTTGGTGATGCCAAGGCTCAAAATATAGCTCTCTGGGGATACTTCAAAAACTTCCAAGGCATGATGCAGGCCAGAGAGAGAATCCCCCAATCCCTAATTAAAAAATACAAGGATACAGTGTGCTTCATGGTAGACACTGATCAATGCCTAATGGAGGCAGTGGAACCGAGAACAGTGTGTATCATGCCAATGGGCTATGAGGTGGATAAGAAAATTTTGGAACTGCATATCCAACACCTACTAAGTCAGCCTAAGGACCCTAAGGCAGAAAGGTTTGCAACCTTCCAAGAGTTGAGTGTAAAAGCTCATGTTGAATTAAGACAATCTGAGATCAAGAGAAAAGTGAGAAGGGAAGTAGAAGAATTCGCCAAGAGGCATGGAATATCAAAGGAGACACTTGATGCCAACAGAGAGAAGATGGAAAGGGAAGAGAAAGAAAGGCAAGAAATAGAAAAAGAAAGTGCTCCAGTGCAAGCCCCCTCCCAGACCAGATCCTCCAAAAGCTCTGCACCTGCCACCTCTAAGAGCCAAAAGGCATCAAAACCAAAAGCTTAGACATCTGGAAAGGGAGAGAAGAGAACAAAGAAAAAGGCAACAAGGTCCTATACAAGTCAGAAGGATGATGAAGAAATAGAATCTAATGAGGAGATCAAGAAAATAAAGAAAAAGAAGAAAACATCTGGTGAACCTTCTACCGGTCATAACAAGGAAGAAGAGGCAGAAGAATTCGTTGAAAGGCCTACTCTCTGCATTGATGATATCATCAAATCAGTCACTATGGATGGGAACTTGAAACCAATGACTAAATTTTATGATGATTATAGTGAAGCTGATCAGAAGATCCTGCAAGAAGCCACAGTCAGGTATATAAACATCTATAACAAAGCATTCATTGAAATCATCTCCTTAATTCCCAAAAGCCTAGAAAAAGAACTTGAAATAAGAAAGAACAATGCTAGGGCAAAGGACCTGGAGATCCAGGAACAAATAGCCATTCAACTCTATCCTTCCATCACTCCTATGCAAATGAACATGATCTTCAAACATTGCAAGGATGAGTTCCGGAGCAAAGCTAGAATGAACCAGTTTATGCTTGGAGAAACTGACAAAGTGGCAAAAGAAATAGAAGATATCTTCCAGAATGCTTTTAAAAGATTCAATATTCCTGTTATAGAGGACTTAGGTGATGAACCTTCTATCATGGATGATGAAGGACTAAGTACATCAAAGGAAAATCCTACAGAGAAAACTGCAGAAGAATCAAAGGAGATAGGTGAGGAGAAAACTAAGGATCTGGATTCCTCTGCTCCGGAAGAGGAATTCCATGAAGAAGTAAATATCTCTCATCTAGATTCCCCAGAAGACTCCGGATCTAAAGGAGAAGAAAGAATAGAGGAGAAAATAAGTCAAGAAGAAGAGGTAAAAGGAAGAGAAGAAGATCAAACAAAGAAGACTCTAGGAGACAGTTCTGAGGCTGAAGAAGGGATGAAAACTTTGTCTCTGGCAAGAGACACTGCAGAAGTAGTCAAAGACTTTCTGACAAAAGAAATGATGGAATTAGATGAATCAGAGCTACTTCAAGGACAATTCAACTTTGATTCCCTCTCCCCAGTTCAAACAATGAAGATAGCATCCTTTGCTCAAGCAAAGGCAAAAGAAAAACTTCTGAAGTCTCACATGGAAGACTGTGAGCTGATAGAAATTACATCCAATGTATTGGAGAAGATCATGCCATCCTTCCAGAAGGATCTTTTGGCCTCCTCATCCAGTAATCTAAAATCTCTTGTAAATTCTGTTAATACACATTTTGATTCCTTAGAGAAGTCAGCTGAAGAAAAAGTCTGGAAGGAATTTTTGGGAAAAAGATTCTCTGAAGTACAAGGGCTAATAACAAATATGGATATTGGGATAAAGAGCTTAGAAAATGCTCTTAAAGATGTCAGAGAAATGTATAAATTTTGTCTATCTTGGTCTAAAGTGACAAAGGATATTGAGAAGAAAGTGAAAGAACAACAGGGTAAACTGTCAAGTTTATCTCAAAATTTTGACCCTCTCACCACATCCATAATAAACCAAGAATGTCAAACTATTTCCATTCTAAATGAACTAAAGAAACTTGAAAAAGAAAGGAAGAATATAATAAGTAGGATGGGTGAACTTAGAGGGATCATTATCCCTAAGTTAGAGGCCATGCATGAGGCTCTAACTAATGCCCAGACCATAGCCCAGACCAGTGATCCGATAGATCTAAAGAGGGCAGAAGATTTTGCATTCCTGTTGAGTGGTCACATCTTAATTTTGGACAGGATCAAGCAGAGTTGGGCAACAAAATTTGTCCAATTGAAGACAACTTTTGCAGATATACTTCAGTATATATAAGTATAACATGTATATATACTTATGCGGCTAAGTATAATTAGATTTTTGGGAATTTTGGTGTGCGGATTCTACCCTTTGCCATTGATGTCAAAGGGGGAGTGAGTAGCAGTGAAAAATGTGGAATCTAGCTAAGGGGGAGCTCTAGAAAAGTGTACATTAGAACAGAGCATCAGCCAAGGGGGAGTGTAGTGTGACACTTAGTCATTTTTCACTAAGTCTTGCCATCAATGCCAAAGGGGGAGATTGTTGGCAAGAGACACTGTGTGGCTTCATGAGTGTTATCATTGATGGCAACAAAGTCCATCCCACACATCCGTAGGACTTGGTATGTCTATACCAGAAGGCAAATTGAAGAGTATCTTGGTCCAGTGAGCAAGAACAGAGCATGCAACAAGGTTCGACAATCAGGTCCGGATCTATCAGAGGAAGTATCTCAGCAAAGTACAGACTTGGGGAAGTCAAGAGGAGTACCATGACTGATACATTCCAGGGATTGAGCCTCCGATGATGAAAGAGTGAACAGATATGAGCACCTAAGTATTGGGTTCCTATTTGGCAGAGTAGACTGAGGAAGAATTGACCGGCAGAGCATCAGACCTTAATCCGGATAAGATATTGATGATGATCAAGTTTCTTAAGGTATCATTCATGATTGGTCAACATGATTGATGACTTCTATAACTACCTTCTTGGTACACATCACTTGGTAAGCATGGATTCAGCTGACAAACTAGAGTTTGGAAATATCTTGAGTTTTCCGGATGCTGACTAGAAAGATGATTGAAATCATTGATGCAGATATATATACCAGATTGATTTCGATATGAAGGGGTGTGTGGTATGTTGTGTGGTGTGAAGAAAAGTAGAGAACAGTGTGGAAATAGAAATAGAGGTCCAGTATGTGACAAAATAGCAGCACTAAGGTAGAGGAAGAATGAAGTGCAGTAGATCAGTATATTGAGCTTAACCGGAACTGAACCTAAGCATATGTGGATGCTTCTCATTAGTTCAAGTACCTAGTTTCCTTCTATAAACCATTGTAGGTAGTGAGCCTCTTGTGAGTAGTGTGCTCAGGCAGTGAGCCCTAATTAGCAAGTACCATTTTGTAATACCTTATTCTTTTAATAGAGAATATAATCTTGGGTTAATCACCCCATGGTTTTTTCCCTTAACAGGGTTTTCCACGTCAAAAATATTGTGTCATATGTGTTGAGTTTATTTTTTCTTCCATGGTTATGTATGCTTATATGATTTGATATTGCACTAATTGTTAAAGAAGAAAAGAAAGTCAAATAAATTAAGATAACTGATTCACTCCCCCCTCTCAATTATCAACACTTCTATGTTTGCTCTTCTTCTCTTCCCTTTACCTCTTCTTCTTGACTCAGTTTCTCCTCTTCTCTTCCTTTTCCTTCAGTTCTGGAGTCTACAGAGGGATCCAGAAGAGAGATGTTAACTTCTTCATGTACTTCCTCTTCTGAAATAGAGGAATCCAAGTCCTTAGACTTCTCCTCACTTATCTCTTTTGACTCTTCTACATTTTTCTCAATAGATTCTTCTTTTGATGTACTTAATCCTTCGACATCCATGGTAGAAGGTTCTTCATCTATTTCCTCTATGATAGGAAGGTTAAATCTTTTGAATGCATTCTAGAGGATGTCTTATATTTCTTTTGCTACATGATGAGTCTCTCTAAGCATTAGTTTGTTCATTCTTGCTTTACTCCGGAACTCATCCTTGCAGTCCTTAAAGATCATGTACATTTGTTTTGGAGTAATGGAAGGATAGAGCTGAATAGCAATCTGCTCTCAGATCTCTAGGTCCTTAGCTTTAGCATTCTCCTTTCTCAGTTCAAGTTACTTCTCTAGACTTTTGGGGATTAGAGAGATGATTTCAATGAATTATTTATTATAAATGTTTAGATACCTGACTATAGCATCTTCCAAGATCTTCTTGTCAGCATCACTATATTCATCATAAAATTATGTGACTGGTTGCAGGTTCCCATCCACAATGACTGCCTTGATGATATCATCAATAGAGAGAGTAGGCCTTTCAATAAATTCTTATGCATCTTCTTCTTTGTTTGTACCGGTAGAGGATTCCCCAGATGTCTTCTTCTTCCTCCTCATTTTCTTAACTTCCTCATCTGACTCTGTTTCTTCATCATCCTTTTGGCTTGTGTAAGACCTTGTGGCCTTTGTCTTTGTTCTCTTCTCTCACTTTCCGGATATCTTTGCTTCTAGTTTTGAGGCTTTTGGGCTCTTAGAGGTGGCAGGTGCAGAGCTCTTTGAGGATCTAGTCTAGGAGGGGGCTTGCACCAGAACACTTTATTTTTCTACTTCTTGTCTCTCTTTCTCAGCTCTTTCTACTTTCTCTCTATTTGCATCAACTACCTCTTTTGATATCCCATATCTCTTGGCAATTTCCTCTACTTCCCTTCTGACTTTTCTTTTTATTTCAGGTTGCCTTAGTTCAACATGAATTTTTACACTCAATTCTTCAAAGGTTCCAAACCTTTCTGCCTCAGGGTCCTTAGGCTGACTCAGCAAATGTTGAATATGCAGCTCCAAGATTTTCTCATCAACCTCATATCCCATTGGCATAATCTAGACTGTTCTAGGCTCCACTACCTCCATTAGGCATTGATCAGTGTCTACCATGAAACACATTGTATCCTTGTATTTTTCAACTATAGATTGGGGGATTCTTTCTCTGGCCTGCATCATACTTTGGAAGTTCTTGAAGTATCCCCAGAGTGTTGTACTTTGAGCCTTGGCATCACCAAGCCCATACATGTAGTCTTTGATTTGTATGGCAACCGGTCTGTCATTTTGCCATACCCAACCACTTGATCCAGGTAGCTCATTCATATAGCAAAAGAATAAACACAGTATTAGCCCACCATACTTAAATGAGTTCTTCTTATCCTTCTTTATTTTCTGCAAGTTTTCCAATAGTTGGTTCAGAAGAAGATCACATAGGTCATAGTCAGCGTTTTCCCTCAGCATCTGATATGCAGTATATATTGCAGTTTTGGACACTGAATTCTCCCTACTGGAGTGATAGATTTTATAACCAATTATCATAGAGGCAAATTTGATATCCAGATCTGTGATATCTTCTATTGTCATTGCTCTCTTGTCAAACTTTGATCTAGTAGCCTCACTTACTGTCTGGTTCTTGACAGATTTGAGAGTAGGCAACCCACCGGATGAGTACAATCTGGTTACTTCTCTAATGGCATCTTTTGTTATCTTGAATTGCCTCATCAACCAAATGAAGTTGTCATGTATTCTGCTAAGAACATACCAGACCTATTCATCTTCTATAAAACAGGGAAAGTGGATGCAATGTCCAAAATGCTTATCTCGAAGGGCCTTGTATTGAGGTTTAAGTTCAAACGTTTCATCTATTAATTGTTTATGATAGATATCCATCAACTTGGATTCCCCAAATTCCTCAATATTTGCATGTATGTATACCCTAACATCTTCTACGTGCAGAACCCCATGCGGAATGCTAGAGAAGGCACCTAAGGGATCAACTTCTAGGGATTTGTAGGGATGTTTCTTGAACTTTGGGCATGACCTATCAGTGATCTTAACAACATTTGGAGTAGCCATCTTTGTAAAATATTTAGAGAGAGATATTCAAAAATGGAAATACCTTTTTACGCTTCTAGGGTTCACAATATGACCCGGAAAAGATTGTTGGTTGAATCAGATTCTGTGGTTGATCTCTGAAAGGGTTGAAACAATCTTGATGCAGAGCTCTTTCTTTCTTCTCCTCAAATGTAAGTGTGTAAATGATGAATAAGGAAACTCTTTTATCTCTGTGCAAACCCTAATTTTTTATTGCAATAAATGCACAACTTAAGTTATTCTGGATGCCTTGTTCATCCTTGTTCTGAGAGAGATCTTTCTAAATCAATGAGATACACTTAGAATTATTTTTAGTGATAATTGACAATGTATCTTCCTTCCTCCAATCATGCCATTTATCTGTAGATCAAGATATTTCAATTTTGAATCATACCGGATCTAACTATGAAAATCTTGCTTTTAATGGATTGCTATCAAACCAGATCAATCTTGGCTGATTAAACTCTTTGAAACTCCTTGCAGATCATTCATATTTTTACTAAAGGTTATTTAGATATTTCTCTAAGAACCCTTTAATCCACAACATTCCATGTGCCAAAGTTAGGCACCAATTGACTGGCTGGGGGAATTTATTTTCCTTTGTGACTCCCCCTGAGCCAAAGCTCATCTCTTTAGTTTCTGGAAGGAATATCAGCACCAAATTCTAGTGCGGATCCATCCCCAACATTTTCTATACTTTTCTTCACCCAAATCTTGTTCATCTCCCTTTGAACTTCATCCGCATTCATTTTTCCTTTTCCTTTATCTTGATTTTGATTATGATGCACCGAACCCCTTTTATCTTGATTCTTACTTCTGTAGAATTTGGCAATATGACTGGATCTATTGCAATTGTAGCAAACAACATTTCTTTGCATATTTGACTGATATCCTCTTGATCTGCATTGATTAGCCATATGTCCCATTCTATTGCATGCAAAGCATATTCCATTGAATGAATTGTTTATTTGCATATTTCTACATTCATGAGATTTGTGACCATACCTTTTGCAGTTGAAACACTGTCCAGATAAGGATAAATTATTTTGATTCATTCTTCTTCTGCACTGAGTTGCTTTATGACCGAAGTTATTGCAATTGTTGCAGTATCCATTGAAGGATGGATATCTTTGAGCATTTGGTTGCCTTACCAGAGGTCTTCTAGGCATGTTCCTTGGATTTCCTGATCCAGAGTTCTTCTGACCAGATCCAGAGCTTTCACCTTTCTCATATCCCAAGCCACGCTTGTCATCTACCCTCTTTTGGCTTTCAAGAAGAACTTCAAGTTGAGCAAAGCTTATCTTGAATTTCTCGTTGTATTCATTTGCTGTTTGAAGATCTTGTTTGAAAGTGTCTATCTGATTCTCAAGTTGTTCTTCATTGTCTCTAGCTTCTTCAAGATCAGATTGTAGATGCCTAATTATTCTATCCATTTTGTGGCAGTCCTCTGACTTTTCTTTGAGAGATTGTTTTAGATTATCTTCAATTTTTCTTTTCTCTTCAATTTCTTGGGTGAATCTCATAACCCCTTATTCCATTTCATGTCTTACCATAATGACTTCTTTTGATAGCTTCTCACATAGCTTATTTTTCTCATTCAGGTCTTCATTAGTATCATTGGATTTACTTTGACTTGCTAATTATTGAAGTAGTTCCTTTCTCTTTTTCACAGAGATACTCAGTTTTTCTTTTAGCTCATTTATGAAATCATCAGCTTGTTTGAGTCTTTCTCTCAAGTTATTGACTTCAGAGTGAGATTGTTCAAGATCATCTAGGGCAGACTGAAGTTGTTCCTTCATACCATACATATCCATTGAGATTCCCAAATCTTCCTCAAGCTGTTAGGATCTGTTTGAAGGAACTTGGCTCTGATACTAATTGTTGGAAACAAGGTAGATAACTAAAAGGGGGGGTGAATCAGTTATCTTAAATATTTTAACTTTTCTTTAACAAATAGTGCAGCTTCAAAACATATAAGCATACATAACCATGAAAGCAGAAATAAAATCAACACACATAACATAATAATTTTTACGTGGAAAACCCTGTTAAGGGAAAAACCATGGGGTGACTAACCCAAGATTGTATTCCCTATTAAAAGAATAAGAAGTACAAAAATGGCACTTGCCAATTAGGGCTCACTACCCGAGCACACTACTCACAAGAGGCATACTGCCTACAAGAGACTCACTGTCTACAAGGTTTTATAGAAAGTAACCAGGTGTTTGAACTGATGAGAAGCATCTACCAATGTTGAGGTTCAGTTCCGGTTAGGCTCAAAATACTAATTTAATGCACTTCATTCTTCCTCTGTTCTGGTACTGTTGTTTTGTCACATACCAGACTTCTCCTACTGCTTTCACACCTCTTTCTGCCTTTCCTAGTACACTATGCCATCACACTCACACCTTTATACCGAAATCCATTTCATATATATATCCGCATCAAGGATTTCAACATCTATCTAGTCGGCAACCGGAATACTCAAGATATTTCTAAGATACTGATCTGTCGGCTGAATCCATGCTTAATATGTGATGTGTATCAAAGACATAGACATAGAAGTCATCAATCATGTTAGCCAACCATGTATGATCCCTTAATTAGCTTAATCACCATCAATTTCTCATCTGGATTAAAGTCTGATGCTCTGTCGGTCAGTTCTTCCTCAGTCTACTCTGCCTGTCAGGACCCCAACACTTAGATTCTCATATCTTTTCACTCATTCATCACTGGAGGCTCAATCTCTAGAATATAGTAGTCATGATACTCTTCTTGACTTGCCCAAGTCCGCACTTTGCTAAGTTATACCCTCTGAGAGATCCGGACCTGATTGTCAGACCTTGTTGCATGCTCTATTATTACTCACCGGACCAAAACACTCTTCACTTTGTCTTCCGATAGAGACATACTATGTGTTACGGATGTGTGGGAAAGACTTTGTTGCCATCAATGACAACATTAATGAAGCCACACAGTGTCTCTTGCCAACAGAATCAAAATGGTCAACAAATAAGAACTACACTACCTACTACGCAAGAAGCATTCCAGCAAAGGATTCATGCAGCTCTTGACAATCGTCAAGCATAGTATCAAATCAGACCCATTGAGATGACAGGTACTTTGTTTGGAGTCCGTATATCTATTTTGATTGATACAGGAGCCACTGAAAACTTTTTTTCTCCTAGAATTTTGAATAAATCTCCTAGAAAAGCTAGGTACATGTCTAAACCTTGGTCAGTAGAATATGCTAACCAATCTAAGGCTTAGGTAGAGCAATGTTTGTTTGAGGCCAAGATTGATCTTCCTAGTTTCTCAAATGAAGTAAATCTGTATGTAGCTCCCCTAGGTTCCTATGATGTAATCCTAGGAATGAGTTGGTTATGGAAGCATAGAGCTAAGGTAGACTATTTTTCAAAAATAGTTGAATGCTTAGATGATTTGGGAAATCAAACCCAATTCCAAAGGATTCAAAGAGAAGTTAAAATCAGACCTATCTTTTCCAAGCAATTGAAAAGGGCTAGAAGGAAAGGTTGTCAGTTGTTTGCAATCAAAATGGAACAAGTGGAGGAAGGGGTAGAAAACCCTAGTTCATCTTTTGGAGAAAAGTATCCTTTTCTTCAGGAATTTTAAGATGTGTTTCCAGAAGAACTACCAGGATTGCCTCCCAAGAGGGTTTTTTATTTTGTTATTGACATTAAACTAGGATCTGAACCTATATTAAAAGCAACCTACCATATGAAAACTACAGAGTTAATGGAATTGAAAGCACAATTACAAGAATTGTTGGCAAAAGGTTTGATCAGACCCAGTGTTTCACTTTGGGGTGCTCTGGTGATTTTTGTTAAGAAGAAGGATGGAACCCTTCGATTGTGTATAGATTATCGTATGCTTAATAAAGCAACGATAAAGAATAATTATCCTTTGCCATGTATTGATGATCTTTTTTATTAGATGTGTGAAGCTGCTGTGTTTTCAAAGATTGATTTGTGATCAGGATATCATCAATTAAGACTGAAGGATGAAGATATTCATAAGACAGCTTTTAGAACCAGATATGGACACTATGAGTTCACAGTGTTGCCATTTGATTTGACGAATGCACCTGCTGCATTCATGAATCTCATGAATAGTATATTCAAAGATTGTTTGGACAAGTTTGTTTTAGTCTTCCTGGATGATATACTCATTTATTCTAAGAATGAAGAAGAACATCAATGGCACCTACAAATAGTTCTGTAAAGGTTAAGAGAACATAAGTTATACGGGAAACTGTCAACGTATACATTCTTCCAGAAAGAGATTCAATACCTAGGGCATTTTATATCATCTAATGGAATATCTATTGATCCTACAAAAATCATAGCTATTCTAGATTGGCCTGTACCAACAAATGTGCATGAGGTGCATAGTTTCATGGGCCTGGCAGGCTATTATAGAAAGTTTGTTCTAAATTTCTCCAGTATTTCTAGTCGAATCACTTCCCTACAGAGGAAAGGAAACAGATTTGAATGGACAGACAAATGTCAAGATGCATTTGATCTCTTAAAGGAAAATTTAACTACAGCTCCAATCTTGAAAGTTCCTGACCCCGAAGGATAATTTGAGGTAATTACAGATGCCTCGGGAGAAGGATTAGGAGGAGTGCTTATGCAAGATGGAAGAGTTATAGCATATGAGTCAAGGAAATTTACATCCTATGAGAAAAATTATGCACCGCATGATCTGGTATTGGCAGCAGTAACTCATGCCTTGCAGATGTGGAGACACTATTTGTTGGGGAAGACTTTTGTACTTAATTCAGACCACCAAAGTCTTAAGTATATTTTCTCTCAACCACATTTGAATGCTCGACAAAGGAGATGGTTAGAATTGATATCTGACTATGACTTTTAGATAAACTACATCAAAGGAAAAGATAATAGAGTAGCTGATGCTTTGAGTCACAGAAGACATGTAGCTTCTATTGTTTCTATTCGTGGAAATTTCAAGGATTTGGTGTTGCAAAATTTGTCTAGTGATGAATTTTGTGAGCAGGTTAAGCAAGCTCTGAAAGATAATCCTAGAGATCCAAGGTATGATGGTTTTCTGTTTGAGTCAGATAGGCTATTGAGGTATAAAGATGGAATTTATGTTCTTGATTCAGCTGGATTGAGGGATCTAGTATGGAAAGAAGTTCATACTACACCATATTTTGGACATCCAAGAGTAACCAAACTTCTAGCAGATGTTAAACCTCTTTATTTATGGAAAGGAATGAAGAATAATGCTACAAGATTTGTAGCAAGTTGTTTAGAATGTCAAAGGGTAAAAGCAGAGCATCAACACCCCACAGGATTGTTGTCCTCACATGACGTGCCAGAGTGGAAATGGCAAGTTATTAGCATGGATTTTGTTCAAGGTCTTCCTATGTAAAGGAATAAACATGATGCCATTTTAGTGGTGGTTCATAAACTCACAAAGGTAGCACATTTCATACCAGGGAATTTGACTGATGGAGCACCTGTGTTAGCTCGCAAATTTGTGCAAGAGGTGTTTAGATTGCATGGCTTCCCTGAAAAGATTATCTCGGATAGAGATGCGCGTGTAACATTAAGGTTTTGGCAAACTTTGTTTTCTGCTCTAGGGACTAAACTTAATGTGAGTATAGCTTACCATCCTGAAATTGATGGGAAAACTGAGAGAGTTAACCAAGTCTTGGAAGACTTGTTGTGAATGTAGTACATAGATCAATAATACAAGTGGCAACAATACTTACCACTTGTGGAATTTCCTTACAACAATTCTTATCATTCCACTATTAAGATGGCACCATTCGAAGCATTGTATGGAAGAAGATGTCAAACTCCTATAAGCTGGGATAAGCTAGAGGATAGGATTAGCATCAGACCAGAAATGCTAGCTGAAATGGAAGAGAAAGTTAAGTTGATCAGAAAAAGATTGGCAGAAGCCATTGATAGGGAAAAGAGCTATGCAGATGCAAAGCGTGTTCTGAGGCAATTCTTTGTTGGAGAAAAAGTTCTTTTGAGGGTCAAACCTCATAAAAGTTCTATTAAGTTTGGGAAGTCTTCTAAGCTAGCCCCTCGATATGTGGGACCCTTTGAAGTGCTTGAAGTAGTCAATCTGGTTGCCTACAGAATTGCTCTACCACTAGCCTTAGCTAGAATGCACAATGTTTTCATGTGTCTTATTTGAAGAAATATATTGCAGGTAATAATCATATTTTGACTTGTAATTCTTTACAGATGCAAGACCCAAGGGTGGTCACGATCGAGCCACTCAAGGTGTTAGAAACGCACAAGCTTCGCTTGCATAACAGAGAGGTCTTGCAATGCAAGGTCCAATGGGACCAATATGCTGAGGAAAATGCTACATGGGAGGATTACCATGAATTTTATCAAAAGTTTCCTCATTTATTTAATAATGTTATCAATTGAAAACAATGAACTTGCTTTTTAGTTACTTTTAATACTTTATATCATCGAGGATGATGAATCTTTAGGGGAAGGATATGTTACATCCCCATTTTTTGTCTTGCTATACTTTTACTTTTTACTTGGACATAAGTAAATTTATTATAATGTTTAGATTAATGACAAGGAAATAAATGGATTATATTGAATGTCATTTATGAATTATGGAAATGATTATGATATTATCAATTTAATATTTGGATTATGAGATTTGATCTATTATTTGAATATTGATGCACTGATCATAATTTCTTTGGTAACGAGTTTGATATAGGATTACAAGTTTTCAGATGACTCTCAGAGAAGAGAGAGAGAGTATCTTTCCAGGAGAGAGATATAGACCTTGGGTTACAAGTGGTTTATTTTCCAAATCGAGTATAAAGTGTTTAACGAAAACGTGAACCAATGTGTCGTAAGAGGTAAGTCTTGTCTTGTCAATTTGCTTCTGAACCTAATCGACGGGTACTCGATATTATTTACAAATCTTTCTAAGTCATAGTAAGTCGTCTTAGTCGTTAATAACGTTAACGATGTTGTTTGAGTGTGATATGTGACTATTTATGTTAAACATAAATATTACGATGTTATTGTCGTAAAATGGTTGTCTTATCATTATTAAGTCCCTTGACATGTTATAAATGATTCTTAACGTGAAGATTTTTTCATCAAGTTAAGAAGACGTGAATATTGTCGACGGATTGTGATGGGGAGACAAGCTCAACCCAATCACAATATCCATAATCCTTTGTTTAAATATTTGGTGTAGGAGCACCTTGACAAATTGATACTTCCATAGGAGTTTGATTAAATTTTAATGGTTCAACATTGTAATGAGGTTAATCAAGTCACTATTAGGTGTTTATGTCATTAGGAGGTTCAAAAATACAAAATATTGCATACAATGTAAAGGTTGTCATGTAAAATTGAAAAAAAGATGCAAACTTGGAAGTTGAAGGGTCATTTGGATCTTAGTTCATTCCAAGGAAGTTAGAAACTGAAAGGTCATGTTTTAATGCCTTTAAAAGGCCTTGTGTCCATTTGTGAAGTCATGGGTGATTGGAGATTTGAACATGGAATGATAAAAGACACTGTTTTCTGTATTCTACTTCAGAAATTTGCTGTTTTCTTGCATGGTACAGCCCAGTAAAGGTAGGAGGACATTTCCTTTTAATTTCAAATGAAATTATATTCAATCACCCTCCCTTTCCTTTTTGTCTCATCAAATTTGGTGCAATATTGAGGAAGTTATGACCGTTTTAGTGACTGCAATTTCTAGAATTCTCCTATAACAGTCCTGTTGCAGCATTTAGTACGATTCTGTACGGATAGATATAGGGGAAAACCATATATTGTCAGAAAGAGGATTGAGTTACCTTTCAAATGCATCTAGTAGGAGGTCTTAACTCGATTCCTAGAGGAAGATATCACATTTTTTCTAAAACTGCTCTGTTAATTAGGTTTTGGGGCCTAGAAATGGGGGTTTAGTGTTTAAACACTTGAATGAGAAAATAATTGCATGAGACCTGGAAAATCCTTTGTTTTAGATCCTTTCCTAAGACTTTTTCAAGGTTTGGAGTGAGTGGGGCAAGTATTTGATAGGGTTCCTTTGTAAAGTGGGCAAATTAGGCCTTGTAGGAAGACAGCAGGGTGTTAAGACAGTCAGATTCCGTCCAAAACAATAGTATATGATTTTGAAGTATGTTAAAGAAATCAATAGAGGGTACTCAGATCAGTCAATATTTTTATAAGTTCTTTGGGAAAGTTTGGAGAAAAGTGCAAGTTTGTCGCTGAACAGGGCTACTAGGATTAGGCCTAGTCAAGTGGAATTGCCAAGAACCAATCAAATTGGTTTGTGAAACCTATTGAATCTTGTTGGTTGGGGTAGGTTGAGACCCTAGAAGATGCAATATTTCATCTGAGAAGTTGGAACCCTATGTTGAGCCCTTTGATTAAGGCAAAGGGAAGACTAGTGAAGACTTATTGGTTGAAGCCACAAGTTATTTGAATCTTTTGATCTTGTTATATTACCTTTGGAGACCTGACACCTCTGCATCAGATTGGTATCAGAGCTAGTGAAAGATTTGGGTGTTGTATTTGTTCCTGTCATTGAGAAGGCAGGTGAAGAACTGAAGGAAAGATTGTGTTGGTGACCGTTATTTTGTTTGCTAAGTTGTTTGGTTGCAGGTGCTTAGTCCATCTAGCTGCGAGAAAGAAGTTTCTAAGGTTGTGTGTGAGGGAAAACAAGAGAAGGTCTGTCATGACCATTCTCCAATGGAGATTAGGCTGGATAAGGGTGCAGAGAGAAACCACTGAGGAGAGAGTGGTAGGTGCATCACCAGAATCTATTGTTGGGTGAGATGAATGGTTTGGTGAGTTGGTGTTGTGAAGCAGTAGAGAGATGGATACCTGACTGAAGAAGCACTTGATGTTGCAGCCTGAAGAGTACTCCACTGATGGGAGTAGAGGGAGCCTGAAGATGCTCTAAGATGATGGTAGTTCAGATTTTGTTGGTTGGTTGGTCACCTTTCTATTTGTGTGAAGATTGAAACCTGAAGCTAAAGATGAAGAGATAGACAGAGATGTAGAAAAAGAGTTTTGTTTTGCAGATACATTTCCAAAGGACTTGGAAATCTTTGTTGGTTGGTTGTATGGTGCAGGAGCACCTTGAAAAATTGATACTTCCATAGGAGTTTGATTAAATTTTAATGGTTCAACATTGTAATGAGGTTAATCAAGTCACTATTAGGTGTTTAGGTCATTAGGAGGTTCAAAAATACAAAATATTGCATATAATGTAAAGGTTGTCATGTAAAATTGAAAAAAAGATGCAAACTTGGAAGTTGAAGGGTCATTTGGCTCTTAGTTCATTCCAAAGAAGTTAGAAACTGAAAGGTCATGTTGTAATGCCTTTAAAAGGCCTTGTGTCCATTTGTGAAGTCATGGGTGATTGGAGATTTGAACATGGACTGATAAAAGACACTGTTTTTTGTATTCTACTTCAGAAATTTGTTGTTTTCTTGTATGGTACAGCCTAGTATGGGTAGGAGGACATTTATTTTTGATTTCAAATGAAAGTATATTCAATCACCCTTCCTTTCCTTTTTGTCTCATCAAATTTGGTGCAATATTGAGGAAGTTATGACCGTTTTAGTGACTGCAATTTCTAGAATTATCCTATAACAGTCTTGTTGCAGCATTTGGTACGATTCTGTATGGATAGATATAGGGGAAATCCATATATGGTTAGAAAGAGGATTGAGTTACCTTTCAAATACATTTGGTAGGATGTCTTAACTCGTTTCCTAGAGGAAGATATCACGCTTTTTCTAAAACTGCTCTGTTAACTAGGTTTTGGGGCCTAGAAATGGGGGTTTGGTGTTTAAACACTTGAATGAGAAAATAATTGCATGAGACCTGGAAAATCCTTTGTTTTAGATCCTTTCCTAAGACTTTTTCAAGGTTTGGAGTGAGTGGGGCAAGTATTTGATAGGGTTCCTTTGTAAAGTGGGCAAATTAGGCCTTGTAGGAAGACAGCAGGGTGTTAGGACAATTAGATTCCGTCCAAAACAATAATATATGATTTTGAAGTATATTAAATAACTCAATAGAGGGTACTCATATAAGTCAATAGTTTTAGAAGTGCTTTGGGAAAGTTTAGAGAAAAGTGCAAGTTTGTCACTGAACAGGGCTACTAGGATTAGGCCTAGTCAAGTGGAATTGCCAAGAACCAATCAAATTGGTTTGTGAAACCTATTGAATCTTGTTGTTTGGGGTAGGTTGAGACCCTAGAAGATGCAATATTTCATCTGAGAAGTTGGAACCCTAAGTTGAGCCCTTTGGAGGAGTTTAAGGCAAAAGGAAGACTAGTGAAGTCTTATTGGTTGAAGCCACAAGTTATTTGAATCTTTTGATCTTGTTATATTACCTTTGGAGACCTGACACCTCTGCATAAGATTGGTATCAGAGCTGGCGAAAGATTTGGGTGTTGTATTTGTTCTTGTCATTGAGAAGGCAGGTGAAGAACTGAAGGAAAGATTGTGTTGGTGACCATTATTTTGTTTGCTAAGTTGTTTGGTTGCAGGTGCTTGGCCCATCTAGCTGCGAGAAAGAAGTTTCTGAGGTTGTGTGTGAGGGTAGACAAGAGAAGGTCTGTCATGACCATTTTCCAATGGAGATTAGGTTGGATAAGGGTGCAGAGAGAAACCATTGAGGAGAGTGGTAGGTGCATCACCAGAATCTGTTGTTGGGTGAGATGAATGGTTTGGTGAGTTGGTGTTGTGAAGCAGTAGAGAGATGGATACCTGACTGAAGAAGCACTTGATGTTGCAGCCTAAAGAGTACTCCACTGATGGGAGTAGAGGGAGCCTGAAGATGCTCTAAGATGATGGTAGTTCAGATTTTGTTGGTTGGTTGGTCACCTTTCTATTTGTGTGAAGATTGAAACTTGAAGCTAAAGATGAAGAGATAGACAAAGATGCAGAAAAAGAGTTTTGTTTTGCAGATACATTTCCAAAGGACTTGGAAATCTTTGTTGGTTGGTTGTATGGTGCAGGAGCACCTTGACAAATCTATAATTCCATAGGATTTTGATTAAATTTTAATGGTTCAACATTGTAATGAGGTTAATCAAGTCACTATTAGGTGTTTAGGTCATTAGGAGGTTCAAAAATACAAAATATTGCATACAATGTAAAGATTGTCATATAAAATTGAAAAAAAGATGCAAACTTGGAAGTTGAAGGGTCATTTGGCTCTTAGTTCATTCCAAGGAAGTTAGAAACTAAAAGGTCATGTTGTAATGCCTTTAAAAGGCCTTGTATCCATTTGTGAAGTCATGGGTGATTGGAGATTTGAACATGGAATGATAAAAGACACTGTTTTTTGTATTCTACTTCAGAAATTTGTTGTTTTCTTGCATGGTACAGCCAAGTATAGGTAGGAGGACATTTCTTTTTGATTTCAAATAAAAGTATATTCAATCACCCTCCCTTTCCTTTTTGTCTCATCAAATTTGGTGCAATATTGAGGAAGTTATGACTGTTTTAGTGACTGCAATTTCTAAAATTATCCTATAACAGTACTGTTGCAGCATTTGGTACGATTCTATATAGATAGATATAGGGGAAAGACATATATAGTTAGAAAGAGGATTGAGTTACCTTTCAAATGCATCTAGTAGGAGGTCTTAACTCAATTCCTAGAGGAAGATATCACGTTTTTTCTAAAACTGCTCTGTTAACTAGGTTTTGGGGCCTAGAAATGGGGGTTTGGTGTTTAAACACTTGAATGATAAAATCATTGCATGAGACCTATAAAATCCTTTGTTTTAGATCCTTTCCTAATACTATTTCAAGGTTTGGAGTGAGTGGGGCAAGTATTTGATAGGGTTCCTTTGTAAAGTGGGCAAATTAGGCCTTGTAGGAAGACAGCAGGGTGTTAGACAGTCAGATTCCATCCAAAACAACAGTATATGATTTTGAAGTATGTTAAAGAAATAAATAGAGGGTACTCAGATCAGTCAATATTTTTATAAGTTCTTTGGGAAAGTTTGGAGAAAAGTGCAAGTTTGTCGCTGAACAGGGCTACTAGGATTAGGCCTAGTCAAGTGGAATTGCCAAGAACCAATCAAATTGGTTTGTGAAACCTGTTGAATCTTGTTGGTTGGGGTAGGTTGAGACCCTAGAAGATGCAATATTTCATCTGAGAAGTTGGAACCCTAAGTTGAGCCCTTTGGAGGAGTTTAAGGCAAAGGGAAGACTAGTGAAGTCTTATTAGTTGAAGCCACAAGTTATTTGAATCTTTTGATCTTGTTATATTACCTTTGGAGACCTGAAACCTCTGCATCAATATTATCATTATATTGATTAAACCATAACTATCTAATATAGAGGCGATGTTATGTGAATCATATTTGATGTAATCAAATATGTAAATGCATATGCATCGAGTGAGGATAATACCTCATAATGAGTCAATGATGTTATGCTTGAGTAGTCGAAGGCTTACATTTAGAAAGAGTCTTCAAAATATTAGTGGTGGATTGAACCACTTGTTAGTGATCCTTTAATGATCAGTAGAGTTTAAGAGATGTGTCAGCCTCATTCAAAAGAGGAGGACTATGGTAATAACCACCACAACTGACGAGCCAGGAAACGGCTATCTCCCATCGATGGGTGGGAACTTTGCTTAAAACGTGGTGTCAGTTAAGACTAAATCGTTATGGACTATTATGCATTCATTAAAGTTGGTAACTGTATCTAAGTGGAGGTGCGAAGTAAGGCTACTAAAAAGGAGTCATGCCTGAGCCAACAATAACGACGACTCATAATGAGCTGTGGTTGATATGTTAAAAAGGTTAAAAACTTGAGAGTAAGGCATCGAACAGATACAGAAAGAAGAGTCGTAGCTAAAGGAGATAGGGAATACGCAATTAGAAGAGTCAACCTTTGTGTCTTTGTGCACATATTATCAACTCAAGCCCGTCGATTACCAGGTATTCCTTAGTTTCTTGTGTTTATTAACAATGAGGAAATCGGCTAATTCTTTTTAGATTGTCCATTATTATGTCTTGGGCGATTATGTGAGTACGCCAGAGAGGTATAACCTCTTGTATGCTTTGAGTATTTTAGTTGTAAAATATTAAGTGTCGGTTTAGGGAAATGTAGATAACATTTTTAAGTAAACTATTTTGTTCTAATTTCGAGAACCGATAAGGAAACAAATGCAAAGTATACGGCCGATGCTTGGTAATACAAGTGAGTACTCTGTTATAGTATTCTGAATCAACCATTTACTTATTGATTGTTAAACCTATAAACATATCAAATCTTAGTATGGAGGATAATACAATCATCATAGTAGGAGATTGTTATAGTTGTCATGAGCTTGAAAAATAGTCTTTATATTAAATAAGTTTGTAGCAAACCAATGAAATGATTGTGAGATAACCAAACAATAGACTCTTGAATTTTATTAGAGTTGATTGAACTTTGGTAGTATACTCTTAGTTTTGAGAAGAATAGTTTAGACCTTGAGTCGGGGTAATACTAATTTAAAGTATTTTCTTGTTTAGATTATATATAAAAATAACAGGAATTATTTCTATCCATGAGAACTTAGATTCATAAGAATCTTTAGACAATTATTGTTCTCTTCGAATGAAGTAACTTAGAGATATTATGGTAGATGGAAATAAGGTTTATGGGAGAACCCTTATATATTTATTTATCTTTTTGATAGTATTATTCTTGGAAAGATCCAATACAATGGAGTAGGCTAAGTGTACTAGAGAATGAACATGTAGGGATATATATTTAGGGTATGTTTTGTTTATAACACATTATCAAAGTTATTCTATGTTCCTTGTATAGGAGATATTATCTATTTAAGAACTATAGTATTCTTAACCTTGGTTGAGTTAATCAAGGGTTGTTTGTGAATCTGGGACTCCTAAATAAGAGATATGGTTATAGTGTAATATCATATTAACAAAGGATATTAGGTAAACCCTAGAGTTGATTATAAACCAATTGAATAGTTATTTCATATAGATGTATTTAAGTCAAAAGATACTACTATCATGACGCAATGATTAAACTTTTTACATGGTCATAGTTGGAGTGAACAAACTATGAGAATACAACAGTATCCAAGTCGAGTAGGGGTGGGTGAACACAACGACTACGTTCATTATGAATGATATTATTATTAAAAACTTTGGCCAAAGTAATGCATTTGTTTTCTACATGCATTGTCGGTTCACTGTATTCGGATTGCTCATCCTATCAAAAATCATACTTAGCTAGAGGGTATCTAGGGTTGTATGGTTGATAGAGTTGAGTAGAATACAACACTATGTACTCGGGAAAGGTAAATTACCTCTGGTCAACTAAGGTCTACATTCCTCGTGAAGGGAAGGACCACTTCCTACGTGGAAGATGTGTGGGAGACCGCCAGTCTATGGATGGAGTTAAATCACTGGAAAGATACTCTCTCTCCAAGCAGGAAACATGCCAGGACTTGTGATAAAGATGTTAGATATTCAGAAGCAGTATTTATTCCAAAATTTGTATATGTAATTGATTTACATTTGTAAACATTGTAATTGAGAAAGACAATATGGTTTATGTTGCAAGTATGGGCCTAATCGGTGTTGTCATTGATGTCAACATACTCCTATTGCATTAATGAAAAAGATTGGATGAGCTGAGTGTTGAGGATATTGAGAAAATTAGTCTTAATCAGGATCAGAGAAGAACAGTGAAGACAATCAAGTAAAGATCCAAGATAATATGTCTATCAGAGGATGCGGTTCAAAGGGTGTGTAGATATGAGTCTTAAGATGATCTAGTAGAGATTTCAGAGGTCTACATGAATATCTGAAGGAGTTGTGGCCACTCAGGCAAAACCGGTTCCGGCAGGTGTTCAGAGGTGACAGAGTGTCACAGATAGGTCCGGTGAGATCTAGAAATGCATTATCTCATTCTACGGATTTGAGGGAGTGTTGAGGAAGTCTTTGTGAAGTGTCAAATTGATTGGTTCATGGTTTAAAGGTCCGCAAGTATCTATTCCTTTGTGACAGTGATGACAGACTGTGTTCTTGAGGTTTCGGATGAAGGAGAGAAGGATTTCAGTAAGAAGATGAAGTGCAAATGTTTTTGGTAATTCAGGCAATCTTGTGGAGGTCTTTGGATTGTGTCCAGTTCGTGTTGGTAGTCCGCATTGAAGTTGGAGCCCGCAATTGAAGAATAACACCCAGATGATGGTGTTCTTCCTGAGACTGGCTGACCAGATGAGTTACACGTCTTATGGATGTTCTTGTGGATGTTTGCCAACTTAGATGATTATTCCTAAGTCGATGCCTTGTATAAATAAGGGTTTGTGAAGTCATTCCAAAGGGTGTCTTGTGGAGATGTGAGTGTAGTAGCGAGGAAGAGAGCGAAAGGTAGAGCAGAAGTTTTGGGCTTAAATGGAACTGATTCAAGCATGGTAAAGATGCTATTCTCCAGTTCAAGTATGTGATACTTATCATTCTGTAGACAGGGAGTCTATTGTAGGCAGTGAGCCTCTTCTAATCAGTGTGCTCGGGTAGTGAGCCCTAATTGGCATGTGCCATTTTGTTCTTTCTATTCTTCTAATAGAGAATACACTCTTGGGTTAATCACCCCGTGGTTTTTCCCTTAACCAGGTTTTCCACGTCAAAATCTTGGTGTCTTATGTGTTGATGTGATTCTGCTCTTGATTTAATGCATTGTCTTCATGATCGATTTATTGATATGATGCTTAATCACAAGAAGAATTTAAGTGTGTGATTGGAAAGAAAGTATTGACAACTGATTCACCCCCCCTCTCAGTTGTCTGTCCTGATTGTAACAATTGGTATCAGAGCCAAGTTCCTCTAAAAGGAGCTTAATCGCTTGAGGAGATCCAGGATGTCGTCCTACAAGAAAGATAGTCTGAAGTTTGAAGGAACCAATTTTAATCTCTAGAAAAGTCGCATGAAATGTCACTTGCAATGTATAGGAATGCAGTACTGGAACATGGCTTCAACAAAGTATACTCCTCCACAGGGTGGTCCAAAAGCCCCAAATGAAATCACAGATGCCGAAAACAATCTACGGACTATAGAAGCTCTTCTAAGTGCATTATCTGATTTAGAGCTTTCAAATGTTGTTGACCTACCAACTACTTTTGAGATTTAGGAAAAACTGGAACTTCGGCATGAAGGAGACAAGTATGTTAAATGTGCAAGGCTGCAAAGTCTAAAAGGAAAATTTGAAAATCTGAAGATGAGAGAAGATGAAAATATCACTACTTTTATGCCAAGAGTAAATGAGCTTGTTTGTTGAATTAGAAATGCTGGTGGAGTCTTGGATGAAGATGAGATTGTTGGCAAAATTCTCAGATCCCTTCCTGCTTCTTATAAAATCAAGGTTGCTGCCATTGAAGAATTCAGAGCCCATATAGCTGTCACAAGAGATCAATTGGCTGGTAAATTGGCTGCATTTGAAATGACCGAGTTTGGAGATGACCCCCCCAAGACTGAATCTGCATTCAAAGCCAGTGCCTCTATAAAAGGAAAACAAAGGTTTGATCCAGGAGAGAACCCTTCAAGGAAACTATCATGGTATGAAAAAGCAAAAAAGGACTTGGAAGAAGAAGAAACTGAAACTGCTCAGCTTGAAGCCCTTATTGCAAAAAGACTGCCAAGAAGATCCAGTAAGTATGAAGGAAATTTGCCTTTTAACTATTTTAACTGCAACAAGATTGGTCATTTTGCCTCAAAGTGTCCGCAAAGATTTTCAAGGCCAAATCCTAACAGATCAAGGTTCCAAAAGAATTGTTACTATGTTCATGAAGAGGATGATAATGAAGGAGTAACAGATAATGAATCAGAGATAGAAAACAAATCCGGAAGTGATTGTGTGTTTATTGCCATCAAAGAAGAAGATCCAATGCCCTCTAAATTTGTCAATCATAAAGTTGTAGAAAGAGCTCTGGCTGCCCAAGTTGAAGAAAAGGATGATTGGGTCATTGACAGTGGATGCTCTCATCATTTGACAGGTGACAAAAATAAGTTCTTAGATTTGGAAAGGTATGAAGGAGGAGTGGTAAAATTTGGCGATAATTCTGCTGGCAGAATTAGAGGTAGAGGAACTATTTCTTTTGATGGAAAGAACTAAACCGGTAATGTACTGTATGTTGAAGGATTGAAGCACAATCTTCTCAGTGTTAGACAGTTGGTGGACAAAGGCTATGATCTCCAATTCAAGAATGGAAAATGCAAGATCTTTGAAAGTTCTAGAACAGAGATTGCATCCGGTACTCAGACAAAAGGTAATATCTTCCATTTAGTTGGTACCAGTAAGAGTTGTGTATTTGTGCAAGTTGATCAGAGTTGGCTATGGCATAGAAGGATGTGTCATGTGAATTTTGATAATATCATCAAGATAAGCAACACTCAGGTTGTGAGAGATCTTCCAAAACTGGTGAAACCTACAAATAGTTTGTGCAAAGAGTGTCAATTGGGTAAACAAAGCAGAGTTTCATTTAAAAGCAAAGAATAATCTTCTACTGAAATATTGGACTTGGTTCATACTAATCTCTGTGGTCCGGCAAAAATCAGGAGTGTGCAAGGTGATAGATACTTCATGTTACTAGTTGATGACTACTCCCGGATGATGTGGGTAACTTTTCTGAAAGAGAAATCAAAAGCTTTTAAAAAATTCAAAATATTCAAGGCTATGGTAGAGAATGAAACTAGATTAAAATTAAAGTGTCTAAGGTCTGATAGAGGTGGAGAATTCACATCCGGTGAGTTCATAGAATTCTGTGAGAAACATGGAATAAAGAAGCAATTGTCTGCTCCTAGGACTCCTCAGCAAAATGGAGTAGTGGAGAGAAAGAACCGGACCATCCAGGAAGCATCTAGGACAATGATGATGGAAGAAAATGTCCCTCAGATCTATTAGAGAGAAGTTGTCAGCAATGCAGTCTACACCCTAAATCGAGTTCAAATCAGAAGCAATACTGGTAAGACTTCTTATGAACTTTGGTTTGACATCACTCCTACTATGAGGTATTTTAGAGTTTTTGGTAGCAAATGTTACATCAAAAGAGATGAAGATTTAGGCAAGTTTGATGTGAGAAGTGATGAAGGAATATTCTTGGGTTACTCTACTCAAAGCAAAGCATACTGGTGTTATAACAAGAGACTGAGAAAGATTATAGAAAGTACAAATGTGAAGGTTGATGAAGGAATTGAAAAACCCTCAAGGTTTTATGAATATGATGAAGATGATTAGAATGGTGTTCTGATTCAAGGAGCCCAAGCCCCTTCTGCAACTCAAATTCAAACTGATCTGGTAAATCAAGAAGAAGAGATGAGTTTCAATGAGCCTGATCAAGAATCAGAAGTGCAAGAAACTCCCAAAGTTCCCAGGTATGTAAGACTGAACCACTCTGAAGATCAGATCATAGGTGATAAAAGCAAAGGTGTACAAACAAGAAGGAGAATTGCTCAAGATTCAGATGAGTATTGTCTGATTTCAAAGATTAAACCTAAGACAGTATATGAAGCTTGCAATGATGAAAACTGGACTAAAGTAATGGAGGAAGAGCTAATGCAAATTGAGAAAAATCACACTTGGGATCTTGTTCCTAGACCTAGAAACAAGAATGTGATTGGAACAAAATGGGTCTTCCGGAACAAACTGAATGAAGTTGGTGAAGTAATCATAAATAAAGCCAGATTGGTCTGCAAGGGTTACTCTCAAATAGAAGGAGTTGATTTTGAAGAGACTTTTGCTCCGATGGCAAGAATTGAAGCAGTCAGATTATTTCTTGCTTTTGCTGCCTTCAAGGACTTCAAAGTATATCAGATGGATGTCAAGTCTTCCCTCCTAAATGGTGACTTGGAAGAAGAAGTATACATTGAGCAACCGGATGGATTTCAATTGTCTGATCATGATGATATGGTCTGCAAGTTGAAGAAAGCCCTATATGGTCTAAAGAAAGCCCCAAGAGCCTGGTATGAAAGATTGGATAAGCATCTTTTAAAGATTGGTTTCAACAAAGTTACTATTGACAGTAATTTGTATTTCAAAATTGATCATGAAAACATCTTGATTGTTGAAGTGTTTGTTGATGATATCATTTTTGGAGGAAGAGATAGCATGTGTAAAACTTTTGCAAATCAAATGAAAAGTGAATTTGAGATGTCCATGCTTGGGGAAATGAATTTCTTCTTGGATCTACAAATCACTCAAACAAAGAAAGGAATCTTCATTTCTCAGACCAAATATGTGAAAGAATTGTTGAAGAAATTTGGGATGGAAGACTCAAAACCAATGAATACTCGTATGGCAACCAGATGTAAATTGGGCAAAGATGATGACTCTCCTAAGACTGATCAGAAAAAGTACATGTCAATGATTGGAGGATTGTTGTATCTCACTCAAACCAGACCTGACATTTTGAATGTTGTGGGTCTTGTTGCTAGATTTCAAGCTGATCCTAGAGAATCTCATGTCATGGAAATCAAGAGGATTTTTAGATATCTAAAAGGAACAGTTGAGTATGGATTGTGGTATCCCAGAGATCATAATTTCTCTCTTCATGCATATACAGATGCGGATTGGGCAGGAGATGTGGATGACTGGAAGAGCACCAGTGGTGGAGCATTCTTTTTGGGGAAGAGATTGGTTTCTTGGCTAAGCAAGAAACAAGAGGCAATATCTCTGTCCACTGTAGAAGAAGAATATATTGTAGCAGTAGGTAGTTGCACTCAAGTGTTGTGGATGAAGCAAATGCTAAGAGACATAAGAGTGGAGTATGAGGAGCCTATCACAATCTTCTGTGATAATTCAAGTGTAATAAATATATCTAAGAATCTGGTGTTGCATTCAAAGACTAAGCATATATCTATCAACTTTCACTTTCTGAGAGAGCAAGTGAATAAGAATGAAGTCAGATTAGAGTTTGTGCCTTCCAAGGATCAGATTGCAAATATCTTCACAAAACCTCTACCTAAGGACTCTTTTGAGTATCTCAGGGAGAAGTTAGGGGTTATTGCCCCTCCGGTGATGAACTAAGGTGCACTGAAGTGCATCAGTCTAGCAGATATCACAGTCATATCTTGTGGTCCGGATTGATGATAGGGAGCTGCCACTTAGGGGGAGCAGCTGGTATGATTCTGAAGAGTTGAAGTTGCAAGTATGAGCCCTTTGCCATTGATGTCAAAAGGGGAGAGAAGACATGTGAAAAACAAGTGGTTGATGATTAACGGGGGAGCAATAAAGGAAGAGAAGACATGTGAATGGTTGTTGCTGATAGGGGGAGTTGTGGTAGTAAAGAAAAGTTTATGTCTTGATGGTTAAAACAGTTTTTCACATCATATGTTGCCATCAATGACAAAGGGGGAGATTGTTGCAAGTATGGGCCTAACCAGTGTTGTCATTGATGTCAACATACTCCTGTTGCATTAATGAAAAAGATTGAATGAGCTAAGTGTTGAGGATATTGAGAAAATTAGTCTTAATTAGGAACAAAGAAGAACAGTGAAGACAGTCAAGTAAAGATCCAAGATAAGATGTCTATCAGAGGATGCAGTTCAAAGGGTTTGTAGATATGAGTCTTGAGATGATCTAGTAGAGATTTCAGAGGTCCGCATGAAGATCTAAAGGAGTTGTGGCCACTAAGGCAAAACCGGTTCCGGCAGGTGTTTAGAGGTGACAAAGTGTCACAGATAGGTCCAGTGAGATCCGGAAATGCATTATCCCATTCTGTGGATTTGAGGGAGTGTTGAGGAAGTCTTTGTGAAGTGTCAAGTCAATTGGATCATGGTTTAAAGGTCCACAAGTATCTATTCCTTTGTGACAGTGATGACAAACTATGTTCTTGAGGTTCCGAATGAAGGAGAGAAGGATTTCAGTAAGAAGATGAAGTGCAAATGTTCTTGGTAATTCAGGCAATCTTGTGGAGGTCTTTGGATCATGTCCAGTTCGTGTTGGTGGTCTACATTGAAGTTGAAGCCCGCAATTGAAGAATAACTCCCGGATGATGGTGTTCTTCCTGAGACTGGCCGACCGAATGAGTTACACGTCTTACGGATGTTCTTGTGGATGTTTTCCGACTTAGATGATTATTCCTAAGTCGATGCCTTGTATAAATAAGGGTTTGTGAAGTCATTCCAAAGGGTGTCTTGTGGAGATGTCAGTGTAGTAGCGAGGAAGAGAGCGAAAGGCAGAGCAAAAGTTTTGGGCTTAAATGGAACTGATTCAAGAATGGTAAAGATGCTATTCTCCAGTTCAAGTATGTGATACTTATCATTCTGTAGACAGTGAGTCTCTTATGAGCAGTGTGCTCGGGCAGTGATCCCTAATTGGCATGTGCCATTTTGTTCTTTCTATTCTTCTAACAAAGAATACAATCTTGGGGTAATCACCTCGTGGTTTTTCCCTTAACCAGGTTTTCCACGTCAAAATCTTGGTGTCTTATGTGTTGATGTGATTCTGCTCTTGATTTAATGCATTATGTCTTCATGATTGATTTATTGATATGTTGCTTAATCACAAGAAGAATTTAAGTGTGTGATTGGAAAGAAAGTATTGACAACTGATTCACCCCCCCTCTCAGTTGTCTGTCCTGATTGTAACAGTTTATTGTATTTTGTAAAAAGAGATCTTGTAATTGTAGTTAATTATATGTTGAATAAAAGAAAATTTTTCTCTATGGGTAAGTGCAAAAAGATGGGGGGCCAAAAAGTGGCCAAATTATTTTCAAAAAAAAAATAATGCATAACACGAGCGCGTTATTACTTGTTATAAATAAAAAAAATGATTTTCTATCTCATTTCATTTCTTTTTTCTCCTCTATACCCGCGGCCTGCAAACCCTAGGAAGCGCGCTCGCATTTTGGAAAAGACAATTCAACTCCAAAATCTTACCAATTCATCGCCAAAATGCTGCCACGACGTCGAGCACGCCAAAGGAGTGAGTTTAATTTATTTTTTTGTTTGAATTTGTTTCTAAATAGGTAGGTTTGAGTTGATTTTTGATTTAAATTTCGTTAATTGTCAGGAAATGTTAATGCTCCTCCTCCTCCTCCTCAAAATCCATAAAATCCTGAGGAGGAAATACCTACGAAACAACAACCTCCTCCATCCATTCCTCAACATGCCCCTGGAACACAAGAAAATATAATGGGGCAAATTGAAAACAACAAAAAAAAAATTGAAGATATAATTGCAAGGTTGAAAGATCCTTCCACTTCAACCTTGCATAGGTCCACGCTTGTTGAATCTCTTGAATCTATGTTATCAAGCATAGATTCAATTAGCAAGCAAATATCCAGTTGGATAGATAAGAGGAGAGAGTTTAGAGACTATTATGCAGACAAGTTGTCATACCAAGATGTGAAAAAATTACAAATTATAAAATTAGACTTGTGTTCGATTTTCACAAACCCACAAACAAATCAACCTCCACCCATTACATGCAAGAGGTTCCCTATCCATTGGTACAACAACCAAGTGATAAGGGACAATTTTGGGCAGAGGTGGTAGATGGTTTTTGACTATCCTCAATGCAATAATAATTAGGTCCTGCAATACTTTTTGAGGAAACTCTATTGCGAGTTTTTCCTCAATAAAGTGCCAAACTATTTTGATATGCGGGACTTCCAGGGTAGAGGTGGGGGGTCAGCACAAGATAGACCAGGGGCATGTGTTGACCCACAGCGGGCAGTGAGATGAGTAATCAGCAGACCAACCCATGTGCATGTTTCTATCCCTTCCATTGTGAAGGAGAGTGTTGAGGTCGATACACTTCAGTCCATTAGTGTCTTGACCCAGAGCATCATAGAGCATGTCAGTCCTGCAGCACAAAGTGGGTTGGGAGATAGTGCGAGGAGTAGGGTCTCACCCCATGCTTGTCAGACTTGCGAGTCAGCCTGTGGTTATGACCCCATGGATAGTTAGGACGCAAGTGCACAGGCTACATCTACAGCTGAGTAGATGGTGATGACAGATACCCTCCTGAGTGAGACTTTTGGCCTTGATACTCAGGTAAATATTAGCAAGTTTATTGAATTTAATTTATTAAATTTCATTTTTGAAATGCAAGATTAACTAATTTAGTTTGATGATTTTAATAAAATTTCAGGGTCATAGCGTTGATGCAGTTTTCAGTGGTTCTCCACCTACATATTACACTAGATCATCTACTGTCGGGGTATGTAACTAGTAAACAATTATAAATATTACATGTGAATAGCATCGTTATATGAATGGTATTCTAATATCTGATTTTGGATGTTGAATAGGTTAATATTAGAGATTTCATGGCAACACCTGCCAGCGGTGGTGGACTTCAAAGCTTCACGGAGGTAATAAAATAAATAGTTTAATGAATGAATTGTACTTACTAGATTTTTGTATGACTTGTGTGTTTTATTGTGTGTACTTCCATGTTTAGATGAATGTGTGTGTATGTTAGGAGCCATGATTTGCATCACTATTATAGTTTTCGTAATTGAATAATATTGTTTTATTTCCAGATGATGCAGGCTTTGAGACACCTCCCGATGTTCATAGGGCAATGGAGCATGGTGTGACCTCTGCGATTCATAGCTCCATGTCATTGATAGGGGTATGAGGCAGATTAGTAAATTTTAATTTACATTCATTGTTATAGTTGTTTATTTTTTAAAAATCAAAAGATTATTGATTTGAAGTTTAATTTCTATCTGGATGGTTTCTATAGGACATGACATCACCACGACCTATTCCTGCTACTGAGGCAAGTGAGGAGACATATTATATGGTAGCGGTAAGTGATTATTTTGTTAAATGTTTTATTTTTTATAACATGTAATTTCTATATATTAATGTCTATACTTTTTATTGTAACAGCTAAAGATGCAGGAAGAACTAAATAGGAGGAGCAGCCCTCGGGTTCGTAGTAGACCACCCACATGCGCGTCTCCATCCCCTAGAAGATCAAAGGCTGCCCATGATCTATTCTCTTCACCAACCAGAGGGGAATGACTTTTTATTGTGTTCCTTTGTTGTATGCCTATATGGCATTTGTGGACATATATTTTGTATTGCATATAGTTGACATTGTATGCCTATATGACATTCTTGTAAGCCTATATGGCTATTTTATATATATGTTATACTTATATCGACAGATATTGATGTATGCCTATATGGATATTTGGTTAATACAAATCTTTTTTATTGATGACATCCATACTTGCATTATAAATCCACGTTTGAATGGATATTTGTAGATGGCTACTTCAAATATTTAAAGTCTAGTTGTATTACATAGGATGTTTGTTGATCCAATAAGCTAGCTATTGTTATTCAAGTATCACTTAAACCTCATTCTAGAACTAAAAGATAAAAGTTCTATTTAAAAAAAAATGAATCATCATGTTGAACAGAAAGATATCACCTCTAGGCACATTTTTGCCTCTCTCTAAACTATCCATTTTGGCACCTTGATGTAGAGTGAAGTCTAAACTTAGTGAAGATTGCGCCTAGAAAGATATCACCTTGGATATGCACCTAGAGTCATCCTAGATCATCCATTTGCGCCTAAGGGTCAATATAACATAATATAACTTAGGAAGACTTTAAAAATTGTCAAAAGAAGCCTAGGTGCATTTTCTTGTCTCCACCATCCATTTTGGGCGCCTAGAGGAAAATGAACTTCAAATCACTTCCAACTGTAGTGCCTAGTGTTAGAACCTTCAAAATGACTAAATCTTACCAAAGGAAGTCTAGGCGCCTATTGTCACTTGGATCATCATGAATGAGTGCCTAAGTGGAAGGAGAATAAGCATCTTGTATGGAGGCACACTTTTGTGTCTAAATAACCTCATTTTGGCGCCTTGAAGGAAGATGTTCTAAATCCTAAGATCTAGCGCCTAAGTGTAAAATGGTCTCCTATAGGTTTGAACAAGTGATTGAAGCCATCAAATTGCAAAGAAATGAGCTAAGTATACTAAGGCACCTTTTCTTGTCTAAACTATCCATTTTGGTGCCTAAGAGGAAGGAGATTCAACATCATGAATCAAGGCGCCCTTTGCCATCAAAACAACCTCACATTGGCGCCTTGGAGGAAATCAACTTAAAACTTGCATCGTGGAGCAGAACGAAAGTTACACCCCTTTGCAACTTTACACTACCTCCTCTGACAATTTTTGGGGCAGCAGAAAACCTTTCACCACGGGCAAATGCCTTAGAGATATAAAAAACTGAGAGAGGTTCTTGTAGAGGCACTCTACGTGATCATGTTGCCTCAGACGAAATGTTTCTAAGTGACATAGTTTTCAAGTAACATCTCATCAAAGATTGCTGCCTTTTTGCACTTTAGACTCTTCAGGGATATCGTCGGTACAATGTAGCTCAGACTGTTTCGACATGTTTGGGTGGAAAATAGGACTATATCTAGCATAAATGTACCCATCCAGACGCGTTGGAATAGTCATTTTGGTCGCATCAAGAGCAGGATGAAAGTTACACCCCTTTGCAACTTTACACTGCCTCCTTCTGACGATTTTTGGGGCAATAGAAAACCTTTCACCACGGGCAAATGCCTCAAAGATATAAAAAATTGAGAGAGGTTGTTATAGAGGTACTCTACATGATCGTGCTACCTCAAACAGAATGTTTCTAAGTGACACAATTTTTGAGTAACATCTCGTCAAAGATTGATGCCTTTTTGCACTTTGGACTCTTCAGGGATATCATCGGCACAATGTAGCTCGGACTGTTTCGACATGTTTGGGTGAAAAAAAAGACCATGCCTAGCATAAATGTACCCATCCAGACGCGTTGGAATAGTCAGTTTGGTCACATCAAGAGCAGGACGAAAGTTACACCCCTTTGCAACTTTACACTGCCTCCTTTTGACAATTTTTGGGGCAGCAGAAAACCTTTAACCACGGACAAATGCCTCAGAGATATAAAAAACTGAGAGAGGTTATTGTAGAAGCACTCTATATGATCATGTTGCCTTAGACAGAATGTTTCTAAGTGACACGGTTTTCAAGTAACATCTCGTCAAGGATTGCTGCCTTTTTGCACTTTGGACTCTTCAGGGATATCGTCAGTACAATGTAGCTCGGACTGTTTCAACATGTTTGGGTGAAAAATAGGACCATTCCTAGTGTAAATGTACCCATCCGGATGCATTGGAACAGTCATTTTGGTTGCATCAGGAGCAGGATGAAAGTTACACCCCTTTGCAACTTTACACTGGCTCCTTCTAACGATTTTTGGGGCAGCAGAAAACATTTCACCACGAGCAAATGCCTCAAAGATATAAAAAATGAGAGAGGTTGTTGTAGAGGCACTCTACGTGATCGTGTTTCCTTAGACAGAATGTTTCTAAGTGACAATTTTTTAGTAACATCTCGTCAAAGATTGCTGCCTTTTTGCACTTTGGACTCTTTACGGATATCATCGGCACAATGTAGCTCAAACTGTTTCGACATGTTTGGGGGAAAAATAGAACCATGCCTAGCCTAAATGTACCCATCTGAATGCATTGGAACTATCAGTTTGGTCGCATCAGGAGCAGGACACCAAAAATGTAAAAGTTGCTTTGTGCAACTTGACAACATTGACACTTTTTTGCAACATGACTCAAAGACTCAAACTGACCCCAAATGACTCAAAGTGACTTAAAATCACCTTGATTTTGGCACCCAATGTACATTATAGAGGTCTAGGCACTCCTTATCATTCAAACATCTTAGATGAGCGCCTAGGAAAGGAAAAAACTCTAAGTTTCATCATCATGAGCGCCTAATATCAAGAGACTTAATGGCTCAAACCTTAGCATGGAGTCCTAAGGCGCATTTCATGTCTCCTTTCATCCATTTTGGTGCCCTTATGTAGATTTTTCAACTTGATTTGGCACCCTGTATGTGAAGAAAGATCTAAAGGCATGAAAGTGGATGTCGTTTTGCAAGAGTTTGGATCATCAAAATTGAAAGAAATAAGTCTATTAAGCTTGGGCACCCTTGGTCTTCTTTTCATTCATTATGAGTGCCTTGGGAGAATGGTATATAGGTCATCATCATGATTTAGCGCCCTAGATCCAAAGTGTTGGAGAGATCATCAAATTGTGTCTAGAAGTAGGGTGAGTTATGAGTTTTGGCACTCGCCTTAGAGGGCCTTCATCCATGAATGCATGCCTTAGAGGGCCTTCATCATTGGCATTAGTGTACTCAATTCTTTGGCATCTTCCAATGGCTCTTGATAAAGTTTTCTTATTAATTCTCAATTCTTGACTCGTCTTTCTAATGAGACAAGCTTTCCTCGTTTGACTACTTACTATAGTCGATGTAATCACATGCTGTGTTGCATTACTATCTTTTGTGCGTGAGGTGTTACCCACACTCTCATACGCACTTATTAGATTCTTGACAATAGATTTTTCACTTGAAGCTTCTGATGTTCTCAACCCAAGAATCTTCATGATGGACCTATACTTTATACTTCGCATCATTTCAAGGAATAGTTGACATCTTGCAGTCTCATTTAACTTTTCAAAGAACAATCTCCAAATCTTATGTGCATATCTTCTACAAGTGCGTTTTGGAATCTTACCTTCCATTGGCTACAAAATATTCTCATCAATATCAATCAAATTCTTTGGCTTTCTATGCAAAATTCTAGGTGGTGTTAAGTTAGATAAATTCATCTCAACATTAGGAATTTCATCAATATTTAAATGAGATGGGCTATATGGCATACCTTCGATCGAAGATGGAATAGATAACGTACCTTGAGGTTGAGGTGGGAACGATGGCATACCTCCTTCATCACATGTGAGTGATGATGTACTCTCAACTTGAGATGTGGTAGATGGTGTCCCTACATGTTGACTTGCGGTAGAGGACGTGTCTCTAACTATGGTATTCAAATCTCTCGTAGCACGAAGTTTTTGCATTCGTTCTCTTTGTGCCGCCAATACCATATCTCTTTGTGATGGTTGTGGTTCCTCTTCAATTGGCATGTCTTCATTTATCGTGTCCAATTTCCTCTTCTCATGAAGTTCCCTCATAGCCACTTCTTTCTTTGCATTCTTAGCCATGGCATGATGGAGAATTTGTCTGTAGCATGATAAAGAGACCAGTATTAGTTCCTAAGAAATGAAACCATACAAATAACTAAAATATATGTCATTCAACCCTTCATAGTAAATGTACATACAATCATCATGTAAAAGAGTAAATGTCACTCAACCAAAATAGGTACAAAGCATATAAAGAAAATTATTGCAGCCATGAAAAGAGTACATGGGACTTCATGCTTGAAAAAGTTGAGGCAGACCCAATTTGACATGTTTGTTGTTACTAGGGCTACTAGGATTTGGAATTGAGAAGGTGTTTTGTTGGTACTAGGGATACTAGGATTTGGGTGGTTTGTGAAGGAATAGACAACAATTGTTGTGTCATGTACATGTACAAATCATCATGAATAGGTGCATAAGGAATGTCCTAGCCCAAGATCTGTGCATACAAATCATCATGTCATGTGCATACTTGTATGATCTTGGCACCTATTCATTTGTATTTTAACTTTTTAATATGACAAGATAATAGTGGGATTGTATTTTTATTATGTTGTAAGGATTTATTCTTGTATAGTTTGACATCACGGTATGTTAAGGTCTATTTATTACACATAATTATTAAAGAGCCCAAGTGTAGAAAATATACATGGCATCATGTAAGATTGTAGGCTGCTTTCTTGATTGGGAATGTGTCTATTTTAAACATGTATGATAAAGCATGATAAAGTAATTCAAATAGAATTAAGGAAAATGTAAAGAACATGCATGTAAAGACTTGACATACCTAAAAAATGAAGATTCGAACGGAGAGAGTACCCAATTATGTAGTATTTTTTTCTTCTTGCATCAAACTCCTCAACAATTTGAGTTTTTCACCACTTGCTTCCTTTTCAATGTTAAATTGAATAACACTCAAATATAATTACTAACAATAATACTATTAACCAATCTATAATGTTAAATTCCTAAATTTGAATCACAATTAACATTGCAACACTACAAAAATTGAAACTTGAATAGATATATATCAAACTTGGTGTGAAAACTATGTTATTTCCTCCTTCTCAAGTTGGCAAAGTAGAAAAGGTGGTGGAAAGATCATGCAAAGGTAGTAGAATGTGTAAAATCCTGCTTGTGAACTTTCCAACAGCATGAAAGCACTTCTTTTTAATCGGAGCACATGCATAATCAGCATGAAAATAGAGCATGTGGGCTTGGAACACGGGGGTCAACACTTTTTTACCGTTTCTATAGAAGGACAAAATGCGAGCACATTATAACGCACTCACGTTTTGTCCTGCTATAGATTGATCTATAAATATTTGTGCCTATCTCACCTTTGATAGCACCTTTACAATATCTCACCTCTAGTTCCATTAGCTCATGTTCTATATCTCACTTATCTCTCCCCCTCACCTCTCTACCTCTCCCCTCTCTATGTCTCTCAGTCGCTCCTTGTCTACCTCAACCCTAAACCTTATCCTTAAACCCTAATCCCTCAACCCTCAACTCTAATCCCTCATCCTAAACCCTAAACACTATCCCTATTCCTAAACCCTCAATGGGCTCGATACTATACCTTAAACCCTAATCCCTTATCCCTAAAACCTCCAACCCTATCCCTAATCTTTATACCCTCGACACTCTACTTTAACCCTAATCCCTCAACCCTCGAACCTCAATGTACTCAACCCTCAACGTCAAACCCTAATCCCTCAACCCTTAATTCTGATTCCTCGACCCTCAACCCTATCCCTAAACCCTAAACCCTTAAGCCTTAACCCTCAACCCTCAATGTCAAATCCTAATCCCTCAACCCTTCACTCTAATCCCTCAACCCTAAACCCTATCCCTAAACCCTCAACACTATACCTTAAACCCTAATCCCTCAACCCTCAACCCTAAACCTTATCCCTAAACCCTAATCCCTCAACCCTCAACCCTCAACCCTAATCTGTCATCCCTCAACTCTAATCTCTTATCCCTAAACCCTAAATGCTATCCCTATTCCTAAACCCTCAACGGGCTTGATACTATACCTTAAACCCTAATCCCTTATCCCTAAACCCTCCAACCCTGTCCCTGATCCTTATACCCTCGATGTCAAACCCTAATCCCTCAACCCTTAACTATGATCCCTTGACCCTTAACCCTTAAAACGTGAACCCTATAACCTATCCCTACACGCTCAACACTCGACACTATATCTTAAACCCTAATCCCTTAACCCTCATCCCTAAATCCTCAACCCTAAATCCTTAAACCTTCAACCCTAAACCCTATCCCTAATCCCTCTACCCTCGACACTCTTCTTTAACCCTAATCCCTTGACCATCAACCCTATCCCTAAACCCTCAACTCTCAACATTAAACCCTAATTCATCAACCCTAAACCCTAATCCCTCAAACCTAAACCCTATCTCTAAAACCTAAACCCTAAAGCCTCAACCCTCAACCCTCAATGTCAAATCCTAATCCCTCAACCCTCAACGTCAAATCCTAATCCATCAACCCTTCACTCTAATCCCTCAACCCTAAACCCTATCCCTAAACCCTCAACACTATACCTTAAACCCTAAACCCTATCCCTAAACCCTCGACACTCTTCTTTAACCCTAATCCCTTGACCATCAACCCTATCCCTAAATCCTCAACCCTCAACCCTCAACCCTCAACCCTCAACTCTTAACATTAAACCCTAATTCATCAACCCTAAACCTTAATCCCTCAAACCTAAACCCTATCCCTAAACCATCAACCCTCAACACTATACCTTAAACCCTAATCCCTATCCCTCAACCCTTAACCCTTAAAACTTAAACCCTATCCCTGTACCCTCAACACTTGACACTATATCTTAAGCCTTAAACCCTCATCCTTAAAGCCTCAACCCTCAATCCTTAAACCTTAAACCCTAAACCCTATCCCTAATCCCTCTACCCTCGACACTCTAAACTTGACCTCGACATTAAACGCTAATCCGTCAACCCTAAAACCTAATTCGTCAACCCTAAACCCTATCCCTAAACCCTCAATCCTCAACACTATACCTTAAACCCTAATCCATCAACCCTAAAACCTAATCCCTCAACCCTCAACATTATACCTTAAACCCTAATCCATCAACCCTAAAACCTAATCCCTCAACCCTCAACCCTAAACACTATCAATAAACCCTCAACCCTCGACACTATACCTTAAACCCTAATCCCTCAACCCTCAACCCTGATCCCTCAACCCTCGGCCCTCGAACCTTAACCCTCAACGTCAAACCCTAATCCCTTAACCCTTAACTCTAATCCTTTGACCCTCAACCCTAATCCATCAACCCTAAAACCTAATCCCTCAACCCTCAACCCTAAACACTATCAATAAACCCTCAACCCTCGACACTATACCTTAAACCCTAATCCCTCAACCCTCAACCCTGATCCCTCAACCCTCGGCCCTCGAACCTTAACCCTCAATGTCAAACCCTAATCCCTTAACCCTTAACTCTAATCCTTTGACCCTCAACCCTAATCCATCAACCCTAAAACCTAATCCCTCAACCCTCAACCCTAAACACTATCAATAAACCCTCAACCCTCGACGCTATACCTTAAACCCTAATCCTCAACCCTCAACCCTAATCCCTCAACCCTTGACCCTCGAACCTCAACCCTCAACCCTCAACGTCAAACCCTAATCCATCAACCCTTAACTGTAATCCCTCAACCCTCAACCCTATCCCTAAACCCTAAACCCTAAAGCCTCAACCCTCAACCCTCAATGTCAAATCCTAATCCCTCAACCCTTCACTCTAATCCCTCAACCCTAAACCCTATCCTTAAACCCTCAACACTATACCTTAAACCCTAAACCCTCGACACTCTTCTTTAACCCTAATCCCTTGACCATCAACCCTATCCCTAAACCCTCAACCCTCAACCCTCAACATTAAACCCTAATTCATCAACCCTAAACCCTAATCCCTCAAACCTAAACCCTATCCCTCAACCCTTAACCCTTAAAACGTAAACCCTATCCCTGCACCCTCAACACTTGACACTATATCTTAAGCCTTAAACCCTCATCCCTAAAGCCTCAACCCTCAATCCTTAAACCTTCAACCCTAAACCCTATCCCTAATCCCTCTACCCTCAACACTCTAACCCTAACCTCGACATTAAACGCTAATCCGTCAATCCTAAACCCTATTCCTAAACCCTCAACCCTCAATACTATACCTTAAACTCTAATCCATCAACCCTAAAACCTAATCCCTCAACCCTCAACACTATACCTTAAACCCTAATCCATCAACCCTAAAACCTAATCCCTCAATCCTCAACCCTAAACACTATCAATAAACCTTCAACCCTCGACACTATATCTTAAATCCTAATCCCTCAACCCTAATCCCTTAACCCTCGACCCTCAAACCTCAACCCTCAACCCTCAACGTCAAACCCTAATCCCTCAACCCTTAACTCTAATCCCTCGACCCTCAACCCTATCCCTAAACCCTAAACCCTAAAGCCTTAACCCTCAACCCTCAACGTCAAATCCTAATCCCTCAACCCTTCACTCTAATCCCTCAACCCTAAACCCTATCCCTAAACCCTCAACAATTTACCTTAAACCCTAATCCCTCAACCCTCAACCCTAAACCTTATCCCTAAACCCTAATCCCTCAACCCTCAACCCTCAACCCTAATCTGTCATCCCTCAACTCTAATCTCTTATCCCTAAACCCTAAATGCTATCCCTATTCCTAAACCCTCAACGGGCTCGATACTATACCTTAAACCCTAATCCCTTATCCCTAAACCCTCCAACCCTATCCCTAATCCTTATACCCTCGATGTCAAACCCTAATCCCTCAACCCTTAACTCTGATCCCTCAACCCTTAACCCTTAAAACTTGAACCCTAAAACCTATCCCTACACGCTCGACACTCGACACTATATCTTAAACCCTAATCCCTTAACCCTCATCCCTAAAGCCTCAACCCTAAATCCTTAAACCTTCAACCCTAAACCCTATCCCTAATCCCTCTACCCTCGACACTCTTCTTTAACCCTAATCTCTTGACTTTCAACCCTATCCCTAAACCCTCAACCCTCAACTCTCAACATTAAACCCTAATTCATCAACCCTAATCCCTCAAACCTAAACCCTATCCCTAAACCATCAACCCTCAACACTATACCTTAAATCCTCAACCCTCAACACTTAAACCTTAAATTCTAAACCCTATCCCTAAACCCTCAACTATCAAAACTATACCTTAAACCCTAATCCCTCAACCCTAAACCCTATCCCTAATCCCTCTACCCTCAACACTCTACCTTAACCATAATCCCTCGACCCTTAACCCTAAACACTATCCCTAAAGCCTCAACCCTAATCCCTCAAGGTCCTAAACTCTAATCCCTTATCCCCAAACTCTAAATCCTATCCCTAAACCCTCAACCTTAAACCTTAATCACTCAATCCTTCTCCACCCCTCTCCTTCCCTATCTGGCTCACTCCCATCTCTACCCTCCTCTACCTTCGACACTATACATACATACATTTAGGCATACATACATACATACATACATACATACATGATTAATAACCTTGAACATAAAAAAATTCAAGGGGAACATAACGCGAGCACGTTATAACACGCTCGCGTTATTTAAAACATGACAAACAGCACAAACTTTTGCGGAGAAGGGAAAATGCAAAGCAAACAATAACGCGAGTGTGTTATGTTTTGCTTTGGGAATCCCAAGCCTTGGGCTTGGGATTTGCTTTGGATTTCCAGCCCAAAGGCTTGGAGTGCCTTTTCAACATCCACAGACGTGTTTTTCCATATTCTTCAAGATTTCACATAATTTCGTTCGTGCTAACTCTCAGATTTGCACGTGTTTCAAGGTCGAACAAATTGAACACCTGGGTAATGTTAGGCTTTCTCTTAGCTATTTGACGATGTGATTTTTTTCACATTTTAACAATGTTAAGCCTTTCATCTTTAATTTCTTTTGTTTGTGTGTCCATTTTTGGGAAAAAACCATTGTTTGGTCTTTTTTTCATTGTAAATTAACTATTCATTGAAATTTCAAAAAAATACATATTTAGAAACTAGACTCCATTCTACCCATACTAAAAAAAGAAAAAAATGATTTGCAATTAGTTTTCAAATTTTATAGGGGTAGCATGGCCAAAATTATGTTTTTAAGGATGTGTCCACTTTGAAAATTAGTAAAAAATCAAATATTCATCAAAAAATTATCAGAAAAATCAGGTATAAACTACATGCTATTAGCTAATTTCTCACCAAAGCAATTTTAAAATACCAAAAAAAAAGTTGACCTTTTGAGGGAGCCACAAAACATGCTATGTTATGCTTTTTTGACAGAAACAACACCAATTTATGTGGCTCCCTCTTTTGAACCCCTTAATCTATGCCATTTTCAAAAAAAAATAATAGTTTAGAAAGTAGACTCGGAGCACTACAAACATTGTTTTGGTTGCATCTCCAAATTTTGAGTGTAACTATGCTCAATTTCTCATCCAAGGCCAGCATTTCCTGATTTCAGAAAAAAAAAAAAAAAAAAAAAGTGGCCACTTAAGACCCCTTTTTGGCCCCCCATCTTCTTGCACTTACCCCTATCTCATTTTAACCTTGTTGATTTACTCTATAGTAAATTTATGGTTTTACTATGTTTTTAGAACTTGGATGTTACATTAGGAATGCCCAATTCACTCTGTCATACGCCTTCGCCATGTCCAGTTTGATAACCATGCTGGGGACTTTTCTTAATTTGATAGAACTGAGGACTTCATGAACCATGATTGCTCCCTCGGATGTTTCCTTTCCAGGGACAAAACCTTCTTGCTCCTCTGAAATAAGACAAGGCAAAAAAGGGGCAAGACGGATGGATATCACCTTTGAAATAATCTTGTAGACAAAATTTCACAAGGAGATTGGTCTAAAATCCTTGAAGGAAGAAGGCGACTTGACTTTGGGAATCAGCATAATATTTGTCTGGTTAAATTCTTTGAGAATATTTTAAAATTTCCTCAATTCTTCTACTGCAAGAAAAACATTCTGACCAACGACTTCCCAGCATTTTTGAAAGAAACAACCAGACCAGCCATCTGGGCCCCGCGCTTTATCTCCAACCATAGAGAAGACTGCTACTCTAACCTCTTCAACCATGAAGGCCTTCATGAGTTCTTCATTGAGGTCCTCAGACACCATTGTGGGAAAATGGTCTATAGAGGAACAATGACCAAGAAGGGCAGTATCTTCGGACAATAGCTTTTCAAAGAACAATTTGGCTTCAAGATGGATTTCATTGGCATTAGTTGTTGAGGATTCATCCGCCTTTTTGATATAGCTGATCTCATTTGAGTGCTTGCGAATTTTAGAGGAAAGATGGAAGAACTTCATATTAGGATCCCCTTCTTTCAGCCAGGTTTCTCTAGATTTTTGGCGCCAATAGACTTCTTCCCTCAGGAGAATTTCTTCTAACTCCACTCTGAGGGATTTCTCCAAGAGTTATCTTGTATTATCCATCCCATGGTTGAGGATTGAGATTTGGACATCTTGCAGTTCTTTTTGAATTCTTTCTTTTTCCAAGAAGATATTTTTGAAATGCGATTTGTTCCAAACTTGGATTTTCTCTTTCAGGAACTTCAGCTTATTTGCTAGTTGGAACATTCTAGAACCCTTAACAAAGGGTGTAGATTGCCACCAAACCTCTACATTGGAGATGAAGCTTGGGTCCCTTAACCACATTTCTTGGAACTTAAAACAACTTCTAAATTTTGGGCGAGTTGCACCCAAGAGGAGAGAGACTGGAAGGTGGTCAAAGCCTGTGAAAGGGAGAATAGAGAAAGAACAGCTAAGGTTACCTTTAAAACAACTAGGAGTCAGTAGGAACCTATCCAAGCATTCAACTATCAGAGAAGAATTCTTTCTTCTATTCGACCAGGTGTAGCAGCCATTGGATAGTTTGTAGTCTACAAGATTGTTATCCACTACAAAATTCTTGAAATCCCTCTGAGCACGTGAGAACCCCTTCAACCCACAAAGACTTCTCAGAATCATCTAAAAGACCATTGAAATCACCCCCCAGAATTACATTCTCATGAATTATAAACCTTAGCAAACTGGAGAGGTGGCGCCATAGAAGCCCTTTCTGAAGAGACTCCATTGGTCCGTACACACACATGAGCCATAAATCTTTGCTGAACAACAGCCTGGGAAATCTGCCTAGAATCCAGTTATCTCTGTTCCCTATGACCTCCATCTTAGGTAGATGTTTTTTCCACAAGATAACCAATCCTCCCGAGGCTCTGCATGCTGGATGTGAGACAAAGTCTTAATTAGACCATTTTTGAAAGATTAGAGAGTCCAACGCTTCTGCCAACTTGGTTTCTTGCTATAAGACAATATCGGTGTCCACCCCATCAATCTGAGATTTGATGAGTCGTATTTTGTTTGGGGCATTAATGCCCCTAACATTCCACATGAGGAACTCTATGGCTCTCGAGGAGAGTCATTCACTCTCCTCTTCTTGATTGCAGTGTCAATGGTGGTTTGGATGCCCGCGTCGATCTCCTTTTGAAGTTTTGATTTCATCTGTGTGGCACTTCTCCTTCTTGGGGTCAGTGAATCAGTGTCCCTCACTTGCCCAATGGGGTTTGCATTATTCCCAGCGCAAACTTGTTATCCTCTGCCTCATTCTCTTGGAGGACTTCCTCTGCTATCTCATCAAAGAGGGAGTTTGTGACTTTACTAATGGCTTCATCCAGCAAAGACTACAGAGTAACATCCCCAAATCTTCCTTTTGATCCTCTGTGTCATATTCCTTATGGGAGCTTATTAGCTCCTGCGGGGTGGCCCCTTGGGTTTGGGAGAGTTGGGTCATTGACTTTACCCCCTAGGTATTGGAACTTAGCTTGAGTTCTTTCTGAACAAAAAGGTTTTCACCTGAGACAGGGCTCGTCATTGTCAGGTTAGCATCAATTCCTGGGTACTCTTGTGTTGACTTCACCCTCAGTTGTTTGTCCCTGATGACAATACACAACTTGGCATGTGTTAAGTTTCAGTTTGACACATCATGTTTCAGTTTGATATGCTAGTGAGATACAGATTGACAAATGGTATTCGGACATGACAAATGCTCAATTGATATTCTTCTTTAACCATGTTCCGTATAGCATCCTTCATTGGCATTCATTGACATTTGATCACCTTGTTTCAATTATGGTGAAAAACTCATGATGTTTTGGATACAGTGGTTATATTCAATTGATATACATACCTGTCAATGACATATGTTTTGGTATCATGCTTAGTGGCATTTCCTATGTTGTGGTATTTTGAGTATGAGATGATAATAGTTGCAATTTGTTACCCCAGTGGTATTTTGACAGTAAGGTAAGTGATGTCTCAGTTGGCATTCATTTTGGCAGTGATGTCAAACTTGGAGACATGTTTGTTTTACCTCTAGTCAGCATTTACTGTTTTTACTTTGCAAGAATATAATGTCGTATAAAGTGCCCAGTTATTATGTGACATTTTCATTATGGTAAAAAGACATGTTTTTTGCTCTAGCACCAAACAATATGTGTGCGGCATGTGATACTTCTTTACTTGGCAAAAGTGTTAAGTTATGCATCAAACGGCATTTCCTAGTGGATTCTATGCGGACCATGGTTTAGAGAGGACGCATGTTAAAGTCTATTGATCGAACTTATGTTTTAGACAAATTCTTTTTACTGTTTTGACCAGTTGAAAGATCATTTACTGTACTAAGCGGTCATTTCTCTTCTGTATTTCAAAGCCCTCTTTAGGGCAAACTAGAACAGCCAGTTAAAGGTATCAAAAAGATTGTATCTCCGTTTTCAGACACTTTATTTGATCATTACATTGCATCAGCGTAGGGTTTGAAACACAATCATGGAAAATACTTGAAGGAAGTCTGTTGAATCTATTGAATCTACAGTGAAGCTCAAAGGTTGACTTTGTGAAGTGATAAAGCTGGTCACAGTTTGGCTGTAATCATGAGTTTGCAAGGTAAAGGTTGGTTGACTCTTTTTGTCTATCCGAGGTATCTCCAGAAGTGACCAAGCAAGATTTAATGATTTGGCATCTCAGTTTTTGGTCGTCAGTGTATTTGTACGTATGGTCTGAAGGTTTTATCTTTTCTGCAGAATTTATCTTTGATTTGGTAAATGATTCTGTCAAGGGTTTTTGAGAAATACAATTCCTTTGTGGTTTGTATTTCTGAATGGCACTTCATAGTTCTATTTGTCTTCACACATTAATCAGTTGGGGTTTGTTCTTCTAAAACAGCATTTCACACTTCTATTTGTTTTTGCACAAAGTTGATCAATTGTTCTATCGGCTATATGGTTCCTTTTTATGAAATGGTGTTGGCCGTTATTTTTGCTAGGGTTTCTCTTTGTAACCCTAGGGTTTCTCTTGCGGCAACCGGCAGTTGATCTTTGTAACCCTAACGAGGGTTAACAGTTACATCTCTCATCTCTTTCGAATAGTTTTCTGTTCTGCTTTTAGCTATGATCAAAAACAAAAATGTTGATTATTCTTCTGAAGGTTGCAGTTGTAAAACTATCGATTGGTTTTTCAGTTTTCAGTTTTGAAACTGTCTGCAGTTGAATGTTTTGGAAGGAATGTAAACGGTTGTATATAAGATGATATAGTGTGAATAATGAGTGTGCTTTTTGTGTGTATCCTACACATACATTGTTGACAGTATATGTTCTCAAGTGAAATAGAGTGTCCCTCTGTATGAGTTTTACTTATTCAATGGAATGAATGTTATATGCCAGTGAGGCAATGTTATATGCTAGTAAGGCAATGTTGTAAGCCAGTCAGGCCAGTAATCAGTGAGATTCTTTTATAAGCCAGTGAGGCATTTTCGAGTGGTTTTATGCCAGGGGCTTTCCACTTAGGAAAATATCTGTGTTATGATTACTCATTGATGAGTTTGATTCTCATGTCTATTTGCTGATCATGTGTCATTTGTCTTAAAGTCAGTTAATTTACTATGATCTATTTGAACTCATACTAGACTTCTATCACTATCTAAAACAATAATACTGTGCACGAATGAGACATTATTTTTCAGTCTCAATATTGAGTTGATGCATTCTTGATTTTGATCAATCTGTTTAGTTGTCCAAATCTTTCATGATGTCATCTACAGTCAATGGGAATTGTTTTTTGCATCAAAGTTTTGAAATACAAATTTGAAGGTCACTAAGTCCTACATACCACTGATTCACCCCCCCCTCTCAATGGTATTGTGCTCCAACATCTTGATCCAAAGATGGATCCTCTGACTCTTCTCGCGCTAACCCGACATCCTGTAAGTTGAAATCTTAGTTGAAATCTTTCTGGAGACTTGAAGGGCTGCCCTTGACGTCAGACTGCAGCAATCCTTCAGGTTCTTCCCAAAGTGAACTGGGTTCTTTCTCATTGCTGTGAGGTATATTAAAACCTTCAAAAGTGTGACCCGGAGAGACGTAGTCTTCCCAGATTCCACTATTCATAGCCTCGCAGATCTCCAACCCTATGGATATCTCTCTATCCTGGAGGGAGGCTTCAGCTTCGTAGTGGATCTTAGAATCTATTGCGGGCTCCAACTGATGAATTTGAGCGTCTTTCTGGAGCTGTCTGGGGGCATTCAGATCTTCTTCAGAAATAAAAAGCTTACTTTCAATACCCAACATCTTGTTCATTCTGGCTAGGTCGTCCTCAGTTAAGCCCTCAATCAAGCAGATTTCTTGTTTCCAAAAACCCAACGAAGTTTCAATAAGTATACTCTTGGGTAGGAATTCCTTTGACTCCAAGATAATGCAGATATATGCACCAGGGGAGCTACCGGGATTGATTTTTACCTCTTGGAAAATACCCAGGGCATTACCAATGGATTGTAGAGATTCAAGCTCCCTATACTCCACTGGCAGAAAAGGCAGCTGAAGCCAGAATGGAAGATAGGGGATTTTTTCTCTTCCTACATCAAAGTTGTGTTTCCATGATTAGCAAAAAAACTGCTGTTTTTTCAAACTTCCAAAGTCTTTTATTAAGCACAGAATCCCTATCTTCTTTTGAAGGCTATTCAAAATCCAATATATTGTGGCATTTTGGATATGTAAATCCTTGATAAAGCCATATTATTATGTAGAATATGAAGCTTGGCTATAGTATTGAGTGTTGAATCTTAGATGTGCAATTACTATGCAATTACGGAAGGCTTCTTGTTCTTACAAACTATGCGTAATATTAATTACAAGAAAAGAGAGGAGGAAAATGTATTAATTTCTAGCATTAGATGTGAGAAGCCGCACAAGTCAAATCTAAATGCAATAATTTGAGTGGATGTTAAAAGTTATGGATTCTGGATTTACACCCACGAATTGCATTTGCTTGAAACTTTCAAACGCCAATTCAACGAATCTATTTTGTGCATATCCATGTGACCACGTCTCTTTGAGGCATTTTGTCAATCAGTCCACGTGCCTTGTTCATGCTTCCACATTTTTGCATACATGGCTATCAAGGTAGTTGCACTTACAACATCAAACAACATTTCTCTGTCCTCCAAAAGTTTGATAGATATCCATACCCTGTTCCAGAGCTACCATTTTCACACAGGCTACGAGGAGGTTGGTAAAGGATGCAGCATCTAGTGTTACACTCCCAAGTGCATTTGCTTGAAAGTTTCTAAAGCCTTTTCAACAAATCAATTTTGTGCGAATCCTGCAATTATTGCATTCCTGTGAGGCATTATTTCTTTTAGGCATTTTGTCATGTAGAAACCACATTTGATGAGACCTATAAGTGATGATTGTGAAATCAAAATTAGTTAAACCCCAAAGCCAACTTGAATATACTCCTTAGCTTGCAACTGCATGAGAACTTCTATAAAAAGAGGATAATTTATAATTTCAGATCTGACCAAGATAGTGAATTAAGAATGTGAACCCTTCCGAGATCTGTTCTGTATATATTATATTCATGAACAGAAGGTAAGTTGGTTCCAAATGGTATTTGTGATGAAGGTGGGGAGTATGGATAGAATGTAGAGTGATTTAACAATTTAAATGATCATGTCATGTGTTTTGTTCCTTTTATATAGTGACAATTTATGGATGATAGATCAAACTAGTATTTATTACTCGGGTGATCTTTAGGAAGTTTTGGTAAAAGAATTTATGTAGTACATAAGTAGATTTTTATTAATTATAGGGGGAAAAGAAAACCCATGAGGGTTTGGAAGTGGAAACTTAAATTAGAACTCTTTGATGGAGTTGTAAATAGGGAAAATATTGGCAAGATTGTTGGTAATATCTGAGGCAACTAATTATAGTTGTATCAAGACAGTGATTGTCATCTAAAAAGTTAACTAATTGAATGAATTGTGGTTGATTTTTATTGGACTATCAATAGTAAAATTGGCAAACAAAAACTAATGTCCTAGGAAGTATACTTGTGCTTGTTTGTATACCCTCTATTGTAAGGGTAATGGTGTAAATATGATACAAGTAAGTGTGAAGATTATGATTATATATCTTGGAAGTCAAATATGCCTATTTTGTGTTGGATGCATCATTTGGGATCAAGATGGAATAGTCCATTGTAGGAACTAGGCAATAGTAACAAGTTTTTGAGGAATGATGGCAACTTATTGGGAGTGCTTAGTTATGGATCAGTAACAATTACTCTCAAATTTATACTCAACACATTCAATTGATACACCTAGTGATACTAATGTGTCATAGTTATTATGTTGGTTGTTGTCATCACATTTCTCATTCTTGACTATGTATTCTTGGTTCCCTATCCATTAGAGGGGTGGGTAGGCAATCCCACTACCATGGAGGGATTAAATTACACCTTACCACCACCTAAGACCATGAATTCAGGGTCATATGCATAACTGACTGGTTGGACTTGATGCACTTCACCAACAATGGGAGATATAAAGATTTTGTCATATCTAGCTAATATAGTTGTCTGGAAGGTGCTCAAAGTTGTATATATTTCTTAAATGTTGGAATTTTAGTTCACTGGGTGTAATATTACCTTGATGAGTGTATGATGTAGATACATATCCCAATAATGTATTGTTATAACATGAAGGCTTGTTACTAATGGTGTAGAGTTAGAATTTGAGTAGTAATCTTGTAATAGTATGAGTAAAGGAGAATTCTATTTGGATAAAGTAATATTGAAATAAAAAAAGTTAAGTAATGAATCTTAATGAAAGGGGTAGATTATAATCACCAAGTTGATTTGATCATGAAACAAAAATTGGTTTTATACAAAAATTGATTGACTTTTAAACCTTTAAGAGTATTTTATTCATTTAAAACCCATAGTAGTCACGAAATGTAGCAAGAGTACTTGATCATTGGTTGTTGATTAACTCTGTTAAGTCATCCCTATTATTGTGAACACCATCCTTATTGTTTATTAATATCTATAAGTTATAAAAAGGTATTAATAAGATGTTGCATTATGGTGGAGACTTGTAAAGTGTCTCTTGATGAGGCCATTGTGAGTTTAGTAGTAGTAGATCTAATGAATGGTTAAGGATACCAAGTTAGTGATGTATTAATTGATGAAAGAACGAATTAGTAAACTAAACCTTAGAAAACTAATGTAAGTGGGAAGATGTTATGTTAGATTTATTTTACTCTATGAACTTAAATTAGTGAGGACCTTATAGATAAATATTGTTGTTAAGTAGGGAAAAGAGAGAGGATGCAAAGTATGAGAGTACACTAAATCAAACCCTCCTTTCACTACAACATTCAAGGATAAAACCGAGCCAAGTCACTACAAGATGGAAGAGGACTCAACAACAGATTTTGTGCTCTTGTTTGCCAAGGAAAGATGTGATTCAACCAATCCCTTTATCAAACCCTAGGCCAATCAATGCTCTAAATCCTAGAATTTGGATAATTAGATTATAACAGTGAAATAGAAACTACAAATCACGATCTAAAAGCACCAGGGTGATCAGTGAGATGTCCAAACTTGTCCCTTAGAAGCTGAAATGTCAGAAGACTCTGAGGCTAGCGCCCAAGTCTAGAAAGTTCTAATCTTCAGAAGCTCCGAACTGCAAAAATGTCACAAATGGTGCTCTGATGTTGAATTCAGGGTTTGTTTTGCTAGACACTGGGGCTAGCACCCTAGTCTACTACAGGTGAATTTCTGAACTTTATTTTTGGATCTCGAATCTTGATCTCTCAAACAGCCTCCCTATACCTTTACTTCTGCAATCCCTACACCTGTAACCTACACACATGAAGAAAAGGGGTTTGGTGGTTGTAGTGTTTAGGGACTTGCCTGATCAGTCAATCCTGGGTTAGCATTCAATCTTTCCCAACACCGTTGTTAGAGAGAGAGTGTGCCCTAGCAAGGCAGAGGTTAAAGATAATCCAAACAATGATGAAATGATTCAAACACAATGATGTCACCTTGGTGGTGAAGTCCTCAGAAGGATAATATTTATTCTCTTTCTTGATTATAGTTCTCTGTGTTTTTTCACTTTTGTTGGGCAATATATTTATTTGGGGTGAAAATTTAACCTCTTCGATGAAAATATTCCATTGGCCAAAGTATTTAGTTAATTCTTCCAAAATACTTCACCCCCAGTGAAAACAATTTTCTACTTTGGTCATTAAAATTTGCACTTGCCATAATCGAAATAATTCCCCACTCGTTAAAACACGGAATCTACCTTATACTTTATTTGGCAACTTTTACCTTTCCTTTGATAATGTTTACTCTTTGTTTGTTACTCCATCGATTTTTCGAGGAGACCAATAATACTGTAACATCCAATTTCTATAGACATAGTAAAATCGATTCATTTACCATTAAGTAATTTTTAACAAGGTAAAACAAAATGAGATAGAGAAAAAAAATTATTCATCATATAATCAAGTAATTCCAATTACAAGATTTCTCATACAAAAACAATAAACTATATTGTTCATCATAAATACAATTGTTTACAAAAGTAAATCAATTACAATATAGAAACTTTGGAATATTTACTGCCTCTGAATATCTGACATCTTTATCACAAATCTTGGCATGTTTCCTGCTTGGAGAGAGAGAGAGCATCTTTCTAGTGATTTACCTCCATCCACAGACCGGCGGTCTCCCACACATCTTCCACATAGGAAGTGGCCCTACCCTTCACGAGGGATATAGACCATAGGTGACCAATGGTTATTTTCCTTTTTTGGGTACATAGTGTTGTATTCTACTCAACTCTATCAATCATAAAACCCTAGATACCCTCTAGCTAAGTATAATTTCTGATATGTTGAGCAATCCGAATACAGTGAACTGACAATGCATGTAGAAAACAAATGCATTACTTTGGCCAAAGTTTTTACTATAAATAACATTCATATGAACGTAGTTGTTGTGTTCACCCAGCCCTACTTGACTTGGATAATGTCATATTCATGCAGTTTATTCACTCAAATTATCTATACATAATCGGTTTAATCATCATGACCTGATAATAGTCTACATAGACGTAGTTAAGTCTAAATAACATTAACCCTCATTTGGTCCAAATCGACTCTAGGTATTTAAACAACCATTGAGCACTTATAATATTTCTACTATATCATTCATCATAAAAGATTTAGAAAAGACCTTTGGCTTAACCCAACCATAACTAGGTTTACAATACATATTGCTATGGTATTCTCTTCTACTCAATAAGATTATGAGTCCCTTTTCAATTCAACTATACATGAAGCCAAAGCTCATTGCTACATACTTATACTCTTATATGCTTTATACAAGTTTATTCTATATAGACTTGGTCTATTTCTGTAAATTGGTTTACTACTGACCGGTCTCATCATGGTTCTAGTTTAGATAAGAAAAGAACTTTAACTCAATACCCTAATCAACTAAGTATCAATAGGTAATCTGTCGATTCAAAGGATATCTCATAGTCACCATTGTTCTCCATGATTCTAGTTTCTTGGATAAAATACCATATAGACAAAACACAGAAAAGAAAACATGATTGGGTTTAATTCCGTTGACTTCTCTACAACTCTATTCTGTATTATTCTTGAATTGAGAGTTTTACTAATGAAATCCCTCTACACTATTCTCATAAGAATTCAATACATATTTCTCCTATGATAAGGTTAGTCGACTTAATCCTAAAGATTACTCTTCTCACTGTGCGACTAGTTTTCTAGTTAATAGAAGATTATAATTGTTCCTAAGAACTTTGTTTATACTAAACTAAACAATAGAAGAGTCTTTCTCTCAGTTATAGATAGATGTAAAAATGACTCACATTGCTTATTCAAAACTGAATATAATGCCTAAGTTAGCATCGGCCCTCAACAGGCTAAATGACGCCTTCAGATTTACTAAGACTCCCTCTACCATCGGCTCAAACAAATAGTCACTATGATAGTATAAAAGTTGACACAAACGGATTATATCATATCTTACTTTTAACCACTGACAGAATAGATAGATGTAATAACGATTACTTAAAACAAATATTCAATACATTTATCTCTGTATAATAAAACAACATACAGGAATGTCTACCTAACAACATCAGTTTAAATGAGAATAAAGACCGGTGACAAAATATTGTGTTCGTCCCCGATGACCACACTGTTTCTCAACTTACCCAGCTTCCTCTTTGTCCGTCGCAACTCTCTTCTACCTTCTCTCCCCCTCTCTACAAAAACTTAAACACTTATCTGATATCTACCATCGACTAGCGAAGTCGTGGCTTTTAAGAGCTTCAAACAAACTCATAAAGAGTCATTTCTATCTATTCGCTCCCACTCCCAAAACAGTTATCAAAACTCATAACAAAACCAACGGTAAGGACCATCGGTTTGACTTCCACTAAGCTAAAAATGTGTAAATATTTACAAATGTAAATGATGAATACATCATTTAAGGAGATCAGCGATAGTGGTGGAGTCATCTGCCACTCCTCCTATACGTGGCCGCTAACTTCTCCAAACTTACCAAAGCAAACAGTTACTCTTAATGAGTATGTTCGACCATCATGCTTTTATCATTTAAAGCATTCCTCAAAAGATGCCTTCGGCTGCTCAACTTAAACCATACTATTATATCATGAGGTATTTCCTCATTCAACTCATTCTTTTATATATATAATTTGATCAAGTCAAATATTATTCATATAACATTAGCTCTATTTGATTTCATGATTTAATCAATAAGAAAATAATACTTAAAATGAAAGTTACGGATAACGTGATTGAGTTGATCTAGTCTCCTCATCACGATCCGTCGACAAAACAAGTCATCTTAACTCGATGATAAAGTTTTAACGTTAAGAATGGGTTAAAACACTTCAAAAGACTTAGTAATAATATGACCACCTTTTTATAACAATAACGTCATAATGTTTACGTTAAACGTAAATAGTCGTAAATCAACTTAACGATGTCGTTAACGTATTTAACGATCTTAATGACTTAATATGACTTAAAAATGATTATAAAACAATATCGACTACCTGTCGAATAGGTTCTAAAAGTAAACTGACAAACTAAGCTTACCTCAAATGACACATTGGTTCACTTTTCTGTTAAACACTTTTAACTCAATTTGGCAAATAAACCATTCGTATCCCAAGGTCTATATCTCTCTCCTAGAAAGATACTCTCTCTCTCTTCTCTGAGAGTCATCTGATAACCTGTAATCCTATTTCGCTTGTCATCAAACAATACATGTGATCAGTGCATCATTATTCAGTTAATTCAACTAATAAACCAAATCTCATAAAACAATTATTAAATCGATATTAACATAATCATTCCTATAATTTCAATAAATGACATTCCATATAATCCATATTTTTCCTTGTCATTAATCTAAATATCACAATGAATTTACATATGTCCAAGTAAGAAGTAAAAAGTACAGCAAAGCCAAAATTGGGGATGTGACAAATACACTCTCTCCGACATCTCATAATATCTTCGTTATTTATTTTGGGGGGCACTTCATCGGCATGACCCACATAGCCGGAGAGATCTGAAAAATCCACTCCGATCATACATGTCTCTCCGATATGCGACTTTAGGGTTTTCTTTTGTCTTTAGCATCTAGCGGTGATGCAAAAAATGTTAGGGTTACCTGCTCTTCCTGTTGCTCTTTTGTACTCCAAAATCTCATTCCATTGATATGTTGCAACAAGATTGGTCAATGCTAGAATCTCTGGATCATTTTTGTATAGCTGTGCCTCCTGATCATCAAAGGGATTCACCTCAGATTTCATCAGAATATTGGCCAGCACTAGAATGCGTCGATGATTCCCAGCTTCATCATAGGCTTCAAAGAAATATGTTGCTGCCTCCACTTATTGCCTTTTAGTCATGTGCATTTTCCCACCGCACTCACGAACAATACCCATTATCTGTGGATGAGGTATTGCAGATTTAATAGAAAACGCTTTTTGGTACAATTGCTTCAACTTATTATTTTTTGTTTCAGTGTACATTTAAATCTCAATGGCATAGACCTCTAAAAGTTGAGTGCCTTTCTTATGATCGTCTGAACCATCATCTCTACAACAGGATTTATGAAGCTCCTTAAGTATCTTGTTCATGCGGTCATACTCTCCCAAATCTTACAAAGCTTGAGATTAGTCTTGAACCAGAGCCTCTCATTTTTGGCATCTTCAAGGGCTATGAGTGTAGTCTGATCGAACTGCTGCAGGAGTTCAAAATTTTAGCTTGTTGGCCCCGAAACAGAACTCATAATGTTGTTAACACTCTTCTCACTGTAGTTCCATCTCACTGTCGATTTATGTATGTCAGCATTTCCTGATAGGCATCCATCATCTCTTTATATTTTCCTAAACAGTGGTACAACTTAATAGTTTCTTTCAGAGCCTTAAATCCTCATTCATCTTTATTAGATTCCATTCTCACGACTTCAGCACCAGGTATATTCAAATCAAATGATCTGATTACAATCATGTTGGGTAGGGCAACAAAATTACGCTTCAGGAATAGGAATCTTGTGTTCTATGTATTCACATACAATGTCGATGTTGTACTTTAGTTGTGCAGATATTGGTACCACTAGAGCTCCATCTTTCTTAACTCTATCTTTCTTAGCACAATCCCTGCATTTAGCAAATTTTGCCATCATAGGATCCTGACCATCACAAAGTAGAACCTTGTCAACAATCCCAAAGTCAATTGCTTCTTTGGCCCACATGATTTTTTGCTCATGCATTGCCTTTGCAATTATCTCTCGAGGTTGTCCAGTGTGCCTAGAAAAAGGCTTTACAGTATGATCTTTGTCCTAAACAGCTTCCTGAGCTTTAATGGCAACATCAACTTCTTGCAATTGTCCACTTGCAAACCCACGTGGTTCTTCAACCATAACTATGGAATTAGGAAACATATAACATCATCCCTTCTTTCCTACAGCAGCCAGTAAGCAAGCATGGCCAATTGCCTGTCCCATGATCACTATTCAAATCTCATTGAAGACACTATTCATTATATCATGTAAATAGAAAAACCTTCGCTTTCAAAGGCAACCTTCTGGCCATTCTCTCATGATGATGTTCTAGTCGAGTTGATGTACAGATAAAATTGGATGATATGGATCCCTATTTTGCAAATAAAGCATCTGCGCTATTACGAGTTCTGTGTAAGTCAAACCAACGGATAATCAATGCACATGATGAATTGGTTAAAAAAAATTGAAGCCATGTCTGGGAGCGGCCTTCTGGATACCACGCATGGGAAATATATAGGATTAGTTTCAATATAACGGTCGATCATCTTCCGCTATGTCTCCTTGTCACATTCGTTCTTGTCAATTTTGTTCTTGCCGAGCAAGTGGAGCAGCGTAGCCCTCTTATCCGAACGGCTTTGCTTTAGGGCTTCTTTGGGACTGGAGCCGGAGGCTTTCACCCTTTGATGATATCTCTTTTGTGAATAAATTTTTCCTTTTTCCATTTGATTTTAATATTGCAAATAATCCCCTTTCTTGATTCACTTGTGCATGAAAAGTTTAAACCTTTTCCTCCACTTTACCCATGATATATTTAATCTCTTTTCTCTCTTTGATTATTTCACATCCCATGAAATATTCACACTTGTATTTCATTTTTCTCCTTATTTGAATTAAACTCTGCAAATGTTTTCTTACCTCTGTTTCACCTGAGCATGAAATGCACATTCACCTAGCATTATTACAGCTTCCTCATTTTTACACTTGATTTTTACCCATTTAATATTTTCCTTTATTTAACATTCTCCCCCACATTAAATATTAAAATTCACACTCTAATATTGAATCAATATTTCTATTTCGTAGCCTCTATCTCCCAGCAATGCAAATATTTGGTTTAATCTAGCACTCTGGACTATTTTCTTTGACTTGATTTTTGTTGCGGATGATAGCAGCATCATAGTAGATTTTGGGCCTCTTCGTGGACAGTGTTAGTATTCTTCTGGAGGATGGCAGAAGGATTTAAAATTTGTGAAGGCTTCCCAGCAAATATTTAATCCGCAACATTAAAATAATATTAAATGTTACCAACTCAGATTTCTTGGTCCAATGGCAGGACTTTTGGCCTTTCATCTTTTTAATTTTTGTTGAAGTCTCATGAGCAGTTGATCAAGTTGATCATCGATGCAGGATAATACTCAAAATATAAAGGCATTTCACTTAATACTTTGGGCCTTTATAATGTGGGAAATAAATTAATATTTCCTCTCCTTTAGATGTTTTCTCTGAAGCATTTCCTTCCAAGGTTAATATTTCTTGAAGGGAAGACAAGTAGCTTTTAACAACCTTAGGATCATGCATCATAAGTGCCTTCAGTGCCATAGGTAAATCAAAATCAATGCATGTGGATGGAGAGATGTGATAGAGCTTAAATACCCTAGTGTCTGCCACTGTCCTAACATAGCTATTGATCATCATGATGGATCTAGAACTGTGTTTTGCTGCACAATATGAGCTTCTTGATTAGATATGAGTACCTAGGCTGTTGCACCACCACACACCCTTGCCTAGATCAAACCCATAAAAAGAAATTTATCATCTTCATGCTTGCTCAGAGGTCAATGTTATTGGTACAATACTGCTATCTAAGGAGAGAGTTTAGGGTTGTAGATCTAGAATTGTAATTGCCAGTCATATCAAGGGTAGTCAGTAGATCATTCTACTAGATGTAAAAGACCTGAAACCTTGAGACAGGTTTTGTAACTATATTCTTTGGTGCTGCAGCTAATTTTTTACATTATGGGAGCCTAAAATTTTGCAAAAAATGACAAGAAATTTAAGGTGCCAACAGATCGGATTTGTCCTCAAAATGTTTGTGCAATCTGTTGTCGTCAAAATCAGCTGCGCTCATTTTGTAGGACGACCCCTACGAAACCTGTTTGTTTTGTAGCCTACACTCTAAGTTCGCAAATCGAGACAAGATTTTCTTGGCCTCGTGCGAAGTTGTATGACATCCTAAACTAGTTTACAACATTCCCTCAAATCGATTCATCAATGTTTTGCCCAAATCGATTAGGTTGTAAATTGACCAAAATATCAATTTTGGTCATTTTTAGGGTGTTAGTAAAATTTTGAGTCTTCATATGTAAAGTCGGCCAAATTCGCCGCTAATACATGTCTTTTTGTCTACTTATGCAATGTCGGTAAAAATTACCAACTTTGCATATCTTTTTTTTGTTTGTCTGTGTAATGTTGGAAATTTTTGCCGCTTTTGCATAGTTTTTTCCTTCCCACATGCCCGAGCGGCAAAAATTGCCGCCATTACATGTTCTCGTTAAAAGGTTAAATTGCATGCGCAAGATCGATGATTTTTGCCGCTTTTTTCATTTTTGTGAAACACGTGTCGGAGCGCCCGAAATCACCACTTGAGCAAGATCAACTTCAAGTGGCATTAATGGCCACATGTGCTAAACATTAAAGACTTGTTTTTAAGTTTCTTATTTGTGTTATTTACTTGTCTTTTGTTGTTTCTATTTTCTTAAGTCTTCCAATTGATTAGTAAATCCTTCCTCAAGCTGCTTGATCACGCCAACATTAGATTCAAACAAATTTTGAATCGCCGCCATCAAGCTTAGGGTTTCGAACTAGACGGGTAAGTCGTTTAACTATTTTCGACTTCTAGGGTTTTGTTTATTGATCAGTTTCTGTATTGTTTTGAATTCATCGTTTGTTTTTAAGCTGTTTGTAATATGTTATGTTTCAGATTGGTCTTGTGTGTTGAACCCTCGTTCTTCCATACGTTTGTGTCCTAGATTGTTCCTAGCGAGTCAAACCAGCGAAAACTACCGACCATTGTTCATGCCCTAGTTTTCAATTTGATGTGTGTCGTCGGTGGTTTGACCGAACAAGGCTTTACCCTTCAAAAAACATGTTGAAAACCAATTTTTACAAAAACATTGTAATGACGACTATATTAGCCGCTCTCACATCTTCCTGTTGTGAATAAGTCAAAAGCATTGTCGGCAAAAATTGCCGCCTGAACATCAAACCTACAATTTCCTATCAAATGCAGTGTCGGCATTTTTTTCCGCTCCAACATCTAACTCAGATTTCTTGGAACATGCGATAGCGGTGAATTTTTCCACCGATGCAAGTACACAATATCCCTCATATGCAAGGGCGGCAAAATTTGCCGCCCATGCAAACATTCTCTCAAATTTTCCCAACTCTGGAATATTTTCAATTTTTCCCGAGCCCGCTTTCTTCTGATTTTTGGCCTGCTCGCACTATAGCCCTTTCAAGCGCATCTCCATAGTCGTGATCATCGACATGCAATTTTCCCAAATTCCCAGTTTTTCCCGTAATTGCATGATCATGACTTTTTGTTGCAGTTTCTTCTGTGAACTGCCAAGGTCATCACGTCATCTAAAGGTGCTCATTTTCCAAATGACTGACCTATCACCGAAGAAGGCGATAAAGATGGTGAAAGATACAATCGTCGAAACTCACGTTGTTTCAAACAATACACTTGGACCAGACATTGTACCATAATTCCCTGAAGAAGAATGATGGTGGCAGCTGATATTCTTCTTCGTGCCTTAGTTTATTTTTATTTTCATATATGCCATTTGTATTTTGTTTTGGACATATTCACATGTATTTTTCCAAAATGTAATTACATGTGAGAAAAAGGAAGTCCCAAGTCAAATAGGACTCTTTTGTTGAATAAGTTAAAGTAGTTATAGGTTTCCTAAATTTTCTCAAGGCCTCTCCATATAAATAAAGAGGGCCTCTATTGTAATAGGTATCTTTTAGTTATTGAAGCGAAACTCTACCAAATTGAAGAGCATTTTGAGACTTTCAGTTCAAATTGTAAATCAAATTTTATCAAGTGAATAAGAAAGCAAGTGATCGTTCAAACTTTGTGTTGAAATAACTTGTGTTGTATTGGAAATTGTTCTTATGTCCTTTTCCTAATACGATCTTATCTGTTTGATCAAATAGTAGTGTGAGTGAGAATAATCTGGGAGATGTTCTAAAGTTGATTGTGCAAACTTTGTGCTACAACAATTATCTTTAGTTTGTGATTTAGTGTTGTAAAGTAAAAGATATTGGAAAGGCTTTGAACTACTATTATCTTTTGTGATCATATATTTTGTTGTAGTTTTCGGTGAAGACTTTGAGATGCACCTCATTCTACTTGGTTTTAAGTTCTAAATCAGCAAAGAAGCAACGATAGACTTTGTGCTCTCGTGGGTTTCTTGGTTATTCAGTTTGTATCAAGAAAGTGCTCTTCTATTTTATAAACATCATTTTTGAAAAAAGAGAAATGGATGATATGGTCTCACACCTGAATTAGTATTTAGTTTAAAGTATTTTGTGATAAGTGATAGGGAACCTCCCCTTGATGAGAGGAGAGATTTATCTCATTACACTATAGTCGATATAACCATTTTGCCTTCAGTTAGTTGAAGACAAAATATTCACCCAACAGTTTTTGGCGACTCTGCGGGGGATCGGACGCGCAACCAAGAGCCTCTCGCCTTTGGTTGAAGCATACGAGCCTCATCTTTGTGTAATATATTTTTGTTGTATCTGCTCTTTTGTTTGTTGGCTATCCCAGGTCCATGGGGAAATGCCTTTGGGCCATTGAAATTGACTCAACCTCTACATGAACTACCTCGGGGTTCACGTAAGAACTTTCCCAAGTTCTACAGGGATGGTAAAACACATCCGAATGAGCACATTGCAGCTTTCTACATTGCATGCGGTGTTCTTGAAGTTGAATATGAAGATGTTTCTGTGAGACTGTTTGTGGAAACATTCCAAGCTGTTGCAGCTGATTGGTTCTTTCACCTTGCATCTGGAACTATCACAGGATGGAATACACTTCGGACCCAGTTTGAAGCCAGATTCAAGCCAGTAGAAGATGCTTATGCATTGTTGGCCCAACTTACTCAAATGAAAAAGGAATCTCATGAGCCAATGCATGAGTTCGTAGCAAAGTTTAATAAGCTAAAGAACAAGATCCCAACTATTGCTCAACCCACAGCTGAGAACCTAAAATGCTTCTTCATCAATTCACAGTTGCCGGAAGTAAGTTTTCTTTTACAAAGAGCAGCACCAGTTGATCTTGCAATTGCTCAAAGTTTGGCAGTTGAAGTGGAGGATGATTTGATCTTAGCGGGAAAGTTGAAGGATCCTATTGGTTCTAGTGGGCAGCCCCCTTTGGCTTTATCTTCTACAAACACTATGGATCCTACAGTGCAAAAGTTGGCTGATGAGCTGTTAGCTTTGAAAAAATAGATGTCACAGAGTTTGTCCATTCCCCTCTACAAGGACATACCAAGGGGAACTTCTCTAAATGCTTCGAGTTACCAAGGCAATGTTTCAAGGGATCAAAATCAAAATAGGTTTCCTCCACAACGAGGAATACTTGCTTTAGAAGTACCACCTGTGAATGCAGCAATCTTCTATTATGAATCAGAGCAAAACAATCTTCTTCAATCAGAATATGATCAAGGAGAAGATGTTGCTAATCTTTTCACGGAAGGTGAAGAGCAGTTAGCTGGTGACTCTACCACCGGGTTCCTGAACTTGAAATATGAGATGGGACAAGAAGTTACTTTTGGTGAATCTTATGATATTCTCACATGGTCACAAAATACATCAAATCATAAAGATGTGGTTGGTGACAAACAAGTAAGTTCACCAGATATTCTCACTTCATCCTATGTTCCTAAGACCAATACCCCCAATGTAAAACCTCAAGATGAGAGTTTTTCATCTTCTGTAGCAAGTCCATATCAACTTGTTGATATCATAGATCATGTTGAGGAGACACATATTCAAATGCTTGAGGCAAGAATACATATTAAGGGTATTATGCAGGAGGTTCATCCTGAAAGGAAGTCCCAAGTCAAATAGGACTCTTTTGTTGAATAAGTCAAAGTAGTTGTAAATTTCCTATTTTTTCTCCAGGCTCCTCCCTATAAATAAAAAGGGCCTCTATTGTAATAGATATCTTTAATCTTATGCAACAAAGTGCTACCCAAATTGAGACTCAACTTTGAGACTTTGTTTTCAAATTGTATGATCAATTCCAATCAATAAAGAAGGCGAGTTTTGATATCAAACTTTGTGTTGAATCGAATTTGTATGAGTGAGGATGTACATATGGCATTTTTGTTGATTTCTCTTGTTGGTTGATTGGATAAAGTGGTGCTTGGTTATTATGATTGGAGAACATTCAAGATAAGTTATATAAACTTTGTGTTATATTATTTCCTTGAACCTATGTGTGTTGAAAGTGTTTCTTGGTGAAAGATTATAAAGACTTTGAGCTTGTAGTTGTTCACTTTGTATATGAATCGTGTTGAGAACTTGTAGACTTTATGCTATGATTTTTCAGTGACATTCACATGGATCAGTGGTATTATTAGTTGACAGACTTTGTACTCCAACTGGTGATACGGTTACTCTTAAAATCTTTCTGGGAAAAATTTGAAGACTTTGTACTTGAGATTATTCACTTGGTTCGTGAATCTTTTTGTGAAGTGAGTTGAAAGACTTTGTGCTTCAACTTACAAGAATATTGGTAATTACTGTTTTGGTTAATATTAGAATTGTAGAAGCATTATTGAATATTACCATGAAACATTGTAAACATCTTTTCTAAAAGAAGAGAAAAGGATGAATGTAACACACCCCTGAATTAGTATTTAGTTTAAAGTATTTTGTGATAAGTGATAGGGAACCTCCCCTTGATGAGAGGAGAGATTTACCTCATTACACTCTGGTCGATATAACCATTTTGCATTCAGTTAGTTGAAGACAAAATATTCACCCAACACAATCCATCTCCCAGATCATCCCATGACGTGATTAAGCCTGCTGCGAGTCCTCAAAACCACTGCAAAGCTTTCCCTTTCAGTGATGCAGCCAAGAGTCTAATTGCTACATTTTCTTGGGTAACATTATGTATTGAACACAGCGTTGCCACATCCTGAATGTGCTTGATAGTTGTGGTGTGGTCCTCTCTAGTGAAGTATGGTAGTCCTTTGAGGGCTGCAGCTGGAATGTCATCATGATGGACCAGTTGTAATGGGTTTCCCCCGTTTAATGCAACAAAAGGATACGGTCTGGCCATTTACTTAGAGTTGCCAGGGTGTTTGATGCCTCCAAAGGCTATTGATACCGAAGAAAACATCCGATCCTTCAATATGTGACCTTTTTCATATGTTGTTCACTAGATCTTAAAATCAGAGATTCGAGTCGCCAAGTATGTTGTTTTACCTTTGAAAGGCTGAAAAACTTGTTGCGTATACTAAACAGCAGAGGGAAAATGTGCTTTTGTCCCACCGGGCATCCCAAAAACTATTATCAATCAGATATGCACCCTATGCTAAGCTTACAGAGGACTTAGCTATCTGTTGACACATGGAAACACTCTCAGGTTGTGGGTGACCTATAGAGAGAATGAATCTCCAGAGTGAGTTGGTTCTCCTTATGATTTTTCTAAACTATTGACTTGTCTAAGAAAAGGGAAGAGGAATAGATGAAATGAAATTCTATTTTTATCTAAAGATGATCTTAAAATCTAATTATTTACCCACAAACAACTCTCAAGCCTATAACCTTCTCAGTTTCACCTAAGTCCAACAATCTAAAAGTACTTCGTATGAAGGTTTAACTTAAACACAACACACAACCTAGATTAGATGGGCAATAGCTACACAGATTTCAATACATCGAGACCTAATCAGAGGATTAGACATCATTATCACAGTGAAAACATCAAATCAAAGTTTTAAAGCAAGCAACAAATGTGAAACAGGAATGCTTTGCTTTATTGAAATGAAAGGGGTACATCTAACTCTGAAAAATATGAGCCAAAATCAGTTTACAAACTCTCTACCTGTACTCAAGAGAGAAGAAACAAGGATATCAACTGACTGAGAAAAAACTAAGTTTTTCTCCTATAAATGCCCTACCCAAAGATCTCTCCAAAAAGCTCCTAAAAATAGATAAAAGAATCCATTTTCGTGCTCCACAAAAAAGCCAAAAATAAAGCTTTCAAATCACCTCCAATCTACACATGAAAGCTGCCAAAATCTTCCTCGAGGTAGACCCCACCAAAAACAACTTTCTCTACCCATAAAAACTCGGTTTTTGTCCTCATCTGCCTCAAAATAAAGCAAATCAAGGAAGAAATATTTGATTTGTTTTATTATCTTTAACTGCATAAAATAGTTTTGGTTTTAAAGCAATTTATAAATTATTGCTTTAAAACAAACTTTACAATGCTTGCAGTTTTAATCTATACCCCTATTCGATTTGATTTTTTACAAAAATAAAATGGATTATAACTTTGCCAAGTATTTGCAATACATATCAGTTGATTTTTCTTATAAAAATCATAAAAACATCAAGGGTATTACAAAATGGGGTTTTTGCAAAAAATAATATGAAAGGCCTGCCCTATATTTGTTCCTATAAAATCCCTAAGGCTCTATGAGGTTTCAAAAGGCTTTTAAGGCATGCCTTTCCATGAAGTTGTTTTGATCTGCAAAAAGAATATCTAAAGGCATATAGAGTTTTATCTCCAAAAGGAAATGATTGAGCTCTGAAGGTAAAAGGTGTTCAAAAGCCTTTAAGGCTTTAAGCCTAGGCTCAAACATCATCACTCAATACCCTCGTGGGTATTAGTGAGGACCTCGAAATATAAAACAATGTGAACAAAATACACTTACATCTTTTAGGGCATTGAGAAACCCTAACAACAAAACTTCTTTTGCCCTAGCTTTTCGCATCATTCACACTTGCATTTTTTATGGAAAAAAGGGCTCCATGCATACTGCCACCAAGACTGAGGGTTCGAGCTATTGGAGATCCTTCGAAAGATTTTATACAGAGGATAAAAGGTAAACAACCTCCGTGCCACAGATTAAACCATCTTTTACTTACCACAAGTTTCCTTGGGCCTTCAGTTGCGGCCAAAATTTATGATATATTTGTGTTTTGATTTTTTTACTGTCGCTTCATTCCTATGATCTGGAGCTGCCACGACATGACTGGTTCAAAAACTTGTAGCCTCCGAGTATCTACGGTAAGTTTATCTTTCAAACTCTGTGTGAAAATCTTATCTTTTGATATCTGCATAACATGGGCTGAAAATAAATACATCTCTCCTCTCTATCTGTGATTTTGATCAAAACCCCAAGTCATTTGTCTAGTTTTCTAAATGTTCAAACCCTAGGGCTTGAACTCTAATTCACTTCTCCTGTATCTGCGCTTTGCTCCTTTTGAAACTCAGGCAAAACAAACTGTCGTTCTCTAGAATATAGACTAGGTTTGACCTCCATTTGTTTGTAGCAGTCAATAATATCAAATTGTTCTTAAGAAGCCGTGGTAGTATACTGTATATGTTCATCCTTTTTTGAATGATTTCTTTATAAAAACATAGTTCCATTTTATGAGCTCGAAACTCTGTTTGGGACCCCAATGTGGGTTCGATGTTGTGATACAAGTCCATACTTTGGCTGCCTGCCACAGTCATACACTTAAGAATTTTCTATTCCTAAGCATTTTGTGTAAATTCAAAGTCTTCCTCTTGTTCTGTAAATGTGATTTACAAAAGACATGACTTCATCTGGGTTCAAAGACCTGATATTTCCTTCTGTAAATATCTCTTTACCTAATATGGCACTACATAGGGTCATGGCCTGAAAACTTATGATATCAATTGTTCCTTGCACTATGTGACGTGGACTTTTTTCGAGTCATTCCTTCTGATCTGGATTGTAGATCTGTATACTATAGCTCTTCTTTGATATGTATCTTTTGCATATTTGATATGTGGCTTCCTGTTCATGACTGCTCTTCAGCTATGATAACTACCTCAAAAAGTTATTTGATGTCTCATGTCATTACATTGTCCTATGAGGAGCATAAAAATATGTGACTACAACCATCCTTCTAGGAATGCTTTTAGAATGAATCATGTCAAATGATGAAGCAGTGATCATGAATGCCAAGTTTTATCTTGCTTCAATGATGATGTTGTCTTATATGCTCTGTTTAGGTATCATACACATTATCCATATGAACATATCTATTCTTGAACTCTTGATATTCCATTCGATGAATGTCGCACCTTTGTTCTACTCTGCATTATGGCAATACGTTGAATATGCAATCCTCATCTACATTTTCATGGAATCAACTTGACTGTCCCTACAACTCCAGTGTAGTGGTTGTTCCATACATCATCATTGATGACCACCATTTCCTTGAAGTGCATTTATTGAACTTTTGATATGCATATACCTGATATGGTCACGTAACCTATAGCATATATACTTTCCATTGATTCAGTCCATTGTTTGTATGCATACACCACATATTGTTTCATACTCCACTATGATATGGCATCTTTTCATTCGTTGTTATATAGTTTTGAAAACCTCCATTGATGAAACATGTAGATCATTTGATCACTAAGATGATCCTGCAGCATGCACTTGGTGTTTCAAATAAAAGCATATACATACCCTATTGAATGATGGCACTTGGCATTGCCTAAACAATTTTGTTGATTGCATTATTCTGTAGCAGCATCATGCAGATTTGCAAGGTGATTACTGTTTCTTCATGATAAAAGTGCCTTGAATATTCTCTACTATAGCAAAGATATACTTTGATGTTCATTACAAGATGATATGAATAAAAACCTGACAAAGCATCTCATTGTGAATGCATTTAAACATTGTTCCTTGAGACCACACTCCTGTAAATGAATATGCAATATTTGTTGTTCCAACTTGTCTCTGCCGCTCCACTTGCAGTGATAATGTCTCTTTTTCTTCATGTAGCTTGGGGCAATATGCATCTGTGTACCTTGCAATTGTATCATTATGGCTACCCATACATTGTATATAATTTGTATCTTTATGGCATGGGTTACTATCAGTTGAACTCACTGTATGTTTATTGCACTTATCTGATACTTGGTTGTCCCATACACGGATCTGCAATATTTATGATGATCAGAGGTAAATATGACCCACTTCATGTCACTCCTAAGACAAGAACAACAAAAACTTTCCTTCAAATGACAAAAAGAAATGGATGAGAGTTAAGATCCATCTGCACACACAATTCACTTGATTATCATGCTTTGATCATTGCATTGGATGTTATTCTTTATGAGTTCAGTTCATCCTGATGGTTTCATTTCATTTCTTGAACTGCAATCATGAGTGTGTTCTGAACTAGAAACCAATGCATCTGATTGCTTTGATATTCCTTGAGTTTAGTTATCCAATTTAGGCAATGTGAATATTGATCTTTCCTTTTCATTCCATCCCTTTTGAGATTAAGGGCAGCATGCTAGGCTCAACCCTTGTGGGAGCCTCATTTTACACCACATGCTGATATGTCTTCAATCAGCTACTTGACTTATCCTATACTTGCACATGAAACAAATAGATTAGATAAAAACAATGAAGTTCAATGGTTGTTTCTCTTTCAGTTCCTCTTGCATGTGAATGATGTTCATTTGATCAGTGAATTATAGGCAATCTGTTATGTCTCTTCTGATAGGACATAGAAATCTCATAACCGGAGCTCTAACAGGACCTTTTCCATTTTTTTGCAGATTCTTATCGAAGATCAGGAGCAGGAATAGGATGGCAACCTTGGAGATTGAAGACTTTAGAAGGCAATGATGGCTATGACTTTCTCTCCCCTATCTTTAGATGCATAGCATTTTTCCTATATTTGCATTTTTTCAGCTATTCCCACGGCTTGTGTGGGACATTTGATCTATCATTATTTCTTTCAATGCAATGTTTATCCTTTTATGTATCTCATTTGTAAACGAATAATCATTGTAGTGAATGAAATACTTATCTCTCCTGTGAATGTTCTATAATGCAATGAATGATCTAAAAAATCTTTTCTTTCTTTGAACAACTGAACTGCAATATCACTAAAACACAATCAACTATGCAAATAACTTATAACAGAAGAATGTTAACCTTCACTCTAAAAATGAATTTGTTGCACCAGCTCTACCAGTTTGAGCTGTAAGTGAAAAATGGTAACAATGACAACAATTGAAAAAGAGAATATGCAAAGCAAAATATCAATTACAAAGACGAAAAGACACTCTGATCGAATTTTGTTCGATGCAACATGGATACTAGGGGAAAAGACCCAATACCTGAGATAGTTCCAATCGCTGAGATAGTATTTGTGCATTTAAGGCCCAATATTTTTAAAAGTTTAGCACTAGTAGTTGTGACTTTAAGGTTGCTAGTGTTGACTATAAGTACTAATAATTGAATGAAATGTGCCCTTTAGATCTAAAAAGCAACCAATCATGTGATGCCACATCAGTGCACCAACAAAACATGACTTAGTGCACACCTATTGGTCCACCCTTTTTTGGGGGGGAACTATTTGACATATCAACAAAAAGCATGTTGATGTGGCATCATATTTGATTATGTGGCCCTGAAACCTTAGTTATAAGCAAGGGCCTTGCCAAGTAAGCTACTGTAAAATTTTTGGAGTGATTCAAAATTGCCACGTATGATTTTGAGAGGCGTGAAGTTAGGGTGCTCAACTACTGGGTCCTCTCCCCTAATCTTTGATCATGTAATGACATGTGACTATTTGCCTTCATAAAAGGAATGTAATTGTTACAAAACAAATGAAGAAATTCAACAACATTTCTTAAAACTTATTGAATAACATCTCACAAAATATATGATACAATAAATATTTGTACAAATCAATATACAAATTTGTAGTCAAAACATGTATAAATTTATTGTTATCTAACTAATTATATATTATTAAAACATTGATTCTTACCTTCCATTTCCTAACCTCCCATGGGTGCAAGTGCAATTTATTAATTATTTTAAAATATAGCCTTTATGTAGGTGGTCTTTTATTCTCCCACTTACGTGATATATTCCCTACACTAAGAAAAAACCGGCCACATAAAGAAAATACGTACCCTCATTTAAAGAATATACCAACCCTCAAAAGTTTTTTAATGTTTTTTCCATTGGCTTGTTCACACTAATGAGTGGCCTTCAATCCGTGTGGGATCAAGTTTTTTTGTACAAATCATCATCATAAAATACAAAATTGAAAGAGCAATTATTACGACGCACCCTAAAAGCCAATTGATGTTAACCCGCACGCATGTTCCAAATTTGTTTGTCTGGTGTTCTACAGCTTAAACACATTATACAGGGCTTTAATTTGATCGCCGTATGACTGTGTTAGCGCTTTTTTGCTGTAAAAGGGGAATATCGCGACGAGAATGTTCCAACTTTGACCGCTGCCACACACTCATACTCCACTTAACCTTGTTACAAATGGTTCCTGGAAATAATTTTTAAAGTATTTTTCGCTGGAAATGTCAAAAGTGTCGAGAAACGTCTTTCGAACTTTGTGATAAAGATGATCTGATTGCCGACTTTTTAGTGGATGAATGTTTGCCGTGCATCACACGCTTTTACGGACGTGATTGTTTTCCCGCTTAACCTGTAAACAAATATATCTCTGCGTCCTTTGAATGACAAGGACATCGATTGAATGACAAGGACATAGATTGTCTGTCCACCTGCAAACCCTTAAACCCTTAAACCGCGAAATTTATACTAGCAATTGCACTGTAGTGTGCAATGGGTACGCCGTGAAAAGTTGAAGTGACCTAAATTTGATGGTTACGCTGAAATGTTTGGAACCATTAAATAATTTGAACATGCCGAAATAAATTGTACTATGATCAGTGGGGACGATGCAAAGTGAACTGCGAGTTTCAATATATTGATAAGGAAGATTTAAAAGCAGTATGTAAGTTTAAGGTAGATTCGAATCAATAAATTAATCAAAAGGTAGATTGTAGTTTGTTATTTTTTATTTTTAAGTAAATTTTGAATTTGAATTGCTAATAACAAGTTTGTGATCTTGTTATATAGTATATTTTGTAATGTAAACTATTTAAGGTATTTTTAAAATAATATTATATTATAAAATTATATATATAGTAAATATTTATTTAGAGTTGAATTGTATTATATATAATATCTAATATAATTATACTTCTTATTGTTTAGTATATTTTATATAATATAAATTATTTAAAATATATTTGTTATTTTATTACATATTATTATCAATATCTTATCATATGTTTTATTTTATTATATATTATATCACTCCCACTATCTCTCTCCCTGTTTTGGTAGATAAACACAAGGAATGGATGTAGTGACACCCATCATTTCTATTATCTTTCGTTATTTCCAATATTATGGACCTAATGTCTATTAGAATAAATCTTATAATATTAATAATTATATATTTTTAGTTCTATAAAATAAATAAATTATTTATAAATTTTCAATTATTAAATCCAAAAAAAAATTTAAATTTTATATTGAGTATATAATATAATTAAATTATATATTATATATTTTAGATAAAATAAATATAATCAAATTATAAATTAATACAAATATTAAATATATAATATATTTAATCTAAATATACAATTTTATTAAATTTTATAATATTGTATTATACTTTACTTATAAATATATAAATATATTTAAAATTTTGAAATCTTATAATATTAATAATTATATATTTTTTTAATTCTATAAAATAAATAAATTATTTATAAATATATAGAATATCATATTTAATTATAAATATAAATTTTATATTTAAAATTATTATATAATAAAATAACAAATATATTTAAATATATTAAATAATTATTAGACTATTTAAAAAAATTAAAAATATTTTCTGCACTATATATCCATTTTACCTTGTTAAAATTAAATACACTGAATTAGTTCCTAAAAAATCATATCGAAGAGCTCAAGTTTGAAATTTAGCAACATTTAGTGAATGCATAATTATGCCGATTGAATTTGCGTTTATTAAATTCGAACTATACATGAATAAGAATAAATAACTTATACAGTGTTGGAAAACATAACAAAAGCGAAAAATATTAAAGCTATTTATGTTCCTGGATACAAACTCGAAAATAGAGAGATTAATGTTTAAATAGCTTTTAAAAATCCTTCGCAAGGTCCAAAATACATTCTTTCTCCATATCGGCAAGATAATTCACTATCGACAACTTCGAAATTTCTTCCGCCGATGGCCCTTGTCACTCCGATGACCTTTTGCATTTTACAAAATGCACATTCTCTCATACAACCACTAATATACAATTGCAGTCGCATATACATTACTTGACTTGCTGTGTTGGTTCTCTCTCCTGGTTCTACCGATCACTCCTTGTATCTAACTCCTTGCATCATTTGAAATGTACATTCAATACATGCATTTGCAACATACAACCCTGACATGTGATTGCAGGATACACACAAATTGATACTCGCATACAATAGTGATATACACATGAAATGTTCGCGGCATACAAATATGAGATATACACAAAATGTACTCAGATATGATTGCGATATACACATACAATGTTCTTTGACATACAATGGCAGTATACACAAACTGTCTTTGACATACAAATGCAGTATACTCATAAAATGCATGTTCTGGACAATGAAAGCATGGACACGGCACTGCTCAAATAAATCCTCCGCTAAATTGCAGTTTACTGTTTCAAATTTAAATACATTTTCTGCACAGTATCAGAAACCGGTGAAGGTAAAACGCGCCGGTGAAAAAAAAATTCTGTGTCTATCGCCATTTTTTCCTGGTCGGTCACTTCTTTCATCCTTATTACTCTAGCAATGTTGGGATTAAAAAAGCTCTAAGTATTATTTGCCGTGTGAAGTTGAACAATGTCAATTTACTACAGATATATTATATTTACTACTGATTTTTCTACAATTTACAGTTCTATTGTATTTAATTATGTATATTTACTACTGATCTCTCTACATTTTACACTTTGAGTTTAAATGTATCTGTTGTCACTTTACAGATGTATTTATTGGTCATTTATATTTTGCTAACTGATTTATATTTTGTTGTGGATCTTTGTATTGGTGGATTTAAGTGTCTAAAACCTATTTACCTCCATCTAAATATATAATTGGAAAACTTGTCATCTACAGATATTGGGGTTATATTAGATACTAGATGTTATATTTAAAATAAATAATAATTAAATTATAGATAAATATTTAATGTAAAATATTATATTAAAAATATATTAAATAAATTACGATTACAACATGGTGTTGATTAGAATTACAAAAATATCATACAAAAATTACAATTACAACATCGTGTTGATTATTCTTGTTGGAAATAAATTTAAAAAAATATCGTACATAACATGTAGGCCATGGACCAATGGGGCAAGAAGAAATACATGAAGATGTGAACTATACATTAAACATAATCTAGTAAACTTTGGTGACCTTCACAATCTTAGTTGATGTTATTTTGGCTAGACCCACACATGGGACTAAGAGATTAGTGCTCAATGACATACATGAAATACCTATATGCTTTATATAAACAACATTTTCATTTGAATACGTGTAGAAAATTACGATATTGCATTGGAACAAACCAAAACTCTTTTCTAATAAATTTTGTATATTGAATTAATATATAATCAAATAACTAATATCTTTAAATATTTAATATTTAATAAAAATATACATTTTATTATGTTATATCATTTTAAAATTATAATATATAAAGGATTGAATCGTTATTATTACTTATTTAGCTTAATTAGGGTCCTAAATATTTGTGTATATAATTTAGTTCTTTTCAAAGTAAACAAGTAGTACATTTTTGTATCCAATTAATTGTTTAATCTAATCCAAAGGGTTAAGTCCATGTCTTATAATTAAATTTTTAAATATTTATGATAAAAATTAGTTTTTTTAATTATAGAATTATGTATAATTGTGAAATGTGAATATTAGATTCAATATTACTTTTTTTTTATATAATATATTATTAAATTATTTTAATTACACAAACACAAAGAGAGGAAAAGACTGAGGAACATTAAAATAATATTGATAATAATTTCACTATACTATAACTTTGTTGCTATGTGAATTTGTTTTTCAATTTAAAATTGTATTTTATAATTTAAAATTTTATTAGACCAAATAATATGACTTAATATTTTTTTTTATAGATAATTGCTACCAATGATGCTCATTCTTTAGAATATGACTTAATATATATGAAAATATAATATTATTTTATAAGAAAATATAATTTTAAAACTAATTTTTTATAGAATAATATTTATTTATTTTATTTATATTATATTTATATTTGTATATTATATAGAATAATATATATAATTAAAATATAAATTTACAATTAAATAAAGAATATATAATATATTTAATATAAATAGACCATTGTATAATAAAATATTATATTAGAATATATTTAATAATTTAATTATATTAAATATAGTATATAATAATAGATTTAATTATATTTCATTGACAATATATTTTAATTAAAAACGTTCGTTTTCAGGCAAACAAAACCTTTACCAATGCGTGAACCGAAAAAGATAAAATGGAATTTAAAACGTTCTTTCCAGTCAAACTTCAATCTTGATCATAACCTTTGTCAGAAACATGCAAGCATTTTAATATGCAAAGAATTTTCTATGTTTAACTTTTCTTTGACCTCCGGTCTTTGTAACTTTCGGATTGTATATTGCAAACATACAAACACTTAAACATACAAAGAACTTTTCACTATTTAATTTCTTTTTGTATCCTCTCTTTGTATATCCTGAACTTTGCATCTTTCTTTTCTCATCGGCGTAACTTACATCGTCAGGGCTCTCTAAATAACTCATTCCGATCACTTATCTCTGCCCGATATACTTTCTATCGGTGAAGCTCACTTCGTCGGGTGCATCTAAACTTTTCATTCCGATAGCTTATCTCTGCCTGGTGACTCAAATTTTTATCGGTGAGAGCACATTTCGAACCCACATATGTAGTATGTAGTATTGGTGATTGTATGTAGTATTTTAGTTTTCCTGTGTTTAACGAAATTGTAGGAAACAGATTTTAGTTTCTGTGCTAGGAAAACAAAGAGCTAACTATTTAAAATAAACTTGTTACTTTTTTTAAAAAAATATTTAAAAAATACGATTTAATATAACAATGTAATTTGCTAACTATTTAAAATAAACTTGTTACTATTTTTAAAAAATATAAAAAAATTCAATTTAATATAACAATGTAATACACTGTTATCATTTTTAAAGCTAATTTATAATCAAAATATATAATTTAATCTAAAAACCTACACGATAATTACATTTCTTAATGACTTAAAACTAATAGCAGTGTATTTAAATATTTAGGTTATAAGTTTTTGGCGATGTATAGCAGATTTTTATATTAATTTTGGGTGAAAAATTGAAAATACAATTATGACAAGAAGAGCAACATTCCATAAATACATAATAAATCTCCATATATATGTCAAAAGAAGAAGATTTCTTTTAAGAGAACCAAACAAAGTTTGAATTATCTAGTGAGTGAGTGCACTGAGTGTTTTGTTTGACAAAAACCTACTTTCCTTATTTGCTCCAATTAGTTGCACAAGCTTCTTTGGCAAAGAGCAAGTTTAAATTATCTTGTTATTAAGAGGTTGTGTCTAGTCTATAAAGATTAGGGTTTTCTTTTTCATAGTCACAGTTGTAAATTTTTAGTAGTTATAGTTACTAATAAAAAATCAAAAAGGTCCTAAAAGGAGGTATATTGACATAGCCTCCAAGTTTTGTTTTTCTGTTTTTACCTTTGCTCCATTACTATTTTTAGACCAAAGTGATAACCCATGGTACATGATTGCCCAAATTTAATTAAGGAGATGATCACATGTATATGTGCACATGTATTGGTTCCTTATTAAATTGAATTGGTGTTGGTCTATTCCATTTGATTATTGTTTGTGAGTGCAGTGTTTTTATCATAAATAATCCCAGCCAGCCCAAATAGTGGGTGAAAAATTGAAAATACAACTATGACAACTTTTGTTTTCATTTCTCTATCCACAGTCAAATTGATTAAAACTTGGGGACATATATTTTTAAATTCTTAATATATTTTGGTTTTCTTCTTCCCACAACTCCCATAATTATTCTTAACTAAGTTTCAATATTTTTTATTTATGTTGTTTACTATGTGTTCATTTTGAATTTTAATATATTATTTAATCAATAATAATGAAATTGTATATCATTGTTTTTTTTTCCATTTATTTTGAGTTTATTTTGATTGGCTTATTTTTTTGTATAATGGTTAATAAACAAATGGATATGTTTTTATATAAAAATTGACAAATTATTATTAATTTATTAACATTATTTTATCTACACACATCTTGATTATAAAAGTTTATAACTTGCATAAATCATAACTAATTAATCCTAAATATATATTATTTCTCGAACATAAAATATATAGAATATTAATTATAAAATAAAAGTAAATATATTATATATTTAGAAATTGCAAATATATATTTATTATAATAAATATATTAATATTAAATATAGTAATTGTGTATTAACTATAAAATAAATATATATTAAAATTAGACATTGTATATTATATAATAGTTTAGTTTTATTTATATATGTTAAATACAAATAAACCTATAATTGACAAAATAGAAGAGCACCATTCCATAAATACATAATAAATCTCCATATATATGTCAAAAGAAAAAGTAGTGGCCATTTAATAACAAGATATTGCTAGTTGATTTTGAATTTGAATTGGTTTGATCTGTTCCATTTGATTATCGTATGTGAGTGTAGTGTTTGTCTCATAAATAATCCCAGCCAGCCCTAATAGTGTGTCAAAATAAAGTGTAGTGTGTTTCTGTGTTTGATATCAATGTTGAGTAAATTAATACATATCAATATAACATTTTTTACATACAGAGACAATAAATTGAATGCACTGGTATTTTAAGAAATATGTTCAATTTTGGAGACACAAATCCATTTCCGTTTGCTGCAATCAACAAGAAAATCATCAAGAAAATTTAACAAAACCACAAGATTTCTATACAATATTATTTTTTTCTACACAGAGACATTAAATTGAATGCACTGACTTTTTAAAAAATATATACAACTTTGTACACACAAATGTGAATAACCTCTAATATCGGTTTCTACAAAAAAAGTATCAAGAAAATTTAACAAAACCGTAAGAATTTATGTACAACACTATTTTAAATTCATCTAAAGCATAAATAAACTATGAAATAAGTTCAGAAATTGGTAAAATTTTCTACAAAGGGAGAGCACCTCTTTCTCTATATCTATATCTGTCATTATAAAGCATTCACAATGATATTGGATCATCAGATAAAGATATTGTAGACCAATGGGAAGAAAATCTACCAGCTACCATCCATGGCATGTACATCATACACCTCTAGATCCATCAACTGATATTGATGATGAATCTCCCTGTGATAAAGAGTATGTGATGCAAGAAACTAGTCTTGAAGTCTACCTTTTCAACTAAATGAGCTTCACGTGCTTGGCCAATATGAGTTTGACCATAACCACAATTGGGGTACACCAAAATTCATCCCATTATTGCAAGTGTTGGTAGTTGATTTAATTGACTCTAATTGTCCAACACTCCAGGTCCCACATGTTGGGACTCACCCTACACTAGATAGTTTATCTGTTGAACAATGGAAAGCCTATGATATAATTGTATCACACTCTTCTATCATGGAAATGCAATCACTGCTTAAATGATCGTACAAGGAACTGGAGATACATATATTTATTAGTACAATGTAAGAATTTACTATTTATTAAATCTTTAAACTATAATTACTTATATTTAATCTAAATACTCATAACAATTTAAATATATTATATAACTATATTAAATATTTTAAATAAATAATATATAACTAAAATCTCATATTATATAAAATTAAAATATTAATAATTTGAAAAATATACATAAAAATTTTTATATATAATCTAATTATTTATGTATAAAATTAAAATATGAATGTGTATTTAAAAATTTAGAATCATAAATAATATTTATGAATCAAATATTTTCATACAAGGTACTAATGTTGTCCACATTTGAAGTTTTTAAATTCATAATTTCATGAAATATGGTTGTTATTGGAAAGGAGGAGCTTTAAAATTTTAATATTAAAAAGTAGGATCCTTAAGTATTATTTAAATGTAAAATCTAAGAGAATCCCTAGATACTTCTATTTTGTTTCTAAATTATATTGTTCATTAGAAATAAAAATTTAGGTTTGCTTTTACAAACTGATAATTATGAATATATTAGAAATCATGAGTATTTCAGAAATTTTTTTAAAAAATCAACAACAAGACAATAGGTACATTAAAATAACGTATTAAGTAAAACTCATTTTTTAAGCTCAGAAATATTGATTAAAGAGAATTGTTATATTAAACATTATGCTTATGAAAACTTAAATTTAATAGTCATATAACTATATTTACATATTTTTATTGTAAATTATAATTAATTTTTTTTTAAATATATAAAAAATCAAAATTTCTATAAAACCATTTTGATATATATTTAATTGATATATAATCTTTTTAAATAAAATATATTAATATTTGAAAACAAATTAAAAAACTTAACAAACAAAATCACCATCAAATCAAACCCTAATACTTATATTCTCTCACTAATTTGAATGATACTCCATACATTAGTAGAAAACCATTTCCTAATTATTAATCCATAAAACAGGAATATTAAAAAAAACATTTCATAAAAGTTATTTAACACAAAACATCTAATCTATTTGAAATATAGCAAAACTTATATAATATGTTTATAAATCTTAAATTTTCAACCTAAAAATCATGTACTTTCATAAATACTGCAAACACACGTGATAGTTAGTTAAACAGTATTTGAATTAGGCAAAGATTTATTTTAAAATTACAAGGAAGAAATCTCCAATAAATTAAGAGGACTAAACATTTTGTTAGGTTTAAAAAGTAAATATGGTGGAACTCGATGTTTGGGCTCAACTTCTTTTTCTTATTTGCCAATAATGGAGGGCCATCCGATTTGGAAAACCGACGGGAATGATCAAGGGGAGTACCGGCGGAGTTAGGGTTCGCTGGGGAGATTTTTTTCCCAGTGTGAGAATAACTGACCAGTTTAGAAAATTTCTCGGCAAAAATTTTTTAATAGCGTGAGATTAATTCACACCCACATATATACTAAAGGACAATTCATTAACACTGCTCTAACAAAGAAAACTTTTTAAGAACATTATAAACTTTAAACATTTATTTTTTTATCTAATTGAAAATTTAATTATTGTATTTTATTATTAACTAACCATATAAGAACATACATGTGGATTTAATGTTTGTTGTTGATGCTATCTAATTATCATGTGTAAAATGAACATTCAACTACTACAATTATGGAAGAGTTATAAAAAATTGAATTGAATTTATATGAAATAAAGTTTATTTTATATTAATTAAATTATTAAAATTATTTTTTATATAAGTGAAAAGAAATTATATTATTAATTTTTTGTATTTAAAAAATATTATTTTCAAATTTCTTAAACTTTTATAAATTTATCAATTTAAATTATTTTTCTACAAATTAATATACTATAATTATTAAATCTTAAACTCTTATTTGGAATCAATATATATTATTAAAATAAAAAATGCAATGTCTTTTTCAAATAAAAAATTATTTTTAAAACTTGTGTGGTTGATAGAAGGAAGGAGAGTGCTTCCTTTTATCATTATATCACACTATTGGTTGTAACTTCAAAGTTATTAATGTTGACTCCATCAAAAAAGCTACAAAGTTATTATGATACCCCATATGGACACACTAAAAAGATATGATTTATGTACAACTATTAAATACTTTTTCTTTATATCTTCTGACATCTCAACAAAAACATATAAATGTGACACTATATATTAAGATATAGCCCTGAAACCTTACATTTGCAATAATAAATTTTACTATTAAATATAAAAATTCTAAAGTTACTCAAAATAACGCCCTGGATACAAAAATTAAAGTACCCAACTATTGAATTATTTCCTCTAATGATACAATAATAATAAGGAAAAAGGTATAAAAATCCTAATTTAACTTTTACTTTTATACTCTCCTCCCAATCAAAATAAGGTTATTGGTACATATGGTACAATAATAATGAGGAAGAAGATATAAAAGTCCTAAGTTGAATTTTATAAGGAAAAAGACCTAAGTTGAATTTCACTTTTATGCTCTTCTCCCAGCGAAAATAAATTATTAGTTAGATCATTTCTACCAATTGCTCTAAAGCTAAATTACAAATGAGAAACTTTTTAAACGTTAAAAACCTTCTATTCTACTCTATCAAAGATTAAATTGTAAAATCATTGTTGTTTCCATTGAACCAAATGAAGTATTGCCACATAATTAGAAATTAGTTTTAAAATATAAATATCTAAGTCATAATAATAAGTATGGCCACTAAATGAAAAGGAGAGAACCCCAATCATTTCCTCAAACAGACAACAGGACAACAGCTGTTGTCCAGTGGAATAATTATCTGCAATAAAATTAAAAGCAAAGCGTGGTTATTATTCAGAGAAGGAATAAAGATAGACAAGAGACACATAATTTTTACTAACAGAGACACACACTTACTTGTGCTCTCCAGCCTGCCAGCTAGACATACTGACGTGTACAATTCACTGCATCACATTTAACAATTAAAACAATATAAATATGGTACTCTAAGTCTGAAAATATAAAATATGCCTTGGGGTACATAGGTATTCAGTTTTTCTAAACAAAGCCGGCGACGGAGAGGAGAAGAATTTGACCAAGAAAAACAAACAAATCCAGCGGGGGACATTTAAACTACATGAGACATCTGCTAACACGGTATTTTTCCCGGCAAGAGAACCACTGACAAGTTTAACAAAAACGGCAAAAGCAACCGGAAACCACAAAAAAATGTCTTGGGCTGCTAAATCTTGATTTTCAATAAAAATTTATACGTGTAACATTGTGGCCCAACTACCTCCCAAATGTTGATCTGCATGGATTCCTATTAGTCACCAATGTTAAAGGATGCCAATGACTAACATCTAACTTAGATCAGAGATCTTAGTGATCATTAAAAAACAAAACAACCTGACTGCTAGCTACCAGAGAGCTTGAGATTCCATAATTCAGATGGGAATAGTCTTAAGCTTGCCTCTGCTAGAACATTACTGACTTAATGTCTTTGTCAAGGAGAATTTGTTAGGATTTAAAAATTTGAATTTAGCCATGAGCTCAAGGATCAAAAACTACCCTACACTTATCAGGATGCTTTGAGTTTAAATTATTTCTGTGGAGATTCTCTTATTTAAGTGGGTATGCACATGTTGCCTAAGCCTAAGACAAACATTGTGAGCTGGGTATTGCAGTTAATTGCAATAGGAATTGTTCAAATATTACCCTTTGAATGAAAGTTTAATATTTCACCTTTACATACCTGGGAAGAGGTTTTGCCCTACCCAATTTAAAATGTTATTCCCTCTGCAATTCCATTGTCTGTCCAATTTTTGTGATTAAATTAGACATTGTTCAGTTTACCCTTTTATTTCAGTCATACACAGACGAAGACTCCTTGCTTTGCCCTTTCTTGATTAATTTGAGAAAATAGTCTCTCATTATTCTTGCCATTGTGTATGGGTTGTCAATTGAGTTTGTATGCATCTGAAATTAGAGGGAGAGTATACCTCTTTTGTTTTCCATGACTTACATCTATTTTTCGGGCCTATGTGTTGGGTGGAACATATGTCATTGGACAATGAAATAGGACTGGATCCTACTAGAATTAGGGTGAGGGCTGTCTCAGGGCTTGTAGCAGCAGATTATTTTGCACCAGGGTATTTTGTATGGGCAGTGTTGATTGTTAACTTGGCCCAAATTGAGTATGAGGAGAAAACTATGCACATGGCTGCATATGATTGGAGGCTTTCTTTCCAAAATATTGAGGTATACTCATAATGAATAGTCTCTGTACTTTATTAGGTAGGCAGTTTATTCTACTTATGTTTTGTCGGTAAAGGAAATGATACTCAAAACATGTATTTGTTTTTGAGTAACATCTTTTAGAGATTTATCTATCCTTTGTAATACTATAAGAAATTTCATTAAACAGGTGCGTGACCAAACATTGAGTAGGATGAAAAGTAACATAGAGCTTATGGTCAAAACAAATAATGGCAGAAAGGTGGTTATCATACCACATTCAATGGGTGTCCTATACTTTTTACACTTTATGAAGTCTGCAGCTGGACTGATGAAATACTGGCTTCTAGTCTCAGGAATGCCCCAAAATGGTGAAGACTAGCCCACTGTAAATGACATGGTTGTCAAAAACCTGCGCCTGATTGTGTTCACCTCTCAATCATCTAAAGAGGCCTCTGAAGGAATTGCTTACCAATGGAAATATGTAGTTGTGAATCAATGTAAGCTAAGTCATTCTCCAATTCAATCCTCAATTTCCATTCCTTTTCTTTTGTTGTGGATTTATATTTACAAGTAAAATGATCAGAGTCATGTAGGAAAATACCTTCTTTTTGTGTATGAATTTACTTTAATAAGTAAAACTGCAACTTCAGAATTCGACAGCATTTTTCTTGTTTCGGGCTCCGTTTGCCATTTATGCTGGCCACAAGCTTGGGCATATTCAGCAGAAAGAATAGTAATGGGTTCTGGTTCTATATAACTACAGTTTTTAAATGGGAAAAATAAACCGGAGGAACAAAACCAAACCCGATGAAGACCTGAAAAATGAACAAGGGAAATGTTCAATGTATCGGTGTATCGGCCGAGCGAAGTTGTAGTTCGCCGATGAGAAATATCTGGCCGACAAGCATGTTTTGGGAGTAGTATCCGAGTGACCGAAGTGTGTCGAAAGAAGGGAATAATGTGTGGCCAACGGTTTAAGTCACATCGATGGGTTCGAAGGAGTCAACAAAGTGGTGATCGGCAGTGGTGATCGGCGCGAAGGGGAACGAAAAATGGCAAACGACGGCCAGTGTGTTTTCACTTTTTCTGTCAATTTCCCATTTTTTGTTTTTTGTTCAAACTGGGAAATTTTCTAAACCCGTCAGTTGTTCTCACGTAGGGAAAAAAATCATGTCAGAAGCAGTCTCATGACCTGCCTTGGGCAATCCACGGTTGAGGATGGCCTACAGACGAGGCAGACGATTCAAACATTCCTCGCTGTCAAATCCATTTTTCATCTTTCTTTTTCCCCGTCATCGGGAAATGATTTATGGTCGCAGAAATAATTTAAATGTACAATATTAAAAATTAACTGCAAATTGGGGAAAAACTGACAACGAAAAGGCAGACAAGAAAAATTGACGGTAAAACGGAAAACGAACGGTCTGATCTTTTTCAATCGTCTTGGCACTAATGTGGACAATTTTCAACCATAGATTATAAAAGTCAGCCCTCTTGTTCACAAAGGGAACGCCTTCGGTGTAATTATTCTATCCTTAAGGAGGATTTATGTATATTGTAGGCCTCCCGATCCAGCTCGGCTTGCATATGTATTCGTAGTCCAATGTTTTTAATTGACGGCTGCTTAACCTTTAAGTTTATGGTGTTCCCCAGTCCCACCACAAAATACAGCTGATTTTTACAGTTTCGGGTTCCATTAACTTGCATTTCCCGTATTTTGCCGTCGCCTTCATATGCACATATAAACTAGAAATCGCACTTTGGTGTGCAATGGGTACGGCAAAGAGTTGTGCTATGCCTTTAAGTGAATGATGATTGCAGTCCATTAAGACCATGTTTCTTGCAATTGATGTAATTGATGTGTTTATGGTAGGGGAGAGGAACCAGTAGTGGTGCATCTTAACTTCACACCTCTCAAAATCATATGTGGCAATTTCAAATCACTACAAAAAAATTTATAGTAGCTTATTTGGCAACGCCCCTGCGTATAACTAAAGTTTCAGGGCCACATTATCAAATATGATGCCACATCAGCATGCTTTTTGTTGAGGTGTCAAATAGTTCCCCAAAAAAAAGGGTGGACCAATAGGTGTGCATTAAGTCATGTTTTGTTGGTGGGCTGATGTGGCCTCACATGATTGGTTGCTTTTTAAATTTGAAGGGCACATTTCATTCAATTATTAGTACTTATAGTAACACTAACAATCTTAAAGTTACAACTACTGGTACTAAACTTTAAAAATATTGGGCCTTAAATGCACATATACTGGTACTAAACTTAAAAAATATTGGGCCTTAAATGCACATATACTTTCTCAGCCATTGGAACTATCTCATCTATTGGGTCTTTTTCCCTAGTCCAATGTTCATACCAACAAAAAAGTTTTTTTTTAACTTCTGAATATATTTATAAAAAAAGTTTTTTAAGAATCATAAAAAAGCAAAGCAATAAATATTAAGTTGTCTACAACAATATTTTTTAATCAAAGTAGTGAAATAATGTAGAACAATGAATATGAAATGGATTTTTAGGAACATTTGTGAATTCAAAAAAATGTTGGACACATGAAGGAATAAAAAGATAAGATATTCGCTTAAGAAAAAATGTGTTTGGGCTTTCCATAGCTTTTGACATTATGTGTGTGCTATATTATGAATGGTTTTTATTTTTGTGAGCTTGTTAGGTTTTATTTGTATCTTATTGCACTAACTAATATGTTTTTGCATATGGGTGATGTGTGTCTTAATTATTGGTCATTATATGGCATATACATCCATTGATGTTGTTTGTGGTAAGAATTGTTGATATTGATCATGGCTCCCTCAAGTGCTCACAAATTTGTCTTAAAGATGTTCCATGAGGTAGTGAACCTTCCTCTAACAATTATTTTCCTAATGTGTTAGAAATCCCCAAATTTGACAATATATGTGCTTAGTTTGAACAGTATGTACAAGATTATTTGAAAGAAATCACATGAGTGGAAAGGAATAAATCAAAATGTAGTTTCTCCTTTGAGGAAGACAAATCATCAAACAACCACAAAAATGCTCTCTCTCTCTCTCTCTCTCTCTCTCTCTCTCTCTCTCTCTCTCTCTCTCTCTCTCCTCTCTCTCTCTCTCTCTCTCTCTCTCTCTCTCTCTCTCTCTCTCTCTCTCTCTCTCCTCTCTCTCTCTCTCTCTCTCCTCTCTCTCTCTCTCTCTCTCTCTGGCTTTATACGGTAGACCTTGCAGGACACCATTGAGTTGGGATCGGATTGAGGACAGAATCGCCATTGGTCCAGAGCCTAGTTCAAGATATGGAGCAGCAGGGTCACACTGATTAGACAGAGGTTGCAGGAGGCACAAGATAGGCAGAAGAAGTTATGCCGATGCTAAGAGGATTGATCGGAGCTTCTCAGTGGGTGACAGGGTATTCCTTAGAGTACGGCCACACAAGAGTCCAATCCGTTATGGAAAGGGCTCTAAGCTCACACCATGGTTCGTAGGACCCTTTGAGATTTTGGAGCGAATAGGACCAGTTGCCTATCGTCTAGCATTGCCACCTAGCCTATCACATATCCACAATGTCTTTGTTTCTATTTTGAGACATTATATATCTAATGTATCTCACGTACTGGACTGGAGTGCTTTACAGGGTAGAGGCAAATGGGTAGTTGGCATTGGAACCAATTCGCATATTGGCTCGTCGGACGTTGGGCCTTCGAGGGTCGAGAGCTGGACTAGGTTAGGGTCCAGTGGGATCGATATGACGAGGTCATGGCAACTTGGGAGGATGCAGCTAGTTTGAGGGCACTCTATCCTCACCTTTTTTACGGGCTTCCAGGAGGAAGTTCAGTCTTAGGGGGGGAGGATGTGAGGCCGATTATCTTACCATCCCATATTTTGATCATTGTGCTATTCAGTAGATGACACTATCAGACCTTAGTGACTATGTTTCATTATGCAGACTTGATATTTTATCTCACTGATTTGATACATGCGATTTGATTCGGTCATATTGGATGATATATTGTGGTTCGATATATGGGATTTATATTAGATGTTTATTTTGTTATGAGGTTCTAGTTATTTATGTGATATGAACTATTTGAATATGTGATGGAAAATGCAGCTTAATTTGTAGTTATGTATTGATGTTTATTTCAATTGCGTGAAGTTAATTTCAGTTGCTTCGACTATGACTTTTCCTGACAGGACTGACACTTGATCGAGATGTGCAGGTTTTACGTTCCCTAGCCACAGGAAATCAGAGGTTGGGATTCACACCATGTTATTCCCTGTAAAGCCAATCCATTCCCAAGAGGGATAAGGATCATGTTTGTAATTGACTGATGATTTATTGTGGCTTGGTTTTAATTTTAATTATTTTTAGCCTTAGTACCCTTTCTTTTTCTTATTTTGATTAATAATTAAGTGTTGTAAAATTTTATTGGATTTATGCCACTTGTATTTTTATTATTTTTTTGGGCCATTTAAATGTGGATTTTTAACCCTTTTCATGTACCCTAGGGGTCCCAAAAGTTACCCTAGGGTGGTCAACCATGAGTCTAGGGTCAACTTGGACTACCTAACCCTAGTTTTGACTTACCTTAGGTCACCCTAAACCATGGTTGAGTAAAAGTGACGAATTTGGAAAGAGGGAAGAATGGGGGGATGGGCCTTGGCCTTGGGAAGAACCCATCTCCCATCCCTAAGTTTTGGGAAGCATTCCCAAGGAAGACTAGGGAGGTCTCCAAGAGTCCTCCCAAACTCCCAAGTGAGTGGGAAGCACCACTCAAGACCATTGTCTTCTTGAGGTGTGAGTGGGAATCCAACTCACCATTTGTCCCCCTCAAACTTGTGTGGAAGCACAAGTGGATGAGGTGGAGATGGAGGTGGAGAGTGGAGAAGGACATTTGTCATCCTCTTACCTTCTCACTCTTACAAGTGGTTTTGGAGGAGGGAGGAGATGGTGACAAATGTCACCTTCCCATTCCCTCAAGGCCAAGTGGATGGCCTATAATAGCTCCTCTTGTAGAGGAGTGGGGGTTCTTCTTTTCTAGTCTTTTTCCTTGCAATTGGAGACTTCTTGCAAATTTTTTTAATTTTTCCTTTCTAGTTTGGAGGAGTTAGAGAAGGTTGGAGAAATTCTGGAAAGTGGGAAGGCTTGGAGATCTTCACCAACTCTACTTCCATTGTCAAGGCCTTGAAGGTAGGCCTCTTAACTTGCTTCTTTGCTTTGCTTATATGATGTTCCATGTTTGGATTTTGGTTGAAGATTGTTTGCATTGTGATGTTTTTGCATTTGATGTTGGGTTGGGTGTAATGGTGAGAGCACCTCCAATGGAGGTAATGCTCAACTTGTATGGGTTAGGGGAAAGGAACCTCCTTGAGGTCTCTCCCACGGTTTGTGTTTATGCCTTGAGGGCTTATTATGGTTGGAGGAGGAAATATCTGAATGGCAAGAGTGCCATGTAATTTGTTGTGATTCTGGTGGTTTGTGGTGTTTTGGGGATTTTGGCTTGAGGCTATGAGAAGAGTTTGTTTCTTTACTATCATTTGGGGAGCCCTTTGAAGTTGAGGGGTCCATTCCCTACCCTCACCTAACTCATTTTTATGAGTAAAGTTATGTGTTAGACCTATGGGGGTTGTCTGATTTTGTGTTAATGTGAATGATTTTGTTGTGGATTGATACACTTGTGTGAAATCCCCTACCTCCCTAGCTCGGGGGTGACCCACTTGCGGGTCTATGGTAGGGAGGAGAGCTTTTCCTTTCATAGTGGTTGGTTCTTGTGGTTTGCTATTGTGTTCTATTGCAGGTTGAGGGAAAATGAGTGAAGTTGTTAAGGAGCCCTGCTAGTGTGGCCTTTGCAAAATCTTAGAGGCTAATTTAGCCATGGCTTTAGTGGCCTTCTTGTTGGTAATTTCTTGCAATTGTTGTTATGATACTTGCCATGAAGTTGGCTGTGATTGATTTTGTAATGTAAGCATTTTGCTGGTTCAAGAATGTTGTATGAGAAACATGTGTTGATTTGGTTTTATAAATGTTGTTGTTCACAAAAGGTGTATGTGTTTTTGTGAAATGGATGTGAAAATAGAAATAATACGGATTCTTGTTATTATCCTTACAAAAAGTAATGCAATGGAGCTATTCTGTCATGTATTTAAATATTGTTTATCTTCTTAATGTGTGAGTTAATTTGTAAAAAGTATGGAAGTTTTTATTTGTATTTTCTGTTTATTAATCTATCAAAAAAATATGCAAGAGATGTCTTGTTGCTGGTTGGATTTTGTTGTAGATGAAGGGAAGAGAAAATTTGAGCTTTGCTTTCTGTTGGTTTTGAAAAATTTCCATTGCATTAGTTGTGGTTGAGAGAAAATAAAATTGGAATAGAATGTAATTACTACTTAAATGCTGTCAGATTCTTGCTGGATTCCTAGAGTTTAATTTATGCCTTGTTTATTTAATTCTCTAACCAACCTTCTACTCAGTTGCATTCCATCCATCTTTCAACTTAGTTACGTGCCATCTAGCCATCATAATTGACCATATGTCGATTCAAGTTTAATTAGGGTTCGTTGCAGGCAAATCCATCATCGCTAGGAAACTTAGGGTTCAGGTTTATTCAGTCTAACCCTAGAAGCGACACCTTACTTGTCGCATACTCCCTTGTCAGCCTTCACCTTCATTGAATATGTTGTCATGTTTACGTCTCAGGCGTATTTCCATCGAGCATGAAAGCGCATGCGAGGTGGCTCTTAGGATAGTCAGAAAAAATTTTTCGTGGCCCGTTGTCGTGACCACATGGCGAATTGTGGTCGTGACACGGGCATTTGTGTGTCGTGTCTACATGGGAGATGCAGGCATTACACATCCATTGATGTTGTTGTGGTAAGAATTGTTGATATTGATCATGGCTCCCTTAAGTGCTCACAAATTTGTCTTAAAGATGTTCCATGAGGTAGTGAACCTTCTTCTAACAATTATTTTCCTAATGTGTTAGAAATCCCCAAATTTGACAATATATGTGCTTAGTTTGAACAGTATACAAGATTATTTGAAAGAAATCACATGAGTGGAAAGGAATAAATCAAAAATTAGTTCTCCTTTGAGGAAGACAAATCATCAAACAACCACAAAAATGCTCTCTCTCTCTCTCTCTCTCTCTCTCTCCTCTCCTCTCTCTCTCTCTCTCTCTCTCTCCTCTCTCTCTCTCTCTCTCTCTCTCTCTCTCTCTCTCTCTCTCTCTCTCTCTCTCTCTCTCTCTCTCTCTCTCTCTCTCTCTCTCTCTCTCTCTCTCTCTCTCTCTCTCTCTCTCTCTCTCTCTCTCTCTCTCTCTCTCTCTCTCTCTCTCTCTATTTTTATCTTTGTCTCTCTGCCTCTCTCTATTTCTTCACTCATTTCTGTTTCTCTTTGTTTCATTCAATCCGTCTCTCCCTCTCTATCTCTCTCCGTCTGACTATCTTTTCCTCTCAATATCTCTCTTCCCCTCTCTTTATCTCTCTATCTATATATCTTTCTCTCTCTCCCACTATATCTCTCTTTCTAACTTCAAATCTCTAAATAACTTATTTACAATACACTTAGTTTGATATAGAGAAATAATGTTATCCGATAAACTCTTAGCAATGTTTTGAAGTAAAGCAAATTCATTAAGACTGAATTAAAAAGAGACAACCTAATAGTAGATCTGTCTTCTATCCAACTTGTCCCATTCATCTTGATTCATTGTTGATGGTAGAAAATTGAGTGTAGTAATTATTATGATCCACTGATAGAAGATCTTCAACCTTCAATTTCCACAACTCAAAGTTTTACCCCCCTCTCTCTCTTTATCTCTCTATATCTATGCCTCCCTCATCCCTTTTATCTTTAGCAGCTCTAGTGAAAGGAGGGGAGGCTCAAGCAGTAGCTAGTGTGAAGCGTTCTTTCCATTTGTTTGACTTTTGGTGCAGGAGCACCTAGAAAATCATGGTTTGTGTTGTAATAAGGTCTAATTGACCAATGCATTTTCATTTCTGTTTGTAAGTTCAAGTGACTTAGGTCACATTTGTCAAGTTGTTAATCTCAAGACGGTTGGTCTCCCAGCCGCTTGGAATCGGTTGGTTTTTCTCCCAGCCGCTTGAATCGGTTGGTTTTTTCTCCCAGCCGCTTGGAATCATTTGGTTTTCCTCAGGGCGAGTTTTATAAACCCAAAGGAACGAACCAAATGAGAGATTGTAATCAAATCGAAGAAGTGTGATTGAGCTAAGGAGAAATAGAATGATTTTGTTCTGTCAATTTGTTTTCTGTTTCCTGTAACTATAAATTGTATAGCTGTAGATTTCCATTCTTGTTGTGCTTTCCGTTGTTGCAAAATGTCGATGTGAAGCATTCCACTGATAAGATTCTGTCGAAATCAGTGGAATGGCTTCGTTGTATAAATATCTATTTTTGTTTTCTATTCAGTTTCATTGTTCAGCAGTGCAGAGGATCCAGACAATGCGAGTTGTACAGTAGGTTGACCTAGCATTTCCATGTGCTAGGGTTCGGAAGAAGGTAAAAAGTGCATCGGTGTATCAGTGTAACAAACCCTAAGGTGGCCGATAGTAATTATCACACCGACGAGTGAAGGTCTGAAGTGACATCAGAGTGATCAGCTTATCAGCAGCTCCAGAGAAAGTCTGACCGATAGTGAAAGTTTCACCGAAGGTAAATGCCATCGGGAAGAGGTGCGACATCGGCAGATGAGTTAAAGGTTTCACTGACGAGAAGATTCTCACTGATAAGGTCATAGCTAACCAGTGTGAAAGCCATCACGGTTGAGGCATGGGGGGATTTAACCATCATCGGTGCATCAACAGAAGGATGAAAGACTCAGCCGATAGAAGCGGTCTCGCCGACAGTAAGGAGTTGAATGACTCGGTGTGAGTCTCATGGTTTCTCGCCAAAGAGAAAGTAAAGATAGCTATCAGTGTAAGTTTGATCAACGGTAAGACTTAGGAAAGTCTTTCCAATGACGGTTGTCTGGCCGATCGAAATGTATCGGTGGTTCATTTGTCAAGTTTTGCTGATTATAAGGAATTAGGGCCCGTTCTGCGTTTCCTGTTGTGCGCTCCCCATCATATTGGTATCAGAGCCCGAAAAGATTTGGGTGGCAAGTTGAATTGAGCATTTGCAGGAGTGTTGGTGTTTGGGTGATGTCTGTGAATAGTGTATGTCAGACAAAGAAAGTGAGACAGAGGCGGAGAGGATGCCTCCCAAAAGTATGTCGCAGGATGCCATCAAGACATTGATCGAGGAGATGCTTGAATCCAAGTTGGGAGAGTTCAAGCAGTCCAAAAGCAAAGATAGGGAAGATGAAAGTGACAGCGATGAAGGCGATACAGAAATTGATGAAACCAATAAGAAGACAGAGGAGATACCAGCAGACCATAGGGCATTTGTAAATGCATTGAAGTCAGTCAATAGGGACACCATAGATGGGTTACCTATGTATAGTGGAAGTATGGAAGCTGAAGAGGTGATTGGCTGGATTGAGGCATTGAACAATCACTTCGAATACAAAGAAGTCCCTAATGATAAGAGGGTTAAGTTGGCAAAGGCAAGATTAAAGGGATCCGCTCTTGCATGGTGGAATTATGAGCAAGGAGAGAGAGTCAAGGAGGGGAAGAATATGATAACCTCCTGGGAAAGGATGAAGACCAAAATCAAGGCACAATTCTTACCCCTGGACTATAACGTGCAGATGTATAAGAAATTGCAGAACCTCAGACATAGAGACCTTGATGTGAATGCATACACACAAGAATTTCATAACTCAGTCTAAGATCAAAGAGACAAGAAGAAGAGTTAGAGAAGGTGGCCAGGTATTTGAATAGCCTAAGGATGAACATCTAAGATGAGATCAGCATCTTAGCACCAGAAACAATGAACAAGTGTTTCCAAATGGCCTTAAGGGCTAAAGAGAAGATAAAGAGAAAGATTGACCAGAATAATAGAGGTAGAGGTGGAAGAAATTTCAGATGCAGAGGCATTTTTGGAGGAAGAAGTCCTAACCAGAGGCCTAGTGGTGAGTCTAGCCAAGAAGAGCAAGTAGGAGACTACAGTAGCAAAGGAGGCTGGCGAGGAAGAAGGCCTAATGGAAGAGTTGGGATAAATGGATCAGGTAGAGGATCCAAATTCTCCAATATGAGATGTTATAACTGCAATCAGATAGGGCATCCAGCATACAAGTGTGCAGAGAAGGCCTCAACTTCTCATGGTGGTGAGAAGAGAACCACTTTGATTCAAGAAGATGCAAGGAGTGTGACATCTCCTGAAGTGAATCTAGCATCAGAAATGGGAGAAAATCTGATGATCAAGAGGACGCTACTCAAGGAACCAGTACAGACTGAACCATCTCAAAGAAGGGCTTTGTTTAGAATCAACTGCAAAATCCAAGGTAAGGTTTGCAAAGTTATTATTGACTCTGGTTCTACTGATAATATCATATCTTTGGAAGCAGTGAATAAGTTAAATTTAGAAAGGATACCCCATAGCAGTCCATATAAAGTCAGTTGGCTGAATAAGGGGCAGCACATTCTCATCAATGAACAAGCATGGGTAGAATTCAGTATTGGGGGGTATAGGGACAAGATTTTGTGTGACATCCTTCCTATGGATGCTTGCCATCTTCTACTGGGCAGACCATGGCAGTTTGACAGAAAGGCTCATCATGATGGAGAAAAGAATGCTTACTCATTCCAAAAGGATGGTGTGACTTATAGGATACACTCATTGGTAGAAGGGGATCCATAGCCTATCGGATCTAGTGTAATGCTGGTAGGAGAAAAGGAATTCCTTGAAATAGTAGAAAAATCAGGTGGAGTAGGTTTTGCTCTAGTTGTGAAACCTAAGGAGAAGAAAAGAGAAAATATGAGAGAGGTAGGGCCTAGGGAGGTCAGAGAACTACTTGAGAGTTATAAGGAAGTAATTGCAGCAGATATACCAGATTCACTACCTCCTATTAGGGATATCAGCCATCAGATAGATCTCATACCGGGAGTTGTACTTCCCAATAAGGCAGCCTATAAGATGACCCCTCAACAGAATGAGGAGATAGCCAGGCAGGTTCAAGAACTTTTATACAAGGGGTTAATAAGGAAGATTTTGAGTCCATGCGCAGTCCCCACTGTTTTGGCCCCAAAGAAAGATGGGAAATGGAGACTGTGTACTGATTCCAAGGCAATAAATAGGATAACCATCAAATACAGGTTTCTTATTCCTAGAATAGAAGATCTAATGGATTGTTTGGGAGGGGCTACTTATTTCTCCAAGATAGACTTGAAGAGTGGGTATCACCAAATAAGGATAAGAGAAGGGGATGAGTGGAAGACAGCATTTAAAACCAATGAAGGGTTATATGAGTGGCTTGTGATCCCTTTTGGTCTTTCAAACGCCCCTGGCACTTTCATGAGGCTAATGAATGAAGTATTGCAGGATTTCATAGGTAAGTTTGTGGTAGTATACCTAGATGACATTTTGATATTCAGTAAAAGTAAAGAAGAGCATTTGCAACATATAGAGATAGTCTTGAAGAGGCTGCAAGACCAGAAGCTGTTGATAAACTTTGACAAATGTGATTTCATGAAACAAGAGTTGATCTACTTGGGTTTTGTCATTTCCAAAGGTGATATGAAGATGGATCCTTCAAAGGTGGAGGCTATTCTAAATTGGCCCACACCTAAGACAACAGGAGAGGTAAGGAGTTTCCATGGTTTGGCCACATTCTATAGGAAATTCATTAAGAACTACAATGACATTTGTGCACCTATGTTGGAAACCATCAAGGGTGGTTGCAAGGTGAAGTTTGTGTGGACAAGAGAAGCAGATAGGAACTTTGAGAGTTTGAAACAGAAGGTTGCTAAATTCCCTGTTTTAGTGTTACCTGATTTCAATAAGGTTTTCACAATTGAATGTGATGCAAGTGGGTTGGCCATAGGCGCAGTGTTGAGCCAAGAAGGCAGACCAATGGCCTTCTTCAGTGAAAAGTTAAATGAAGCCAAGAGGAAATACTCCTCTTATGACTTAGAGTTCTATGCTATGGTACAAGCTCTGAAAAAGTGGAGACATTACCTATTTCCCAAGGAATTTATTGTGTACACAGATAACCATGCTCTCAGTTTTCTGAATGGGCAAGAGAAACTCAGCCACAGACATATGAAATGGGTGGAAAGTCTGCAAGCATACACTTTCACCATTAAGCATAAGAAAGGAGTCACAAACAAAGTGGCAGATGCTCTCAGCAGGAGGGTGTTGACAGTCCAAGAAGTACAGTTGCAAAGCACGGGTGTTGAGTCACTCAAGGAATTGTATGAAGAAGATCAGGATTTCAGAGAAATCTACAAGGTATGCAATGAATTTGCTAATACTTTTCATAGTGAGTTTTCAGATTTTACATTGCAGGATGGACTTTTGTTTAAAGGGAGTCAACTATGTATCCCTAAGTGTTCAATGAGGGATAATATAGTGAAGGAGAAACATAGTGGTGGTTTAGGAGGACATTTTGGGTTGAATAAGACTGTAGATCTGGTAAGGAGATTTTATTTCTAGCCAAGAATGCAGTCTGACATCAGAAAATTTGTTGAAAGTTGCATAGTATGCCAAAGAGCAAAAGGAGTCTCGACCAATGCAGGATTGTATCAACCTTTGCCGATACCCAACAGGCCTTGGGAATGTCTGAGTATGGATTTTGTATGGGGTTACCCAAGACAAGGACAGGTTATGATAGTGTGTTGTTGTGGTCGACAGGTTCAGCAAGATGGCTCACTTTATTCCTTGTAAAACCACCAATGATGCTAGTTACATTGCAGGTTTGTTCTTTAAAGATATTGTCAAGATTCATGGGTTACCTTTGAGTATTGTATCTGACAAAGACAGCAAATTTGTGGAACATTTCTGGAGAACTTTGTGGAAAAGATTGGGAACAAATTTGTCTTTCAGTTCAGTCTATCATCCTCAAACTGATGGGCAAACTGAGGTGGTCAATAGATCTTTGGGCAATCTCCTTCGATGCTTAACAAAAGAACATAGCAGCAGTTGGGATGTAGTACTCCCACAAGTAGAGTATGCCTATAATGATTCTACAAACAAAAGTACAGGTCTAAGTCTTTTTGAATTTGTTTATGGTAGTCATCCTAGAGGAATTTTTGAATTGCGAGAAATATGGTCCTAATCCTTACAAAATTGAACTCCCTAATGATATTGCTATTTCACCTATATTCAATATTGTTGATCTGACATTATATAAGAGTCCTGATATAGGAGAAGGTACAGCAGATTCTGTCTAAGACAATGCAAAGTGGGTGCAGTCTTTACCACCTAAGGAACCATCGAAGATGGAGTGCATCTTGGATAGCAGGACAGCCAAGAAGACAAGAAATCAGACCTATTTTGAGCACTTAGTTAAATGGCAAGGACTTCCAGACTCAGAGTCCGCATGGATGCTGGAAGAAGACATCAAAATGCAGGGTGGTGATTTACAGCAGTTAGTCTCTAAGAGGACTTGAGATAACTTTCACCCAGGGAGTATGGTGCAGGAGCACCTAGAAAATCATGTTTTGTGTTGTAATAAGGTCTAGTTGACCAATGCATTTTTATTTCTATTTTTAAGTTCCAAGTGACTTAGGTCACATTTGTCAAGTTGTTAATCTCAAGACAGTTGGTCTCCCAGCCGCTTGGAATCGGTTGGTTTTTCTCCCAGTCACTTGGAATCGATTAGTTTTCCTCAGGGCGAGTTTCTAAACCCAGAGGAACGAACCAAATGAGAGATTGTAATCAGATCGAAGAAGTGTGATTGAGCTAAGGAGAAATAGAATGATTATGTTCCGTCAATTTGTTTTCCGTTTCCTGTAACTGTAAATTGTATAGCTATAGATTTCCATTCTTGCTGTGCTTTCCATTGTTGCAAAATGTCGATGTGAAGCATTCCACTGATAAGATTTCTGTCAAAATTAGAGGAATGGCTTCATTGTATAAATATTTGTTTTTATTTTTTGTTCAGTTTCATTGTTCGGCAGTGCAGAGGATCCAAACAGTGCAAGTTGTACAGTAGGTTGACCTAGCATTTCCATGTGCTAGGGTTCAAAAGAAGGTAAACTGTGCATCGGTGTATCAGCGTAGAAAACCCTAAGGTGGTCGATAGTAATTATCACGCCAATGAGTGAAGGTCTGAAGTGACATCGGAGTGATCAGCTTATCGACAACTCTGGAGAAAGTCCGACCGATAGTGAAAGTTTCACCGAAGGTAAATGCCATCAGGAAGAGGTGCGACATTGGCAGATGAGTTAAAGGTTTCACCGACGAGAAGAGTCTCACTGATAAGGTCATAGCTAACTGGTGTGGAAGCCATCACTGTTGAGGCGTGGGGGAATTTAACTGTCAATGGTGCATCGGCAGAAGGATGAAAGACTCGACTGATAGAAGTAGTCTCACCAACGGTAAGGAATTGAATGACTCAGTGTGAGTCTCGTGGTTTCTCACCGAAGAGAAAGTAAAGACAGCTATCAGTGTAAGTTTGATCAACGATAAGACTTAGGAAAGTCTTTCCGACGACGGTTGTCTGGCCAATCTAAATGTATCGGTGGTTCATTTGTCAAGTCTTGCCGATTATAAGGAATTAGGGCCCATTCTGCGTTTCCTGTTGTGCGCTCCCCGTCAACTTTTGAGATGCTCCAAATGTCCATTTTTGAGCCAATTCAATAAGTGACATTGTTTCCAATTGTATTGGTTGTGCCATGTATTAATCAATGAAACTTGGAGACGGGATGTTATTGTTAGAGATAGCCACACATTAGTGTCCAATGGGTACACTAAAGATGTCTTAAAGATGAATTATTAGGTCCTTAAGAAAATGACGTGTTTCTGTAATTATAGTTCTTATCTCTCTTTCCCTTTATATGTCTTATCTCTATCTCTCTCTCCCACTCTATTTCTCTTTCTCTACTCCTCTCTCTCTCTCTCTTTATTTTTGTAAAAGTGCCATTTCATGAGGCTCCAATGGAGCTAGATGATTTGGACCAACACATACCAAGTTCCACTTTTCACATTGTAAAAGTACCATAGCCTAATCTATAAGGTAGGATTTTCCATTTGAATGCTTGACCATAGGCCCAAGTCTATGACAGCATGGAACACTTTTTTCCACTATGTTTATGTAGTTAAGCTTAGTTTTGTAATCCCATGATGGCTAATGATTTTGTGTTTTAGAAAATGTCACTTTAATTTTCATGGGTGGTAAAGGTAAATTTTGAAAATAATTAATCATGGGAAGGTTATGCATGTAGCCATGTTTTCTACTTGAAATTGAAAAGTACTTCGAATTCACAAATTTTAGTTCAAAATCATAATAAATAAGGATATTCAAAGTAAAAGAATGGTGGGCCTTGGTCAAACTCTTTAAGCTTCCACTACCGACCCACAAGGTGATCTAGAACTCCAAATCCAACCAATCATTTAACATCGGTGATAAACAAAAATTTATATCTCTATTTTCTACAAACAAACCTTTGGAATACATACTTCCTTTGAGCTTTATCTTCTAAAATGGTTTCTTGTGATGGGTTTCATAGTAATCCTTTTTCTAAATCTAAGTGCTCTCTTTTATGAAATTTGATTTTTTGCACAATCTTTAGGCTTTCATTCAATACTTGCAAAAGGAAACCATGGTTAGCATGACTAATCAAACTAATAACCCTAGGATTGTAATTGGCAACATCCAAGCCTGTAATTAGTCGCATGCTAATTGTGCAAACAAATTTGCTCCATAAATCAAAATAATGTCCATAATTTTTAATACGCATTTTTGCTATCCTCTTGAATTTGAGGGAACATGAATAAATCATTTCATCAAATCTTTCTTTTGTCAAATCCTACACATCTTCCATCTCAATCAATTTACCCTTTTGATGTGTCTTTTACACCCAACTTTTGAGGATAACCTTATTTTCTTTACAATTATATGTAGATACAACATAATTGAGTGGTATACCCAAACAATGCAAAGGAACTTATGCACCCCTAGTTCTAAAGAAAAAAAGGATATTCATCTCCTTTAGAAAAATAGGCTTCAAAATAGAAGATGGTATCCTATAATGAACAATTTTACCATGGTAAACTTTAAGAACTGACCCTTAGAAAATTCTATAGAAATCCCTGTGAATCCCCTATGTTGCGATATCGTCTTGGCAATTTGTTTCAAAAATTGAATTGAAGTCATAGAGAGGGTGACTATTTTATGTTAGAATATAATTTTAAAAATAAATTGTGGGCGATTTGAAACCCAAAATTCATTCTTGTTTTTAATCAAATTGGTGAATGAGGACCTAAATTTTCCATAAAATATTATTTTAGTTGGTGAAATAAATATAAATTTTTGCTAATTTTTTAATTAAGGTTGCAAATATAGGCCAAATTTTTGATAATTTTTTTAAATAAGGTGGCAAATTAATCTTGAATTGCCAACAAATTTTAAGTGAGATGGTGAATTAACACCTAATGTAAAATAATTTTTTAATCATGGTGGTGAATTAAAACCTAATGTAATATAAATTTTCAATTCTAATTTTTGTACTTTTGGTTTCCAATTAATATTGAATTAAAACTGATTTGAAAGTTGTGTGCACATATCTTGCGTCACATTGGTGCAATTCTTTTTCTTAAAAGACCTCAGAGCATATCATCAAGATTTCTATTTAAATAAAAGAACTTTAAAGAAAAGTTGTATCATACTACCATCTGGATGAGATCATCATCTATAACATTTTCATTTAATTCCACACACCAGAACTATCTCTGCGAATGATTTTTGAGATACATACAAAGAATATCTAGACATTTGTAAACCTGAAAGGCTATTCTTTCACTCAAAGTATCACACGGATGCGATTATTATATTCTTATTCACTTTCTTCAATTTAAATAAAACATTCATTTAATTAAGCTTTAAATTACATAAATGAAGACATCTAATCACACGCTTGACCAACCATTATAATCTTCCTCTGCTCTCTTCATTTTGTGGAAATCTTATTGAGCTCTTCAAATCATGGCCTACGAGATCATGGAGCCTCTCTTCTTCTTGCGTTCTAATCGTAGAGGGACGATTTCCCATGGACCAGTCTCACAAAGTAGGTTAAACATTATCTTCACTTTGCCCACAAACGAGGTAAAAGGTGGCCATTAAGGAAGTCATTGGCAAATTGACTACCTGAAACTTGATAATAGGAGTCGTGTCAATTCTGAGGTAGCATCTTATTTCCTGTCAAATTTCTTGTGGGTTACACAATCCATGACATCAATGGTATTGGTGGTGAAAACATTTATTTGACCACAATTTAGAATTGGATTGCCTGCAGTGGCAACAATGGGTTGGCATTTCCCGCAGGATACTTTACCAATTGTTGGAGATGAGTTCAGAGGTGTCACTTCTATGGGAACACTATAGGAATTGGAGCATAGAATGATGAGGCTTGTGCAAAATATTCAAACACTTTAAGAAGGCATACTCACTGGTAATTTTAGAATTGCCACTACAGGCGTTATGGGTATTTTGGATGAAATGAGAACTCCTTCCATTAGTTCTCATCCCTTTGTAGACAAAGTTTGATTCGAGCATTCTTCTAGGTTTAGTCCAAAATGCCAACCATAACAGAGCCTAGAGGAAGGTTACTAAGATAGTTTTTAGTAATTAGTGCAAAATTTTGTAAATATTACAGCAAATACTATAGTTTTTTGTAAACTATTTAGTAGTTTTAAGAACTTTACTTCAAAAAACAAGGAACTTCAAGTTCAAGTATTGAACTCATGTAATCTTTTTTTAAGCTCGAATATAATACAACTATACAAGTTTTTTTAATATAGTTATTTTTTTCGCCTCTTTGAAACAATGATTGCATTTGAATTATAGCTATTTTAATATTGTTGCAAATAGGTGCCTAAGTGATGTTGTCATTGATGTCAACATATCCTTGTTGCCATTGATGTCAACTGTATCCTATTTTATTGCCTGGTTAGAAGACTGAAATGTTGAGGATAGTGAGAAAATTAATGAAGATCTAAGTACGCAGACTATATGGTTGTGTAGAGGATTGTCTGAAGTAGCTCTAGTTAAGATTTGAGAGGTCCGCATAAAGATTTGAAGAAGTTATGGCCATCTGAGTAGAACTGGGTTTTGCAGTGTTCAGAAGAGACAAAGTGACAGGAAATTGGTTCGGATTGCTCTGCAAATGAAACACTATGATTTGCAGATCTAGAGACATGTTTGGGAAGTCAGTGTGTGTCATCAACTCAAGTGGTTCGTGGTTTGGAGGTCCGCAAGCAATCTTTCTAGTGTGACAGTCATGGCAGATAGTGTTCTTAAGGTACCAGATGAAGATGCAAGTGATTCTGTTGATTTGGAGTAGTGCGGATGTTATTGTTGAATTCAATGTGCTTGTGGAGGTCTCTGGATCGTGTGCCTACTGTGTTGGAGGTTCACATTGAAGATTGAGCTCGTTGTTGAAGATTTGTTCCTTGGTATTGTTGTTTTTCCCAGTCTTGGCTGACCGGACAATTCAAACGTGTTGCGGATGATCTTAGAGAAATTCTCTAGAGCGTGGTGTATTGTTCGAGAAAGATTTAAACCCCAACCATGTTTGGCCGACATGATCCGTATTAAGTCAAGCTAACCTTGATGTTCATTACAAGGTTGATGAAGCGTATAAATACTTGTTGATGAGTTGTGGAAATGTGTCCTTGTGCGAAAATGATAAAATCATAAGAAAGGAACAGAGGCAGAGCAGAAGAGAGGAGAAGCAAAAGAACAAGAGCAATAAAGGATGAAGAGATAGTGAAGTAGTGTTCGGGGGCAAAACAGAAGTTTTTGTGAGCTTTCAATGAGACTGAACCATGCATGATGAAGATGCTATTTCTCAGTTAAATCTTTCTATAATAAAGATAAATTCCTGTAGGCAGTGAGCCTCTTTGAGCAATGAGCTCTGGGCAGTGCACCCGAAGGCAAGTGCCTTCCCATTTCTTTCAAGTACTTTTAACAAGGTATGAATCTTGTGGGTTAACCCCCACCGTGGATTTCCCTTAACCGTGTTTCCACGTTAAAAATCTTGGTGTCAAGTGTGTTCATTTTTTTCTGCTCATGTGTTATTGATTCATGCTTTAATGTTTACATCATTAATCTATTTGTAAGTTGTGAAAGAAGATTAAAGTCAGAAAAGGTTGAATTTGTGGGACAACTAATTCGCCCCCACCCCCCCTCAATTGTTCGGTCTAATTCCAACAAATATATAGTCCCACCAACACAAATTTAGAATGTTAAGTGCAGTAGTTACTTTCTACTGCCTCCCATTCATTGTTGCAATTTGAGATGGTGTCATTAGCCCCACATTAACTCCCTCCACTTGTCTAATCCTTTTTAAAAATCCAGCCCTCCCCTGTTCATCACTTACTCTCTCTCCCCATGGAGATGTGCCACCACCAATGTATCCTCACTCATGCCCAAAAATATATATCTATTTTCATCACACAAAGTACCACATATTGATAGTTGACCTCAAGGGTTTACGTGTTATGGTGACTCGATTTTTTTAACAATAATATACATATTTTATATAAAATATCTATATTTTAATTATACTTATTACTATATATTATAATATATATAATGTAAATTATTAAATATATTTTTAATAAAATATCATATTATAAAATTATATATCTATATTAAATATATTATCTTTAATATTTATATATACATTTGTCTTCTTCCACAATCTTAACATCAACATAAGCTAATTGACTCAAAATTAAATTAAATTAATTTAAATGCTCTACAACAATTTCACCTTTCTTCATCTTAAGAGAAATAAATTTATTTTTTAAATACAATGTGTTTACCAAACTCTTGGCTTGATAAATCTCACCCAATCATTTCCATAAAGCATATGAAATCTTTTCCTTAGAGACATTCAGTAGGACAAAGTCTGCAGACATAACCAAATTGTGCCCCGTGCCTTTTTGTTCATCTTGTCCCACTCCTCTTGACTACAATATCAGGTTTCTTATCTTTGGATGTTGTCAACCATTGATCCCTCTCTCTAAGGAGATCCTCCATTTTTACCCTCCACAGCTCATAGTGTGATCCATTAAAATTTTCAATGTCTATCCGAGATATAGATGCAGCCATGATTTCTACACACAAATCTGCAAAACCAGAACTCCAACCATAGCACAAAAAGCCTTCACACTTCCACCCAATAAACAAAGTCAGTCGAGCTCTGATACCAAATGTTAGAAATGAAGGAAACCACTACAACATGAAAATTTGAAATAAACTTACAAATCTGAAATATAAATTGTAGAATATCAATGGAGATGTAAAGTAGCATCAAAGATATCAACAATACTCAAAAGCTATACACATGACACAGAGATTTACATGGAGAAAACCCTTTTGGGTAAAAAACTCCACCAGGAAAAGAGGACAAATTTTTATTATCTGCAAAGATATTACAATACATCAATTTCCTTCAATCTTGCACCCAACTCAACTGCACCTATGTACCTATAAACAAAACAACTCTCATATGTTTCACTTCCTCTAGCTTTTGTTAAATAGAAATTACAAGCTTGTAGAAGAAGATATAAAGTGTGGCACCCAACTTGGGAAAAATCCAATGCCCATACTTGGGATATGCATTAATTTCCCTCTTACAACTGTCATAAAATATTTGCAACGCCTCTCTTTGGAATAGTCAACAAACAAGCTAAAAATAGCCTCTTTCACCTTATATATTGTCATAAGATGCCTTGTCATAACTGTCCAAAAATAATCGATTCTCTTACAACATGTAAGCTACAATCTAGGAGATTCTTTTACAACTGTCATAAAATCAATTAATGAATTTGGACGCTCCTATTTCGCTTGTTTACTATCTCGAGATAAAAATAAATAAATATTACACGTTCCCGTAATTAAATTAATCAAATTTACAAGGTTGATGACACCTTAATCCTAACAAAAACAAAGTGGTGGTCCACACCAAAGATTTGCCAAATAGAGATAACAGAAGATGCAATAAAGATGCAACAATGTTATTCAATCACAACGAAAACAATGTTACCAAATCTGCAATGTGGTAACACTGCAAGCTCATTGAAGATTCAATCAATGTGCAAGCAATGCCTATCCCTTTGTGAGAGACTCAACAATAGTCAAGCCGCAATGGTGAATTCAATAGAAATTAGGAAAGAGAGATGCTTCAACCAAGAGAGAGCACCTGAAACGCAATGGAGAGCCAAGAAATATGTGTGAGCCAAAAAGTGAGAGGAAGCCACCAAGGTTCCAAAATTGGATTTTATATTTAAGGGGGAGAAGATGAAGGATCGGGCACACTTACAGAAGTCATTTCTCTATCAAAGGAGTGCCACCACCGATGGAATCAAGCAACTAGACAAGAAAACAACGGTTTGAATTTTAAAACTTTCGAAATCCTAATGCGTCGCACGAACGTCTGTGCATCATACTTGCACCTAGAGAAATTCTCCAGAATTTCAACACGTGTTTTCAAAATAATAAAAGAAATAAGAGATGATATGAAATTTGGCAAACCTTGGTGAATGGAAAAACAAGCCAAGATTAGGCTCAAGTGGCCCTAGAAATATGCTACGAGAGCGAACACCAAAGTGGGTCAAAACACAATATGAAATTACAAGGGTATGCAATTTTCTATGTTACAATGACCACATCCAACAATATAGAAATGAACTCCAAGGAAACTAGAAACATGATCCGCAATCTTGTCGTGATCAAGCTAATCCTTCATTCTCAATCCCAAAGCTCAAAGTATGTTCCATTGATCCTCTTCACCTCCATTCTAGAAGTGCTTATCATAACTATCCCTAAAACAAGATCAACTACAACTAACTACCACTTGAACAAGGATTAATACCATGGTGCAAGAAAGGCTTCTCTTCCTCTAGCTTTAAACCAAGCTTTGATACCAAATGAAATGAAATCCACACTACCAATACTAAAATCATAGAGAAATTCTAATACTAAACTAATACCAAATTTTAAAAAAAAAAGTAAGCAATTTTGTATATTAACCATGGTATGAAATTATTCCACATTAACTCTACAAGAAAAGATGTCATTGTGATATCACTGATCTATAAATTCCAAGACAAGAATTTGATATAAACCACACATAACAAGAATGAAGAATAGAACAAGAGAGAGAAAGAGAGAGTATAAAAAAAACCTTTAAAAAAAATCCCAACCTCCAAAGCACTAAAACCAATGTATTTCAAGCACCATAAATAGTTACAATACAATATCAAATTATGTGTCTCAACATAAAGTCAACACTCTCAATCAATGAAAACGACTCCATCGTAAGTCTCCTATTTATAGGTAAGAAAGCAACAAACAAAAGAAATTCCCTTGAAGCTTCCTAACCATCTTGAAGCTTCCTACCATCTTTGCCACTATTATTTAATATCCTATGCACAAATAATTAATGCTGAAGTATTTCCATGGTAACCCCTTCCCTTGAGCCAAGTTGGCATGTACCCCAAACATTAAATATTTTAACAAAATTAAATATATTTTTTTAAAAATCAAAAACATTAAATAGATTTCTCCAATAAACCCAATTTGACCATATGCTCGCTAAACTATGACCCCCTTAAAAAAAAATTGCCCAATTACAAAATATAAAATATTATAACAAGATCTAAACACCTTCCCAACAAATAGCACCCGACCCTGAGACAATGGCATGTTGAGAGGACGTTGCAGAAGTTAAAAGAGTCGGTGCAACAAATGAACGGCTTAGAGTTCAAAATGCTCTGTAACGTGAAGGGGAAGAAAATGAAAGATCATGGACCTCAGGAATTCTGACAAGTCAATAGTTCGAATCGCAAGGCGTGCATCACATACCAGCCCTGCCCTATACGTTCCATCAAACCACAACTGACATTATTAAGGAAATTTCTTGGTATACGATTTTGAATATTACTTCTATCAAGTTATTCACTATTTGTTCATGTATACCAACTTCTCCACAATAGTTAAACGGCATTTGCTTGGAGAGAGGAGGCGTCAAATATTAGCTTACGTACATATGGGCGTCAAATTCAAAGATTTTGCCACCTCAGCCATGTGTGAAACTTGACCGTTTACCATCGACTGCAAAAATTAATACTTAATCGACCAAGAGCTCGACCGGAACCGGCAATTCATAATTCATTTGTAACCTAAATATCTTAATTAAAAACAAGATGCATCTCACATCTCAATAGAAACAAAATGACAAACGCCCAAAATGAAGTGCGTGTAAAAATTTAAAAAAATACTTGTGCAGCAACAAAATTGGCCCACCCGACCGTCCATGCCCTCAGCATCCAAAATTAAAACAGAAGTAAAGTTCACACGGAGAAGCACTTACAATCAAGAACAATCAATATTTTTAAATAATAACAATAGTATTTTAATGAATCTTTTTTAAAAGGTAAATCAACATCTTTTTCGCCGGGCTAAATTTAAGTTCGCAATTGAATTTTATTTCATTTCAACCACATAAACGTAATACAGTATAATCGTATAATCTCAAGATCCAAACGATACTAATTTTATAATGGGTGACAGAAGGCGCAGTGAATGAATGAGATGGACAAATCTCTTACACCCCTAACACTGACATGTACACTAGTGGCGATAAAAATCATAGTACATTCATAGAAATCATGTAATAAGACAAATTGTAATGTCTCTGACAATAAATTTGTGCCCTCTGTAAAAGTAACATTTGATTGATGCCTCTTGCCAAAACTACAGCCGATGAAATCTTTCATTCTCATCACCTGTGCGCCTGTTAACACACGGGGCAATTCTCCTCCACAGGCTGTAGAAGAAAAGAATAAGCCCTTCATTGTTCTTCTAAATAATCCATCAAGAATGGTTATGGTGCTACAAAACTGGCAGATTCCAGAGCAGAATGGGAAGGGCAACCACAGGATAAAGAATGGGATGGATTTGGAATCCATGATGATGGGCAGAATTTGAGGTAGTATTACTAATACCACCCAGAGTGGATGTCGCATTACCTGTGCCAAGTGTTCCATTTGTGCTAATGCTGCCAAACAAACAGAAAAAACTGTCAGAATAGAGATCACAAAGTCTTGGAATAATGGATTTTTATCAGTACATCTTTATCTTTTCTTCATGTAACCTTAAAAAATAAACTAATAGATCGGATTAACATAATTGGGAAGCAAAATCCCACTTATCATTTTTCTTGTAGAAGGGTCTAACCCTTTCAAAACCCCTACTTACCCTAATCATAAACATAAACATAAGTAGGAAGTAAACTTAACAGTGGCCACAATCACACCAAGTAATGACTACAAAAATCCCATCTAATAAAAGATTAACCTTGCATAATTCCAGTTCAAAGAGACTGAAGTTCGGCACTAAACACAAGGACATTCATACAGTTCCGAAAATAAGGTCCGTGAGTATGCAGATCACTGCCATGATGGTCGATTGCTCATTACCATCCTTGGGAAAGACAGGTCCTGCAAGTCGACAGGCACTAAAAAAGCCAACAAGGCAAAACAAAAGCGGAAAAAGATCTGTCAGAGAGCTGATTGTCAAACCTACAGGTAGAAGAAAGTAAGGCAGCTTCCAGTTTCAAGCAAGTAGGGAGACATATCTAAAAGTTACATTTATTGGGGTTTTTGTGTTTAGCAACGTGGTTGGTATCAGATGGTTCTATAAACTATTTGACCTCGTGAACGTTATTAAAAACCTTCATTCATTCATTGGCACTTCAAGTTGGTAATGGTGAGTACAAACCCAAGGCAATGTGAGTGGAATAAGACTGTTCCTCAACAACCACGGATCCTTAATGCACTATAATCTAACTAAAAATGAACCACAAAACGACATCAAGGCAACATGCCTGTGAAAGGATGGGTTGCCCTAACTTTCTGCTGGCATTGGATCCGCTCAATTTTAAAGACAAGGAATCCATGAGAAAGCCTCTAACAAGAATCTCATGACAGTGGCATTTCTTTTTAACCCAGAAAAGGCTGGCAATTTTGCCCCCTGGGTACGATCTGTCCCAAATGCACAATGGACCGTAACCACTTTTATAAAATGGCATGTCAGACTTCAGAATGTAGAAACAGTTCCCGCAAACAGGCAGGGTTGCAGGTCTGACATTATACAACTCACCGAGCACTAAAAATAGAATATCATAAATCCTCTGCCAAGAATAGTAAAAGAAAAACAAATAAATAATGGGGATAATCAGGTATTCCCGATCTAAGGGATTTTTCAAATACTTAAACAATCAACAATATCAGAAAACAGTTTGGCCCACTACAGAGCTCTGTCATCCGAAAACTCATGGAATTCAGTAAAATTGTTAAAAAATCCAACGATAAATTTTCGGGCAGTTAAAACTTTTGAATCGAAGATATGCCTAGAATTAAACAGAATGGAAAGAAAGAAAATCTAGAAAACTAAGAGACACAATATGACATATACTTTCAAACAGTGGCACAAGACACAGGACCACCAAATGGACTGCAACAGAGTATCAATGGCCTACAAGACAACATGCCTACAAAAACGCTTTTTGAATCGAAGATATGCCTAGAATTAAACAGAATGAAAAGAAGGAAAATCTAGAAAACTAAGCTACACAATACGACATATACTTTCAAACAGTAGCACAAGACACAGGACCGCCAAATAGACTGCAACAGAGTATCAATGGCCTACAAGACGACATGCTACAAAAACGCTTTTTGAATCGAAGATATGCCTAGACTTAAACAGAATGGAAAGAAAGAAAATCCAGAAAACTAAGCTACACAATTCGACATATACTTTCAAACAGTAGCACAAGACACAGGACCATCAAATAGACTGCAACAGAGTATCAATGGCCTACATGACAACATGCTACAAAAACGCTTAGCCCCATATTCATTCAAGGATCTAACGTGCTCAATTTATAGCAGTGATCATATTAATGAATCCCACAGCTCTTTCTTTTTATCCTGATGAGTGTGATTCAAAACGTTAATAACAAAAATTGTACACAGTTGAATCCAAAAATTAGATTGCACAATATTATGAACTATGGAAATCTGATGTGAAAGATTTATAAGTAAATATCTAATAGTTTGGTGTGATCATTATTACCTGCCGGTGAAATTACAAGAATCATGACCTGCAAGAGAAGAAAACAGAGTGCGCCCATTTAGTTCGTTTTGTGGAACAGGAGGAGCTTAAAACCTAGGAAGAAAACCTAAATCTAAAACGTTAAAAAAGGAATTCATTCCCCAACTTACTGGGATCAGTAGGAGTGATCATGGCAACCCCATTGAAAGAACAAGATCCAGATAGCATGCCCGTCTTGTGATAATAGCTGTTGAAGGCATAAGAGGCATGGTCCGCAATGGTATTAGGCTCATAGCAACTCCCCCCGGACTGAATAGGCTGACAATCTGCTCCGCCACTCCCGCAGGCCCAATCCAAAGCCGCTTGAAGAAGCTTGGTATCTGTCCCTGATATGGCCACGCAGAAGCTCTCACCTGTGGTGTCATTGGCCAGAATCGAACTCGTACCAGTGAGAGAATAGACGGGCGTACTGTTGGCTGAGAAAAGCCCCCAATTTTTCTCAGAGGTCGGACCAGTTCTAAGATCCTCATTGAAGAGCTCATAGAGGTATGTATTTACGGCCATGCCCGGATGTTTGGGGGTGCCCGTGTTATTGAGAATGTGCGCGACGACATTGCTGTTGTAGGTTTCAGCATTTTCTACAGTGGCGTCAGGCTCATTAGGGCCGCCCATGGAGGGCCATCCAGTCTCTGTCACGACTACAGGAATGTCGGTGAAGTTCATGGCGGCCATGGCGAAGTAAGCTGCGTCGACTACAGAGTCGAAAACGTTGGTGTAGTGAAGCAGAGTGTTGGAGTCGACTGCTTCTTTGTTGGCTGGAAGAGTCCTGAAGAGGGCATAGTCGAGAGGGAAAATGCCGTTCGACTGCACATAAACATAGTAAGGGTAGACATTGAGCGTGAGATAAGAGTTCGAGTCGCGCAGAAAGGATAGCATGGGCTTCAGGACACGGTTCCAGGAAGAGTTGAAGACAGCGCTGGAGGGCGGAAATGGGTCCTCGATTATGTCCGTGGCGTGGGGACTCGAAACCTTGACCTGCCCATCCAGATTGGCTGCTACCAGTGCGGCATGAAGGAACTTCATGGCCGGAACCAGGACTAGAGCAGCGTTGGGAAGGGCAGTAAGAACTTCGCTTCCTACAGCAATGGCGGTGATGTTGGTATTGGGCAAAAAGGCGGCCACGTTTTTGTTGACCCAATTGGCCGCTGTAGAGCTCGATTGGCCGATGCCCAATAACAGATTGTTGGGCACAGTCACCATAACTTGGATGCTACTGTTGGCCATCGCCAGCAGCATCTGTCGATCTGCGTCGAATAGCCTGACGTGGGTAATGTTCTGCTTCTTCAATAGAGCTACTACGTCTGATGCCGACGGCATGTTTGATACCTCCGTGCCGATGTTCACTCCCACGAATGCCCCTGCAACCAAAAATCCCATCAATCAGATATGCTTTATCACGTCCCGAGTTCGAATCCTGTCAACAATAACATACCTCCAATACTGGTTCCAACGGACGAAGCGAGCATCAGTAACATCAGCAGTGAGCTGAAGCTCCCGCTGAGACTCATCTTGGTCATGGTCTCTGGATCGAAACGCCTGCGCGCTCTAATCAGTTCTTGGTGGGTATGATTTAAATACAGTCTCCTGTCAGGGCAATTTTCTTCCAGATCGGATAGGACAGGAAAAGCTACTTCGACAACGATTTAGCTGGGCCCGTGCGACCTTTATAATGCACGTCTAAATGCGGGTTTTTAAACTTGGTTTTACCTGTTTATCTTCGGTCTTTGTAATTAATTGTTTGATAATTGGTTGTTAATGCAAAAAGAAAGATTTTAATAATACCCACCAGAGTATGAAACCAGAGATACTACAGTAGTACATTCACGCGGATTTGGATTCTCACGCTGTGGCCTCGACCTCGAAAATTTCCAGTTAACGTCGGATTGTGTTCAGTTTGAGAATCGTGCCCTTGTCTGACGACGCTGCTCGCTACATATATTTACAGTCGTACTCGTCGTCTATGGGCTACTTTGCTGTTGCCCGATGACTTGTACTGAATTGTTTCCACGTGGCCGTACCCATATATAGGTGGTGCTTTGAATTCTATTTCAACACCTCCTGGACCCCATTCATCATGGCCTTTTTATTTTTCAAATTTCCCACCCTCTTAACTAGGGGAGAGGAGGATTGGGACCCACTTGCTGAGCATGTTACAATAGGTGTGACAGTATTTGTATATTTAAGGTTCAATATTTTTAATATTTGATATTTAAATTTTCTGTCTAAATATGGGTATAAATGAAAATATTAGATTGTTCTTGTACCACATCATGCACATCATGTACGTAGTCTCAAACTCTTTTTAAGAATTCGGTAATTTTTTTTTGTAAAGAAAATAATGAGTTATTTAGGGTAATTAATTAAATGTTATCAATAAATATACAATTAATATAAATAAAAGAATTGGGTAAATATCATAATAATAAATTTTAATTTAAGAAAAGTAAATGTGAGGGATGGATTTATTTTATTATGAGAATTATAATGATTAGCATATTTATATTTTAAAAAATATATCTAAAGTACGCCGAGAGATATCAAATATAAAATTTACCCATCACTTTTTACTTAATCTTTTATAATAAAATATATTGTTTTAAGAAAAAAAATGAAATTAGTATAATAGAAATAATGTAATAGAATTTAAAATACTAAAAAAATAAAAAATAAAAAAATTTATAGAAATTTAATTTTTTGAAATTTTTTAAATTTTATTTACATGTTTATGGGCTTTCATCCCCTTCCTGCAACTATAGGACGCCTCTTGGTGTAATGAAATTTTTGAATTTTATTTACATGTTTAGGGCTTACATCCCCTTCTTGCCACTGTAGGATGTCTCTCGACGTGATAAATAAATTTGATGTTGCATTAAACACAATTGTCTAATTTTAAAAAATAGATGTCTTTGATTTATTCATTGTTCTTGAATTTTATGTAGACCTAGAACTCTCTACAAGTGGATCTCGTAGCTTTGGATCAATTACATGTGACACAAATATGCACTACAACCCACGAATCTGATTTGGCTAAATGTGTACTTCTGCAACTTGGTTCACTCCAATCTTTGTTGTCTACTAGTGCTTATGGACTAGCAGTATTTAGAAATACTTTAAGGAGATTGTTAAATTGTGAGGGTTCACATTCTCTTCAGTCAACCTCCTAGAATGACTAGCTTTACATTTATAGCGAGTGTTAGCAAATAGAAAACAAGTGTACAAGTGATCTAAGATGTGAATTTTGATGCAAATACTCTTGTTTTAAAAGACAAGGCTTTCGGTGAATCGGTAGGTTTGAACTTTGAAGATTTTACCAAAAGAATCAAAAATTGAAATGAAAAAAACTTAAAAGGTAATGAAGAACTTAGTGTGAAATATGAAGACTCAAGACTCAAAATGACCAAAATTTACACAGAGGACAAAGTTCAAAATTTTGGGCAATAGTATACTATGGTATGAACTAGAACAAATATTGCCCAAGTAATGGGAGTCTTGAGTTGGTTTATGGCTAATCCTAGTAGAGAGCATAGGGCAACATTGAAGGGAGTCTTTAGGTATTTGCAGGGAACTACAAAGTAGTCTATTTCATACCAAGGTGGCACTATAGGTCACGTACAACCAAGTTCTAGTCACTTGTACCCTCATGCTAGTCACTTTCAACCAAGCAATGGTGGTCACTTGTATCCAAGGGGAAGTGGTACTACAGTCACTTGTAACATAACAAGGTTGGTGGAACTTGTTATAATTCTAGTGAGGACTTCCAACACATAGTGGAGATTTATGGCTTTGTTGACTCAAATTGGGCAAGAGATGCATACATCAGGTCTATTAGTGGTTGTGTTTTAACATCTTCAGTGATGCAATCAATTGGATGAGCAAGTGACAAGATGTGGCCACTTTATCCATGAAAGAGGTAGAGTACATGGAAGCTGCTCATTCCTATAAGGAGGAAATATAGCTTTAGAGATTGTGTTTAGACACAAACATAAATGAGGAGGTTATGAGACATTTATGACATGTAAGAGAACATACTAAAAATATCTGAGAGACCCACATTGGAATGGGGCATTGGAATTTAGACTTAACATTTGGGTGCCATACCTCTTGGAGGTTTTTCCCATGGTCTCTCACTGACCATTTGATGGTTTCCTATTTTCTTCTCCACTATATTGGATACTTAGGATGGATGATACAATATGATGTGATTTTTGTAGGGGTTACATTGTCAAAATTTCTCTAGACTTGTATTGGTCTTTCTCTTGTGAAGGCTTAAGCCTACTATTATATTGTAACTATTCTTGTTACTACGAATATATTGGTTCAAGATTTGAATGTTGGTTTTTTACCAAAAAGGTTTCTCTAGGATAAACACCATGTTATGTGGTGAATACTTTTTGGGTGAAGTTCTCTCCTAAATTGTTTGATCATATGTTTTATGTATTTCTCTCCTCATTAATTAGTATAGGAAGCTTTTCCGCTATCTTGCTTCCTTTAAATTTGAGTGCAAGTATAGAAGGAAGATATCCTTTATAGGGCTTGAAGGAGGTAGTGGATATAGTGCAACAAAGTGCAGAAGAAGAAGAGAGTGGGCAATAAACCTGGAGTGGTACAAAAAGTAGAAGTTGTAGAAGTTAGGCCTAAGGTAGTTTTTTATAAGAAAAACAAATCTTAGTTGAGAGAGGTGGACATATAAAGGTGAAGATGAACTAATGGATGAATTGTTTGAGTTTGTAATGCAAATAGAGTTGAGTTCAAAGGAAGATTACACAGTTGAGGAGGAGAAGTTCTTATGTAAAATATTAAATGAAGATGCAGAGGAGGAGAGCTATGCGGAGGAATAAGTAGTGTGTGAAGAAAAGGGGAATAAAAAAATTTGGTGGAAATGGACAGATAATGGTTGATCAAATTCCACAAGAAGAGAAAGAAAGGGAAGAAATCATTTGGAAGTGGAGGTTAGCTATGGTGGATAGAGATCTACAAGAAGAATAAAATTAGATCACCAAATTTGACAAAGGAGGATGGGATTTAATGCATCTAAATGTTGGAAGGTGAAAGAAGAAATATTTTAAAGGCTCTACTTTGTGAGTATCATGTGCATAAATTTTCTTAAGTAGTGTGTCTGGTGTAGAAGCATACTAAGATTTTATTGGTTTGTCCTAACCAAGGGCATATGTAAATATTGTATGATTAAACTTTACTTTTTGGTGCTTGCTAATAAAGTTTCCATTTTATATAGATCTAGGTTTAGTGTTAGTGAAGTGTACAGGTGTTTGTTTCTGAAGTTGCCTTTGCTAATGAAGATAGCACTTGGCTATAGAAGTTGCTTATTATTGATGAAGATGGTGGTTGGTCATTGAAGTTCATGTTATTGACAAAGTTCACAAGTGTTGAGGCTCTAAAATATGACCCTCTTTGCTAATGAAGTTGTAGAGTAGATTGCTAAAGTGAGTAGGAAGTTGCAGAACTATATAGTTGTGGTTCAAGTGTATGGCTATAAAAGTGTCAAAAGGATACAGAAGTGCATGCAAGACTCAAGATTATATATATTTAATCTTTATGTTGGTATCAGGACCTCATTTAATATTCAGGGCCAAGTTAGATTTGAAAATGATAGGAAAAGCCATCTTGGTGGCATTTGTAGTCCTAACCCAAGATTTTTTGGGAATTTTGTATTTATTTCCTTGGCACATGGTTTGAAGTTTCATATTGTTGCATGTGGCTTAAAATTTCCATTCAACTAAGCTCATTTATATCCTTGGGATCCAACACCCCCATCTTTAATGTTTTTAGATCTATACAATTAGGGCATGAGAAGAAGAGGCACAGAAAAGAGGTAAGAAATCGATGGAAAAGGCACAAACCCAAGAAACAAAAAATAAATTCTAAAAGGATGGTGCGTGACATTTTTTTAGATGAGTATAAGGGCACATAGAAGGAGAAAAGAGGCACATGGAAAAAGCTAGAATACATGATCAGACAACTAGAATAGAAGGAAGAATTTTTTTTGAAGGGAGAAAGAGGTGTGGAAGATTGGAGTGTTAGGGTAGGTTTTCTATCCCTTTTCCTAAGGTTTTTCCTACACATATTATTAAGCTTGCTTAGGTTAATAAAGTGAGTTTAATTAGGTGAGTGAGTAGTTTAAGGTGTCGTCATCCTACAAGGGAGGTGCATTTTCTATCTTGGGAAGATGCTTTTGCTATCTTTGGCCCACTTGGTGGTCACTCCTTATTGGTTGTCTTTGCCACCTACATCCTCTCCCTGGTCTATATAAACTCACTACCTAGCTTGTATTTTGTAAATTGGTTGTAATATTGCAATGCATATTTTGTTGTAGCTCTACTTCTGATCTATTTTGCATCCTTCATTCCGATCTTCTCTTTGTGCTTGCCTTTAGTTTTCTAGATTTTGGGTTGTTATTTCCATAGCAAAATCTAACATGGTATCAGAGTGGGTGAATGCCTAGGGATAAAATTTAGAATATCTAGGATTAAAGATCAACGTTGCTCTTGAAAGTTGAGTTTGCTCTTCTCTTGCATTTGATGATGAACTAGAGAATCAGAAAAACTTGATAAAAAAATAGCTTTCAAAGGGGATCTTTTTGTGGCTTTGTATTGCAAGTAGCTTTGGGTGATTCTTAGAGTAAATCTGATCACACCATTGAGTTTAGAGCATCCAAGAAAGTCAAAATAGCCCTTTATTTCATCCAGATCGGACCTATGAGGGTTTGAAGTTGGGAGGTGCATGCTAGATCTACCAGGTATTTGATATTTTGGAGCATTTTGGGTCAAATCTTACCCTTCCGTTGTGCTCAGAAGGCCCCAAAACCTTAAGATCGACTATAAAATTATCAAAATTGAAGCAGTTGTCTAAAAAGGAAAAAACTTTTTGCTTAAGGAGTCATACGGCCCCCTGCACACACTTCGAGGTTAAGGTGAAAATTTTTCAAAAAGAAATTCTACGAAATTGTAATACTATTGTCAAAACATTCATAGTTTTTTTAAGTTCATTGTAAAATCATTGTTAAAAAAAATCATAGTGTGGGGAGAGGTCTGCTCCCCTACTTGGAATTTTTTTTTAAAATTTTATTCAATCTTTTAGGCCTCTCAACTCTGCACCTCCATTTTGGCCTTCGTGCCAAATTTGATGCTCACACTACTATTTTTAGGTCACTATTATATTTGGCCATCCTGCTACATTTGTCAAAATTTTTAAATTTGGCGGCCATCTCAGCACTTCCACCAACTCTAGCGACATTTCTCAAATTGGCAGAGGTTTATTTTTATGTGGAGATTCACTAACTTTAGCAAGGTTCCAGTTTTAATGGCACCACCAAATCTAGTGGAAATTCCATTAACTTTGGTGGAAGAGGACTTTTGAAACTTTGATCCCTCACCATTGGATTTTTATTTTTTGCCCTTGATCTTCAAAAGGCTCGTTCTCGGCCATAAAAAGGCCTTTTTGAGTGCAATATTTTTTGATTTGGGGTAGAATTTCATGCTCTTCGTAATGGTGTGATCATTTTTTTCTCAAGTAATCCCATTTTTCCAAAAAATTAGTTTTCTCATCAGATCTAACAAGCAGTTTTAGTTTTTGGAACTTCAAACAACTATAACTTTCACATATGACCTTAGATTGAGGCAATTTGTTTTTTGAAAGTGGATATTTTTTCGAGCAATACACATTGGTGATAGTTTAAGGCTCTCATTCTAAGATAATTTTGTACTTTTAGTATTTGAGTCCATTTTTGGACCTTATAAAACTCTAGAAAATAACTCTAGCATTGTAAACACACTAATCTATAAAGTGCCAAATATTTTTTGTTGAGGGATTCATGATTGATGATTTGGGGGGTCTCTAGGTGTTCCTTTTTGTTGGATTCAGTCTCTTAATTGGTCATGTGTGTGATTAAATTTAAGGAGTAATAATGGGTATCACAAAGCATCCAATTGTAATTGAATTAAAAAGAGGGAACTATAAGTCTTGGTGAGATGGTATGTTGAAAATTTTTAAATGGGTAAATCTTCTACCCTATCTCTATGAACTTGTTCCTCAACTTGCATCATTTCAAAAAAGCATGGTATGGTATCAAAATAATGGTTATGTAGCATCATTTATTGGTTCAAATCTGGAATTTGACATATTGAGTACATTGACTTGGATTTCTTCCCCTCGTACTCATTTGACCAAACTTTAGGAGATGTATGGTAACTTGTATGAGTCTCCCTTCCCAGAGGATCCTATTGCAGACTGTTTAAAACCACTTGATGTTTTTCTACCATATGATTTTCAAACAATTATAAAGCTTGATGAATGGAAAGAACTTGAATGTCCAGATGACATAGAGTCTCTTGATACTCCTCCTGTAAAGACTTCATGCAATTCAACATTAGCAAATATTTCAAAAGTTCATACTAAGGCATTTTGTGTGGACGCATCATTTAGGGATGAACAATGCGGACTGATGACATGCATTCAAATATCATCTCCATCACTTGTTGCTCTATTTGAGCCCAATGTTGCTTCTTTCATGACTTCTAGTGATTCAATGTAGCAAGTTCATATCAGTCTTCCAGAGACAGTTCCTTGGGACGCATTTCTACCTGACATCTCTTGCTTGTTTGTAGAGTCCCATTTTGGATTTGGGAGACACCATTGAGGACATTCATCTGCTCTTTGATTACAACTCCTATGGAGTTGATTCTTCATCTTCAAATGTTATGAGGGCACATTCATACCCTCTTGTTCCTTCTTTGCCTACACTTGCTTCTACAGTGAATTTCTACATATATTCATAAGTCTACATATCTGACTCAGTCATCATTCATGTTGACACCCTCTACAAAAGTACCATATTCTCATTTGTCCAATTATCTTACCTATGGTGAGCATCGTACATCCATGGTTAATGTACTTGAATCTTCGATGGCACCTAATCCATCATATCAACATTTGTCACAATTTGGCATTCGATTAGAGATCCTTGAGCAACATTTGGAGGAGGCATCTTTGTCTTCGAAGGAGATATCTTCATCTTTGGATCCTATTCTATTTTAGTTTCCACTTGGTTCTCGATTGTCACTTTCATTAGTTAGGCCTGGGACTCCTGATTTGGTTGTGGCATCTTTCGGCATTGACATGGAGACACATGAGCAGTTTTTAGGGATTTCATACATCTTGATCTTTCTTCCCCCATATTCCTTTTAGGAATGGAAAGGCATTCTGCATACACTTTTGGTTTTGTTTCTTCCTAAGGGGAGGAACATTGTTAGATGATTGTGGACCATCTTCTACATCTAATTTCAAGCATCAACCATTGGCACAGTGGCTTACTTTCAGGGGGCTTCTTAGTCCTACTCTTACACTCTCTATTTTGGGGTTGTTCTCTCTCTATTTGTGGGGGAGCTTCTATTCCTTTGTTTGGGGGGGCTTCTTCTCTTTTAGGAGAGGGGGGGAAATCTTTGTACATGGTTACCTCATCATAATTCATTTTTCAAGACCCATCTTTTGACCCACCTAAGCTATGCTTAAGGGGGGTGTTAATGTAGGGTTTTTATCCCTTTTCCTAAGGTTTTTCCTACACATATTATTAAGTTTGCTTAGGTTAATAAAGTTAGTTTAATTAGGTGAGTGGGTAGTTTGAGGTGTGATATAGGAGCATCCATGGTTCAAGAGCAATCTTACATCAACCAAAAACATTTGCATCTCAATTTGTTTGCATTTTAGTTTGTTTCTTTTTATTTCCAGTTCAATTCAGGCAGTTCAGTCAATAGCAGTTTCTGTATTTTGGTCTGCATTCTACCACAATCACATTTCAGACCTTATGGAGCTAGACTTAACATCTAGACACATTCATGCACAACATATCCAAAATTCAGAGCATTTGGATAAAGTACTGGAAAGTTATCGCTATCAGAAGATCAATTGTTTTCTCATAACAGAGCATCCTGACAGTCTCAGATAATCAACTGAAGGAGAAGACTTGCAAATCATTTCACAACCTTTGAATCTTAATGACACATCATTCAATGTTGTTGGTTTGTGGTCGACCTTCCCCGAGATCCGCACATCATTCTATTCATTTGTGGAGGAGTTCCATTCATTTAGGCCCGACCTATCCCTGTACACACGTTACAGCTCTTCATTGGAGTTTCTAATCTTCCTTGGCTGGCGTGGAGGAATCTTTTGTTCCAGAGATGATATATATTGATGTAATAGATCCTTAGAAAAGTAGTTCTCATGATTTAGAAGATCGATAGTGGTGCAGGAGCACCTCATGCAAGAAAATAATTAATCTTTGGGTTTTGTCCTCTTTGGGTTGTTTCATGTGAATAAGGTCATTGTGGACCATTCATGATCATTTTTGAAGTCTTTTGTGAAGTTTTTAGATTAATTGTTTTAAAGATGCAAAAATTGTCAAGGTATTGTAAAAGTTGCATTTTGTTGTCAAATTCAAGTTTGGTTGGAATATGAAAGGTTGTAGGTTGAAAAGTTGGTTGAGAACCATTGGAAAATGGTTGTAAGTGTTTAAAAGGCCTTGTATGGTCGACACAAAGGAGGGGGGATGATAAAAGATGAGAAAACATTTCGTATTTAGAAGCTTTGATAAATAAAACCCTTGTTTTCTGTGCATTTTTATGTAATAGTCCTATTCTTTCACATGGTATAGATTTGTATGACCTTTGTATGACCTGAATGTGGTATGGTTGGAAATATAATTGAGTTACCTTTCTAATTCTTTTGGTTTGGTTGATTTTTGTCATGTTTTGTGAAAGTTATGATCAATTTAGTGATTGTCACTTCTAGATTTTTATGGTGAGACAACAGAAAAATTGCTTAGTATGATTTTGTACAATCTAGTACGACTGAATGGATGATTACCTACTTTAGAGGGCACTCTTACCTTTAATGGGTTTTTGATTTGGTCCATTTTCATTGTGTTTCAAGCAAGTTGTGCCCATTTTACTGTAAACAGGTTTGAACCCTAGTTAGGGTAATAGTGAGCAAACAAATCAATTTTTGAAGGTTTCCGTACAAAGTAACCTGCCTTGATTCTAAGATATGTTGTATAAGGTCCAAATGGTTGTCTGAAACTATGTTTACATTTTTGATATCATGTTTGCAACGAAAGTTATGACAAAAAACCTAATTTGCGACTCCCATGTTTATTTAGGCAATTAGGCCTAAAGACTAGGACATTCAATTTTTAACTTTGTTGTTCCAAAACAACCATACCTTAATCTTGGATGTCTTTTTAAAGGTCTTAAAGGGTACTCAAAAGTGTTTTCACAGTTTGGAAGAAAGGTCTGCACAGGGAGATATGATGGAAAACTCAGTTTGTGAGGGCTACTAGAGGATTGAGGTCTAGAGACCAAAAACCCACCATTTAATGTTTGGAAGCGTGAAAGTTTGGTTGATTGAGATAGGTTTAGTGTTCTCCACCCTTGCGTTGCATCAGATAGTTTGTATTTTGAGAAAAGGAGCTTCAAATCTTTATCTTGTGTATATTATGATATTCTGTAATCAGGCATGTGAGCCCTAATTGTAAGCTTGCATGTTGCCGACCAAATTGTATTTAAATTCTATGATATACTGAATGGTTGAATCTGTATTTGCTTCATATCTTGAGTTGTTTCCATTGTGTTTACTCTAGCTGCACGGTCTGGATTGTTCTCTTTTGAGGACCCTCCTAACCGTGATTGCACCAAGTGATATCAGAGTGAAAGTTTGAATCTTTGGGAGCGAATTGAGTGAAGTTACTGAAGAAATTCCATAAAATCTTGTTATGGATAGATCACCGAAACTAAGACAAGTTACTTGTGTCATAATCGAATGTCAATTGTGAGGCAGTTGTCACCTTGTAGCCCAATCACTGAACTTGAGGCAGTTTACACTTGATCATGGGAAAATGCTGCCGAGGAGAATCCCTACCATTGGAACAATGGCTAATAGGACATGGATGAGATGATGGAAATGATGAAAACAATGAGAATTCGATTGGATGATGTTGAGGAAGATAGGCGAAGAGGATTGACACCTAGACCTAATATTGAAAGTGATGATGAAGAGGAATTTCAATCTGTTGAACAAATTGGTGAAACCCTAGGAGGTGACGAAGAAGAAGAATCAGACCAAGTCAAGATGTTGAGAGCTATTTCAAATATTGGAAAGAGACCTAGAGTTGATGTCCCTAACTACACTGATAATTTGAACCCTAAAGAGTTGATTGACTGAATAAATGACATGGAACAATACTTTGAGTATGAAGAAGTTGAAGATCCAGAGAAGGTGAAATTTGCAAAAACAAAGATGAAAGGACATACCGCTATATGGTGGAAGGAAGTTCAGTTGGATAGAAACATAAGAGGAAAAGAAAAGATTACAAAATGTGACAGGATGGTGGCAAAATTGAAGACTCAGTTTGTACCTACTGACTATGAGTTGGAATTATTGAAGAGATTGCAGAACCTGAGACAAAAGGAGAAATCTGTGAAGGAATACATTGAAGAATTTGATAAGATGATCATAAGGATAGGACATAGTGAAGCAAGCAAGGAGAAAGTGGCTAGATACATCAATGGACTGAGATTGAACATTCAAGAAGAACTGAGTTTGGTAAGGATGACAACACTGGAAGAAGCATATATGTTTGCCCTGAAAGTTGAAGAAAAGTTAAATAAGAGACATGATTAGAGACAGAGAGGCAAAGGAGGTAAATTTCAAAGAGGTAGAACATTTTTTGGAGGAGAAAGATCATATACGAAGCAGAACAGACAAGAGAGTACATTCAAGAAGGAAGACAGAGATAATAATGCATACCGGAGAGATGATAGAACTTTCTACCACAAAGGAAACCCTAATACATACCGAAGTGAAGGATATAGAAGAGAAGGAAGAGATCCTGATATGAGAACATTCAGAGGAACTTGTTTCAAGTGTGGAGGTGAAGGACAGAGCATTTGAATGTAATTGGGGGAGTACAAGCAAGAGAAGTGAGAAAAGTGGAAGAGCGGCCTATGTGGAAGAAGAAAGGAGAAAGGAGAATCACTTATGATGAGGAGAACACTATTTCAAGCAGAGACAAATGAGGAACCACCATAGAAGAAAAGCTTGTTCAGAACTAAATGCAAATCAAGAGGTAAATGTTGTAAAGTTGTTATTGATAGTGGTAGTTCTGATAACCTAGTTTTAGAGGAGATGGTGACTAAGCTGAAGTTGGAAAGATTGAAACACCCTAAACCCTATCAGATAGCATGGATTCAGGATGATCATAAGGTACTGGTGAGTGAACAATGTTTGGTGAAATTTCATATTGGATCTTATCATGATGAAGTATTGTGTGATATTATGCCTATGGATGTTTATCATATTTTGTTGGGTAGACCTTGGCAGTATGATAGAAAAGCTATACATGATGGGAGAAAGAATATATACACTATAACATCAAATGGAAAGAGAATTACTTTGATTCCTTTGGAAGACGATCCTAAGAGTGAAGTATGTGGAAATGCTAGAATCTATTTGGTAGATGGAAGAAAATTTTTGGATGGTTTGAGACATGACAATATGTGTTATGCTTTGATCCCTAAGAAGACTGAAACATTAAAGAAGGGAACTGAAGAATCACAACCGGAGGAGATAACTGAATTGCTGATAGAGTATGAAGACATCATATTAGATAATGTAACTGAAGGATTGCCACCAATCAGGAGTATCAGTCATCACATGGATATTATACTTGGAGCTAGTTTACCTAATAAAGCCGCACACAGAATGACACTAGTAGAGAATGAGGAATTGAATAGACAAATACATGAGTTGTTGAAGAAGGGTTTGATTAGAGAAAGTTTGAGTCCTTGTGCAGTGCCTTCAATGTTAGCACCAAAGAAAGATGGAGAATGGAGAATGTGTACAAACTCTGGAGAAATCAACAAGATCACAGTTAAGTATAAATTTTCTTTACCTAGGATGGATGACATTATGGATTGTCTGAGTGGAGAAAAATATTTTACAAAGATAAATTTGAAGAGTGGATATCATCAGATCAGAATCAGAGAAGGAGATGAATGGAAGACTACTTTCAAGACAAATGAAGGATTGTATGAGTGGTTAGTGATGCCTTTTGGAATGACAAATGCACCGAGTACTTTCATGAGATTAATGAATGAAGTCTTGAAGAAATTCTTGGGTAAGTTTGTTATTGTATACTTGGATGACATTCTAATTTTTAGTAAGACAAAAGAAGAACATTTGCAGCACCTTAGACAAGTATTACAGAGACTAAGAGAAGAGAAATTGTTGATAAACATCAAGAAATGTAGTTTCGTGAAGGAAGAACTGGTATACTTGGGATTTATGATTTCTGTGGAAGGATTGAAGATGGATCCTGAGAAGGTAAGAGCAATTGTTGAATGACCTACACCAAAGAGCATTGGAGAAGTTAGATCATTTCATGGATTGGCTAGTTTCTACTGGAAGTTCATCAGAAATTTCAATTCAGTTTGTAACCCTATGAAAGAGACAATGAGAGGTGACAGAAAAGATTTCAAGTGAACATCAGGAGTAGACAAAAGTTTTGAGTTGTTGAAGCAGAAAGTGATAGAGCAGCCTATTTTGGCATTACCAGATTTCAATAAGGTATTTCAAGTAGATTATGATGCAAGCGGGAATGCAATTGGAGTAGTGTTAAGTTAAGAAGGTAGACCTGTAGCATATTTCAGTGAGAAATTGAATGATACAACGAGAAGATATTCAGTTTATGATCAAGAGTTCTATGCCATAATTCAAGCCTTGAAGAAGTGGAGACATTACTTGTTACCTAAGGAGTTTGTGTTGTATACAGATCATCAAGCTTTGCAATATTTGAACAGTCAAGGTAAGTTGAATCAGAGACATATGAGAGGGGTAGAGTTCATGCAGAGTTATACTTTTGTGTTGAAGCATAGGAGTGGGAAATCAAACAAAGTTGCATATGCATTGAGTAGGAGGAGGAACTTGCTGACAGAGATGAGAGTTGAAGTATTAGGATTTGATGAATTGAAGAATATGTATGAGGGAGACACTGATTTTGTAGAACCTTGGAAAGCATGTAAAGAACCTATTGTGATAGATAGGAGTAAGTGGTTGGATTATTTCATTCAGGAAGATATTTTGTTCAGAGGATATCAATTATGTATACCTAGAAGTTCAATGAGAGATAATTTGATCAAGGAGAAGCATAGTGGCAGATTGGTAGGACATTTCGGCATTGACAAGATAGTAGCTTTGGTGAGTGAAAACTATTTTTGGCCTCAGATACATAAGGATGTTAGGAAATTTGTGCAGAGTTTTAGAGTTTGCCAAGTTGCAAAAGGGAGTAGTCAGAACACTGGATTGTATAAACCTTTGACAGTACCAGAGAGACCTTGGGAAGACATAAGATTGCATTTTGTGATGGGATTACCTAAGACACAGAGAGGACATGATTCTATATTTGTAGTGGTGGACAGATTTTTAAAGATGGCACATTTCATACCTTGTAAGAAGACAACTGATGCAGTGCATGTAGCTGACCTATTTTTCAAGGAGATTGTGAGATTGCACAGGTTACCTAAGAGCATAATTTTAGACAGAGATACAAGATTTCTTGGATACTTTTGGAAGACACTTTGGAAGAAGATGAAGACAGACTTGAAGTTCAATTCAACATTTCATCCACGGACTGGTGGACAGACAGAGGTAGTGAATAGGAGTTTGGGAAACTTGTTGAGATGTTTGGTTAGAGAGAAGGCATGAAGTTGGGATTTGATTCTTTTACAAGTAGAGTTTGCATACAATAATTCAGTGAATAGGAGTACTGGAAGAACACCTTTTGAGATTGTTACCAGAGTAAACCCTAGAGGAGTTGCAAAATTGAGAGATATCAATTTGGAAGACAAGAGAAGTGCAGAAGCAGAGAATTTGTAGAACATATGGAAACAATGCATAATCAAGTGAAGAAGCATTTGGAAGAAATGAATAACAAGTATAAGGGACATGCAGATGGGAAGAGAAGACATAAAAAATTTGCAGTTGGAGATGAAGTGATGGTGTACTTGATAAAAGAAAGATTTCTAGTTGGGACATATAACAAGTTGAAGATGAAGAAGTTTGGACCTTGTAGGATACTCATGAAATTTGATTCAGGAAATCCATATGAAGTCGAGTTTCCAGAGACATTGGGTATATCACCTATTTTCAACATTGTAGATCTATATCAGTATCATGAAGCAGAGTTTAGTGACAGCATGGAAGAAGGCTTGAAGAAGCAGTTACCTCAACAACCACTAGAGCCGATTGAAGACATTTTGGATAGTATAGTTGGATGCAGCACCAGAGGAAGATAATATAAAGAATATCTTGTGAAGTGGAAAGGCAGACCGGAAGAAGATTCGTCATGGATTTCTCAGGCTGAGGTAGATCATTTTGGTTTTCCCCTAGCCCCAGCAAAGTGAGGGACTCACTTTTTCAATAATCCTGGATGTCTGATGCAGGAGCATCCCTGGTTCAAGAGCAATCTTCCATCAACCATAAACACTTGCATTTCAATTTGTTTGCATTTTAGTTTGTTTCTTTTTATCTTTCTAGTTCAGTTTAGATAGTTTAGTCAGTAGCAGTTTCTATATTTTGGTCCGCATTCTACTGTAGTCACATTTCAAACATTACGAAGTTGGACTTAACATCTAGACACATTCATGCGCAACATATCCAAAATTCAAAGCATTTGGATCAAGTACCAGAAAGTTATCGCTATCATAAGATCGACTGTTTTCTCATAACAGAGCATCCTGACAGTCTCAGATAATTAACTGAAAGAGAAAACCTACGGAGCATTTCACAACCTTCAAAGCTTAATGACATATCATTCAATGTTGTTTGGTTCATGGCAAACCTTCCTCGAGATCTTCACATCATTCCATTCATTTGCGGAGGAGTTCCATTCATTTAGGTCTAACCTATCCGTGTACACACGTTATAGCTCTTTATTGGAGTTTGTGATCTTCCTTGGCCAATGCGGAGGAATATTTTGTTCCAGAGATGATATATATTGATGTAATAGATCCTTAGGAAAGTAGTTCTCATGATTTAGAAGATCGATAGTTTGGATTTTGTGCAAAGGAGCTTCAAAGCTTTATCTTGTGTATATTCTGATATTCTGTAATCAAGCCAGTGAGCCCTAATTGTAAGCCTGCATGTTGCCAACTAAATTGTATTTGAATTCTATGATATACTGAATGGATGAATCTGCATTTGTTTCATCTATTGAGTTGTTTATGTTGTGTTTACTCTAGCTGCACGGTCTGGACTGTTCTCTTTTGAGGACCCTCCTAACTGTGACTACACCAAGGTGTCACCATCCTACAAGGGAGGTGCATTTTCTATCTTGAGAAGATGCTTTTTCTATCTTTGGCCCACTTGGTGGTCACTACCTATTGGCTAGATTTGCCACCTCCATCCTCTCCCTAGTCTATATAGACTCACTACCTAGCTTGTATTTTGTAATCTAGTTGTAATATTGCAATGCATTTTTTGTTGCAACTTCACTTCTGATCTCTTTTACATCCTTCATTCTGATCTTCTCTTTGTGCTTGCCTTTAGCTTTCTAGATTTTGGGTTGCTATTTCCATAGCAAAATCTAACATGGAGGACTTCTTTATATGGGTGTAAAGGAATAATAATAGAGACACATGGTAAAGCAACTTAGGAAGCCTTGGGTAAAAAAACAAAAAGAAGATTATGTTGCAGACATGTTGGTGCCTGAAGAGGCTACCAACTTGAAAAGATTTCTTTTGTCTTCATGTTGATAGATATTTAAACAAGGAGGCTCCTAGGAAGGATAAGAAATCTACCTAGTGTTTGGAATATTGTGCAAGCATATAGAGAGAGTTGGAAGTTAGTAATTAAAAATAGGGGAGTTGTAGTCCTTCCTCTAATATTGTTTAATTTAATTATAAATAAATTTGAACTTGTATTTTTGAGTCAATGTAATTGAATGAAAGGGGTTTTTAATTTTGTTAAAGTTTTTCCATGTGTATTGTTTTTGTGTGCATATAATTTGAGTCATTGTGTGGTTGACTCAACTCTTAGAGACACTTTGGGTGTGCTCTTTTCCATGAAAATAGTCTTGTTTTCTTGTATTGAACTAATTTGGGTGTTCGTCCAAGGTTGTCTAGTGAGATCCATGTTTAGTTGGGCATCGTGCCAAGATTGTATCATCAATATTACTTGAGATGTGTTTGTCATTTTGTTTCAAAAGCTATTGTTTCCATTATTATTTTATGACTAGAAAATGAAAACTGTGTAGAACTTGAGGTAGGGTGGCATGACTATGACACAATACTAGGAGTATTTCATAAGGTTACTTAAGTATGTTCCTCAATACTAGAAGGATGATAGGCTCAAGATTTCTAAGTTCATTTTTGGTTTAAACACTCAAATTGGAGCTCAGATGGATCTTCACCATTTGACCATAATGTTAGGAGTAGTACTTAAGAAACAGTTTAAGTTGCAAGCTTTTTCAAATTTCTAGATGAATAACACTGGGATGTTCTAACCCAATAAAATGATATCCATCCCTAATGCAAAGGAATTACCTATGTTTAATGGGAACATGAATCAAGGAGTAAATAAGGTAAACAATGGAAGGTGAAATTATGATGTGAATCCTAAAAGAAGTAGAAATAGAGTTCCTTCAATAGTTCAACATAATACAAGAAACTAGGGAACTACAAATTAGAATCCTTTAGTGTCTTAATTTATGTGTGGTAATAATCAGTTTGAAAACCAATATCCATGTAGGAATTGTTGGTTCCCAAATCTGCACACATCAAACTCTAAAGATTTGCCACTTCTTATGATCAAGTTCAATGGAGACCTGGTCAATAGAGTGGGAGATTATTTTTTACCTATTTCCCCTACACTTTAGGCTCTGCCAAACTTGGGGGGGTGTCCCTTATGATAACAACATCAAATGTATCTTTCATTACAACCAGGTAGATATGTTCTCATATATTTGTACCAAGATTTGTAAGATTACCCCTAGACTGGCAATATTCTTGGGTTATCCTTACTATTTGAATCTGAGAACATGCAACACCTACTCACACTACAAGCAAACAAACTAAAGTATTTCAACCGGTTTATCTTTTGATTTTCATTCTTTTTGGGCCCTTAGACAAGTAGACTTCTTGACTAGTACCTTATCAAGAGTAACAAAGTCAAAATCCCACACTGCAAATGTCCCTTTTATGACAACAAAATATCAAATTCAGAGGGTATATCTGTATCAATGACAGTTTGCAATGATGCACCTTAGAAAAAGTATTTCATGCAACTCTTCTTCAATAATCCCTAATGTAATACATCTCTTCCTATGTTTTGTTTAAAGCATATTTAATTCAATCCTTGATTAGAGGCAGGAAACAAAAACATTTGATACAACAAATGTGTATAAGTGAAATCCAAAACCCTTGATTCATTCATTCACAAAAGAAATGCATACATTCAAGAAGACAATTGCAAAAAACACACACATATAGTGTTATTAATATATTGCAACCTGAACTGAAAATTGTCATACAAGAATTTATCCATATGCAGGCAAAATTCTACTCTGCAGTCTTGATAATACACTTACTTAGCTATTACAGAAAACCACTCCCCAAGATGTGAATAACTTGTATCCAAATCCCAAAAAAGAATTCCCCTTCCTTTCTATTCTATATCCACCTGATCTATTTCTCCCTCTCCTACTACGACATTTGAAACCCTTTTAAATAGACAAACTATGTTAGCCAAGATTTTTGTAGTACAACTTTTCATTTACAATGCATTTAATATTTGTGACTTAAGAAATTACATTCTTGCTTTGATTGGTGGGTGCTTTCTTTTATCCAATTACTTATTCTAGAATGTTTTAATTGGATAAAATTCCTCCTAGGTAGTTAAAGACAGATGTCCCCCTTTATCCTGTACTCAAGCCCATATGAGGGGCTGCTAGGATGGCAAGCAAACTCCTTACCCCTTCACAACTCATCCACTGGAGATATAAAAGATGGAATCACAGAGGCATCCCCAATAGTCAAACTAGGAAACATCATCCTTGCCAGGACAAGGAATTCTTTGACTCTGTGAGCAGAGTCCTACTTTTGCATTGTGCTCCCTAGCATCAAAATATGGCGTCTTCCTTCTATTATCGTCCTTGATGAAGGTCATCAAAGGGAAGAATGACATGAGAGAAAACTATTATCTCTCATCCCACACTCTTGAATGTCAGTCCTAGTCGAGGTCTCAACAATTATGTTCGGTTGGCCCACCTTCAGGAAACAACTTCATGCAGTTGGAGTATTTGGATTATCTAACTAGTCTCCCACTAGAATGATACTACTCATCTATGGTTCTAGGAAACTAGCAAGACCACTAAAGCCAAATACTCACATTCTTTTCAATTCCTCCCATCCTAAAGGTCAATATTTAGTTCTTCCTTTATTTGGAATGAACAAACCTACAACCAAGAGTACAGGGGAACACTTCTTCGGGAAACAAAAGATATAAATTTCAAGAAAGTGTTCTGCACAATACTCATGATGGCAATTGATGTGAACAATTCATGGGAACACTTCTATTTATAGCAAGAATGAACGGAGGTCCTTCATCTGAGAAATTTCCATTTTCCAATAACTCTCTTAATTTCACTTCAGGTGTTCGCAGGCTCGTCTCATTTGAATTCATATCTGGAGATCTCTAATGACCTATCCACACCCTCCAAAGCATGAAATGGAGGCACAGATTAATGTCACCTAACCAAAAATGTCTTTCACATGGACAACAAGGCATAGTTCATGTACCAAGATCCAACTGAGTATCAAGAATTACTTGAGAAATGTGTTAACTGTCAAATCATCTTCTCGCATACTTGAGCCACATCATCCAACTCTCATCAGAACACGGCTAATAATTTCAAAAGCCTGAGAAAATGTGCCATGTTACTGTTGCTTCAAAATTTGAACTTGAACTATTGATTTGAATCACATAAAATTATTAGCTCAAACTAGAATAAAGTCCATCAGCCAATCTGGGATTTCCAACAAGGAAATCCTTTTCATTCAAAAGACCAAGACTTCTCCATAGGTCACCTCATCGCAACAATGCAAGCCTGGTCGAGACCCACACCACTACCTCTGTGCTCAAGCTCTATGTGCTTGCTCAGCTTCCTTAAAGATGAATTCAAGTCCCACCTTCTAGTTGTCATATCATCGCAACAACGCAAGGAATATTCCTTAGCACTTCTCTGTAATGCGCTGGTGTGATCCAACATAAAACATGCACATAGCAATTTGTTCAGTGAGTATGATCTTGGGCCCACCAATTCAAGATCAACAACCATCACACTAGGACGGGGCTAACAAACCCAACAAATCTAATACTCATGATATTGTGATAGACATCCACCTATCTTCAATACTTTGCATGGGAGACACCGGTCACTAGGCTCATGGGGTTGGTCATGAATGAAGTTAAGGACATTAAGTTGCAACTTAAATTCGGTGTAACCACCTATCTCAAGTCAATTCAAAATGATATCATAGGCTTCTGAAAAGGCTTTAGAACTTAGGGTTTAAGCTTCTAAGTCACAAATTAGGCCAACATTCAGGGTTTAAGACCAAAGAACAAAGAAATCATGGGGAGGGTTCTACCAGGAACAAGAGATTAGGAAATAACAACACTAACTACAATAGGGAAGCCCTTGTGGCCTAATCCACCTAATCAACAATAGTAATTTCATCACATTTGTGAGTGGTGAATAACCATCAAGATGAAAATTAGGTCACATTTGTGGAGCTATTAGGTAAATTATTTGGTCAATCCATTAATATTTTAATAGATACTAGATCAACAATGTTTTGTTTCACCTTCTAACTTGAAAAGGGTAAATAAATTAACTAGTAACTACATAGAGCACACATGGGATGTTATATGTGGAAATACTCAATACCTATTTGGTGGAGAAGTGTTTTTTCGAAGCCAAGACTAGCCTACCTATTACTTAAACATATGTAAACTTTTATAAAGCACCTCTATGTTCATATGACAATGAACCAATTGGTTGTTTAAGCAAAAAATAAAGGTAGAATGCTATACCAATTTAATTGAGTGTGTCAATGATTTTAGAAGATTAGTGAAGCTATAAGGAGCACCAAGATTGATAAGCCAAAGGAAAATCATTACAATATAGTTAAATAGGTCATAGAGGAAAGCATATGTTATTCATAGTAATGACTAATGTAGTTAAAGATAAGAAAGAAGCCACATTTGAATATTATCCCTTTTATTTCTTTTTTGGGATGTCTTCCTAGACGAGTTACCTAGGCTCCCACTAAAAGGAACTTTGATTTTGCTATTGAAGCACTTCCTAGTACAAAGCCTATCTCTATAGCTCCTTATCACATGACCATGTCAACACTATTCAAGTTGAAGACTTAATTACAAGAAATATTAAAATAAGGTCTAATTAGACCTAGCGTGTCGCCTTGGGGTGCTCTAGTTATATTTGTGAAGAAGGATGGCATGTTGTATCTATGTATAGCTTACAAAAAGCTCAATAAGGAAATGATCAATAATGTAGGTCCTCTAACTATGATTGTTGAGCTATTTGACTAGATAAGAGAAGCAACAAAGTTTTCAAAGATCAATCTTAGGTTAGGGTATCATTAGGTTAGGATCAAAGAAGAAGATGTCTATAAGACAACATTCCAAACTCAGTATGAGCATTATGAGTTCACATTTGTACCCTTTGTGTTAACCAATGCTCCCACCACATTTATGAATTTCATGTACAATGTACTTCACGATTTCTTAGATTCCTTTGTGATTGTACTTAGATTATATTTTAATATATTATAAGAATGAGGAGCATGTAAAGCATTTGTAATTGGTACTATAAAATCTTAGAGAGCATAAGTTGTATGGAAAGCTATTGAAGTGTGTGTTATATCAAAAATAAGTACACTATTTGGGTCACATTGTCTCAACAGGGGGGATTTATGTTGGCCCATCTAAGATCATGGAAAAACTAAATGGCCAACACCTAGAAATGTTTTAGAAGTGTGTATTTTCATGGGATTAGTTGGTTCTTATTAGAGGCTTGTAGTGGGTTTTTCCAAGATAGTCCATCCTATAACATCCTTGTAGGTGGTTTGAGTGGAATGAGAGGTGTAAGTAGGCCTTCAAGATTTTAAAGTCGAAGTTGACAATAACACTTATTCTTAGGGATGCCTGGCCCACTAGTCATGTTATGGTTATTATGAATGCATCTTTAGAAGGATTTAGGGGTTTGCTCATGAAAGATGATGAAAAATGAAGTTGTGGTGGCATATAAATCTCATAAGTTGAAGCCTTATGAAATGAATTATGCATCACATAATTTGGGACAAGCAAAAATTATTCACACGTTGCAAAAGTGAAGACACTATCTACTAAGCAAGTAGATTGAGCTAAAGACGGAGCATATGGGGCTAGAGAATATCTTCACACAACCCAATCTTAATGTTAGGTAGAAGTGTTGGTTAGATTTTTTAATCTATTATGAATTTGAGATATAGTACATCAAGGGTAAATAGAATAAAGTAGCAGATTATTTAAGTAGGGAGTTACACATTGTACCTTATCCATTTACTTGAACCACCTTTTGACATCAAGTGATTGCTAAATTAGCTAAGAATCCCCATTACCGAATGATTTCAAAATCTTTAATGGATAACACGCAAAGGTTATAAGATAGAAAGTGTTGATTTGTTGCGTTACCAAGACAAATTGTATGTACCAACTAAAGGTGATCTAAGAACTAGAGTGTTTTAGGAAGCTCGTAGCGTGTTCTACTTGGGGCATCTAGGTGTTAATAAGATGTTAGTTGATCTTCAATCATTGTATTTTTTGGCTAGGACTTAAGGACATAGTAAATTATGCTGTGAGATGTTTAGAGTGCCAACGAGTCAAGGTAGAGCACACCCATCCAGTTCGTTTACTATATCTTGATGAGATGCATGTGTATAAATGACAAATAATCAACATGGATTTCATGTAGAGACTACCATTAACACCATATAAGCATGAAATAGGTTTTGAGGTGGTTGATAGGTTTGATAAAGGTCGCACATTTTATATCTAGAATCTTGAAAAATGATTCACCCGCTTTAGCCATGCGGTTTATGAAGGAGATATACAGGTTGGATGGTATTCCTGAAAAAGTTATATCTAACAAGGATACTAAAATGATATCATGTTTCTAGACAACTCTGGGAATGACTCTAAAATTTAATACCACTTACCATCCAATTTTTTTTTTCAGTGATAATGAGCCTATCCTTTGAAATCCTTGTTGTTCCTAAGTATTGAAATAGAATGTTATCAAATTAAAATCATAAATGTGTAATTGTTACTATTCTAAGGATATAGTGAACACAATGATTTTTTTCTTAGGTATGTAAATAAAGAAAATAATATAAATTCTTGATAAGGAGGTCAAATCTTTTGTTGTAATGGTTTTTGATTATTGATTGTCCTCTTGCACAACATAAATGTTGTAATTGATTTAAAGCTTTGTTTATATTTTTTTCTAAAAATGTGAATAAATAGAAGATTAAAATGAAGAATTTGAATTGTTATGTGAGAAACACTGCAATTAAATATACGAACCTACTTGTGCTATGAAGAGAGTAATTGTAGGTGAGTCTCTTTTTTCTTTTTTATAATGTTGTAAGGATTGTTTCTCATTCTAGAGTAGTGGTCAAAATAAAATATCGGTTCTATACAAAGGCATTTTATGGATTTAACTCTAGATATAGCTGTAAATGTTAGGCCTTGACATTTAGTTTTAGGTCAATATTGATTGTGACCTTATTTAGTGTAACACCTTGTGATTTGTGTAGTGATTGCCCATACCATGGATAGTGGTATTTGTCTATGGTTGCCTCATAGATAGGTAGTATTGATATAGTTTTTGGCCCTGTTCGGTCCCATATTAGATCATTGTGGTTATCAAATCTTACTTTGATTATGTAGGCAAATTTGGGGGTTTAGATCCAATGGTGTATACAATATCTTTGGCTTCTCCAGTAGATTCATTGACAAGACCATCTTGAATACATAAATTTGTTGTTAGAATGACTTGTTGGCATGTGCTTAGTAGCACTTCTTGGGGAAGTAGTTCATCATTAGTTTCAATTTTTTATTTTCATTGTGTGTTTACCACAATACTAAGTGCAATTGAAAGATTTAGTAGTTTTAATATCATTTGTTGTGCAATTGAAAATCTTTCTAGCACAAAATGAATATCATTATTTGGCCAGACTCGTATTAAAAAACAAGACAATTGATATACATTCACTCACTTATGTTTATCTTATTTTTTCAATTATGTGCAAGTGTGGAACACCTTTTTTTCTATTTTTTGTCACATTTCTCTATTTTTCCAACTAAATAAAGATTTGCTTCAAAAAATTGTTAGGCATTTTAAAAAAACATTGAGCTTTCTAATTCACAATTCCTTTCCAACATTAACAAATTTTTGCCTAAATATGTTTTAGCTTGATATAGAAGAAAATTTCATAGTGAGTTTCTAAATTCATTTCCAACAATCATATAATTTTTCTTCAATATTTTTTCTAGAAAAAAAATTTAAATGGTTTCCAACAATAATGAAAATACACTAACATATTTTGATGTGTCATACACCTTGCAACCCTAATATTCAAAGTAATTAATTAATTAATTAATTTGTTGCACCCACATATTTTGGGTGTTCCATTTGTAGTGGCACTATGTGTCACTTGTAGCTTGTAATCTGGTAACTGTAAAACTCACTTAGTGTCATGGAAGTTTCTAAATGCAACTATGACAATTTCTAAGATGTGTAAGAGTTGTCAAAAAGGAAATAATATGATGAAAGCGAGTGAATTGTGAACTTGGAAACAATCATGGAGCAGTTATGAAAAAGTGGATAAGACTATTTGAGTGCCCAAGTTTGGTAGTGTTAGTTTCTAATTTGTTATTAATTAACTAAGCTTGATTTGGGCATTAGATTTTGTTGGTGTAATAATTCATTTATTGCACCTTATATTAAGTTTATTTAGGTAATTAATATTTATTTACTTATGTAAATTAGGAAATAAGAGCACATGCCATCTCCTTGATTGATGGGAGCACATGCCACATCTCCCTCATCAAATTGAGTTCACTTGGTCATCAAGATAAGTTCACTTGACATCTCTACTCCTATAGTTGAGTCAATCTCTAGTTTATTGCCCTCTCAAACACTTGTCACCTTGACTTGTGCATCCTTGAGCCTTATATTGTAGTTATTTCCTTCATTTTACCATCTTGAACACCTTGAATATATATATTGGAATGTTATTATTCTTAATTTGTTTTGCATATTGAGTTAGTGTCATCTTATTGTTCGTTCTTTGGTAGATTTGTAGTTATTGCAAATTCTAACATGGTATCATAGCAAGTCAATTTAGATGAAAAATAATTCAATTGAGATATTGTCTTAGCGTTTTTCCACCTAGGGTTCATAGTCTTGCAAATTGGGTGTTTTTCATATCACTCATTATAGGAGACCTCTAGGAAGAAATTGACTATTCTATTGCATTCAGAAAAGTCAATTTAGCTAAGTTAGGCTTTGGTTTTGTCCAGAACAAACACTGTGAAGTCAAGTAACTAGTTTTGCATGCATGGTTTGATTTTGTTTTTTGCAGACAACATGCATTTTGAGTTAATTTTGAGCAAAATGGATAGTGTCATTATGGCCAGAAGATGTCAAAACATAATGATCAATTGTCAGTTCGTTGAAAATAGTGGAGGGCAAGCAAGAGGCAATTGTTTTTACCTAGGGACGTCGTATGACCTCCTTGCACAGGGCTGTGCAGGGACAAGGAAATAATTTTTTAATTCTTTTTAAAATTTTGTTTTATATATATTTTTTGGTTTAAAAATCATAAAAATTATAAAATAATTTTTTTTTTTCCAAAAAAACAAACGAAAACAAAAGTTTTTGTTAAGGCCTTTCAACCTGTACAACAAGGCATTTGGGGGGTACCGAACAGGTAACAACCCCCTGCCACCACCGCATAGTGGTGATAGGGCTGTCAGCCCCACCATCTCGATACATTGCCACAGTCTTCACCCTCTTGCCATTTTACAATGCCACCATCCATCGGTCCTTCTAACGCCCTTTGTGCCTTAGCCACTTGAGCTGCACTAACACACCACCCACTGTCATCGCTCTGTCGATCCTCCGCCATCCTGCCACTCGAGCATGACCAGTCCATGACCCATGACCCACTAGTCTGCCACCAACAACAGACCCCCTCTCCATTGCAGTAAAAGAGAACTTCGAGAGGCCTTTTTTTGGCCATATGGAGGCCTTTCTACAAGCATTTGTTTTTTGAAATGAGGCAAATTTTGTGCTCTTCATAGTGAAGTAACTCGTTTTTTCTCATGATGCCTGGTTTTTTCATAATTTTAATTTTCTTAGAGATTTTGCTACTTAGTTGTGTTTTTTTAGGACTTCAAAAGCTTATAATTTTCACAAACGAGCTCCTTTTTGTGTGTTGTTTTTTTTAATTGGTATTTTTTAGAGCTCTACACAATGATATAATTTTTTACTTCTTGTCTTGTAAGCATAAATTACTTTCAACATTGTGGCCACTTTTGGGCTGTATAAAACTTGATTAATATGATATCTTGCATTGTAAAGGCACTCGAATAAAGTGCCAAACATTATAACTGAAAGTGTCATAATTGAGCAATTTAGGGGGTTGTTAATGCACACAGACTCGACTTATAAAGTTCCACATCATGTACTAGTCTTGGGGGGCTTATAAATAGGCATTTCGTAACCAACAAACTCACATAAAGTTCCAATTTTGCTAAGGGTGTAATCTATCTAAGTTACTAATGCGTATAACAAATTATTTAGAAGGAAACTACAAGTCCTGGCGAAATGGCGTCCTAAAACATTGTTGATGGATTCATCTCTTACCAAATTTGTATGGACTTGTTCCTAAACCAAGTACACATTAGCAAAAATTTGCATGGGGAGATAGAAATGATCATGTCTTAGGAATAATTAGTCTAAGTGTTGATGACCACACATTGAGTGTCCTCGCACTCTTTGGACCACATTATGTGAAATGTATGGAGATCCCAATGAACCTCCATTCCCAAATGATCTTGTTATGGACATACTTTTTCCCCTTGATGATTTTGATAATCCTTTGTACGACGATGATACTAAAGAGGAACTTGCTTATTGGGAAAGTCTTGAATGTCTAGATGACACAAAGACATCTCCTCTTGCTTCTCCTCTTACTACACCTCTAGCATTATAAACTATTCTTCCACCTCTACTTGCTACATTGATAAAGATCTCAGCTTCTTCGCATGCTCCTTCATATTCTCTCCAGTAGGTTCACACTTGTCCTCTTGATTAATGAGATATCATCTTATCAGACATCCATCAATTGCTTGGAGAATAATACATTCTCAATCTTGACGACAACATTAAGGACATATGTCTTCTCTTTGATAACATCTCCCACTGATTTGCATCATCTCTTGTTTTGGATACTCTTATTCTCTCTCCACCACTTCGTGCTACTATCTTGACACATCTTGATTCACATCAGTTAATGTCTCACACTTTAGTGGTTATTGTTCTCAAATCTTGTATGGCACAGTGATAATTTAACATCAATATCAAGAAACATGAGCAGCTTCCAAAACCATACATCTTGATTCGTTCATACATTATACTTGAGTGAGAATTCAATAGTTTGATAGCTCAAGGTTTCTATCTTTTGAAAGGAAGAGGCATCATTTGTTACAGTGGGGCCTACTATAACATTTTCCATGCGACATTCTACATTGACTTTCTTTCTCTTCTTTATGGAGGCACACACAGGCCTCGTCTTGTAGGGATTTTAGGACTATCACTTATGGGGGAAAATCTTATCCTCCTTCACATACCTTAATTGGGATGGAGTTCTATCCTACAAGTTTTCTCTTTTTCTACTGCTGAGTGGTACATTCTCTTGTACATTGGGGTTGTTTCAAATTGTACATGGGTACATAATATAGCTTGTTTTAACAAGACCCATTTCTTTATTATCTTAGTTGCACTTAAGGGGGGTGTTGATGTATATATATATTTATTACACCTTATATTAAGTTTACTTAGGTAATTAATCTTTATTTACTTATGTAAATTAGGAAATAAGAGCACATGCCGTCTCCTTGATTGATGGAAGCACATGCCACCTCTACCTCATTCAACCCCTTGATTGACGATAGTTAGGTGCCACATCTCCCTCATCAAAGTGAGTTCACTTGGTCATCAAGACGAGTTCACTTGACACCTCTACTCCTACAGTTGAGTCAATCTCTAGTTTACTGTTCTCCTCTTTAAGACTTACATCACCTTGACTTGTGCATCCTCGAGCCTTATATTGTAGTCATTTCCTTCATTTTTACATCTTAAACACCTTGAATATAGATATTGAAATGCTATTATTCTTAATTTATTTGCATATTGAATTAGTGTCATCTTATTGTTTGTTCTTGCGTTAATTTGTAGTTATTGCAAATTCTAACAAATTTTGTACATGGATATGGACACCTAAATTAGCCAGTGGTTTCCAACACATGGTTTTAGAATCCACATGGTTTGTGGTTTTGCTCATGCCTATTTATTGAGTGCTCAAGTTGGAAGTATTATAATAATACTTTTGCAAGGACCGTTATGTTGCCAAAATATCTCTAACACTATATTGTTTTGTATGATTTCCTACGAAGGCTTGAGCTTGGAATTTGTATTGTAATTGCATTGCTATTGGGAATACAATTGGGTAGAGATTTTGTAGGTTGGGTTTTTTCCTACAAGGATTTTCCTAGGGTAATACTATGTCAACTACATTTTTGTGAGTTGCATGTCTATGTGTGTTAATGTATGTGCCATTTTTTTACCTAAAATTGTTAGATCTAAATCTCTCTACATTATCTCTCATAAATTAGTGTAAGAAGTGTTTTTGCCATCTTACTTCCTTTCAATTTTATGCCAAAGCTTCAAACAATTGTTGAGTTTCATATCTCTCAATTTTTTTCAACAATAATCTAGATTCACCTCAATTTTTTTTCCATGAATTAACAAAAAATGCTAAGCTTCACATAAAAAAAGATTGGGATTTCTAAACTTTGTACAAAAAGTTTGGGATAAAACTACACTTTTATCCAAATGTTTTTTGTACAAACAATTATGCATTGCAAAAATCTCAACTTAACTTAAATGCAAGTTTAAGTTTCCTCAAAATTTATTTTTTGAACTCCTAACAAAGTATGATTCTTTAAATTTAATATCTACTTAGCATACAACTATGCTCACTAGAGGATTGTTAGGTTTCAATTATACATGGAAATCTCAAAATCTTATATTAAATGTAATTTACCTTAAATTTTAATTTCTAAGCTTATGAGAATGTATGGTTCCATAAAATTTAACATCTATATATGTATCTAGAATTGAATTTCATATTTCTCAAAGTCTTCCACCATTAATGGAGATTCATCTAGATATTTATTTGCTCAAACATATTAAAAAAAATAGTTTTACATTGAGAAGCATTAATTGAGATTTTTGAAATTTGTATAAAACATTTTCAATAAAAAATTATGTCAATATTAATAATAATAGTGGCCCAATTCCATCTAGACGTCTTTATCCAAAAAATACATACATTGGAGAAATCTCAAATCCTTAATTTCTAAACTTCTAACAAATATATCATGCCTTCCAATCCTTAATTTCTAAACTTCTAACAAATATATCATGCCTTCAAATTTAATATCTATATGTCTAAAATCATTCAGTTTTATATATCTAAACTTCTTCCTAGTTCCAAAAATAACAAATATACACCTAGATATTTTCTTAGGTTATTGAGTTTTATATTGTGAAAAGAAATTAAGATTTTTAAACTTTGTTTAATAACTTCTCAATTAAACAATTTTCATATATTTAATAATACTAATTGGCTCTAGATAAAAGTCTCCACCCAAATAGCTATGCACATTAGAATTCTAAACTATATAGTTTCTAAACTTTTAATAATTCATGATTCCTTCAAATATAATATCTCTATATCTCGACTTTGTTTCTTTTCCCACAAAAACTATTGAAAACTACATGTCTCTAATTTCTACACCATGTCTACTCATTGGCCATTAAAAACTATACATGTGTGATATCTACCCAATGTCTTTTTTTATTATCGATAAAAGATGCAAGCACCTGAAAAAGTATTATATTAATATAAGTGAGTTACATAAGGAACCCATAAAGGGAAAAATAGGGCCAATACATATATTGCCATAAAAGATTATGCCATCTCCCTACAACATAAGGCAGTCAAAAAGACAGATCTTCACCTACAATATACAACCAAAAGAAATATTGACATGAAAAAATCCCTTCAAATTTCAACATTTTAATTTTTTAAATTGTGAACAAAATATTAAGGGAAAAATGCCATGAATTTCAATACTATTTTTCCTTTAATTATAGTTGTAATAGCTTTTGCGTAGATAATAGTTTAAATGTAAGAGTGTCATGTCTCCATATATATATATATAATTTCAAATTTGGCATTCAAGAATAGGACCCATAAGTTTTAAATCAAACAGTTATATTTACAAGATTCAATTTTCATTTGAAGGCATCTGATTTCATATTTCACATTGTTTATTTTAAATTTCATGAAATTGCATTCAATGACCAAACCTTTTAGATGCAAATTCAAAAGGTTAGGATGAAAACCCTTCCTCTTGCATTAGCAATTCCATTCCAGGGATTGCATGATGGACTAAATTAGAGGATTTTTCATCATTTTTAGGTTAAGCGAATAGATGTTTGGAGTTGTTCACATCAACATAAATCCAATCGCCATAGGAGGACAATAACAATCATCAATAAGTAGCTTATAGGGCAATGATCAGTTTGGGTGGTTGATTCACCATTATACCATTGTTGGTCTTCAAGGCAAACTGGGCACCTAGGGTTCTTGCAAGGTTGAAGGTAAAATTACATCACTAACAAGGTAGCAAACCTGTGGCAAGGATTAAACACTATATTCAAGGAAGAACAAAATCAGCCCATATTAGATCGACCCCCATTTAAGCTAGCTATGCCATCCAGGATTCAACAAGCCAAACAATTTTAAGGAATAAAATTGAAAGAATGAAAAATCACATGGTAAAGGTCTTTTTTTTAAGCAGCCCCAGATATGAGCCACTTAGAACAGTCATACACATTAAACAATTTTTAGGCCATATGTACCTCTATTTCAGTCCAGGCCATACATCTGTACCTAGTCGTACAAATTCATGTTGTGAGTATTTTTTTGTAAAAATCATTTTATCCCTACCACGAATATACTAAATTTTATGAAATTAAATGATATTTTTTTGGTGGATTTTGGTATCAATTTCACCCTCCTAGGGTTTACTATAAGATCTATTTTTTCCAATAGATTTGGAATTGATTTAATTTTAAATCTATTAGCATCAATCATTGGTTGTATGTTTTGTTATTTCTTTGAAATTAGAAAACAAACCCTAGGGTTTTGAGCATAAATCTCATTTAAAACATCTTAGTGGTATCATAGCATTCAATCCTACCAGTGTATGGGTCTATTTGATGAATGTATGCAACTGAGTCAGAGAGACCAAAGAGCATTAGAAAAGGAAAGAAAAAGATTGGAAGCAACATCACAAGAAGCTAGTGTTGGAATAGGAGACAAAGGTAAGAAACACATGGTAGATTAGGAAGACAAGTTTAATGCTTTCCTTAGGAAGCAGGATCAAACGAACTGACTACTAATCCAAATGATCCAACAAATGCAAAATATGAAGGTTACTTTAGACTCCACCAGACCCACACATAATCTCATAGGTGAAAGGAGCAATTCAAATCAAAATGTGAGAGGAACCTCCTACAAAAAAATAATGAAAATGCACGAAATAGCAGAACACGGAATGAATTTATTGATCACAGGCCACTTCGAGGGGGCAACCTCCTTTGAGCAAGCTCAATACAATAAACTCGTGGTTGCCTTCATTGGCCTCAACACGTACTTATATACTAAGTCTAATCTAAACAACTATTAATCCCCATGAATGTGGGATAATACAATATACTCACGGGATGACTTACAAAGCATATGCATCCAACAACAATATACTAACAAAGTAAAGAGAAGGGTTAAACACGAGTTCCTAACATCCCCTCCCTCTTAGAAAAGCTTTGTCCTCAAAGCTTAAGATGTGGAAATTGTTGCTGAATTTGAAGGAGTGGTTCCCATGTAGCATCCTCTGGTTGCATTATGTGCTACTGAATTAATACCTCTGTGATGGATCGAGAGCGGAGCTGAGGAGTGCACCTGTTGAGGATGGCCTCCAGCTCCAAAATGATGGATCCTTCATTATCTAGTTCTGGTAAAATAGTTTGTGCTCTGATGTTGGTGCCAAGAACTTTCTTTAGACAAGAGACATGAAATACTAGATGAACACGGGAAGGAGGAAGCTCCAATTTATAAGCAACTGACCCAATCTTCTGAAGAACCTTATATGGCCCATAGAACTTTGGAGCCAGCTTATGACACCCTTTGAGTTTCAAGAAGGATTGCTTGTATGGTTGTAGACGAAGAAAAACCATATCACCTACTTGAAAAGTGCGCTCAGAATGGTGTTGATCATCTTGTTGTTTCATTCGATTTCTTTCCATGTGAAGATTGTCCTACAAAATGCGAAGAATCTGATCTCAGGTTTGGAGAACCGTGTCAACTGCCTGAACTAGTGAACTGTTGGGGGTGTATGGAAGGAGCACTGGCAGTGCCTGACCATAGAATGCTTCATATGGAGTCATTTTAGATGCAGTGTGGTAGGAGGTACTATACCACCATTCAGCAAGAGGGAGCCACTTTGCCCACTGATGCTATTGTTTTGAGGTGAAGCAATAGAGATAAGTTTTCAAACATTTGTTGATAACTTCAGTTTGACCATCTGTTTGTGGGTGATACCCTGAACTCATCTTCAATTTGGTGCCAGTGTGGCGAAATAGTTCTGTTCAAAAATGACTGGTGAAAGTTGCATCACAATATGAGACAATGGAAGAAGGAATTCCATGAAGACAAAAGATCTAGTCCATGAAAATCTATGCCACTGAGGAGGCGGTATAGGGATCGTTGAAGGCACAAAAATGACTATATTTGGAGAGGCGATCAACCACAACCAAGATCACTGTCTTCCCTCCAGATTTAGGGAGCCCTTCAATGAAATCCATAGAAATATCTATCCAAATTCATGTAGGGATGGGTAAGGGTTCAAGCAATCCAGGAAGAAGTGTTGTTTCACCCTTGTTGCACTGGCAGGTATCACATTTAGCCACCATCTGTTGAATTGCCTTTTTCATTCCCTTCCAAAAGAAGTTATGTCGTGCCCGCTCATAAGTTTTGAGGAACCCAGAGTACCCTGCCGATGGAGAAGCATGGAGTTCATAGAAGTCGGCCTGTTGAAGATTTGTGCTCTGGGGAAGCACCAGACGACCCTTGTATCTCAAAGAAGCACCATCCCAAGAGTAATGCGGTACAACATAAGGGTTATTGGCCAACTATTAGATGACTTCAGATATTGAAGAGTCATTGACATAGCCCTGCTGGACAGATTCCAACCAATTTGGAACAGGCATATAACTAGTTGAAAGAGAAGCTTGGTCATCAAATGTGTGAAAAAGAGCATCCGCCACAATATTGTCCTTACCCTTCTTGTAAGTGATCTCATAGTCATAACCCATGAGTTTGCTAACCCATTTCTGTTGTGCTGGGGAGGAGACCCGTTGTTCCAGGAAATATTTCAGACTCTGGTGATCAGTCTTGATGTAGAAATGATTCCCTAATAGGTATGGTCGCCACTTCTGTACTGCATGCAAAATAGCTATCATTTCCTTCTCATATGTAGAGAGTACTAAATTCTTACCTGAAAGGGCTTTGTTGGTGAACGCAATGGGATGTTCATCTTGAAGGAGAACAGCACCAAGTACATTGCCGCAAGCATCACTCTAAATAGTGAAGGTCTTGGAAAAATCTAGCATAGCTAGAACATGTGTAGTACACATAGCTTGTTTCAGTTTTTCAAATGCACACTCAGTAGCATGTGTCCATGTAAAAGCATCATTTTTCAATAGAGCTGTTAATGGAGCTGCAATCTTCCCGTAATCCTTGACAAACTTGCAGTAGTAGCCAGTTAGTCCCAAAAACCCATGGAGGCTCTTGAGTGTCTGAGGATGCAGCCAATTTTTCATGGCATCTATTTTGGCAGGATCCACGCGAACCCCTTGGTCTGAAACAATATGCCCGAGATACTCTACTTCCTCCTGCCCAAAAACACATTTAGACTGTTTTGCACAGAGATGATGATCAGAGAGAAGTTGCAGTACAAGATCTAGATGCTGGAGATGCTTAGCCCATGTTTTACTATAGATGAGGATATCATCAAAGAAGACTAGAATGAATTTTCGCAAGTAGGGCCGGAATATTTTATTCATCAATGCCTGGAATGTGGAAGGAGCATTAGTGAGGCCAAAGGGCATGACCAAAAACTCATAGTGGCCATCATGCATGCGAAAAGCTATTTTAGGGATATCATCCTCATGAACCCGAATTTGGTGCTACCCAGAAAGAAGATCCAACTTGGAGAAAAAATGAGCGCCATGAAGCTCATCAACAACAGGAATCAGAAACTTATCCTTGATTGTGATGTGATTAAGTGCTCAGAAGTCAACGCAGAGGCGCCATGACCCATCCTTTTTCTAAACAAGAATTGGTGAAGAAAAAGAACTGGCACTAGGGCGAATAATACCTTGCTTCAGTAAGTCCCGAACAAGCATCTCAATCTCTGTCTTTTGGTGAAATGGGTAGCGATAAGGCCTAATGTTGGGAGGAATGCTTCCAGGAAGGAGCTGAATACGATGGTCCCCTAGTCGTGAAGGTGGCAATCCCACTGGTTCAGCAAAGACACATGCATATCTATTCAAAATTCGTTGTAGATCCGAAGGAGTAGTGGAGACCGTTGATGGTTGCATCTGAATGGAATGGAGTTGAGAGATGACACCATGTGAATTCTTCTTAAGGAGCTTTTCCATGCGATGTGAACTGATGATGCTAAGAGACCCTGGTTGTAAGCCCTTCAATGTGTGTTTTTTCCCATTGTCTAAAAACTGCATCCAAAGTTCATCAAAATCCCATAAGATGGGTCCAGGTGTGCGTAACCATTGAGCGCCTAAAACCACATCACATCCGCCTAAGGGCAAGACAAACATGTTAGAGCACAGGTTATAATCTCCAATAGAGATACGCACATTGCGACACTTCCCTTTGCAAGGTAAGGTGCCCCCATTGGCAATCATGATTTCAAAGCTGGAGCAATGATGGACAAAACAATCAGCCTGTTTGGCGATCCGAGGGTCAATGAAGTTATGAGTGCTACCAAAATCAATGAGTGTTGTAAGAGGGAGCTTCTTGAAGTAACCCTTGACTCACATGGTTTGTGGGGTGGTGACTCCTGCTAAAGCATAGAGAGATATCTCTGGGTGGTCGTCCTGAGAAGGAGGGCCAACAGGCGGCTGCTAAATGTCGACCTGATCATCCACTATATCATGAGCATCTTCATAAACTTCAGTTGCAGGCGGAGAATCCACATCCAAGAAATAGAGCTTTTTCTCAACACATCTATGTCCCTGAGTGAATTTCTCACCACAATTATAACAAAGCCCTTTTTCTCTACGTGTCTGCATCTCTGCTTCAGACAAATGTTTGATAGGAGTTGCTCTAGAAGCTAGCGTGATTGGAGGTCTTTGGGAAACCACATTTCTGAATGGAACAAAAGTGGATTTGGAGCATTGTTGAGCTGTGATCTTGTCCTTCACCAACTTAGCCAACCCTAGGGCTTCCATCATTGTTTCAGAATGGAACATTTTAACCTTAGATCGGATTGCATCCTTCAGACCACTGACAAAACAACTCCTGAAGAATTCATCAAACAATCCCTCTTTGTGATTGGTCAGTTTCTCAAATTCTGTTTGATATTCTCTCACAGTGCTAGTTTGGCGAAATTTAGTGAGTGCTCCAATAAAGTCATCAAAAACACTAGGGCTAAATTGTTGCAAAATGAGTTTGCAAAAATCTATCCATTTTGGCTCTTCATAGCCTTGATGTACCAATGGAACCATTGAAGGGCTTCATGTTCCAAATGAAAGGATGCAAGTGGGACTTTGTTGACATCAAAAGTATTATGTAGACTAAAATATTGTTCTGCCCGGTATATCCATCCAGTCGGATCATCACCATTGAAGCGAGGAAAATCAAGCTTCGGCCCATGAAAATTGCTGGAAGAAGAGAACCCAGTGTTTGCAAAAGACTCTGGCTGCTGTCTATTGTTCATGGTTGAATGCTGAAGATTGAGGCCGAGAATTTTTTCATCCAGATCTTGGAGTTTGGTCTTGAGGGCTGCAAGTTCATCCTCCATGTTTTTTGCTCCTACGCGAGTGACAACCATAACTAGGATTTTTTTTGGGGGGGGGAAATGGGTAGAAAAACAAAAACATAAACTTTTTTAGTAAAGCAAAATTTGGATTTGGGAAAAACTCTGATGGGTAATTGGGCTTTGACTAGGTTTTTGGACACTTTCTGAGGGACAGGGAAGCAGAAAATGGGGATTTCAAAAGCATGGTGAAAGAATCAGAAAATTTGTCTAAGATGGACAAAGGAGCAGAAATAGGAAATGAACACTATGGCAAAATTTGAAGGCGATTGGGTGAGAATTGAAGAAGTTATGGAAAACCCTAAAAATAGACAAATGTGGGATTTCTGACTTCGATAAATGGAATTTGGGATATGGTCCTCAAGGAAGGAAATATGCAGAATGGAATTTCAGGGGTTCCAGTGAATTTTCAGGGGAAACGGAGCTAAATCAAGGAAGATATGGCAAAAAAATAGATTTTTTTTGTCTGGAAATGATCTGCAACGGCTCTGGACAGATGCAATCTACGATTTATCAGCTAGCAATAGATATGGACCCCAGGTATGTTCGGCTTCCTAAAGGTTCAGGGGATTCACTCGGCTACCAATGCTGTCTAACGGCTTGCATATTGGTGGCAGTACCCCTCACTCCATGACTCAGGTAAAACTGATAACCGCTTTGCCACAAACGACATCTCTTAGTTTACCTCACGGATGGGAACTAGTCAATCAGGTAGGGGTTGTTGCTCTTTTCACTGGCAGGTCCTCTCAATGGGCCAGCTACTTTGGGGTTCCTGTGGTACTCCTCATAATGAGTTTTAGGGCTATGCCTAGGCACTTCCCACAGTTAAGCAGATAGGGATTATTCCCTGATTCGAACCTGTAATTAAAATGAACAATACAGATGCAAAGAAAGAAGAACTACTGCAATAATCACAGTGCCTGGAGGCCACTACAAAAAAAAATTTGACAGAAATTCCACCCAGCGAGCCCAAGAAAGCGCTCTGATACCAGATGAGAGGAACCTCCTAAAACAAAATAATGAAAATGCACGAAATAACAAAAATAGTAGAACACAGAAGGAATTTATTGATTGCAGGCCACTTTGAGGGGGCAACCTCCTTTGAGTAAGTTCAATACAATAAACTTGTGGATGCCTTCATTGGCCTCAACACGTACTTATATACTAAGTCTAATCTAAACAACTATTACTCCCCATAAATGTGGGATAATACAATATACTCACGGGACAACTTACAAAGCATATGCGTCCAACATCAATATACTAACAAAGTAAAGAGAAGGGTTAAACACAGGTTCCTAACAAAATGGCTCTGTAAATCATAAAAATAATAACTGGGTTTCAATTGGATCAACAACTAAGCGTTTTTAGCCTAGCTTTTTGCCTAGAATGGAGGCACCACCTGAAGATGAATAAAATCCACTAGTGCATATGACATCAATCCCGGCATGGATGAGTACATGAGACTTGATCTAGATATAAGGGAACAACTTTCCTTTGCAAACTACTGTAATTTCAAATCAAGGAATGGACCAAGAGTGGAAAAAAGACCTACTACATAACAACCCTATAGAGATTTGCAACAAAGGTTGAGTAAGTTGACTCTTCCTACTTTTTATGGTTCAAGAAAGGGCACTGCATAGGATTGAATCAAGAAGTTGGAACATATATTTCACATAACCCTATGGTGGAAGAGGAAGTTATCAAATTTGCAATTCTTCATTTGGAGGGCATAGCTCATGAGTGGTGGCATCACGAGTTAATCACACAATAGCAAAACCATATTGTGGCATACGCTGATTTCACACAGGCTCATAGACATATTTGACAAGAGGGACCCCAAGATTCATTTTAGGGAATTGGCACATTTGAGATAATATGGTTCAGTGGATTATTATGTAGCAAAATTTCAGTGAGTATTAGTCATGGTGCCAGATGTGACAGAGAGAAGACTTATAGTTTTGTTTGTTGAGGAACTAACTAAACCACTAAATGGGGTTTGGTTAAGGCTTTTGATTCATCATCTCTGTAGGATATCATTAAGAGGGCATTGAATTTGGAGGACTCGATCACTAAGAACACATTTTATTCCGATCCCACCAATGGAGCAACATAAGAAATCTTTCCAAAAAGATATCCCTCAACCTAAGGCACTACCTCCAAAACCAAGCAAGGTCAAAGAATCTAAGATTGAACTCCAAAGGAATAAATTATGTTTTTCTTGTAGGGAGCCATGGGAACTAGCACATAGATCTTTGGGGAAGGGGCAAATAGACTACATAGAAGTTATTCCCAATGAGGATTTAGAGACAGAAGAACCCAAGCCTGAGATTGTGGTTGATAATTTGGAGCTCGAGGGAAAGGAAGGAGAGTCCTCAAAAGGTACCCTTGCTACTCTTTCTGGAGCACCCAAGTACCATCCTTTTCAAGTTTGGGGAGTTTTGCAAGGTCACAAAGTGATAGTGTTGATTGATAGTGGGGCTACTCACAACTTCATAGATATAGATTTGATCTCCAAGAAGGGTTTAGATATTGAAAAATTCAATGGGTTTAACAACATGCTGGCATATGGTCATATTATTCCTTGTAGGAAGTGAATACAAAAGCTCAAATTATCTTTAGGAAGGCATCAAATTAAGGATAATTTCTATGTCATGGGGATAGGAGAAACAATATAGTTTTGGGTGTGTAATGGTTGCACTCACTTGGGGAATTTACTCAAAACTACCAAACAATGGAGTTCAAATTCAAGGTGGATGGGAAGGAGGTGATACTCCAAGGCATATTAAATTAAGTTCCAAGCATTGCTAACGTGAAAAGAATGGAGATGAGCATTTGAGGGAATCAAGCCGCTAAAGTGAAAAGAATGGAGATACCCAATATGGCTGGTTGGAATTTTGGTGACCAGATTTATGAACCATAGATCATTGTGAGTGTTGTCACCCATTTTAGAACTATTGTTACCCACATTACCAGTTTTCCCCACACTTTTCTGGAAACCATAAAGAAGTTCTTGATTTCTTGGAGGATACATTTCCCAACCTTTGTCATTGATGAGGTATTTGCAACTGATACAAGATGGTTTCCAGCTATTATGTTTTTTATTTTAAGCAAAGAAATGTAATGCTATATCCAAGGTATAAAGTTTCTACTGATTGTATCCTCTTTGAGCAACTATAGACCAACATGCATGGAGAATTTCTATTAGTTTAATGTAGTATGTAGGTGGTGTCACATGTTGAGAACACTAAGTACAAACATTCCAGCATTTTTAGCACTGTTGGGGGTGAATTTTGGGGCAATGGATGAATATTGCAATCACTTATCAATGCACATACAATATGATCCGAACCATTTTTTGAATGGTTCAACATGGGGCATCAAGGTCAAAATTCTTGGAGTCTATGATAAACATTAGAACATCAATCTAGCAGAGGTGGACATAATTATGGTCATTCCTTGGTCATATCTAATTGAGATGTTCTAAGTAGTTTACGTAAAAAATAGAGTGGTGCAGCATAATCATAGTGAGGTACCGCCAAACTTGGGAGGTTGTGCAAAGATCTACCCACAAGGAAGGAGGGGAGTACAATTATTGATAATCACCTACCACCCAAGGGAGGCGGAAGAATACCTGGGACAACCATACACCAAATTCCCAACCTTAATGTTGTCATAATTATTTTAGCCACCCATATCACTTCAATTACATTTGTGCAGTGGGTTTGTAGGGGATTTTCATCATAGGAAGGACGGGTTTACAATCTAACAAAGTGTTTTTGGTATTTACTTTACTCATGCCTTTGATTTTTGCAAAGAAATATCAATTTGGCTACTGTTATATTATGGGCAAGTTGTTGAAACAGCTATTATCAACCATAAACAAAAGAGTGGGCACGATGTAAGGGAGTATTATTGATGGAAGAAGTTGAAGCAAGGTTTCAGCTGAAAGGAATTGTCATTACAACCACCCAAGTATCAAATTGGGCAAGATCTCAACTGAGTTGTGACTTCCCTAACTCACTTCCAAAGGTGCAACAAGAACACGATGGATTGTTTATTGTCATCATATGGGGAAAGGAGTGGGAAGACACTGGCTCAAGTTATTGCAATATGAGTCTCATGATCATGGAAAGTTAGTGTTAGAGTATCCACACTTACAGACTACTTTAGAACAAAGGATATTCCATCTGAGTTCATGGGATGCTTTCAGATAGAAGATATCCCATTGGACATGTGCAGTACTCAGGATTGATGAGCATCACTCCACGATATGCTACTTTGGCATGAAGTTGGTAGTGCCCTCGGAGTTATCATTACTTGTGGGCAAGCAATTTGGGAAGGGAGGACTATCGTGTCCCCTTTTTCTAGCGACCTTTAAATTATTATTACTAATTAAAAGTGTTTTTCAACACTAAATTAATATAATAAGTACAAATAAAATAAAATATATAATTATAAAATAAATAATAATAATAATAAAATAAAATAATTTCAAATTTGGTGCCCAAGAATAGGTCCCATGAGTCCTACATCAAACAAGTATATTTACAAGATTCAATTTTCATTCGAAGGCATTCGATTTCATATTTTGCATTGTTCATTTTCAATTCCAATGATGATGCATCCAAGGACGAAACCCGTTGACTACAAATTCAAGAACCTGTTAGAATGAAAACTCTTCCTCTTGCATTGGCAATTCCATTCCAAGGATTACATGATGGGCTAAACTGGAGGATTTGTCATCATTTTCAGGTTAAGTGAATAGATGTCTAGAGCTATTCACATTAACATAAACACAATCACCATAGGAGGAGGACAATAACATTCATCAAGCAGATTAGAGGGAAATGATCATTTTCAATGGTTGATTCACTATTATATTATTGATGGTCTTCAGGGCAAACTGGGCGCATAGGGTTCATACAAGGTTGAAGGCAAAATTAAATTTAAAAAAATGGCAATGAACTTGTGATAGGGATCAAACGCCATATCCAGGGAAGAACAATAATCAATCTAGATCATATTGACCCCCATTTAAGCTAGTCGTACCATCCAGGATTCAACAGGCCAAACAATTTGAAGAAATAAAATTTAGAGAACTCAAAAATTGCATGGTGAAGGTCATTTTTAAAGCAACGACCAGATTTGGGAAGTTGTACAACATTAAACAATTTTCAAGGCATCTAAACCTCTGTTTTAGCCCAGGCCATGCATCTGTACCTAAATATTCTAGCTTGCTAATTTGATAAACACACAACCATAGAATAAATGATTTGTTCATGCTTGTTAATTTAATCAAAACACAGTCACAACTTAAAGATAATAACCAACTTAGGAATGCAGTGTCTTAGATCTCATAGCCAATCAAACAACACAATAGTTGAATTGAAAAAGAGGAATTACTTCTTAATTATATTAGGTTAGTGTTAAAAAATACTTTTATTATATAAATAATAATAATATTAAATATGGTGAGAGAGATGGGACATGCCAATCCTCCTTTCACCTAATTGATTTGCCTCAAGCAATTTCAGATTTGGATGATGAAAAATCTCTACTCCTTCCCATGTAGCATCTTTGAGTGGGAGATTTTTCCAATGCACCAGATACTCCGTGGTGACCTTGTATCTTAGCCTCTTCTCTCTCATGTTGATGATAGCTTCGGGCTCCAAAATCAATTTTCCTTCGTCATAGAGTGGTGGCAGCTCCAAAGAGGGCGTAATATGCTATCTAAGCACCTTTTTAAGACATGACACATGGAACACATTGTAAATCTTGTTGTTCTTCGGCAATTCTAATTCGTATGCCACTTTTATCCTCCTTAAGACCTTATAAGGCCCATAAAATCATGGCTTAAGCTTTTTCGTACCACTCCCCTTGAAAGAAGATTACCTATAGGGCAACAACCTAAGAAAAATAACGTCTCCCACCGCAAAAGACTTTTTCCAAATGGTGGTGATCAAGATACAACTTTTGTTGATTTTGAGCCTGCTATAAGTTCTCCTTGAGTGCATTCAAAATGTCTAGACTTTGTTGTACCAAATGTCTAGCTCCAAGAACTCTGTTGTTCGAAAGAACCAAATCCACGAAAGAAAATTCATCATATCCATACAATGGTTTGAAAGAAGTCATACCTATAAACATATGATGAGTGGAGTTGTAGCAATACTCTCCAAGATAGAGCCACTTAATCCATGTTGTTTTCTACCTTATAACATAATTCCTCAAATACCCTTCCATCCTTTTGTTCATAATCTTTGTTTGTCCATTCGTTTGAGGGTGATAACTAGTGCTAGGAGTCATCTTTGTGCTTTTCAGCCATAAGAGTTCTTTTCAAAACAAACTGATGAATTTACTATCCCTGTCACTCACAATGATCCTAGGCAACTAATGTAGTCTAAACACCTCTCTAAAAAACAAATTAGCCACCTATGGAACCTTATACTCTGAAAATATAACATAAAAATGAGCATACTTAGTGAGTTTGTCCACAACCACAAAAATGCAATCCTTACCCTGCACCCTCGGAAGACTAGTGATAAAATCCATAGAAATGCTCTCCCATTTTTTATTTGGAATGAGTAGGGATTGCAACAAACCAATTGAAAATGTCTATTCTACCTTGTTTTGTTAGAAAGCTAAACACTCCTTAACATGCTTCAGAACATCTCCCTTGAGGCCCTTCCATGAAAAATGCTCTCACCTACTTGTTATGTCATAAAATGTGCCCCTAAGACTTTTACCTCCTAAGTTTAGCTCCTGAGTCCCTTGTTTTTTATTATGCATGTTAGAATTGACTCCCGAGACCAAATGGCCTGAAACCCATGTCAAATAGGCCTTGAGGGACATTGTTGAGAATTAACCCTAACCCAAAATAGGTCCTGGGGCAAGGGCGCTTGTGCCCTTCTCCTGCCCTATTTTGGCAGGGTCCCAAATTTGAATGTTGGTTTTGTGACCATTAAAAAGTTTCCTTGCCGACATCTTAAGTTTGAATTACAAGATTTCTAGCGGGAATGCATATATAAGCATGTTTAGGACTTCATTTGTAAACTAGATGGATAATGCGAACTTGTGATCTTATGCTAAGGATATTCAAGGCTTTCATTGTGCTACAGAGTAGACTTGTGTTGTTATTGTGTTTATTTGTTGCAGATTTGGCTTCATCAACCCATCTCCTCATGGCGTGAAAGAGTTTCATCTCCACAAGAAGCTACACCTCTGAGGTGATATCTATTTGTGTTTGAAACAATCATTTATCAATTTGTTTTTACCTCTATCCTGCAAGGATACACACTCTTTATCAAACAACAGTGTTGGAAGGCTTGAATGCCATTCCAGGGCTTGACCGAGGCAAGCTCCTAACACAACCTCCAACCCCTCTTCTTGTGATTACAGGTGATAGGTATCGGATCGCAAAGAGTGGAGTTGTAGAGGAGTGTTGTAGAGCATAAGGATTTCATATCTGACAAAAAGAAGCGGAAAAAAGCATTGTTAGGGCTTGGGCACTAGTCCCTTTGCCCTCCAAGTTTGCAAAGCTGAAAATCTCCGAAACAGGGATAATCAGTGGTAGGAGTTCGAAAACCCCCAAAGAAAACACTACCTTGGGCTTGGGTGTGAGTCACTTTGCCCCTGACATTTTAGGATCTTAAACTTTGAAATTTGGTATGTATCTGAACTTCATTTACCATCTTTGTGTGTGAGCATTTGTTGAAATTCGTCTGTTTGTTTACGATTTTGCATAATTAGGGTTTTGAGTATAATTGGGCTTAAATTAAAACATTAACCATCAATTTCCAAATTTTCCTATCATTACAAGTGACAACCAACCTGTAGGTGAATCCTCTTGCAGAAGTTGTGATTCAAATCGGTTAATCGTCCTTGAATGTGTGTAGTGAAAGGAGGATCTAGCTAAACTATCTTATCAAACCCTCATCCCCCTTTTTCATACATAACATTTTGGTGAACCTATGTTTTTATTGAATTTTGCACCTTGCTGAGTGTTGTACTTCAAATTTGTATTCATTCATTTCATTATCACCTTATTGCATTTGAAAATCTACAAAAAAAATTGAAAGATTTGAAAAAATTGGTATTTTAGGCTTGCATTTTGACATAGTTTGCATCAATTCATTGCATTTCATTTAAATCTCTGATTTTTGAATCAAATATGATATAAATTACAGTAGTACATCATTCTATAATCATTTGCATTGCATTTTCATGCTTTATTTGTTAGAATTTGCTTGAAATTGTGCATTTTTCATATAACCTAGTTTTTGCAAAAGCTGGGGTTTGTGATTAAAATCTTGTTTCAGATTTTTCTACTTTTTTAAACACTCTTTTAAATCTGATTTCATATTGTAGTGTTTCATTATTGTATGTATTTGCATTTACATCTTAAATTTTGCATTTACACAGTCAATTTCAACAAAAAACTAGCATATTCACTTATTTCTCCTTAAAATTGCACTTGCATTGAGCATTATAGGACTTGTGACATCATTTTCAAATATGATCTGAGTTATTTCACATCATAAATCTGATTAGACTTCATTCATACATCATTTTACATAGTTTCATGTCTTAATTTCACAATTAGGGTTTTAAATCATTGCATTTTCACTAGATTTTGACTCATTCTTCATCTAGATTTGCATGATAGGTGTGTTGTGAAAGATATTGCTGCATTATTGGATTGATAATAAGGATTTAATTTGCCACCCCTTTGCAATTTTATCACAACACCACTTATTTTAGGCATTTGCATAGAAAAAAGTGAAAAAATCAAGCATTTTAGGTCATAAACTTACATAGTTTTGCATACCTTTCATTGCATATATATCAAAATCTTTTAAAAATCAGATCTTGCATCCATTTGAAAGCATACATATATGGCTTCTAATTGAAACAATAATGCTAGGGTTCCTCCTAGGCCTTATTTTAAAAGAAAGACTCCTGAACCTGAAATAACATTTACACCTCATGAGAAGACAATGGCTGGTATTGAAGGACCTCTCTATATTACAGTGTGTAACAAAGATTCCTGTGCATGGAACACTTATAGATCCTAATTTCATGACTAATGTGGTAATGGAAGAGTTCCTTCTCTCACATGATTTGATACAAGATTCTTATGAACCTTTGGATTTAATGATTAAAACACATACTAGAGCTTTCATGCCTACCTTTGGGAAAATAACTTTATTGGTTACAGTATATGATAAATCCGTGGATCAATTATTTGATATCATTCCTTTATCTGACCTCTTCTGCATAAAATTAGGACATCCATGGCTCAAAGCTATGAAGGTTGTCCCCTCAACTATTCATAAATGCATAAAATTCCCCTTACATGGACAAGTGCATACTATTCGTCGTAATACATGGCAACCCATGGTTATGGAAAAGAACTTTACTCTTGATTACTTTTGGCCACGACTTCACATAGAACCTGAGCCACGAAGAGATCAACTTTTCTTAGCATATAGACGATACAAAGCAAAACTTCTATCTAGAGTGGTCAAACCTTCTATTCAACAAGTGATAAACGAAGAACAACCCGCATTAGAAGAATTTCCTAGAGAGAAAGCTAAATGACTTTATGCTAAGGTTCCTCCTCCATCATCCTTACAAGGATCGGGAGTGACTCTTGGAAAACAAAATACTTCATCAAAGCAAATTAGGTTTGAACAAGCTTCCTCCTTTGAGATATGAAAACCTATGGAAAAACATGAGACTACTTTTGAAGACATAAGTAATAAGACAAAAAGGAATAGACAAGCAAGAGAAAGGAGGAAGAGAAGACAAGCTTTTCCCCAATGAAATGCACCTCAACAAGAAAACATTCCAAATAACATTGAACCGAACAAAGAAAAACCTAAAGAAAAAGAAATTAAGAATAATGACAAGCGTTGGGCTATTGTACCTTACATACCTCTTTCCGCTAACATTCGAGATTGGGAAGATAATGATTTTCTTTTCGACAATCGCTAGTTCGGTTGTGCCACAGGTAAGTATTTCTAACGTTGGTGGTCACCAATGTCATAGCATCATTTGCTCATTTGTGTGACCTCCCCTCCTGTGTTGTGTTCCTCCCGTGATGTGTTAAGGGTTGTTTAGGCCTCCTTGGATGACCCTTGATATTCTTGTAAGGTCAAGGATACCAAGAGACCGCCTCTTTTATGAACATTCTTCTATCTGTATCATCATTCTTCTATCTTGCCTCTCCTCTATTTTTATTGTTGTGTGTTGTGTCTTAGGCGCATAGCATTGCGGTTGATGACCTGGGGGCATCCTCCTACGTGATAGTTCCTAAGAAACCTGTTCCCCCCTCTTTTTATTGTTTATCTTCTTCTAGTGATTCTACCTAGTTAGCGGATGACGAAAACAAACATATACTGATGCAGACCACGTGTCCCTTTAGCAAGTAAAGCAAAAATGGACCTAGTCCATACATGAAGATGGGGTTGATATATATATATATATATATATATATATATATATATATATATATATATATATATATATATATATATATATATATATATATATATATATATATATATATATATATATATGACGCTTGGCTAGTAGAATCACTTCGTATGATATTTGATGTTGTCTTATCTTTGCTAACAAATCATAACAATACATCTGCTCCGTGCACTTTTATTGTTTTGGGTGTCTCGACTTGTTGTTACACTTGGTTCTGAGATGCCTACAGTATAAGCCCCATGGCTATACTCGGACTTGAACCTGTTTGTGTAGCCTTGGCTTCTTTGTTTTCATGCATAGATTTCATGTTTTGCTTAGAATAAGATGTGTAACATTCGGCATTTGTGAGCACGTCACCTTTGGGGGCATGGGCTTTGTGAAAGCTCTAGTTCCCTTGTGTGTTTTCTCTCTATCTTAAAGTGCTTGATATCGGTACACAATATCAATCACCTTAAGGTGGGCATATGAAGTAAGTTGTCTGATGATTTTGGTACTAACAAAGCATGTTTGTAAGCCCTCTACGGAGGCGGGATGTTGTATCTCCAGTGCGAGTGCACATCTTTATTCTATATTGCAATCAAGAAGCCCTCTGCGCAGGCGGGATATCGTGCATACCGTTTTATTCAAAACCCCTCTACGGAGGCAGGGATGGTGTATCTCTTGAGCTAGTGCACATCCTTTTTATTTCAAAAGTCTTCCGAGTAGGCAGGGTTGGATCTGAGACTATCCTCCCTTAAGCGTGTTTTTGGTAGTTGTTGTGGCATAAGTCCAACTGTCAGGTGTGCTTGTAGCATGCTTGAGATGGTGGGAGCTTAGCAATAAGTTCCTTCCCCTGCCTTGTTTTTCGTGTTTTAGACGTATAGTATGTCTTTGGCATGCTCTACGACGCTCATGTTTTTTGTGTGTCTTCCGTGTGTTTTTGTTGCAAGTATGTGCCTAATCGGTGTTGTCATTGATGTCAACATATCTTTGTTGTCATTGATGTCAACTGTATCCTATTTTTTTATTTGGTTAGAAGCTTTATATGTTGAGGATATTGAGAAAATTAGCCCCTTTGGAAGAATCAGAAAGGAAACAATGAATCACAATGAAGACAATGAGTTGCATACTGAAGAATAGTCCAGAAGATTGCTCCACATTTCTTATAGATTAAATATCTTGGTCTACAAATTGGAAGTTATTTAGAGGCGTGTTTGAAGATGCTACATCCTGAGTTTGAGCCTCCAGTATGAAGAATTGAGTGAGTTACATTCACCAGAGTAAAACCTATTTTTTCTGATTATTCCCTAGTGTTTGGGAGAAAGTATTTTGCTCTGCATTCCTCCGCAGTTATGTATTTTAGTCTGCGGTTCTAGAGTGATGTCTAGGATGATGATATGCACCTACAATTTCAATGGTTCATGATTTGGCGGTCTGCAAGCGATCCTTCTTTAGTCACATTTGATGACAAATGAGTTCTTATGCTTAGGTTGGAGAAATCTCATGGTTTGAGTGGTTAGATGTTGTGCAGATGTTCTTGGCGACTACAACGTGCTTGTGGAGGTCTCCTATTCGTGTTCCTACTTTTGCATTGGTCCGCGAGGAGTATATCGGATCAAAATTGAAGATTGTTCCTAGATAACTTAGTGTGAGCTCTAGTCTTAGCCAACTCGGATGATTCCACTAATTGCGAAGATTCATAGAAGATTGTAGAAGTGTGTAAAGGTATAGAAGATTGTATTTGGGCCTTGCTAAGGCACGATGTGATCCACTCATAATTTTGTGTCCTCTCTTTGGCATAATTTTGTATTAGGTCAAGACCTATTTTACATATTTGTAATATCATCATTAGAGAGTGGCCCAATGCTTGATAAATGTAATTGTAATGCCGACTTTGATGAACATTCTGAAGTTGATGAATGATATATATACTTGTAATTGAGTCAAGGAAAAGATGTCCTTATGTGTGTGTGAAATGCGAAGTTAAGTGAAGAAGTGTAGAAGGCAGAGTAGAGCAGAGAAAGAGTATTGCGTTTCAATGGAACTGAATACAGGCATGGAGTAGATGCTATTATCTCAGTTCAAAATCCTTGGCAGTGAGCCCTTTTGGCAATGAGCCTCTGATTTTCAGTATTGTTATAACTTATATATCTTGTGGACTAACATCCACCATAGTTTTTCCCTTATCAGGGTTTTCCACGTAAAAATCTGGTGTCACTTGTGTATGATCTTGCAATTGTGTTTGTTTCTGTGTTTACACTTTCATGACTTAATCATAACAAACAGTGGATAAGCGTTTAATGATTTAAGGTGCAGAATTGTTTAAGTTTTGAGACAATTGATTCACCCCCCCTCTTAGTTGTCTAGTTCATTTCAACAGTTTTCCCCCGTGTGTAGTTTCAAGGGTGTGGCAAAATTCCCCTCCTACACTCGGGCTTTGTATGACGTGTTTTCTCCCAAGCATAGTCTCAAGGGTGTGGTGAAATGCCCCTCCTATGCTCTGGGTTTTGTATGGCATGCTTGTTCTCAAGTGTAGTCTCAAGGGTGTGGTGAAATGCCCCTCTTACACTTTGTGATTTGTTTGGTGTGTCTTCTCCCCCATATGTAGTCTCAAGGGTGTGGTGAAATGCCCCTCCTACATTTTGGGGTTGTGTGTTGCATTTTTACTTTCCATATATCTACATTTATATATATCTGAAAATGAAAATAAAATATCACTGTATTCATCGTGTTTTGTGTGTCTTCAATACTGTCTTCTCCGTGTTTTGCGTGCCTGTTACTGTCTTCGTTGTGTTTGGTGTGTCTACGATGTGTTTTCTCTAATGTCTACCTAAGACTGGGGGCTAGAAATAGTTCCTCAATCTTTGTGTATGCATTAGCTTCAAGTGCCTGGCATGTTTGTTGTGTTTTGACCATACTTTAATGCATGTATGGGTCATAAGATCATACATACATTAAAATGGGGGTTAAATGTTATGTCGTAAAATGTCCCCTAGGACTTTTACCTCCTAAGTTTAGCTCCCAGGTCCCTTGTTTTTCATCATGCATGTTAGAATCAATTCCCAAGACAAAATGGCCTGAAACCCATGTCAAATGGAGCTTGCAGAACATTGTTGAGCCTTAACCCTGACCCAAAATAGGTCTTGGGGCAAGGGTGATCGTGCCCTTGTCTTGCCCTATTTGGCGAGGTCCCAAATTTGAATGTTGGTTTTGTGACTATTAAAAGGTTTCCTTTCTGACATCTTAAATTTGAATTATGAAATTTATAGCAGGAATACATATATAAGCATGTTTAGAACTTCATTTGTAAACTAGATGGATAATGCGAACTTGTGATCTTATGCTAAGGATATTCAAGGCTGTCATTGTGCTACAGAGAAGACTTGTGTTGTTATTGTGTTTATTTGTTGCAAATTTGGCTTCTTCAATCCATCTCCTCATGGTGTGAAAGAGTTTCATCTCCATGAGAAGCTACGCCTCCGAGGTGATATCTATTTGTGTTTGAATCAATCATTTATCAATTTGTTTTTGCCTCTATCCTGCAAGGATATACACTCTTTATCAAACAACGATGTTGGAAGGTTTGAATGTCATTCCAGGGCTTGACCGAGGCAAGCTCCTAAACACCACAACCCCAACCCCTCTTCTTGTGATTGCAGGTGACAGGTATCGAATCGCAAAGAGTGGAGTTGTAGAGGAGTGTTGCAGAGCATAAGGATTTCGGATCTGACAGAAAGAAACAAAAAAGAGCACTGTCAAGGCTTGGGCACTAGTCCCTTTGCCCTCCGGGTTTGTAGAGCTAAAAATCTCCAGAACAGGGATAATCAGTGGCAGGAGATCGGAAATGCCCAAAGAAAACACTGCCTTGGTCTTTGGCGCGAGTCCTTTTACCCCCAACATTTCAAGATCTCAAACTTTAAAATCTGGTATGTATCTGATCTTCATTTACCATCTTTGTGTATGAGCATTTGTCAGAATTTGTTTGTTTGTTTATGATTTTGCATAATTAGGATTTTGAGTATAATTGGGCTTAAATTAACACATTAACCATCAATTTCCAAATTTCCCTATCATTACAAGTGACAACCAACCTGTAGGTGAATCCTTTTGCAGAAGTTGTGATTCAACTCGGTTAACTATCCTTGAATGTGTGTGGTGAAAGGAGGATCTAGCTAAATTATCTTATCAAACCCTCATCCCCCTTTTTCATACATAACACTACCTATATGTCTTGTAATACCCCTGATGACCAACCAATGGTGTGTCATGACATGTTCTAAAAAATGTCTCCTTTATCTTCCATTTGAGGACAAGGTACACTCAGTCTTTGTAAAGTATGTGCTCATCCACTACCCTATACCTATCATCATATAGCTTACCATCCAAAATATCAGTAGCAAAGGTGTTCTTGGCATACTCAACTATTATAGAAACCTTCCAATCAATAGATATATCAGTCAATGAGCACAAATAAAGCTTCCTAGATAATGCATCAACCACAACATCATTCTTCCCCTTCACATACTCAATATCAATATCACAGGTCTACAACTTACCCATATATGTTGTAACATCACTATCCATAATGCTCAATATTTAACAAAAACATCCATCTTAATCAAGAGATTAGTTAACAATATGATTATGCAAATCAAAATTTAACCATAATGATTTATTATCATTTTATCAATTAAGCATGTTATTCTAAACAAAACATAACAAAGCTTACAATACAATAATCATTTACATATCTTTAATGAGTAACCATCACTATTCATGTACAAGTTATGTCCAAGGAATCATAAATCAATTTATACATTACAATAGACCAACTAGTCATAAAATGCAAACACTGTTTCTGGGACTAATGACATCTGTCTCCATAAGCCTCGACATGTCTCATGCTTGGGAAGAAGAGCATCATCCTGATGCTTTTCCACCAACCACGGACTCGCGGTCCCCTACTCAACTTCCTAACTGGAAGTGGCCCTACCCTTCACGAAAAGGTTAGATATTAGGAACCATAAGGTTAGCCATCTAAGTACCTGGTGTTGTGTCCTTCCTAATGTCTCATGGTCACACAACTATAGATCCACTCTATGTATGACACTACTGGAGACACTCAGCCATCTAGAACACTGTGGACCAACGATGCATGCACAAATGGATGCATTACTTTGGCCAAAAATTTACATACATATACATTTTGCAATGAATGTAGTCGTATGTCCACCACCCTTACTCGACTTAGAAGTTGTCATGTCCTATAGTATGTTTAATACGATCTCTTGGGGTCTAGTTAATTGTGAATTCAGTTCAATTCATAGTCCTATACTAGGACAATTGACTCCTATCTAGGAGTTCATCAAATGCAATAGATTACTTTCGCACCAAGGAACTTGTGACTCCTCGTCACCCTATTCCATTTTCCAACATGTCAAAAGTTAAGACAAGTAGGTTGCTTTCACAACAAGGAACCTGTGACTTCTCGTCACCCTGTTCCATTTTCCAAAATCTCAATAGTCAAAACAAGTTTTCTAACTTCTAACCTTCCTAGGTTCATAGTTTCTTGTTGACCTATCCCAAGGTTTACATTCAAGATCATGACATTTGAGACTTATCTAATAATAGCCTAAAATGATGGTCTTACTAAAGACTCTATCTCAAGCATCCTCATGCGTTTTAATATCTTATACCTCATTCGTGAAGTATGGCCATTCGTAAAAGATGGCTTCCATTTATGTTGCAATACAAGAGTTTCATACTAATCTTAGTAATTATTCTTGAAAGTATATAATTATCTAGGAGAAATAGTACCTCTAACAAACCCGGTAGGCACTTACTGCTTCCTACAAGACAATACAACTTACTTCTTATTCAGTTTCTCCTTCTTCAATTAAGAATCAACATATCTTTTAAATTCATTAGATCATAGTTATCATAAAACTATTCATTAATAGTCAAGTTCAGTTATAGGGAATCTGTGACTCCATGTCACCTTATTCCACTTTCTAATCATGTCAAAAGTTAACCATATTCACCACCCTAGGTCTAGTATGCATGGGATGAATTCGATTCATTGTCCATACCTGGACAATCGACTCCCGTCTCGGGTTTGTTTCGACCAATTAGGTTATCTTTGTAGCAAGGGACTTGTCACTCCTCGCCACCTCCTTCCACTCTAGGTTACTACACAATCGAACCACATTTACCATTCTAGGTCCATCGCGGTTCACGACATCTAAATCATTTATCATACAAGATAGAATCATATTCTTACTATACGAGGAATTCCTTGCCTTAGTTAAATAGTGTGATTTACTTTGAGTGATAACTCACATTATCCTTACAATGTTAGGTAAAGACACTAATCTTACTAAATAAAAGAAAAGTGTAGTTATCATAACAAGCAACCACATAAAATAATTATGGTTTCAATTATATCACCTTTTCAACCGAAGGAACCAAGAATAGTCATAGATATTCTAAACACCAATAGTAATCCTCATTCGGCCTTGATACAAGAAGCCATCATTTAGTTGAGTGCTATAAGCACTGTTTTTCATAAGGTTGTTGCAGCCAATCAGGTTACTTTAGTAATGAGGAATTCATGAACCCATGCCACCTCATTCCAATTTAAGTCATATCTTAAGATGAACCATGTACACCCCCCCAGGTCTCCCATGGTTTATATACTCAAAGTGAGTCATCATAAAGGTTAATATTTCCTTCAAGAACCATAGGCATACCTTGCCTCATCTATTCATAATGGTCTTATAACAAAGAAATAGTTCAATTTCCCTATAAGAGATCAGTAATACTATACATTCTCTCAAGCAATGAAAATAGTGGACTTTATAATCCAAACCCTCTTTCCAAATCGAGGGTTAGAGATAGTATTGTCGGTATATGCAATACTCAAGGAGCTTTGAGCACAATTCCAACTTGGGACTTAACGTCCAATATTATAGTTCAAAAGAACTATTTTGACTACATGCAGACAGTTCCATTAATTGGATTAGTCATGTCCAAAACTGCATGTTCATATCATGAACACTTTTCGCCCTTGCCTGAGGTGCAAGTCTAAATACTATTGTTGATTCCAAAGAGATATTGACTTAGGCTTTACGGCTTGAAGCACAGTTGTAACAATGATAACATAGCATATATCGAGCTCGGCCTAGCGGCCTTGAGGTGCAACTATAATAAAGATTATTATGAACAGTCTAGGCTCGGCCTACTGGCCACAAGCCACAATTATTAAAAGGTTCCAAGAAAGCAATGCTCGGCCTAGCGGCCTCGAGCTACATGCAAATAAAGATAAGGAAAATGATAATGCTCAGCCTTCTGGCCCAGAGCCACAATCATAAAAAGACTATTGAATTACAATGCTTGGCCTTTCGTCTTATGGCCGCAGTCCAAGAAAGACTGTTAATAATAATAAAGTTCGGCCCTTGAGCTATAATAGAATGATTGTTAAAAACATTAGTGAAGCTCGGCCTTTCGGCCTTGAGCTACAACCAAATAAAGACTGTCAAATAATAAAAGAGCTCGGCCTTCACGGCTTGAGCTATAGACAAATAAAGACTGTAAAAGATACAATTAAGAAGCTCAACCTTACAGCCTTGAGCCACAACAATGACAATACATTTAAAGATTTAACTTGGCTGTATGGCCTCGACTGTCTCAAGCATATAACGAAGGTTAAATACCTCAACTATGAACAATATAGAGAAGCACTCAATACCTGAGTGGAGTTTCTTGCCACCAAAGATACTCAATTCAATTTCGCTGTCCTACACCAACCGTCCTTCCAAAAGTGTAGAGCTCGGCTCCCTTCATTTTCCCTTCTGCCCAAAAAACCCAAAACCCCTTCGAAGACCAAGGTTATCGCCTTATCCTCAAAAGCATGCCTCAAATTATGGAGAACTACCACCCCCACTAAGGTGGCAAGAGAGAGTGGTTTCTCCATTCGACCCACTTCCTCAAGTAGGTCCACATAGGCACGACACTTGTCAGCTATGGTGAGCACAAAGCTCCCATAGTATAATACCTTCAACAACAATATTATTACTATACATAATAGAATCACTAGATAATATATATCAATCTTATATCATCAAAATATAGAATTATTATGCACAACCATAAGACACCATAAATACTTAAATAATCCACGTTGTCGTTATTCGACATCCTTCTACGTGGGGATAGATCTATCAAGCAACTTAGGGATTGAGCATCACTCTCCCTTCTTTGCTACGGACAATAGGGTAAAAAAAAATTAAACAAGTCTAACTCTTGACTCGATTTGACGATCCAAGACCATCGTTAGTCGAGTCAATACTATATTGCCGATACGACTGAATTGACAAGTCACTAAAGGGCAAAACAACTTATCAAGTCAAGCGAAACTTACGCAAACTTGCATGGCTCAAAAGGACATAATGTCTAATACTCAGATGGCTACTGACCTACTTCCCAACATCTAACTCTTCCTCCAGGATGCTACTCTCCTTCCTTCTTCGAAGGACATTACATTTTCCTGTTCACACTCAGTTCCACAAAACCATGATCAATGCATCATTATCATAACCCATAATTGAAATTATTTAATGTTCAAAACTAATCAACATCAGTCATTAACCTCATAATCAAAGGTTAAATCAGATATTTCCACAATATCGAATCATCAAACTCTTAACTAATCCTCCTTATTACCAAATAAGAGTAAGATTAAGCTAATCTCAAGTTAGGGACGTAACATACCTCCCCCCATAAGAATCATTGTCCCCGATGATTTAATGTCTCAAAAGTTAATCATCATAAAACGAAATATGTTTCAAGAGCATAATAAGTAAGTTTTTCAAAAAAGATAGAGGAAATTTACTCTTTAAGAGAACTTTCTCTCCCACTGTGAAATGCCTTTCAATGTGCTTAGCACTCGCATAACTCTTTTGTATATCATTAGCTTCCACTAGCCTTCTCTTGATCAGATGTACTTGCTCTTCCATTTCTAATAGCATCTCTAGACCAAGGCTAAGCCTATCTTCCAGCTTGTCCTAGCTTATAGGGGTTCGACACTTTTGTGCATATAATGCCTTGAATGGAGCCATCTTAATAGCTGAATGATAGGAATTATTGTAGGTGAATTCCACCAGAGGAAGATAACCCTCCCATTTGTACTGTTGATCCATGTAGTACATTCTCAATAAGTCCCCCAACACTTGGTTCACTCTTCCAGTTTGTCCACTCATTCAGGATGATAAGTAGAGATTATGTTCAACTGGGTACCAACTGAAGAGAATAAGGTTTGCCAAATTCTCGATGTCATTCGTGCATCCCTATCTGAGATAATCTTCTCAGGAATGCCATGTAGTCTGAAAATCTCTTAAACAAATTTTCGAGCAATGACGGGTGCCCCATCCGCCAAGTTTCCAGGTATAAAATGAGTGGCTTTGGTGAGTCTATCCATCATAGCCAAGATAGTATTGTGCATGTTCCTTGATATAGGAAGCCTCTGCACAAAATCCATGCTTATAATTTGTCATTTCCACTCAGAAATTTCATGAGGGTATAAGAGCCTTGCCAGGTGATGGTGTTCCGCCTTCACTCTCTGACATTCTATACATGTAGCTACAAAATTTGCAGCATCCCTCTTTATTCATTTCCAGAAATATAAGGGTTTCACATCAGCAAGTAACTTGGTTACTCCAGGATGCCTAGAATATGATGCAGAATGAACCTCCTTCCATACCATATTCCTTAACTTTGCTGAGTTAGGTACATACATCCTTCACTTAAACCTTAATAACCCATCTGTTTCAAGGTTGAATCCTTCGTATCTCAGATTCTGGGGGTTTTTTTCAAGGGCTTGTTTTACCTGCTCGTAAAACTCATCTCCCTTATATTTTTGTAACACCTAATTCCTAAAATTAGAATGTATGGAGATCATGGAGGAGAGGTGCCTCCTACTCAAAACATCTGCCACTCGATTTTCTTTTCCCTGTATATATTTTATCTCGAAATCATAATCCGAGATGAATTCCAATCATCTTCTTTGTCGAGCATTAAGATGGGGTTGAGTGAATAGATATTTGAGTCCTTGGTGATCTGTTTTCAGCTTGAAAGTTTTTCCAAGTAAATAGTGTTTCCACATTTGAAGTGCATGAATGACTATTGCAAGTTCCAAATCATTTGGGGCATAATTTTGTTCATAGTTTTTCAGCTTACGCGATTAATACGCGATGACCTGTCCATCCTGGACTAGTACATCACCTAAGCCTTCTCTTGAGGCGTCGGTAATGACTACAAATTGACCCTCTAGGTCAGGTACTTTCAAAATTGGCGCTGAAGTCAATTTTTTCCTTTAGTAGGTCAAAGGCCTCATGGCACTTTTTTGACCACTCAATTCTCTTGCTCTTTCTCTACAAGGAAGTTATAAGATATGCAATTTTAGAAAAGTTTTTTTCACAAATTTCCTGTAATTGAGCTTTTAGTTCCATTAGTTCTGTAGTGGTCATTCTGTAAGGAGTTTTAGATATAGATTCCGACCCTTGAATCATATCTATAGAAAAATCAAAATCTCTTTTAGGAGGTAATCCTGATAGCTCATCCGGAAATACGTCCTCAAAATCTCTAAGAAAAAGGGTACCTGTCCATAATTGATCTCTCCTGATCTATGGACTCCCTCTTCTTAACTCAGAAAAGAAATGTTGGTATAACTAATGGTACACCATGGGTTCCATCATTTTTCCTGATTTGTAGCCAACCATGATGACCAACAAGCATCCCATACTACTTGCGGTCATCATTGGCGAGGGCTCAAGTGTGATAACACATAAAGTCCATGGTTCACATAAGCTCCTACCAATTTTTTCCCAGTTCATAGCCAATTGTGATGACAAGCAAGCATCCCATACTACTTGTTGTCAACACTGCCTAAGAATTAGGGTAAAAATGTACACATTCACAACCATCTATGATGACGAACAAGCATCCCATACTACTTGTTGCCATCACTGGTTAAGGAATAGGATAATAACATACACATTCACAACCATTTGTGATGACAAGCAAGCATTCCATACTACTTGTTGCCATCACTAGTTAAGGAATAGGGTATCTGTCACCTCCACAGTACGATGACAACCAACTAAACCGCATCTGTATCATAACCTATTCCAAGTTAGACTTGTAGGTCTTAAGCCTAACTCCATTTTTCTTATCTAGCCTTAGAGTTATCTTCTCCGTGCTCACACTCCCCTCTCCTGAAGCATCACACTCCAAAACAAAAGGAAGTGAAAAATCTGGGATGGCTAAAATGGGACACCTCCTTGAGTTTATCAAAAGCTCTCTATGTTGAATCACTCCAAGAGAAAGCTCCCTTCTTCGTCAAATCTATCAATTGGGAAACTAGTTGTGAAAACCCTTTAACAAAACTCTTGTAATAGTTGTAAAGGCTAAAAAATCCTTTCAAGTGTGATATATTCTTCAGTGGAGGCCAATCCAAGATTTCCTTAATCTTCTCATCATCCACTCTAACCCTTTGGGCACTAATGTTATGATCTAGATATAATATCTATGTTAAACTTGTTAGCTGCCATTGCACCAAAAGATCGACCTTTTAATGCCTGATACAACCACTTGACTTAACAAGCACGAGAGGTGGTTAAGCCCTTGTCGCAAACCGCCGTAGTGCAGCGCTGAACAAGGAGAACAATCCCCCCAGCGCAAGCGCGGGATTTGAACTCGTGACCTTGGCTCTGATACCAATTGTTAGCTACGGTTGCACTAAAAGATTGACCTTTTAATGCCTGATACAACCACTTGACTTAACAAGCATAGGAGGCGGTTAAGCCCTTGTCGCAAACCACCACAGCGCAGTGCTGAACAAGGAGACCAAGGGTCACACCTTGCAACAAAACTGAGGTCACATTTTGATGCCTTGGCAAAAAGTGATATTGAGTACCTCATCTATGTGCCTCAAATGATCCTCCCAAGTCATGTTATAGATCATGTCATCAAAGAAAACCAACACAAATCTCCTCAACTGCTTAATAAATACCTATTTCATGTAAGATTAGAATGTGGTCGATGTATTAGTTAATCCAAATGGCATGACTAAAAAATTGTAATGCCCATAGTGACACGTGAAAGTTGTCTTGTGCACACATCATCATCTCTCACCCTTATCTAATGGTACCCTAATCACAAATCAATCTTGGAGAAGTATAGCACGCCATGAAGCTCATCTATCAACTCATCGATCCTAGGAATAGGGTAGAGTTTCTTGATTATCTTCTTGTTGAGTGCCCTATAGTCAATGCACATCCTCATGGTACCATCATTCTTCTTAACCAACACCACAAAAGAAGCAAATGGGCTAGAGCTTGGTTGCATGTGTCCCATATCCAACAACTCCTTGATCGCCTTCTCAATCTCTTCCTTGTGCCTCCTTGGATGATGATAAGGTGTAGCGATGATCGACTCCGATCCCTCCTCCAACTCAATGGCATGTTGAAACCCTCTATCTGGTGGTAACCCCAGAGGAATATCACTAAACAATACGTTATGCTTATCCAATATGGATTGAATATCAACATGAGTAGTCTTCTCACCTGTGGGTGAAACTGCATCCATGATCAAACACTATGTTGCCCAAGCTACCTATCCTCTATGGAAAGCTCTCTCCATTCTCTTAACTGAAACAACCCTCGGAGATCCATCAAATAAGCCTCAAAGAACCACCTCTCTTCTTTCTGATTTTAATTTTAGCTCCATAATCTAGTAGTTATGTGTGAACTCGCCCAATGAATGCAACCATTACACCCCCAAAACCATGTTTGTCTCACCTATACCAACCACATAAAAATCATTACATACTCTGTCTCCCAAGGTGATGTTAAGATGCTAAATCCTCCTAGTGCAAGGGATAGTGAAACCACTAGCCACAATCATATTAAATCCCTTGAAATCATCTATCTTCAAACCCATCTTAGTCATCAAACCCTCATCAATGAAATTGTAGGTAACCTAACTATCAATCAATACTGTTACTCTATGACCTTGCAGTACTCCTCAAACTCAAAAAGGATGATACCTAAGTGTTCTTGAAAGAGTAGCAAGTGTGCCTCATGAAGGATCTCCTCCTTCCTTGCCCTTATAGTTTGCATCGTCAACAACAACCTCGAGCTGGACTCCTCTACCTCTAAATCCTCATTGGAGACTTGTCATGTCCCCTTTATAGTAAAATTAAATTGGTGAAATTATTATTCCATTCCTATTTTTCCATGGGATAATGTAAATCAAAAGGGAAAATATTTTATTTAATATTTTAATTATAATCCCGCAAATTAAGGATTTATTATTTTCGGGAGCAATTAAATATTTTTATTTATTTGCAGAAGTGGAGGCATGGGATTTTAATGAGGTGTAATTATAACTCCCAAGTGTGAATTTATAAGATTTTATGATGGTATGACAGATTCTATGACAGGTTCCTAAAAATAGCTAATTTTATGACAGCTTGTAAGAGGGGAGTTATTTCTTATTTTTGGCCAAGAATCTTTCATGGGTTATGACAAGTAAGCACTGTTTGAGAGAATTTATTGGAAATTAAATTATTTTAATTTACTTTCCAAGAGAGTGGTGTTTGGATTTGGAGCTATTATAAATATGCAAGTATTTGCTTTCATGAGGACTTTTTGATCATTTTACAACCCAATTTTATGAATTTGAGCACTTGTGCTTGGATTTTCCTCAGTGGACGAAAACCCATTGGAGTTGGAGGCTTGTGGACGAAAACCCTTTGGTTATAGAGAGTAATTTCATCCAGGGATTGCATTGGGCTTCAAAGGATTGTGTAGTTTCGGTAGTTTTGTAGTATTGTGTTTGCAGGTTGTTCTGTTGCAGTTTTGGTGATTTCCAATGTGTTGTGAAGTGTCGTTGTTTTGTGGAGTGTATTTCTATTCCATGGTCATTTGGAATCCATTCCAAGCATCTAGGAGCTATTCTTATCATCTGGGGTTTGATTTGGTGTTGTTTTCGATAGTTTTCAGCAGTGTAGTTTTACATAGTTTGTGTAGTTTGCAGTGGATTTTGGTAATTTGTGTTGCAGAAGTTTGATGTTATTATCAATGTATCAGACCTGATTATATGTTATTTATATCAGAAAACTCAATAAATATATGTAGAGTTTACAGTTTAATTTGTGTTGTTTATGTGTATGACTAGCTGGCTAGTCTTAGTGAATTTGATGTATTTTTGGTGGAGTTTATTAAAATCATTTTCAAATCTAATTTAAATTATAAAATCTCAGTTTGGAACATTACAATGGTATCAGAGCTTAGATCTTGCCAACCTGCAGGGTCCTGAGTTGTTGATCATGGGAGGGTTCTTCAAATCCCATTTGAGTAGTTTGGAAAATGATGCTTTGGTGTCCAAAATATCAATATGGTTTGATGAATATTATATGAAATGTATAATTTCAAAGGCAGTCCTCACTTTTTATGAATATACAGAACTCACTGGGAAAGATTTGCCTAAAGAAGGATTGGTTTTCAAAAATTTTGAAGAGTACCTTTCAGAGGGAAAATTTGAAGTATCATTTGAAGATTATTTCATGAAAAGAAGAAAGGAAGGAGTTAAGATGGAAAAGGCTACAAATACCAAAAATCAAGAATAACATATGAAAGTTGATATTAAGGATAGCTTTGAGTCAAACAAGGAGGAAGAATAGAAACACTGCATCCATCCAATTGAAGTGGAACATAAGGAAGAAGAACTGAAAATGTTAGACGAAGATTAAGAATTTATCGAAGTAGAGGAAGAAAAGAAGGTGGACCAAGAAGTATTTTAGACTATCTTGTTAGAGGCTTCAGTAGAAGAGCATGTTGATTTTAAGAATGAGCTAAGGATTGATTTTCAGAATATCATTGTAGATGGATATACACTTGGGGAGAACATTGTGGTTAGCCCTAGCATAGAAAATTTGAGCCACTTGGATGGAGGTGTTGAGGATATCTCAATAATTACTCTTTTAACAAAAGGTGATGACCATTTTGATTGCAACCCAAGGTATGAAAATATTTCAGATTTGTCTCCTTCTATGTCAGTACAAAATTCTTTTCATCATGGAAAGCATGCTAAAAAGGGTGATTGAGTGATACAACTTGCAATATAGGGCATGAAGACTCTTTGAGTGAAGTCCAAAATTGTGTTTTCACATGAGATTCAGGTGATGTTTTGAAGATCAAGATAGAAAGAGCCAAAATTGATAGTATTGAAATTACCATCCATTGCATTTGGTATCACATGGATTCCTTAATGCATACTAACCACTTTGTGAAGGATCAATGTCCACAACTTATAGAACATTCATGGGATCCATGCATTATTATTGAAGACAAAATTATAGGAGATAGCCAGGAGTGTTAGGAATTGCATGCAGAAGATATCAATTAAATGCAAATAAAGATTAAACAAAGGAATGAAAAATACACAGAAATAATAACAGCGAGAGACAATTTTCAACATGGTTCACCCAAACTCGGGCTACATCCACCAACAGAGAGTCCAATATTATTATCCAGCAAATCAAACCAATTACAATCAGCAATCCTTGCAACTCAATACCATTGCAAATGCTACAATACAATATCCCCGGAAACCCTAACCCTTAGCAGTTTTTATCAAGACTTATGTCGGTTACAAAATAAGGTTTTTTTTATGTCAGCTAATAGAAAAAATAACTCCCGACGCCTTTATAAAATAATAAAAGTTGTTTGAGGTTTTGGGGGCGCTGCCCCTCGACCCCACCCTGTATCGCAACAGGTAGCACACCAGGGGCATTGCCCCCAAACCCCAGTTAAATAATTTGGGGGGAAACCGCGCTGATAAAAGTAGGGAAAATTTAACCTCCAAATCTAATTAGGCTCCATATAACAAGGAGGAGGTGACCAACTTGAGTTGTCTTAAGCAAGGTCTTGGTAAGTAAAGTTGGAATATTTTTTATTTTCGAGATTTTGTGACTAAATATTCTTTGGTATTTTGGATTTCATGTTACTCTCAAAATGGAGGATTCATGAATAAAGAGTTACTTCAAATTTATAGCATCCTGAAGGGAAGGATATTGTTTATCATTTGGAATGAACAAGAGTTTGGTAAAGAATTCTATATCATGGGTCTAGGAGCTGCAATGTTTTTGAGGTTCAAAGATCTTTGGGTGATAGACCTTTCATACTTAACAAGGATCCATATTCTTGGCATACATTGGAATGCAATACTTGTGGCATTTGACAGTTCTATGGAGGTAATCAACTCATGTTTTGTTGTTTACATTTCTGATTTCACACATCCATGTGTAGAAGAGTATGGTAATATAGAAGTTAAGTGGGCAACAAATTGTTTGTTGATTAAGAGTATGCAAGTTCTAATTTTCCTTGATAGACATCATAGATCTCTATTTACCAATTCACTACATCCAAATTAGCAAAGGGAAGTTTCCAAATATATGCTTCTTGGTTCATCTTTGGAGTGGAGAATTCAACATGCCATTGGTTTCAAACACTCTAAATTTGTCATATATTTTGATTTGGTAATATGCCACTCTCAGTCATCCATTTGTAGGAAGCATGTGAAGTACAAGTTCTTACCCAACAGTTTGATTTTTCGATTCAAGGAGAATTGGGTGAGAAATTTTGGTTTCTATGGTGTTGGTAATATTTTGATTTCCAAAAGGGTTTAGAAAGATGCCTTGAAGAATTTGGAAAGAGCTATTGTTGTATTTCAACAATAGGAGTCCTTTAATAAGGCACATTTTTGGGATTTTGGCATCACACTCTTGACTCGAGCTTTGGGAACTCAAGGCATGCTCAAAGAAATTTCACAAGAAGAGTTGGAAGAAGTTGAAAAGGTAACTAATTCTCTACATGAAGCTAATATTTCATATTTCTCACATGGATCTACTATAGTTTGTGGTGCTATAAGAAAGAGAATTATTTGGTTTTCATTACAAAGATTGGAAATCAATAAACTTGACAACATGAAGTTCAAAGTTTCAAAGGAAAGCCTTGCAAGGTGTGATAAGATGTTTAAAATTAGTCTTTCTTTGAAAATATTCAAATTTAAATTTCCTCGTGATAGCCATGTGATGGATTACATTGAATGGAGAATCTATTGGGTTTGGTACTATGGGAGTTTGGGGCCACAAAGAGGGGTATTTCAAGTGATGTGGGTAGATAACCTTTTCAGGATGTTTGCTTGTTGGTATCTCCTTCCTATCCATGAAGGTCAAAGTTTTTCCCTCATGTTAGATTTTGTTGATAATGCATTTGTCTCTAACATTTTAAACGGGCTTGTGAAGAAATTCAAGTATATGTCAATGAAGGATTCTAGGGAATACAACATCTTCAAACAGAATAAGTTGTTGATTTTATTTGTGGAGCTCAAAGTGCCATGGAATGAATGTTGATGTTGTATGACTGCTCCATTACTATATTTTGGATCCTATACACCAATCCAAGAGGCTGAAAATGACTACTCACAGGATGAGGTAATGAATGGGTCTATTGTTATGCATTTCCATGATATGTATCTCAACACTGAAGGGGTAAATGGAAGATATTTTTGCAAAAGATGTAATGGCTATGGTAGAGGATGTAATGGCTATTATAACAGTCCTCATAGAAGAAAAAATCAGATCTATAACATCACCAAATGTATCAGAAGTCTCAGGTACAAGTTGCCCAATGACAATGCTTTCCTAACTAGAGATCCAAGACACTATTTGACTTGTTGTGGGAGATTGTCTTGTAAGCTTTTTAAGGTGGAAACTATCGAGCACATCAGTAAGTCACCTAATATAGTAGAGGATGCAATAAACTTATTTTCTACTTTCATTTTCAAAATACCTTTGAGTGATCAATTTGTGCTAGTTGGACTCATGAAGTGCATAGATTACCACCAGAAGGGCTTGTGGTTTGCAAAATCAATATTCAAATTTTGGTGGAATTTGGTATGTTGGTATATGACATTTCCTATCCTTCATATGTTCCATTACTGTTCCAAATCAGATCCTAAAGTTGCATCAAACATTTTTCAAACAAAGGAAAAATTTGTAGCAGTTTGTGATATATCCTGCAGGGAGTGTCCACAAATTCAACGTAAAGAAGGTATTGGTTTCCAAGATTGGTATCCACTATTATGAAGGATGTGTTTTCTGTTGTAACCATTCTTTAGGTTGCATAAATCAGATTTATATTTTTGATAATGGTTGCAAGAGCTTTTCGTTTAGTTTTCTTGGTGGCAGTGCATATACACAACTAGAAAGGCAAGTTGTGAAAGGAAAGCTATTGATGGAAAATAAAAGGAGACATACTACATATAAAATGATAGCATGGATAAGTTGTTTATACCTTAGTGATTGTTGCTTCAGTGTCACTCAATTCAAGTTCACTACTCTGAGATTTTCTAGGACATTAGGAAGGAAGATGGACAAAACTACATTTGGTGAGTTTACCAAATCTTTGTGGGAGGATGTAGTTCAATTTGAGTATTGGAAAGAATGCACCAAAGTCTTGCACATCCAATAGCTCAGATTATATGGGTACATGGTATTGGCACAAATGAATCCAAAACTTCATGTTTGCACAGTGTTTTATGGCAAAAATTGCAACATCTCACAGGTACATGATCAAGGCTTTCTGTGCAGTATTACATAATTCTGAAGCATTATGGTTTTAATTGCTTGAGAACAAGCAATTTTGAGGAGGGGAGATTTGTCGTGTCCCCTTTACAGTAAAATTAAATTGGTGAAATTATTATTCCATTCCTATTTTCCCATGGGCTAATGTAAATCAAAAGGAAAAATATTTTATTTAATATTTTAATTGTAATCCTACAAATTAAGGATTTATTATTTTTGGGAGCATTTAAATATTAAATATTTTTATTTAATTGCACAAGTGGGCGCATGGGATTTTAATGAGGTGTAATTATAACTCCCAAGTGTGAATTTAGAAGATTTTATGAGGGTATGATAGATTCTATGACAGGGTCCTAAAAAATAGCTAATTTTATGACAACTTGTAAGAGGGGAGTTATTTCTTATTTTTCGCCAAGAATCTTGCATGGGTTATGACAAGTAAGCACCGTATGAGGGAATTTATTCGAAATTAAATTATTTTAATTTATTTTCCAAGAGAGGGGCATTTAGATTTGGAGCTATTATATATATGCAAGTATTTGCTTCCAGGAGGACTTTTTGATCATTTTACAACCCAATTTTATGAATTTGAGCACTTGTGCTTGGATTTTCTTCAATGGACGAAAATCCATTGGAGTTGGAGGCTTGTGGACAAAAACCCTTTGGTTATAGAGAGTATTTCCATCCAAAGATTGCATTGGGCTTCAAAGGATTGTGCAGTTTCGGTAGTTTTGCAGTATTGTGTTTGCAGGTTGTTCTATTGCAGTTTTGGTGATTTCCAGTGTGCTATGAAGTGTTGTTGTTTTGTGGAGTGTGTTTCTATTCCATGGTCATTTGGAATCCATTCCAAGCATCTAGGAGTTGTTCTTATCATTTGGGGTTTGATTTGGTGTTGTTTTCGATAGTTTTCAGCAGTATAGTTTTGCATAGTTTGTGTAGTTTGCAATGGAATTTGGTAATTTGTGTTGCAAAAGTTTGATGTTATTATTAGTGTATCAGACCTAATTATATGTTATTTATATCAAAAAACTCAATAAATATATTTGTGGAGTTTACAGCTTAATTTGTGTTGTTTCTGTGTATGACTAGCTGGCTAGTCTTAGTGAATTTGATGTATTTTTGGTGGAGTTTATTAAAATCATTTTCAAATATGATTTAGATTATAAAATCTCAGTTTGGAACATTAAAAGACTACCTCTATGTAGTGTACATGCCCCTTCCTGAAGCATCTGTATCCTGGCTCTCGTGGCTCTCTACAAGTAAAGCACAATTTCTTCCTTTGAAGCTCATTCCTAAATTCTTCCATCTTGCTTGGTTTAAGAGGTAATGCCTTAGGTTCAGGAAAACCCTTGTGAAAAGGTTTCTTATGCTAACCCGATGGTGCAACAACTTGTTCTTGGTCATTGAATCCTACAAATTCAAAGCCCTCCTAATGGCGTCTTGTAGAGATGGGTCAAAAGCCCTAACCAAACCCCAAAGTGGTTTGTTTAGTCCCTCAATAAACAAAACCACGAGTCTCCTCTTTGTCACATCTGGCACCATGACCGATACTTGCTGAAATTCTGCTATATAATCATCCACTGAACCATGTTGTCTCAAGTGTGTGAATTCCTTGAAATGAATCTCGGGTCACTCCTGTCAAACCTGTCTATGAGCCTCTGTGTGAAATCAACATATGTCACAATATGGTTATGCCCTTGTGTGATTAACCCGTGATGCCACCACTCATAAACTATGCCTTCCAAATGAAAAATTGCAAATTTGATGCCTTCCTCTTCCATCATAGGGCTTGGTGAAAGATAGGTATCTAACTTTTAGACCCAAGCTCATGCAATACCCTTCCCCAATCCATTAAAAAGAAAAAGAATCAACTTACTCAACCTCTACTATAAATCTCTATGGGGCTACTGTGTAGGTCTTCTTTCCGTTCTTGGTCCATTCCTTAATCTGACACTACAGTAGTTTACAAATGAAATCTGATTTCTGGCATTTGGGTCAAGCCTCATGTAGTCATCTATGTAGACATTAATGTCATATGCTATTAGGTTTGGCTCTTCTTCTTCTGATGGTGACTATTCTAGACAAAAAGTGGGCTAGAAAAGCCTAGGTGTTGATCCAATTGGAATTCGGATATTATTTGTATGATTTAAAGGACTATTCTTATTTGAATTGCTCCCTTCACCTATGAAAATATTTGTGGGCCTAGTGGAGTTTATAGTAGCATTCATATTCTACATTTGTTGCATTATCTGAATGAGTAGCTGATTTGTTTGTTCCTATTTCTGAATGGGGGCATCCAACTTATCTCCTTGATCTGCCATGTTTTTCTTACCTCTACCTCCTATTCCAGCACTATTCACTTGCTAGGCTACCTCCAACTTCCTTCTATCTCTCAATTGCTCTCGAATCTCACTGACTGGATTGCATAAAACCATGAAAGAACTCGCATGTTGGTAGGAATTAGAGGCTTTGAAACCACTGTATCAAAGCATTCAATCCTGCCAGCCTATGGGTCTATTTGATGAAAGTATGCAACTGAGTCAGAGAGATCAAAGAGCATTAGAAAGGGAAAGAATATTGGAAGCAGCATCACAAGAAGATAGTATTGGAATGAGAGGCAAAGGTAAGGATCACATCGCAAATTAGGAAGACAAGTTTGATATGTTTCTCGTGAAGCAAGATCAAACAAACTAGTTATTAATTCAAATGATACAACAAATGCAAAATATGAATGTCACTTTAAACTCCCCCATGCCCACATAGAATTTCATAGGTGAAAGAAGCAATCCAAATCAGAATGACCCTATAAATCATTTAAATAATAACCAGATTTCAACTGGATCAACAGCTAGGCTCTTTTCAATCTACCCTTTTACTTAGAGTGGAGGCATCACCTGAAGATGATAAGAAAAATCCAACATCATATGACATCAATGCCTGCATGGATGAGTACATGAGACTTGGTCCAAATATAAGAGAACAACTTTCCTTTGCAAACTACTGTAGTTTCAAATCAAGGAATGGACCAAGAGTGGAAAGAAAACCCACTACATAGCAACCCCATAGAGATTTGCAACAAAGGTTGAGTAAGTTTGACTCTTCCTACTTTTGATAGTTTAAGAAAGGGCAATGCACGAGCTTGGGTCTATAAGTTGGATACATACCTTTCACTCAGTCTTATAATGGAAGATGAAACTATCAAATTTGTAATTCTTCATTTAGAAGGCATAGCTCATGAGTGGCAGCATCATGGGTTAATCACACAAGAGCATAACCATATTATGACATATGTTGATTTCACACAGAGGCTCATAGACAAGTTTGACAGGAGGGACCCCGAGATTTATTTCAGAGAATTGACACATTTGCGACAACATGGTTCGGTGGATGATTATGTAGCAAAATTTCAGTAACAGTCATGGTGTCAAGACAAGGATGAGACTTATATTTTTGTTTGTTGAGGGTCTAACTAAACCACTTCGAGGGTTTATTAAGGCTTTTGATTCATCATCTCTGCAGGATGCCATCAGAAAGGCATTGAATCTAGAGGACTCAATGACTGAGAACAAGTTTATTCCAAGATCCCACCAATGGAGTAGCATAAGAAATCTTTCCAAAAATATATCCTTCAACCTAAGGCACTACCTCCAAAACAAAGCAAGGTCAAAGAATCCAAGAATGAACTCCAAAGCAAGAAATTATGGTTTTCTTGTAGGGAGTTAGGACATAGGTGTTTAGGGAAGGGGCAAATACACTACATAGAGGTTATTCCTGATGAATAGAAGAACCTGAGGCTGAGATTGTGGTTGATGAGATGGAACCTGAGGCCAAGGAAGGAGAGTCCTCAGAAGGTACCCTTGCTACTCTTTCCAAAGCACCCAAGTACCATCCTTTTCAAGTTTGGGGTGTTTTGCAAGGTCACAAAGTGACAATGCTTATCGATAGTGGGGCTACTCACAACATAGATACAGATTTGATCTCCAAGAAGGGTTTAGATATTGAAGAATCTGATGGGTGTGGGGAAAACTAGGAATGTGGGTAACAACAATTCTAAAATGGGAGACAACACTCTTTTGGCAGCCACAAAGAAGTTGTTGATTTCATGGAGGATGCATTTTCCACCCTTTGTCAAATTGATGATGTATTTGTAGTCGATACAAGATGGTTTGCAACCATTATATTTTTATTTTGAGCAAAGAAATGTAATGCTATAGCTAGGGTATGATGTTTCTACTGATTGTATCATCTTTGAACAACTATTGATTAGCAGGTATGGAGAAGGTCTATTGGTTTAATGTAGTATGTAGGTGGTGCCACATGTTGAGAACACTAAGTACAAACATTCTGACATTTTTAGCATTGTTGGAGGTGAAGTTTGGGGTGAAGTATGACTATTACAATCACATATCAACACACATACAATTTGATCTGGACCATTCTCTAAATGGTACAACTTTAGGCATCTTGGTCAATATTCTTAGAGTCCAAGGTAAACATTGTAATATCAATCTAGAAGAGGTGGACATAATTGTGGGCATACCTTGGTCATATTTAATTGAAATGTTTTGGGTGGTTTACATAAAAATCAGAGTGGTGCAACATAAGCATAGTGAGGTAGCATCAAACTTGGGAGGTTGTGCAAAGATATACCCACAAGGAAGGAGGGGATTGATGATCACCTACCACCCAAGGGAAGTGAAAACATACTTGAGACACCATACACCAAATCCCCAACCTTAATGCTATTGTCATAATTATTATCAGCCTCCATATCAATTCAATTACATTTTACAATGGGTTTGCAAGGATTTTTCATCATAGGAAGGACGGGTTTACAATCTGACAAAGTGTTTTTGGTCTTTACTTTACTCATGCCTTTGATTTTTGCAAAGGAATATCCATTTGGCTATTGTTATATTATGGGCAGGTTGCTAAAACAATTATTATCAACCATAAACAACTATGAATGGGCATGATGTAAGGGGGTATCATTGACGGAAGAAGTTGAAGCAAGGGAAAGAAATTGTCATTGTAGCCACCCAAGCACTGAATTGGGCAAGATCTTAGTTGAGTCGTGACTGCCCTAACTCACTTCCACAGGTGCATCAAGAATATGATGGATTGTTTACTATCATCATGGGGAAAGGAGTGGGAAGACATTGGCCCAAGTTATTGCAATGAGTCATGATGATGGCAAGTTGGTGTTAGAGTATCCACACTTACAGACTATTCCAGAACAAAGGAAATTCCATCTGAGTTCGCAGGGTGCTTTCGGACAAAAGGTATTCCATTGGACAGGCGCAATACCTGAGATCAATGAGCATCACTCCACGATAGGCTACTTTGGCATGAAGTGGTTAGTGCCCTCGGAGTTATTATTGCTTGTCGACAAACAATTTGGGGAATGGAGGACTATCATGTCCCCTTTTTCCAATGACCTTTAATATTATTATTATTAATTAAAAGTGTTTTCCAACACTAAAATAATCTGATAACTAAAATAAAATAATTTCAAATTTGGTGCCCAAGAATAGGACCCATGAGTCCTAAATCAAACAGATATATTTATAAAATTCAATTTTCATGGGTGCTGCCACAATAATGGGTTACACTTTATGGGACATCTTGATTTTTGCTGAAATCATATATTTTTAGAAAATATAATGATTTATGCCTTGAAAGGTTCCATTTAAAGGATTTTAATTGAAGAGGGTTTGATCAAACCCCCTTAGATTCAAACCCCCTTGGATAGAACCCTGTTAGTTTTAAACTATACCTATAATGGAGTCTCCTCTACACTTATCAAAATGCTAATAAAAAACCACTTTTGATTTACCTTTTAGGGGATCAAATGAATTCATTTAAAATTTATCTTTTGTAAGTATATATATTTTGTAAGTATGTAGTCCTTATTATAAGCTTGCCAAAAAGTATAATTTTAAATATATTTAATTTGATTATCATATTTATTTTTTATTTTTTGTGAATGTAGGTTTTTAAATGAACATCAAGGTCTTTGTTTCACACACGAAAAAATACTAAATTAGTGGAAAAAAATTCTGAAAAATATATATGCCCTAAGTATTGATGTCCTTGTTTCAACAAAAAAAAAATTGAATTTTGATACATACAAAAAAATTTATGTTTTACGAAATACGCCTATGTCTAAATTATAATTGGTTTGACTTCAAAACTTAATTAAAAAAAATTTTCAACAAAAAATTATGAAACCAAATGCATGCCCTAGATATCAGTGTTACTAATCTAAATTTAAAAGAATCAGACTTTTATCCTTGATAGAAAAAAAGTTGTGCTACAGAATACACATCACTTTAAAAAAATGTTGTTTACTATTAAAAACTAGTTATCAAAGGAGATACAAAAAATTTTACAATTTAACTCCAAATTTTTTTTTAAATATATATTTAGAATCTACAGACAAAAAATCTCACAAATCACTAGTTCGCATCATCTTCAAATTCCTAACAGTTTAGCGGCTATAGGTGTCAGAAAGTGAAGATTTAGTTCAAAATGTTGATTTCAATGTTAAGTTTGGCCAAAAAGTGTAACCCATTATTGTGGGATGACCCTCATTTGAAGGAATCTGATTTCATATTTCACATTATTCATTTTGAGTTCTAGTGATTGTGCGTTCAAAGACGAAACCCTTTGACTACAAATTCCAAAGGTTAGGACGAAAACTCTTCCTCTTGCATTGACAATTCCATTCTAGGGATTGCATGATGGAATAAATTGGAGGATTTGTCATCATATTTAGGTTAAGCAAGTAGATTTTTGAAGTTCTTCACATCAACATAAATCCAATTGTCAGAGGAGGACAATATTAATCATCAACAGGAAAATTATAGGGCAACAATCAGTTTCGATGGTTGATTCACCATTATATCCTTGTTGGTCTTTAGGGTAGACTAAGCGCATAGGACTCCTACAAGGTTTAAGGCAAAATTACATTACTAACAAGGCAACGAACTTGTGACAAGGATCAAATGCCATATATCCAAGGAAGAACAACAATCAATCCAGATTAGATTAGCCCCCATTTAAGCTAGTTGTACCATCCAAGATTTAACATGTTGAACAATTTGAAGGAATAAAATTCAAAGAACTCAAAAATCACATGGTGAAGGTCTTTTTTAAGCAACGACCAGATCTGGGCCACTTAGAACAATCGTACAACATTAAACAATTCTTAGGCCATCTGTACCTCTATTTCAGCCCAAGTCATACATCTATACCTAATCGTACAAATTCAAATTGTGAGTAATTTTTTTGTAAAATCATTTTAGCCCTACTATGGATACACTAAATTTTTGAAATTAAATAATATTCTTTTTGGTGGATATTGGTGTCAATTTCACCCTCCTAGGATTTACTATAATATCTGATCTTGGCAACAAATTTGGAATTGATTTTAATTTTAAATCTATTAGCATCAATCATTGGCTGTACATTTCGTTATTTCTTTGAAATAAGAAAACAAACCCTAGGGTTTTTAGCATAAATCTAATTTGGAACATCTCAAAGAGCTAAAATAGATGATGTTTGTACATAAAGACAACTACAAAATGTGTTTACATCAATCAACTTGATTTTGTTTAGAAATTATTTTGTTGTGTTTTTCTATGTGATTATCTTGAGAGATGCTCTTCTCAATGTATTAGTTCCAATCTGAAGGCAAATTTTATTTATATTATTGTATTTAGGGCCTATATTAAGGAAAAATATATATAAATAATTTTAATTATGGGATGTCATAGTAAGTGAAGTCCACAGAGAGGCATTCTATGACTTTGGGTTGATAGAGAGATTGTCTTCTAAAGCCCCTTCATGTAAATAAGAGTCATTTTATTCGATTACCCTTTCTTATGCAAGTGCAATTGTAGATGAAGCATCTTGTATTGCTTATATCTACAGTGATGTCTTACTCCAAAGATACTAGATGTGAAACAATGTAAATAGTTGAAAATGGGATCATATTTAGGAGTGATTGTGGTACCTACAAATCCTCCAAATTCATTCACCTTTACCATACGCCTCCAACTATAAATGTTAAGATCAAAAACAAAACCAAAAAACAAGGCTTAAATCAAGCTTAGATTATACAAATACAATAAATTATGTTTCCAATATAGTGAATCAAACTTTGTAAGTTATTATAGTAATAACCAATTAAGAATTACAATGTAGACTACAAGTAGACCTACTTAATGCCTTTCTTTGAGGACCCTTACAACAAATATAGAGGAAAAGTTATGCATCAAAATGACTACAATTTGAGTTATATTTAAATACAATTTAGGTAGTGGGAATTAAAATCATAAGTTTGACTAAACATTTATGGTTTAGCAGTCAAAAGGAAATATAAAATAAAATAAAGATTGATTATCTGTACTTCTAGATTGGATTGATATCTATATTATCCACCCACTCAAACAATTATCATTCTATTTAAACATCATTCACTTCAATTGTCAAACAATCAATAGTAATTTAACACCTCATCCACAATAAAAAAAAATGGTAAATATTTTTCCTTCTTTTATTGGACAAAATTAACTTTGGACTCTTGGATGATATTTAAGAATAGTAAACAAGTACTACCAACAAATATTTTCTCTCTTTTGCCCTATAACGCATTAAAATGATACATATTTTTAATGCCCTCCATTAACTGTAGCAGAACTTAAATACGTTTCCAGGCACGTTTTGCATAAAAGTGAACATAAAAAAAATGATTTATCAAAAACACCGTGTAATTGGTATAACTCTGGTATGCGAAAATAGCGACTAAAACGAAATAAATCATTCCATTATAAAGCCTACATCTGTCAAGGTATCATTACAATATCATTACAATTTCTATACGAAACGGAGACTGTATAAGACAACAAATAATGAGGTGGCATATGGTTCAGTTTGGGGTACCTTGTGAAGGTTTGGCATTACTGAGCATGCAGGAGACCTTCATACTCCGCCTGGTCATCGGTTCGAATCTCATTCTCACTCATCTTCTCAGCGAAATCAATCCAATTCCTCTTCTTACAGGTCTTCATCAAAAAATACCCCAAAACCCCTGCCACCGTAACAGAAAAGCTGAGTACATAGACAGCCAAATCAGCCAAAGTCATGACAAAGATGAGAAATGTCACAGGCACCGCACACATGCAGATCAATCCAGGTATCCCCACAGGAACCCTGTATGGCCTTTTCAGGGCCGGAAACTTGCGCCTCAGCCACAGAAACGACGCAAATTCCAGAAGCATCCCGCAGCTGTAGAGAAAATTGGCGGCCGAAATGATTGTCGTGAAGCTCATGTACGATAAAAGGAGCGTTCCTCCACCCGAGACCAGGATTCCCAGAAATGGCGTATTGTAAGACGAGCGCTTGGCCATGGCGGAAGGAAGAAGCCCTATTTCCGCCATGCCCAGAAGCTGAAACGAAGCGCTGCTCAGCTGAGCTTCAAAAAGCCCCACTGTTGACAAAACGGCGCCCAGCTCGATCCAATACTTGAGCCACGATCCGGCGATGAGTCCTGCGGCTTCAGCCAAGTAGCCGTCTGTCCATAAATCTCGCTTCAATTCCAGCGCCCCGGTGCCTGCCATTAGCGGCAAAATATACCCTACACAGGCCAACAATCCTGCACAAAATAGCGCCCGGGGGAAAGTTTTCTGCGGATTTTCCACCTCCCCGGCAAGTGTACTGGCATTGTCCCAGAAATTGAGGTTCCAGAAGAGCGTATTGAAGTAGAGCGACCAGTCCATGTCTTTATCGGGCTGAATCCCCCAGCGTGAGGGTTTCAGTTTGGGAATTGAGAAGAAAAACATTAGTACAAACGGCGTCAGGGATACTAACCCTAGAGTAACGGCCGTCCAGCCGACTATACTGAGCCCCATGAAATTCAAGTAACTGAGTGCAATTGTGTAAAGCAAGATCGCTACGCTTCTGACGGGACCGCCATTAAAGGCCGTGAAGATAAGCTTGAGGTAATCGACACAGAGGACTGGATAGGCGGCATTATTGATTACGCCGCTGATCCATTTCCACCAGCCCATGAGGAAACCCCAGAATGGTCCGAACGCCGCCCATGCCCAAACCACGTATCCGCCGTTGCCTGGATATGCCGTCGCTAATTCCGCCGTTACCAGCGCCTCTGGTATGCTCCATACGAAAGGGAAGATTATAAACCCTAGCAAAGCTAACAAAGGTCCGGCCGCTTTCACGGCCGGCTCCTCGCCGAAGGGGCCGCCTGAAACTTCGAAGTAGATGAGGAATATTAAGGGGATGAGCTTCAGCTTCTTCGATTTCGACGCCGTTGGTTCGTGACAAAGGCCGTTAGTTGTACTGGTTAAATCTTCTTCGTCGCCTGCTGTTAGGGTTTGCGACGAAGAGCCCATTCATGGACTGTTCTGGAAACTGGGTTGGACAAAATGTTTTGCCCAATTCAGATCTGGATCTTAAGTTTTGGAGAAAATGCCCCGAATTCAAAAGCTGTATTGTTTGTGAACGCAAATGTCTATTCAATATTCAATCTTGTTAATTAGGTAGCGTGTCAATGCAATGAACGCACGTTTAGCGTCGTGTGCAGGGATTCTTCAGGGTTAAAAAAATCAATAATACGTAGGTAAAAGCGCTTCAAAAGTAACGAATGAGCGAAAAGAAAGTGAAAAATCTTGGCAACCTGACACTACCCACATGTTCTCATTTTTGTTATTGGATATTGTGCTTCTCTGCCCACTGCCCACTAATGTCGGAATTTGAAGCGTCTAAATCAAAAGATTCTACAAAGATTTTTTAATTTTCTAACTGAGATTTTGAATAGAGAAGGGGTGGATGTCAATATGTTGCCACAAAAGACAAGAGACGTGACTAGTTCCTGCCGATTCAATTATGCACATTTACCTATAATTAGTTTTTTTTTCCTTTTTAAATTGAATCAAAGCAGATTAGGTATATATAAAAAGATTTTTGCAGCAAAATGAGTTTGAGAATGATGTTCAAAATTAAAACACAATTAACAAGAGACACACATTGAGTTTGATTTGTGCCCATAATTTGTTGATTAAAATTATGGTGCAAGTGAGATAGTGATAATTGGAGCATGTGGACTATGATTGTATTTATTTAATTTTTTAAATTTAAAAGTAGTTTACATAAATTTTCATATGTAATATTTTTATTAAAATTTAGATAACTAATATATTTATATTTAAAAAATATATCTACAATGCCGAAAGATATCTTCAATTTCTTTTTTGGTTTTTGGTTTTTGGTTTTTATTTTATTTTTATAAATTATTGGCAGCTACAATGCAAGCTTTTCATTTCCTATTAAATATATTTCTTATTATTGACATTTATAAATTAGTTGTGGCAGCTAGAATATTTGCATTTTGGTTTAAAATAGTAAAAGCATCTTTGAGAGTGGTGTAGGTTTGGATCTCCATCCAACTAAAATTTTAATTTGGTTTTATTAAGGAGTTATTATTTGAATTTAGTCAAACAAATTTAATTTTGCTCTCTCATTGGTTGATTGAGTGCAAATTAATAAAGCCTTCGACAACAACTAATAATAATATTACAATACAACTAATATTACAATTGAATAGTTGTAAATTCATAAAGACAGCATGACAAGGACAACTTTAGAGGAGTTGTAGAAGATTTTGGGACAAGCCATAAAACAACGGCTATTATACTAGCACTTGCACCCATAGGAGGTTCAAGGAATACGCCAATAGGAACAACCAACGACTTTAGAAAATTTTCTAGCATGGAATTTTTTTACAGCATGAGACAATTCCAAGCACTATAATGCTCACATATAAAAGCCTATCAACTAATTAGTTTCACAAAATTATATGAAATTTGAACTTGCTTTTGAACATGGTCCATAACTCTTATATTGATGATTATTTCAAAGATTGCTAATTTGAAAGTTAATTTGATCCACAACTAAAATGCAATTTCTTTGTTATTCTTGGACAATATCTATAAATGAGAGCATACCAAGGCAATTTAGGGAAAGGTATTACACTAAAAATTTGAGATTCCACTTGTCAAATGAATATAATAAATTTAGAAAACTAAATTTTCATACCTTTTTTTCTATCACAATTCAAGCCAAATACATATCTAACCATTCCTCAAATTTGAATTCTTTTAAACTTATCCTTGGTGGGTGCCAATTCTTTGCTTATTTTTAAAGTGTCTGATCTCTCTAAACTTGCATAATCAAGGCGTATCTGAATGTGTTGCAAGTATAAGCAGTAAGTGTTGTCATTGATGTCAATACCTAAGGTCAGCATCTAAGGAAATTATTTGAATGAGTTTGAGCAAGTGTCTAAGAAGAACAATATAGTGTTTTGCTCCGCATATCCTGTAGATTGAATATCTTTGTCTATGGTGTCGAAGTTATGATAAGGGATGTCTATAGTTGCTATGTTTCAAGTTTGAGCCTCTGGTATGAAGATTTGAGTGAGTTCTATTCACCAAAGTAAAAACTATTTTTTCTAAGTGTTAAATGGTGACAGGGAGAATGTATTCTACTCTGCATTTCTCCGCATTTAAGTTTTACAGTCTGTGGTTCTAGAATCAAGTTTGTAATGATGTTATGTGCCTTCAGTTCAAATGGTTCATGATTTGGTGCTCCGCAAGCGATCTTTCCCTTATGACAGTGGTCGATAGTAATGTTTAAGTGCTCTGGTTTGAAGAATCTTCTGGATAGAATGTTTGGGTGTTGTGTGGAAGTTCTTGATGATTGTAACATGCTTGTGGATGTCTCTAGATCATGTTCCTACCTTTTGATTGGTCCGTAAAGTGTAATCTAGATCGTCCATGAAGCATGTTCCTAAAGGTCTTAATGTTAACACCAATTTTAGCCGACTTGGTTATTTTCACTACTTGCAATTATACTTTGGATTTTGTGATAGCATGTTGTAGTGTGGAAGATTTCATTTGAGTCCTAGCTAAGGTGTGATATGGTTAGCATTCATTCTTCTCCTTCACAAATTTGTTTAGGTCCAGACCTATTCTAATGTATGTGTGTATGCTGACCTTGGAGATTGTTCCAATGGTTGATGATTGTAATGCTGACCTTGATGTTCATTCCAAGGTTGATGAATTGTATAAATAATGTAATAAAGTCATGAATTATTGATGAGGTTACGAAGATGCGAAGATAAGTGCGAAGTGAAAAAGCAGAGCAGAGTAGAGGAAATTTATTGCGCTTTAATGGAACTGAACCTTGGCATAGTGTAGATGATACTATCTTAGTTCACCAACTCTGGAAATGAGCCCCTTCTTTTGCAGTGAGCATTCTGGGCAGTGATCCTTGTTGTAATTTTGATATATCATTCATATTGTGAGCTAACACTCACCGTGGTTTTTCCCTCATTGGGTTTTCCATGTAAAAATCTGGTGTCTCATGTGTCTCATGTGTGAATGTGTTCAAGTTTCTGATTATATGCTTTCATGGTTAAATCATAATTAAGTGGTTAATGTGTTAATGTTTGAAAAAAGTTAAGTTTTTGCTACAACTAATTCACCCCCCCTCTCAATTGTCGTGTGCATTTCAACAGACTGAACATTGTTTTGACATGTTTTTATAATCCACTAATTTACTTTATATTGTAATGGTTGTGATTGTTGCTTTTGTTGAGGTCATAGAATCCTTTGCTAATCAAGTATTGCTAAAGCAATGAGTTTTAAAACAAATTCTCCAAAATGGTTGTTTGAAATTGATTAAGTTGGAAGACCTAACGAAGGTTGATAGGCATGCATTATCATTTGGATAAGCTTGTTGGTCCTATAGACTATTTTTAACCTCATGGATGTTAAAATTTATTCATTCATTCATTCTACATAGTGAAAGGCATGAAGATAGGGAGGTGTTTTAAATTATACAACTATTTCGAAGCTTATAAAGGTGGTGTTTAAACTTTGGTGAGTGCATACACATGATATTCATTTAATTTCAAATTCACCCCATTTTTCTTCATATCTATTGCATTTGTGAAGGACATATTCACCCTTAGTGTTGAAGAATGGGAGGATATTTCCTAATTGATTCTAGTAAACCTTGTAGGATTGTGATCTAGATGGTTTCATTGAAGATAAATTAAGTCTTTATATTTGAATGCTAACATTTGTTGATGCTTCATGTACTTACAAGCATCAAGACGATGACTTCTCTTAGAGGGGAAGGATGTTACATCTTTATTTTCTATGCATAGTTATAAATATTTTTGATAATGTATTTAATTGTTGATTGGTAAATAATCAGGAAAAATAATTATGACTGTTGATTATTATTCGACATGCTAATGATAATGATTGCAAGTAATGTTAGACATTTTGTGAAATATTGATGTGAAATTATGATATGATTTAACTGATATTTTAAATGTTATATCTAATCATGATTTTGATAGAGACTATCATTACTAGTGTTCTTGAGTGTGGCAGGAAAGAATCGACACTCTCTCACAGTTACAGGGAGAAGGTTTCTTGCAATTTAAGGGTGAGTTGACATGAAAGAATCTACACACACTCAGGTGCATCTAGCTTAGGTTACATTTGTGTGAATAAAATTAACTAAGTGAAATGTTCCAAGTGTCTTCATTTTATGAATTAGATTTTATATGTTTTCTTATAAAATAATTATATATAAAGCTAGAACATATAGATATATTATTGCAAGAAAAATATTTAATTAGATTTATTAAAAAATGAAATTATCTTTTAGTTCTTTATATACTTGTTATTTTGTGGATAGGGATCAATTAATGCTTTTCAAAAATAATAAAGGGTAGAAAATATGGGAATAACTAACGGAAGGTGAGAGGAGTGGAGTGGAGTAAGTGGTTTTCTTTTTAGAAAATAAAAGACTCTTGGAAAAGGATTTAATGGAGAAAGAGCAAGAAAAAGAGGGAGGAAAAAAATGGAGGAAACCTAGGGAAAAGTCTAGATTATGGAGAAAGAAGGAAAATAGATCTTAAGGGGAAAGATTTCTTCCAAGAAGAGAAACCTGAAATGGCAAAAAAATCTTCTCATGTTTGTTGGTAAACAGATTTGTCACCGCGAAGTAACCTGTGAAAATGACTCGTTGCCCTTAGAGTGGTGACTAAATAGTCCCAACAGTTGGAGAAGTTGTTACTGGACTAACAACTTTCCTTTGCGTTTGAGAGGGGCAGCTCCCTCGTATGATAGGGGTATTTGTGGTTTTTGTGTACTTTTATCCTTGAAAGTACAAAAAGGAAGAAAAACAAAATGATAGAAGAAATGGGCATACAAAAACCTTTGTGGTAGACGTACGAAAAACCAACAGGAGTTTCACAATCTTATTGAAAAGTATGAGGGGGTTTCACCACAAAGCTAGAAACCACTTTCCTAAACTCCATGATGAATTTCATGACATATATGCAACAACGATGAAGAAGGATGGCAAATCTCAACACACGAAGAGATAATTTATCTTAACACTTTCAAATCAAGGTACCGAGACATGATTGTGTTTCATCACCCCAATTGCATGCTTCAATGGATAACTTTGATTTACACAAATACATAGAAAGATTACCAATTTGACATACGGGAAACTAGTAATCATAACTCAGAAATACACCAAGAACATACGAACTGAAATACATTCTTCATTATCTTTATGCCAAAGTAAACTATACAAAGTGTAAGCCAAAAATATTCCAAAAAGTCTCTTCCTAAGTTCCCCCTTAAGAGTCCTCTCTAAAGAGTCCCCCTCCCTCCCCTTTACATTTAAAATGGCCTCATATTTATAGGCTTTTTCCCATAACCACCTAGTAACCACTTTGTAACTACCTCACAACTACTTAATAACTACCTTCTTTGAAGTACAATAGGATAATGAACTTTATTTTTGGTTATGTTTTATATCACTTTCTCGAAATAAAGTTCATCTTTTAACTTTTAGTTACAATAAGTGACATAAGTCACTTTTACAAAAAGGTAACTTGAAACATGAAACTTTTGAGTTATTGGCTTTGTTGCATTAGATATTATGTCTTCTGTATTCTGTCTTCTCACAAACCATGAATCATCTGTTTGATAACAACTTGGTCTTCAAGGACATGTACCTCAATTGCATTTGATGGCTATCCTTTCCTTCCATGAACCTATAATGATATAGCTCCATCCTTAGAATAAGTTGCAATGACATCTCCATACTCAAAAGTGGCCCACACTTACTTAACTATGTTACCATTATGAGCCTCGCCATGGATGCAAGTGAAAAGAACATTAGGAAAATCATTTTGCTCAAACACCTTAGAAACTGTTTTTGTTGTTGTCACATTGATCAATGGTGTGATTAGAGCATAGTTTCACATACCAAAGAAACACATGTATTCCACCCAAGTATAGCAGTTTGCGATTAGTGATTCACTAACTAGACCCAGAAGACTTCATACCGCCTTAAAAACATCTTATGCATTGATAAAATAGCAAACCTAACTCTCAGAATCACATGCTTCCATTGTAATTATCTTGATGTACTTTAAGGCCATAATCATGGTGATGTTCATGGTGACACACGTAGCCACATGAAAGTGATGTATTCATATTCTTTACAAGTGGAGTTATCAACCACAACCACAAAGTATCCAATAATTGCATTCAATTCTTGATCCCACCATGACTCTTCCAATCATAAGAGTAAGTTTTGGCACATTCTTCAACTATGATGAAATTTGGTGTCCATCAGATAATACTTTTTCCTCCTTTTCCTCATTGTTTAATGCATATTTTTGGATATTGCAAATACTCTGATGCTTTCATCTTCAATGACGATTTCTACAAGAAATTGTTGTAAATACTCTGAGCTTTGAATTCTTATGTAATTGACAAGCACCAAGCGTACACATCCACCCAACCACTATAGGTTTCGATGGCATTTTGATTATGAACTTTAGAGTGAAGAAGGTTTACCATACATGCATACTGATCCATTGTAGGCATAATGCAATAAGAGTGACTCAAGGCATTGAAGAACTTACAACCATCATCCGCTATAGTTTATCTTCACAACAGATCCCTCTTGTATGTATTCAAAGTATTTCAACTGCCGTGGACTAAAAGTGGATGGTGGCGGAGTTTGTGGGATGGATTTACACTTGGTGATTGCATGTGCTTGAAAGACGTCTTTAACAAAACCATTTTATACATATTATGCAATTATTGCTTTCCATGAAACCACATTTCTACGGGGCGCATTTTATGGAACGGTCTATGCAACTTCCGTATCATTTTACATTTTGCATATTTGTCTGTCAGATAGCTACACCTGTTTTAAACAATAAAAATCCCATTCCATTATACTTTGACATATATGCATATGATTTCAACTCTCCCAATATGATGCAGATCGGGAACAAGTTTGTAAAGTTTGTAATTACACCCATCAGTTGCATTTGCCTTAAAGCTTCTAAAGTCTTTTTAACAAACCTATTTTGTTCATTCCCAATGTTCATTGTATGATATGACATCTCTTTGAGGTATGATGTTAAAGAGTCCACGAGCTTTGCCTATGCATCTACATTTTGTAGATACAGCTACCTACAACTAATTAAAATCCACCTTCAATCATGCTTTGATGGCTGTCAGACGTTGTTCTAATGTTCCATATTGACACAGGCCGCATGGACACTGACAAAGGTTATAGGGTTGGTCTTTACACCTTTTATATGATTTTACATTTTGCATACGAATCCACCAGAAAATTTTAGATTATAATATCGAACAAGAATCTTTCATCTAATACGCTTTGATGAATGTCCATTTGTATTTTCGAAGTTCATTTTTTTTTGGCATAGGCCGCAAGGATGCTGGCAAAGTTTGTGAAGTCAAATTTTATTCCTGCCAGCTACATTCTCTTGAAAGTTTTTAATGCCTTTGCAACTAATCAATTTTATGTGTATCCTACAATTGTGACATTCCATACGACCGCGTTTCTTCAAAGTACATTGCCAAAAAGTTGCTGTGCGTTCTTGTATCCATTGTAACCCCTGAGATTACATTTCTTTGATGCATTGTGTCAAAACAGTTTATGTGTCTTGTCTCATTCTCCACATTTAGAAAAGGTAAGGGTGTGAGTTTACACCAGCCAATTCCATTTTTCTTGAAAGCTTCTAAAGTCTTTTCAACAAACCCATTTTGTGATATTTCTTTGAGGCCGAATATCAAAAGATTGTTCGAGCTGTGACATTTCCATACTTACTGGTGCATTTCCTACTATACTAGCACTTGCACTCATAGGAGATTCAATGAATAGGCCGATAGGAACAACCAATGGGTTTAGAAATTCTTCTGGTGTGGATATTTGTTTTATATAGCGTCAGATAATTTTCTTAGAAATATAATGCTCACATATAAAGCCTACCAACTGAATCTCTTTGAGACATTCTGTCAAACAATTCATACGGCTTGTCTATGCTTCATATCGCATAATGTTTTCATTCCAAGAGAATGCATTTCTTTAAAGCATTCTGTCAGACAATTCACATGCCTTGTCAATGGTTCACATTTTGCAGATATGTCTACCAGTGCATTTTTTTACTATAATAACAGACAAAAATCCCCATTCCATTGTGCTTTGATGGTGTACAAGCAATGAGGATGCTGGCCATGGACGTAGATGTCTTTATACTAAAGATTCAACAAATCCATTTAATACATATCATGTAATGATGGCGGCCAAAAACCTGCAATGATTATATTTTGATGGTCTTTTGAATAGATACGGCCAGCTTAGTGACAAATACGTCTAACAAACCCTCCTCCATTTGCATAGGCAAGGATGAAGCTGCAAATATTTTCTTGCAAAACATTCTAAAATCTTTTCAATGAATCGGTTTTGCAAGAATTGCAAGTTATTCGAGTAGTTATAATAACTACTTTTCATCAGCTCTTTGGGAGGTTTTCATAACTTGGTTACAACTTGTCACTTGCGCTTTTGCCAAAATTTTGTGAAATAACTACCAATTCAAAGGTTTTTGACTTTTCAAAACCTCACATTGTATCAAGTTAGTGCAAACTAAAAGTACACCCCTACTTTGCCGAAAGTGAAAGTAGATGTTCACTTAGCAGAATTTGAAAGCTGAATTTGAAAGCTGACGCCAACTTAGCGGAATTCAAAAGTTGATGCGATTTTTTCCAAAAGTACAAGTTGACATGAATTTCCACAAGTGATACCTTTTCAACTTAGGCAAACTTGCAACTTGCGAACTGTGCAGGTGCGAGAAATGGCGAAAAGTGCATAACTTTCAACTGGAAAGTCAGATTGTCACGAAATCTTGCGACATTGTCCATTTTAACATTATAAATCTCTGTACCAAACTATTTTGCTCCAACCTTCACAAAAACTACAATTTTATTGTTTCTGCCAACCGCCCACCGAAAAATTGAAAGTTTAAAATATCTCAAATCATAAGACTTCTTGACCTGAAAAGTTGCCAGATTAGGTGAAATGGAGTCACGAACACTGCCATAAACATTATTTTGTACCATCTATCATGGATTTTCAATAATTAATTGCTTTCATAAAATGCCGCAAACCGGATAAGTGTGCTTGAGAAACTCAGTGAAATAATGAGCATCTCTACTCCAAAAGATGTTGTTATGCAAGGTTCAATGTAGGGAAATAGATTGTGACATTTCAGAGATAAGTTATCTCAATGATTCATGTAGGAAAAATGTGACATTGGTGCTTTGCAATCGAAAGGTGACTCTGGAGAAAGGGTTCAAAGCATGGTTAGATTTGTCATTTTGACACAAAAAGTTTAAATTTGGAAGAGTTGAAAACGAGGCCAACAATGTTGAAGCAAATGTAGAAGTTGTTGATTTGTGGAGAAGGTAGCTAAATTTTAGTTAAGAAGGAATTTGTCTCCTCTTAGTCAAGGTAATCTCCTTTCCTTTGTTAAGACTTCCCTTTGATATTTGAATGTTTTCTTTAATGTCATTAGCTATGTACTGAATGTTATTATTGTGCAATGAAGGTAATAATAGATGTGTTTATGTCCATTGAAGCTTACCATAAGCATGAGCTTAGGGCTATGATTAAGATGATCTCAAAGTCTTATATCTTGCATAGCTCTTGTTTAAGATAATGGTTTGATAGGACTATTTTATGCATCATTCTAAAATTGATATGATTGTATCATCACATGGTCATTGCTTCCAACTTATATAAACTTACATTTGATAGGTATGATTGTTGAAGTCCATTGAAATAATCAGTAGCATCCATTGCCATCATACTCATCTTGCTATGACAGTTACAAGGATATTATAGGTTGTAGCCTTTTATTGGTCACCATACTTACCTTTCTCAAGAAAGTATTTAATTATGTTGAACACACAGAGATACTGAGAGGGGGGGTGAATCAATATATATTCAAATTATTGTCCTTAAGATCTTCTCAATCTAATGTAAGCATTTAAACCACATGAAGCAGAAGAGCACACACACACACACATAATACTAGATTTATGTGGAAACCCAAGATAGGAAAAACCATGGTGAGCAAGCTGATTGGATCTACTGTCCAAATCCAGCCTCACAAATAAAATAAAGTATACAATGAGTTTTATGGGCACCAACCAAAGGAGATACCAATCCCCTATTACAATGATTTATGAGCACCAACCCAAAGGAAGCACCAACTCCCTGAAACAAAGTTTTATGGGTACTAACCCAAAGGAAGCACCAACTCCCTGAAGTGCTACAACACTTACAAGATGAGGCACCAACCTTTGCTTTGCAACTCTTAACTGATGGCTCAATTACCTCTGCAACAATATCTCTGCTAACACTTTGACATCCTTGAATTTTTCTGATAACTCAAACACCTCCGCACTATCATTTCTAATATTTTCTTGATCATTTGATTGATTTCGATAGCTTAAATACCTCGCAATACTAACTCTGCTATAGATTATGCATTATTGTTTACAGAGTTACTTGTCTCTCTAAAGATCATTCACTTGTCACCATTCACGTGTGTACCCCTTGTAGAAATATTTTTACCTTCATATATATCCTCTGCACACCTTCTAAACATCATCTTTGTCAGCCTTTAGGTAACATGTATCATGAAACATGTAACTGACCTTACTTGTCAGCTCCCAAATCATCTGTGGTAATGTAGAAGTGAAATCTCATTGTGCGGTTCATACTAGAGGATCTACTGGACCCATTTTACTTCCTCCCAAACTTTCTTGTTGGTGCATGCTTCCATACCCATGGCGCAAGCACTCAAATACACCATGTTAGCTCTGCAGGCACTTAGTCTTTCATACATTAGCTCCAAACCCTATGCGGTATTGGAGAAGTAAAGTATCATCAAGTGGTTCATACCACAAACACTATTGACCTAAAAAACCTTCTCATATGCTCCTCTTTTTGGTTCATGATTTTTCTTGTTGGCTCAAGCATACATACTGTTGGTGTTTTTCCCAAACTAGATGCTTGTTCCCAGTTATCCCTACAAGGTAGCCATCAATGATCAACAGGATTTCCGGGCCAAGGGCCAACAATACAGGAGATAGACTCTATAAATATCTCCTCTTCTTCTTTAGTCTCTGCAAAACCAAGGGGGGTATTCCCTATTCGACACCCATAAAATATGCCTATGGAGATTACTGGGATGTTGATACAAAATAGATAGATCCTCTCTTATGTAGACCAAAACTATGAGATAAGTGCAAAGGGGCTAGCTTTGGGCCTATGTTCAGTTGTGAGATAGAGGATTTTGATCCTTAACTACTTCTATAGTCCTAAAGGTTTGTATTTGAAGTTTGAGTTTGTTTAATATTTGGATGCAAGACTGGGACTTTGGGTTGCAAACTAAATACAAGACTAGATTGGTGCCTATCCAGGGCTCGGAGTCAATAGATATACACATGTGAATGTACACATAAATTTGGATCAATGACTGGGTTTCAAGGGGATTGTTTAGTATCTGCCTTACAGATACTTCCCAAGACTGAGTATTCAGTTATCTCTGCTTACAAAATCCTCACTACAATGTGTTCTTCCCAACACTTAACCTAAAACCTTTAATCTACTCCTTGAGTGGAAGTACAAGATCAAGTATTCAATATAGCAAACCCATATTCTAGAACCTTAAACACCCCTTAGCTGTTTAGATCTAGAAGAAGAACACATTCAATTTGGGGACAAATAACATAATACATGCAATGAAGCATTACTCATATAAAACAACATGAAACCAGTAAATTTATGCATAAAACATACAACATGAGATTCATAAACTCACAAGACACCCAAAACAGAGCCACCAATGAAGTTGTATCTAATTACATCACCAAAAATTGTCTAATTTTCAACAACACAAAAGAATAACATGACTTGCCTTTTATAACTAAATTGTCTATTCTTTAAAATTTACAAGGCAAACAAAATTCCTGCCAGACACACCCCACCAAAAATGGCACCCAAAATGTTGAATGTAGCAGGTGGGAAACAGAGGGAAAAGCAGGTGAGATTGGGATCTGCACTGCCGCCTGAAGATTTTCATCATAAAATTGGTAGTTAGCCAGTCAACCATCGGCCCATGCCTCTGTACATTTCCATTAATGGCCTAGCTACCCGCAGCTCCTCTTGAAATTTGCAGCAGCACGTCCATGGAGTTTTCCCGCTCAAAACATGACCGTGGATGCAAAGAAAATCTTCGCATGAAACTTTAAAACCTAGCCGTTGATTTTCCCTCCATTGCTGAGATCAATGGTGACCATTAGCTTTGAAAAGTCACCCACCAATGAGATCATGCCATGTAAGCACCTTGTGCTACTTTTACTTTTCCATCATATCACATATTTGCCCTTTTCCTGCCTCAAAATTCCTTTGTATATGCATCTGCATATACATGCAACAGCTCCCGGACACGTAGCAGCTTGTGATTTGTCCGCAATCGCTGTGCATCCTATCTCCATCGGCCATCGGAATGACCCAAGATGAGTGGGCCGATGCATATAGTCCTGGCGATATGCCTTTGCACCTCCTTCTTTTGCAAATGTATCATGCAAATGCGATGTACATACAACGGATCCCAGCCATTTATCCATCGGATTTGAAAAACTTTCAAATCTGGGCCTTGTATCGCCTTTTGTTTGTATATCGGCATATACAATGCCATATGCATGCAAGCTACGGATCCCAACACTTTATCTGCTAGATTGGGACATCCTTTGGAATCCATGTTGTATCCATCTCTTTGTATATTTTTGTTGTATATCACATATACAACGCACAACATACAACTCCCAGACTCCATCCCAATTATGAGGTGAATTTCAAATATTTTTGGAATCCAACTTGCACTTCACTTCTGCACCTTTTGAATGTATATCGGCATGTACAACACAGACATACAAGCAAAAATATACATACAAACTGCGGACTTCATCCTTTATCAATCAGATTTCATGTTCCTTCAAATTCCAGCTTGCACATTAGGAATGTATATTTGATCATACAAACGCAAATATACAAGCGGTGGGCCCTAGTCTTGTAACCTGTCTTGTATGTGCCTTCTTGTATATCGCCGCCAATGTATCATACAAACCCCTTTGTATGTGAGGCGGACCCCACCAAATGTTTCTTTGCCACCTTGTATAATGCAGAATATACAAGACCATTTATACATTGCACTGTAGCGAATGCATGTCCGCTCCTTTGTATCTTTTCCCTTGTACATAGCTGTTGTATGTTCAAACATTCAACACAAACATGCAAGCAAACCCGATATACATTCAGGGAATATTCTCAGAATCTGTGATAGATTCTCTAATGTATATGCACCTTTTTGAGCCCGATATGCATTCAGAAATGCATACAACTGAATTATTCCATTTTTTGAAAGCTGATTTGCATTTTTTAGGCTTACCAACATACATTTGCACTTATACATATAAAACTAAGCATTTTTCTCAAGTGTGATGGAAAAAAGCGATAAAACATTGCATGGGGGCCAGTCAACCTATGAGCACAAAGGCATGAAAATGTAACTTAAACAACCGGGATCCCGCTATAGGAGGTCAACATCAAAATAGAAAAAATAATGCAAGGCCCAATGAAAATTTAACCTAAGGCACCAAGGGTTTGAAAAATTGAAAACATAGGCTTGCAAACTCGATTCAGAACCCTAACCCTAGGTGAATACCACCACATACTTTGATGTCGGTGTCCTTTACACTGTCTTAACTTAGAACATTGAAAACCATACTTGTAGTACTTTGTATTCTTTGAAACTTGAGTATGTCATTCTTGTCTCTTTCTTTACATAATCTCCAAACCTCCAAGTCATATATGCAGGTGCGGTGGAATGCGATAGCATTCTATATCATCTCTGATAGTCTTTTACTACAACAACATTGTTTTCATTATGCTCACTCCAGATGTCTTTGTGGTAGTCCATATGCTTTGAAATGTGGATCACACATACCTTATAACTATATATAGCTATCCTTCAAACCACGAGGTCATATCTACATATGCGGTAGAATGTAGTACATTTTCTTGTGCTTCTGCAGAACAATTCCCTATGCCCTTGACATTTTTGATAACTTAAACAATTTCCTTCATATCTCGTGCAATGATTTTCATCAAGTGACAATATATATAGACTTCATATTATCAATGCATGACATCAACAGTGATAGTATGACATATATAACAACATGTTCATGTCTTTCATCATCATGTCTTTCACATCAACACATCACAACTCCTCTAATAACCACTCCTTTGACGTCAATGACAACATATGCAACAATCTCCCCCTTTGTCATTGATGGCAACACTAACCTGATATTCAAATTATCTCCCCCTTTGACACCAAGGGCAAAGGGCCACTGGTCTTCCTTTGCACTGACAAAACATACAAGCTCCCCATCATTGTATTAGCCCTCACATACTTGTGCTATCTCTTTATCTTCTTGCTCCCCTTGAGAGGTAGTTCCTGTTAATCCAGGGATGATAAATGAATCTTGAACTGCTTGTTGGACTGCACCGAACAACTGAGAGGGGGGGTGAATCAGTTGTCCTAAAACTTTTAACCAATTCTGATCATCAACTTATCAATTAATTATATTCATATATAACCATGAAAGCATAAAATGAGAAGCTCATCACAAAAGCATAATCAACACAAGAGACACCATATTTTTACGTGGAAAACCCTAAAATGGAAAAACCACGTTGGGTGTTGGCCCACAGAAATATATAACTTATATCAATACCAAAAAATAGAGGCTCACTGCCCACTCACTACAGAGAAAGGCTCACTACCTAGGGGTGGGTCACTGCCAAAAGGAGGCTCACTACTAGAAAGTTGAACTGAGATAACATCATCTACTCCATGCCAGGGTTTAGTTCCATTGAAGCACAAATACCTTTGCTCTGCCCTACTACCTTACTTCTCTTTTATCTTCGTATCTTCACACTTGGATCTATTTTCATGACTCAATTACAAGTATTTATACACTTCATCAACCTTGGAATGATCATCAAGGTCGGCATTACAATCATCAACCGTTGGAATAATCTCCAAGGTCAGAAAACATACGTTACATCATATAGGTCTGGACCTAAACAAATTTGTACAAAGAAAAGAAATGAATGTAGATCACGTCGTGCCTTAGCAGGGACTCAAACACAATCTTCCACCTTACAACACACTATCACAATATTTGATGCATCTCTGTAGATGATGAATTCAACTAGGTTGGCCAAGACTGATGTTAACACAAGTATTCTCAAGAACACACTTCATGCATGATCCGAATTACACCTTGCGGACCAATCTAAATGTAGGAGCATGATCAGGAGACATCCACAAGCACATTGTAATCACCAAGAACAACTGCATGATCTCTAATCACTCTATCAATAAGATTCTTCAAACTGGAGTACAGTAACAACACTGTCAGCCACTGTCATGAGTAAAAGACAGCTTGCGGACCACCAAATCATGAACCATTACATTTGAAGGCACTTAACATCACCACTTACTTAATTCCAAAACCGCAGACCAAAATACTTCAATGCAGAGGAATGCAGAGCAAAACACTTTCTCCCTGTCACCACCAAGCATACAAAAAAAAGCTATTTTCACTCTGGTGAACATAACTCACTCAATTCTTCATACCAGAGGCTCAAACTCATAATATAACATCTTCAAACAGGCTTCTAAATAACTTCCAATCCATAGGTAAAGATATTTATTCTACAGGAAATGCGGAGCATTCTTCTGGATTGTTCTTCTGCATGTAATGCACTATTTCGACTGCAACACATTGTTATCACCAGAGGGGCTAATTTTCTAAATATCCTTAATAAAGTAAGAGCACAGTTGACACCAATGAAAACACAGATATGTTGACATCAATGACAACACTGATTAGGCACATACTTGCAACAATCTCCCCCTTTGTCATTGATGGCAACTTATGATGTGAAAACACTGAAAAGACCACCAAGACAAGATTCTCCCCCTTTCTCTTTACACATCTGCATTCTTTCTTCCCCTAAGTTTTTCACATGATTTCTCTCCCCCTTTGACATCAATAGCAAAGTGCACATACTTGCATGTTGCTACTCTAATCCATTTATTTTATCAGAAACATTTAGCTACTCCCCGTGAGAGGTAGCCTTCAGAACATCAATCCAGATCAAAGAATGATAGTTTGAGCTCCACTAGATTAATGCATTCCTATGCATCTTAGTTTAGGATAGGAGGGGTAATGACCCCTAACTTTTCTCTGACATACTCAAAGGCATCTTTAGGCATAGGCTTAGTGAAAATGTCTGCAATTTGATCCTTTGTGGACACATATTCCAACTTTACTTCATTCTCTGTCACCTTCTCTCTCAAAAAGTGATACCTTATTGATATGTTCTTTGTTCTTGAGTACATCACTGGATTCTTTGAAATGTTTATGAAACTTGTATTGTCACAAAAGATTGCAATTAGATCTTCATACACAACTCTTATATCCTTCAAAGTCTACTTCATCCATAATACTTGAGTACAACAACATGCTGCTGCAATATACTCTGCTTCTGCAGGTGACAAAGAGATTGAATCTTGTTTCTTGCTCATGCATGAAACTAATCTATTACCCAAGAAGAAAGCACCTCCACTTGTACTCTTTCTGTCATCAATATCTCTGGCCTAATCTACATCTGTATAAGCACTGAGAGTGAAGTCATTATCCTTTGGATAGCATAATTCATGATCTAGAGTGCCTTTTAAATACCTCAGGATTCTCTCCACTACCATCACATGTGATTCTCTTGGATCAGCTTGAAATCTTGCAACAAGATAGATTGCATGCATAATATCAGGTCTGCTTTGAGTTAGATAAAACAATCCTCCAATCATGGATATGTGTTTTTTCTGATCAGCCTTAGGCGATTCATCAGTTTTGCTCAACTTGCAGCTAGTCACCATGGGGGTACACACTAGTTTAGAGTCTTCCATCCCGAACTCCTTCAACAACTCTTTCACATACTTAGACTGAGATATGAAGATTCCTTTATCTGATTGATTGATTTGCAAACCTAGAAAGAAATTCATCTCACCAAACATGGACATCTCAAACTCTTTTTTCATTTCACTAGCAAATTTCATACACATACCTTCATTGCCTCCAAAAATGATATCATCAACAAAGACTTAAACAATCAGTATTTGATCTTCATTAATCTTGAAATAAATATTACTATCAGCAGTACCTTTATTGAAACCTAACTCTAGTAAGTACTTATCTAATCTTGCATACCATGCTCTAGGGCCTTGCTTGAGTCCATACAAGGCTTTCTTCAATCTGCACACAACATCTCCTTGGTCTGATAACTTAAATCCTTCAGGTTGATCAATGTAGACTTCCTCTTCCAACTTACCATTCAAGAATGCAGACTTTACATCCATCTGATACACTTTAAAATCTTTGTGGGCTACAAATGCCAGGAACATTCTAATTGCTTCAATCTGAGCTACATGAGCAAAAGTCTCTTCAAAATCTATTCCTTCAAACTGAGAGTATCCTTTGCATACAAGCCTTGCCTTATTCCTTACAACCTCTCCATTCTCATTCATCTTATTCTTGAAAACCCATTTGGTTCCAATAACATTTTTAGCAACAGGTCTGGGAACTAATTCCAAAGTATCATTCTTTTCTGTTTTCATTAGTTCTTCTTCCATGGATTTTACCCAGCTTTCATCATCGCATGCTTCATTCACAGTCTTTGGTTCAACCTTTGAAAGCAAGTAGTAATTCACTTGTTCTTCTGCAGCTCTTCTCCTTGTCAACACACCTTTGTTTTTGTCACCTATAATTTGGTCTTCAGAATGATTGGTCCTTACATACCTGGGAGTCTTGACAACACTTTCTAGAGTCTTTTCTTCATCACAACTGTCTACTTGCTCATCTTTTTCTTCATTCATTATAGTCATAGGTTCATCTGGTTCATAGCAATTTAGGTTTGATATTTTTTCCTTGCCTTCATCTACCTTCACATTTGCACTCTCAACAATCTTTTTGAGCCTTTTGTTGTAGCACCGGTAAGCTTTACTCTTGGTAGAGTATCAAAGGAAGATTCCTTCATCACACCTTGCATCAAACTTTCCTAGATCTTCATATCTCCTGATATAGAATTTTCTTCCAAAGACTTTGAAATATTTTACTGTAGGAATTTTTCCATACCATAATTCATAAGGAGTTTAAGTACCATTACCTTTCACTTGAACTCTGTTTTGGATGTAAACAATAGTATGAATAACCTCTTTCCAAAACACTTCTGGCAGATTTACTTCCTTCATCATTGTCCTAGAAGCCTCTTGAACTATCCTATTTTTCCTTTCCACAACTCCATTTTGCTGAGGAGTCCTAGGTGCAGACAACTATCTCTTTATCCCATGCTCTTCATAGAAAATGTTGAATTCATTTGATGTGAACTCACCTCCTCTGTCAGACCTCCAACATTTGATCTTCAAATCTATTTCATTCTCAACCATTGCCTTGAAAGATTTGAATTTCTCTAGGGCTTTTGATTTGTCTCTTAGAAAAGTAATCCAAGTCATTCTGGAATAATCATCAATAAGCAACATGAAGTACCTGTCACCTTGTAGACTTCTCACCCTTGTAGGACCACAAAGATCTATATGCACTAGATCCAGCAAGATGGCAGAAAATTGTTCTTTGCTCTTGAAACTTGTCCTTGTCTGCTTTCCCAATTGACATTCCTTACAAATTGTGTTGGAGGGTTTCACAAGTTTTGGTAAATCTCTCACAGTTTGACCTGAACTTATCTTTACCAGATTATCAAAGTTTATATGACACATCCTTCTATACCATAATTCATAAGGAGTTTGAGTACCATTACCTTTCACTTGAACTTTGTTTTAGATGTAAACAATAGTATGAATAGCCTCTTTCCAAAACACTTTTGGCAGATCTGCTTCCTTCATCATTGTCCTAGCAGCCTCTTGAATTGTCCTATTTTTCATTTCCACAAATCCATTTTGCCGATGAGTCCTAGGTGTAGACAACTATCTCTTTATCCCATGCTCTTCACAGAAAATGTTGAATTCATTTGATGTGAACTCACCTCCTCTATCAGACCTCAAGCATTTGATCTTCAAATCTATTTCATTCTCAACCATTGCCTTGAAAGATTTAAATTTCTTTAGGGCTTCTGATTTGTCTCTTAGAAAAGTAACCTAAGTAATTATGGAATAATCATCAATAAGCAACATGAAGTACCTGTCACCTTGTAGACTTCTCACCTGTAAAATACCCTTCTAGAATGACTGAATTTTTTTTGCCAATTTAGATAAGATTTCTTGCACACTTTAATTAAATAACATCACCAAATGAACAAGGAATTATAGCATATCAAACCCACATCGACTTTGCATATATGAAACCAACAAATAAATGAAACATGAAATGTCAAGTGGCTGGAATTTATTTCAGTCCATGTCTGATTTTATATCAGACTTAATTACAACTCAATATGAAGCCCAAATACATCAAACTTTGCATACAAATATAGCCCAAAGCCTCTAGAATGATGATGGCTATCAAATGGACACAAAACAGTCTTGAAAAAGCTTCAATAAATTTTTGATATAAACTTTCTATATGCTGCTATGACTGCTAAAATGAACTTTTAACCCAGCCAAGGGGTTCCAATGAAATATCATGAAATATCTCCTCGAAATGCATTCTATGGATGCATAGGAAGGTCTTCTATCAAGCACAACTCTTCAACCTTCAAACCCTTGATCAAATCCACCTAAAAAGCCCTAAATCTCCAATGTAAAGTCGCTGTTATAAAAATCAGACCTTGCTATTGCAAAATCAGACCCTCCAAAATGTACTCCAAACTCACTAAACTACCTTGGTAGTCAATTCTCTACACCAAGAGCTTCAAATAGATATCAATATCACTTCCAAACTCTTCAAATAACCTATAAATTTAATCCAATGATGAAATCTGTATGACAACATCTCACAAATTGTTATGGGATTATCACCACAACATTTAAGGGATCATCTCCTTGAAGAAAATAACTAGAAAATGCAATTTCCAGCTAAAATAGATAAAATTCAAAAGCTTACCATAAGATCAAAAATTGCAAAATGAAGCTCAAGTCATCTATTTAAACTCCTCAAGCTTGGACGTCCATCCTCTTGGCAATTTTGGAATGCATTTTAAAATCCATCAATGAAAATCAAGGAATTAGAACAATATTGAATGATCTTCACCAAATATGTTTTCATTTAAAACAATCTTCAATTATTTTAAATGAATTTATTCCTCCTCTATGGATTGATCCTCTTGGGCAACGCGTTTGAACTCAAGCATTGAATTTTTTGATTTGCAATTATTTAAAATCCTCTTCATTGCTTAGGTGATCAGCTACATGCATTTAATTTTGTATTTGACATGCATTTAAAAACCTTCTAACCTCCAACAAATCCTTTCCATGCTTGGGTGATTGCATTTGATATTAACATTTGCATTTGAAAACTTCTTTTCCTTAGCCACCGCCACTTTATACATGGACGTTTGCATTTAAAATATCAAACAAAGCAATTTTAAATGCTTTTACCTCATAGCCACTGGTCACTCCTTGCATGAGTATCATGCATTTAAAATGCTTACTAAACATTTTAAATGAGGTTGTTATTTGAACGCCTTCCTCAAGGCCGTGGGCACTTCCCTCAATGATGGCAAATGCACTATTCAATGTCTTCAAACTTTAGCGAATGGGATTTAGCATTCCTCTATGCAAATCAAACACCTCAAACCTAGCCATTGGCTCCAAAAGCAAGGCTCAAAACAAATAATATTAAATATCCTTCATGCATTGATCCATATACATTGGTCTTTGAACTTGAATTGGGCCCATCTTTGACTTGTCAATACTCCTTCACCAATAGGTCCTACTTGGAGCTATCCATATTTACATCATCTCCATACAAATAGATTAGAGAAAATGTAATTAAAGATTTCATTTTCCCTCCTTATTTATCAAATTCAAATTCAAATGAATGAAAATACAATCTTAATATTGCATTTTCCATATAGCTCAAAATACACTAGTTAAGCTAACTTTCTAAATCTCCATGTGTAGAAGCCAACTCAACTAGCCAATTATTCCCTTACCAATGCATTAGCCTACGGGAATAGATGATAGGCTAACCAATAATCTCCATGTGACATCACCCTTGTAGGACCACATAGATTTGTATGCACTATATCCAGTAAGATGGCAGAAAATTGTCCAATGTAAAGTCGCTATTATAAAAATCAGACCCTGCTGTTGCAAAATCAAACCCTACAAAATATGAAAATACCATCCAAAATGTACTCCAAATTCACTAAACTACCTTGGTAGTCAATCCTCTACACCAAGAGCTTCAAATAGATATCAATATCACTTCCAAACTCTTCAAATAACCTACAAATTTAATCCAATGATGAAATTTGTATGACAACATCTCACAAATTGTTATGGGATCATCACCACAACATTCAAGGGATCATCTCCTCGAAGAAAATGACTAGAAAATGCAATTTCTAGCTAAAATAGATAAAATGCAAAAGCTTAACATAAGATCAAAAATTGTAAAATGAAGCTCAAGTCATCTATTTAAACTCCTCAAACTTGGATATCCATCCTCTTGGCAATTTTGGAATGCATTTTGAAATCCATCAATGAAAATCAAGGAATTGGAACAATATTGAATGATCTTCACCAAATATGTTTTCATTTAAAACAATCTTCAATTATTTTAAATGAATTTACTCCTCCTCTATGGATTGATCCTCTTGGGCAACACGTTTGAACTCAAGCATTGAATTTTTTGATTTGCAATTATTTAAAATCCTCTTCGTTGCTTAGGCGATCAACTACATGCATTTAATTTTGTATTTGAAATGCATTTACAAACCTTCTAACCTCCAACAAATCCTTTCCATGCTTGGGTGATTGCATTTGATATTAACATTTGCATTTAAAAACTTCTTTTCCTTAGCCGCCGCCACTTTATACATGGACGTTTGCATTTAAAATATCAAACAAAGCAATTGTAAATTCTTTTACCTCATAGCCACCGACCGCTCCTTGCATGAGTATCATGCATTTAAAATGCTTACTAAACATTTTAAATGAGGTTGTTATTTGAACACCTTCCTCAAGGCCGTGGGCACTTCCCTCAATGATGGCGAATGCACTATCCAATGTCTTCAAACTTTAGTGAATGGGATTTAGCATTCCTCTATGCAAATCGAACACCTCAAACCTAGCAGTTGGCTCCAAAAGCAGGGCTCAAAACAAATAATATTAAATATCCTTCATGCATCGATCCATATACGTTGGTCTTTGAACTTGAATTGGGCCCATGTTTGACTTGTCAATACTCCACCAATAGGTCCTACTTGGAGCTATACATATTTACATCATCTCCATACAAATAGATTAGAGAAAATGTAATTAAAGATTTCATTTTCCCTCCTTATTTATCAAATTCAAATTCAAATGAATGAAAATATAATCTTAATATTGCATTTTCCATATAGCTTAAAATACACTAGTTAAGCTAACTTTCCAAATCTCCATGTGTAGAAGCCAACTCAACTAGCCAATTATTCCCTTACCAATGCATTAGCCTATGGGAATAGATGATAGGCTAACCAATAATCTCCATGTGACATCATTTTGGAATTGGGGACATGACATCACCCTTGTAGGACCACAGAGATCTGTATGCACTATATCCAGTAAGATGGCAGAAAATTGTTCTTTGCTCTTGAAACTTGTACTTGTCTACTTTCCCAATTGACATTCCTTACAAATTGTGTTGGAGGGTTTCACAAGTTTTGGTAAATCTCTCACAGTCTGACCTGAACTTATCTTTACCAGATTATCAAAGTTTATATGACACATCCTTCTATGCCACAACCAACTTTCATCTACCTGGGCCAGTAAATAGTAATCATTAGTTCCTCTTAATTGATAGATGTTACCTTTTGTCTTCTTACTGGTAGCAATCACAGTTCCAGAGCTTTCCATGATCTTGCACCCATTGTCTTTGAATCTCAGATCATATCCTTTGTCACACATCTGACCAACACTCAAAAGATTATGCTTCAAGCCCTTCACATATAGAACATTGTCAGTATTATGTTTTCCATCAAATGAAATAGATCCTTTTCCACAAATCTTACCAGCTACATTATCTCCAAACCTAACCAATCCTCCATCATACTTTTCCAAACTTACAATCTTACTTTTGTCACCGATCATGTGATGTGAGCATCCACTATCAATAATCCATTCATCCTTATCTTTCTCAACCTAAACAGCCAAAGCACTTTCTTCCACTGCTTTTTCATCCTTCACACAACTAGCAGAATTAGTAGACACGGGATCTTCTTTAATAGAAATATACATGCATTCATTAGCACTAGTACTAGTATCATCAGATTCATCATCAGTCACCCCTTCATCATCAAAATCTCTGACATAGTAGCATTTCTTTGGAACTCTAGGCCTTCTCTCATGTTTCTTCTTATTTCTTTCAATTCTTTTAGGACATCTGGAAGCATAATGACCTACTTTACCACAAGAGAAACATTTGAAAGGTATTTTACCTTTGAACTTACTAATGAGGTCTAAACAACCTCATTTCTTTAATGAAAAAAATAACCCCTTTTGCATTACCAATTCCCTAACCTTGATAATTTATTTGTTTTTATAAGCAATATTTATCTATTTTTAATGAAATGTTGTATAAACCTTTATTTCCTGAATTGATTGAAATTAGCTTTTAAATGTTGATATAATGGCATGTAGAGTTGGGTAATTGTGCAGGGTAATGCATTTCCTACAGGAGAAGTGGACTTAATGCGGTTGAGGTCGAATGCGCTAGAAGTTGAGGGCACTGGAATTTTAGGCGTACATTAATTGAAGGCCCTGTTTTAAAGTTTTATTATTTATGTTGGTTACCCAAAGGCATTATGACTCCACTCGGAGCCCTCTTTATTTTTAAAAGACATCAGTAGTTAAGATTCTATTTTTTTGTTATAAGACTTCTTCAAATGGAATTTTCCCGCCATCTGAAATTTAGGAGTTCGAATGTAGTCAAGTTTTAATCTGTTGCTCAAAACATAGATATAAATATCATACTATGGATGGATAAAAATCAACCCCTTAGTTTTTGAAACAATCAAAGTTGTGTACTTGCAATTTTCTCAATGAATGCAAATAGTGTTGTTCTGAGTAACTTCTTTTGAAGTATAGAGATCTGAATAGAGTTACCATGTTGCTACGGAAATGATTGAATGTGACCTGAGTTAAAAATAAATTTCTCCCAAGAGCTGGCCACTCACGGGACTGTAGGATAGATAAGTACTTTCATTTCTGTGGATGTTTTCATTTAGATGAAGTTAGTTTATGTTTAATTTTCTGTTGTGAACCTACAGGTGTGTTGTTTAAAAGTTAAATTGTTGTGCACTGCTGTAACTTTAGAACTCTTTGTGTTGTTTAAATGTTTCTGGCACATCTTCCTTAGTTAAACTGATGTTTACTGATAGTTGGAAGTTAGAATGTTTGCAGCATAGCATTTCTCATTGTTCAAAATCAAAGTAAAGTTGCATTTGTGAATTTCTAGTGTAGAATTTGTATTCTTTCTAGTTTAGAATTTATATGCTTTCTAGTATAGAATTTATATGCTTTCTAGTATAGAGTTTTCATGCTTTTTAGTATAAATTTTGAATGCTTTTTGTAGAATGATATAATTGTTGTTTCATTCCATATGCTGTTTCAATCTTTTAAAGGAACTTGAAAACTATTTCTCAATCAGATATCCAAACTCCCTATTGCACATAGCCTCGGACACTACCCTAGTCAATAAACTAATAATTTTCAACTAAAGTGTTAGGACCTTATGACAACCTGTCACTTACTAGAGCCTCTTTGTAGCCTGTCAACAAAGTTAGCTTCAATTTCATCAAAGTCATCATCCACCTTGTATTTCTCAGCTCTGGAGATCTATATTAAAGTACTTGCTTTAAAAGTTGATTCAACTTTAGGTAGGGCATCACCAAATTCTCTCATCTCAAATGCTGTAAGCTTTCCAAGTAATTGATCTCTGTCAATATTTTTCACAGTCATGAATTCTTCAATTGTAGCTACCTTGTGACTATATGACTTTGGTAGTGATCTAAGAATTGTCATCACAACTTCCTTATCACAGAGAGTTCCTCCCATACCCTTTATTCTAGTGACAAGTTCATCAACTCTTTGCATAAAAGATGTTATGTTTTCATCTTCATTCATCTTCAAACCCTCATATTTCACTTTTAGGCTTTATAGCTTGGCTTCTTTTACAAAATCATCTCCTTCTTACAAAATTTTCAGCTTCTCCCATACCTCATTTGCAGATTCAAGGTCCACAACTTTTGTGAACATTGATTCACTTAAGGAACTTAGCAGAGCACCCTTTGCTTTGACATCCAACTCATATTCTTTGATTTCATCTTCAGTCGTCAAACCATTTTGAGGCATGGTATATTTTGTTTCTGCAGCCTTCCATACTTTATAACCAAGACAATGAAGATGGCTTTTCATTCGTACCTTCCAAAGAGCATAATTTGTCCCATCAAAATGTAGAGCTTCCTTCTTATAAGACATCCTGGATCTTTCTCAACCTGTTAGGCTTTCTTTTAGAGGAACCTGCTCTGATACCATTGCTCCCCCTAGATAGATGCAACATCTATGCATCTAATTATGAGAAGGAGAGGGAGGGGCAACAACCCCTAACTTCTTCCTAAGATATTCAAATGTGTCCTTAGAGAGATCTTTCTTAAAGATGTTTGCAACTTGATCCTTTGTAGGTACATATTCCAATTTTACTTCTCGATTTGCAACCTTTTCTCTTAGGAAGTGATATTTAATGGATATGTGCTTGGTTCTAGAGTGCATTACTAGATTCTTTGAAATATTGATGGCACTTGTATTATCACATAAGATGGAAATGGGCTCATCATATATTACCTTGATATCCTTCAATGTTTGCTTCATCCACAATACTTGAGTGCAACAGGATACTACAACTATGTATTTTGCTTCTGTTGTTGATAAGGAAACGAATCTTGTTTTTTGCTAAGCCATGAAACCAATTTGTCACCTAAAAAGAAAGCTCCACCACTGGTACTTCTCCTATCAATGTTGTCAACCCAATCTACATCAGTATATGTTGTCAAAGAGAAATCATTATCTTTTTGATACCATAGCCCATAATTCAGAGTGCTCTTTAAGTATCTGAAGATTCTTTTGACTGGTTTTACATGTGTTTCTTTTGGATCATCTTGAAACCTTATAACCATACAAACGACTTGCATAATATTAGGCATTGATGAAGTTAAGTACAGTAGGCCCCCAATCATAGACATATACAAAGTCTAATCAACCTATGGTGACTCATCATCTTTAGTTAGATGACAACTTGTTACCATAGTTGTACTCACTGGTTTGCAGTCTTCCATACCAAACTTTTTCAACATCTCCTTCATATACTTTGTTTGTGAAATAAAGATACCTTCATCTGATTGAGTGATTTGAAGTCCAAGAAAGAATGACAGTTCACCTGTCATAGACATTTCAAATTCATTAGATATCTCTTCTACAAACTTTTTGCACATTTCATCATTTCCACTAAAGATAATATTATCAACATATACTACTACTATTAATATATTCTCATTCTCTATTTTGATACATAGGTTACTATCTGCTATACCTTTCTTGAAGCCTTGCTGGAGTAAATACTTATCCAAACTTGCATACCAAGCCCTAGGGGCTTGCTTAAGACCACATAGTGCCTTTCTTAGTCTACACACCAAGTTTTGATCTTTAGATAGCTAAAATCTCCCAGGTTGCTCAATGTAGACTTGTTAGATTCTAAATCACCATTCAAGAAGGCTGACTTGATATCCATTTGATAAACCTTGAAATTTTTGTGGACTGCAAATGCAAGAAACATACTGATTGCTTCTAACCTTGCTATAGGAGCAAAGGTTTCCTCAAAATATATACCCTCTACTTGTGTATAACCCTTGTAGACCAATCTTGCCTTGTTTATAACTTGTCCTTCTTCATTTAGTTTATTTCTGAACACCCATTTTGTGCCTATCACATTCTTGTTTGCAAATCTTGAAACCAATTCCCAAGTCTAATTTTTCTCTATCTGATTGAGTTCTTCTTCCATAGTCTTAATCCATCCTTCATCCTTGCTAGCATCAACAAATTTTTTTAGGTTCCATCTTAGACAACAAAGATAAGTTTACATGTTCATTTGTCCTTGCAAATGTTCTTCTAGTCTGTACTCCTTCATTCTTATCTCTAATTATCTGATCTTTTGAGTGGTTTTCTAAATGTACTTAGCTAAAGTATTGGTGGCCTTCTCTTGTGTTTCTTCTTTTTCTTCAACTTCATCCTCTTCTTCTATGAAAGTAGATCCCTCTAACCAATAGTCTTCTTGATCATATGTGTATGGACATAGGTCTTCATCAACCCTCACATTTACACTTTCGATAATTTTTTGTAGCCTATTGTTGAAATACTTATATGCCTTACTTCTAGATGAATAGCCAAAGAAGATACCTTCATCTGATCTTGAATCAAATTTTCCTAGGTTATCATGATCTCACTTGATGTAGCACTTACTTCCAAACACCCTAAGATGTAAATGACTAAAGTAGGCCTACCTTTCCACAACTCATAAGGTGTCTTGGAACTGTTTACTCTTAGTTGTCCTCTATTGAGAATGAAGACTGCGATGTGTACTGCCTCTTTCCAATATATGTTAGGAAGTTTTGCATCATTAAGCATAGTTCTTGTCATCTCCTATACCATCCTATTTTTTCTTTCAACAACTCCATTTTGTTGAGGGATTCTTGTAGCAGATAGGTGCCTCCTTATTCCGTGTTCTTCACAATATTCCTCAAACTCATTTGATGTGAATTCACCACCTCTATCAGACCTTAAGCACTTGATTCTAGAATTCATTTAATTTTCAACCATGGACTTGAAAATATTAAACCTACTGAAAGCTTCTAATTTTTATTTCAAAAATGTAACCCATGTCATCATAGAGTAATCATCAACGAGTAACATAAAATACCTCTCACCTTGGAGACTCTTTGTTTTGGTAGGACCACACAGATCAATATGAATCAGTTCCAATGGTCTTGTAGAAGAATACTCCTTGGTCTTGAACCTTGTCCTTGTCTGCTTCCCAATCTGACATTCTTTACAAAGGGTACTTGCAGGCTTGATAATCTTTGGCATGTCTCTTACTACTTGTATGGAGTTGATTTTCACACAAGATTGTCAAAATTGATGCGTCCCATCCTTTTGTGCGACAACCAACATTCATCTTTCTATACTAGAAGACATTTCCTTCCATTAACACCACTTAGGTTGTACAAGTTATTTTCTGTTCTACTAGCTTCTGCCACCAGTTTACCAGTATTTGCTCTTCTTATTTCACATCCTTGTGCATGGAATATAAGATTATATCCTTTACTACACATCTAACTTACACTGAGAAGATTGTGCTTGAGACCTTCTACATATAGAACATCTTCTATTTTAGACCTTCCATCAATACTTATGGTGCCCTTTCCACAAATTTTTACAGTTGTATTAACTCTAAACTTGACTAATCCACCATTCCACTTTACAAGGTTGATGAATTTGCTCTTATCACCTATAATATGGCTTGAACATCCATTGTCTATCACCCAGAAGTTTGTTTTCCCTTGAGCATGAAATGTTGTTCAAACAATCATTGAATTTTCCCCCTCTTTATTTATTTCATGTCTTTGGGATGTATCAGTCTCCTTGTCCTGCTTATTAATGTATGTCATCTAAGTTTCTGACTTTGCCAATCTACTTCTGCAATATCTTGCTATGTGTCCAAAATTGTTGCAAGTATGACACATCACATTGAAATCAACCAAGGAAGCAAGAGGATTCCTACTCACAAAATTTCTTCTATTCATCCTAGACTTGCACTCAATAGCCTTGTGACCATATTTATTGCAGATAAAACAATAACCAAAAAACACATGATTGAACTTGTTTATGAAGGTTTGCCTTGCATGGAATGGTCTTCTATATCTTCTTCTTTGAGAAATGACTAGAATGAAATCTACTTCTTCATTGTCATTCAGTTTTTCAAGCCTTTTTCCAAAATTGATATTCTTGTACAACTGATCATATACTTTCTCCAATTCTCTCCCGAGTGAAACAATCTCTTCCTCAAGTTTTGAACATTCATTTGTCTTGGCTTCAATTTGGGCTTTTAAACCAGTAGTCAGTTCCTCAGATTCTTCAATCTTTGCCTTTTGTTCTTTGTTCTCTTTCCTTACACATTTCAAGCCTTGAAGAGCATAAATGAATTCACGTTCAAGATCAACTTCACATTCTTCTTCATCAACAATATTGTCTGAATTATCAAGGAATTCCATAGTCATGAATAGGGATTCTTCCCTTTCATCATATGATGAGTAGTGATCTGCTCCTTTTGAAGAGTTGTGGTCCTCTTTAGAGAGGAGATTCTTTTTGAAGTTGTTCCTTTTAAAAACCTTGTTTCTATTTTCATTTTCTCCAAAGGGACATTTAGATGCATAATGACAAGTTTTACCATAGTTAAAACATTTGAAGGCCCATAACATACCTCTATACTTTCCTGAACCCTTATTTAGCTTTCTCACAAAGTTTGCTTCTTCTTCTTCAGACTCGCTATGTGGACTAGAAGTTCTTGTTGGCAAGAGACACTTCTCAGGTATAGACTTGTATGTTTTCATTGACGGAAACAAGGCTTAGAAGTTTCATCAGCATGAAAAGAAGACATTTTTCCAGAAGGACATATTGGATTTCAGGTTTGGTTGATAGAAAATGGCTAAGTATGGTCATATACAAAGTAGAGGACAGTAAGTGGGTTAGTATGCCTCTGTAGACGATGATCTGGTAATGTGGTTTGGGTATGATGTTAATGATTGGTTAGTGGTGTCATGCTCTAGAGTTTAAGTCTTGACTTCCTTCGAAAGTCATTTGGAAGAATTATCTAAGTCTGGGTGAACAGAGGTATAGCAGAGATAGTGAACATGGCACATTGTAATGATCTACATTCCTCCGCAGGTGAGTATTTTGTTATGCAATTTCAAAGAGTGTCTAATTCCAGAGTTGTGAGATCTGAGGTCCACTGAAAGATAGTTGCAAGCTACTGAGTATCGACACAATGTTTGACAATGTTTGACTGAGATAGGGTCTGAGTTCTAATGGTCTGCAATCCTCCGCAAGATGATATCTTGCCTTTCAATTCTAAGGGTAAGATTGGGAATGTGTGAAGAATCTTTGATATGATTCTGGAAGTGTTTTGTGTTACACAGTAAAAGTTGCAAGTCTATAGATGAACCTATTAAGCATGCTCTTGAGAAACAGGTCGACTAGTATGATAAATCATTGGGTAGAGAAAAGATAGTGTGTGAAGGATCTATTCAAGTGATTGAATGATTAGATCCAACCTATTTGAATACATTTGGGCAAATATTTGGGTCCGCATAACATATAATGCATTGGATTGAGCCGACAAGATACACCTTTCTATGTACACGTTCCATTTCTTGGATGCCGACCTGATTATGGATCAAATCATGATGCGGATATATAAGAGCAATGAATTTTGGTTGAGAAGGTGTGTGTGTGTGTGGTAGATGGATGTGAATATCGAATAGCAGAGCAATGACATAGATCAGTGATAATGAAGACTTGGGATTCAAAATTCAGTTGCTAAATGACTGCACCCTGGCGTAGTGACAGATGCTTAAGCAATATTTAGTTTTCATGTGCAATTTTCTTTGTACTTGGTAGTGAGCCTTCTTCATCAAGGTAGTGAGCTTGGTAGTGAGCCTCCAATAGGGTTTAATATCCCTCAGGGTTTAACAGTCCTCAAGGTTTAACAACCCTTATTGTAATCTTGCTAGGTTTAGGGTTGAGGCAGTGAGCCTGCTAGACCTAGTTGTACTTCATGGCAGTGAACCAACATGTTCTAGGCCCATGGAGTGACCAAGCCTGAACATCATTATTTGCAAAGATTGCAATATATTTTTGAGAGCTAATCCTCTTAATGGTTTATCCCTTTTTGGGTTTTCCATGTAAAAATCTTGGTGTCCATGTGTCATGTTTTTATGGTTGTTGTTCATATGCATGTTGTGCCTTTGTTTAATTAATTTTGGAAAATGGTTGAAAGTTAAAGTGCATCAAAAGATTTTTAGAACACTGATTCACTCCCCCCCCTCACAGTGTTCCTAACATTCAACAATTGGTATCAGAGCAAGGTTCCTTGGAAAAAGTCTAACAACTTAAGGAAAATCTGGGATAGTGCGATCATGGCAGCAAGAAGATTTGGAAATTATGAAAGCAACAAGCAACTAGAAGCAACTCTTATGGATCTTGAAAATTCTGAAGTAGAAGTCAGGGATCTGAAAGAAAATTTGCAACAAGCTAATGAATGCATCTCAAAGCTAAAAGAACAAGTCGATAAATTCAAAGACAAATACAAATAAGTTAATGATCAATTGATATTAGCAAATGAAGCCCTGAATGAATTGGAAGCAAAAGTTATAGAAAGAATAAGAGTAAAAGATGATTTGAATCTAATTGTGAAGAACATATTAGAAGATTGTGCAAAACTTGAAAAAGAAATTGTAAGTCTAAAAACAGATCTAGAAAAGGCCAGAAGCTTTGAAGAAAACTTCAAGATAAGTACTACAAAGCTTGATGAAATGATTTCCAGCCTGAAGAGTGCTGATGACAAGCAAAGCTTAGGATTTGAGAAAGGAGAAAGTTCAAAATCTGGTCAAATAAATAATGAGTCAAGGTAAAATAGAGGATAATAGGTCAAAAATCAAAGAAGAAGACCTAAAAGACCTTCGGTCAGACAACCAAATGCTCATAGGTACCCATCCTTCAATGGTCACTGTTATAAATGCAATAAGTATGGTCATAGGGATACTCAGTGTAGCAGTAGAATGAATCAAAATGCTCCATCTTTCTCTGATAAATGTTTCAATTGCAAGAAGATTGGTCATAAACCAAATGAGTGCAGAAGTATGTGAAGAAATATGCTAAACTATTCTAGGAATGGTCAATTCTTCAATGGCAAGTGTTTCACATGCAATAGATTTGGACACATGGCTAATCAATGCAGCTTAAGGATGAATTCATTTAGAGGAAGAAATCAAGGACAAGGAAACATTAAATGTTTCAAGTGCAACAGATTTGGACATGTTGCAAGATTCTGCAGAAGAAAGAATATGAAAAGAAATTACTATGCTGAAGAAAGAAAAACATAGTAGAGGAATGATAAGGGAAAAGAAAAGGTTGATCCAATAAAAACCAAGAATGAGATGAGTATGATCTGGATTAAAAAGGATGAGGTTAAGGATGGATCCACACCAACATCTGGTGTAGACACTTCCTCCAGGAAGTAAATTGAGAGCTTTGGCTCAGGGGGAGCAGTGTTGAAAATCTAAATTCCCCAGCCAGAAAGTGGGTGCCAGAATCTGACACGAAAGCGTATGATGAAATCTAATGTGACACAACTCTTAGAAGAAAAACTAGAAAAAAAAGGTTCAATGCAGCATATTGCGGAGCAATCCTAATCGACTATGTTCTACAGTGAAGGGTTTTGACAACTTTTTGGGAATGAGCATTTAATGACAACTAGGTCAAGCCACACAAAGAATAAAAAGAAACTTGTTTGGTTTCAAAATCACTTTGCACTCAGAGCTATCAGAAATTCAGAGAGATCAAAGCTAAACTTGAGTAGCGACAACCAAGATTTGAAGCATTCGAAGAAAGGAAACCTAACTTAGCGAAACAAGGCATTTTCATTGAAACCTCATTTGTGAATATGTTGAATTTTTGCAATGGCAACTCTGCAAGTCGTAGACATCTCTGATTGACCTCGTCCTAAGTTTAAGAAACACCCCTATAAGGCAACCGAAGTGGATCCAATGGGTACATTCTCAAAAATACCCTACGGAGTCCTATATGTGGAAGATGTTAGGGCATACATCCATGTGGCCCTAGATGAGCTCAGTGGTGACAAACTCTCAGATTTATTCCTGAAAGACTTAAGTAATTTGATCAATTTGATTTAAAGGAAGAATACAAAGCCTTGAAGGAGAAGAAATTCATCCAGTATGCAGAGTTTCCCACATTTACAAAGGATGAGTGGGTCCGGTATATCCTTAGTCGAATCCATGAGGAATTCATGTGGTTAGGGAAAGGGCAACCCTTTAAAGTAACAAAAGAGGCAATTTAGGTAGTTGTTGGACTAAACTCCACCGGAGGAGTGCCATTATTGAAGGTGGTCAAGAATCAAACGGTTACAGATGCTACCAGAGCACAATTTGAAAAAAGGGCATTGACGATAAATGATATCACTAATCCTGTAGTAAAGTTTGCCTCAATGGTCATAGGTTACAAAGTTTACTTATCAAACTGGGAGAACTCAGTCTCTAGTACTGCAATATACACCGCCTATCAAATGGTCAAAGAGAATACAGATTATGATTTGTGTGAACTGCTATGAACCCAACTACTGGAGAATCTGAAGAAGATAAAGGAAAGCAAGAACTATCCATTCAAGTATGGTATGCTAATTATCTATTTATTCTTCTATTTTTTGAATGAATTCCCAAATTATAAGGGATTGATTTGGTTGAGTAATAAACTAGTAGCTGTGCAAATTAGAAATGGTCTTAACAACTTGGGGAAGTTATAATGAGCAAAAAGCAGCCCTATGGGGATTTTTCAAGAATTTTCAAAGTATGATGTACTCTAGAGAAAGAATTCTTGAGAAAATTGTTGATAAGTACAAGGACACAATTTGTTTCATGGTCACTAAAGATCAATGTTTAATGGAGGCTGTGGAACCTAGAACTGTATGGGTAATGCCCATGGGTTATGAGGTAGATGAACAAATTTTGGAAAACTATGCCCAACACTTGCTCAACAAACCTAAAGATGCCAAATAAAAAAGGTTTGGAACATATGAGGAGTTATTTGTGAAACTCCATGTTGAACTTAGACAAACTGAATCCACTAGAAAAGCGAGAAAAGAGGTGGAAGAAATTTCTACAAGGTACGACATCACCAAAGAGCAACTTAAGGAATCAAGAGAAAATGTAGAGAAAGCAGAGAAGGAAAAACAAGGAAGTGAACAGACCAAGGTTCAGGAAGAGCCTATAAAGAAGCAAAGAGGGTCTGAATCAACACAAAGGACTACCAAAAGCTCTATTGTTTCATCCGGTACCATATCATCAAAGAAACCCTCTGTCAAAGATACAAAGAGAAAGAAGATGAAGGGAAGAAGACTGTATGCCAGTGTGGGAGAAAAGGATGAAGAAGAAACAAAATCAGATGATGAAATAAGAAAAATGAAAGTTGAGGCTACTGAAGCTCTCAGATGTAGTAAGGAGAAGCCCTCCGAAAGGGAGAAACCCAGTAAAAGACAAAAGGTAGATGAGTCTCAAGCCATAATAACACTTGCTGATGTGTTAAAGTCTATCACTGTTGATGGAAATCTGAAACTTGTGGCTCAATTTTATGATGATTACAATGAAGTTGATAAAAGGGTTTTAGAAGATGCTACCATAGAATATCTAAACAAATACAATAGAGCTCTCATTGAGATCATTGGTGACCTTCCACATACATTAGGTAGTGTTCTGTCAGCTAGAAAAGAAACTATTATGGCAAAAGACATGGAGATAAGACATGTATTGACAAAATTATATCCTAAAATTACTCTGAAAGAAGAAGTGCTAATTTCTAAGGAGACTAAGGATCAGTTTAGAAAAAAAATGAGGATGAATCTATTGATGATGGGTGATATCATGACAAGGTGGTAAAAGAAATAGAGGAGATTATTTTGAAAGCTTTGAAGCAACACAATCTTCCTGCCACATATGAAAATGAAGACAATGATGTTGTCGATAATACTTCTGCTCCAGAAGAGAACTTGGGCCAAGAAACAGATAAAGATGATAAAGTGTCTAAGGAGAAAGAAGCACTTGCTAATGACTCAAATTAGATCCTCTTCGGCACATCAAGCTGAGGATGATACCGACAAAGAAAAGATGGAGAAAGAATCGATCATGGAATATCCTCCACTAGAACAAGAAAAGGATATTAATAAAGATATGGAATTAGATTGTCCAGAGAAAATCTAGAAAGAAGGGGTTTCTACTGTGCCAAGAGATAATGCTGTATCAGTGAAAGAATTGTTAGAGAAAGAAAAACAAATTTTGGGTGAGCCTAAATTGCTACATGGTCCAATAGACTTGGATGCAATGTCCCCTGCACAAAAACTAGAATGGGCTTCAATTGTACAGGCAAGAGCAAGGGAAGAAATATTAAAATCTCATGAAGAAGACAGTGAACTTATTGATGAAGCATCCAACATTCTGGAGAAGCTGATGCCTACCTAGTAGAAGGACTCATCCATGTATTTAGCAAGCCATCTGAAGGGTCTAATAAATTCTGTAAGTAAACAGTTTGAATCTATTGAAAAATTTGCAAAAATAAAAGTAAGACAATAATTTGATAAGAAAATATTGGAAGAATTGAAGACAATGATTTCCAATGAAATAATTCAGCTACACAAAAGAATAGCTAGCATTCAAAATGCTATCAAAGAAGCAGGTGACTTGTATAAGTTTTGTTTATCCTGGCCAAAAGCTGTTGAGAAGATTGAAGAAAAGATCAAAGATCTGGAACATAAACTGATGGATATTTCTATGAAATTTGATCCGGTAGTAGAGTTAGTCAGAAATAAAGAAACAGAAGTCATAAACATTCACAATGACTTGACTAATTTAATAAATTAGAAGTGCTAGATAAAAAGTAGAATGGGACAATTAAGAAGACTAGTCTGCCCCAAGCTGGACTCAATGACAAATCTTGTCGCATAGGCTAAGGTAGTTGTACAAATAGATACACCATCTGATCTTGTAAAGGCAGAAGCCTTATTTTTCCTCTTCAGTGGACACATTCAGATTTTGGATAATGCTAAGAAAGGCTGGGATGTTGAGTGGGGACAAATTAAGAACATATTTAATGACACTTCCAAACACATGTAATGAAGATTGTACTTGTAAATATGCGACATAGTACATAATTTTTTTTGAAATTTTGGTAAATTGTTGGCTCCTGATCACACCCTTTTTCATTGATGTCAAAGGGGGAGAAGAAGATCAGTGAAAAATGGGGTAAACATCTCAGGGCGAGTAGGAGAATGAAGTATATAGAGTAAGAGAGAGTAGTCAAGCATTTTTCACAAGTGTTGCCATCAATGCCAAAGGGGGAGATTGTTGGCAAGAGACACTGCTCAGGTATAGACTTGTATATTGTCATTGATGGCAACAAGGCTTAGAAGTATCATCAGCATGAAAAGAAGACATTTCTCCAGAAGGACATATTGGATTTCAGGTCTGGTTGACAGAAAATGGCTAAGTATGGGCATACACATAGTAGAGGACAGTAAGTGGGTCAGTAGGCCTCCACAGATGATGATTTGGTAATGCGGTTTGGGTATGATGTTAATGATTGGTTGGTGGTGTCATGCTCTAGAGATTAAGTCTTCACTTCCTCTGAAAGTCATTTGGAAGAATTATCTAAGTCTGGGTGAATAGAGGTATAGTAGAGACAATGAACATGGCACATTGTAATGATTCACATTCCTCCGCAGGTGAGTATTTTGTTATGCAGTTTTAAGGAGATGTAAACACTTGTATGAAGTGTCTAATTCTAGAGTTGTGATATTTGAGGTCCACTGAAATTTAGTTGCAAGCTACTGAGTATCGGCACAGTGTTTGATTAAGACAGGGTCTTAGTTCTGATGGTCTACAATCCTTCGCAAGATGATATCTTGCCTTATCATTCTAAGGGTAAGATTGGGAATGTGTGAAGAGTCTTTGATATGATTTTGGAAGTGTTTTGTGTTCCACAGTAAAAGTTGCAAGTCTATAGATGAACCTATTAAGCATGCTCTTAAGGAACAGGCTGACTAGTATGATAAATCATTGGGTAGAGAAAAGATATTGTGTGAAGGATCTATTCAAGTGATTGAATGATTATATCTGACCTATTTGAACATGTTTGGGCAAATATTTGGGTTCACATAACATACAGTACATTGGATTGAGCCGACAAGATACACCTTTCTATGTACATGTTCTACTTCTTGGATGTCGAACTGATTATGGATCAAATCATGATGCAGATATATAAGAGTGACAAATTTTAGTTGAGAAGGTGTGTGTGTGTGTGGTAGATGGATGTGAATATGCAAATAGCAGAGCAGTGACACAAAGCAATGATAATGAAGACTTGGGATTTAGAATTCAGTTGCTAAATGACTACACCCCGGCATAGTGACAGATGCTTAAGTAGTATTTAGTTTTCATGTGCAATTTTCTTTGTACTTGGTAGTGAGCCTTCCTAATCAAGGCAATGAGCCTTCAATAGGGTTTAACAACCCTTATTGTAATCTTTCTAGGTTTAGGGTTGAGGCAATGAGCCTGCTAGACCTAATTGTACTTCATGGCAGTGAGCCAACATGTTCCAGGCCTATGGAGTGACCAAGCCTAAACATCATTATTTGTAAAGATTGCAATATATTTTTGCAAGCTAATCCTCTTTGTGGTTTTTCCCTTTTTGAGTTTTCCACATAAAAATCTTGGTGTCCATGTGTCATGTTTTATGGTTGTTCATATGCATGTTGTGCCTTTGTTTAATTAATTTTGGAAAATGGTTGAAAGTTAAAGTGCATCAAAAGATTATTAGAACACTGATTCACCCCCCCTCTTAGTGTTCCTAACATTCAACAATTGGTATCAGAGCAAGGTTCCTTGGAAAAAGTCTAACAACTTAAGGAAGATCTGGGATAGTGCGATCATGGCAGCAAGAAGATTTGGAAATTATGAAAGCAACAAGCAACAAGAAGCAGCTCTTATGGATCTTGAAAATTCTAAAGCAGAAGTTAGGGATCTGAAAGAAAATTTGCAACAAGCTGATGAATGCATCTCAAAGCTAAAAGAGAAAGTCAAGAAATTCAAAGACAAATACAAAGAAGTTAATGATCAACTGATATCAACAAATGAAGCCCTGAATGAATTGGAAGCAGAAGTTATAGAAAGAACAAGAACAGAAGATGATCTAAATCTAATTGTGAAGAATAGATCAGAAGATTGTGCAAAACTTGAAAAAGAAATTGTAAGTCTAAAAATAGATCTAGAAAAGGCCAGAAGCTTTGAAGAAAAATTCAAGATAAGTGCTACAAAGCTTGATGAAATGATTTCCAACCTGAAGAGTGCTGATGACAAGCAAGGTTTAGGATTTGAGAAAAAAGAAAGTTCAAAATCTGGTCAAATAAATAATGAGTTAAGGCAAAACAAAGGATACTAGTTCAAAAAACAAAGAAGAAGACCTAGAAGACCTCCGGTCAAATAGCCAAATGCTCAGAGGTACCCATCCTTCAATGGTCACTGTTATAAATGTAATAAGTATGGTCATAGGGATACTCAGTGTAAAAGTAGAATAAATCAAAATTCTCCATCTTTCTCTAGTAAATGTTTCAATTGCAAGAAGATTGGTCATAAAGCAAATGAGTACAAAAATATGCCAAGAAATATGCCAAACTATTCTAGGAATGGTCAATTCTTTAATGGAAAGTGTTTCACATGCAATAGATTTGGACACATGGCTAATCAATGTAGATCAAGGATGAATTCATTCAGAGGAAGAAATCAAGGACAAGGAAACATTGAATGTTTCAAGTGCAACAAATTTGGACATGTTGCAAGATTCTACAGAAGCAAGAATATGAAGAGAAATTACTATTCTAAAGAAAGAAAAATAGAGTAGAGGAATGATAAGGGAAAAGAAAAGGTTGGTCCAATAAAAACCAAGAATGAGATGAGTATGATCTAGATTAAAAAGGATGAGGTTAAGGATGGATCCACACCAGTATTTGGTGTAGACACTTCCTCTAGGAAGTAAATTGAGAGCTCTGGCTCAGGGGGAGCAGTGTTGAAAATCTAAATTCCCCAGCCAGAAAGTGGGTGCCAGAATTCAGCACGAAGGCATATGATGAAATTTGATGTGACACAACTCTTAGAAGAAAAACTGGAAGAAAAAGGGCCAATGCAGCATATTGCGAAGCAATCCTAATCAACTGTGTTCGAATGAGCATTTAATGACGACTAGGTTGTTGCAAGTATGTGCCTAATCGGTGTTGTCATTAATGTCAACATATCTTTGTTGTCATTGGTGTCAACTATGTCCTATTCTATTATTTGTTTAGAAGCTTTGTATGTTGAGGATATTGAGAAAATTGGCCTCTTCAGAAGAAACAAGTGAGTTATAGTGAAGTGCATTATAGACATTGAGTTGTATGCTGAAGAACAATTTGGTAGATTGCTCTGCATTTCTTCCTGCTTGAAGATCTTGGTCTATGCATTTGGAAGTTATTTAAAGGGATGTCTAAAGATGCTAAATCCTGAGTCTGAGCCTCCGGTGTGAAGAATTGAGAGAGTTGCATTCACTAGAGTAAAACCTGCTTTCTCTGATTATTCTCTAGTGACAGGGAGAAAGTGTTTTGCTCCGCATTCCTCCGCAATAAAGTATTTTTCTCTACATTTCTAGAGGGAATTCTGGGATGATGATAAGTGCCTACAAATGTAGTGGTTCATGTTTTGGTGGTCTGCAAGCTATCTTTCTCTTATGTCATTTGAAGACAGTGAAGTTCATGTGTTCCAGTGAGAAGATTCCTATGGCTAAAGTGGTTAAGGTTCATGTGGTTGCTCCTAATGATTATAAGGTGCTTGTGGATGTCTCCTATTCATATTCCTATCTTTACATTGGTCCACGTTAAGGAATTAAGATATTGTTTGAAGATTGTTCCCAGATAGTGTAATGTGTAACCAGTCTTAGCTGACTTGGTTAATTCCAGTTATTACGAAGATTCCTTGAAGATTGTGGAAGCGTGTTGTGGCATGGAAGATCATGTTTGAGTCCCAAGTAAGGCGTAGCATGATCCGCATACATCTTTACTTCATTTCCTTTGCATAATATTGTAATAGGTCAGGACCTATTTTGTGAATGTTTGTAATGCCGACCTTGGAGATTGTTCCAATGGTTGATGATTGTAATGCCGATCTTGATGATCATTCCAAGGTTGATGAAGTGTATAAATACTTGTAGTTGAGTCATGGAAAATATGTCCTTGTGCGAAGATGGGAAGATAAGGAAAGAAGTGGAAAGGTAGAGTAGGGTAGAGCAGAGGACAGATTGTACTTCAATGTATTATTCTCAGACATGAAGAAGATGTTGATTGTGGCAGTGAGCCTCCAGCAGGGTTTAACAACCCTTATTGTAATCTTTCTAGGTTTAGGGTTGAGGCAGTGAGCCTGCTAGACCTAGCTATACTTCATGGCAGTGAGCCATTATGTTCTGGGCCCGTGGAGTGACCAAGCCTGAACATCATTTTTCAAAGGATACAATATATCTTGAGAGCTAATCCTCTTCCTGGTTTTTCCCCACCTTGGGGTTTTCCACATAAAAATCTGGTGTCTCTTGTGTATAATGTTGCATCTATGTTTAAGTTTCTGATTTCATGCATTCATTGTTAAATCATAATAATTGTGGATAAGTGATTAATGTGTAAGTGAAGAAGTGTTTAAGTTTTTGTGACAAATGATTCATGTTGTTATATGGAGTCTAATCAGACTCAGAGGTTAAATTTACTCCACTTTTATTGGCGTGGTTTCCCCCCAAATCATTTAACAGGGTCAAGGGGCAGTGCCCCCAAGGCGGGGTCAAGTGGCAGCGCCCCTGGCGCACTCCTTGTTGTGATACAGGGTAGGGTCAAGGGGCAGCGCCCCTGAAACCTCCAACATTTTTTATTATTTTATTAAGGCGTCGGGAATTATTTTTTGTATTGGCCAACATAAAAAAACCTTATTTTTGTAACCGACATAAGGCTTGATAAAAGAGGCTAAGGGTTAGTGTTTCCATATATGTATTGTAGCATTTTGCAGTGGTATTGAGTTGCAAGGATTGCTGGTTGTAATCGGTTTGATTTACTTGATAATAATATTGGACTCTCTATTGGTGGATGTAGCCTGAGTTTGGGTGAACCACGTTAAAACTTGTCCCTTGCTGTTATTATTTCTATGTATTTTTCATTCCTCTATTTAATCTTAATTTGCATTTAATTGATATCTTTTGCCGGCTAACCCTAACAATTCACCCCCCCTCTCAGTTGTTTGGTGCATTTCAACAATTGGTATCAAAGCAAGGTTCCTCTGAAGAAAGTCTAACAGCTTGAGGAAGATCCAAAATGTCTTATAAGAAGGAAGCGTCGTATTTTGATGGGATGAACTATGCTCTTTGGAAGGCATGAATGAGGTCATCTTATTTGTCTTGGTTACAAAGTATGGAAAGATGCAGAAACAAAATACACCTTGCCTCAGAATGGTTTCACGACTAAAGACAAAATCAAGGAATATGAAGTGGATCTCAAAGAAAAAGATGCTCTGTTAAGTTCATTGAATGACACAGTACTGACAATAGTGGTGGATCTTGAAACTGCAAATGAGGTATGGGAAAAACTGAAAAATCTGTATAAGGGAGATGACTCTATGAAAGAGGCCAAGCTACAAAGTCTGAAGGTGAAATATGAAAGCTTGAAGATGAATGAAGATGAAAACATATCAGCCTTTATGCAAAGAGTTGATGAACTTGGCACCGAAATAAAAGGTATGGGGGGAACTCTCAGTGATAAGGAAGTTGTAATGAAAATTCTCATGTCACTGCAAAAGACCTATAGTCACAAGGTAGCTGCAATTGAAGAATTTATGGAAGTAAAAGATGTTGACAGAGATCAGTTGCTTGGTAAACTTATTGCCTTTGAGATGAGAGAGTTTGGTGATGCTCTTCCAAAAGTAGAGATTGCCTTCAAAGCCAATCCTTCTGGGAAAACCTCTAGATTAGAAAAGTACAAGGCAGAAACATATGATGAGTTCGATGAAATTGAAGACAACTATGTGGATAGACTGCAAAGAGGATCCGGTAAGTTTAAAGGTAAATTACCATTCAAATATTTTTCCTACGGTAAAGTAGGCCACTTTGCTTCCAGATCTCTTGAAAGAATTGAAAGAAATAGGAAAAGATATGAGAAAAGGCCTAGGATCCAAAGAAATGTTATTATGTTGAAGATTATGATGATGATGAAGGAGTATCAGATAATGATGAACCAGATAATGCTAGTACTTCCAGTAATGAATGCTTTTATTATTTCTATTAAAGAGTAACTCATGTCTACTAATCTTGCTAGCTATATGAAGAAAGAAAAACTAGTGGAAAGTGCTTTGGCTGCTCAAGTTCTGCAAGACAAAGATGAATGGGTTATTGATAGTGGTTGCTCTCACCACATGACTGGTGACAAAAGTAAGTTTGTAAGTTTGGAAAGATATGATGGTGGACTGGTTAGGTTTGGAGATGATACAAATGGTAAGATTTGTGGAAACATGATCTATTTCTTTTGATGACAAGCATAATACTGAAGATGTCTTGTATGTGAAAGGATTATAGCACAATCTTTTGAGTATGGGTTAGATGTGTGACAAAGGGTATGACCTAAGCTTCAAGGACAATGGATGCAAGATTAGGGAAAGCTCTGGAACAATATTTGCAACTGGTAAAAAGACTAGAGGTAATATCTATCACTTGAAAGGAACTGATAATTATTGTTTATTGGCTCAGACTGATGAAAGTTGGCTATGGCATAGAATGTTGTGTCACATCAATTTTGATAACATTATGAAGATAAGTACTACACAGGCTGTTAGAGATTTGCCTAAGTTTGTGAAGCCTGGTAATTCTATTTGCAAGGAGTGTCAATTTGAGAAACAAACAAGAACAAGTTTCAAAAGCAAGGACCAATCAGTTGATGGACTACTAGAACTAGTGCATACAGATTTGTGTGGACCTACCAGAGTAAGAAGTTTGCAAGGAGCGAAGTATTTCATGTTTCTTATTGATGATTATTCTAGAATGACTTGGGTTACCTTTTTGAAAGAAAAATCAGAAGCTCTAGATAAGTTCAAGGCATTTAAGGCAATGGTTGAAAACGAGATGGATTTGAAGATCAAATGTTTAAGGTCTGATAGAGGAGGAGAGTTCACATCAAATGAATTCAATTTATTTTGAGAAGAACATGGGATAAAGAGACAATTATCTGCACCTAGAACTCCACAACAAAATGGAGTCGTTGAAATGAAAAACAAAATAGTTCAAGAAGCTGCTAGAACCATGATGAAGGAAGTTGATCTTCCAGAAGTATATTGCAAAGAGGCAATTCACACTGTTGTATATATCCTAAACAAAGTCCAAGTCAAAGGTAATAGTTCTAAGACTCCTTATGAATTGTGGTATGGTAAAGTTCCTACTATGAAATATCTCAAAGTTTTTGGTAGCAAATGTTATATCAAAAGAGAAGAAGACCTAGGCAAGTTTGATGCTAGGTGTGATGAAGGAATCTTCCTTGGTTATTCCATCAAGAGAAAGGCCTACCGGTGCTATAATAAGAGGCTGAATAAGATCATTGAGAGTGAAAATGTCAAATTTGATGAAAGCAAGGAAAGGTCTCTAGAATTAAGTGGATATGAATCAAAGAAACCAGATGTTTCAAAAGTGGTGCAACATGAAGACAACTTAGATGAAGAGGATCAAGCTCCAGAAAGTGCTATCAAGACACCGAGGAATGTGAAACTTAATCATTTTGAAGATCAAATCATAGGAGATAAGAGTAAAGGAATCCTGACCAGAAGAAGAGAATTAGAAGAACAAGTAAATTTTTGTTTGATTTCCAAAATTGAACCTAAAATTGTGAATGAAGCTTGCAATGATGAAAATTAGGTAAAGGCTATGAAAGAAGAATTGATGCAGATAGAGAAGAATCAGACCTGGGATCTTATTCCTAGACCAGTAGATAAAAATGTAATTGGTACCAAGTGGGTTTTCAGAAACAAGATGAATGAGAATGGTGAAGTAGTAAGAAACAAAGCAAGGTTGGTATGCAAAGGATACTCTCAAGTTGAAGGAATACATTTTGAGGAAACATTTGCACCAGCGGCAAGGATTGAAGCTATAAGAATGTTTTTGGCATTTACAGCCTACAAAGATTTTAAGGTATATCAGATGGATGTAAAGTCTACATTCTTGAATGGAGAGTTGGAAGAAGTATACATTGAGCAACTGGAAGGATTCCAGTCATTAGATCAGCATGACATGGTATACAGATTGAAGAAGGCTTTGTGTGGATTAAAACAAGTCCCCATGGCATGGTATGCTCGGTTGGACATGTATCTGATACATATAGGGTTTAGTAAAGGTACTACAGACATCAATCTCTACTTCAAGATCAATGATGAACAAATCCTAATTGTAGCAGTCTTTGTTGATGACATTATCTTTGGAGGCAATGAAGGTATGTGCACAGTTTTTGCTGAATAAATGCAAAGTGAATTTGAAATTTCCATGTTTGGTGAGATGAATTTCTTTTTGGATCTACAAATAAATCAATCAGATAAAGGTATCTTCATTTCTCAGTCTAAGTATGTGAAAGAGCTGATAAAGAAGTTTGGGATGGAAGACTCTAAACCGGTAAATACTCCCATGATAACCGGTTGTAAGTTGAGCAAAAATGATGATTCACCTATGGAAGATCAGAAAAGGTATAGATCTATGATTGGAGGACTACTCTATCTGACCCAAACTAGACCTGACATAATGAATGTAGTTTGTCTTGTGGCAAGATTTCAAGCAGAGCCCAAGGAGTCACATATGATGGCAATCAAGAGAATTCTGAGATATTTGAAAGGCACAATAGATTATGGTCTGTGGTATCCAAAGGACAATGATTTCATGCTCAGTGCATACACTAATGCAGATTGGGCCAGAGATATGGATGACAGGAAAAGTACAAGTGGAGGTGCATTCCTTTTGGGAAAAAGGTTGGTATCTTGGTTGAGCAAGAAACATGATTCAATAGTTGGTTGAGGTGCATTCTTTTTGGGAAAAAGGTTGGTATCTTGGTTGGTATTTTCTCAGGAATTCTTTCTCTAGAGTGCATCATACTTTGAAAATTCTTGAAAAATCCCCATAGGGCTTCTTTTTGTTCATTATAACTTCCCAAGTTGTTAAGACAATTTCTAATTTGCACAACTACTGGTTTATTACTCAACCAAATCAATCCCTTATAATTTGGGAATTCATTCAAGAAATAGAAGAATAAATAGATAATTAGCGTACCATACTTGAATGGATAGTTCTTGCTTTCCTTTATCTTCTTCAAATTCTCCAGTAGTTGGGTTCGCAACAGTTCGCACAAATCATAATCTGCATTCTCTTTGACCATTTGATAGGCGGTGTATATTGCAGTACCAGAGACTGAGTTCTCCCAGTTTGAGAAGTAAACTTTGTAACCTATGACCATTGAGGCAAACTTTACTACAGGATCAGTGATATCATTTATCATCAATGCCCTTTTGTCAAATTGTGCACTGGTAGCATCTGTAACTGTTTGATTCTTGACCACCTTCAATAATGGCACTCCTCTGGTGGAGTTTAGTCCAGTGACTGCCTGAATTGCCTCTTTTGTTATTTTAAAGGGTTGCCCTTTCCCTAACCACATGAATTCATCATGGATTCGACTAAGGATATACCAGACCCACTTGTCCTTTGCAAATGTTTTAAACTCTGCATACTAGATGAATTTCTTCTCCTTCAAGGCTTTGTATTCTTCCTTTAAATCAAATTGATCATTACTCAAGTGTTTTAGGAAGAAATCTGAGAGTTTGTTGCCGCCGAGCCCATCTAGGGCCACATGGATGTATGCCCTGACATCTTCCACATATAGGACTTTGTAGGGTATTTTTTAGAATGTTCCCATTGGATCCACTTCGGTTGCCTTGTAGGGGTGTTTCTTAAACTTAGGCTGAGATCAATCAGAGATGTCTACGACTTGCAGAGTTGCCATTACAAAAATTCAATAGATTCACAAATGAGGTTTCAATGAAAATGCCTTGTTTTGCTAAGTTAGGGTTTCCTTTCTTTGAATGCTTCAAATCTTAGTTGTCGTTGCTCAAGTTTAGCTTCGATCTCTCTAAATTTTTGATAGCTCTGAGTGCAAAATTATTTTGAAACCAAACAAGTTCCTTTTTATTCTCTACATGGCTTGACCTATGTTGAAATGCATTGGACAACTGAGAGGGGGGTGAATCAGTTGCCACAAAAACTTACACACTTCTTCACTTACACATTAATCACTTATCCACAATTATTATGATCTAATAATGAATGTATGAAATTAGAAACTTAAACATAGATGCAACATTATACACAAGAGACACTAGATTTTTACGTGGAAAACCCCAAGGTGGGGAAAAACCACAGAGAGGATTAGCTCTCAAGATATATCATATTCTTTGAAAAATGATGTTTAGGCTTGGTAACTCCACAGGCCCAGAACATACTAGCTTACTGCCATGAAGTATAGCTAGGTCTAGCAGGCTCACTGCCTCAACCTTAAACCTAGAAAGATTACAATAAGGGCTGTTAAACCCTACTGGCGGCTCACTTCCAGGATCAACATCTTCTTCATGTCTGAGAATAATACATTGAAGTACAATCAGTTCTCTACTCTGCCCTGCTTTACCTTTCCACTTCTTTCCTTATCTTCCCAGCTTCGCACAAGGACATCTTTTCCATGACTCAACTACAAGTATTCATACACTTCATCAACCTTAGAATGATGATTAAGATCGACATTACAATCATCAACCATTGGAACAATCTCCAAGGTCGGCATTACAAACATTAACAAAATAGGTTCTGACCTATTACAATATTCTGCAAAGGAAATGAAGTAAATATGTATACAGATCATGCTATGCCTTAGATGGGACTCAAACATGATCTTCCACATCACAACACACTTCCACAATCTTCAAGGAATCTCTGCAACAACTGGAATTAACAAAGTCGACTAAGATTGGTTACACATTACACTATCTAGGAACAATCTTCAAACAAGATCTCAATTCCTTAATGTGGACCAATGTTAAGATATGAACATGAATAGGAGACATCCACAAGCATGTTATAATCATCAGGAGCAACCGCACAAACCTTAACCACTTTAGCCATAGGAATCTTCTCACCGGAACACATGAACTTCATTGTCTTCAACTGACATAAGAGAAAGATAGCTTGTGGACCACCAAAACATGAACCACTACATTTGTAGGCACTTATCATCATCCCAAACTTCCATCTAGAACCACAGAACAAAATACTTTATTGCGGAGGAATGCGGAGCAAAACACTTTCTCCCTGTCACCAAAGAATAATCAGAGAAAGTAGGTTTTACTCTAGTGAATGCAACTCTCTCAATTATTCACACTGGAAGCTTAGACTCAAGATTTAGCATCTTCAGACATCCCTTTAAATAACTTCCAATCCACAGACTACGATCTTCAAGCAGGAAGAAATGTGGATCAATCTACCAAACTATTCTTCAGCATACAACTCATTGTCTATAATGCACTTCACTATAACTCACTTGTTTCTTTCGAAGAGGCCAATTTTCTCAATATCCTCAACATACAAAGCTTCTAAACAAATAATAGAATAGGACATAGTTGGTTTTAATGACAACAAAGATATGTTGACATCAATGACAACACCAATTAGGCACATACTTGCAACAATCTCCCCCTTTGTCATTTATGACAACATATGATGTGAAAAACTGCAACAGCCATCAAGACAAGATTCTCCCCTATCTCTTTACACATCTGCACTCTTCCCTTCTTATTCTCCCCCTATCTCTTTGCACTCTTTCCTTCCGAGTTTTTCACATGACTTCTCTGCCCCTTTTACATCAATGGCAAAGGGCACATACTTGCATTCTTTTGCTCTGATTCCATTTCTCTTCTAAACTCTCTGACTACTCCCCCTGAGAAGTAGCCCTAAAAGCATCAATCTAGATTTGAAGAGGCACCACTAGACTGATGCACTCTTGTGCATCTTAGTTTAGAGCAGAAGGGGTAATAACCCCTAACTTTTCTCTGAGATACTCAAAAGTATCCTTAGGTAGAGGTTTGGTGAAAATGTCCGCAATCTGATCTTTTATAGATACATACTCCAGCTTGACTTCATTCTCTGTCACCTTTTCTCTTAGAAAGTGGTATCTTATGGATATGTGATTTGTCCTTGAATGCATTACTAGATTCTTTGATATGTTTATGGCACTTGTATTGTCACAAAAGATTGCAATTGGATCTTCATACATAACTCTAATGTCCTTCAAAGTTTGCTTCATCCATAATACTTGAGTGCAACTACATGCTGTTGCAATGCATTTTGCTTCTGTAGTAGACAGGGATATTGAATCATGTTTCTTGCTCAACCAAGATACCAACCTTTTTCCCAAAAAGAATGCACCTCCACTTGTACTTTTCCTGACATCCATATCTCCGGCCCAATCTGCATCAGTGTATGCACTAAGAGTGAAATCATTGTCCTTTGGATACCACAGACCATAATCTATTGTGCCTTTCAAATATATCAGAATTCTCTTGATTGCCATCATATGTGACTCCTTGGGCTCTGCTTGAAATCTTGCCACAAGACAAACTACATGCATTATGTCAGGTCTAGTTTGGGTTAGATAGAGTAGTCCTCCAATCATAGATCTATACCTTTTATGATCTTCCATAGGTGAATCATCATTTTTGCTCAACTTAAAACCGGTTATCATGGGAGTATTTACTAGTTTAGAGTCTTCCATCCCAAACTTCTTTATCAGCTCTTTCACATACTTAGACTGAGAAATGAAGATACCTTTATTTGATTGATTTATTTGTAGATCCAAAAAGAAATTCATCTCACCAAACATGGACATTTCAAATTCACTTTGCATTTATCCAGAAAAAGCAGTGCACATACCTTCATTGCCTCCAAAGATAATGTCATCAACAAAGACTTCTACAATTAGGATTTGTTCATCATTGATCTTGAAGTAGAGATTGATGTCTGTAGTACCTTTACTGAACCCTATCTATATCAGATACCTATCCAACCGAGCATACCATGCCATGGGGGCTTGTTTTAATCCATACAAAGCCTTCTTCAATCTACATACCATGTCACGCTGATCTGATGACTGGAATCCTTCCAGTTGTTCAATGTATACTTCTTCCAACTCTCCATTCAAGAATGCAGACTTTACATCCATCTGATATACCTTAAAATCTTTGTAGGCTGCAAATGCTAGAAACATTCTTATAGCTTCAATCCTTGCCACTGGTGGAAATGTTTCCTCAAAATCTCCTCCTTCAACTTGAGAGTATCCTGTGCAGACCAACCTTGCATTGTTTCTTACTACTTCACCATTCTCATTCATCTTGTTTCTAAAAACCCACTTGGTACTAATTACATTTTTATCTACTAGTCTGGGAACAAGATCCCAGGTCTAATTCTTCTCTATCTGCATCAATTCTTCTTTCATAGCCTTTACCCAGTTTTCATCATTGCAAGCTTCATTCACAGTTTTAGGTTCAATTTTGGAAATCAGACAAAAATTTACTTGTTCTTCTACAACTCTTCTTCTGGTCAAGATTCCTTTACTCTTATCTCCTATGATTTGATCTTTAGAATGATTAAGTTTCACATAAATCGGTGTCTTGATAGCACTTTCTGGAGCTTGATCCTCTTCATCTGAGTTGTCTTCATGTTGCACCACTTCTGAAACATCTAGTTTCTCTGATTCATATCCACTTAATTCTGGAGACCTTCCTTGCTTTCATCAAATTTGACATTTACACTCTTAATGATCTTATTCAGCCTCTTATTATAGCACTGGTAGGCCTTGTTCTTAATGGAATAACCAAGGAAGATTCCTTCATCACACCTAGCATCAAACTTGCCTAGGTCTTCTTCTCTTTTGATATAACATTTGCTACCAAAAACTTTGAGATATTTCACAGTAGGAACTTTACCATACCACAATTCATAAGGAGTCTTAGAACTGTTACTTTGACTTTGACTTTGTTTAGGATATATACAGTAGTGTGAATTGCCTCTCTCCAATATACTTCTGGAAGATCGGCTTCCTTTATCATGGTTCTAGCAGCTTCTTGAACTATTCTATTTTTCATTTCAACGACTCCATTTTGTTGTGGAGTTCTAGGTGCAGATAATTGTCTCTTTATCCCATGTTCTTCACAAAAGAAATTGAACTCATTTGATGTGAACTCTCCTCCTTTATCAGACCTTAAACATTTGATCTTCAAATCCATCTCATTTTCAACCATTGCCTTAAATGCCTTGAACTTATCTAGAGCTTCTGATTTTTCTTTCAAAAAGGTAACCCAAGTCATTCTAGAATAATCATCAATAAGAAACATGAAATACTTCTCTCCTTGCAAACTTCTTACTCTGGTAGGTCCACACAAATTTGTATGCACTAGTTCCAGTAGTCCATCAACTGATTGGTCCTTGCTTTTAAAACTTGTTCTTGTTTGTTTCCCAAATTGACACTCCTTGCAAATAGAATTACTAGGCTTCACAAGCTTAGGCAAATCTATAATAGCTTGTGCAGTACATATCTTCATAATGTTATCAAAATTGATGTGACACAACCTTCTATGCCATAGCCAACTTTCATCAGTCTTAGCCAACAAACAATAAATATCAGTTCCTTTCAAGTGATAGATATTACCTCTAGTCTTTTTACCAATTGCAAATATTGTTCCAGAGCTTTCCCTAATCTTGCATCCATTGTCCTTGAAGCTTAGGTCATACCCTTTGTCACACATCTAACCCATACTCGAAAGATTGTGCATTAATCCTTTCACATACCGGACTGATGCACTCTAGTTCATCTTAATTCTGATCAGGAGGGGTAATAACCCCTAACTTCTCTCTGAGACACTCAAAAGTATCCTAGGGAAGAGGCTTAGTGAAAATATCTGCAATCTAATCCTTTAAGGACACAAACTCCAACTTGACTTCATTCTCATTTACCTTCTCTCTCAAGAAATGAAACTTGATAGATATATGCTTTGTCTTTGAATACAACATTGGATTCTTTGAGATACTTATTGCACTAGAATTATCACAAAAGATTGTGACTGGCTCCTCAAACACAACTCTGTTGTCTTTCAACATTTTCTTCATCCACAGAACCTAAGTACAATTATTTGTTGTTGCTATATATTCTACTTCTGCAGTAGATAGAGATATTGCCTCTTACTTTTTGCTCATCCAAGAGACCAATCTTCTTCCCAAGAAAAAGGCATCACCACTAGTACTTTTTATGTCATCCACATCTCCTACCCAATCAGCATCTGTATATGCATGAAGAGTAAATTCATTGTCTTTTGGATACCACAATCCATAATCAATTGTCCCCTTGAGATATCTGAAAATTCTTTTGACTGCCACAATTTGGGATTCTTTTGGATCATATTGAAATCTAGTAACAAGTCCAATGACGTTCATGATGTCAGGTCTAGTCTAGGTCGGATAGAGCAATTCTCCAATCATTGATCTATACCTTTTCTGGTTTGCCTTGGGTGAATCATCATCTTTACTTAACTTGCATCTAGTTACCATAGGTGTACCTACTGGCTTTGAGTCTTCCATTCCAAACTTCTTCAGCAATTCTTTCACTTACTTGGACTGAGATATAAAGATACCTTTATCTAACTAAACAATTTGTAGACCTAGAAAGAAATTCATCACTCCAAACATTGACATCTCAAATTTACTTTTCATCTAGTTAGCAAATGCTTTTCACATATATTCATTTCCACCAAAAATGATATCATCAACAAAGACCTCAACAATCAGGATGTCTTCGTGATTAATCTTGAAGTAAAGATTACTATCAATAGTACCTTTGCTAAAACCTTTCTTAAGCAAATATTTATCCAATCTTGCATACCAAGCTCTTGGAGCTTGCTTGAGTCCATACAAGGATTTTCTTAGTCTACAAACCATGTCTCCTTGATTAGACAACTAAAAGCCTTCCGGTTGCTCAATGTAGACTTCCTCCTCAAATCTCCATTTAGGAATGTTGATTTGACATCCATCTAATACACTTTAAAATCTTTGCAAGCAACAAATGCAAGAAATAATCTGACTGCCTCTATTCTTGCCACCAGAGCAAAAGTTTCTTCAAAATCAATTCCTTCTACTTGAGAATAGCCTTTGCATACCGACCTTGCTTTGTTACTTACAACTTCAACATCTTCCTTTAGTTTATTCCAGAAGACCCATTTGGTTCCAATTACATTATTGTCCTCAGGTCTAGGAACAAGATCCCAAGTGTGGTTCTTTTCAATTTGCATTAATTCTTCTTCCATTGCTTTTACCCAGTTTTCATCAATGTAGGCTTCACCAACTAACTTAGGTTCAATCCTTGAAATCAAACAAATCTCTTCTTGATCTTCAACAAATCTTTTCCTTGTCTGAACACCTTTATTTCTATCCCTTATGATTTGATCTTCAGGATGATTCATTCTTACATACTTGGGGGTTTTGGGAATTGCTTGGGCTTCTGTTTCTTGAGCTTGTTCCTCAACATCTGTACTAATTCCTTGAGTCTCTGGAGTTTTTAGATCAATCTACATCTAAGTCAAAGTTTGAACTAACCTTCCTTGACTTTGAGTTTCATTTTGATCATCTAAATCATATCCGTAGAACCTGGAATGTCCTTCCTTGCTCTCATCAATTCTAACATTAGCACTTTCAACAATCTTTGTCAATCTCTTGTTAAAGCACCGGTAAGCCTTACTTTGAGTAGAGTATCCCAAAAATATTCCCTCATCACTTCTTGTATCAAACTTGCCTAAATCCTCATCTCTTTTGATATAGCATTTACTACCAAAAACTTTGAAATATCTCACAGTAGGAGGATGACCAAACCATAGTTCATAAGGGGTCTTACCAGAATTGCCTTTGATCTGCACCCGATTAAGAGTTTAGACAGCAGTACTTACAACTTCTCTCCAATAAACTTGAGGAACATCTGTTTCCATCATCATGGTCCTGGTAGCTTCTTGAATGGTTCAGTTCTTTCTTTCCACAACTCCATTTTGTTGGGGAGTCCTAGGAGCAGATAACTATCTTTTTATGCCATGCTTTTCACAGAAAGCATCAATCTCATGGGAAGTAAATTCTCCACCTCTGTCAGATCTCAGACATTTCAATTTTTCACCAATTTCATTTTCCACCATCACTTTGAACACCTTAAATTTGTCAAGAGCTTCTGATTTTTCTTTTAGGAAGATTATCCACATCATCCTAGAGTAGTCATCAATCAGCAACATGAAATATCTATCTCCTTGTACACTCCTAATTCTAGTAGGACCATAGAGATCAGTATGTACCAGTTCCAATAGTCCATTTGAAATTTTTTCCTTGCTTCTGAATGAAATTTTTCTCTGTTTCCCTAATTGACATTCTCTACACATGCTATTAGGTTTCACATGTTTTGGAAGATCTCTTATAGCCTGAGTGGTACTTATTTTGACAATGTTATCAAAATTCACATGACACATCCTCCTATGCCATAACCAACTTTGATCTATCTGAGCAATCAAACAACTTTTTCTAGAGCTACTTAAATGAAAAATGTTACCTCTAGTTTGAGTATCAGATGCAATTTTAGTTTCGGAACTCTCCAAGATTCTGCACTTTCCATCCTTGAATCGAAGATCATAACCTTTATCAACCAACTGTCCAACACTGAGAAGATTATGTTTCAGTCCTTCCACATACAGAACATCATTGGTGCTATTCATACCATCAATTCTGCCATGGATTCTACCAGCTGAGTTATCTCCAAATTTCACAAGCCCACCTTCATAATTTTCAAAATTCATAAACTTACTCTTGTCTTTAGTCATATGATGAGAACATCCACTATCAATCACCCATTCATCTTTCTCAATAACTTGAGCAGCCAAGGCACTTTCCATATTTGCATAGCTAGCAGATTCAGTAGACACCGGATCTTCCTCTTTGATGGAAATGAACACCCAATCATTTTCAGGGGAACCTCCATGATTAGATTCATCATCTGTGACTCCTTCTCTAGTTTCTTGGACATAGTAACATTTGTTCTGATTTTTGTATCTGTTAGGGTTTGGTTTTGAAAACCTCTCCGGACATCTTGAGGCAAAATGACCAATCTTATTACAAGCAAAACATTTGAGTGGCAATTTTCCTTCATACTTACCAGATCCTCTTGGCAATCTTTTGGCAAGAAGAGCTTCAAGATCTGTAGTTTCAATTTCAACATCTTCAAGATCCTTCCTTGTCTTCACAAATCTATTTGATCTTGCAGAAGAGCTTTCACCTGGATCATATCTTTTTTTTCATATACACTGGCCTCAAATGCAAATTCAGACTTGGGAAGAGAATCACCAAACTCACTTAATTGAAAAGCTAAAATTTTGCCAACCAAATGATCTCTTGTAACATTTGAGATAGTCCTGATCTCCTCTATAGCAACAACCTTATGTTTGTATGAATCAGGTAAAGATCTGAGCACTTTTGATACAATCTCTAATTCTTCCAAAGTTCCACCAGCACACCTGATACCACACACAAGTTCATTTATCTTTTGCATGTAGATTGTGATGTTTTCATCTTCGCTCATCCTCATAGTTTCAAATTTTCCTCTCAGACTTTGCAACTTGGCACATTTGGCATATTTATCACCTTCATACAAATACTCCAACTTTTTCTAGATTTCATAAGCAGTTTTTAGACCAAAAACATTTGTCATTTCTGAATCAGTCAAGGCACTCAAAATGGCTTCTTTAGTTCCAAGATTATTTTCAGCATGTTTGACTTGATCTGGAGTTGAAGGACCTTTCTTCGGAGGTTTATACTCAACATTGGTTCTCGCCCAATAGGCATCGCCTATGCATTGCAAATGGCACTCCATGAGATTCTTCCAAATAGAATAATTTGTTCCATCAATTCTCAGACTATCCTTCTTATAGGTCGACATCCTGGATATCCTCAAGTGGTCAGGCTTTTATAGGAAGATCTAGCTCTGATACCAATTGTTGGAATTAGATCGGACAACTAAGAGGGGGGGTGAATTAGTTGTCACACAATATAAACTTTTTCTACTGTTAATTTTCTCTATTATTACTACCAGATTAATGATGTAAACATTAAAGCATAGATCAACAACATAAGAGCAAAAACATTATCAGTACACATGACACCAAGATTTTGACGTAGAAACCTGGTTAAGGGAAAAACCATGGTGGGGGTTAACCCACAAAGATTTGTACCCTGTTAAAAGTACTTAAGAAAAATAGAAGGCACATGCCTTTGGGCGCACTACCCAAAGCTCACTGCTTAAAAGAGAGGCTCACTGCCTACATAATTTATTTAGAACATAACGAATTAACTGAGAAATAGCATCTACTTCATGCCTAGTTCAGTTTCAATGAATGTTTAAAAACTTCTGCTTTGCCCTGAATTCTTCTTTACTAACTTCACACTCTATACTGTTCTCACTCCTTTTCTTCTCTGCTCTACTTCTGATCCTTTATTCAGATTTAATTTGTTTTGCTCAAGGCTGATTTTCCATGACTCAGCTACACTCCTTTATATGCTTCATCAACCTTGGAATAAACATCAAGGTTGGCACACCAAACATCTTACTTAATGTGAATCACTAAGCTGTCAGCCAAACATTTCTAAGACTTGAATCTTCTTTGAACAACACACCACATTCTAGAGAATTGCTTCTAGAACATCTGCAATATGCTTGAATCATTCGGTCAGCTAGAACTGGGAAGAACAACAACACCAAGAAGGAAATCTTCACCAACAAGCTCAAACTTCAATGCGAACCTTCAACACAATAGTCACATGATCCAGAGACCTCTACACGCATAGTGAATTCAACAAAAACATCCACACTCCTCTAAATCATCAGGATCACTTGCATCTTCATCCAAAACCTCAAGAATACTATCTGCCATGTCTGTCATTTTAGAAAGATTGCTTGCGGACCTCCAAACCATGAACAACTTGACTGGATGATACACACTAACTTCCCAAACATGCCTCTAGATCTGCAGATCATTATTTGACATATATGGAAGGATCCGAACCACTTCTCTGTCGCTCTGTCTCTTCTGAATACTACAAAACCGGTTCTACTCAGATGGCCATAGTTTCTTCAAATCTTCATACGGACCTCTCAAATCCTGACTGGAGTTACTTCACACAATCCTCTATACTGCCATATGATCCACATCCATTTATCTTTATTAATTTTCTCAATATCCTCAACATTCCAGTCTTCTAGTCAGGCAACAAGATAGCATACAGTTGACATCAATGGCAACAAGAATATGTTGACATCAATGACAACACCGATTAGGCACATATTTGCAACATGACACACCTCTTCTTTCACTCTTATCAGGTCACATCATCTTTTCTTTTCACTGCTCTGAATACTCCCCCTTAGGAATGCACACCACACTGTATCAACTCTTACTCCCCTTGTCTACAAAAATCATCATGACCACTACCTACTCCCCCTAAGAGGTAGCCTCCAACATCAGTCTAGAGAAAAAAATGAATCTTGAAGTCCACTAGACTAATGCATCTCGTTATACATCTAGTTTAAAGAAGGAGGGGTAATAACCCCTAACTTCTCCTAGATATACTCAAATGTATCCTTAGGAAGAGCCTTGGTGAATATGTTAGCAACTTGATCCTTTGTAGCCACATACTCAAGCTTCACTTCATTCTCTGCAACCTTCTCTCCCAGAATATGATACCAGATTGAAATATGTTTTGTTCTTGAGTGCATCACTGGATTCTTTGAAATGTTGATGGCACTGGTATTATCACAGAAAAGAATTGGTTCCTCATACACAACACTAACATCTTTCAAAGTTTTCTTCATCCACAACACTTGTGTACAAAATGATGCTACTGTAATGTATTCTACCTTTGTAGTAGTCAAAGATATTAAATCTTGCTTCTTATTTAACCATGACACCACTCTGTCTCTAAGAAAGAATGCACCACCACTTGTACTTTTCCTGTCATCTACACATCCAACCCAATCTGAATCTGTATAAGCACTCAGATAAAGTCAGTACCCTTTGGATACAACAATCCATAATCCAGAGTGCCCTTTAAGTATCTGAATAACCTCTTCACTACTTCAACATGTGACTCTCTAGGATCTTCTTAAAATCTAGCCACGGGACACACTACATGCATAATATCCGGTCTAGTAGAAGTCAAGCATAAAAATCCTCCAATTATTGACCTATACCTACTCTAATCAACCTTAGGTGATTCATCCTTCAAGAAAGAAAACTTCACATCCATTTGATATACTTTGAAATCCTTATGTGCTACAAAAGCTAGAAACATCCTGATGGCCTCCATCCTTGCCACCGGAGAAAATGTTTCCTCATAGTCTATTCCTTCTACTTGTGAGTATCCTTTACACACAAGTCTTGCCTTGTTTCTTACCACTTCTCCATTCTCATTCAGTTTGTTCCTGAATACCCACTTAGTTCCAATCACATTTTTGTTTGTTGGTCTTGGGACAAGTTCCCAAGTCTGATTCTTTTTAATCTACATCAGTTCTTCTTCCATAGCCTTGATCCAATACTCATGCTTCACTTACTATTTTAGGTTCAACTTTAGAAAGTAAACATAGATTTACCTATTCTTCAGCAGATTTCCTTTTTGTTAGCACAACTTTGTCCTTATCACCAATGATTTGATCTTCAGAATGATGCTTCTACACATACTTGGGAGTTTTAGGAGTCTTTTCCGGAGCTTCTTTTTCTTCAATATGTACTACCTTTTTATCAGCATTTTCTTCTTCTTTACAAGATGACTCATCTAATTCATAACCATCAACTTCTGAATTCTTTTGTAGATCTTCATCAACTTTGACATTTGCACTCTCAACAATCCTTCGTAACCTCTTGTTGTAGCATTGATAAGCTTTGTTTTAGTAGAACACCCAAGGAAAATACCTTCATCAGACCTTACATCAAACTTTCCTAGATTTTATTCATCCCTTCTAATATAATGTATTTGCTTCCAAACACTTTGAAGTACTTTATAGTAGGAATCTTTCCATACCACAGCTCATAAGGTGTCTTTGTACTATTTGCTCTTGTCTGCACTTTGTTCAGTATGTAGACAATAGTATGAATTGCTTCTGTCTAGTAGACCTCTGGTAGGTTTGCTTCTTTTATCATTGTCCTTGCAACTTCTTGAATAATCCTATTCTTTCTTCCAACCACTCCATTTTCCTGAGGAGTTCTAGGGGCAGATAATTGCCTCTTTATCCCATGATTCTCACATAACATGTTAAACTCATTGGAGGTGAACTATCCACCTATGTCAAACCTAAAACATTTAATTGTCATATCCATTTCATTCTCAACCATGAATTTGAATACTTTGAACTTATCTTGGGCTTCATATTTTTCTTTGAGAAAAGTAACCCATGTCATCTTAGAATAATCATCAATCAATAGCATGAAATATCTATCACCTTGAAAAATCCTTACCTTGGTAGGGCCACAAAGATCTGTATGCACCAATTCCAACAGTCTGGTAGAAGATTGATCCTTGACTTTGAAGCTTCTTCTTGTTTGCTTTCCAATTTGACATTCCTTATAGATAGCATTAATGGGCTTTGTAATCTTTGGCAGATCTCTCACAGCTTGATCTGAACTTATTTTTACCAGGCTATCAAAATTGACGTGACACAATCTCTTATGCCATAGCCAACTCTCATTGATCTGAGTCATGAAGCAACAATCATCACCACTTTTGAGATGATAAATATTTCCATTTGTCCTCTTTCTAGTAGCTATCACAGTTCCAGAATCTCTTTTGATCTCACAACCATCATCTTGAAACACAAGATTGTATCCTTTGCTACACATTTGTCCAACACTCAAAAGATTATGCTTTAAACCCTTGACATAAAGAACATCGTCAGTAATTTGTTGTCCATCAAAACTAATTGAGCCTCTTCCACATATCTTAGTAGCATTATCATCACCAAATCTAACTAGTCCTCCATCATATTTTTCAAGTTTAACAAACTTACTCTTATCACCAGTCATATGATTTGAGCATCCACTGTCAATGACCCAAAGGTTATTTTCCTGTGTAGTATGGAAAGCAGATATCATAGTGCTTTCAGCATTAAGACTTACCTTCGAAGCCTTTCCCTTCACACATTTCCTAGAGTTAGTAGAAACAATATCATCTCTTATAGCTATGAAGAGACATTCATTATCCTCATTGTTCTCATAATTAGATTCATCATCAGGTATACTTGCATCTTCTCTGACATAGTATCTTTTCTTAGGAACTCTACTTTTGTTTTCCCTATTCTTGCTCTTCAAAATTCTTTCTGGACATCTTGAAGCATAATGACCTATATTGCCACAGCTTAAACACTTGAAAGATAACTTACCACTGTACTTACTAGTACCCAATTTCATTCTTCTTGCAAAATTGGCTTCCAAATCATTTGAATCCTCCTAATCTGATTTCACAATCTTCTCAAATTTGCTAGCCTTGAAGGCAGTCTCAGTCTTTGCACTACTTGTACCAAATTCTCTTATTTCAAAAGTAGTTAAGGTGCCAAGCAACTCATATTTGGTAAACTATTTCAAATTTTATAATTCTTCAATAGCAGAAACCTTATGATTGTAAGCTTTAGAAAGAGTTATGAGTACCTTCAATATCACTTCTTGTTCATCCATCTTTCCACCAAGACCTTTGATGCCATTGACAACTTCATCCACCCTCTATAAGTAGCTTGTAATGTTTTCATCTTCAGACATTTGCATGGTTTCAAACATGAGCTTCAAATTCTGCATTTTAGCTTGCTTGACCTTATCATCTCCTTCATGAATACTCTCTATCCTTTTCTAGATTTCATCAATAGTTTTTAGATCCATGATTTTCACCAATTCATAATTAGAGAGACTACTTAAAAGGGCATACCTTACTTTACCATTCATTTCATAGGCTTTCACCTTATCTGTAGTGCTCAAACCATTCTTAGGTATTGTAAATGCATTCATTGTAGACTTCCAGATATCATATCCAAGAGAAATTAGATAACCTTCCATCCTCATTTTCTATAAAGCATAATCAGATCCATCAAATAGGGGAACAACCTTCTTGTGCACCATCCTGGATCTACCTTAAGCAGTTAAGCTCTTTTCCAAGAAACCTCGCCTTGATACCAATTGTTGAATACACAAGACAACTAAGAGGGGGATAAATTAGTTGTAACTTATAATTTCAAAAACCCTCAAACACATTTAGATCCACATCAATCTAATTAACCTTTAAACTGTTATGATGATTAATCTTGAAAAACAAATATCATAAACTAAATCACAACAACATCAAACACAAGAGAACCCCATATTTTATGTGAAAAACCTAAAATAGGGAAAACCCACGGTGAGAATTAGCTCACAATATAATATGATAAAACAATTGGTTAAGGTTGGTACAATTGGTGGACTCATTGTCCAAGAATGCTCACTACAGGTGGCTCACTACCAAAGGACTCACTATCCTGAAAGAAAGAGATAGAAGAAACGACTCACTACCAAAATTTGAACTGTTATTTGCATCTAACACATACATGGAGTACAGTTCCAATGAAGCTTAATATTCACCATGACATCAACATCATCTCCGCAACACCAATGAAAGATAGTAGACACCTTCTACTCACTGCATCCAGTATCTAACACATGAAGGCTTGTACCGCTCCACTCATTCAACCACTTTATTACTCACATCATATCCATTATGTGCACACTCGATCATGATCCCTTTGACACTCTTTTACACTATCTTCAACCTTGAGAACATTCTCCAAGGTCGGCATCACAACTTAACACATAGAATTCAAATTAGGTCTGGACCTAAACATTCCCACAGTGGAAAGGAATGAAGGCAAACCACAACACCTTAGCTTGGACCTAACTTCATCTAAACACGCTATTGTCACATAGATTTGCACCCAGTATTGAAGTCTTTTAGGGCTCCAACAATCTTGTGAAACATTGAGACAACCTCCATGTGTGGGACCCTATAGGGAGGCCAAATCTCCAAAGAGAGGCTGGTTCCTTTGCTGAATGATAGATTCATCAATCCTAAGACTAAACCTAGTCTATCCACTAATTTATGAAAAGAGTACGAGGGAGTAAAAACTAGAAATGAAGGGGAGGTGATACACCAGGTTTGAATAAAGAACATTCACAGAGATAAGATGTACAAATAAAGAAATACAGTTGATAAACTTACATAGATCATGGAGATTTTAACAGAGGTAAAGAATGGATTGCAATGAATTAAACATTCACAAACAATAGCCAATTCTAATACTACATAGAGTTAAAAGCATGAAAAAGTAAAACACCATATGTATTGATCAAGAGGCACAATTACAACAGAGGAAAGTTCTATTTGGAATACAGAAGCATAAGACTAACTATTTTCCAACCTTTTTTACATCTTACATTCATGCATATATAGAATTTGATTCCAAATGACCTAATTAGGTTACAATAAATTTCCCCATGGGCTCTGTCAGAAAATATCTCCACCAAAAGGAAAGTCGGCCCGCAAGAATTCATTGCAGAAAATATCTAGAGCTTAGGTAGATGGGAGATATTTTCGGCCTTCAATGTGAGCTGTTGAATCACCGATCTGTAACCGTAAATGCAACAAATATCTAGATTTGAAAAGTCCTCACAACACATTAAATCGGTTGTTGAGATGTCTTGTTGGCCAAGCCTGCATATCCTTCCTCAATTGGTGACCATCCTGCTATCCAGATGCGTGAATCTGGATCATCAAATTTGGATCATATTTTGAAATGAAAATATCCCCCCAAAAGCCTACCAAATGAAAGAGGAGGAAATTCTAAGCAATTTTGCCTTTGGATCATGTAGAAATTCCTTAAGATGAGGGAGATATTCACGGTCAAAGTTGCATTTAACCGACATATGAATATCCACGTGTCATCACCTACAACCGCACGGTGGGAACATGATGCCAGCTTCAGTGGACTGCGGGCATGTGATAACATGAATATCCCTCAAGGTGTGCATATTCACAAATATCTGGATGATATATTCGGATTGAACACAAGAGCCTTCACAATCCCAATATCCGGACATGCACCCATCAAAATTTTCTTTGCAGCATGGAGAAACCATCATCTGCATGGCTATTAACTTTTAATATCTTGGTGCTAACTTAAGATCTGGATGCCTTTTGAATATCTTGATGATGTCATCATCTTAAGGAACTTCTTTGAAGAGGGGATCTGGATGACATCATCATGATATTCACAAGGGTCATGGATATTCGTAAAGGACCTGAATATTAGTTAAGATCTGGATGTTTAGAAAACATTTGAATATTAACTAAGGTCTGAATATGAAGGAGATATCAAGACCTTAGCCAAGGTCCAAGATATTAAGATAATATCTTGGATGTTAGCTAAGATCTAGCTGACATCACTAGGATATTCATGCCGAAATGACTAAGTATGAAGATGGGAAATCCCTGCGAAGTAAGGCATTTGAAGATGAAGGATTTCTAGGTTTTTCTAGGTTTTTTGCAAGGATTCTCTAGACAGGATTTAGGGATTTTTAGCAGGGTAGAGCATAAGGATTTGAAGGATGAAGGCTTGTAGGGCCATATTCCAAGGGATGTCTAAGATATTTTCAAGGTGAACTATTTGACTCTGGATGGAGGAAAATAGGTCAACATTTTGGTGACCTCTCAGGGATGTTTTCTTGCTAAACAAATAGATTAGTGGCCTTACACATCTATTGGGTATGGAGTCCAAAAGAGGAATGAAATAGATTAAGACAACTCAAACTTGCCTCCCAAAACACACAAGAAAAGAGGCCTACATTCTCCTAATGATAATGCAACCTATGCAATTGCACTTAGGGAAAGGGAAACCTAAAACTAAAATGAACTAAAACAATATATACAAGACCTCATGCCAACCTTAATGGTAAGGTTTGAGATGGATCCCATTAAGTGAAATGGGCAGAAAATCACCATCCAGCCTTGAAAGAATGAAGGCATTTGCTTGCTTGTAGCTATTGATGATGTATGGCCCACTCCAAAGTGCATCAAACTTGGTGTGGCCTCTGGGTTTGGCTCGGTCAGCATCCCATTTTAGGACAAGATCACCTTCTTTGAAGGTCTGGACCTTGGCCTTTTTGTCAAAATACTTTTTGGTCTGCATCTGATGTCCTTCTAATGTGATCATGGCTGTCTGTCTTTTCTCTTCTAATTCAATTAATTCAGCCATCCTGACAGACCTTGTATCCTCTCCTTCTAATGCCAACTAATGAGCCAAATCTAGTGCAGGAAATTCTAAGGATATAGGTGATCTAGCCTCTCTTCCATACACCATAACAAAAGGAGAGTTCCCAATGGCTCTCTTATATGTGATCCTATCAGCCCAAAAAGCTAATCTGATCTTATTGTACCATTGCCTCTGGTTTGTCTCCATGGTCCTTTTCAGAATCCTAATTAGGTTCTTATTGGTGGATTCAGTCAGCCCATTACCTTGGGGGTAATAATTGGATGAAGTATTTAAAAACACATTGTACTTTAGAGCCCAATCAGCAATCCTAAAACCAATAAATTCTTTCACATTATCAGAAATAATAGTATGAGGAGTTCCGAACCTTGTCATGATTTCTTCCAAGAAATCCATGATAGATGACTCAGTGGCCTCCTTGAGTGGGACTGCTTCAACCCACTTGGTGAAGTAATCCGTTGTAGTCAAAACCCCCTTGTGACCAACACTGGAAGAGGGATTTATCATGCCAATGAAATCTAATTCCCATTGTGAGAAGGGTTGATCATCCTGAATAGGGTGGAGTGGGAGTGCTGCCACTCTTTTCTTTCTAGGAAAGAGAGCACACTCTTTGCATATTCTTACCCACATATGGGCATTATTGAATAATGTGGGCCAAAAGTAACCCACCCTCATTATTTTCATTGTTGTAGCTCTAGCAGAGAAATGGCCACCAGCTAGGCCAACATGAAACTCACCAAGAAGTCTATCAGCCTAATCTTCTTCTATGCATCTCAGTAAGACTCCATCTAAGTTTTTCTTGAAGAGAACACCATTTACCAAAGCATAAGGGATAGACTGTAGCCTAAAATGTCTTCTTTTGATTCTGTCCAGTCCATAGGGATAATCACTAGTGGATACGAAACTAGCCATTTATGTTGTCCAAGAACTCATAATTGATGGCTCAGCCTTAGGTTCCTCCTCATTCAAATGATAAGATGAATTTACTTCATGTATTAAAGTCTGAGCTAGCTATTCACACAATCCTCTGCCTCTAATCAACTTAGTGGCTTTGATGATCACATCATATTCCAGGATCTTGGTGACCCAGTTGACTTGCTTTTCACTAATCTCTATCCCCATTATGTAATCTCTCACACTAGGGTGAGAAACTAAAAGTTTAATATGATTATTTTCCAGCATATATCTGAATTTCTTTAAATCTCTAACAATGGAACATACCTGCATATCCATGGGGCTATATCTAACCTCATAATCCTTCAAGGTCTGACTGAAGAAGGCCAGGAGCTGCTCCAGTCCATGCTCATTTTGTTGCATCAAGACTACAACAATACTGTTCTCTCCTCCAAATGCATAGAGGACAAAATCCTTCGCATAATTTGGGTTCATGAGAGTAAGTGCCTAGGCAATCTCTTCCTTGATCTTTTCAAAACCATCCTTCCCTTCCTTAGTCCATCTGAAGACTACATCTTTCTTGAGCATAAGGGTTAGAGGCTTCACCAAGCTAACACAATTAGGAATGAACTTCCTAACAAAATTGATCTGCCCCAGAAATGATTGTAAGGCCTTTTTGTGAGCAGGTAGAGGAAGAGAAAGCAAAGCAGATGTCCTATCCAGGTCTATGGATATTCCATCCTCAGATACTATGTGACCCAAAAGCTTACCTTGGGCAACAACAAAAATATATTTCTTGGGGTTTAGAGACACCCCAAACTCTCTACACCTCTGGAAAACTTTCTCCAAATGCTCCATGTGGTTTTCTCCCTTCTTGGAGAAGACTGTGATGTCATCCAGATAAATCAGGATGAACCTGTTTATAAATCATTTGAAGGCAATATCCATTGCCCTTTGAAATGTGGCACCAACATTAGACAAACCAAATGACATTTTTGCATATGCCACGGTTCCCCATTTGGTTGTGAATGTTGTCTTAAACCTATCCTGCTCTTTGACAATGATCTGAATATAGCTAGAGAAGCCATCTAATAATTAAAACCTTTCTGCCCCTACAACTGTTTGTAAAATCTGATCCATAGAGGGCAGAGGGTAATGATCCTTTAGAGAAGCCCGATTCAGGTCCCTGAAGTCTACACAGAGCCTAATCTCTCTGTTCTTCTTTCTCACAGGCACTAGATTGGAAACCCAAGTAGAATACTTTATAGGGAAGGTAATCCTTTCTTGTATGAGCTTAGAAAGCTCTTTCTTCATGAGTGGTTCAATTTTTGGATTAATGGTCTATCGCTTTTGGTGAACTGGCTTGCAGTTAGGATCCAGATCGATGGCATGTTGAGCCATATCTGGATTGAATCCTTTTAGATCATCATATGTCCATACCAGGACATCATTGTACTTTTAGGAAAGTCTTATGAATTATTACTCCTCTGCATAACCACATACATTTCCTAGCAGCAACTCTTTGTCCTGGGCGATGGTCACCTTCTGATAATCTTTTTTCTTGAAGTTCATGTTATTTTTCTCACCCCTGAACTCATCATCACGACTGAAGATGGCCTCAAGAGTAACTAGAGCCTTGGGCAACTTATTTGATTTGAGCTGGATGATCTGATCACCATAGGATTCTTGTAACCTGGGCTGCACCATTGAAGAGAACTCAACTTCATTTTGGATGAAGCATGCGATCTGCTCATCACTATAAATTTTTTTCCAATGAATATTATTGTCAGGAACAGAGGGCCTGATGACCATTTTCACAAGTTAATCGGGACCCTAAAATAAACCTGTAGGTGGGGAAAATTGAGCTCCCACCAATTCTAATTGATCACCCTCTAAATTTAATTTTCTTGGGATTACCTCTAGACTAAGAGCATCAAAACTCTCAAACAGGTCCCAAACTCTATGTCTATAAGCTCTTAGAAGCTAGTTTTTTGTAGCACATCTCTCTCTGACTTGGTTGACCACCAGTTCAGTATCACCAAAAATCTCTAGATGTATGATTTTATTCTTTTCTACTATCAACATGCCATGGACCAATGCCTTGTACTCTGCTACATTATTGGTACAAGAAAAGTGTAGCCTATGAGCAAAATGCAACTTCTTACCAGTCCAAGAGACTAGCAAAACACATGCAGCATCTCTATTTTTTCTCTTTGCACCATCAAAAAACATCTTCCATGGGCTGTTGGAGTCATCATCTGGCTTGAGTAGAGAAGGGATTAAAGAATCCCCTTCATGGATCATGTAATTCCCCAAGTCAGTTGCCTCGGTGGTAGCATAAGGATCAAAATTTTCATGATCCCTTGCACACTCATCTAAAAATAGGTCAGGGATAGGAAGAGGTGAAGGTTCTGCCTCAATAGGTTCTGAGTCATGCACTTCCTCACCCTGAATCATCACATGCAGATTTACCAGACTGTGGTCATAATTTTCCACATGATAATCTGAAATTGGTTCAGCCTTAATGGTAAATCATGTACCATTCCTGGTCCTTAATAACATATGAGACCAATAAGAAGAAAGGTAGCCACCTAACTTGGCTGTGAAGTCCCTTGACAGACAAATAGCAAAGAAAGGAGGAAGATTAATGAGTGATATGTCCTACTTAAAAGTTAGGTTTCGACATGCATGCAGAGTCAAGTCCAATCCCTTGATCACTCCTATAGCATTCACATATGTACCATCTAACTATAATACTCTTGATGAAATAGGGGTATACTTGATGCCTAATGCATCCATAATCTTCTTGGGCATGATTGAAACACCAGCCCCAGAGTCTATCATGCAGTTATGCACCAAAAATTTGCCAATGATAAAGGACAAGTAGAAAGGAGATGGCTTCTTGACTGTACTTACTTGTCCTTCACTAGGTTGTACAAGACTGGTGGGGGCTTTTTCTTTTTGCCTAGTTGATGAGTTTGATGCTGCTAACTTAACAAATGGGAAGTGCCTTAAGGCTTCTTGTAATAGATCCCTTTGAGAGGGGATGGACATCACTTCCCACATAGAAACATTTATGTTTGTTTTCTTCATCCATTCCACAATATTTAATGGAACAATGGCTGCTTTATGCATAGAGGGAATCCATGTTCCTTTCTTTGTTTGATCTATAGTTTGTTTAGGCACTTTTAAGCTTGGTTGAATTTCTTTTGTAGCAGCAAATTTGCTACTCTGAATTGGAATTGTGGCACTGGCCACTTTAGCCCTAAGAACATGCTCCTTTTTTAATACAGTAGGCATAGGACTAGCCTCCAACTACCTCTTTTTTGACCTGATGTTGTTTACAATAGGCATAACAACACTGTCCATGGGCTGATTAACAACACAAAAATCATCTGGAGTCTATAGCATCATACTAACATCATTGGTAACCTCATTTGACACTTCAGGAATGCTATTTGCTACCTCTGATAGTGATCCCTACTGAGTGTGGAAGTCTTGCACCATTAAATCTCTTTCTTAGGCTCCAAAAGCACAAGTGGACTGATTGTGTAGTTGATTGCAAGGGTAGCACCAATCTGCCTCCTAGGCCAGATTGTTCTGAGTAGGGACTAAGGCCCTAATTGGATTCACAACTAGTATTTTTTGTGTAGGTCTAATGGTTTGTAAAGGTTATGCAAGGTTAGGATTTTGGTATCTATTTTGTTGGTAACCTTGGTTCCGGTTCTAATTTCTATTTTGATTATACCCTTGATTCCAATTCTGATTAGATGTCTTCCTCTGGTTATAGTTCTAATAGGGTTTGGGAGCAGTTTGAATAGCTCTACTATTCCCCTTGTTGGTCAAATTGGACATTAGGGTCTTAAGATCACTCTCTTCTTGAGAAAGAGAGGATATTGAAGTTTTAGGCTCTGGGATAGGAGCAATAATGGGCTGCTAGGATGAGGAAGACAACTTTGGAAAAAGTGGGATAGGATGTCTGGGAGCAATTTTTCCAGCCTGTATTAAATAATTTTTAGCTTTTAGAGCTATCTCATAACCATCTGGTAGAGTCTCAACACCCATTGATTGAATCATCAAAACAATGTCAGAATTTAAAGCTCTTAAAAAGTACAAGAAAACACCTTGTGGAGATGGCATGAGGGTAGCTGGAATTCTCTCCCACATCCTCTGGAATCTAAAGTTAAAGTTTTCTAGCATCTCACATGGAGCCCTCTTGATAGTCATCAACTGCTCAAGTAATGAAACGTTATCTGCCCTCTCTCCAAACAATTTGTAGAGGGCTTCTCCCAGCTCATCCCAGGTATGTATTGAAGTAGGGATCAAGCTTCTGAACCATTAAAGAGCTCTTCCCTTGAAAGATGAGACCATGAGATGAACAACAACATCTTCATGTTGTATGTGATGAATCGAGCATATGTTAGATCTATCTTTGATATGCTCAGTAGGGGTTACAGAACCATCACCCGTGAAGGGTGAAACACTTTTTAGGGCTGCAACAAGTATGTAATTGCATACAGCCAAATCTAATGGACTCCCTCCATTAAAAGTCATAAAGGGTAGATTCCTTGCCATCCTAGGAATATTCAGATTCAGTCTAGGGATATGCAAGCTTCTTCTATTATACTGAAACCTAACAGGAGGGGGTGTGGACCGAGCTCTTGAAAGAGGTAAAATAGAGGTGCTACCCCTTCTCACAGGGGACCTAGATAACCTAGACCTTCTCCTTGAAGCAGCAGTGGATAATTTAGCAAATTGGAAATTACCTCTTGAAGATGCCCTAGTTTGCACAGGCATAAAAGATGGCATTGATGAGAGCCAAACACATGTAGAGTCATCACGTGCATGAAAAATCTACCAAAATGCAGAGTGTTGAGAAGAAAACCAAATTCTCAGCTTGATTCTGTGATTGCTTATGCTTTGATCCCACCGGGTGTGCCAGAAACTATTGGCACCAAGGTGGGGTTGATTTGCCAGGTGCTTGCAAGATATCCTCCAGACTACAACATGCTAAGAAAAGCACAAAACCTCTTAGCTTCCACTTTAGGTCCCACTGGGCATGCCAGAAACTTCATCACATAGATTTGCACCCAGTATTGAAGGCTTTTAGGGCTCCAACAATCTAGTGAAACATTGAGATGGTCTCTAGGTGTGGGACCCTATAGGGAGGCCGAATCCCCAGAGAGAGGCTGGATCCTTTGCTGAATGATAGATTTAGCAATCCTAAGACTAAACCTAGTCTATCCACCTGTTTATGAAAAGAGTTAGAGGGAGTAAAAACTAAAAATGAAGGGGAGGTGATACACTAGGTTCGAATAAAGAACATTCACAGAGCTAAGATGCACAAATAAAGAAATACAACTGATAAACTTACATAGATCATGGAGATTTTAACAGAGGTAAATAATGGATTGCCAAGAATTAAACATTCATAAACAACAGCCAATTCTAAGACTACACAGAGTTAAAAGCATGAAAAAGTAAAAAACCATATGTATTGATCAAGAGGCATGATTACAACAGAGGAAAGTTCTGTTTGGAATACAGAAGCATAAGACTAACTATTTTGCAACCTTTTTTACATCTTACATTCATGCATATATAGCATCTAATTCCAAATGACCTAATTAGGTTACAATAAATTTCCCCATGGGCTCTGTCAGAAAATATCTTCACCAAAAGGAAAGTTGACATGCAAGAATTCATTGCAGAAAATATTTGGAGCCTCGGAAGATGGGAGATATTTTTGGCCTTCAATGCGAGCTATTGAATCAATGATTTGCAACCATAAATGCAACAAATATTTTCTTTGAAAAGTCCTTGCAACACATTAAATTTTTCATTGAGATGTCTTGTCGGCCAAGCCTGCATATCCTTCCTCAATCGGCGACCATCCTGATATCCGGATGCACAAATCTAGATCATGAAATTTAGATCATATTTTGAAATGAGAATATCCCCCAAAAAGTGCACCAAATGGAAGAGGAGGAAATTCTAAGCAATTTTACCTTTTGGATCATGTAGAAATTCCTTAGGATGAGGGAGATATTCATGGTCAAAGTTGTGGTTAATCAGCATATGGATATCCACGTGTCATCACCTCGTAGCCACACAATGGGAACATGACATCAGCTTCAGCGGACTGCAGGCATGTGATAACATGAATATCCCTCAAGGTCTGCATATTCACAAATATCTGGATCGAACACAAGAGCCTTCACAATCCTGATATTCGTATATGCACCTGTCAAATTTTTCTTCGCAACATGGAGAAACCGTCATCCACATGGATATTAACTTTTAATATCCAGGTGCTAACTCAAGATCTGGATGCCTTTTGAATATCATGATGATGTCATCAGCTTAAGGAACTTCTTTGAAGATGGGATCTAGATGATGTCATTAGAATATTCGCAAGGGTCATGGATATTCACAAAGGACCCAGATATTAGTTAAGATCTGGATGTTTAGAAAACATTCAGATATTAACTAAGGTCTAAATATGAAGGGGATATCAGGACCTTAGCTAAGGTCTGGGATATTAAGATAATATCTAGGATGCTAGCTAAGATTTAGATTACATCACCAGGATATTCATGCCAAAATGACTAAGTATGAAGATGGGAAATCCCCGCGAAGGAAGGCATTTGAAGATTAAGGATTTTTGGGTTTTTTGCAAGGATTCTCCAAATGGGATTTAGGAATTTTTGGCAGGGAAAAGCATGAGGATTTGAAGGATGAAGGATTGCAGGGCTATATTCCAAGGGACATCCAGGATATTTTCAAGGTGAACTATTTGACTATGGATGGAGGAAAATAGGTCAACACAAGCTACTCCACACTTTCATAATCACCAAAGCAACTCCTCAATTAGTGTAAACACCCAATTTCAGACAAACCTGTGTTAACACAATGGACTTTTAAGTGTACACTTCGTCAAACCCATAGATGACTTTTGAATAACATGCAAGGATTTAACACAATCTAGAGTATTCCACAATCATTCTAAAACTTTCAGAAATCTAACAAATTCCTCCGCAACAACTTTCACCTACCACACAACCTTATCTTGTTTACCCAGCAAACTCAAATATCTCTTCCGGAGCACCAAATCATGAACAACCTCGACTGGAGAAAGATAGGAACCTTATAAGTTCACGTCCAGAACTGGAAGACCAAAATCCACTTTGCGGAGAAATGCAGAGCAAAACAATTCTCCCAGACCCCTTTGCAACACTCAGAAACATAGTCTTCATACTGGTGAACACAACTTTCTCTTGACAATGAATCAAAGCACAAAACTTGAAATATAACATCTTTGAACATCTCTTAACAACATATCCAAACCGTAGGGAGAGTTCTTCAACAAAGAGGAAATGTAGAGTAGAACTAGAACACTACTCTGTTAAGCCATATAGTCTCTTCAACACACTGTTTCCTTTATTAATCAAATTTTCTCAAAGCACTTGGAAGCTGATCAACAAAATCATATTCTTCACTTCTTCAGCACTTTTTCAAGGCATCCAAATCATCTTCAACAAAGCAACTCAATCAAACAACAACAACCTCATTAGTAGACACAGTTGACACCAATGACAACACAAGCTTGTTGACATCAATGACAACACCGATATCACATACTTGCAATAGACCCTATGCATTACCAAAGAAGTGAAATATCATCAAGAGATTCATACCAAAAACACTATATGACCTGAAAAACCTTCTCATACACTCCTCTTTCTGGTTCATGCTTCTGCTTGTTGGCCCAAGCATTCATACTTTGATGTTGGTATCCTTTACGCTATCTAATCACACTATCTTAACTTAGAACATTGAAAAACACACTTGCAATACTTTTATATCCTTTGAAACTTGAGTCTATCATTCTTGTCTCTTTTCTTTACATAATCTCCAAACTGTCAAGTCATATATGCAGATGCAGTGGAATGCAGTAGCATTCTATATTATCTCTGATAGTCTTTTACTGCAACAACATTGTTTTCATTCTACTCACTCTAGATGTCTTTGTGGTAGTCCATATGCTTTGAAACGTGGAACACACATACCTTATAGATATATATAGCTATCCTTCAAACCATGAGGTCATATCTACATATGCGGTAGAATGCGGTATAATTTCTTGTGCTTCTGCAATACAATTCCCTATGCCTTTTGTTGGTGTGAACAGGGTTATTACCTATCTAGTTTACCCTTGTGTGAATAATTCATATTATTTAACTATTTATTAGTTAAATAATATTCTCACACATAATTCACATGTTAAGTTAATTTAGTGAGTCTACTAGATGTTTCTAGTCATGTCTAGTTGTTGCTTGGTGTTGATAGTTGTCTTATAGTTGTCATATCCTACACATGTGCTCTAGTTATCTCATGTCATAGGGTTAAGTCACTTGTCACATGACTACAACATCTTAGCTCTCATCCTTTCCTTTATAAGCAAGGCTACTCTTGCATTATGCATCCTGTGTATTTTATTTTATTATTGGTAGAATAACATTATTTATTGTTTGTCTCACTTGTGTAGAAGGTTATTTGGTTTTGCAGATTTGATCTTGGGTAGTTGACTACTTCAACATGGTAACAGAGCCTTGATCATGCAAGACCCTTCTCGATTTGGAGAGTTCCTGCCATCAACTTTCAGTAGGAGCATCTTGGCCCAAATCATATATTACAGTTGAATTCAGAGCAACTAAAAAGTCAGATTTGACTTTTGTTTCATCAAATTTGGACATCAGAGGCCAAATCTACACATATTTAAAGTGAGTTCTTTTTTCTTTAGATTTGATGGGGAGTTCAATTTCAGAGCCTTTTTGGTCAAAACTAAGTATGTCATTATGTATGAAGCAGCCAAAAACCTACAGATCCATATAGAATTTGTCAAATTTGGAGCAGTTTGAAGAAAAGGCAATTTTTTTTGCCCAGGTACGTCGTACAGCCTCCCTGAGCAGCACTATACAAGTCTGATTAAAAAATATATTTTTCCCCTGTATTCTGTTTCATTTTTTATTTATTAATTTTTTTTTTTCTGTTATTAAAAAAAATTATTAAAATGTTTTTTGGGGAGCGTGGGTTTTTACCCCATCCCCTCCCTGCATGGCGCATGTGTTGGGATAAGGTGCCATTAACCTTGTAAATCCCAATATTGTATTTATTCCATGTTATTATTTGTAATTTGTAATTACCCATAAGGGAATGAGGTAGTTTCATTGGCAGTGGTAATTCCATTTTTATTGGAGGTAATTATGGAGTGACATTTACGGTTAGCAATTGTAAAAATCATGAGTACATGAGGGTAGGCACCAACTTGGAGGAACCTGCTATTTTTGGCATGTATGACACACGTCATAATGTTGGTGAATGCATGTAAGAGAATCTATGACAATTGCAAGTTATCATAAGATTCTATGACACTATGACGACATATGACATATATTTAATAGGTGTAAGATGCTATGTTTAGCCCTAGGCGCCCATCTTGGGAAGATGCTTTCTAGAGGAATCTATAACAGTTATGACACGTTATAAGATGCTGTAAGAGACCATATTTAGCCTTGGGCTCCCAACTTTGCATGGTTGACTTTGGACAAGTGTCATGAGCTTGTAAGAAGACATTTGATATTTGCATGTTGGAGATTCTCAGGAGAGAGAGAAAGTGGATGCCTAGATTGGAGGGAAAACACTTCTATAAGTTATTTTCCATGTAAGTGTTGTAGTATGATAGTTTTTTGTACACAGGTTCTGTTAGAGTGAAGGTTGGAGAGAAGAAGGAAGGCATGGATTATGTTATCCACTTTTTGAAGATAATACAACTTGAGTCTCTTTTCTTGGCGGAGTTTTTTACCTGAAAGGGTTTTCTCCACGTTATATCTTGTGTCATTCTTCTATGGTGTTTGTTCATGTGTTGTGATTTAATTTCCGAATGCAATCTTTATTGATAGTACATTGTTTAAGATCCTGAAACATAGTGTAATTAGATTTCTGTTATATCTTGTGTCATTCTTCTATGGTGTTTGTTCCTGTGTTGTGATTTAATTTTTGAATGCATTCTTTATTGATATACACTATTTAAGATCCTGAAACATAGTGTAATCAAATTTCTGTTTAAGTAGTTGTTGCCTTCATTTCTAACATTTGGTATTAGAGCCTGACCGAATTTGACTCTTGGGTGGTAGTTGAAGGTTGTGTAGTTGTAGTGGGAGATTTGGTTGTATTTGTGTTTACAGATCTTGAGTTAATATTATGGTTGCATCCATTGTTGCTTCAACATCTCAATTGGACATTGAGAAGTTCAATGGTATGGGGTATGAGTTGTGGAAGCTGAAAATGGAGGATTTGCTAGAAGAACAAAACCAGTGGTTGGATATTCAAAAAGAAAAAGGTAAAGAGAGTGCACTTTGACTTAGAGAAAGAAGATGCACCTCAAAAAGAACACAATGATGGATTGGAGGGTGAAGAAGTAGAAGAATATTCAAGTAGTTTTGATGAGGAAGAATCTATTGTAATAGAAGAAGTTGTTGCAGATGATCATGTAGAAGAATAAGTTGAGTCTCTTACTCCACCATTGAGGAGATCCACAAGACAAAGGAACCCAATTGACAGGTATAGCCCACCAGATTTCCATTGTGTATTTGCTTTATTGAGTACTGATGATAACCTAGATCCTACAGGGAAGTTACTCATGCAGATGATATCAAATCTTAGCAGTTAGCCATGTAGGAGTAGATGATGGCTTTAGAATCTTGCAACACCTGGGATCTTGTTCGTTTTCCCAGAGGAAGAAAGGCATAGGTTGCAAGTGGGTTTTCAAGAAGAAGTTTGAAGCATATGGTTCATTGGAGAAGTACAAGGCTAGACTAGTAGCCAAGGGCTACTCCCATAGAGAGGGAGTTGATTTCGGTGAAAATTTCTCTCCTGTTGCTAAGTTAACTTCTATTAGATTTCTTTTATCCATTGCTGCAACTATTGATTGGGAAATAGAGCAAATGGATGTTATGACTGCATTCTTACATGGAGATATTGAGAAAAAAATTTATATGCAACAACCTACAGGTTTTTAGGTAAAAGGGAAAGAACATTGGCTTTGCAGGTTAAAGAGGACTCTTTATAGTTTGAAACAGTCCCCCAGAATGTGGTATCAAAAGTTTGATTCATTTGTGTTGAGATTGGGTTTGTTTAGAAGTGAGGAGGATCATTATGTGTACATTCATTGTATTGATGATTCTATACTGATCATTGCATTGTATGTTGATGACATGTTATTTTTCAACAATACTAAGGATATGATCAGTGAGCTAAAAGCCCAAGTTTTAGGTGCATTCAATATGGAGGATCTTGGAGCTGTCAGGTATATTCTAGGTATGGAGATCAGGAGGGATAGAGGTAATAGAAAGCTTTGGTTTTCATAGAGTAAGTATGTGAATACCATTTTGCAGAGATTTAGTATGCAAGACTATAACCTAGTTAGAGTTCCTTTACCCATTGGTACTAAGATTTCATTGGATATGTGTCCAAAGAATGAGGATGATTTTTAGGATATGTCTAATGTGTCATATGCTAGTGTTGTAGGGAGTTTTATGTATGCAATGGTTTACAGTAGGCCAGATATTGCCCAAGCAGTGGGAGTTTTGAATAGATTTATGTCTAACCCTCGTAGATAGCATTGGAATTATGCGAAGAGGGTGCTTAAATATCTTGCAAGTACTCTTGATTATTGTTTGGTTTATTCTAGTACTGATAGTGCTGATAAAACTTTAGACATACAAGGATTTGTTGATGTAGGTTGGGCAGGTGACCTGGATAGTCGAAGGTCCACTAGTGACTGTGTTTACTCTGTTTGGAGGAGCAGTGAGTTGGATGAGTAAGAGGCAGCCCATGATTGCTTTGTCCACCTTCAAAGCAGAGTATATGGATGCTACTCATGTCTCTAAGGAGGTATTTTGATTGAGGAGACTGTGTACAGGTATTGGTTTTGATTGTAGGCTCATTCAAATTGGTTGTGATAGCTAGAATGCTATATGTTTGTTCAAGAATCCTATGTATCATGCTTGGGCTAAACATGTTGATATTCAGTATCACTTCATTTGAGAATTGGTTGCAAGTGGATAGATTGAGCTGAAGAAGATAAACACTTAGGAGAATGTTGTAGATTCATTGACCAAACCTGTGAGCACAAAGAAATTCGTGTGGTGAAATGAGGTCATGGGCATTGTTTCTAGTGCATGATTATTTTTCATTTGATTTCCTATGGGTTGTTTTACAATGTATAATGTCAAGTGGGAGAATGTTGGGATAAGGTGCCATTAACCTTGTAAATCCCAATATTGTATTTATTCCATTTTATTATTGTAATTTGTAATTACCAATAAGGGAATGAGGTAGCTTCATCGGTATTAGTAATTCTAGTTTTACTAGAGCTAATTATGGAGTGACATTTACGGTTGGCAATTGTAAAAATCATGAGTAAATGAGGGTAGGCGCCACCTTGGAGGAATCTACTATTTTTGGCATGTATGACACATGTCATAATATTGGTGAATGCATGTAAGAGAATCTATGACAGCTACAAGTTTTCATAAGATTCTATGATAATATGACGACATATGACAGATATTTAATACATGTAAGATGCTATGTTTAGCCCTAGGCACCCATCTTGGGAAGATGCTTTCTAGAGGAACCTATGACAGTTATGATGCATCATAAGATTCTGTAAGAGACCATATAGCCTTGGGCGCTCAACTTTGCATGGTTGAGTTTGGACAAGTGTCATGAGCTTGTAAGAAGACATTTAATGTTTGCATGTTGGAGATTCTCAAGAGAGAGAAAGTGGATGCCTAGATTGAAGGGAAAACACATCTATAAGTTATTTGCCATGTAAGTGTTGTAGTATGACATTTTTTGTACACAGGTTCTACCGGAGTGAAGGTTAGAGAGAAGAAGGAAGTGCATGTATTATGTTATTCAGTTTTTGAAGATAATACAACTTGAGCCTCTTTTCTTGGTGGAGCTTTTTACTCGAAAAGGTTTTCTCCACGTTATATCTTGTGTCATTCTTCTATAGTGTTTGTTCCTGTGTTGTGATTTAATTTCCAAATGCAATCTTTATTGATAATACATTGTTTAAGATTCTGAAACATATTGTAATCAGATTTCTGTTTAAGTAGTTGTTGCCTTCATTTCTAATAGCAGGGTACCCGAGGATACCTGCCCCCTACGATGGCTCTATCGTGACAGGGTGGCAGACCCTCGGGCCCCACCCACATATTGTGGGGGGGTAAGCAAGGGTACTGTCACCCCTGCCACAACCCTGCCATGATAGGGTTGTCGGCATCCCTTGGCCCTGCCCTTAATAGGGCTGGCAAGGGGTTTCAAATCCCCTCTGCCACAAAACTATTTTTTTAATAATAATTTTAAAAAAAAGTTTTTAATCCCATTTAATTTTTTTTTAATAAAAAAACAAACTTTGTCGAGTTCGTACTTATGCTAGACATTTGGCCAAGAATTTTTTAATATTTGTCCAGATCTTCCAAATATGGCATGACTTCTAGCATTTCCTCCACATTTGGCATAGTTTCGCCAGTTGTAGTAGCATCTAATTTTATATGGAGGTCCCCCGTGTCTAGCAGGAGTTAAATTTATCTAGCAATAACTCTATTTTGGTGGCATCACTAAGTTTGGAGGAGATTCTACCAAATTTGCAAAGTAATTTTTTTTGCATTTTTTGCCCCCTCTCCAATGGAGTTTTCTGTTTTGCACCTGATCTTCAAATGATAATATCTTGGCCATATAGAGGTGTTTTTCAGTGCTATATTTTTTGACATAGGATAGAATTTTGTGCTCTTCACAGTGGTGTGGAATTTTTCAAATTAGACTTCTGGTTTTTGCATAATTTTAGTTTTATCAGTGTTGTTGTTGTGTAGTTCTCGTTTTGGGAACTTTGACGGGCCATATCTTGGGTGTATGGACTCCTTTTTGGGTCCCATTTTTTGAAAGTGCATTTTTGTGTGTACTTCATCATGGTGCTATCAGTTTCCTCTATTTCTATTAGAGAATCGTATATTCAGCATGTGGTCTTTTTTAGACATTGTAAACATCCATTGTATGCACTTGTTGATTTATAAATGCACTGAAATAAAGTGCCACATATTGTACTTATAGTTTAGGGATCTTTCACATCATGTTGTGTCATTTTTGTACTCACACTACTTTATAAAGTGTCATGGGGGTTGTGTTAGTGCCTTGTTATTTGTCATCACAATCTTGTCTGGTGAGTGTCCCTCCACGACAACATTTTCAGCCTCATGCATGTGTGCCTTGTTATTTCCACACCCTTTATTAGTTGTAGGTACTACTTTGTGCATCTTCTGTTGTTTCTTCTTCACCTTCTTCTACTACATTGTGACACATAGTTTCAGTGGAGTTGCCATATCTCTCCCTTGTCAACATTATGGGGGTATTATACTACTTGTGCTAATGCTTCCTTATTCTCGCTTGGACTGAAGTATGTATCTAGTTTTTGTTCCTATACACTAGGCGGATGCAGTGACTGGTTACCCATCCATCTTGGTGAGATGGAACACATACCATATAGATACTCTTATATTCCTATTTATGGAGGCAACCTTCTACCTTATTTAGATGGTCATAGTTCTTAAGACTATTGGCACATGTATTTTCAACTATCACATTGGTTGAGTAGTGTCATTGGGGTCACTCGTATAGATTGATGTACTATTTGCATCTTCGACTATCAAATTGGTTGAGTAGTGTCGTTGGGGTCACTCATGCAAATTTGTGTCTCTTCAATCCTAATCTTCATCCTATTTTTAGTGGAGGTTCTTCAATAGTATAGCAGTTGTTTGTAGCCTTTTTTGTGCTTCAGTGGAGTTCTTCATGTTCATCTTCATGTTCCTAATCTTTCTAGGACATCCTTTGTGAGGGCTTCTTAGTCCTTCTTTTATCTCCTATTGGGGGGATATCTTTTGTATCTTTGTGATGGAAGTAGTCCTTGGGGGGTCATGTTGAGTCCTCCTTCCTTCCTTCACGTTTTTCATGCTTTTTTGCATGTTTTCTCTCTTTTGGAGAGGAGTTTTTCCATGAGGTTTTCTCCTTTTCTCCACTTGTGAGAGATTGTTTGTACATGGGTACCTAACAAGGACTTGTTGTCAGGACCCATCTTTGCATGCTTGCATTTGTTTGTTCCTCCCTAAGTTGCACTTAAGGGGGGTGTTGGTGTGAATAGGGTTATTACCTATCTGATTTACTATTGTGTGAGTAATTCATATTATTTAACTATTTATTAGTTAAATAATATTCTCACACATAATTCATATGTTAAGTTGACTTAGTGAGTCTACTACATGTTTCTAGTTGTGTCTAGTTGTTATTAAGTGTTGATAGTTGTCTTATAGTTGTCTTATTCTACACATGTTCTCTAATTGTATCATGCCATAGGATTAAGACACTTGTCACATGACTACAACATCTCAGCTCTCATCCTTTCATTTATAAGCAAGGCTTCTCTTGCATTATGCATCCTATGTATTTTATTTTATTGTTGGTAGAATAACATTATTTGTTGTTTGTTTATCCTGTGTAGAAGGTTATTTGGTTTTGCAGATTTGATCTTAGGTAGTTGACTGCTTCAACACCTTTGACATTTTTGATAACTTAGACAATTTCCTTCATATCCCATGCAATGATTTTCATCAAGTGACAATATATATAGACTTCATATTATTAATGCATGACATCAATAGTGATTGTATGAAAAATATAACATGTTCATATCTTTCATCATCATGTCTTTCACATCAACACATCACAACTCTTCTGATCACCACTCCTTTGAAATAAATGACAACATATGCAACAAATTGTTCATACATGGTTCCAAGTTCCCATGCAAGTAGGTGGAGACTAGAAAGATTGTGAATTTGGCCTTACGCCATCAATTGTAGTTGCTTGAATGTTTCTAAAACAATTTTAACAATTCCATTTGAGGCATATCCTATAATCTTGCATTCTATGAGATGACCCCTCTTTGAGGCATTCTGTCAAATATTTCATGTTCTGAGTCTATGAAAACATGATGATTAGGAAGTTATAAACATTTGCCATTATTCCTCTATCCTTTATGCATTCCAAAAGCTCTCAGTATGGGTGCAAATAAGAGGACGTGGGTAGGGAATTGTGTGATCTAGCTTTATGCCTACCAATTACATTTTCTTGAAAGTATAAACCCGTCTCAACAAATCAATTTTGTATGTATCCTACATTAATTTCTTTACATCTATTTTAAAGTATTAAATCCTTTCAACAAATCCATTTTGTGCATATCCTGCAATCATTGTATTCAATGAGAGTATGTTTCTTGAGGCGCAAAACTAATTGAAATCTATGTAGCATTGAATTACATGTGTTGAGTAAACCAAGATGAGGCCTTCTAGTTTTGGGAGATGCAAAATCCTCGTATTTTTGACATGGGATGCTCTCAAGTAAATTTAGGTGTCATTGTATCGGTTGGTGCATTTTATATGACAATAAAATATCTTAGTTAATTACAATTAACAAACTTAGACCATGCAGAAGTTGTTCATGATAAACTAATGGATAGAACCTCCTTATCACTTCTATGGATATGTTATGAATTAAGATTTAAAGCTACTCAATCAACTTTTATAAAGACAAGCAACTACTTGGATATAAAAAGTCTCATTGTTGTAAAAGTGTTTTTTCATTTATGTGACATGACTCCTTCCATGAATAGCCATACAAAACTCTATGGTTGGAATAAACATAGAAATTTAGAATGTTCTTCAAGTAACGTGAAATAAATTGAATAAACTTATGGTCCTTCATACTGAAATGTTATGTAGGAAGATACTTGCAAATGATCTATAAAAGGGTTGGATACTACTCTTCACCTTTCTTCATCTATAAATATCCACTAATGTAATAGAAATAGAGACTTCCATCAAGCTTAAAATGCTTAAGAAATTAGTTAGTTCACTATATTATGCTATTAAGCATGTAATAGTGTAGAAATCTGAAAAAGAATGCAAACCACAAATGTAAACATGAAAAGAAGATTGAACACAAAGGTACACCCAAAGAAAATTGTAATAGGAAAAGAATTTTAGTAAGACTGAGTTTCAACTTCTCATGCCTAGCTAAAAATACTTGATCTTTGAGCTTATTATCTATGGTTATTGTTACTTAGAGAAATAAGTTAGGGCAATACGTATTGTATGCTATGGGTTGATGAAGGCATATTGTAGTTTGTCTTGATCTTATCACCATTAGGAAGATCTATTATTATTTGGAGTTATGAATTATAGTGTCTAGGCTTATAGTACTGTTAGCACAAATACTCTAAACTTTTTGCAGTCAACTCAAATTCTAGCTCTTTCTGATCATCAAGTTTCTGATGTGGCAAGGTGAGAGAATACAAATATTAGAATGAAGATAATGGAATTAACTAAAATATGTTGGTAACTAGTCGATCAACTTACAATATAAGCAGAGTCATAGAATTGATCAGGCCAAATTGGATGATAGTGAATGCAAATTCCAATCAATCCAAATTGGCTGACAGTGAATGCAAATTCCAATCAAGCCAAACTGGCTGAATACAACTAGAATTGAGTCAATGCCAAAATGACAGATTAATTTACCTGATTTGAATACACACCAAATTAGTGGAGAGTACTGACAATTAAGAAAGGATATAGTAGATAAACCGATTGGGATCTATTACAATTTAAATCAAACTTTTGGTAGTAAATTATCTAGAATATTACAATGGTGAAAGATAAGCAATTTTTACCAAATCTAGAAATTATTTCAAATAATTAGCTAATAAAAGTAGACATTTTGTCAAACAATTGGCAAGAAAACTGAAAACACATAAAATAAATACCTAGATTAAGCTGATAAAATTGAGTGATGATCAAGTGTTGTAGTTGAACCCAAAATCTAATAAACTGTTAATAATTCCAATCCAAATTGATTTATATAATTCTCCACAATTGATCCCATTTCATATGAATTGCTTAAACTTCAATACTAATACAAAATAACTTACAAACATGCTACTACATATGGTATGGTAGAACCAAAAGGTTCCTCTTATTTGTGGTTCCTTAGAAGGAGAGACATAGAGCAGATAAAACTAGCGATATGTCTGATTTTTTCCCTCCTTTGTGTTTCAATAATACTCCAAGGTGGTACAACAAGAAAAGAAAAGCAACTTGGATGTAGGACATGTCTTAGATGCTACAAATCCTTCTTAAATGGTATGACTAAGAATGAGACTTGGACGGCGCACCAATTGTATTCCTTAATGTTACATCCTGCTATATAAAAGATGTGACTAACTTTAATTAAGTTAAATCACCCAAAATTAGGTTGTATCTAGTCTAGAATTGATACGACCAAATAAACATGAGTAGCAATACCATTTATATTTAAACTTCACCTATAAAACATGAGTAGAAATACAAGAATAAACCCCAAAATAAGGTTGTGTCTATTCTAGAATTGATACGACCAAATAAATATGAGTAGCAATACAAGAATAAACCCCAATCTTGATTGGGAAGGCAAATCCATCCTTGTGTTTATTGGCCACTAGCTTCTAGGTATCAACAACTTGCCTAAAAAACTCCAAGAGAATGATTTTGTCACTTGGGTACCTTGGAAGATTCTAAGGTGCCTTGTGGAAGCCACCAACCCTGATGTAGGAGAATGTCTTAAACTAGATGAACTAGCTACCCCAATTGACCAATTCAATTGTTACCTCTAATGATAGCCTCTTGGCATAATCATTATGTAGGCATCTGATGGTTGCATATACAAACGCATCATTTGCAATGCAATAATGCTTTTGGACCTCCTTGAGTTCCCACTAGAGATAATGATCAAAGACTTTTGTTTCTCCCAGTTGGAGAGTACCAATCTTCTTCAATCCTAGAAAGCCAGCCTGGTAGGCTAGCAAGTACACTAGGTAAGAGATCATATTGAATCTATTTGATTCCAACACATCTACCAACTGTTCATGAAGGGAATTACTAATGTGAGTGCCCCAGTCTATTCTTTTGGGATCAAACATGTTGATGATGAAGTAGCACATCCACATGTAGAAATCTCTAGCATTGGGAGAACCAAATACATAGCTTAATTAAGTGATTGCATCCTTTGCATCCTCTTTAAACTCACTCATATGTTGCACCTTTACCATTTTCTTTTCAAACTTTCTTCTAAAGAGGAGAAGGTTGTCATTGATGAGGTTGGTGGCTATAACATTTTTATGTTCATAGTAGTCTAGTATCTCCTTCATAACAACCTTGTCATACTAGGCATAGGTTGGGAGTCCAAAGACCTTTTCAATGGTCTCAGGGTTTATGTCCAGCACAACTTGGCCTGAGGGGCCAAGTAACCTCCTATTCCATTGTTCATACCTTTGGGCACAAGCTAGCTCAATCTTTGGATATTACAAAGACACATGAAACATAACAACCTTAAGCCCTAATGTAGCCATGCACTTGTAACATCGTAAAATGTGTACACTAGCATTTTATACTTAGTTTAACAAATGGTTGGACCTATTTTGTTGTCTTTGTTAATCAAGACCTATTTTAACACATTTTTGAGCTTAAAATGATGAAATCTTGATCCCAATGAATAAACCCGATAGAATCAACTTAGGACTGGACTAAACCCACTATATTTGACATTCTCCAGAGTTTGTGGGCTAAAGGTCCAGGGTGCCCAAGCGGCCTAGTCCCAATTGGGACCTTTAGCCCCACTTGTGTAGTGTTGGCTTATGACACTTCCTTAGTTTGTATATGTTGGCCTAATTGTGTTTTGTTTGTCATAAGTGGGTGGAAATGCATATTTAAATGAGTGTTGTAGTTCATTTTACACCTAGATGTCCACTAGCTTATGAGAAGGAATTATCTTATGATTTTGCGTTCTGTGCTAAAGCGTTCTTCATGATGGGAGTGTTATCTACTTGTGGATGCTATTGAAGTTTGTTTGCAGGTTTTGAAAGGAGTTTTAAGCCTTTTTCATCACTCTCCTTTGTTGGTGTAGGATCTTGATTCATCTTCATCAACTAAGGTTATATCTCTTGTGGTAATCATCATCATTATCTATCATATTATTATAGATCTTGCCTCTACCCTTCTAGGGCATGCACTCTTGGATCTAATCATCATTGTAGTGGAGGTGGGAACACCAATAAGGGGTTTGACTGAGGCAAGCCCTTATACACAACACAACATTTTCCCCTTGTGTGTAGGTCAGAGAAACAAATTTTTGGAGCTGATTTCTGGGAAGAAGGCAGAGCAGATAGGTACATGTTTGGTGATATTTGAGATTCTACAAAACACTAGAAAAGGCCTAGGGCACCCAAGCACCTTGGTCCTGGGTATTTTTTCTATAAGATCTAGTTCTGAATCCTCCTCTAATCTTTGTTATTCTTTCTGTTTCCTAGGATTTGCTTCCAACAGTTAAGTATAGTATGATCTTAATCTTCTAGGTTTTGACCATTTGTCTTAGCTTTCTTGCTTGACCTTGGTTGATCCATCTATATACAAAAAAATGGTAGAATTCATGTAGTTTGGCTCTCCTTCTTGGGTAGAAGCCAAGCTTGGTTTGTGTCCTAATGTTTGTAGAAGAGGGTTTTGACCTAGTTTAACTCCTTAGGTTAGATCACTCTTTTCTACATTAAATTTTGGTGAACCCATCGTTTCTTGCACTTTTTAATCCTCCTTCTTTTAGATCTGAGTTGTTTATCACTATAGATCTGATTGGGAGTGAGTTCATTAATCATTTTACATTCATACTGTTATCACTTGAAATTGCACCCTGCTTGGAGACTATCCAAGCATTTCAATGACACAATGGGACTAATCTCAAGGTGTGGGACCTTACAGATGAGATTATACCTCTAGAGAAGGCTAGTTCCTCTTTATAAGCTTAAGGCTCAAATAATTAAGCTAAATCTAATGCTACACTTACCAAGGGAAAAGGGATAGAAGGAATGCAGAAAAGAAAATGGTGATGCACTAGATTTAGGATGTTTAGCTGGAATTGACATAACATAGTAGTGATTTCAAAGGCTAAATAGACTAACACAGATTCATACAATCTTTAACAGAGGCCAAAATAGAATGCTAAAAATTATAATGGGATTATTTTATCCACTGAATAAATGAGCAACATTCAAACAGACACAGTGTAAAAGAGGATGAGAGAGGCAAAATTAGTTGCTTGTATTAATCACAGAGGTCAAATAAGTATTACAAAATACATATGATTTGTTATAGAAAAGGTAGACATAGAATAGCCATTTACATTCATTGGCGAACCATACTCAAAGACATCAAAGGATCAACTTGGAGCACAACGTATCAAATCTAACTAGTTCTTGCAAATGGGCTACAAGGTATGTGATAACAAATTATCGAGCTAGCATAACAGCCCAGAAGAACAACTAACAATTTTACATCATTTCCATATGTATATATAGCATTTCATAATCATTCTGCAATAGTGGGTGTTGAAATTCAATCAAATGACCCAAGACATGCCATGTTGCATTAATTTTGGCTCAAAAACACTGTCAGAAGAGGGACGGTGGCCAGGCATCTGACTGGCCTGAAAATGATAGAGGGAGATTGCCTGCACACATGGGTGCTAGGCACATTTAAGAAGGAAGGTTTGAAGTCCTTCTACATACCTACAAATTCATTTTGTAGCTTCTTTGTATAGGGGCATTGAAGATTTCCCCTGTTTCAGCTGCTTGCAATTGACTTGGCCTACAAACTTTGAATGCAGCGTACCTTCATCCTGAGATAATGGCACAATTTAGGGAATGAGCAAGCTTTTACAACACTTTAAGTTTTGTACCTTAAAAATCATCCATGGTGTCTTGAGGGAATTTTAATTCCTACACAATTTTCTTCATCAACTCATATGGTGAGACATATGTTAACACAATCCATTTCCCTATCGCCTCTGCCAGAAAAATTGCCTCAGGCAGAACTCCGCACCTTTGATTTTTCTTTGGTCAGAGATTTCTCTTTTTTCAAAACCATTGGGCTCTAATCTTTTCTCCATTCCCTTTTCCACCTTATTAGAGAAAATGCATCTTTTTGAACTTGTCTTTGTGCTTGCTTTTTCCTTTAGTCGGTAAATCCCAACTTTTTTGAACCTGCCATCTGACTTCCCTTTTGCCTTATCAGAAAAAAATCTCTTTTTAGAACCAAGCAAGTCTTTTGCTATCATTTTTCACCTTATTAGTGAATTTGCCTTTTCCAGAACTTTCCATGCCTTAGCCATATTTCACCTTGTTGGTGAATTTCCTATTTTTCGAACCATCTCCTTTTGGCGCCAATTCTTCTTCATCCAAGCTCCTATCACCTTATCAGAGAATCCTCAAAATTCCAAACTACTTAGCAAGTTCAAAATCCCACCCACTCGCCAATAGCCCTTTCTTGTGCCTTACCTCTTTTTTTTCTTATCGACGAATTCCCCCTTTTTAGAACTCTTTGTGCCTTAGCCACTTTTGGCTTTGTCAGCAAATTTGCCTTTCTTAAACCAATGCTTGATGGCGAATCTTCTTGACTTTTGGTTCTCATTTTGCCCTATCGGTGAAGTTTCAAATTTTTGAACCACTTCACTAGTTAGACATCTTGTCAATTCATTGATAGCCCTTTGACTCTAGTGCCTTAGCCTTGATCTTTGATGAATATTTCCTTGCCTTAGTCAAATTTTGGTTAGCGAAATGTCTGTCAGAAAAACTGCCGATCGACGAACTATGAAGTTCGTGAACCAACAATCTTGCTGATAGAATGCACCCTCATCTTCTTTCCTTTTGTCTTGTACTATTTTACCTTATCTGATTCACCTTTTAGTTGGAAAACCAATGAATCAATGAACTTTCAAACCTACGAATCAAAGGTTCACCAAACTGAACTTTTGCTGACAAAGGGAAAAACACTTGGAAATTTTTGGGGATTTTTTTTGGGTTTTTTGCTAAGGGAAACTTCTTCCATTTTAGGTGTCTTAGGTCAGATATTTTTTATGGAAGAAGGGATTTTTTTGGGTTATTTTGGTCTCAGAAAAAATAAGACAACATTTTGGCAACTATGCAGGGGTGTTTGCCAACTAAAAACAAGGATCCAACTGCCTTATATATGTTGGCAAGAGACACTGTGTGGCTTCATAAGTGTTGTCATTAATGTCAACAAAGTCTATCCCACACATCTACAATACATAATATGCCTTCACAGGAAGTCAGATTGAAGAATGTTTTGGCCTAGTGAACAAGAACAGAGTATGTAACAAGGTCCGACAATCAGGTCTAGATCTCTCAGATGGTGTAACTCAGTAAGTTGCGGATGGACAAGTCAAGAGGGGTATCATGACTACTGTATTCCAGAGATTTAGCCTTCGGTGATAAATCAAGGAAAAGATATGAGCATCTAAGTGTTGGGTTCCATTCAAGTAGAGCAGACAAAGGAAGAACTGACCGGCAGAGTATCAGACTTCAATCTAGACAAGTAAAAGGTGTTGATCAAGCAATTTGTGGGATTATACATTGTTGGCTGACATGATTAATGACTTCTATGCCTATGTTTTTGATACGCGTCACAAATCAAGCATGGATTCAGCTGACAGATCAGTAACTTGCAAATATCTTGAGTGTTCTTGTTGCTGACTAGAAAGTTGATGAGAATCCTTGATGCGGATATATATACCCGATGGATTCCAGCATGTAAGTGTGTGTGGTGAAGAATGCAAGGAATTAGGTATGAAGAAACACATGGATAAGTGTGAGAACAACAATTCAAGTCTGATATGTGAATGAACAACAACATTGAACAAAGGAAGAATGAAGTGCATCAAATCAGTGTATTGTACCTAACCAGAATTGAACTCTTGTATTTGTAGATGCTTCCCATTAGTTCAAACACATGATTATCTCCTGTAAGTTCTGTAGACAGTGAGTCTCTTGTAAGTAGTGTGCCTCTTGTGAGCAGTGTGCTCGGGCAGTGAGCCCTAATTGACAAGTGCCATTTTGTACTCCTTTATTCTTTTAACAAAGAATACAATCTTGGGTTAGTCACCCCATGGTTTTTCCCTTAACAGGGTTTCCACATAAAAATCCTTGTGTTATGTGTGTTGATTTCATTTATGTTCTTATGATTACATATGCTTTCATGTTTTGATACAACACTGAATATTAAGATAACAAGAGAAAAGAAAGTAAAGGAAATTTTGAGATAACTGATTCACTCCCCCCCTCTCAGTTATCTACCTTGTTTCCAACAATATAATCCATTAGGCATAGGGTCAAAAGAAATGTAGCCACAAGACCAATACAAAACTGAAAACTACCTCTAGAAAACAAGACAAAAAAGAAAACAAGGAAAGCAATCTCCTAATGAGAATGCAACTTGTACAAGAGCACTTATTAAAAGGAAACCTAAAACATAAACAAGACTAACCTAAATCTAAACTAACAACCAAAAAACTAACTTAAACAAACCCATTAATTGGTTTTTCAAAATAACTACCCTTTCTCAACAATTTACAATGTTTTACATGCTTATGGGTAGTTGATAGGAGGTGGGGAAGGGATGGGCATACAACAAATTGACAAAACACTTCCCTAAGAATGGGAAAAAACTCACTTATCCACTTGAACTAATTGTTGATACAACTGTCTGGAAGTGGATAAATGGAATGATCCCAGTTATTTGAATGCTCAACTTCATGCTCAAGAGTGAGCATGACAAGTGGTGACTCCTCATGATCTATCTCTAGCTGGGCCAAATGCTTGATAGGGCATCCCCTTAAAATGACATGCAAATCAACAAAGTTGATCTCACGCCTCTTCTCTGATCCTTCATCATTTTACTGCTGGTCTGAATGCTCTGGCTCTTGTTTATCAATTGGAGGAATGACTGCCTCCCCAACTTGCTCAAATTGCTCAGGATTTGCCTCATCTAGAGGCAATGATTTACTACTCAGGTTTGAGTAGAAAACATCAAGATCATCCCAGAAATAAGCCTCCTCCAAGTCCTCTACACTCTTTAGTATAGGGCTGCTCATATGCTCTTCTTCATGAGTTGGAATTTCATTGTCATGCCTAGCCTCAACCTGCAACAATTTTCCATCATTTTCACTGCCTTCATGCTGCTCCAGAACTATGGCTAATGTTGGCACCTCCATGCCTTCTTCATCTTCAATGTAGCTCGATAGTTCATCAAATAGAGCTACATCATCGACCCTTGGAGCTAACTATGTAGCAACCTCCTCCACAACTTCCCCATCCTTTGGCTGCAACTCCACCGCACTTTGTTGGATCTGCTTCTACGATTGGAACTTTTCACCATGCTTCCTTTGCACTTTGATTTCATTCAACTTGTTCACAACATGGGAAAAATCTTCAAAAGAGTTGAAATTTAGGGGACTCAACCCCGCATCTGAATCCACACTAACCTATGCTTGATGCATTGTTGTTCCAACTGATCAGATTTAGTTTTTTCTTGCAGCAAGTTTGAATCTTGAGTTTTAATAGTGCATGGGGGCTCACAATTATCAGGCCACTCCGCAACTACCTTCAACACTTCCTTTTCTGGAGCCTTGTAGAACCCAACATCCCACCAAGAGACTCGTTTGTCCCCATAGAGTGAGATGGTGCATGCGAGCTCATTATTTGCAAGTGGCTCTTTCCTAGCTGCAAGTATCTCCTTCCCTGGCTCATCTCTCCAATTAGCCTGATAAACAACAGGTCTACCTTTGAAAATTGAAATAGTGTAAGGGAAAGACAAATAACACAGAATGTGAGCTGGAAGGACTTCTTGAGAGGGTTGTTTTTAAGGAGTAATAGGCTAGATTTGCATAGGAATAGGCTCCTGTGAAGGATGAGGGCCTCTGAAACTCAGGATTTTGAAACTGGAAAGTGATTTTGGAGGCTCAGAGGGGTTCCCCTATATGAAGCTTGGGATTTTAAATTTGGGGTTTATTTCTGTTGTAGGATGAGCTTGTGTAGAAGGGAGGGGTTTCTTGAAACTAGGGATGGAGGGAACAAATTGAGCTTCTAATATTTGGACTTTGGCAAGCAACTGCCTCACTTGTTCTTCTTTAGTTGCAATCTGCAAGGCCAGGCTTTCTTGATAAGCTCTTTCCTCTACCTCCATTTATTGTTGTGAAGATGAGTCTGATAAACAAGCTCCTCTTGAAGATGGTTATACCCTTACTCCCTATCAATGTCATCGGACTCCCTTTGAAAATTCAACATGATATCTTTGACACTCATGTAGCTGATATCCTGAGGTTTCTTAGTAGGGTAGTTATATTGGTTTGGAGCAAAAGGGGTCTCTTGAGGCTAATAGTAAGCATAAGCAGGGGTGGGAGGGAGGCAAGCATCATGAGGATGCTGATATTATATTGTTACAAGGTTGTATGGCATAAAACCAGAGGCATTTGGGGCCTGATACTACTGGTATGGGGGGCAATAACTTGCATTTTGGTTGGGTAGAGGGAAATAGCCATAATAGCCATAAAGATTTGACATTTTAAAGCATCAAAATACTAGATTATCATAGAAAATGTATGAATTAGAGCAAAACAAGTTCAAGATCAATAGAGAACTAGATACATACCCAGAAGAGAGTTGCCAAGTGATTTCAAATGCTCCTAAAAGTTGGAAAAGACCAAAGTATCACCCAACTTTGATCCTTGACGAATATTTAAGCACTTGGGCTACTTCAACGAATTTGTTCAACAGAGTCACCATGATGTTGAAGAAGACTTCCCTGAATGGTAAGATATGTTGAAGGACACACCAAATCCTCCAACGGATGATAAAGATCATCAAACTGGTCCCACCAGGTGTGCCAGGAACTGTTATCACTTGAAATTGTACCTTTCTTGGAGGCTGTCTGAGCATTTCAATGACACAATGGGACTAATCTCAAGGTGTGGGACCTTACAGATGAGATTAGACCTCTAGAGAAGGTTGGTTCCTCTTTCTTAGCTTAAGGCTCAGAGAATTAAGCTAAATCTAATGCTACACTTACCAAGGGAAAAGGGATAGAAGGAATGCAAAAAATAAAATGGCGATGCTCTTGATTTAGGATGTTTAGTTGGAGCTGACATAACCTAGTAGTGATTTCAAAGGCTGAATAGACTAACACAAACTTATACAATCTTTAATAGAGGGATTGTTTTATCCACAGAATAAATGAGCAACATTCAAACAGACACGGTGTAAAAGAGAATGAGAGAGGCATAATCAGTTGCTTGTATTAATCACAGAGGTCAAATAACCATTACAAAAGACAAACGATTTGTTACAAAAAAGGTAGACACAAAATATCCATTTACATTCATTGGTGAACCATACTCAGAGAGGCTCAACTTTGAGCACAATGTATCAAATCCAACTGGTTCTTGCAAATGCGTTACAAGATATGTGACAACAAATTATTTAGCCAGAATAATAGCCCAAAAGAATAGCTAATAGTTTTACATCATTTTCATATGTATATATAGCATTTCATAATCATTCTGTAACAATGGGTGTTGAAATTCAGTCAAATGACCTAGGACATGCCCACGCTACATTAATTTTGGCTTAGAAACACTACCAAAAGAGGGATGATGACCAGTCTTCTGATGGGTCTAAAAATGGTAGAGGGAGATTGCTTGCATGCACGAGTGCGAGGAACATTTAAGAAGGAAGGTTTGAAGTCCTTCTGTATACCCACAAATTCATTTTACAACTTCTTTGTATAGGGGCATTGAAGATTTCCCCTATTTCAGCTACTTGCAATTGACTTGGCCTACAAACTTTGAATACAGTGCATCTTCATCCTGAGATAATAGCACAATTCAAGGAATGAGAAAGCTTTTACAACACTTTAATTTTCATACCTTCAAAATCATCCATGGTGTCTCAAGGGAATTTGAATTCCCGCACGATTTTCTTCATCATCTCAGACAGAGAGAAATCTGGTAACACAGTCCATTTCCCTATCACCTCTTCCAGCAAAATTGCCTCATGTAGAACTCCACACCTTTGATTTTCCTTTGGTCGGTGATTTCTCTCTTTTCAAAACCATCAGGCTCTACTCTTGTCTTCATTCCTTTTTCTGCCTTATCGGCGAAAATGCATCTTTTCGAACTTGTCTTTGTGCTTGCTTTCTCCTTTAGTCGGCAAGTCTTAACTTTTTAGAACCTGCCATCTGACTTCCCTTTTGCCTTATTAGCAAAACTTCAATTTTTAAAACCAGGCAAGTCTTTTGCTATCATTTTTTGCCTTATCGACGAATTTGCCTTTTCCCTAACTTTCCATGCCTTAGCCATATTTCACCTTATCAGAGAATTTCCTATTTTTTGAACCATCTCCCTTTGGCACTGATTCTTCTTCATCTGAGCTCCTATTGTCTTATCGGCGAATCCTCAAAATTTTAAACTACTTAGCAACTTTGAAATCCTACTGACTCGCTAATAGCCCTTTCTTGTGCCTTACCTCTTCTATTTATTATTGGCAAGTTCCCCCTTTTCAGCACTCTTTGTGCCTTAGCCACTTTTGGCTTTCTCAGCAAATTCACCTTTCTCGAACCAATGCCTGATGGCGAATCTTCTTGGCTTTTGGTTCTCCTTTCACCCTATCAGCGAAGTTTCAAATTTTTGAACCACTTCACTAGTTAGACATCTTGCCAATTTTTCAATAGCCCTTTGACTTTCATGCCTTAGCCTTGATCTTTGATGAAGATTTCCCTACCTTCCTTAATAAAATATTGGTCGGCGAAATGCTTGTCGGCAAAACCGTCGATCGACGAACTATGAAGTTCACGAACGAACAACCTTGCTGATAGAATGCACCCTTATCTTGTTTCCTTCTACCCTACACTATTTTACCTTAGCCAATTTGCCCTTTAGTCAGAAAATTGGCGAATTGGCAAACTTTCAAACCTGCGAACCAAAGGTTTGCCAAACTGAACTTTTGCTGACTAAGGCAAGAAAGGGCAAAAAACTTAGAAAATTTTGGGGATTTTTCTGGGTTTTTTGCTAGTGGAAACTTCTTCCATTTCAGGTGTCTTAGGTCAGATATTTTTAATGGAAGAAGGGATTTTTTTTTGTTATTTTGGCCTGGGAAAAAATAAGACAACACATACATAGTTAAATTTTGCATACTTTCAAAACTAGGGTTTGTGAAAACCTTACATTTATAGAAAATCTTGCTAGTTTTGAACCTATGGTTTATAAACTTGTGAGTTGTTTTAGATCTTTTTCAATTGATTAGTTTGTTTAGAGCATTTGCATTTGTTGTACCTTGTCGTTATTGCTGATCAAAACATTCTTACATTCTTAGCATTTGAAATTTGAAAAAAGCATAGTTGTAACTTTGTTGGCATTTGGAAAGGATAGATCATCATAGCATAATTTAAGTTTATGATTTTTGCATTAAATCTAATTGGAATTACAATAATTAGTCATTTCATGTTGTTTGTAATCGTGCATTTAGATCCTTTTTGTTGCTAGAAATTGTCAAAAAAAGTTGCATTTTGTGAAACCTAGTTGATGTTGCAATCTAGGGTTTATGATTGATAGTTTAATTTCAGATTTTTCTGCTATCATTTGCATTCCAAATCTGATTTTTCATTATTCTAAAACATTACAATTGTCATCTTGCATTGAAAATTTAAGCTAGGAACAATTTTGAATTGTTGCATTTTGGAAAAAAAATTGAAATTTGGGTTTGATTTAAGCATTACTGTTGTCATGCTAAATTGCACCTTGTTTGAAGCTGGTTCAAACACTTCAATGACACAATGGGACTAATCTCAAGGTGTGGGACCTTGCAAATGAGATCATACCTCTAGAGAAGGCTGGAATAAATCTAGTGCTAATACTTGTAGGGGAAAAGGGAAAGAAGGATCGCTAAATTAAAAAGAAGTGATGCACTAGATTAGGGATGTTTAGCTGCAACTGAATCAATATATTAATAATCTCAAAACTAAAGGAACTCACATAGAGTCATAATAATTCATACAGAGGTCAAGAAAGAGAAGTGAAGGTATGAAATGAACCTTTTATTCAAAATACATAATTCATATCAATCAAATAGACATAGTGCAAGAATAATGAGGGAGGCAAAATATCAATTTATATTGATTACAGAGGCCAAATAGCCATTACAAAAGAGAGAATAATGCAAAGAAATTAGACACATAATAGTCAATTACATTCATAGTTAAACTATCAATTGGAGACATGAGAGGTTTAGTAGAAGAGCACAGTCCATCAGATCCAATTGGTTTGTATAATTGCACTACAGAGGCTTGGTCCCAAGAATTCTCCAACCTACAATAGCCTAGAAGAATGGCTCACAGAAATACATTGTAATTTGATGTATTTATAACAATCTTAGCACTCTACAATAGTGGCGCTAGAGCTGGTCAATTGCCCCAGGACAGGCCCATTTTTCCTTAATTCTCTGACCCAAGAGATCTACTGCAAAACCTGCGAATTGGGACAAAAACCATGCCTCTAACAAGCCTACAAGTTGTAGAAGAATATTGCTTGCATGCATGGGTGCAAGTCACATTTATGATTAAGGGGCTGCAAATCTATTTTGTCCCTGCAGATCCATTTTGCAGTAGCATATGTACAACAACATCGAAGATTTTCACTATTCTATCTTCCTATAACTCACTTTATCCTATGGAATTGAATGTTGGGGTACCTCTTTGCTGAGGAAATGATGTGAATTCAGGGACCTGCAAGCTTTTACAACACTTTAAATTTCTTATTTTTCTACAGAGAATTATCCATTTTCTTCTTTTTCTTCTTTATTTTGCCCATCGGCAAAATCTTTGTTTTCTGAACCTTTCTCTATCTCTCTTTCAACATCGTTTGCCCTTAGTCGGTGAACTTTCTATTTCTAGAACTATTTTTTGTTCTCTTTTCTGCCTTATCAGTAGATTCCAAGTTTTGTGAACTATTTTTACCATCTCTTTTCCTTATTGGCAAAATGTCTTTTTTAGAACTATTTTGGGCTATCTTTTGCCTATGTCGACAAAATCATCTTTTTCTAGACCATGCTTAGTTGTCCCCTTATCGGCAATTTGCCTATTTCTTGAACTATCCTCCTTGGCTGACTTTTCTCTTCACTTTTCCCTTTATTAGTCTAATTCAACTTTGTCGAACCATTGGTCTCTTTATCGGCAAAACCTAGTTTTGCCAAACCATCTTCGTTTGCTGCTTTATCGGTTTTTCGCTATGTCAACGAACCACAAGAAAATTGAACTTTTGCTTTGTTCTCAACTTCACCGGCTTGCCAATTTTACCTTTCCTTAGCCACTTTCCACCTTATCGGCGAATTCCTCAATCCTTGAACTTGGCTTTCTTTGTTGGCAAAAGATCACTTTGCCAAACCGATGTCTTCGCCTTGTTTTGCCTTATCGGCAAAAGGTTTTTCGGCAGAACCTTAAAATCTCGAACTCATTTTTCTTTACTTTTTTGCCTTATCGACAAAAGCCACTTTTGCTAAACTTTGCCTTGGACGCACTTTATTCACTATTGGTGAATTGCCTTATCGATGAACTTGAAGATTTCTAAACTTTTAAAAACTTCCACTTTTTACCGATTCGCCGATAAGGCTTCCTTCTTTTGTGCCTTAGCCAATTTTATGTTTTGTCGGTGAAATCTTTGACTTTCGAACCAATTCCTCTTTATTAGAAAAATCTTGTTTTACCAAACCATCACCTTTGGCTGACTGCTCCTCTTTTTGCCTTATCGGCAAAATCACCAGGAACTTCTCTAGCATGTCGGCAAAGCTTCACTTTGCCAAACCACTGCTTTGGCCTTATCAACAAAATCTCAAACTTTTGAACCAAGCTCTCCTTGTTGAAGAATCGCCCAATTGGTGAACTAAGGAAATAGAAAACCTCTTGAAAGTTCACACTTTGAGCATTTTTCTGAGTAATCCCTCCTTTCTTCCTTCATGTCTTAGCCAAATCTTAAACACACCAGCTCACCTATCTTTGTCGGCAAATCAAGGAATCGGCAAACCTGGGGAAAAGTGAACTCACGACAAGTTCATAAAATATGAAATTTGCTAATAAAGGGAAAAGAGTTGCCTTTTACTTAGCCATTTTTATGGCTTTTCTGCAAGTTCAGGAACCTAAACTTTTGCTAATAAAGGCCAAAAGGGTCCCAAAAACTAAGGCAATGACCTAGATTTTTCTGGATTTTTCTAGGTTTTTTGCAAGGAGTCTCCAGAAGGATTTTTGGGGATTTTTGAGGGGAATTCATTGAATTTTGAATGATATCATGCCTAACTCCTTCTATTTGGGCTTTCTTTGATCAGATTTTTTTGATAGAAGGAGGGAAATTGAGGAGTATTTTGACTGGGAAAAATATGACAACATTTTGACAACTATGCAAGGGTGTTTGCCTGCTAAACACAGGGCTCCAACTGCCTTATACAATCCATTGGGCATATGGTCAAAATAAAGAAGCCTCATGACCAAACAAAACTGAAAATGTGTGATGTACCAAATAAATGTTTGCATCCAAAAATAAAATTTGAAAATGATTTTTCAATTAACTTTCAAAACACCCAATTTTCCCCTACATAGATTAATCCTGAAATTGACAATTTTAACATAAATGCAAAGGGAAACTTCTTTAAACATAAAATAATTATAATTATCTTCAAATATCAGTAATGGTACAGCCTCATGCTATTACATATAAGATATTTTCCAAATTTAATCATAGACACAAATTTGCATGCAAAACTAACAATTTCACTACATCCAATTTCACCCGGAAGCACAGAAATGATAATGAATGAGCCCAAGCTTCTATAAATTTATTTTTTCATGAAAGTATAGTGAAATAGGAATTTATTATAGTCACAATAACAACAGCAACAAAATTAAATAATTTTAGAAACACCACACTGAAAATTGCTCAAACTACACACTCCAAAACCTGCAAATTTCACAACAAATCTTAAATATTCTGCTCCAAACTAAAATATGAAGTCTCCAAAACCTAGAGCTATCCAAGATAGATAAAATGAACATAAATATGATTCTGTATAACAACACAACACATAGCAACATGCAACTCCAAAACTCTACAATAAGTCTCACAATCTTCCTCTGTAATCCTGTAAAACACACAAACTGAACAAGTTGAAATCCTGCAACTACGTGAAGCTCCAATGCAACCTCTATATGAGATTACCCTCATGTACCAAAGGGGTTTCATCCTCTAATACCTACAACCAATGGGTTTCCGTCCACTGATCACCAATCTTCAATAGGTTTTCATCCACAAAAGATTATTTATTGAACATAAATGTCCAAACAAATTTCGGCAGAGTTTTTGTATGATAAAATGAGATGCCCGAAATGTGTTTTTTCCTGCAAATATATAGAGGAGAAAAACCAAATGACCCCCTCTTGGAAAAAAAATAAAATAATATTATTCCCACCAATTTCCCTCCAAAATAGGTCCCATAAAGACTTTTCATAACCTCCACTTGATTTCTGGCTAAAAATAGGCAATAACTCCCACTATGACAACCTATCATAGATGTTGTCATAGAATCTTGTCATAACTGTCATAAAATCTTCTAAATTCACTCTTGGGAGTTATAATTACACATCATTAAAACCTATGCCCACACTTATGCAATTAAATAAAAATATTTAATATTTAATTGCTCCCGAAAATAATAAATCATTAATTTGTGGGATTACAATTAAAATATTAAATAAAATATTTTCTCTTTTGATTTACATTAGCCCATGGGAAAATAGGAAAGGGCTAATAATCTCACCAAAGTAAATTTATTAGAAAGGGGACATGACAAGTCCACCCTTCCCATAATTGCTTGTCCTTAAGCAATTAAAACCATGATGCTTCAGAATTATGTTATATTGCACAAAAAGCCTTGATCCTGTACTTGTCAAGTGAGTTAAGTCTTGCCATAAAATATTATGCAAATCTGGAAACTTAGACTTCTGTGTAATAATGTTATAATACCAACAAATATATCCATGCAAAAATTTGTTACAAACACTCCAATCCCAAATCTGAACCATAGCTTTCCCATGTAACTCTGTGAACTCACCAAATGCCCTCCATTTATATGCACTATCATGTGACCAATCAAACTTGAGTCTCCTGCAACTTCTCCCAATGATATAAATCTGATTTGTGTTGTTATTATGACCATTATAACATTCATTATAAATTTTGTAACAACAATTACATATTTGGGAGAAAACAACCACTTCTATCAACCAAACACTAAAATATAAATGGTTGAAATGCACACCAGTGGGCTCAGATTTTACCTCAACTTGAGGGATGGTACCTTCAACTTCAATAGCTGATCTATAAGTGAAAAATATCTGTAGAGGGACAGCAAGTAACATCATTTAACAACAAAATTTACACCACCATTTCTCAAAAATTGGATCTACAAGCAATAGTTTATCCTGTTTCCATTGTATGTATGCACCAACACTAGGTAGTTTGTACAAGAAATACCTGAAACTTCTTATTATGTCACAAATATGATTTTTGTATCCCATAGGACTGATATGACAATAAATACATCCATCACAACAAAATATACACAACTGAGAAGCAATTACCATTTTTACCTTTGTGATGTAGAGATACACCCTGCTGAAAACAACACTAATTGTTCTATACTCTACCTCAATTTAGAGGTTGTTAAATGCAACTTCAGGATCTACTTTAGAACAACAATGGTATAGTTGAGGAACAACAATAATCTTCATATAATAGCAGCAAATAATCCACCAAATTTTGGATCTCAAATCTACAAACAAAGGCTCATTATGATGGAAGACTATGCACTCTCTGAGTCCATCCAATAGCACATACTGATCACTTCTCAACATTTCTAAAGTATTAGTGGAAAATACATTTATGACATGTTCTACCATGTTAGAAAACTTCCCAACATCATGAGTTTCAAAATAGTCAATAGGCATTTTGGTAGAATCATCAACAATTACCTCCTTTCTACCCTTCAAGCATACTATATCAAAATTATTAAATTAGATTTTTCTTAACCCTTTTTTCTTCTCATCATTAAAATCATGTTTATCCAAAAAGAACTCCAATACCTAGTGATTACTCTCTACCACATATATACCATAACTTGAATGATCACTAAAATCTTCAAAAGTAGACATGGTAGAAGTTACCTCCTCATCCTTCATGGTGAAGCTCTCTTCAAAATATTTGGATTTTATGCTATCAATTTTCATTTGTTTCCACCTTTGTATTGTCACCATAGCAACTCTTTTTCCTGAATCATCACACCCTATAAAGATTGCTTGTGAGAAATATAAAGTGTCAAGTACATAAAATGAGTTAGTTACCTCAACAGACTCCTTCAATGCTTCTCATGCTGCAACTTCCCATATGCCTTGAGTACTCATGACTTGACCCATAGGCTACAACCTTTGAACCATATAACTCTTTACACCATTCTTCTTATGTTCTTGTATGTCCAATTTGAATTTTCTTGTATAAATTGTTGATCTGAAATTTTTGATAAGCTGAAATTCATCATTAGTAACTAATAAGGAATCATTTTCATGATCATGCCTTCCAATATAGTTATATTGGGATTCCTTCTCAAATCTCCTCCATGAGAATCCCTCATTGATGTAAATCAGCTTGCATGTAGGCTGAAAACACATCATAGAATGTATGCCAATCATCTCCTGTGCAAGTGTGCATGTATGCAATTATCCATTCAAGGTTAGGAAACATCAAAATAAGCAATGTTTGCAAGGTGGAGGCTATGATCAACCATATAATGATAGGAAATCCATTCACCCATATCTGTATATTTCTGAGACCCTTCAAAAAAAGCAACCTATTCTTTCTCATAATAATTTGATCCACATAGGTGATGTCAATATCCTTTACAGATACTTTGGAAGAATGATCATGTTGCTAAAATGTACTCCTAACCACATTCAAATGCTCCCAAATATCTTCCCAAGTATGGATGGTGATCAAAATATTATCAACATTAAAGAAATTAAGATTTATTACCATGTCACTCAAAACTTTACCATTTGAAAGCTTGTTTGGAATAGATGGTATGTGGGCTGAAAATTGTTTGTAACATTGCATTCCTTCAAAGCCCATAAATAAAAAGTCCTTGCACATCTCTTGTTCCCTCACCAAGATGACCCAATGCCATGCCTCCATGATTCTATCAATTTGTAGTATCTCCTCCTTCATGAATCCTCCATATAACCAATGGTAGAAAACCTGCATGTACATTGATCCCACAAATATCATGTCATGTTTAGTAATGAAATTGACAACACCAAATTGACACCTTCTTTCCTTACCTCATTACCATGATAAGAATTTCATTATTCCTATCTCCATTTGACCATTACTCAAAATCTTGTCTTCAAGTGTGGTACTTGGCTTGCATACGTGATTCATCAAATGTGAACATTGATCCTTTGTAATGCGGTTAGAAAGAACAACAAACTCTATATGAATCCACATAAACTTCCTTTTATTCCAAATGAAAGAGATGGAGAACTCAATAGTGCCTCTAACTATTTTAATCCTCAAGAGATTACCTGGATCCCATATGAAAACACAATTTTGGACTTGAATCAAGGATTCCTCATGCCTTATACTACAAGTTGTATCCCTCACACTATCACCCTTTTTAGCATGCTTTCTATTGGTTTTTTTCCCAGACTGGATGCTTACTCCCAGATTTCCCTACAAGGTAGCCATCAATGATCAACAGGATCTCTAGGCCAGGGGCCAACAGTATAGGAGATAGACTCTATTTTTATCTCCTCTTCTTCTTCAGGCTTTGTAAAACCTAGGGGGGTATTCCCTACTCAACATCCATGAGAATATGCATACAAAGGCTGGGATGCTGACATGAAGCAGATAAGTCCTCCTGTAAGTAGACCAAAACTGTGAGATAAGAGCAAAGGGGCTAGCTTTGGGCCTATTTTCAGTTGTAGACAGAGGACTTGGGATCCTAAAACTAATTCTACTGTCCTAATGGTTGTTTTGGAGTTTGATTTTAATTTTGTGTTTGGATGCAGAGCTGGACCTAGTGTATAACCTCAACACAGAACTAGATTGGTGCCTATCCAGGGCTTGGAGTTAGTAGCCATACACCTGTGAATGGTTAGCATGAACAACTAAAACTGGATTTCAAGGGGATTTATGTGATATCTGCCTTACAAATATCTCCCAATATAGAGTGTTAAGCTATCTATACTTATGGCATCCCTATTGTAGTATACCCTTCCCAATATTCAATCTGAAAACAATTTAATCTACCCCTTGAGCAGAAGTTAAAAGATCAAACATTCAATACAGGAATTTTGTATTCTAGAAAACCAAACACCCCTTAGATATCTAGACTCAGAAGGACACATGCAACATTGGAGACAGAATTAACAAAACACATGCAAAACAACATTACTCATATAAGATTAATCATGAAATCAGTAGATTCATGCAAAGAAACATACAACAGGAGATGCATAAACTCACAAGGATTCCTGCACAGAGCAAACCAAAACCAGTCATATTGTATTACAGAGCCAAAAATGTCCAACTTTCAACAACTTTGAAATGGGTCACACAGTCTGCTTAAATAGCTAGAAAATGTACCCAGCAAATTAATTACATGGCCAGACAAAAATTTGCCAGATGCAATGCATGATCATATTGGCGCTCAAAAATGAATGCAATAGCCAGAAACAGAGGACAAAGTAGGTGAGATTGGGATCAGGGCTGCCGCCAAGGGACTTTCTTCATAAATCAGGTGGTTGAGCCATCCATCATACCGCTACAACAATTGCCATTACTATTTCATCTACCCGCTGCCTTCTTTGAAACTATAACAGCACATCCATGAAAGTTTCCCGCTCAAAACAATGCTCGCAGATGCAAGGAAAACCCACATTGTAACTTTAAAACTTGGCCATCGATATGTCATCTAGTCACTGAGATTAAACGGCCCTAAAAACACTGAAGAATTGCCAACCAATGAAAATGTGCCACGGAGACACATAGAGTTTCAAAAGTTGACCCTTTTTCCTTTATCCTCCCTGCCGAGAGCCTTCTGCCGGGAACATGCGCGGAAGCCGCCACGTGGCGAGCTCCGTGGCATCCTTGAAACATTAGGGAATCTCCATGAAACTCAGGTGGAAGCCAACACGTGGTAGGTTCCGCATTAACCTTGAAACACATAGAAACTTAAGAGAAACAGTCCTTAAGTTCCAGGGCCCTCTACCACACGCCACACTATGAAACAAATAGAAACAAACGCGGAAGCTGACACTTGTCAGCTTCTGCAGCAATTACAAGGGACAGATGGTGCTTTCTGCGGTAGCTTAGAAACTTAGAAGAAACCTTTTGAAACATGGGCGGAGGCCGCCACTTGGCATCATCCGCAGCAGCAGGGAAAAATAACTGGGACCCACCATCTCTTCGCCATACTTCAAAACAAAAAAGAAACTCCAGTGGAAGTTGACACTTGTCATCTTCCGCAGCAATTACAAAAGACACATGGCATGCTCCGCCCCTACATAGAAACTTTTTGAAACTTCAGCGGAGGCTGACACATGGCAGGATCCGCGAAGCCTAGAAACTTTAAGGGTCTTTTGGAAACTAGGCAGAGATGTGAAACTTTGAGAGTCTTTTAGAAACATTGGCGGATGCCTCCACGTGGTGCCTTCTGCACCACTCTTAGAAACACTTAGAAACTGTGTTGAAACTTGGCGGAAGCCGACATGTGGCGCCTTCCGCGCTAAGTTGAAACTTTCAGGGGCTACACTCCACTGCTAACACGTGGCACGCTCCGCGGAGATTTTTTGAAACACAAAGGAAATACTTAAAGGGTCTTTGAAACACAAGCGGATATTGACACATGTCGAGATCCACGGCCCTCTCATGAAACATAAGAGAAACAGCCTCTGCCATGTGGCGCCTTCCGTGTTGAAGTTACCTGTTAGAAACAAAAGCGCGGCATGAACAGGGGCTCGACACTTGGTAGACCCGCAGCACTTAGAACATAAGACCCTCATAGCCACTCTCGGAGATACTCAGACACAGTAACTATAGCTCGATAAGCATCTGGAATGCATTCGACCCATATTTTCATCATTTTTCAGGGGCCGATAGTCTCTTCTGACCCGCAGATGCAAACTTTCAATTGTAGAGGCCGAAAGTGTTGGATTTTTTTGGATTTTTTGGGAAGGGGCCTGCATATTTAAATTTTTGAAACTTGAATGTTTATGCAGGCACCACTAGTGGCTCTATCTGGGGATGCATGCCTCTTGCAGGCATGGGGAGAACCTCAGACCTCCAGGATGCATACCAGTCCCTTATCCATTGGGCACAGAGTCAAATACTGCACTGACTTGCATGACCAAACACACTTGATGGCCTAAGGCCACCAAGAAAAGAAAAACCTGTATCTCCCTTTGTCAAATATCTTATTTTCATCTACATGCATTGGGTCTAGCCTGGAGATACCATCATGACTTACCCACAAATAAACCTTGTTATCTGCACATTCAACCCTCTGATTTAGCTTGTCACTATTACCCCTATGCAGACAACCTTCAGTATCCTGTAACAAGTGGATGCAGTGTTCATTAAGCAATGCATACTCAAATGAAAAATAACACATGTTCTCATCAGTATCATCATCATGCATTGCAACATGATCTCCTAGTTGGACTGAAAATAGGAAACACTCAGAGTCCACCACACAGCTAGGAAAATCAGAGCTCATTGTATCATATGTTGGCACATCAAAAGAAAAGCTTTCAAAATCACAATTGTGCACATCATGTACACAACCATCTGGTACACCAGGCTGGAAAAGATTAGGCTCTGGCATCTCTTTACAATCAGGCACATTTTTACAATCACTTACCTGATGTATGTGGGTTTCTCTTTCATCAGGATGAGAAATAGAATCCAAGTCAAATTCCATGTCTAGATCCTCACCATACTCAGACAGATCCTCATCACCACATGTGTCATAAATGGGTGATTCAGGTGCATCAGTTTCATCATGGTATGCCATTGGTTCATGGGCAGCAGAACATGCATCTTCACCATCAATGGATTCTCTTTGTGGAGGAGTATCAGCTTGTGTGTCATAAGCAAAACAACCATCAAATAGAGAACAATCATGCTCTGCATTAGTACTTGTTTCAATCTCTGATTGCTCTTCATCATCTCCATGTGTTTGAAAAGAAGGCAATGGCTCACACATGGAACTGTTTCTCTGTTTGCTTATATCTTCTTTGTCTTGAGTACAATACTCACAATCATCTCCACAAGTCCATTCAAAAAGTTGCTCATTGCTGTCCACAACCACATCATTATTTTCATGGCCAGATGCCTCAACATTGTAATGGGAGTCCTCACTGATCCTTTCACTGGCATCCTCAACATTTACTTTTTCATCTTCATATGATGCCTTAATCATTTGGTCATTTGCAGCTTCATAACCACTATTCACACCAAAGCTTGGGGACAGGGATTTCTACAGGTGCTCATTTCTCATTTCTTCTACATTTTCTAAAAATTTGTATGCCATCTGCATACTTGTCACCTTGAAATCCCTCAGCAGTGCACTAGAGCCCTCCTCAAAAGCTTCAAAGAATATGCCAACACAGGCTGAAGTATCAGGTCTGAAGGCTTCTGGGATTTGTGAAAGGGCTATTGCAAACCTATGACTGAAATCAACACATGGCTCTTCATCTTGTTTTCTGATTTTCATTAATTCTGCAACAAGATCAGCAGGTTCTTTTTCAAATTCTTCTTTGAAACAGTCAACAAGCTCATCCCAACAGGCAAAGGATCTCTTTGGAAAGCTCAAATACCAATCTCTAGCTTTTGCATCAAACGATCTAACAAAAAACCTCATCCACATATCCTCATCTCTAAATGAATGTTTTTCCATAAAACTGCAAAATTTTTGGATATGTGCACTCCCATCACATACACTGTGACCACTAAATCTAGGCATCTGACTGTACATCCTAGCAGGCATACTTTCTGCTTTATAGTTAACCCATGACAAATCTAATTGGTCATACAAAGGATCAAAAGGGCTGACAAGAGGTTTAGCTTTTTGACTGGTAGACACAACAATATTATTACTATTTAACTGAGCCTGCCTAGCCTCTAAGAATATTAACCTATTTATTAACTCTTCTATTCTTTTATTCAACATATCATCCCCCTTTTGACTGAGTATGGGTGAATACATGTTTGGATTCCCAAAATTTTCCATCTTAGACATCCTATGATTGCCTAAGACCTAAGGTTTCCCCTTGCATCTAACTTATGCAGTAAACAACAAATATAAAGGGGAAGAAGTTAGGTACCTTTTCTCATCTAAATGTAGAAATATGAACATCTTTGTCACATTCACATACATCTATCTTTCATGTGCATTCAGATCTTTTTGCAGAGTCACCACCTCTCCAGAGAGGACAAAATTTTCAATCGCTGAAAGCTACTTTCCAGGTTCATTCCACCAACAGAGCATCATTTTGTTAGTGACTCGAATGGGCCACAAATATATTCTTTTTTCATCAATCACATCCCCAGCAGAGTCGCCAATTTTTGTTGGTTTTTTCCCAGACTAGATGCTTACTCCCAGATTTCCCTACAAGGTAGCCATCAATGATCAACAGGATCTCTAGGCCAGGGGCCAACAATATAGGAGATAGACTCTATTTTTATCTTCTCTTCTTCTTCAGGCTTTGCAAAACCTAGGGGGGTATTCCCTACTCAACGTCCATGAGAATATGCATACAAAGGCTGCGATGCTGACATGAAGCAGATAAGTCCTGCTGTAAGTAGACCAAAACTGCGAGATAAGAGCAAAGGGGCTAGCTTTGGGCCTATTTTCAGTTGTAGACAGAGGACTTGGGATCCTAAAACTAATTCTACTGTCCTAATGGTTGTTTTGGAGTTTGATTTTTATTTTGTGTTTGGATGCAGAGCTGGACCTGGTGTATAACCTCAACACAGAACTAGATTGGTGCCTATCCAGGGCTTGGAGTTAGTAGCCATACACCTGTGAATGGTCAGCATGAACAACTAAAATTGGATTTCAAGGGGATTTATGTGATATCTACCTTACAAATATCTCCCAATACAGAGTGTTAAGCTATCTATACTTATGGCATCCCTATTGCAGTACACCCTTCCCAATATTCAATCTGAAAATAATTTAATCTACCCCTTGAGTAGAAGTTAAAAGATCAAACATTCAATGCAGAAATTTTGTATTCTAGAAAACCAGACACCCCTTAGATATCTAGACTCAGAAGGACACATGCAACACTGGAGATAGAATTAACAAAACACATGCAAAACAACATTACTCATATAAGATTAATCATGAAATCAGTAGATTCATGCAAGAAACATACAACAGGAGATGCATAAACTCACAAGGATTCCTGCACAGAGCAAACCAAAACCAGTCATATTGTATTACAGAGCCAAAAATGTCCAACTTTCAACAACCTTGAAATGGGTCACACAGTCTGCTTAAATAGCCAAAAGATGTACCCAACAAATTAATTACATGGCCAGACAAAAATCCGCCAGATGCAATGCATGATCAGATTGGTGCTCAAAAATGAATGCAACAGCCAGAAACAGAGGACAGAGCAGGTGAAATTGGGATCAAGGCCACCGCAAAGGGACTTTCTTCATAAATCAGGTGGTTGAGCCATCCATCATCGACCCACATCACTGCAACAATTGCCATTACTGTTTCATCTACCCACTACCTTCTTTGAAACTATAACAGCGCATCCATGAAAGTTTCCCGCTCAAAACAATGCCTGCGGATGCAAGGAAAACCCACGCTGTAACTTTAAAACCTAGTCGTCGATATGTCATCTAGTCGCTGAGATCAAATGGCCCTAAAAACACTGAAGAATCACCAACCAATGAAAACGTGCCATGGAGACATAGAGTTTCAAAAGTTGACCCTTTTTCCTTTATCCTCCCTACCAAGAGCCTTCTGCTGGGAATATGCACGGAAGCCGCCACATGGCAAGCTCCGCGGCATCCTTGAAACTTTAGGGACTCTCCATGAAACTCAGGTGGAAGCAAACACGTGGTAGGTTTCGCATTAACCTTGAAACACATAGAAACTTAAGAGAAACAGTCCTTAAGTTTTGGGACCCTTTGCCACGCGCCACACTATGAAACAAATAGAAACAAACGCGGAAGCTGACACTTGTCAGCTTCCGCAGCAATTACAAGGGATAGATGGCACTTTCCGCGGCAGCTTAGAAACTTAGAAGAAACCTTTTGAAACATGGGTGGAGGCTGCCACTTGGCATCATCCGCAGCAGTAGGGACAGATAACCAGGACCCACCATCGCTTCGTCATACTTCGAAACAAAAAAGAAACTCTAGCGGAAGCTGACACTTGTCAGCTTCCGCAGTAATTACAAAAGACACGTGGCACGCTCCGCCCCTGCATAGAAACTTTTTGAAACTTCAGCGGAGGCTGACACATGGTAGGATTCGCAAAGCCTAGAAACTTTAAGGGTCTTTTGGAAACTTGGCAGAGATGCGAAACTTTGAGAGTCTTTTAGAAACATTGGTAGATGCCTCCACGTGGTGCCTTCCGCGCCACTCTTAGAAACACTTAGAAACTGTGTTGAAACTTGGCGAAAGCCGACACGTGGCGCCTTCCACGCTAAGTTGAAACTTTCGGGGGTTACACTCCGCTGTTGACACGTGGCATGCTCCACAGGGATTTTTTGAAACATAAAGGAAACACTTAAAGGGTCTTTGAAACACAAGCGGATATTGACACATGTCGAGATCCATGGCCCTCTCATGAAACATAAGAGAAACAACCTCTGCCACGTGGGGCCTTCCGCGTTGAAGTTACCTGTTAGAAACAAAAGCGCGGCATGAACAGGGGCTCGACACTTGGCAGACCCGTGGCACTTAGAACATAAGACCCTCATAGCCACTCTCGGAGACACTCAGACACAGTAACTGTAGCCCGATAAGCATCTGGAATGCATTCGACCCATATTTTCATCATTTTTTAGGGGCCGATAGTCTCTTCTCACGCGCAGATGCAAACTTTCAATTGTAGAGGCCGAAAGTGTTGGAATTTTTTGGATTTTTTGGGAAGGGGCCTGCATATTTAAATTTTTGAAACTTGAATGTTTATGCAGGCACCACCACTTTCCATGATGACAAGAATTTTGTAGTGACATAGAAGGTAAAAAATATGAAATATTTTCATACTTGTTGGATATTTTCCAACTCATTATCTAAGTTTCCCTAAAAAGTTGTCATCTTCTATCCACAGGATCCTTAGGTCAGTGGCCAACGAATAGGAGATAGACTCTAATGTCTCCTCTGCACTACAGGCTCTACAAGACCTAGGGGGTGTCCCTACTCAATACCCATATAGTTAATCTTGACTATAATTAGGTATTGACACAAAAGAAGATAAACCCTCTATTATGCAGACCAAAACTGTGAGATAAATACAAAGGGTCTAGCTTTAGACCCTACTTCAGTTGTGACCCAAAGGATTTGAAACTTAAAATCCTACTTCTAAAATCCTGCAGTTTAAGGTTTTGAGTTGATTTGATTTTATGTGTATGTATGTGTGGTTGCCAGATTAGGGTTTGACTCATAAATTTAATGTAGGCCTTTGATCGGTGTCTGTCCAAGGGCATGGAGTCCAACTTAAAACATACAAACTTCCATTAACCAAACAAACACACAAGTTTTAGAGGGTTACCCAGTTCTTGCCTTGCAGACAACTCCCAAGTTTGAGTATTTCTATTAACTCTACTTATGAATATCCCTATTATCGAACATTCCCCTCCATATTTGACTTAAAACATTTATTCTATTCCTCAAACAGAAGTAAAAAATCAAACATGCAATACAACAAATGTGCATTCAAGGACTTAGATAACCATGGGTTACTTAATTCAAAAGGAGATTGCAGATAACAATGAAGATAGTTAATAAAAACACATGCACTACAACATTATTCATATATTTCAACCTGAAACTAATAAATGGTTTATGAAAATACATACATTAAAACAGAACTCACAAGACCATAGAGAGAACAACTGGCCAAAATTTTGTATTACCTTTACTCCTCAAACTCCCAAAACTTCCAAAAACCTTCAAAGTGAGGCAACCAACTATTTATAAACATAGAGATTGGCGCCAAAATTCATAACACATGTTGATTAGGTGAGACTTTGATACAAAGCGTCACTCAAGAGCATTGAGACATTTATTACATTGAGCCCAGAGAAGGATAAAGAAATAGTTTGTCACATGGAACCCAAATTCCTTGAGGAGTCTGGCCACATAAATGCAGGGGAAAGGCAGTTACTTGTTTGCCTCAGGTACACCTATCTATATCTCTCCACCCACTCAGCATATGACTTCTCTAGTGGCCACTGGAAAGAGATCAACTTTGCAATCTTGTCATTGTGTCCTGTGTACCGTGTATCCATCAAAATCTTTGCTTCCCTACAGAACAACTCAAAATTTATTTCCAACACATGCAATTTATCTAGGGTTGCATTCAAAATTGCTAGCGTGGGGTCCCCCTTAGTGCAAAAAGTAGATATGAGTTGGCCGGCATTATCATTGAAATCAACCTTCCACTTGTCTAGGCTCTTGACTTGCCCATCAACCTCCATTATGCTAGGCATTATTTTCTTATCTAATTTCTCCATAAACTGCTTCTTCTCACCTAGTACTTTGTCTAACTTCAATTGGAAAGCCACAACCCCTTCAAGAATCTCCAATATTTTAAGGGTTAGCTTCATCTCTAGTGGCGCTTGTGCATCATATCATGCACACCTAATTAAATCTCTTAGTTCACCAGTTCTTGGCAGCCATGATTCCCTCATTGTCTTAAGACATTCTTTATCATGTTCATGCTTACCCAATGCAGCTTTTAAATCAGAGTGAGAACTCCATGTCTCATCCATCCTCAAGCCACAACCTTAGTCACTCTGTGGTTTATCAAATTAGTGACTAACTCTTTGAATGAACTCCTCTTCTCCTCTTTGAATCTTTACACCTCCTCCTTTAGCTCTCTAATCTTAGCTAACAAGGGCTTTGTGTCAGCTGGAAATGACTCTACTATTGGGATCACATGTGGGGGAGTGGAAGTACTAGCCCCTAATGATAGCTTCTCCCTACACCTATTAAGCTCTACAATTGCTTGTGCATATTTTAGTAGCAGCTCATCATGTTCTTTCTGCAACTTATTAGCAACTGCCTCAACAAATTGTGTAGTCTGTACATTTAAACTTGTAGCCTAGAGAACAGGGGTGTCAGATACTCTCTTGATTATTAGATCTCCAATTCCTCCAATCCAATCCTAGGTTTGTTATTTTTTGGGGCTAGAGCCCATATTGCCAATGTTTCAAATCTAGGATTGAAGGCTCCACCAGAGAGAGCCTTTTCTACTTGTTCATCTGTTACATCAGAATTTTCCTTGGTTATTATGTCAAATGCAATTGCATCTGACAAAGTCCAATGAGGGAGGAGCAAGATATTACTTTTGGAAACTAATGCCCTCCCCTCTTCTAGAGTCATGGTACTAATGGCCTGATTTACTTCTTTTAACACCCTTTGGGTGATGGCCTCATATTTAGAGGGATCAACTCCACTCCTGGCATCTTCAATCCTCTTCTGGAACTCCTCACTCCTAACCTTCAACATATAACTTCTGAATTCAGAAATGTTTATGAAGTCATCATCCTCTAATAATTTACTACAAGCCATTACTCTGACATCTTCAATATCTACTGTCTGGCTTGTCATTGTCCTCATTGCCCTGTTTTTAGGGGAGGACTAGGGCCTTACTCTGTCAGGTGAATTTGCCTGATGGACAGCTTCCTGCACATGCTCCTCTGCTTCACCCTTAAGGTACAATACCTCAATTTCCTCTGGATTCTCTAAATCAATAATCTTTTCCCTCTTGACAAGGGAAGGGGCAGTTGATTCTCTTTTCACATCATTTCCTCTCCTTGAGCTGTTAGGCTGATAAGAGGGTCTCTCTTCTCCTGCAGGAGCACTAGCAATCATTTGCTCTGCATTATCCAACATTTCTAAATTCTTTGTATAGGGTCTTGCACCTCTGCAAAGGCACCCTGATATGCATCATTTATATTCTTCCTCATTCTTTCTCCTGCCATTATTGAGTCCCATTTGATTCTCAAAGTGTGGACATCATTCATTGTGAAACAATTTCTTACAGTATCTTCTTTGAGGTTGACCTGGTGAATGTACCTCGGTCTCTATTTGTTAACCCTAACCTTATCAATTGATGCAGAGGGGGTTACTAATTTACCAATTGATGCAAAAATGAGATACTAATCCATTCAAATCTACAACACAACACTTCAACAAGCCTATGCAAGAAGGCTGAAAATAAAATATTACAACAAAGATATGAAGAGAAATATGCACACAATCTTTTATTCAAATCTGAAATTGCATTACAAAATAAGGAAGCTTGTGAACTTCTGAGAATTACACATCCAACACCTGCAACAAAAAAATTTCTCCACCTCTAGACTCCTTTCCCAACATCTGGGTCTCTCCTCAATTTTCTTCTCCCAACTCCAATAAAAACCCATCACTTATTCCTTTCACTATCCCTCATTTTTTGTAATTGTCTAAAATGGTTTCTAGGTTTTGTGCCTCTCCTTCCCAGCTTTCTAGAACATGTTTAATTTCTTAAATTTGATAAGATATGAGAAATTTATTCTCATTTTATCGAGACTGGGTCTCATAATTACGACCCCCCTCTTGGAGTTACAAATTTTGGAATTTAATAAAATAAAATTCTGGGAGTCAGGTCCACCAACCTGGGCCATAAAGACCACTTACAAGATTCCTTACACTGTGATGGTTACAATAATAAGTTCCATTAATTCCATGATTCTTGGCAACCCCACTTATGACAGAAATCAACCCCCACTAAAATAGAATTTAATGCCTTTGCCTAGGAAAGATATTCTCCACTATTTGAGGCATTTATAAATTACTGGGGTATTTTTCCACAAAAATTACATTTACCAATATGCCCAAGGAAAATTATATTTGTTTCAAATTAAAATATTATTTCCCAAGCCCATAAACCTTATTAAAAACAAACAAATAGAAATTAAAATATTTTTGGTGATGTAAGGTTGCCATTGACCATGGATGCTCCTCCATCAGACTCCCGGCCAAAAGAAAATCCAAGCCCTCTTGGATTGAGGGTAGTAATAGGTCTTCATCCTTTGAATGCTCCTCCTTGATGTCCTCTATGCTTTGCCTCTTGTCCTCTTTGAAATAGCTCCAATTGGTCTTCATTTTCACTTTAGGTTTTCCCAACTTCTTGCTCATGTGCTTAGGCCTGTCAAATGGAAATAACTTCTTCTTATCTGCTACTTTGGATACCTGCACCTGAATAATGACAACTTCATTCATCAAAACACCTTGGTCAGTACCAACAATGTATTCTTTACTTTTCTTCTCACAATCCTTTGGTGATCCCTGCAGTATAACAACATTCAACTGCAAGAACTTGGTCTACAACTCTGTAACAACAACCTTATTAGCAACTTCATTATCAACATCAACTTTATCAGCAACATTAACAGTAATATGCCCTTCTACTTGTTCAACTTGCTCTTGAGACTCAAACAAGTGAAAATGAAATGAAGGCTCATCCACAACCATGTCTACTTTGTATTCTTCAATGCTTGATGTCAAAACAATCATAGGTAAACTCACCATTTCATTTTTTTACCTCTTCTATCGCTGCTATCCTTGCTTCTCTTCTTCTTCTTTGGAAAATTTTCTTGATGGGCCATGTAACCTTCCTCTTCACTTATAAGTGCCAACTTTGCAACTGCTAAACTATTCTTTCCATATCTTTTTCCATCTCTTCCATATCTTGCCTTAGTTCTCTTATCTCTTTCTCAACCTCTATTTGCCTCATCTTTTCCTCTTTCCTCTTCCTCTCTTTTTCTTCTTGCTTCTTCTTTTGTGAACCCCTAGCCTACAAGTACCTTCTAAACAAATCCATATTTCCTCAAGCAAGTCTCTTTCACCTTGCTTCTTCTTATCTTTGCCTCACCTAGGTCTCTTCTCTTTTCCTCTACCTAGTCTTTTGGCAACCAGGTTCTCTCTTCAACCTGCACAAACACACAAACACAAAACCAAACTCTCTCTGATACCAATTAATGTAGAGAGGATTGTCTTCATTTAGAAATATACAACAAAACACTTCACAAGCCTCTGAAAGAAGGCTGAAAATAAAATGGAACAACAAATAGAAGAAGAAAAATATGCACAATAATATTTATTCAATCTGAGATTTCATTACAAAATATGGAAGCATATGAGCTTCTGAGAGATACAATCCACACTTGCAACAAATTTTTGTCTTCATCAATCTGGACTCATACTGGTAGCATCTGGCTATGCAAAAATCTTCATCCAAAAGCCCTCTCTCCCAAATGAGCAATCCTCCATATGTAGAAATTGTGTCAGAAGAAAACCATTATTGGTTTCTCAAAACAACCTCCACAAATCCACAAGAAAACCTATCACTTCCAACCTGTCACTGCTCCCTCAATTTTTATTATTTTCTAAAATGGTTTCTAGGTTTTGTGTCTCTCCTTCCCATCTTTCCAGAACGTGTTTAATCTATTAATTTGATAAGATATGAGAAATTTATGATCATTTTACCAAGACTAGGTCTCATAATTACGACCCCCTTCTTGGAGTTACAAATTTTAAAATTTAATAAAATAAAATTCTGGGAGTTAGGCCCACCAACCTAGGCCATAAAGACCACTTACAAGATTCCTTACACTATGACGATTACAATAATAAGTGCCATTAATTCCATGATTCTTGGTAACCCCACTTATGACAGAAATTAGCCCCCACTAAAATAGAATTTAATGTCTTTGCCTAGGAAAGATATTCTCCACTATTTGAGGCATTTATAAATTACCAGGGCATTTTTCCACAAAAATTATATTTACCAATATGCCCAAGGAAAATTATAATTGTTGCAAATTAAAATATTATTTCCCAAGCCCATAAACCTTATTGAAAACAAACAAACATAGATTAAAATATTTTTGGTGATGTAAGGTTGTCATTGATAATTTCTTACATTATCTTCTTTGAGGTTGACCTAGTGAATGTACCTCAGTCTCTGTTTGTTAACCCTGACCTTGTCAATGCAACCCTCAAGGTCAAATATCCTTAGCTACTCCAAATACATCCCATAGCACTACAACACTGAATAAATTTGATCCAACCCATTCTTATCAGGTGTCAAAAAATCATTGAATCTGAGAGAAGTAGGAAAAATTGAACCTTTCTTGCGCTTCCTCAGGTGCTCCTTATCAGATTCATTTAATTGCCTAATAATTTCCAAGAATGCTATTCTCTTAGGCACATACTTAGGTAGAATGTGGGGTGGCGCCTCACATTCGTAAACCCTGATGCAAGTGGTGTGTTCATGATAAAACTAGTCACCCCAATTTTGGTCAATCCCCAAATGAGGAGTTCTATCCAAAGGCCTTAATAAATCTGATACATCTGGATGTATTCTTTCTCCCTTCGGCTCCAAGAAGCCTAGAACTCTCCTCACAAAATATTCCTCAAAAATCACATAGTCAGCATCAACACAATGCATGTCTATCATGCAGGTCCACATCTACACAACAACATATTTCCCTATGCATCTGTCATTCTGACATGTAGGTTTTGGTGCCACATCCTTGACAAAGCAAATAGAAGCATATGGCACAACATAGAATACCATGTGAACACTACGTGGGAATCCGCAGTAAATAATTTGCTCTTTATTTCTGTCATCTGCTTGTGCATTTTGTCTGCAATATAAGTAGTGTATTAATATGACGCCTTATTATCTTGGCTTTGAATATCCATTGCCATCATCATCAGAGAGATAGGCATTCTATCTGAGGCATCCTTTCCTAGCACTTGGCACAAGTTATGGTATGTTCTGACAAAGTAATGCATGAACAAATTGCATTGGAAGGGTTCCTATTCACTATCTAAAATTTTCACCAATTTACCATCAATTCCCTTCAATCTGTGCTTGGCCAAGTTGAAATCTCTTTAGGCATGCTTAATGGTTTGGTATTTCCTCTTCAATGCATCTAGGTCAATTGGCTTACTAGCGACAGGGTTCAGGTTAAATACAGTGGCAATGTATTCCTTTGTGAACTTGACAATCTTTGTGCCATTTCTAGCCACGACCGTCCTCGTTTGAGGATCGTACCTATGTGCTATTGCCCTTATCAGGTCTAGATTAGGGAGTACATTAGAGAAGATAAGCTTGGCGGATAAGGACTTTATAATCCATTCTTTTGTGCTAGTGTTCAAACAAGACCCAACTAGGAATAGGCAATCGGGCATCTCTACAGTTATAGCAAAAGTCAAGGAATTTATCGTCTGACCCACCAAGACCATGCAAATTCAGGGCTTTTCTAGTAGAGCCTGGGAGATGGACCATAAGGTCCTCATCTAAGCTACACTTAGAGATAGAAGCTTGACCAAATTGACTCATTTTCAGACTGATGGTGTATATACGAAAAATTTGGATAAATGAACACTAGAAGAAAAATAGAAATAAATGACTAAATAAACTACCAAAAATTGGTCATGTGATCAGTAGTTTGGTCACGTGACCATTGGTAGTTTATTGCCGGTTATTTATCTCGTGACCAAATTTATGACCAAACAAATTTTATTCATTAATTTAGTCATTAATTTGGTGGTATATTTAGTCATAAATTTGGTAGTATATTTAGTCATCAATTTGGTAGTATATTTAGTCACGTGACCATTCGTAGTTTATTGCTGGTCATTTATCTCGTGACCAAATTTATTTAGTCATTGTAATCATTAATTGCCATCAATTGGTAGTATATTTAGTCATTTATTTAGTCATTGATTTCCATCCACTGGTAGTATATTTGGTCATTTTAGTCATTATTTTTCTGTCAACTGGTCATATATAAACAACTAGTACATGATAAACATCAACTATGCCATTTTTTGTTGATAAATTTCAACAAATCTAGTCAAAGGATTGAAACAACAATGCTGGAAAATAATTCACTATATATTCAAACTATATATAAAATATGTTACAAAGAACTCGTTTCTCAACAAATCTGCTCAAAGGATTGAAATAACAATGCTGGAAAATAATTCACTGTATATAAAATATGTTACAAAGAACTCTATATATAGAGTTTTCAAGATAGAATCTTTCTGTAGTATGCAAATTGCTGATTTATTATGCTTTTAAAACTAAAAAAAACTAAAACTAAAGCTAAAAAGCCATCGGTGTGAATGCATGTCTTCAGTGATGCCATTGTTGTGTATGGGGTGGACTGTAAATGCATCTAGAAGGCAGTGGTTTTGCATTTTCTCCTTGCTTTGTACCTATCCACAATAAAAAAAACTCAAAATTTGTTAATATTTTTAAAAGATTTATGAAACTTTGAAATATGAAAAACAAAGTGGGATGATAAGGAATTTTACAGCAATATAGGCATATATTATGAAAGTATTCAAGAAGAAATGCTTGTAACCATGTATCATCACCCATCATGATCACACGTCTTCCATTCTTAATTAGCTGCAAATCAATGAAAATCATTATTTCTACAATCAATATTCCACCTATCTTTTGAGAGAGAACTGTGGATCAGCTCAACAAAAATAACAGAACAAGCTTGTAAATTGTAAAAATGGCCCATAGACATTTTGTCAAACAGTTAGCAGGTTATGTAGATTAATCAATATTTTTGAATATTAAAATTAGAACAACTGTTGCTCACTTCTAGATCTTATACATTTTAACAAACACTTGGTATGCAGATGAAAACATATGGACATTTAATATTATATACATTTCTTTAAGAATACATAAAACTGCAATCATGACATTTAAGAAAACAGTTCACAACATATGTATAATCACATGTATTTAACTTATACATAAGGAGAAAATGGATTTTTTGAAAAGGCTCTAGAAACTTTCAAGCAAATGCAATTGGTAGGTCTAAAGCCAAATTCCACAACCTTTGCCAGCATCCTCCCTACCTGTGCCAAAATGGGAGCTTTGGAACAGGGTATGGACATCCATCAAAGCATAATGGAAGGGGGATTTTTTTCAGAAATTATAGTTGGAAATGCTCTGGTAGACATGTATGTAAAATTTGGAAGTATAGACAAGGCACGTTGTCTATTTGACAAAATACCTCAAAGAAATGTGGTCTTATGGAATGCCATAATTGCAGGATATGCACAAAATGGATTTTGCAAGGATGATGTGTATTATCGGTGGGACCCTATGACTTCAGCAAGACTCTGATTATGGTCTCTTCGATAGCCCGATGGAAAGTGTATTATTGACTGGACCCTATGACTTCGGTGAGACTCCGATTATGGTCTCTTCGATAACCTGATGGTAAGTGTATTATCGGCGAGAACCTATGACTTCAGCGAGACTCTGATTATGGTCTCTTCGACAGCTCGATGGCAAGTGTGTGCACAGGGTAAAGGCGAGAAACTCCTTATTGGCGGGAGTTGTCTGTTCGGTGGGACTCACTTTATGGTCTCTTTGAAATGCCGATAAGGTAGAAAAATACATATCGGCGAGAGTCGTCTGTTCGATGGGACTCACTTGATGGTCTCTTCGAAACACCTATGTCGGTAGGACCTTGAGGAGAAAAATGGGATTGGCTATACGATTGATGTTAGACATGTTACTTGGCATTAAAAAATTTGAAGCAAATGCAATTGAATATACATATACAAAGAGAGAGATGTATGTGGAAGAATAGACAAGGCATGTGAACTGTTTGACAAAATCCCTGAAAGAAATGTGGTCTAATAGACTACAATGATTGCATGATATGCACAAAATGGATTTGTTGAAAAGGCTTTAGAAACTTTCATGCAAATGAAATTGGTAGGTGTAAAGCCGGATTCCACAACCTTTGCCAGCATCCTCTCTGCTTGTATCAAAATGGTAAGCTTTGGAACAGGGTATGGACATCCATCAACACATAATAGAAGGCAGATTTTGTCAGATATTATAGTTGGAAATGCTCTAATAGACATATATGAAAAATGTGGAAGCATAGACAAGGCACATAAATTGTTTGATAGAATGGCTCAAAGAGATGTCATCTCATGGAATGCAATGATTGCAGGATTGCACAAAATGGATTTTTTGAACAGGCTTTAGAAACTTTCAAGCAAATGCAATTGACAGTTGTAAATCCAAATTCCGCAACCTTTGCCAACATCCTCCCTGCCTGTGCCCAAATGGGAGCTTTGGAACAGGGTATGGACATCCTTCAAAGCATAATGGTCATAGGATACATCAACATTAGGTTCTGTTGGTGTCTCATTCTTTGTAGTACCCACTTGACTGCTTGAGCTTCCTAAACAATGTCTTTCTATGCTACAGTACCAAGGGCCTGGGGTAAAAGGTAGTTTAGTCATTGAAGGAGGCAACATCTAATTTTGAAGGATTGTCCTAGTTCAAGTTCCTTCATAGGATTGTTGTAAATACTGTAACAACCATGAGGGCATGGGCGCTATTTGGAATATTTCTAACAATGCTTGAAGTGGAGTGACAAGAAGTAGACCCTATCACAAACCTAGAAGGTCCAATACTATGACAACAATCTCAAGAAAGTTTTAATGCAAAGATGAAAATTAGTTCCCCATAAACAATAGTCCTAAAATTTCCACCCCAAGTGTAATCAATAGTGAGACAACAACATGATTTAGTCAAGCATATGTAATCACCACTAGTGTGGGGGTAGTCATAAAACTCCATGAAAACTATTGCCATGGACTGTCATATTAAAATAGGCATCAAATCTTGTGATAGTCATATTTGTATGTAGCCAAAGTACCTCCTTAACAATCATCTATGAATGATTGTTGCACTTATAAGATCATGAGATCCCCACAAAGAGGAATGCTAAAGATTGCTATATCCTTTTCTTCAAAGCAAAGTGTTAGTGGAGACACCCACTCATCACCCTAAGATGTGAAACATAGTCAAATAGTAACTACAGTCATCACTATCATTTCATTTTCCTTCTGTCTCTCTCCCACCTTCATGATCTTCCAAATCATGGTTATTATCCAAGGAGGTTAGTCTAAAACTTGATATCAATGATGTTGAGATTTTTGCCATTAGAAAATTACTTCAAAGCTATGAATGTTCCATTTAGGCACATCAAGATGAGGGTGGATGTCTCAAAGGCTGTCACACATTGATCAGACCACAAGGAGGTTTAAAACTGAGAAATTAAGATTTAAAGGCATTTCCTATTAACATAGTGTACAATAATTGACCATGGAAGTTAGAGATTGTATATGGAAGAAGGACACCTCTATAATCTCATGTGGGTAGGATGGAAAAGCACAAAAATAAGACTGTCATGACAGTCAGAAGATCACTAAAAGCTCTTTTTAGAGACTGTCATCTTGTTGTGAGTCCAGTTTTATGCGGAATTGTGTAAAGGTTTCATTACAATGAAAATTATAATATGGGCTACCAAGTATGAGCTATCATCTCAACTCAAATTTGTTTACTCATTACATCCATTGTTCCCAATATGGAGGCCTTATTATGGGCCTTTCCTCTATATATTCTGGAAAGAAACAATAATGATAAGGATGTCCCAATGCTGGTGCTAAGCCTAAAGATCTTGCAAAGTGTGCAAAGCCTACTACTCAAGGTTCTATGGTGATTATTGGCATGAATGAAAGCTAAACCCCTAAAAGGACACTAAATAGAATCGAGTTGTTTTATAAAATCCTTGAAAGAAGTGTGGTCTCATGGACTGCAATGATCACAAGATATGCACAAAATGGATTTTTGTCTTTAGAAATTTTCAAGTAGATGCAATTGGTAGTTGTAAAGTCAAATTCCACAACCTTTGCCAGCATCTCCCCTGCCTGTGCCAAAATGGGAGCTTTTGAATAGGGTATGGACATCCATCAAAGCATAATGGTAAGGGGATCTTTGTCAGATATTACGGTTGGAAATGCTTTGGTAGACATGTATGCAAAATGTGGAATCATAGACAAAGCACATGAACTGTTTGACAAAATGCCTCAAAGAGATGTCATCTGACGGAATACAATGATTGCAGGATATGCACAAAATGGATTTTGTAGAAGCACTTCAGAACACATCCTAACATTGTAAGCTTTGCTTGTGTTCTAGGTGCATGCAACCATGTAGGTTTACTAATATATGATTGTAGAAGAAAGTAAATTTTTCCTATGTGCAATCTAGCCTAAGCAATTAAATGCTAGGTCACCGGTTTGGGGATGGGTATGCATATGGGTAATTCATTCTCAAATAGACAACTGGGTGCCTCAATGGCACTATTCAAGCAATCTCCTCTAGTACGTTGACATTGAAGTTAGAAATACTATTCTCCAACAAAAACTTAGTTTAACTAGCCAAATGAATGACCCATGTATTGTGAGATTAATTACAATGGAAAAGGGTGACTCTGCCAAAAACAAGCTCATCAAAGAATGCGAATGAACTAGTGATGCAGGGACTTCTGGAGGTCATAACTTTTGACTCGGATGTGGGTTTTCTATGAAATTTTATAGGTGGATGCATTATGAGGTGGATGGTGGTTTCCCAACCACCCTAGTCGGTTGGACCTCATCTTTCGGTTGGACCTCATCTTGGCACTTTTTCGAGGCTTGAAACTTTCATCTTGGCACTCAAAAAGGTAATTTAATGTTTTTTTCTAGTTTTTTAAAAGTTGCTTTTTTAATAACTCGAAACTCATGTTTCAAATTTAGGATGTTAGTTGGCTTTTCGTCCTACCTTAGCTTTAGGAAGTTTTTGGGAAAAAACTGGATTCTCAAGATATGATTGTAAAATTACCTAAAATGGCAAAATCTGCCAAAAAAGGTAATTTTTTTATTTTTTTGTTTTCTTGGATATAAGAGAGTTTTCTCTCATTGTAGCAGCAGAGTTGGTGAATAGAAGTTTTTTTTTCAGTTTCCAAATCTTTGGCTCTCACACATGATTAATTGATAGGGAGACCTAAGGGTTTCGAAAACCTATCTTGACACAACACTTCAAGACCTATGCCATCCCCGGGTTTCCCTACCAATTCAAGTGCTTAAAGACATTTTCTACCCAAAATGCCTAATCCAACCTACACAATCTATTACAGAGGTGAAAGACCTATTTGCTTGTTATTTTCAGTACATACAATGCTTTCTTGGTGTGAGGTACTCTTCCTTATCCTCACTGCTTCCAAGATTCCTAATCTCCAAGGCTTCTAGCCTTCTTGAGCCCGTTATCAGCCCTCCTCTCTGGGTCCAGGGTTCTGATTGCTTGGTGCTCAATTCTTTCTACTCTATTTTTCACCCCTGTCTTCTTAGACTACAACTTGCATACCTAGCCGAGCTATAGCAGAGCTCGCCTAGGACAAGTTCTCATTGTCTTCCATTGATAATCCAATCACTAACACAAACAGAAACAAAAGAAACAAGGTCTCTGCTTGATGGCCCTCCATGACTATACAAGGAAAATGCAGGGGCATCAAGACAGAGACATCTTTTATAAACAGAAACAAAAGAATAGAAATTAAACTGTCTACTCTACTACAAACCAGATTATACAAGTACTCTACAGACAATATACAAATGGATTCAAACTGTCAATGTTTCTATTAATAGAAGTTTCTCTATTACATTCAATGTATGTTCTTTAATCTTCCATGTTTTTCCACCTTCTCTAACTGATCTACAAAGCCAAAAACTAGTTTTATGCGCTTCATCCTTTTTCTGTTATCGACGGTTAGGGTTTCCTGTCTGTTCGGTTATCATCGGTGAGATATCTCTGTTTTCGCACCGAAATGATCCTCTCCTTTATTATTGGCTTGACCTACCTTATTGGCCACTACATAATTTCTTTCCCCGATATATAACTTCTCTTCGATGGATATAACCCATCGTTCAGACTTATACTGTCGATGTAACTTTTCCTTTGTTCTCCGATATACAAACTTATCCCGATATGCATTGTATTGTCTTCGCTTTTGGTGAGACTCCTTCCGTCGCTCAGACTTTGACCCTGTCTCCCGATCCTTCATCTCACACCGATATGTCTCACTTAACCCTGTCTTCACCGTCATGGCTTGCTTGACTTCAACGTCAGAAAGACTTAGCCTATTTGTTGGGTGCTCTTCAGGTCTTCTGATGCCTCGGGTCACCCCGATACAATAGTCTGCAGTTTTGGTCTTCACCTATCAGCGAGACATCAACTATCGGCCTAACTCACTCCTTCTCTTCTGATGTCTAACCTTACGCCAATGGATCCACTTTGAGTATACATAGTTTGACATGTCATCGGTGGGCCTGCAATGTCTTATTCACCTATCGGCCAGACTTACTACTTCGGTGGAACTCCGGTCCTGTCTACCGATACACCCGATCACACCGATGTCTTCTCATATGCATTGGTTGACTCCTTACCGCTGATTCGTCTCACCGCCACTGTCGGTCACCACTCTATTGAACCGAATGCATGTTCCCACTCTTTCCTATTTGAAAATCAAAAACATCACACCAAAAATGTGAAGGTATATACATGGGCTCCAAACCCTTGGTGCTCCTGCACCATACTCCCCCTGCGCGAAAAAAGTCAAGTCACCTCCGGTGACAACAAGGCAAAATCAAGGCCCCTACTTCTTGAACTCAGACTCGGCAACCCAGGTAGCCTCTCCTACAGGCAACTGTCTCCATTTGATCAGATGTTCCATACACACACCATGTTTAGTCTGTCTCTGCACTCAAGAATCCAAAATTCTCTCAGCCTGTGGTTTGAGTGTAGGGGGCAAGGTTACATCACTCATTGTCTGTGCAGTCTCTGAACTAGATCCTCCTGCTACTGGATGAGGACCTTTATAAGGTACCAGGTCCTGAACATTGAACACTAGTGAAATTGCCAAGTCTGCTGGTAAATCAATCCTATAAGCATTGTTGCCATACTTGTTCAGAATTTTGCAAGGACCAATCCATCTCATCTGCAGTTTAGTTGGTATTCCTTTCTGCAACCGGGCTTTGTTCAAATGAACCATGACTAAATCACCAACTGTAAATTGAATATCCTTCCTGTGTGCATCTACCCTATCTTTGATTTTCAGGGTATTTTCCATCAATTGCTGCTTCACTTGGTCATGAATCTCCTTCATAGACTATGCAAAATCCTCTGCATGACCACTTCTATGTTCCATGTCTCCAATATGTCAGAGTTCACATACACCTTGAGGGTGCATTCCATACACTATCTCAAATGGACTTTTTCTAGTAGTCCTATTCACACTATCGTTATAGGAAAATTCTGCCTGATAAATGACTTGATCCCAACTCTGTCCATATTCTTTTGTCAAACACCTCAACAAGTTGCCCAACATTTTGTTCACCACTTCTGTTTGGCCATCTGTCTGTGGATGATATGCTGATCCAAAAGACAGATTTGTTCCTAACCTCTGCCATAAAGTTTTCCAGAAATGTCCCATGAACTTAGCATCTCTATCAGACACAATGCTTGCTGGAAGTCCATGAATTCTTATGACCTCTTTGAAAAACAAATGAGCTATATGACTGGCATCATGAGTCACCTTACAGGGAATGAAATGACTCATCTTGTTGAATCTATCAACAACTACAAAACTACTATCAAAACCAGTCTTAGTCTTTGGTAGACCAACTACAAAATCCATACTTACACAATCCCATGGTCTGGAAGGAATGGGTAATGGTTGATATAGTCCAACATTTGAAGAAGTTCCCTTAGCCTTCTGACAGATGATACACTGCTCCACATACTTTCTGATGTCTTTGTGCATCTTCAGCCAATAGTAGAACCTCTGGACTAACTCCAATGTTTTATTTAGACCAAAATGTCCACTCAAACTGCCATTATGCTTCTCCTATATGAGATTTTCCCTCATGGATCCTTTTGGTACACACAACTATCCACCTTTGAACAGCAATCCCTGCTGCAATGTGTAATCTGCAAACTCACTATGAAAGTGATTTTCAAAATCTTGACAGACCTTGTATGCTTCAGTAAAATCTTCATCCTCTTTGTAGAGGGCTGTGAACTCTTCCATCCCTATGCTTCTTAAATGCATCTCTTGTACTGTAAGCAATCTCCTGCTTAAGGCATCTGCTACTTTGTTGAGCTGTCCCTTCTTATGTTTAATGGTGAATGTGTAGGACTGTAAATACTCCATCCACTTGACATGTCTATGGCTATTGTCTGTATACACAACAAATTCCTTCAGTAGGAGATAATGCCTCCAATTTCTAAGTGCTTGGACTAGAGCATAGAGCTCCAAGTCATATGAAGAGTATCTGCTCTTTGCTTCATTTAGCCTCTCACTGAAAAAGGCTACTGGTCTATTCTCTTGGTTGAGTACTGCACCTACTGCAACATGACTAGCATCACATTCTAAAGTGAATAACTTATCAAAATTTGGTAGCACTAACACTAGCTATGTGGCTACTTCTTTCTTCAATAACTCAAAACTCTTATCAGCTGCTTGTGTCCATTGAAACTTTGTTTTCATTCCACATTTTATTGTATCAAGCATAGGTGCACAAATAGCACTGAAATTCTTTATGAACTTTCTATAAAACTAAGCTAAGCCATGAAAACTTCTCACCTTAGTTGCTGCTCTGGGAGTGGGCCAATTCAATATGGCTTCTACCTTTGACTTATCCATCTTCAATTCTCCTTTGGACAACACAAAACCAAGGTATACCAATTCTTGCTTCATAAATTCACACTTCTCTAAATTTATGGTTAGTTGTTCATCATGTAACTTTTTCAAAACAGTATTTACATGTTTAAGATGCTCTTCTTTAGTTTGACTAAAAATCAAGATGTCATCTAAATAAACAACTACAAATTTACCCGCATAGTCCTTGAGGACTTCATTCATGAGCCTCATGAATGTGCTGGGAGCATTTGATAAACCAAATGGCATAACAAGTCATTCATACAGTCCTTCTATAGTCTTGAAGGCTATTTTCCACTCATCACCTTCCTTGATTCTGATCTGGTGGTAACCACTTTTTAGGTCTATCTTGGTGAAATACTTAGCTCCTCCTAAACAATCCATAAGATCTTCAATTCTGGGAATTGGAAACCAATACCTTATGGTGATCTTATTGATAGCTCTGGAGTCTGTGCACAATCTCCATGTTCCTCCTTTCTTTGGTGCCAACACTGTAGGCACCGCACAAGGACTTATGCTTTTTCTAACCAATCCTTGGTCAAGCAACTCTTGCACTTGTCTAGCTATCTCCTTATGTTGTTCTGGAGTCATCTTGTAAGGGGCTTTGTTAGGTAAAGATGCTCTTGGAATCAGATCTATCTGATGGCTTATAGTTCTTTGTGGAGGTAGTGTTGCTGGTGTTCCATCACTAATGATGTCCTTATACTGTTCCAGTATAGTTTGTACCTCTTTTGGGATCACTACCTTTTTGTCTTTCTGCTCTTCCTTAGGCTTTACTATGATAGCATAGCCAATACCATCCTCCTTAAGAGTGTTCAAAAACTCTTTACCACTCACAATTAAGACACTAGGACTTTTTGTCTTATTTGCTTCATCTTCCAATGACTAAATTTTATAGGTGACACCATCTTTTTGAAAAGAATATGCATTCTTCTCACCATCATGTATGACCTTTCGGTCATACTGCCACGGTCTACCCAATAGTAGATGACATGCATCCATAGGTAGGATATCACAGAGTACCTTGTCTTTGTATCCACCTATACCAAACTCTACCCAAGTTTGCTCATTGACTATCACATGCTGACCTTTATTTAGCCATGTAACTCTATATGGATTTGAATGAGGTATTCTTTGTAAATTTAATTTTCTAACTGCTTCATCTGACACTATATTATCAGTAGACCCTGAGTCTATAATTACTTGACATACCTTAATCATAATCTTGCATCTGATTCTGAATAATGCTCTCCTCTGGCTTGGTTCAGCTTTCATTGGTTCTTTGATCAAGGTTCTTCTTACCATGATGTTCTCTCCCACTTCTAAGGCTAGACTGACTTCAGGTGATTTGCTGCTTGAAGCATCATCTTGTACATAATGATTTCTTTTATCAACTCCTTGAGAAGAAGGTGTGCCCTTATCAGGACACCTATATGTTGGATGGCCTAATTGTCCATAATTGTAGCATTTCATAGTAGTAAAGTACGATCCTCTGCCTGATCCTCCTAATCTTCCTCTGTTAGATCCCCTTCCTCGGTAGTTTCCTCTACTACTAGTCTCCCCACTCTGCTCTGTGAGTTTGGATTCTCCTTGGGATCTTTGATCAGTGTGTCTACCATCATAATTTGCTCTTCCTTTGCTGTCTCTACCTCTTCCTCTTGATCTGATGTTTGACTCTTGTTTCTTCTTGCTCTTCTCCTCTACCTTAAGTGCTAGCTAATAGCTTTGATGCACTGTTGTAGGATAGAATAAGCCGATTTCCTCTTGAATACTCCACCTCAAACCATTGAGATATCTGGCCACTTTTACATTTTCATCTTCCATCACCTTAGACCTCAGGCATATTTTTTGAAACTCCTCAGTGTATGCATTGACATCTAATTCTCTTTGTCTCAAATTTTGTTGTTTCTTGTACAACTGGAGTTCATAATCCCCAGGCATGTAGACTTCTTTGATTTTAGCGACCATACCTTTCCAAGAAGCTATAGGTTTCTTGCCTTCTTTTTCTCTTTCTGTTTGAACAAATTTCCACCATGTCAAGGCAGCTCCTCTGAGTCTTGATTTAGCCACCTTCACCTTTTGTGCTTCAGTCACTCCATCACATTCAAAGTGATTTTCTATACCTTCTATCCATTCCATAACCAAATCAGGTTCCATCTTTCCACTAAAAAGAGGAACTCCTTCCAATGACTTGCTGCTCAAGGCTTTCAAAGCCTTCAAGAAAGTTTCTTCTTCCATCTTAGGATCAGGTGTGGGCTCTTCATCTTCTATAGACACACCTTTTTCCTTACCTTCAGAATCTTTCATTCTAAGACTGACTTCTTCAGTTTTTACCATCATTACACCCAGCTTACTTTCCATTTCTACCAATCTTTCCTATAGGAGCCTATTCTCCTCTTCTTGATCATCAACCTTCTTTTCCAATTCTGCATTAGTCACCATCTCTCTGGCTGAACCTACAGACTCACTCGAACTCGGTGATGACATACAACCTCTTCTATTCCTAGCTAGGAATAGCCCAAATCTTTAACTCGCTCTGATACCAATTTGATAGGGAGACCTAAGGGTTTCGAAAACCTATCTTGACACAACACTTCAAGACCTATGCCATCCCCGGGTTTCCCTACCAATTCAAGTGCTTAAAGACATTTTCTACCCAAAATGCCTAATCCAACCTACACAATCTATTACAGAGGTGAAAGACCTATTTGCCTGTTATTTTCAGTACAGACAATGCTTTCTTGGTGTGAGGTACTCTTCCTTATTCTCACTACTTCCAAGATTCCCAATCTCCAAGGCTTCTAGCCTTCTTGAGCCCATTATCAGCCCTCCTCTCTGGGTCTAGGGTTCTGATTGCTTGGTGCTCAATTCTTTCTACTCTATTTTTCACCCCTGTCTTCTTAGACTGCAACTTGCATACCTAGCCAGGCTATAGCAGAGCTTGCCTAGGACAAGTTCTTGTTGTCTTCCATTGACAATCCAATCACTAACACAAACAGAAACAAAAGAAACAAGGTCTCTTCTTGATGGCCCTCCATGACTATACAAGGAAAATGCAGGGGCATCAAGACAGAGACATCTTGTACAAACAGAAACAAAAGAACAGAAATTAAACTGTCTACTCTACTGCAAACCGGATTATACAAGTACTCTACAGATAATATACAAATGGATTCAAACTGTTAATGTTTCTATTATTAGAAGTTTCTCTATTACATTTAATGTATGTTCTTTAATCTTCCACGTTTTTCCACCTTCTCTAACCGATCTACAAAGCCAAAAACTAGTTTTATACTCTTCGTCCTTTTTCTGTTATCAGATGGTTAGGGTTTCCTGTCTGTTCGGTTATCATCGGCGAGATATCTCTGTTTTCTCACCAAAATGATCCTCTCCTTTCTTATCGGCCACTACATAATTTCTTTCCCCGATATATAACTTCTCTCCGATGGATATAACCCATCGTTCAGACTTATACTGTCGGTGTAACTTTTCCTTTGTTCTCCGATATACAAACTCATCTCGATATGCATTGTATTGTCTTCACTTTCGGCGAGACTCCTTTCATTGCTCAGACTTTGACCCTGTCTCCCGATCCTTCATCTCACACCGATATGTCTCACTTAACCCTGTCTTCACTGTCACAACTTGCTTGACTTCAACGTCGGAAAGACTTAGCCTATCGGCCGGGTGCTGTCCAGGTCTTCTGATGCCTTCGGTCACCCCGATACAATACTCTGCGGTTTTGGTCTTCGCCTATCAGCAAGACATCAACTATCAGCCTAACTCACTCCTTCTCTTCCGACATCTAACCTTACGCCAATGGATCCACTTTGAGTATACATAGTTTGACATGTCATCGGTGGGGCCCGTAATGTCTTATTCACCTATCGGCCAGACTTACTACTTCGGTGGAACTCTAGTCCTGTCTACCAATACACCTGATCACACTGATGTCTTCTCATATGCATTGGTTGACTCCTTACCACCGGTTCCTCTCACCACCACTGTCGGTCACCACTCTATTGAACCAAATGCATGTTCTTGCTCTTTCCTATTTGAAAATCAAAAACATCACACCAAAAATGTGAAGGTATATACGTGGGCTCCAAACCCTTGGTGCTCCTGCACCATTAATGGCACAATTTTATTGAGTGTATGTTGTTGGCTACATCATCTGGTATCAGAGTAGGAAGATGGCTGGGAGAGGAAGAGGAAGAGGCGGTCTTGCCCAAATGTATAGAGAAATGCAAAATCTGCAAAGGCAAATAGTAGAACTTACAACATGGATGGAAAACCAAAGACTAGGTAGAGGAGGAGACAAATTTGATGAAGAGATAGGTCAAGGAGGTGTAAATCAAGATACATAACATGAAGAAGAATTAGAAGGCATGAGTTTTGAAGAGAGGATGCTCAAGGCCTTAGAAGGGAAAAATGAAGGGATCAAGGTAGATGTTTTAGATTATGCAGGTAGTCTTAAACCAGAGGAGTTGATAGATTGGTTGAATGACATGAGAAATTTTTTTGAATGGAAATCCATGACAGAGGAAAAGAAGGTGAAACTCGCATGCACCAAATTAAAGGGTCATGCAATTATTTGGTGGGATCATCTTCAAAAGGAATGAACAAGGAAAGGCAAGGATAACATCAGGACATGGAATAAAATGGAGAAGTTGAGAGAAAAAAATTTACCCATAGATTATGCACAAACCCTTTTTCATAGGTTTTAAAATTTAAAGCAGAACCTCTCTTCTATGCAAGATTATACAAATAAGTTTTATACACTATCTATACATATATAGCATCAAGAAACTGATGAACAAATGGCTGCTAGATATGTGAATGGCCTGAAATTCTCTATTCAAGATGAATTGAGCATGCATTGACTCAACAATATGGAAAAGGCTTACCAATTAGCTCTAAAGGCTAAAGAAAAATAAAATAGACAGTACCATCAGAGGAATAGAGGAGGAATAAGGGGTACATCAACCCCATTTCGGGGAGGTTCGAATTATGGTAGGGGAGAGTCATCCCATGGATTGGAAAAACAAGTAGACACTTGACAAGATCCTTTGAATCAAGAACGAGGAAGGGGATTTCAAAGAGGTAGAGGTTATGGTAGCGGTAGAGGATGGGAAAACCAGAGAAGGCCTTTCACTTTTTTCAAATGTGGAGAAGAAGGTCATAGGGCATTTGAATGCTCAAATTATAACATGCAAGAAAGAAATCAAGGAGGACAACCTAGGGTGAACTTGATTCAAATGCAGCATGAAGTGGAAGGGACGGAACTAGAGGGTCCACCAGATGTGGGAGAAAGTCTCATGATGAGAAGAGCAATGGTGATTCGAGAGAAGGAGAAAACACAAGCCAAAAGCTCTGATGGTTCATGGCTTCAAACCAATATCTTCAGAACCAGATGCACTTCAGGTGGCAAGGTATGTCAAGCTATTGTTAATGGAGGTAGTTGTGAAAATATGGTTTCTAAAGAAATGGTAGAAAAATTGAATTCACACTATGAAAAGCATCCTCATCCGTACCGCATTGCATGGTTTAAAAAGGGAAATGAAGTCACTATTGATAAAAGATGCCTAATTAAGTTTAGCATAGGGAAGATCTATCAAGATGAGATATGGTGTGATGTTGTCCCAATGGATACCTGTCATGTATTATTGGGAAGGCCATGGCAGTATGATAGAAAAGTTATGCATGATGGAGAGAAAAACACATACACCTTTTGGAAAGATGACTCTAAGGTGATTTTATTGCCTCTCAAGGATGAAGGAAAAGGTGAGACTATGTTGTATGAAAGAGATCTTGTTAAAGAAATGAAGGTGACAGGGTGTTGCTACGCATTAGTAGTGAAAAAAGGTGAAGAGGAAGACATTTCCGTTCCCCCAGAAGTAGCAGAGCTATTGAAAGAATTTGTTGATGTTTTGCCTGATGGTCTACCACCAAAGAGAGATATTCCAAGAGCAACTCTACCCAACCAAGCAGCTTATAGGATGAATCCAACACAACATGCAGAGATGAATAAGCAAGTAACAAAACTCATAAGTAAAGGTGTCGTGAGAGAGAGCATGAGTCCATGTGTTGTACCTACATTGTTGACCCCAAAAAAAGATGGAACATGGAGGATGTGCACTGATAGCAGAGCAATTAATAAGATAACCATCAAGTATCGGTTTCCTATACCTTGTATGGAGGACATGATGGATGTCCTTAAGGGGCCAAATATTTCAGCAAGATCGACCTACGAAATGGCTACCACCAAATCCGGATCCAAGAAGGGGATGAGTGGAAGACAACCTTTAAGACTAGAGATGGATTATGTGAGTGGATGGTTATGCCATTCGGGTTATCAAATGCACCTAGCACATTTATGAGATTGATGAACACTATACTACGACCTTACATTGGTAAGTTTGTGGTAGTTTATTTTGATGATATTTTGGTATTTAGTAACAATAAAGAAGAGCACCTACAACACTTGAGGATCATCTTTGGTGTGTTAAGGAAGGAGAAGCTCTATGCCAATTTGAAGAATTGTAGGTTCATGCAGGACAGTTTGGTTTTTTTAGGCTTTGTCATTTCTAAAGATGGTGTCAGAATGGATCCAGAAAAAGTCAGGGCAATTCTAGAATGGCCTAGTCCAAGCAACATCATAGAGGTAAAACTTTTTCATGGCTTGGCCACTTTCTATCGAAAGTTCATTCAAAATTTAGTAGTATTGTAGCTCCTATAACAAATTGCACCAAAGGAAGGGAGTTTGTATGGACCAAGGATGCTGAGGAGATCTTTAAGTACTTGAAGCAAAAGGTAACAAAAGCACCTATACTTGCATTTCCAAATTTTGATAAGGTATTTGAAGTAGAATGTGATGCCTCCCATGTGGGAATAGGTGCTATGCTTAGCCAAGCTGGAAAACCTATAGCTTTCTTTAGTGAAAAGATGAATGAAGTGAGAAAGAATTATTCTACTTATGATTTAGAATTTTATGCAATTGTTCAAGCATTGAGGCATTGGAGACATTATCTAGTTCCCCAGGAGTTTGTATTGTTTACAGATCATATTGCAGTGAGATACTTGAACACAGAAAAAGTTGAATAGTAGGCATGCCAAGTGGGTCTCTTTCTTGCAGGGTTACAATTTTGTGTTGAAGCATAAGTTTGGAAAACAAAATCAGGTTGCAGATGTTTTAAGTAGGTGTGTTGCACTTTTGACCACAATGGAAACTAAGGTGATTAGTTTTTATGCCATCAAAAATTTGTATGAGTCTGATGATGATTTTTAGGAGATTGTGGAACAATTGAAGGCACCAGTATCTGGTAACTTGGATCACTTTAGGGGTGAATATTTTATGCAAGATGGGTATCTATTTAAAGGAAAAAAACTATGCATACCAGCTAGCTCTATGAGGGAAAATATTATCAGAGAATTTCATAGTAGTGGGTTGGTTGGACATTTTGGCAAGGACAAGACAATAGCCTTGATAGAAGACAAATATTACTGGCCAAAGATGAAAGGGATATAACTAAGTATGTAACAAGGTGTAGAATCTGCCAAGTGGCTATGGGACATTCATAGAATATAGGGTTGTATATGCCATTACCAATACCAACTACACCATGGACAGATTTGAGCATGGACTTTGTGTTGGGACTTCCACATACTCAATAAGGTAATGACTCCATTTTTGTAGTTGTTGATAGGTTCTCCAAGATGGTTCATTTTATTGCCTGTAACAAAACTAATGATGCAACGAGGGTAGCAGAGCTAAATTTTTTAGAAGTTGTTCGACTACATGGTGTTCCAAAGACTATTACCTATGATAGGGATACCAAATTCCTCAGTCATTTCTGGAGGACTTTATGGAAGAATATGGGGACTAAGTTATAGTTTAGTAGTTCTTATCATCCTCAAACGGATGGGCAAACAGAGGTAGTCAATCAGAGTCTAGGAACTTTATTGAGGTGTATTGTTGGAGAAAAGCCAAAACAATGGGACGTGGCATTACCCTAGGCCGAATTTGCCTATAATAGTTTTGTTAACAGATCAATGGGAAAGTCCCCTTTCCAGATTGTGTATGGTAGGAATCCTCAGGGTGTTCTAGATTTGGTATAGCTACCAATGAAAGATAGGGTCAATGATGATGGGGAAGCATTTGCAGAACACCTTCAACAGTTGCAAAAAGAACTGAGACAAAAGTTGCAGGACAGTAATGAGAGGTACAAGACTACAGTGGTTACTAGTAGGTGACATTAGACATTCAATGAAGGTGACTTAGTGATGGTATATTTGAGAAAAGAGCAATTTCCTACTGGAACATACCACAAGTTGAAGTACAGGAAAATTGGTCCTTGCAAAATTACAAAGAAGATCAATGATAATGCATATGAGGTCAGTTTACCAGATGATCTCAATATTTCTCCCGTGTTTAATATTTCTGATTTATATGCATTCCATGGTGAGGATGATGTTGAAGATAGTCAACCAGAAGTGGCATGGCACCACCACATTCCCCATAAGAAGAAGGAAAATATTACACAGGTTCTTGATAAGAAAACTATCTACACTCAGCAAGGGCATTACAAAAAGTATTTCGTATAGTGGGAAGGATTGCCGCCAACAAATAGCACGTGGATTACAGAGTGGGAAGTGAAGAGGTTAGATCCAGTCAAATGGAAGCAGTTCAATGACACTCACTTATAGGAGCTGCATTCTTTTCAACTAGAGGAGAATGATGTAGGGACTTCCGGAGGTCATAACTTTTGACTTGGATGTGGGTTTTCTATGAAATTTTATAGGTGGATGTGTTATGAGGTGGATGGTTGTTTCCCAACCCACCCTAGTCGGTTGGACCTCATCTTGGCCCTCAAAATGGCAATTTAGTGTTTTTTTTCTAGTTTTTTAAAAGTTGCTTTTTTCAATAACTTGAAACTCATGTTTTGAATTTCGGATGTTAGTTGGCTTTTCATCCTACCTTAGCTTTAGTAAGTTTTTGGGAAAAAACTGGATTCTTAAGATATGATTATAAAATTATCTAAAATGGCAAAATCTGACAATTGTTAAAATCTGCCAAAAAAGGTAATTTTTTGATTTTTTTGTTTTCTTGGATATAAGAGAGTTTTCTCTCATTGTAGCAGCAGAGTTGGTGAATAGAAGTTTTTTTTCAGTTTCCAAATCTTTGGCTCTCACACATGATTAATGGCACAATTTTATTGAGTGTATGTTGTTGGCTACATCAACTAGACATCAAAGAGTACCAAGACTCAAAGGAGTTATAGATTCCTCAAAAGGAATTGAGAGAATTTGAGAGAGGGAACAGATAAAGCTTTGAATTTTTTGAATTATGGTCAAGTATTGACAATCCATGCTCCAATATTAACAACATTTACTTTACTTTCCCCTACACTAGCATTAACCATATTTAACAAACCTTAGGAAACACATTCATTCTTTGGCCATTGTCTTTGTTTTATCAAATTAAATTGAAGTAATAAATGCCATCTAGAGCTACTAATCTTTGGAAAACAAACATTTGTTACATGAACAAAATAATAGAAAAAGATTACTCCACACACTTTGAATAGCTTAGCCTCTGTGCTCTTTCCCCCAATAAAGAAAATAAAGTGCAAAAATTATAAATTGTAGTAAAAGATTTAGCAATGACCCAAGATCTCAAATAGCTGCTGTGTATTTCATATTCCTAACATGCAATAGTTGTGCAAACTTATATCCCTAACATGTAGTAGTTTCCCACACAAAGCACTTATTAATGATGTATTTTAAACTAAGAAGTCGTGTGTTTAAATTGGAATTTGAGAAATGTCACAAATATATGGATTAAAGTGTTTGACTCACAAACCTTTCTCTAAGGAGCTGACAAATATCAGATCAGCTGAAGTGAGCAAAAGTGATGCCAAATCTGACCATCTGCCTTCCACCATGAAGGTTTGGGTCTCATCACAATAACACATCACGTGAGGATCTGCAACCTGCTCAAACAAATTACAAATAGAGTAGGCATTAAAGGGATCAATATCTCCAATAACATGCAAATATATGTACGAGTAATATATCCACATTACCTAATCTAAAACAAAACTATAATTGGTTGGCAATTGTTGTGCACTAATCACCATCCAATATAGTATTTTCACATAAAAGGCGGATTAAATAACTCCTAACCATAAATCATTGAAAATGAAAGAAATGTCCAAACCAACAGAACTACAAGAATTGCTGCCGAGAATATATGAATCTGATTATTTCTCATAGAGAGCACTTCCATGAGCCTTAAGCAGAGAAAAATTTATAAAACATAAATAATAATCATAAATCTAGCACAATTAACAAATCTTTCCACTTTGCAAACAAGAAATATGACCAACATGCACTAAATACGCAGCAATGAAAAGAACTAGTTTTCTTACATATTGCAATAAAAACCTTCAGTACCTACTCCATCTAGTCTCTCTTTAAATAGTTACTATGGCCTCAAGACGGCCTCATTTGAAATAAGTATTTTATTGGCCTCAGGTCACCTTTGAGGAAAAAACATAGAACTCCCTTTTACTGATTATAAACTTTGAGAAATGTTAAAGATATTAGTCATTTGTCTAAGTTATTGTGGTGTAATGGTAATGGGCAAACTCATAAACATGTGAACTGTGTTCAAGTTCAAATCCCTTCCGCCACAACAAAGCAATGAATAACTTCAATAAAAAGATGGAGAGATTATGGTGTAATAGTTATTGGGTACATTCAAATAATAAAAAAATCACTGCCCTGTTGGCCCAAAAAGACCCAAAGTCCACCAGCGACAATATTCCACATCATACGTTTAAAAAAAAAGTCACACCAGAGTTGTAATAAAGGGCCTAGGAATAAATACTAATCACAACGGGCCAATAGCACCCTAGAATGCAAATGGTGGGTCCTAGGTTGATAGTGGCTAGGGGTCCCAACCACCACCCAAGTAAGGATATGGAAGAACATGGTAGAGCACCAAGTGTATAAATTTGAGGTCCTAGGTTTGAGTGCTATCTGGTACATGCCAAGCAAACATGGCATCAGAGCTAGACACGACACCTTCTTACTAAATCTTGGCAGAAATCTTTTAAAAAATTACACTTAGGTCACATTCAAATACACCCTATTAAATGTGGGACATGATCAAATGTGTACCATATTCCTTACACCATAACCTTGCTCGTGACACCCTTGCTAGGGTTATGGGACAACTTGTTATAGTTAAGTTAACCTTCTCTCATGAGTATAACACTTACGATTAAACCGCCCATGACCCCTTGGTTGAAATTAACCTGTATCCCTTGATCTAAACTTCTCTTAAATGAAGAAGAACCAAACACACAATAACTAGCTTCAAAACATAGAAAGACCTTAACAATTTCATCTACTAGGTTTCTGGTGCAAAGGTTGAATGCTTACTTCAGGTCCTACATTAGCCCACACCATTTCTGTAGTGAAACAAGCCACGACAAGAGTAGCATCATCCTCTAAAGTCTCCACTACCGCCGTCGTTTTATACAACACTCAGCTTGGATAAGTCAAATCAACAATCAGCATCAAATGAGTTCCTAACATGAGCTAGTTTTACCAAACCAAAACAAAAAACCTAAAAACAATAACCAGGCATAACATAGCATCTTGTGGGATGAAAATATAAGGGCTTAGCTACCAAATCCCTTAGATGTGAAGTATTTTTCATAACCCAAAGCTATAAACATATAAATAACTTTATCTTTAAAACTCATATTCTAGTTTGCATTACTTACAGTTTAGATTACAAGGGGTAGAGAATGAAACACAGGAAACTGTGATTCTGAGAACGAGTAGAGCGAATACAAAATGCAAAATCTTAAAAAACCAAAACCCTTGAAAGCTGAACAGGGTTATCATTTTGCCCCAAAAAGACAATTGAAATGAAATATTATGAAATCGAATGAAATATTATGAAATTGAATGAAATATTTTGCATAACCCAAAGCTGTAAACATATAAATAACTTTTTCTTTAAAACTCATATTTTGGTTTGCATTACTTACAGTTTAGATTACAAGGGGCAGAGAATGAAACATAGGAAACTGTGATTCTGAGAACAAGTAGAGCGAATACAAAATGCAAAATATTAAAAAACCAAAACCCTCGAAAGCTAAACAGGGTTATCAGTTTGCACCAAAAAGACAATTGAAATGAAATATTATGAAATCAAATGAAATATTGCACCAAAAAGACAAGTGGTTTCGGGGAGACATAGGGATATTGGGCTGACAAAAGAGAGTGTCTCACTGATACAACGATGAAACTACCAAAGATAAAAGACATCGGTAGAAGTGATGAATATCGGTGGGATATAAATATGAGTCCTAGCAATACCCTAAAAGAAAGCAATGACATAAAGCAAACATGGACCCAAGATATAATAAATTATTTCTAGGAACATATATATGCAAGTAGTAGACAAACATCTACACATCTAATCTAGTGTTAGCATACGAATCCATCTAGTAGCTAGGGATCAATATATAATGTTGATAATGAATTAAGCAATTGTGATCACAAAATAAATGGGCCTTTCAATGAGGTTGGGCCTTACAACTACTAATTGATTGAATTTTAGTTGACAAATCCAACACATCTCATAAGTATGCACAATGTACAAGATCATATTGAAGAATCTATTTGGTTTTAATATAGTTTACTTATACTAAGATCTACCATAGTGTTATGATCAAATTGGAAAGAAAAAATAATAGAGGAGTAATAGTCATTTATTTAGTCATTTTTATTTGTCTGACCAATTATTTAGTTGTGTTTTTTGCCTGATGACCAAATTAGTCATTTATTTAGTCATTTATAGCTATGTTGCAAAAAAATTTGGTTACATGACTAAAAGTTTGGTCACGTGACTAACATTTTTAGTCAACTGGTCATTTATTTGTCATATTTCTACTAGTGGAAAGATAAATCAACAACATGCAATTACCTTAGCCCAAACCTTACGAATACCTCAGATGATGCATGCATGATTGATTCCTTGAATGGTTGGACTGTTGGTTGCTCAGATCTGCAGCATAAGGTTGGATTAGGATTGATGTATGAAAGATAGGTAAAGTGATGGATGAAAGATTGATGGATCATAGGGCTAGAGGAAATTCGACAGAGTAACGGTACTTAGAAGCTCATCCATGCAAATGACATGGAAATGGGTTAATTTATAGAAAAAGATGAGAGGATGGAAGGATAGAAATTTCCATTTCAAAATGGAAGATCCTCTCGAGTTGAGTGATGCAATTGGAAAGTTGCTTGTGCAACTTGGAAGAGAAAAATAGAAGGTGGAAGAGTTAACTCAAGAGATGATTTGAGTCATCTCGGGAGATGGGAATGGAATGTGGAAGAGTGATTTGAGAGATGAGTTGAGATGGAAATGGAAGGTGGGAAAATGGATAATAAATTAAATAAAACATATTTATTTAATTTATTATTTAAATGAGAGGAAATGTTTGGAGGAAATAAAATATAAATTAAATTTATTTAATTCATATGGAAGATGGGAAAATAAATAAAATATTGGTTTCACTTATTTTTTAGAAGAAAGATAAGATATTTAAATAATTTAAAATTATTTAATCATTTGAAGGAAGATGGAAGAATAATGAACATTAATTAAATAAATAAAATTTAATTAATTAATTAAAGATATGAAGAGGAAAATGAAATTAGGTGATGATATGGGTGCTTAGGGAAAAACATAAGGTGTTGCAAGAGATGGACATTTTTGGGTGTCTACATTTTGCCCCTCTTTGAGATGATGTTCGAGATGATGAGATTTGTGTCGAGTAACATCATTTCAAAGAAGCTAAGGAATGGATAGAGGAAAAAAGATAGGATGATAGAAAGATAAGATGAGGATGGAATTATAGGATGATGATGCCCCCTCGAGAGGATAGGTGGGTTGGACAAACACAGGTAGGCTCTCGAAATGAAATGGATTGGTCAAGGAAGAAAGATGAGGAAATGGAGGCAAGAGATAAAGGATACGTTATGCTACAATGAAAGTGAGCAATCATATGTTTGATATAGCACGAGACGTTATGCACCAAGGTATAAGGACCAAGGTGACAATGTGACTCATGCCCCAACATAATGTAACCTTGTCTAGGTATAATATATGAATATTAGCTGGAAATGATTCGGATGCAAATGCAAAACTGATAACACACACAAGCAAGCAAGCAAGCATGCACAAATGATACAAAAACAAACAAGGTATTTCCCCTGTCAAGTTGTAAACCAATGATTAATTGTTGATTGATTGATTGATAATGATGATAGTGTTGTCATGGCAGGGAACGATATATCCCTAGAGTAACACAAGGATGATTGATGATTGATTAATTGATTAATGATTGGGTTTAACACAAGATTAGGATCAAGACCATTGATTGTGATTGGATAATGATGACTTGAATTTGGATTTATTGGATGGATGATGGGAAGAAGTGATAGATTGATGATTGGAGGAAATGATTGATTGGAAGAATTGTTTTAAAAGATTGATGAATTGATGGAGATAGATGATAGAAGAAGATGATGAGAGAAGAAAGAGGAATATCATCTGTGCCTGGATTTGGACACTTCCTTCGTGCTCTAGACTACCTACATACCCGTATCCGCGGGATCAAGGCACTTAACGATAAAGATGAGACGTAGTTTTGATTTATGATGATGATGAAAAATGATAGATTGATTGATCGATCAGATTGATGGGGATTGATTAGATGGTTGATGATATAAGATGTTATTGATGGGATGATTGGATTTGTTTTGATTAGATTTGATGTTGATGTAATGATATGGATTGGATTGATGTGATGTCGATTGATTTCGAAGAGTTGATTGATTGGAATAGATTGATGATGATTTGATTTGATTTGATTGGATTGACTTGATTTGATGAATTGATTGGATTTGTTCTTGATGGATTTGATGTGATTTGTTTTGATGATGATTGATTTTGATTTTGATTGACTGGATGAATTAGAATGATTGGATTGAATGATTTGATTGGATCAAAAGAAATGATTTGATTGGATTGAGTGGTTTGACTTAAAAGAATTGATTGATATGATTGATTTGATGTAATTTATTCGATTTGTTTGAGTGATATGATAGATTGATGTGATTTGATGAAATGATGATTAGATTTGGTTTGATTTGTTATGATTAGATAGAATGGGAAGAAGTGATTGGATGGATTGATTTTATTTCTTGAATTTTTGTCGGATATTTGATTTTTTTGCATTTTTTTAGGACATTTTACAATTTTTTTGGATTTTTTTTAAGACATTTTAGAATTTTTTTGAATTTTTTCAGGACATTTTATAATTTTTTTTGGATTTTTTTAGGACTTTTTATGATTTTTTTTGGTGTTTTTTTTAGGACAGTTTATGATTTGTTTTTGGATTTTTTCAAGATAGTTTATGATTTTTTGGATTTTTTTTAGGATAGTTTATGATTTTTTTGTATTTTTGGAATATTTTGATTTTGTTTGGGGTTTTGATATGTTATGGGATGTCAAATGGATTTATAGTTTGTGCAGCCTTTTATGCTAGATACCAGTGACGAGGAAGAAAACCAAGTCTAGGCACAAGGATGATGGAGGAATGGATGGGTGATAGAATGGAAAGCTTATGATAGATATATAGGTAAAAGGATAGGCTATAGTGGATTTGATGGATGACTCGTGATAAATGGAAGGATAAGGGGATAGGCGAGATCGGATGTATGCATAAGAGAGAAAGGATGTGATCTCCAAAGGCTATGTCGCATAGGAATTACCTACCCCATTCTAGATAGTATGCTTGAGATTTTACATGACAACGCTTATGACGATAGGACTTATGATAAGATTAGGCTTATGACAAAGAGATGATGATAGGACAATAGGATGGTAGGAAGGGATGAAGTATACCAAGAGTTTTCCAAGGCATGTTTCAACATTTTGCCCCCAATCTTTATCAAGATCAAAAGAGGAAGGGTGGATGAATGGACTCAATAGGATAGGTATGTGTAGGTGTAATGTATAAGGATAATAGGATGGTGGTATGATAAGATATGATAGGATGGAAAATGATAGTGTGGATAAGAAAAGGTGCACCCAAGCGTAGGTGACATAGAAGATCAACTTACGCATGATGCATGTTTGCCAGGTTTTCATCATGGTACTTATCCAAGGCACCTATTTACTAGGTTTTCGCCATTGGATGAAGGGATTTCTCTTTACTTTTTTTTTCATTTTTTTTCTTCTTTTTTTTTGACTTTTTATACTTTTGGATATTTGGATAGGAGAAGGTGGATATGGATGGGAGAGATTCAAGTGTCTAGTTCCATGAAAGTGATAGTCCCACTAGATGGATGTCGTCGCATGGACCATGTCAAGTGTGCTCATAGATGTTGGTAAGGGAGATTGCATGAAAGTGAGATGGAATATGTAGATAGCGGATTATGAAAGGTGTGATAGTGGATTATGAAAGGTACGATAGTGGATCATGAAAGGTGCGATAGTGGATCATGAAAGGTGCGATAGTGGATCATGAAAGGTGTGATCATGGATTATGAAAGGTGTGATAGTGGATTATGAGTGGAAGGATAGTGGATTCTAACATGGATTATGTAAGACTTATGAATGGAAGGCTTATGAAAAAGCATGGACCATAGGAATAGGATGGGTGTGATATGCAGGATAATACTTGAAGGAAGGGGAGATGGATGGATGTGAGGATGGAATCATGACCAAGGATTGCACACACCATGATAAACGTTAAAGCTTTTGGTGGGAAGGTGGGGTAGGAAGCAATGGTGTTGTTCGCTTAGGAGATGGGTGATTTAGGCCTTTATGGACCCACATATACTTAATGTTTTTATGGTTTTTGCTTTTCATGTGGGATGGAGAATTTTGAGGCTTTTGGATGGAATGGATGGAAGGAGATGGTTGGGATTTTGGAGAAGGGGATGCCTCATTTGATTTGATGGCTTGTTGCTTAGGAACCCATACTATTTTAGTTTTTGACTTTACTTGTGGAGGTATGGGTTTGGATATATGTAGATTTAGAGATAAATTTGAAGTAGTTGCTTATTGATTGGGGACCCACACCTTTTTCATTTTTGCTTTGAGGTGTGTGGGTGTATGCAGCTTTTGAGATGGATCTTGCTTTGATTCTTTGCTTTTGGATTGATATCCTAAGGCATTAGGACCTTTAGGATTTTTTGTTTTATGAGTGAAGGCATCCAAGTTTTTGCTATTGAATCCTATGGGTATGGTGGAAGGAGAGGAAGCTTCATGTTTAGACAATATGTGCATTTGTTGGTCATGATTGAGCTTTTAGAGGATTTATGGATGGATGGATTAGGTGTCGGAAGTAGTGGAGGTAGGTTCGATGGAGGGATGTTAGGAGTTGGAAGTAGAGGAGGCAAAGTAGATGGTGGGAGGTATATGGTCACATGCTTTTGCAATTTGTAGGATGATGGAGGTGGAATGGCAACATATGTTTTGGGAGTATGATGGGATTGGCGATGGAAGGTGGACTTAGGAGGCATAGAAGAATTACCAACATCATTAGATTGTTGACCTTGAGGTGTGTATCCAAGGCCCAAATGAGTGCGGAGACTGGACTTTGACATGGATTGGCTCCAAAATGCCTTGTTCAAGAAGGCCTATGCCTTTACCTTGATAGTTCATGTTTTGAAGCATACAATCGACAATGGGACTAGGTGTAGGTGGAACACTAGACATGAATCCTTTATTGGAAGAAGGTGAGGTGGTAGACAAAGTTTGTTGTGTTTCTAGGGAGGAACATTCATGAATGAGGGTGGATAGACTAATAGGACATGATGGTGGATGTGGAACATGGTTGATGGTGGATGTGGAAGGATCATTAAGATCTTTCTTATGTCCATTATGATCCAAGTTATTTGTCTGATCTTCTACACTTATATGTTCTTGGGAGGCACATGTCTCATCATTAGAAATGGAAGCTTGTGCATTAGGGCTAGATGGAGGATGGATAGGAGCAATTTGGATATCTTGCTCATGGAGGGGTATGGGATTATGGATAAGATCAAGGTGCTCATGGATAGCTTCTTCATAGGTGATATCATATTGATCATGAAAAAGGTAAATGTTATGGATGGGGTGAATAGGAAGGATTTGATCTTGATTTGAATGAAGGCTTGATATTTCCACATGCTTAAGATTATGCTCTTGATATAACTCTTGGTTTTGGATGGAAGTGGAAGGCTCTTGGATGAGTTTGATGGGTTCTTGATATTCATCCATAAGGGAGTAGGATGGACTTTGACTTAGGCTCATGATAGTAGGCTCTTCAATTGGATCAAGAGCTTGTGAGTCACATGATAGGCTTGAAGGGCTAGGCATGTCATTAGAAGGCTCGTTGCTAGGTGCTAAGATAAGTGTTTGACATGGAGATAAGTTGTTCCTAGCTAGTAGCCAATGGATCACATACTTCACTAGGGTACGTGTAAATGGACAATATAAGGGATGGATGATAATGGTGGATAATGTTGTAGGCTTAGAAGTAGGATTTGGATCGGATGGAGGGATAGTGTGCTTGGAGGGATTGGAATTAGGATTAGATGGAGGGATAGTAGGACTAGATGGATTAGACAGTTGGTGGGTCAATAGACTAGGAATGGGATCACATGATGGTGTCAAGATAGGACTAGTAGGCTCATGTGTTGGCATGTGATTGGATGGTGATGGAGGATATTCATAGGATGCCTGCTCTAGGTTGGTATCTCCCTCGTCAAAGGCTATTAAGTCTTGTAGTATAGGTGGACTTAAGGATACTTGATTTATGTACAAAGGGTCACTTAGACTTGAGTCAAAGGTTATTAGATCTTGTTGCATGGGTGGACTTAAGTCTATTAGGTCTTGTTGCAAAAGTGGACTTGGGTTCACTTGATTTATGTACCAAGGGCCACTTGGACTTGCAGGCTCATGTTGTGGGGGGCATTGATAGTCTTGTGAATGTGTTTGATGAAGAGATGAAATGGTAGGATGTGTAGGTAAAAGGTCTTGGGGTACGGCTTTTTGTGGATAATGGTAGATATTGGAAGAAGTAGGGTATGGTGATGTGGCATTGTTATGGCAGGATGTGAGATAAGGTGATGTGGAATTGTTATGGAAGGATGTAGGATAAGGTGATGTGGCATCGATATGAAAAGATGTAGGATGAGGTGATGTGGAAGTGATTTGAAATGCAAATGGATTAGATTGATAAGGAATAAGATAAGGTGATGTGGAATTATTATGATATGTGGATAGGTTAGAATGGTGTGAAACGAAAGGGGATGCCACATAGGAATGAGATGGAATTAGTTGGTGTGATGATTGGATTTGAGATTATTGGTATTGGCTTATGGCTTGATGTTGTGGGAATTGTTGGTGTTGTGGTAGCGTAGGGACTTGTTCCTTTCTATATAACCACTCAAGGGTATCAAGCATTCTTAGGGTGCCATAAAGATCATTCTTATAGGTCTTGTTTGGGAATGTCATGTCCATGTTTAGAAGTGGTAGGTTAGGATGTGAGGATGGATTTGACAGCATAAGATGGATTGATCAGATTTTGATGATTAGACAGTTTGATTAATTGGGACGGATTGATCAGATTGTAATGATTGGATGATTTGATGGATGGTTACTTTTGGCTTGATCTGATTGGTTGATGAGCCTAATTTTGGATGGGAAGATTGATTGATTGGGGAGATTGATTGATTGATGGAAAAGATTGATTAAGGATTTGGTTGATGTTGTTTGGTTTGACTGTTGTTAGATAGCTAACTGAGATGTTGTGGTGACTGTGAATGATCAGGTTTGCTGTGACAAGTTGGCTGAATAGGATTTTGACCAAGAGGATAATTTGTAGGCTATGAAAAAACCAAAGGCGATGCTCTGTGCTTCAAAGGCGATTAGAAATATTGCAAAGGTGACTAAGGATGAACCAAAGGTGATTTGCTGCAATTCATAGGTGATGGGATGGTAAACTAAAGGCGACTGGGCATAGTGCATAGGCAAGTTGTTGCAATTCATAAGCGATGGGATGTTGTGCATAAGCCATAGAGGATAACTCATAAGTGACTGGAAGTTGGCCAAAGGTGAGCTACTGTGACTCAAAGGCAAGTTTGCAGTGACCAAAAGCGCATGTTACAGGTAAATGGTAAGATAACCAGAGGCACTTTTCTAAGGATCAATGGCAATTTGTTGAGGTTCATAGGTGACTGGCTAAGGTGCAAAAGCGAGTGGCTCCTGTTCAGAGGCAGCTGACAATAGATCATAGGCAAGCTACTAAGGCTCAAAGGTGATTTTGCAGAGACCAAAGGTGGATTTTGCAGGAAAATGAGCTAACAAGAGGTAATTTCCTAAAGACCAAAGGCGATTTGCAAATGTTCATAAGTGACTGGATGTTGATCAAAAGCGAGTGGCTGAGGTTCAAAAGTGATTTTGCATGGTTAAAAGGTAGTTTTTGTGGCAGATTTTGGTTTTAGGAATTGTTTTTAGTGAATTTGGTAGAGAAGACACAATGGCAAACTCTCATGCATAGCACATTCTCAAACATTGTAACAACTTAGGCTAGGCAAGGATAGTACCTGTTAGGTTCCCACTTGGGTTTCCCCAGCCACGTCTACTTATGGTGTATAGCTCCAGAAACTTGGGGCATGGGCTCTGTTGGCAAGAGACACTATATGGATTCATGGTTGTTGTCATTGATGGCAACAAAGGTCATCCCACATATCTGCAAGTCATGGTGTGTCTCTACTGGAAGTCAGAATGAAGATTGTTGTGGTCCGGTGAACAAGAACAGAGCATGTGGCAAGGTCCGACAGATTGGTCCGGATCTCTCAGAGGAAGTGTCTTGGTCCAGTGTGGATTTGGGGAAGTCAAGAGGACTACCTTGAGTAGTATATTCCAAGGATTTAGCCTCCGGTGATGAACAAAGAAAAAGATATGAATAGTTGAGTACCGGATTCCTGAGAGACAGTGAGAACAGAAGAAGAACTGACAGACAGAGTATCAGACTATTTTCTGGATGTGTTACTGTTGATGGTAAAGGTTGTGAAGGCATGAATCATGTTTGGCCAACATGATTAATGATATCTACAAGTATATGCTTGATCCGCATTGCTTGGTGAGCAAGGATTCAGCCGACAGAACAGAGTTTGTAAGAAACTAGACTGTTCCGGATGCCGACTAGAAAGGTGATGAAATTACTTGTGCGGATATATATAGAGGATGGATTTAGTTGTGAAATGAGTGATTGTATGAAGGTATATGCGAATAAGTGCAGAACAGAGCAGAAGTAGTAAGAAAGATCCGGTATGTGAAAGGACAGCAGAATAAAGAACAGAGGAAAGATGAAGTGCAGCAGATCAGTGTACTAAGCCTAAACCGGAACTGAACACCAGCATATGTAGATGCTTCCAATCAGTTCAAAACTGTGATTCTTATCACTTTGTAGATAGTGTGTCTCCTTGTAGGCAGTGGGCCTCTTTGTGAGCAGTGTGCTCAGGCAGTGAGCCCTAATTGGCAAGTGCCATTTTTGTAATTCCCTATTCTTCTAACAGAGAATAATCTTTGGGTTAATCACCCCGTGGTTTTCTCCCTTAACAGGGTTTCCACGTCAAAAATACTGTGTCATGTGTTTCTTATTTCATGGTAATGTTTTTGTGTTTGATTCAATGCTGCATTAATTAATAAGAAAGTTCAAAAAGAAAATAAATATGATAACTGATTCACCCCCCCCCTCTCAGTTATCAACAATTGGTATCAGAGCTAAGTTCCTCCTAATAAAGCCTAATAGCTTGAGGAAGATCTGGGAGTTCAAATGGATGCATATGGTTTAAGGGAGCAACTCAAGACTGCCCTTGAGGATCTTGAACAGTCAAATTCTGAAGTCAATGAATTAAAGGAAAGACTCAAACAGGCTGATGAATTCATGAGAGAATTAAAAGACAAATTAAGTCTCTCTATGAAAAAGAGAAAGGAGCTGCTCCAACAATTGGCAAGACAAAGTGAAGAAAGCAATACAAATGAAGAATTGACTGAGCAAACCAAGTTATGTGAAAAGTTATCAAAAGAAGTCATTATGTTAAGACATGAAATGGAATTAGGAACTATAAAGTTTACTCAAGAGATTGAAGAAAAAAGAAAAGCTGAAGACAATCTAAGACAATCTCTTAAAGAAAAATCAGAAGAATGCCACCAGATGGACAGGATTATCAGACATCTTGAATCTGATCTTGAAGATGCCAAAGATAATGAAGAAAAACTTGAGGATCAAATTGCCTCTCTCAAAAGAGATCTTCAAACAACAAATGAATATAAAGAAAAATTCAAGATAAGTTCTGCCCAACTTGAAGTACTTCTTGGAAGTCAAAAGAGGACAGATGACAAGTATGGTTTGGGATATGAGAAAGGAGAAAGCTCCGGATCCGGTCAAAAGAATTTTGGATCAGAAAATCCAAGGAATAGGCCTAGAAGACCTCCGGTAAGACAGCCCAATGCTCAAAGATATCCATCTTTCAATGGATATTGCCACAGCTGCAACCACTTTGGTCACAAAGCTAATCAGTACAGAAAGAGAATGAATCAGATTAATTCATCCTTCTCCGGACAGTGCTTTAACTGCAAAAGGTATGGACACAAATCCCATGAATGCAGAAATATGCAAGTAAACAATTCATTCAAAGGTAGATGCTTTACATGCAATAGAGTAGGTCATATGGCTAATCAATGCAGATCAAGAGGTTATCAGTCAAATATGCAAAGAAATGTTATTTGCCAAATCTGTAATAGGTCCGGTCATAATGCTAAAATCTGCAGAAGCAAGAATCAGGACAAAAGAGGTCCGGTGTATAATCAGAATCAAGACAAGGGTAAACAAAAGATGAATGCGGATGAAGTTAGGAATCAGATGAGCAAGATTTGGGTGAAGAAAAGTTTAGAGAATGTAGAGGTTGGATCCGCACCAGACTCTGGTGCTGATATTTCTTCCGGAAATTAAAAGGTGAGCTCTGGCTCAAGGGGAGACTCAAAGAAAATCCTGTTCCCCCAGCCAATCAAGTGGTGCCGGATGTGGCACAAGATGCGGAGTAAAGGGTTTAAAGATATAAGTCTTGAGATGATCCAGATAATATTTCAGAGGTCTGCATGGAGATGTGAAGAAGCTGTGATCGATCAAGTAAGACCTGTTCCAGGAGATGCTCCGAAATGACAGAGGATTACAAAAAGGTCCGGAGAGATCCGGAAGTGCATTATCTTATTCTGCGGATTGGACAGAGTGTTTGGGATGTCCTTGTGATGTGTTATCTCGATTTATTCATAATTGAAAGATCCGCATGATGTTCATAGATCAGAACTGATCCGGGATACTCCAAGCTATCTGGACAAGGCAAACCAGAATAATATAGGTGAAGCATTTATTGCAAACAGATATTAGGGTTTGCGAAATGATATAAGGGATTTCTCAACAATCATTTGATCATTCCACATCCAAGAAGAAGCGAAAAGCGGAGCTCTGCAACAAAATTCATCAAGTTTACCGAAGATCTCCTGCCGAAGTCATTACATACAGAAATCAATCCAGCTACTCCGTGCAACCGAAGACGCAAAAGGTATTTTCCACTTTCGATATCTTGCTACAAATCTTTTGAAGAAATGGCTACTCCAAATATAGTAAAAATCTCAGATAGGCCCCGACCTGAATTTAAGAAACATCCATACAAGTCATTGGAGGTAGATCCCTTAGGAGCATTTTCCAGTGTTCCTCACGGAGTTTTACACACAGAAGACATTAGGGTTTACATACATGCAAGCATTGAGGAATTTGGGGAATTCAAATTGAGAGATCTCTATTACAAACAACTGATAGATAATGCTTTTGAGCTTAAACCAGAGTATAAGGGTATCCAGAAGAAACAATTTGATCAATTCATTCATTTCCCCTGCTTTGAAGAAGATGAATGGGTCCGGTATGTATTGAGCAGGATGCATGACAATTTCCTATGGCTGGATAGACCCTGCAAGATCACAAAAGAGGCAATAAGAGCAGTAACTGGTCTATACTCTTCCGGAGGGATACCTATCCTCAAATCTGTCAAGAACAACATTGTAACTGAGGCCACCGGATCAAAATTCGATAAGAGGGCAATGACCATTGAAGATATTTCAGATCCGGATATCAAGTATGCATCCATGATAATAGGATACAAGATCTATCACTCCAGCAGGGAGAATTCTGTATCTGGAACTGCAGTATATACTGCCTATGAAATGCTAAGGAAGAATGCAGAATATGATCTCTGCGAACTGCTCTTAAGCCAATTAATGGAAAATATACAGAAAATCAAGAAGGACAAGAAGAATTCCTTCAAGTATGGTACTCTTATATTATGTCTATTCTTCTACTTCATGAATGAGCTGCCCGGATCAAGTGGATGGGCATGGCAGAATGACAAACCTGTTGCAGTACAAATAAGAGACTATCTACATGGGCTTGGGGATGCCAAAGCAAGAAATACAGCCCTATGGGGATACTTCAAAAACTTCCAAAGCATGATGCAAGCAAGAGAGAGAATTCCCCAGTCTCTTGTTGAAAAATACAAAGACTCTGTGTGCTTTATGGTGGACACTGATCAATGCCTAAAGGAGGCAGTGGAGCCAAGGACTGTCTGGATCATGCCCATGGGGTATGAAGTGGATGAACAGATAGTGGAGCTGCATGTTCAACACATGCTAAGTCAGCCCAAAGATCCAAAGGCAGAAAGGTTTGGAACCTTTGAGGAGCTGAGTGTAAAGATCCATGTAGAACTCAGGGAACCTGAGATAAAGAGAAAGGTGAGAAAAGAAGTAAAGCATATTGCTCAAGGCCTAGGCATCTCAAAAGAGGCACTTGATGCCAGCCGGGAAAAGAGGAGAAAGGCTGAGGAAGAAAAGAAAAGTAAAGAAAGTGTTCCGGTTGAAACTTCCACCCAGACCAGATCATCAAAAAGATCTGCACCTCCCACAACCAAAAGTTCAAAACCGGAAGTCCAGGCATCCGATAAAAGATCTAAGACAAAAGCCACAAGGGCTTATGAAAGCCAAAAGGATGAAGAGGAAACTGAGTCAGATGAGGGAGTAAAAGAAATAAAGAAGCAGAAGAAGAAAGGATCCGGTAAACCCTCCACAGGCCAAGACAAGGATGAAATGGCAGAGGTATTTGTTGAAAAGCCCACTCTGTCTCTAGAGAGTGTAATCAAGTCGGTTACGGTGGATGGAAACCTTCAACCAATGATTGAATTTTATGATGACTACAATGAGGCTGACCAAAAGATTCTGCAGGAAGCCACAGTCAAGTATCTGAACATATACAATAAGGCTTTCATTGAGATCATATCTCTAATTCCTAAAAGCCTAGAAAAGGAAATAGAAATAAGAAAGAATAATGCTCATGCAAAAGATCTTGAGATCCGGGAGCAGATAGCTATTCAGTTATATCCTCAAATTGATCCCAAGACAATGAACATAATATTCAAAGACTGCAAAGATGAGTTCAGAAGTAAAGCCAGGATGAATCAACTCATGCTTGGTGAGACTGACAAGGTGGCCAAAGAGACAGAAGAGATCCTCCGGAAGGCCTTCAAAAGGTTCAATCTTCCTGTTGTAGAGGACTTAGGTGCAGAAACAGCTGTGGACTTGGAATCATCTGCGCTGGAAGAAGTGGGCCTTGAACAGACTAACATCTCTCCTCTGATTTCCCCCACAGTCTCCGGATCCCAAGAAGAAGAGAAACTACAGGAGAAAGAAGCAGCAGTCAAAGAAAAAGAGGTTGACAGCACCAAGGATGCAGAGAAAGAGAAGACCCCAACAGAGAAACATCTGTCTCCGGCAAGAGACACAGCACAAACTGTTCAAGAATTCTTGACAAAAGCCACTATAGAAATTGATGAACCGGACCTGCTAAAAGGACCATTAGATTTTGACTCTTTGTCTCCGGTGCAAACAATGAAAATAGCCTCATTTGCAAATGAGAAAGTCAAAGAGAAACTACTAAAGTCTCATATGGAAGACTGTGAGTTGATAGAGGCTGCCTCCGGAGTGCTTGAGAAGATTATGCCATTGGTCCAGATAGATCCGGCAGCCTCCTCTTCCGGTAATCTCAAAACCTTAGTCAGCAGTGTTAGTACACATTTTGAATCTCTAGAAAAATCAGCTGAAGAAAAGGTCTGGAAGGAATTTTTGGATAAAAGATTTTCAGAAGTATTAGGATTAATCTCTAATGATAGAAGAAATATGAGTATTGGAATAAAGAGCTTAGAAAATGCTCTTAAGGATGGCGGTGACATTTACAAATTTTGTATATCCTGGTCAAAGGCAACAGCAGAAATTGATAAGAAAATAAAAGAGGAACGGGACAAACTACAAAGTTTATCTCAAAGTTTTGATCCTCTCTCTTCCTCCATAGTAAATCAAGAATGTCAGACTATTGCAGTCTTGAGTGAAATAAAGAACCTTGAGAAGGAAAGAAAGAATATCACTAACCGGATGGGAGAACTTAGAAGGATTATAATCCCTAAGTTAGAAACTATGCATGAGGCCATCAGTGATGCTCAGACCACCGCCCAAACTAATGATCCGACAGATCTCAAAAGGGCAGAAGCTTTTGCATTTTTGTTGAGTGGTCACATTTCAATTTTGGATAGAATGAAGCAAAGTTGGGCTACAGAACTGATCCAATTGAAGACATCCTTTGCAGACATTCTTCAGTATATGTGAGTATGTAAATATGCGGCTATGTATAGAAAATTTTTGAAAATTTTGGTGTGCGGACCCTACCCTTTGCCATTGATGTCAAAGGGGGAGTGAGGAGCAGTGAAAAATGAGGAATCCAACTAAGGGGGAGTTCCGGAAATTGTATATAAAGACAGAGCATCAGCAAAGGGGGAGCATAGTGTAAACACTTAGTCATTTTTCATTAAGTGTTGCCATCAATGCCAAAGGGGGAGATTGTTGGCAAGAGACACTATATGGATTCATGGTTGTTGTCATTGATGGAAACAAAGGTCATCCCACATATCCGCAAGTCATGGTGTGTCTCTACCGGAAGTCAGAATGAAGATTGTTGTGGTCCGGTGAACAAGAACAGAGCATGTGGCAAGGTCCGATAGATTGGTCCGGATCTCTCAGAGGAAGTGTCTTGGTCCAGTGCGGATTTGGGGAAGTCAAGAGGACTACCTTGAGTAGTATATTCCAAGGATTTAGCCTCCGGTGATGAACAAAGAAAAAGATATGAATAGTTGAGTACCGGATTCCTGAGAGACAGTGAGAACAGAGGAAGAACTGACTGACAGAGTATCAGACTATTTTCTGGATGTGTTACTGTTGATGGTAAAGGTTGTGAAGGCATGAATCATGTTTGGCCGACATGATTAATGATATCTACAAGTATATGCTTGATCCGCATTGCTTGGTGAGCAAGGATTCAGCCGACAGAACAGAGTTTTTAAGAAACTAGACTGTTCCGGATGCCGACTAGAAAGGTGATGAAATTACTTGTGCGGATATATATAGAGGATGGATTTAGTTGTGAAATGAGTGATTGTATGAAGGTATATGCGAATAAGTGCAGAACAGAGCAGAAGTAGTAAGAAAGATCCGGTATGTGAAAGGACAGCAGAATAAAGAACAGAGGAAAGATGAAGTGTAGCAGATCAGTGTACTGAGCCTAAACCGGAACTGAACACCAGCATATGTAGATGCTTCCAATCAGTTCAAAACTGTGATTCTTATCACTTTGTAGACAGTGTGTCTCCTTGTAGGCAGTGGGCCTCTTTGTGAGCAGTGTGCTCGGGTAGTGAGCCCTAATTGGCAAGTGCCATTTTTGTAATTCCCTATTCTTCTAACAGAGAATAATCTTTGGGTTAATCACCCCGTGGTTTTCTCCCTTAACAGGGTTTCCACGTCAAAAATATTGTGTCATGTGTTTCTTATTTCATGGTAATGTTTTTGTGTTTGATTCAATGCTGCATTAATTAATAAGAAAGTTCAAAAAGAAAATAAATATGATAACTGATTCACCCCCCCTCTCAGTTATCAACAGGCTCCCCCTTATAGTTCACTCACTTCTCAGGCACACCACGTTCTAGGTCATCAAGATGCGTAGATCTTGAGGTACCTTGCTATCTCTACCATAAGCTGTAAAAATGTGGGATGGCTATCAAAGGCCTAATTAGTTGTCCTCTTGTACCAATAGATAGGGGTTTCTGGCTGCTAAACATAGTTTTTAGTTAGGGTTTCCATTCAGGTGGCTATACTTGCGGTGATTCACTCCATTAATGGAGGTTTCCCAGCTTGCAGAGGTTACGCTCTGCAGGGTATTGGGGGAAACATTCATCGGCATAGCAGAACAACACCTGTCATTTGTGACTTTCAGCACAAACACATTATTTATCAAGCAGATTGGAATGGTCTGGCTTTGACCTATTTCCGCCCGGGTCGTCCCCTTCTCACAATGGGAAGGCAGGCCCGCCTAGAGTTAGCAATGATTTCTCTTGCACCTCAGATCCGTTGGTTAGGCAAGGGGAGAAGATACTTTCATTGCTAAATCAGGTTACAATCATACTAGACAAGCAAGAAAAATAAAAGGAAAAGTGGGCACAAAGAAGACAATTTTAATTTTAATTCCCAAAATAAAGTGTGCCTACTTTAGTGGTAAAAGATGAATCCTTTGACAGCTCAGACTTGCAGAAAACACATCAATAATTTGTTTGCCTCCATTCTTGGACAAGTGTTTAAGTCAAGCTGCACAAATAAAACATCAATGTCCAAAAAACCTTTGATCTACAAAGTGTCAAACCAAATGCGTATAGGAATAACCAGAGGTGACTTTCTATACATCAAATACACATACAAAACTTACCATATGCAATAACCTACCATCCAGCATGCGAGTTTCCATTTCTCAGATGAGATCTTGTATTGCTCAGATGCGACGCGCTATTGATCAAATGTGCATTCCGCCTACAGAGTTATAAAAACCTAGTACCAAAACATCTTGCATGTCTCTGCATGTGAAATATGAGGTCCTAGAATGCCTAAAAAGAAGGATTTTGTCATACCCGTGTTCAATTTTTTGTGAAAATACCAGAGATTATGGATTATGATGAATGCTAATTAAAGATCTTTGAAGAGAACTACTTAAAATGACTTATAAGGCCTAAGATTGAATCTAAGATGACATGCAAACTACATGCAAAGACCCAAATGATGAAAACCTGCAAGAAAAACTCAAGTCAGCCATAAAAACCTAGACCTAAACCAAATGCGATGCATGCAACCAGATGTGACCGGTTGTTTACCAGATGTGCTTGCAGATTGACCAGATGCAACCATTGGCTGCTCACATGCGATCCTGCAACCTAAAAATGTGACTTTTTGTTGCTCAAATGCAAATTTTTACCAGAGATGTGATTTTTCCCTGAACCTGAACTCAAAAAATCAATTTTCTAGTAATTAAAAAAAATAGATCAGACGACTGGTCCCACCGAGCATGACAGAATGTATATACAAAATTTTTGGACAAATGAAAGATAAATCAACAACATGCAATTACCTTAGCCCAAACCTTATGAATACCTTAGATGATGCATGCATGATTGATTCCTCAAATGGTTGGATTGTTGGTTGCTCGGATCTGCAGCATAAGGTTGGATTGAGATTGATGTATGAAAGATAGGTGAAGTGATGGATGAAAGATTGGTGGATGATAGGGCTAGAGGAAATTTGGCAGAGTAATGATACTTAGAAGCTCATCCATGAAAATAGCGTGGAAATGGGTTAATTTATAGATAAAGATGAGAGGATGGAAGGATAGAAATTTCTATTTCAAAACGGAAGATCCTCTCGAGTTGAGTGATGCAATTGGAAAGTTGTTTGTGCATCTTGGGAGAGAAAAATAGAAGGTGGAAGAGTTAACTCAAGAGATGATTTGAGTCATCTTGAGAGATGGGAATGGAAGGTGGAAGAGTGATTTGAGAGATGAGGTGAGATGGAAATGGAAGGTGGACATATGGATAATAAATTAAATAAAAACATATTTATTTAATTTATTATTTAAATGAGAGGAAATGTTTGGAAGAAATAAAATATAAATTCAATAAATTAAATTTATTTAATTCATATGTGTAATGTCAGAAAATGTCCCCTTGGGGGCTTTTCCCTCATAAGGTTTAGCTCTTGGATCTTTAGAGTGCATTTAGGACATTTTAGTTCATATTTTAGCATCCCGATGGAATGAGACCTAAGTCCCATGGCAAATATGACCTAGGTGGACCCCTTGATCTATACCCTACCTAAAATAGGGGGCAGGACTTGGGCGCCCGCGCCCTAGTCCTGCCCTATTTTAGGGTAGCCCCAATTTCTGGGTGTCAGTTTATGACCGTTAGGAGGTTATTTTGTCAACACAATAAAGTTTGATTTTTAATATCTTGGCAGGAATGCTTGTAGGTGCATATATAAGCATGTGTAGGCATTCATTTGTAAACTAGATTGCAATTAGATAGCAAGTGTGATGCTCAAGTGTTCTCAAGGTGATTCAAGGCTATTTATTGTGTTGCAAGAGTAGACTTGTGTGTTTTGTGTGTTGATATTTACAGATTTGAGCTTTAATCTCCTCATGACATGAAGAGCATCTTCCTCCATGAGAGCTTCACTACAAGGTGACTTATCATTGTGTTTTTATCATTGATTCCTTTGGTGTTTGGCCTCTGCCTCACAAGGCCGTGCCCTCTTTATCTGATAATGGTGTTCAGAGATGTAAATGTCCTCCAGGGTTTAACTGAGGCAAACCTCTAAACACCACAACCCCCAAACCAAGTCTTGTGATTGTAGGTTATAGGTGTTGCATTTGGGAAAAGTGGAGTTGCAGGAAGGAGTGGAAGGTGTTGCAAGTATGGGCCTAATCGGTGTTGTCATTGATGTCAACATACTCCTGTTGCATTAATGATAAGGATTGGATGAGCTGTGTGTTGAGGATATTGAGAAAATTAGTCCTAATCAGGAACAATGAAGACAGTGAGCTAAATATCCTAGCTAAGATGACTATTAGAGGTTACGGTTCAAAGGGTTTGTAGATATGTGTCTTAAGGTGATATAGTAAAGATTTCAGAGGTCCGCATGAAGACTTGAAGAAGTTGTGGCCACTCAAGTAAAATTGGTTCCGACAGGTGTTCAGAGGTGACAGTGATACAGATAGGTCCGGTGAGATCCGAAAATGCATTATCATGTTCTGTGGATTTGGTGGAGTGTTTAGGAAGTCCTTGTGAAGTGTCAACTCAATTGGTTCATGGTCTGGAGGTCTGCAAGAATCTATTTCTTTGTGACAGTGATGACAAACTGTGTTCTTGAGGTTCCGGATGAAGGAGAGAAGGATTTCAGTAACAAGATGTAGTGTGGATGTTCTTGGTGATTCAAGCAAGCTTGTGGAGGTCTTTGGATCATGTCCAGTTCATGTTGGTGGTCCGCATTAGAGTTTGAGCTCGTAATTGAAGAATTACTTCCAGATGATGGTGTTCTTCCTAAGACTAGCCAACAGGATGAGTTACACATCCTGTGGATGTTCTTGTAGATGTTTGCCGACTTAGATGATTATTCCTAAGTTGATGTCTTGTATAAATAAGGGATTGGAAAGTTATTTCAAAAGTATCTTACAGAGATGAGTGTGTGGTAGCAAGGAGGAGAGCGAAAGGCAGAGCAGAAGTATTGGGCTTAAATAGAACTAATTCAAGCATAGTGAAGATGCTATTCTCCAGTTCATGTATGTGATACTTATTATTTTGTAGACAGTGTGTCTCTTGTAGGTAGTGGGCCTCTTGTGAGCAGTGTGCTCGGGTAGTGAGCCCTAATTGGCATGTGTCATTTTGTTCTTTCTATTCTTCTAACAAAGAATACAATCTTGGGTTAATCACCCCATGGTTTTTCCCTTAACCAGGTTTTCCATGTCAAAATCTTGGTGTCTTATGTATTGATGTGTTGTTGCTCTTAATTTAATGCATTATGTTTCAATGATTGATTTATTATTATGTTGCTGAATTGCAAAGTGGATTTAAGTGTTTAATTGGAAGAAAAGTTTTGGACAACTGATTCACCCCCCCTCTCAGTTGTCTATCCTGAATCTAACAATTGGTATCAGAGCTAAGTTCCTCTCAAAGAGCTTAACGGCTTGAGGAGATCCAGGATGTCGTCCTACAAGAAGGATAGTCCAAAGTTTGAAGGAACCAATTTTAATCTTTGGAAAAGTCGCATAAAATGTCACTTGCAATGTATGGGAATACAGTACTGGACCATGGTTTCAACGAAGTATACTCCTCCACAAGGTGGCCTGAAATCCCCAAATGAAATCACAGATGCTGAAAACAATCTACGGACTAAAGAAGCTCTTCTAAGTGCCTTGTCTGATTCAAAGCTTTCAAATGTTGTCGACCTACAAACTGCTTTTGAGATTTGGGAAAAACTGGAAATTTGGCATGAAGGAGACAAGTATGTTAAATGTGCAAGGTTACAGAGTCTGAAAGGGAAATTTGAAAATCTGAAGATGAGAGAAGATGAAAATATCACTACTTTTATGCCAAGAGTAAATGAGCTTGTTTGTGGCATTAGATATGCTAGTGGAGTCTTGGATGAAGATGAGATTGTTGGTAAAGTTCTCAGATCCCTTCCTGCTTCTTATAAAATCAAGGTTGCTGCCATTGAAGAATTCAGAGCCCATACAGCTGTCACAAGAGATTAATTGGTTGGTAAATTGGCTGCATTTGAATTGACCGAGTTTGGAGATGCCCCCCAAGACTGAATCTACATTCAAAGCCAGTGCCTCTGTAAAAGGTAAACAAAGGTTTGATCCAAGAGAGAACTCTTCAAGGAAACTATCATGGTATGAAAAAGCAAGAAAAGACCTAAAAGAAGACGAAGCAAAAACTGCTCAACTTGAAGCCCTTATTGCAAAGAGACTACTAAGAGGATCTAGTAAGTATGAAGGAAAATTGCATTTTAAGTGTTTTAACTGCAATAAGATTGGTCATTTTGCCTCAAGATGTCCAAAAGATTTTCAAGGCCAAATCCTAACAGATCAAGGTTCCAAAAGAATTGTTACTATGTTCATGAAGAAGATGATAATGAAGGAGTAACAGATGATGAATCAGAGATAGGAAACAAATCCGGAAGTGATTGGGTGTTTATTGCCATCAGGGAAGAAGAACCAATGCCCTCTGAATCTGTCAATCATAAAGTTGTAGAAAGAGCTCTGGTTGCCCAAGTTGAAGAAAAGGATGATTGGGTCAGTGACAGTGGATGCTCTCACCATATGACAGGTGACAAAAATAAGTTCATAGATTTGGAAAGGTATGAAGGAGGAGTGGTAAAGTTTGGTGATAATTCTGTTGGTAGAATCAGAGGTAGAGGAACTATTTCGTTTGATGGAAGGAACAAAACTGGTAATGTACTATATGTTGAAGGATTGAAGCACAATCTTCTTAGTGTTGGACAGTTAGTGGACAGAGGCTATGATCTTTGATTCAAGAATGGAAAATGCAAGATCTTTGAAAGTTCCAGAACAGAGATTGCATTCGATACTCAAACAAAAGGTAATATCTTCCATTTAGTTGGTACTGGTAAAAGTTGTCTATTTGTGCAAATTGATCAGAGTTGGTTATGGCATAGGAGGATGTGTCATGTGAATTTTGATAATATCATCAAGATAAGCAATACTCGAGCTGTAAGAGATCTTCCAAAATTGGTGAAACCTACAACTAGTTTGTACAAAGAATGTCAGTTGGGTAAACAAAGAAGAGTCTCATTCAAAAGCAAGGAACAATCTTTTACCAGATTATTAGACTTAGTTCATACTGATTTATGTGGTCTGGCAAGAATCAGAAGTGTGCAAGGTGATAGATACTTCATGTTATTAATTGATGACTACTCCCGGATGATGTGGGTAACTTTTCTGAAAGAGAAATCAGAAGCTCTTGAGAAATTCAAAATATTCAGGGCTATGGTAGAGAATGAAATTGGATTAAAATTAAAATGTCTATGGTCTGATAGAGGTGGAGAATTCACATCCGGTGAGTTCATAGAATTCTGTGAGAAACATGGAATAAAGAGAATGGAGTAGTGGAGAGAAAGAACCGGACCATCTAGGAAGCATCTAGGACAATGATGATGGAAGAAAATGTTCCTCAGATCTATTGGAGAGAAGCTGTCAGCACTGTAGTCTATACTCTAAATCGAGTACAAATTAGAAGCAATACTGGTAAGACTCCTTATGAAATTTGGTTTGGCATCACTCCTACTATGAGGTATTTTAGAATCTTTGGTAGCAAATGTTACATTAAAAGAGATAAAGATCTAGGCAAGTTTGATGCTAGAAGTGATGAAGGAATATTCTTGGGTTACTCTACTCAAAGCAAATCATACCAGTGTTATAACAAGAGACTGAGAAAGATTATAGAAAGTACAAATGTGAAGGTTGATGAAGGAATTGAACAACCCTCAAGGTTTTATGAATATGATGAAGATGATCAGAATGGTCCTCTAATTCAAGGAGCCCAAGCCTCTTTTGAATTAAGATTCAAACTGATCCGGTAAATCAAGAAGAAAAGATGAGTTTTAATGAGCCTGATCAAGAATCAGATGTGCAAGAAACTCCCAAAGTTCCTAGGTATGTAAGACTGAACCACTCTGAAGATCAGATCATAGGTGATAAAAGCAAAGGTGTACAAACAAGAAGAAGGATTGCTCAAGATTCAAAAGACTATTGTCTGATTTTAAAGATTGAACCTAAGACAGTGAATGAATCTTGCAATGATGAAAACTGGAATAAAGCAATGGAGGAAGAGCTGATGCAAATTGAGAAAAATCACACTTGGGATCTTGTTCCTAGACAAGAATGTGATTGGAACCAAACGGGTCTTCCGGAACAAATTGAATAAAGTTGGTGAACTAATCAGAAATAAAGCCAGATTGGTCTGCAAGGGTTATTCTCAAATAGAAGGAGTTGATTTTGAAGAAACTTTTTTCTCTAGTGGCAAGAATTGAAGTAGTCAGACTATTTCTTTCTTTTGTTGCTTTTAAGGATTTCAAAGTATATCAGATGGATGTCAAGTCTACCTTCCTGAATGGTGACTTGGAAGAAGAAGTATACATTGAGCAACCAGATGGATTTCAATTGTCTAATCATGGTGATATGGTCTGCAAGTTGAAGAAATCATTGTATGGACTGAAGAAAGCACTGTATGGGCTGAAGCAAGCCCTAAGAGCCTAGTATGAAAGATTGGATAAACATCTTTTGAAGATTGGTTTCAACAAAGGTACTGCTGACAGTAATTTGTATTTCAAAATTGATCATGAAAACATCTTGATTGTTGAAGTGTTTGTTGATGATATCATTTTTGGAGGAAGAGATAGTATGTGTAAAACTTTTGCAAATAAAATGAAAAGTGAATTTGAGATGTCCATGCTTGGGGAAATGAATTTCTTCTTGGGTCTGCAAATCATTTAAACGAAGAAAGGAATCTTCATTTCTTAGACCAAATATGTGAAAGAATTGTTGAAGAAATTTGGGATGGAAGACTTAAAACCAATGAATACTCCCATGGCAACCAGATGTAAATTGAGCAAAGATGATGACTCCCCTAAGGCTGATCAGAAAAAGTATAGGTCAATGATTGGAGTATTGTTGTATCTCACTCAAACTAAACCTAACATTATGGATGTTGTTGGTCTTGTTGCTAGATTTCAAGCTGACCCTAGAGAATCTCATGTCATGGCAGTCAAGAGGATTTTTAGATATCTAAAGGGGACAGTTGAGTATGGATTGTGGTATCCTAGAGATCATGATTTCTCTCTTCATGCATATACAGATGCAGATTGGGTAGGAGATGTGGATGACCAGAAGAGTACCAGTGGTGGAGCATTCTTTTTGGGGAAGAGATTGGTTTCTTGGCTGAGCAAGAAATAAGATGCAATATCTTTGTCCACTACAGAAGTAGAATATATTACAGTAGCAGGTAGTTGCACTCAAGTTTTGTGGATGAAGCAAATGCTAAGAGACATAAGAGTGGAGTATGAGGAGCCTATCACAATCTTCTGTGATAATTAAAGTGCAATAAATATATCTAAGAATCTGGTGTTGCATTCAAAGACTAAACATATATCCATCAAGTTTCACTTTTTGAGAGAACAAGTGAACAAGAATGAAGTCAGACTGGAGTTTGTGCCTTCCAAGGATCAGATTGCAGACATCTTTACTAAACCTCTACCTAAGGACTCTTTTGAGTATCTCAAGGAGAAGTTAGGGGTTATTGCCCCTCCGGTAATAAACTAAAGTGCACTAATGTGCATCAGTCTAGTGGATATCACAGTCATATCTTGTGGTCCAGATTGATGATGGGAAGTTGCTACTCAGGGGGAGCAGTTGATATGATTCTGAAGTGGTGGAATTGCAAGTATGTGCCCTTTTCCATTGATGTCAAAGGGGGAGAGAAGACATGTTAAAAACAAGTGGTTACTTATCAAAGGGGGAGAAGGAAAGGAAGAGAAGACATGTGAATGGTTGTTGCTGATAGGGGGAGTTGTGACAGTAAGGAGAAGTTCTTGTCTTGATGGTCAAAATAGTTTTTCACATCATATGTTGCCATCAATGACAAAGGGGGAGATTGTTGCAAGTATGGGCCTAACCGGTGTTGTCATTGATGTCAACATACTCCCATTGCATTAATGATAGGGATTGGATGAGTTGTGTGTTGAGGATATTGAGAAAATTAGTCCTAATTAGGAACAGTGAAGATAGTGAGCTAAATATTTTAGCTAAGATGACTATCAGAGGTTGCGATTCAAAGGGTTTGTAGATATGTGTCTTAAGGTGATCCAGTAAAGATTTCAGAGGTTTGCATGAAGATCTGAAGAAGTTGTGGCCGCTCAAGTAAAACCAGTTTCGGCAGGTGTTCAAAGGTGACAGAGTGATACAGATAAGTCTAGTGAGATCTGGAAATGCATTATCCTGTTCTGTGGATTTGGTGGAGTGTTTAGGAAGTCCTTGTGAAGTGTCAACTCGATTGGTTCATGGTCTGGAGGTCCACAAGCATCTATTTCTTTGTGACAGTGATGACAGACTATGTTCTTGAGGTTCTGGATGAAGGAGAGAAGGATTTCAGTAACAAGATGTAGTGTGGATGTTCTTGGTGATTCAAGCAAGCTTGTGGAGGTCTTTGGATCATGTCCAGTTCATTTTGGTGGTCCGCATTGGAGTTTGAGCTCGCAATTGAAGAATTACTTCTAGATGATGGTGTTCTTCCTAAGACTGGTCGACCGGATGAGTTACACATCTTGCGAATGTTCTTGTAGATGTTTGCTGACTTAGATGATTATTCCTAAGTCGATGTCTTGTATAAATAAGGGATTGGAAAGTCATTTCAAAAGTATCTTACGGAGATGAGTGTGTGGTAGCGAGGAGGAGAGTAAAAGGTAGAGCAGAAGTATTGGGCTTAAATGGAACTAATTCAAGCATAGTGAAGATGCTATTCTCCAGTTCATGTATGTGATACTTATTATTTTGTAGACAGTGTGTCTCTTGTAGGCAGTGGGCCTCTTGTGAGCAGTGTGCTCGGGCAGTGAGCCCTAATTGGCATGTGCCATTTTGTTCTTTCTATTCTTCTAACAGAGAATACAATCTTGGGTTAATCACCCCATGGTTTTTCCCTTAACTGGGTTTTCCACGTCAAAATCTTGGTGTCTTATGTGTTGATGTGCTGTTGCTCTTAATTTAATGCATTATGTTTCAATGATTGATTTATTATTATGCTGCTGAATTACAAAGTGGATTTAAGTGTTTAATTGGAAGAAAAGTTTTAGACAACTGATTCACCCCCCTTCTCAGTTGTCTATCCTGAATCTAATAGAAGGCATCAAGTATTCTAGATCTGAAGAAAAGTCAGACAAAGAAGCACTTCCAGGACTAGGGCACCCACAAAAGTGTCCTCCACAGATAGATCTCAGGAAACAAAAGTTACAGGGTTGATTAGTGTCGGAAGGAGGTCCAGATTTCTCAAAAAAGTAGGTACCTTAGACTTGGGCACCCACACCAGTGTCCCCAACTATTCTGCCTCAGAACCTCAAAAATAGGTATTCTGTAATTTGTTATTTTACTCCCGTTTGTAAGATCTTTTTCTGTTATTCGTCAATTTGCTGTCATATTTGCGTAATTAAGGTTTTAATGGTTAATCAGACATAAGAGAAGGAAAAATTGATAATTAATTCCCTAATCGAAGATTCCCCTCATTTTCAAGTGACCTAGGGTATGATAGTGCTCGCCACTTGACCCTAGATCCTTCAATGTTAGGGTGAAAGGAGGATTCAAACATTTAAAGAACAAAAGAATAACAAAATCTAATTTTACCCTAAAAATTTTGGTGAACCCATGTTTTTGGACTTAAATTGCAACTTGCTGAGTGTTTGTCTTCATATTTGGATTGATTTCATTCAATCATTTGCTCATTCATTTCATTGCATTGAGAAAATTTCAAAAAAATTAAAAATTTTGAAAAATACAAAAAAATTGCATTGTTTGGCTTACTAAATTGCATCAATTCTTTCTAAATTTTCCTAATTCATGATTTTTGCATCAAATCTGATATAAACTACAGAAAAATACAAAAATATACAAAAAAATCATAAATTTATCTTTCATTTTCATCATTTAATTGCTAGGGTTTTATGGAATTTTTAATAATTTTATATAACCTAGTAATTCCAAAATCTAGGGTTTGTAGGCAAAATCTTTTATCAAATTTTTATACTGATTTTAGAGGCTCATTAAAATTTGCATTTGGCTATATTCTTGCATTTTAGTGTGAATTTGCACTTAGATTTAAAATATTTGCATTTTTACATAGAAAATTTCAACAAAAACTAGCAATTTTGGTGCATTTTCATTAAATTTGCATGGGCATTTTGCATGTTAAGGATTAGAAATCATTTTCAGATCTGAGAGTAATTAAATTTCATCATAAATCAGACTTCAAATCATTTTCATAGTATTTTGTGTCAAGATTTCAAACCTAGGGCTTCAAAAACAACAATTTTCACTAAAATCGGCCTTATCGACTCTCCAAACTTGTGCCATAGGTGTGTTGTGAAAGATATTTTGGCATTATTTTTCTGTTATCATGGTATTAATTTTATTCCCCTGATAAAAATCTTCACAACACCCTTTTAACAGGCTCTTGTAGTGAAAATTTGGCAAAAAACTACACATTTTGACCATTTTTGCCCTAGGGTTTGACCTGGTTTGCACTCCAAGCATGTTGTGATCAATTTTATGGATTGAGGTGACTGATATTATTGATATTATTTGTTGTACCTCCTAAAATTCCTTACAACACCTACTTTTCTAGGTCTTGGAGTTGAAAAACCGTGAAAAATTGCATATTTTGCTATATTTTCACTAAGGTCTTACCTTAAGTGGCACTACAATCGTGTCATGTTGGGTATTTTTGTGTCAAGTGGATGTTATTACTGATATTATTTACTTTTCATCATCATTTTTCTCACAACACCCTTTGTTATGCTCTTTTGCATTGAATTTTGGTGAAAAAAGTGCTCATTTTGACATATTTTCACTATATTTTGACTTGGCATTATCTTGAATTTGCATCAAGAGTATGTTGAGAGTGATTAGATTTCTGTTTTGGACTGATATCAGACATATAACTTTATGTCCTCGATCAAAATCCTTACAACATCCTTTTTTTCATTCATTGGCATTGAAAAAGTATTGAAAAATCGATCATTTTAGGCTATTTTTGCTCTTATCTTTTGCACCAATTTTGAGAAGCTTTAAAAATCTGATTTGGAATTAATTTGAGAAATAAAGATGGTCTCTAATCATAACAGAAACAATAGGTTCCCTCCTATACGTTACATGAAAAGAAAGGCTCCTGAACTTGAAATTGTCTTCACTCCTCATGATAGAACAATCGGTGATTATAAAGGACCTCTTTACATCACCATGCAGATAATCAGAAATAATGTGGAAGGAACTCTGATTGATCCTAATTGCATGACTAATGTTGCCACTAAAAAATTCCTTTTTTCGAATCAATTAATACAAGGTCCTTATAGCCCTTCGAGCTTGATGATTAAGACACATATGGGAGTTTTAAAGAAACCACTAGGTAAGATATCATTGATAGTAACTATATTTGAGAAACATGTTGAGCAATGGTTTGATATTACTCTCAATTCTGATACCTTTGAAATAAAACTTGGAATCTCTTAGTTAAAAGTTATGAAAGCGGTCCCTTCAACTCTTTATAAATGTGTTAAATTTCCTTTGAATGGACAAGTGCATGTCATTCATTGAAATACATACAAACCTTCAATTACACAACAACACTTCACATTGGATTGCTTTTGCAACAAACATACTGGTGACAAATTAGAGTTACGAATAGACTTTACATTCTTGAGCAATATAAATTACAAGGTGAAACTATTACATCCGGTACCTAGTCCTCCTACACAAGAAATGACAAAAGATGAACAACCCACATGTGAAGAGAACTTTAGACGAAAAGGACAAGGTCCCTATGCTGAGGTTCCTCCCCTAAAATCTTTACAAGGATTGGGAGGTTGTTGTCAACAACAAAGTGTTCCACCATGAAAAATGAGGTTTGATCCCGGTGCTTCATCTTCTAATTTACAATTTAAGCCTATGAAAGAGGATAGCCCTATCTTACAAAAGATAAGTGGTAAAACAAAACAAAATAGAAAAACAAGAGAAAGAAGAAAAAGAAGACAAGAATATGCTATAAACCTTGCCTCTCAACAAGAAAACATTGATCCTAACATTCAAGCAAACAAAAACAATCCTAACGATGAACAACATGATGAACAAGATACGAACTTGGCTATGGTACTATATGTCCCACTATCCTCCAACATTAGGGAGTGGGAAGATGATGACGATGATTTGCTTATAGACAACTTCTAGCTCGAAAGGGGCCCTACAAGTAAGTATCTATAAACTTTTATTTCCATTGTAATGTGCTTCCCCCATGATGTGTTATGTGTTGTTTAGGCCTCCTAGAATGACCTCGGATTCTCCCGTAAGGTTTGGGATACCAGGAGACTGCCTCTGTTGTGACCTTCTTCTATTTGTATCTTAGGGACATAGCATCATAGTTGGTAGTGTTTCCATCTAGCGGGCGGATGACGACAAACATTTATACTGATGCGGACCTAGTGTCCCTTTCAAGAACAATAAAAAATTGGACTTAGTTCTTAATATGACGATGGGGTTGTATATCTTATCTGACACTTTGACTAGTGGAAGCACTCATGCTTTCCGCGTAGTGAATTTCATGATGTTTTTATCACATTTACAAACCTTAACAATACTGTTGCTCCGTGCACCTTTGTTTGCCTTTGAATCTAGCCTTGGCGGTACTCAATTTGGAGAGCTCGTGATATAGCCCCTGGTTATCCTTGAACTCTGAATTTGTTGTATAACCTTGGCTCTTTGTCTAGTTAATCATATGCATTGATGTTGTTTTTTATCATGATGTTGAAGACACTAACATGTTTCTTGCAGGGATGTGTTTGTGGGAACATTTGGCGATCGTAAGGTACATGTCACCTCTGGGGGGCATGGGCTTTGCGAAGGTCGATGTTCCCTTGTGTGTTTTCTGGTGCAGGAGCACCTTACCTTTGATTAAATTGTAATTTTACAACATTGTATAAGGTTTATTAAGTCATTTGTATGTGTTAGGAAGGTTAATTTTAAGTCCATTTGTTGCAAAATGCAAAAGTTGTCACAACATTGTAAAGTTGCAAAGAAGTGCAAATGGTGGGAAGATGAAAGGTCATGAAGGTTTGATTCGCTGTAGAAAGTTAGAAATCAGTTGGAAACTAAAAAGTCTTGATGAGATGCCTTTAAAAAAAGGCCTTGTAACCTTTAGAAATTCGTGGGTGATTGAAGTTAGGAGTTTTGAATAAAGAAATCCACTGTTTTTCTGCATTTTTCATCAGAAAACGTTGTTTCCAGGCCTTGTACAAATCTGTACGGGCATCCATGGCTATGTAATTGGTTGTAAGTGATATTCCTATCAATCACCCTCCATTTCCTTTTGGTTGCATGCATTTTTGTTTTGTTTAGAGCAAGATATTGCATTTTTTGTCTAGACTGTCAAAACCCTGATTTAGAGTAACCCGTTTTGGGAAAAATGCCATAACTTTTGTTTCCACCATTGGATCTTTATGTAACTTGGGGAAAATGTCTATAACTATGTTATCTACAATCTGACTAAAGATATCAACCTCATTTTGTGTTGTGTGGAAGTTATGTATGACTGTTCATGGCATTTCACAATGACATTTCTGAGTTTGAACCCTTGTAGCAGAATTACCAGTCCATTTTTAGAGCACATTTTCCAAAACAACCCAAACCCATTCTAGAGTATATTGTGGGGAGGCATAATGGGTGTCTAATACATGTCCAAGATCTGCATTTGGATGTTCATACAGAAAGTTATTGGGACTGTTCTCCATTTGTAGGCTACTAGTTTTTCTTGGGGTTTGTGAAGGAACTAGTAGTTCAAAGTTTGATCCACCTTTGCCAATGGATGGGATGGGATCTAATACATGTCCAAACACCATTTCTAAGAAGAATTCAAGAACTTTAACTGCTATTCCCACTTTTCCATGAAGATCCTTGTTTTTGGGCTTTTGGGGTGAATAGAATCTTGTCTTGTTTTTTTTTTCTTGTATCCAATTTGCCTCTGCATCAGATTGGTATCAGAGCTCAGAAGATTCTGAGCATGTAGATAGAGCACCGAAGGAGGCAATCTACACCAAGAGTTCAGGATGAGCATTGGTTTTTGCTATCTAATTCTGTTATGAAGTTTTATGGTTGCAAGTTCACTCACTGCTGTAGGCAGACAGGAAGGTCTGTCAAGAGGGCCAGAGGAGATGGTCCATTGGTTGTCACCAAAAGTCTTGGGGAGAGAGGCAAGAGAGGACTCCCAGGTGAGGGACAAGAGTGTTGTTATAGCAGGAAGGAGTGGACTTCTAAGATGCACCTTGGAGGCAACCAGTCAAACTCCATTAATAGGAGTCACAGTTGGAAAGTAAAAAGGAAGCAAAGAAGGCATCAAATTAGGGTTGAAGACATAAAGAGGCAAAAGTCATTTGAAGTAGATCACACAACTCTTGGGACAAGAGTTTTCTTCATGCTGAGGAGTATGGTGCAGGAGCACCTTAGCTTTGATTAAATTGTAATTTTACAACATTGTATAAGGTTTATTAAGTCATTTGTATGTGTTAGGAAGGTTAAAGTTTAAGTCCATTTGTTGCAAAATGCAAAAGTTGTCACAACATTGTAAAGTTGCAAAGAAGTGCAAATGGTGGGAAGATGAAAGGTCATGAAGGTTTGATTCACTGTAGGAAGTTAGAAATTAGTTGGAAACTGAAAAGTCTTGATGAGATGCCTTTAAAAAAAGGCCTTGTAACCTTTAGAAATTCGTGGGTGATTGAAGTTAGGAGTTTTGAATAAAGAAATCCACTATTTTTCTGCATTTTTCATCAGAAAACTCTATTTCCAGGCCTTGTACGGATCTGTACGGGCATGCATGGTTGTGTAATTGGTTGTAAGTGATAATTCTATCAATCACCCTCCATTTCCTTTTGGTTGCATGCATTTTGGTTTTGTTTAGAGCAAGATATTGCATTTTTTGTCTAGACTGTCAAAACCCTGATTCAGAGTAACCTGTTTTGGGAAAAACGCCATAACTTTTGTTTCCACCATTGGATTTTTATGTAACTTGGGGAAAATGTCTATAACTATGTAATCTACAATCTTATTGAAGCGATCAACCTTATTTTATTTTTGTGGAAGTTATGTATGACTGTTCGTGGCATTTCACAGTGACATTTCTGAGTTTGAACCCTTGTAGCGGAATTACCAGTCCGTTTTTAGAGCACATTTTCCAAAACAACCCAAACCCATTCTGGAATATATTGTGGGGAGGCATAATGGGTATCTAATACATGTCTAAGATTTGCATTTGGATGTTTATACAGAAAGTTATTGGGACTGTTCTCCGTTTGTAGGCTACTAGTCTTTCCTGGGGTTTGTGAAGGAACTAGTAGTTCGAAGTTTGATCCACCTTTGGCAATGGATGGGATGGGATCTAATACATGTCCAAACACAATTTCCAAGAAGAATTCAAGAACTTTAACTGTTGTTCCCACTTTTCCATGAAGATCCTTGTTTTTGGGCTTTTGGGGTGAATAGAATCTTGTCTTGTTTGTTTTTTTTTCTTGTATCCAATTTGCCTCTGCATCATTTTCTTCCTACCTTAATGTGCTTGATATCGATAACTGATAGCAACCACCTTAAGGTGGGGGCATATAAGGTAAGCTGTCTGTTATAGATGTTAGCAATGTGTTTGACCTCAGATGCAAAGACTTGCGCCCTAGAGTAGTGCATCGTGCATCCTGAGTTTGTTTGAAATCAATCAATCAATCATGTAAGCCCTCTGCGGAGGTGAGATATCTAGCATATCCTTTTTCTTAAGCCCTCTGTGGAGGCAGGGATGGTGTATTTCTCAGAGCAGATTGCATCATCCTGTCATTTTCAAAAGTCCTTTGTGGAGGCGGGGAGCAGTTTTGTGACTAACTCGACCCTTAAGTGTGTCTTCAGTGATTGTTGTGGCGAAGCCCAATCATCGATATGTGCCTGTAATGTGCTTGAGATGGTGTTGAACCTAGAAATAGGGAACACACCATCGCTTGTCTGCCGTGTTTTTTCCATGTCTTCAAGTGCGTGTGTTTTGGCATGCTTGTTTTGTATGGCATGTTTGTTGCCCCATATGCAAAGACTAGCGCCTTTGAGTAGTGCTTCATGCATTTTGGGACGTTTTGCGTGTATTGCATGTGTGTTGCCCCATATGTAGAGACCAACGCCATAGAGTAGTGCTTCCTGCATTTTTGGGAGGTTTGTTTATTTTCCAATACTTGCATTTGCATTTCATATATATGAGAAAAAGAAAAGAAAAGATATCATTTATGTCTTCCATGCATTAATGTGTCTTCTATGCATTGACTATCTGCTTCATGTTTTGCGTGACTGTTACTGTCTTCTCCATGTTTTGCATGTCTATTACTGTCTTTTATGCGGTTGGTGTGTCTTCTCCGTGCTTGGTGTGTTTATTATGTTTGTGACCTTACTTTAATCCATGTTTGGGCTTTGCGTTCATACATACATTAAAGTGGGGGCTAAATGTAATGTTAGAAAATGTCCCCTTGGGGACTTTTCCCTCATAAGGTTTAGCTCCCAGGTCTTTAGAGTGCATTTAGGACATTTTAGTTCATATTTTAGCATCCCGATGGAATGAGACCTAAGTCCCATGGCAAATAGGAGCTAGGTGGACCCCTTGAGCTGTACCTTGACTAAAATAGGAGGGGAGGACTTGGGCGCTCGTTCCCTAGTCTCGCCCTATTTTAGGGCAGCCCTAATTTCTGGGTGTCAGTTTATGACCGTTAGGAGGTTATTTTACCAACACGGTAAAGTTTAATTTTTAATATCTTGGTGGGAATGCTTGTAGGTGCATATATAAGCATGTGTAGGCATTCATTTGTAAACTAGATTGCAATTAGATAGCAAGTGTGATGTTCAAGTGTTCTCAAGGTGATTCAAGGTTGTTTATTGTGTTGCAAGAGTTGACTTGTGTGTTTTGTGTGTTGATATTTGCAGATTTGAGCTTCAATCTCCTCATGGCATTAAGAGCATCTTCCTCCATAAGATCTTCACTACAAGGTGACTTATCATTATGTTTTTATCATTGATTCCTTTGGTTTTTGGCCTCTTCCTCACAAGGGCATGCCCTCTTTATCTGACAACGGTGTTCGGAGACTTAAGTGTCCTCCAGGGTTTGACTGAGGCAAACCTCTAAACACCACAACCCCCAAACCAAGTCTTGTGATTGTAAGTTATAGGTGTCACATTTGGGAAAAGTGGAGTTGCAAGAAGGAGTGGCAGGCATCAAGGATTTGGAATCTGAAGAAAAGTCAGACAAATGAGCACTTCCAGGACTAGGGCACCCGCAAAAGTGTCCTCTGCAGATAGATCTTGGGAAACATAAGTTATAGGGCTGATCAATGTCGGAAGGAGGTCAAGATTCCCCAAAAAAGTAGGTACCTTGGACTTGGGCGCCCGCAACAGTGTCCCCAACTATTCCGCCTTGGAACCCCAAAAATAGGTATTTTGTAATTTGTTATTTTACTCCTGTTTGTAAGAGCTTTTTCTATTATTCATCAATTTGTTGTCGTATTTGCGTATTTAGGGTTTTAATGGTTAATTGGATATAAGAGAAGGAAAAATTGATAATTAATTCCCTAATCCAAGCTTCCCCTCATTTGCAAGTGACCTAGGGTATGATAGTGCTCGTCACTCGACCCTAGATCCTTCAATGTTAGGGTGAAAGGAGGATTCAAACATCTAAAGAACAAAAGACTAACAAAATCCAATTTTACCCTAAACAATATGTAAGATGGGAAAATAAATAAAACATTGGTTTCACTTATTTTTTAGAAGAAAGATAAGATAATTAAATAATTTAAAATTATTTAATCATTTGATGGAAGATGGAAGAATAATGAACATTAATTAAATAAATAAAATTCATTTAATTAATTAAAGATATGAAGAGGAAAATAAAATTAGGTGATGATATGGGTGCTTAGGGCAAAACATAAGGTGTTGCAAGAGATGGGCAAAATATGTCAGGCACAACAAGACAAAATGAACTGACTGGTTTATGCTCGCAGAAGTTTGAATTTCATTCTTTGCTCGCTTGAGAATCCACTATGCACCTGAACTTTGTTTATGCTCAAAAAATGATGCAAAAAGCCCTAACTTTTCTTCTTTTTAATTTTCGTAGCACAGGTTCTGAGGCATTAATCGAGATAGCCTCAGCCTTAATCTTTACTCATGCCACAGGGCACCTTCAACATTCATCAAGAAAATTTTAAATCTGCCCCATCGATCTAAGTCCATTCCTATGAGATCTACGGTCATCATTTACCTACCAGATTTGAAAATCTAGGCCATCATAGTTGGAAAGTCCTCGACCAATGAGAATGAGCCAAATCAGAAGTACTTTCTTTGCTAACCACACCATTACTCATTCAGCTCAGATACGTGGTAGTCATTTCACAGCATCACAGCTGGAGGTGGGCCACCACTTACCTACCCTGCGTGGGTGCGATAAAGCCTCCACGCATCCATCCTTCATTTACTTTTGACTTCTTGATAAGACAAGGCCATGTGTCACCATCTCGCGACCGCGCGGTGAAGATTCCTTCCTGGAAAAATACCCCTGCGATGATGCACAACCATTAGATTTGAACCTTTCCTCAGACCAACTTTAGACCGACACTTGGTAGCATTACGTTACTCAATGTAAGATTTTACAACAAAGGGGGCCGTAGGCCCGGAACCTCTGACAGATGTCACCTTGTCGCAGCCGCGCAGCGGGATGATGACATCACCTATAATGTGTTGTGATGCTATGAAACATAATAGATTAAACCTCATACATATGTGAAAACATTAGAACACAGGTTTAATTTTTTATGGGCCATAAGGGGTAAGACTAGGACATGGGGCCGGTCACCTGACAGATACAAAGGCTTTAAGTCATAACTTAAGGGACTAGGAACCTATCATAGGTGGTCAACAGGGAATTAGGAAATAAAGTGCATGAGCCTAGAGACTTAGGTTTAAAGGATTTTCTAAAAAGCAAGGATTTGTAATTTTACGAACCTAAAACCCTAAACCCTAAGCGGTACCACCATTGGCTCCGACTAGGGACATGCAAGCTTCCAGATTGCAGCGAGAACCATTGGACCTCTAGGAGTAGACTAGACAAGACCAAAAGGATCAATTGTACAAGGATATACACTATCTACAATCCATATACAACTATTTTACAATGTGCATAGAGCAGAACTTACTTATGAAAAGTAAGGTTTCAGGAATTGTCCATGCACAGACAACTCCTAAAATTTAGTGTCCAATCCTTGGAGAAAAGTATGAATCCTCTCCATGAGTATTACTTATCAAATAGGGGCCAACCCATAATGGTTCAAATTTTCCATGTTTTCCCTATCCTGGTTCCTGGCATTCCACACAAGAACCAAATCATTGACCAGGAATTTTTATTCTATGGTCCTTCTGTCAAACAAATACTTCACCTTTTACTGCTTCTTGGCATTAGTCCCTTGAGCTTCTCTCCTGACCTTGTCTAATGCAATCAACTGGTTCACTCTCTCAGCCATTGAGTCTTCTAAATCCTCATTACTCTCTTGAATAAACTTGTACATTGGCAAGAGATTATTTACTAGTAATCTGGCCTCCATACCATACACCAATTCAAACGGAGACTTAACAGTAGCCTTTTTCATTGTTACCCTGTCAGCCCATAGTGCTAAGTTCAATTTTGAATCCCATGCTTTTTTATTTTTATCAATTATCCTCTTGATTATCTTCATGAGACTTTTGTTACTAGACTCTGCCTGATCATTCCCTTGGAGGTGATATGGTGAAGCATAAGACAAAGTAATTCCATAATTGTTGCAGAAATCAACAAACTCACCAGATCTGAAGCACATTGCATTATATGTAACCAATTTTGCTGGTACCCCAAATCTAATTATTATATGTTCCAGGGTGAACTCAAGCACAACCTTACTTGTGGATTTCCTGATCGGAATGACTTTGATCCACTTGGTGAAATAATCTGTAGCAACCAGTATCCAACTATGTCCTACAGTTGACTTTTTTGATATCTCTCCTACGAATTCTATTCCCCATTTCTGAAACAAAGCCTCCACTATTATAGTCTTAAGGGGAAATGCACCTACGTACTTGAGCTTCCCAGAAAATCTTTGGCAAGAATCACATTTCCTCACCATCTTATGTGTATCAAAGAAAAGTGTTGGCCACAGTATCCTGCTCTAAGAATTTTATGGGCAGTAGTTCTAGCTGTATAGTGTCCACCACACATTCCTCCATGCATATCAATCATAATATTCATGGCTTGATTTTCATCTACACATTTGAGCAATACACCTGTAGGGTTCTTCCAATACAATTCACCTTGAAGAATAATATATTTAACATGTAATTTCAATGTTCTCTTTTGGCTGTCACTTAAGTGAGTAGGACAATTCAAATTTTGCAAGTAATAGACAATATCTTTGTACCAGTTAGACTTATACAACTCACAAACTTGATCTTGGACTGCATTTACCTAAAATGCTTCTAAATTTGATTTTGTCATTAGTTTAGCCAAACCTTGTCCCCTTACCAACTTGGTAATCTAAATCTCAATATTAAACTCTTGGATTTTATTTATCCATCTACATCTCCTTCCAGTCACTTCCTATTGAGTGAATATGTCTTTAAATGTCGTATGTCACACATATGCTACAACTTGAGCTCCAACCAAATAAGGTTCAAAGTTTTTAACTGCTCTAACCAAAGCATAAGCCTGCTTCTCCATAATGTCATATTTCAATTTTGCTGCCTGCAGAGACTTGCTAAAAAAGGCAATTGGTTGTTCAAATCCATCATCATTTTCCTATAACAAGCATGCAGCAATTGTATGTAATGAAGCAAATGAAAACAATTGGAAGGGTTTAGAAAATTTAGGAGACTTTAGAATAGGGGAAGTCTTGATAGCTTCTTTGATGTTTTGAAATGATTGAATTGCCTCTCTCCCCTAGACTACAGACTCACCCTTCTTCAGCATTTTAGATATGGCCTTGGTAATTTCTGCAAAGTTGATTTGTCCAAAGAATGACTGAATGCCTTTAACTGTTTTGGGCGTCTGAATCTTATCAATAGTGGCAACCCTCTCTGGATCAATGCTAACTCCATCTTTAGACACTCTGTGTCTCAAGAGCTTTCCCTTAGTTATACCGAATGTACACTTCCTAGGATTCAGGGAGATGTCGTACTTTAGTGCCCTAATAAAAATATGCTCTAGATGCATATAGTGCTACTCTTCCTTCTTTGAATAAGCAGTTAAATCATCCTGATACACAACTAGGATAGAATCAATCAAACCTGCAAAAGCAACATCCATTTCTCTTTGAAAAGATGCACCAACATTTGTCAGTCCAAATGGCATTTTGACATACACATAAGTTCCCCATGGAGTTGTGAAAGCAATTTTATACTATTCTGATTCTTTCACCTTCACCTGATTATATCCTGAAAATCCATCCTTCATGGACAAGATCTCACATCATGTCACTCTTTGCAACATAGCTTCCATGTTGGGCAAGGGGTAATTATCCTTCAAAGAAAAGACATTCAGATTTCTAAAATCCACACACAGTCTTATATCTCCATTTTTTTTTCTCACTAGGACAAGATTTGACACCCATGTAGAGTGTCTTATGGGCTTGATAATTCCAGCATCCCTAAGCTTCATGAGTTCTTGCATTTTGGGAGCTAAAGTATGATTAATAGGCCTTTGCCTTTCTCTAAATGGCTTAGCCCCAGGCTTAAGTGGAATTTCATGTTGAAACAAGTCTTCTCTATATGCCTTTAAGTCTTCATATGACTAGGCAAAGACATGTTTGTATTTTCTCAGTAAGGCTATCAACATTGCTCTGATATGTGGTTTCAAATGTTTACCTATGTAGACTTTCTTTGGAGCATTTTGTGTACCCAAGTTTATCTCCTCCAAATCCTCCACATGAGGGAGAGAGGTCTTGACAATCAATTGATCTTTATTGTCAAATGCTCTTTCTAAAGCCACTAACCCTCTTAGAATCTTATTGGTTTTAAGTTGTATTACTTCTTTTCCAAAAAGGGTTTCTTTCCCATCCACAACTTCTGCAAAGTTTTGGAAGTCCATTTACTGATTCTCATACTCATCAATACAGTGCAGAAACTTTATCAAGTCTATATCATCTTCAAATACTTTCCAACTACATACATTATCTGGCACCATTAGTCTAATTTTAATCTCAACATTTGTAATATTAGACAAAGTGATATCATCTGGCCTGATGGCTACATTAGCTAGGAAGTCTGCCATAACATTTTTTTATCTTTCTACCCAATTTATCAAGAATGCATCAAATAATTCTATAGTATCCCAAACAACATGCTTATATTATTTTAGTCTCTTGTTCTTTGAAGCATACCTATCCCTTACTTGAGAAACTATTAATTTTGAATCTCCAAATACCCTTAACATTTTAATTCCATGCTTGAGAGAAACATTCAATCCTAGCAACAAGGTTTCATATTCTACAATATTATTTGTGCAAGTAAACTTCAACAGAAAGAACTTTAGGATCTTACTAGTAGGAGATAAAAATACCACTCTTGTACCAAAACCTTCTTTTGAGTAGGCACCAACAAAGTACATTGTCCACAAACTGATTTGGCCTTTCTACTTTTCTAATTCTTCAGCAATAGTTTCTTTCCAATCTTCATCTTGATTACATGACATAACCCTGAAATTATCACAATCAGTATCCACAAAGCAAATCTAATCTTCTGGTTCTTGATCTTCAAATATATCCAGTGCTCTTTCTTCTCTAACCATCTTGACATCCTTACCATTCATGGGGATCATGGCATATGACAAATCCAATTTCATGCTTCCTCCAATCAAAGTCTCCCATCTCCTAGACAATAACATACCATATTGTGGCTTGATATCAACTACTGTGACATTCATTGTATAAGTTTTTTCTGGATAGGCTGCAAGCATGAAGTCCACATTTTTCATTATCCCAATAACTGGTACTTCCCTAGCATTCATAGCATAACACTTTCCACATGCCTTATCTATATTCAATCCAATTTATTGCATAACAACTAGAGGCATGGTGTTTGTTGAAGCACCTGAATCAAGCATGCAATTCCTAATCACTTTCCTATTTACAATAAGGGACACATAAAATGGTTCAACCTGAGAAGGACACTTTGTTACTGTTGTTCCTAAATAAACTTCAGGAATTTCTTCTTCATCAACGCTCTCGGTATTGTTCTGATCCTTAGCAGTGTGACTTGTCTGATGAGACACCCCCAAAATTAAGGTCATTGCCTTATTTCTATATTCTTCAATTTTAATCATTTCCATCAGTGGAACTGATACTTTCATTTGTCACAAAGCTTGAGTTATGTTAAATGGGGCATAATTTTGTATAACAGTTGTATATTGACCCACATTTTTACCTTTCTCTGGAGTCTGTCCAACCCTAGCTTTAATGGTTTTTTGAACATCATCCATGACATGTGAACCTTCAATCCTTTCTATATTCTAAAAAATATTTCCTTCAAAAGCCTTCATATTGTGACCCAACTTCTCTTTTGAATCTCTCTTACTATTATTATTTTTCCTTTTCTATGGCTCAGGGTCCTTGTGCTTATGTTGAGGTTGTTTTACACAGATGCTTCCCAGCTGGCCTGAATCGCATGTCTGAGATTTGTTCCTGAGGTTATAGCCACTCTTAATCTGAGCTACTGTAGCAGCTGTAAGAGCTCTAATTTCTTCATCAGAAGGCCTTCTCAAATTAACCAAAGGAGTGTGTGAATCCTGAGCATAAACCTGATTATCCTCATTTTCTTCATCAGAAAAAACTTGTTGATAGATTTCACCCTTATAGTACTTCCCTTCATTCTCATATGTTTCCATATCTGCTTCATCAGAGGAGGAATAATCTCCACTTGCAGAGAGCATATTAACACTGTCATTTTCTAAATAGTGAGGTTCATTACACTCATTACAGGCATTAGCATCATTATAAAAGGACTTGACGATCATACATTGTGACTGTGGATGAGGCATCTGAAAAATTATACACCATGGAGCATTTTCCACAACATTGACAGCTTTCTTTAGGGGGTCAGGAGTTTCTTTAACATTCTAAGATTTTTGATTAGTTTTATTGTTGGGAATAGGCTTACCATTGTACCAATTTGTATTTTATGGCATATCATGCAACTGAGGTCTTTTTTCTTGCCTCTAATAAATCAGCTTCTCAGGACCAAGCCCCTTCTCATTCTTAACAAGCTTGTAACTTAAATCTTTAAAAGCAAATGTCAACTTATCTAACTTATCTTTAGATGTGGAACTGCTATTGTGAACATTTTCGATTCTATTGTTTGGATTCTGTAAAATTCTCACATCATCCCTTCTATTTCCTTTACCCAATGCCTTCCTATTGTTCTCTATATTAGTTGCAATTCTGAAAGCATCTCTGACGCTGGATGGACCTTTGTCCCTCAATTCATATGCAGTCTTAGCATCAAAGGCATTTGTGTACAAAACCATACACATTGGTTCATTTGGTTTCATATGAGGTGGCAGTTTATTTAACACTCTGGTAAACCTAGCATTGAAATTAGATACTGGCTCATTTGACCCTTTAGCAATACTTGTGAACTCATTAATGATAAAACTAGAGTCAGTTTTGTCTCCATATTGTTCTCTAAAGATCCTTTTAAAGTCATCCCATGACGTGACACTCTGATCAGGCAAACCTCTATACCATTCTCTAGCTTCATCAATCAATGACTGCATAAACAATTTCATGAAAACATCCTCATGCTCTACCTCAAAATTATCCATGACATTTTGGAAAGCCTTCAAGTGATCTTCCCCTGACACAGCATTGTTCCCTGAAAACTTTGGTAATTCACCTCTTATATGTTTGTCAATGGGGTTAGGGTAGCTAGGAATACCATTGAAATCTAATTGTCTGAACCTGTCTAACTACATAGATCTTCTACCAAATTGCATTAACATTAATATTCTAATTTCTCACATTATTTAGTGGCACCCTATTGTTATTTGCATTTCATCTTTGATTATTTTGTGGATTTTGATTCACATGTTGGTTAAGCCCTTGACCATTTCCAAGGATGTTTTGATCATTTTGTTGGTTTTGCACCTCATTTGCATGTTACTTTTTCAACACATTTGCATTATTGAGGGTGGGAAATAAATCATGACGGGCCATTTTCAAAGCTTGCACTTTTTGTTTCATATCATCTCTTATTTTTAGGGCTTGTAAATAATCAAGCTCTGCCCTGATATTTCTAATTTCTTTTGCCAACTCATCCTCTCTTGGCATGGAAGACGATGGTCCATTTCCATTAGGATTATCAGTGTCCCTTGGGGATTTTGTCTTCAAATCTATCAAGGGGATCTAAAAAGGACGTTCTTGAAACACTTCAAATCTTAACCTCATCCCGTCACCTTGATGTCTTTCATACATTTCTTGAATATTTGCTTCTGTGTTTGAAAAATAGTGTTGTCCAAAAGGCCTAACATTGTTCTGAGAATCATCATTATTTCTTGGACTTGGTGAACCTTCATGACTAGGTTGAGCAGTTCCTTTCTTTCTATACATTTTTCTTGGTAGTTCTTGGAACAAAGGGTTTTGCAGGGATCTACTCCCTTGCATACAACTTCTATTTTACCGGCTGGGTGATTTTGTTTGAAGTCACCACCCACTAAAGGGATTTATCCCCAGTGGAGTCGCCAATCTGTTGGATATTTTCTAGTTGATTGTCTGAGTTTCCCTAAAAAGTTGTCATCTTCTAGCCACAGGATCCTTGGGTCAATGGCCAACGAACAGGAGACAGACTCTAATGTCTCCTCTGCACTTCAGGCTCTACAAGACCTAGGGGGTGTCCCTACTCAATACCCATATGGTTAATCTTGACTATAATTAGGTATTGACACAAAAAGGAGATAAACCCTCTATTATGCAGACCAAAACTATGAGATAAATACAAAGGGGCTAGCTTTGGACCCTACTTTAGTTGTGAGCTGGAGGATTTAAAACTTAAAATCCTACTTCTAAAATCCTACAGTTTAAGGTTTTAAGTTGATTTGATTTTATGTGTGTGTGTGGTTGCCAGATTAGGGTTTGACTCATAAATTTAATGCAGGCCTTTGATTGGTGTCTGTCCAAGGGCATGGAGTCCAACTTAAAACATACAAATTTCCATAAACCAAACAAACACACAAGTTTCAGAGGGTTACCTAGTTCCTTCCTTGCAGACAACTCCCAAGTTTGAGTATTTCTATTAACTCTACTTATGAATATCCTTGTTATCAAACACTTCCCTCCATATTTGACTTAAAACATTTAGTCTGTTCCTCAAACAGAAGTAAAAAATCAAACATGCAATACAACAAATGTGCATTCAAGAATTTAGATAACCCTTGGTTACTTAATTCAAAAGGAGATTGCAGATAAAAATGGAGATAGTTAATAAAAACACATGCACTACAAAATTATTTATATTGTAACGTCAAAAAATGTCCCCTTGGGGGCTTTTCCCTCATAAGGTTTAGCTTCTGGGTCTTTCATCTGGCATCCCGATGAAATGAAACCTATGTTTCATGCTAAATGGGACCTAGGGGGATCCCTTGAACCTAACCTTGACCAAAATAGGGAGGGAGGACTTGGGAACCTGCACCCTAGTCCTACTCTATTTTGGGTCAGACCCAAATTTTAAGTGTCAGCTTGTGACTGTTATTTAGGTCCTATGCCAACACGGTAAGTTTCAATTACAAAATTCTTGGCAGGAGTGTTTGTAGTTGCATATATAAACATGTTTAGGTATTCATTTGTAAACTAGATGGACATTAGATGGAAAATTCATAAGCGTTGGCATTTTGAAAGTGATTCAAGGCATTCATTCTATACCAAGAGCATATTTGTGTTGTTTATGCATTTGTATTTACAGATTTGAGTATCCATCTCCTCGTGGCATGAAGAGCTTCTTCCTTCCATGAGATCTTCACTACAAGGTGATATCATTTGTGTTTTTGAGCATTTATCATTTGTTTTTTGCCTCTATCTCACAAGGGCACACAATCTCTATCTGACAACGGTGTTCAGAAGACTTGAATGTCTCTCTAGGGCTTGACTGAGGCAAGCCTCTAAACACCACAACCCCCTCCCCATTTTCCCATTATTGCAGGTTACAGGTTGAAGAAGTAGGAAAAGTGGAGTTGCATAGGAGTGTTGCAGAGTGTCAGAATTGTAGATCTAAGTTAAAAATAGGGACCTAGACTCAGGCACCCGCTCATTAGTCCTCTAGATCCTACGATGGAGAAATCTCTGAGAGAACAAGAACAGGTTACAGATTGACTTCCCAGATCCTAAAAAAAATCAAGGCACTGGACTAGGGCACCTGCTCATTAGTCCCTGACTATTCCGCTTCTTGAACTTCAAAAATAGGTGCACATTTATCTGTCATTTTACATCTTCCTGTCGCAACATTTTCAATAATTTATCTGTTTGCTTTCGTATTTGCATAATTAGGGTTTTGATGTATAATTGAGAATAAGTGGGCATAATTGGCAACAAATCATACAAATCCAAGTTTCCCTACATTACTAAGTGACCAAGGGCCTGAGAGTACATTGCCATCGACCCAAAGTCCTTGAATGTATAAGGGTGAAAGGAGGATATACACAAAAATATCAAAAAACCAATTATCCAAATTCTACTCTTTACATTTTGGTGAACCCGTGTTGTTGGACTTGTTTGCACCTTGCTGATTGTTTTGCTTCAAAGTTGCATTGATTTTATTCATTCATATCATCATTCATCTTATTGCATTGGAAAAATTACAAAAAAAAATTGTAAAATTTGAAAATTTTGAAACATTGCATTCTAGGGTTTGCATGTTGCATTAATTAATTTGAATTTCATCCAATTTCTAATTTTTTAATTAGATCTGAGATAAATTGCATAAAATTACAAAAATTCAATAGCTTGCATTGCATTTTCATCATAAAATTGCTAGGGTTTTGTTGGAAATTTTGAATTTTTCATATAACCTAGTAATTTCAAAAACTAGGGTTTGTAGGTAAAATCTTGTTTCAAATTTTTCTACTGATCTTAGACACTCATTCAAAATTGCATTTGGCTGTAGTGTTGCATCTTAGTGTAAATTTGTATTTAGATTTCAAAAAATTTGCATTTTTACATAGAAAATTTCAACAAAAACTAGCATTTTTCATTGATTTTCATTAGATTTGCACTTGCATTTTGCATGGTAGGGTTTGAAAATAATTTTCAGACCTGAGTATGATTAATTTTCATCACAACTCAGACTGAAAGACATTAATATAGCATTTTTCATTAAGATCTCATGCCTAGGGCTTGAAAAAACCTTGATTTTCACTAGATTTAGCTTTATCAACTCTCTAGATTTTCACCATAGGCGTGTTGTGAAGAATATTTTTGCACTAATTAACTGTTATTAGGTTTATTATCTTCTACCCCTCCTAAAATTCTTTACAACACCTTTTTATCGGGCCCTTGTATTTAAAATTTGGTGAAAAATTGCACATTTTTGCTATATTTGCCCTAGTGTTTGACCTAGATTGCACTCCAAGCGTGTTATAGAAGATTTTATGATTGTAGGAGACTGATATCATTGCTATTATTTGTTTCACCTCATAAAATTCATTACAACACCTCTTTCATTAGGTCTTAGGATTGAAAAATTGTGAAAAATTGCATATTTTAGGGCTTTTTCACTCAGTTTTGACTTGTCATCATCTTAGATTTGCATAAAAAGTGTGTTGTAAAGGGTTTTATTGTTTCATTGGACTGAAATAGACATATTATTTTCTGCCCCTTATCAAAATCTCTACAACACCTTTTCTTTCATATATTTGCATTGAAAAAGTACAAAAAAATCAAGCATTTTAGGTCATTTTTGCATATAGTTTTGCACAAGTGTCTCTTGCATAACTTTTGAAAAAGATTTTAAAATATGATCTTACATTGATTTGAAAACATATATCATCGATACATCCTTGGAAGCTCTATTTTCATACATCATAGACATGGATCATTTCTCTAAATTCACTCATGAATATCCTCAGGTCTTAGAACAAATAACATACATACATGATGTTGATCTTCTGATGTTATATATCTGATTTTGATAGCTTCACAAATATCATGGGAATATATCCTTTGATGTTAAATGATCTCATTAAATTCATGATAAAAAATATATATACTACTAATGACCTAAAGATGATAAATGAAGCCTTAGATGACTTTATGGAACATTCCACTGCGGCATCTATTGCTAAAACATGCGATGATAAATTTGGTTTACCTTATGATCCCTCTCCCAAAGTTATTCCTCCTCATGAGGACACTTTGATGCAAGAGGATGATTTCATTAACACGTCTCTTAATATCATACCACCAAATCTTCATTCTAATGCTCACTCTGGCCAAGATGAAACATTAGAAAATGAAGAGCCACTACCACTTTGCCATTCCAATGCTTTCTCTTGGATGCTCTCCCTGGCCAAGAGAAAGCATTAGTGAATGAAGAACTTGTTAGACTTAGGGTAGAGAATTGAGAGGGGGGGTGAATCAGTTGTCTAAAACTTTCTTCCAATTAAACACTTAAATCCACTTTGTAATTCAGCAACATAATAATAAATCAATCATGGAAACATAATGCATTAAATCAAAAGTAGAAACACATTAACACACAAGACACCAAGATTTTGATGTGGAAAACCCGGTTAAGGGAAAAACCATGGGGTGATTAACCCAAGATTGTATTCTCTATTAGAAGAATAGAAAGAACAAAATGGCACATGCCAATTAGGGCTCACTGCCTGAGCACACTGCTCACAAAAGGCCCACTGCCTACAAGAGACACACTGTCTACAGAATAATAAGTATCACATACTTGAACTAGAGAATAGCATCTTCACCATGCTTGAGTCAGTTCCATTTAAGCTCAATACTTTTGCTCTACCTTTCGCTCTGCTCCTCTCTACCACACTCTCATCTCCACAATATCCAATTGAAATGACTTTACAATTCCTTATTTATACAAGACATCGACTTAGGGATAATCATCCAAGTCAGCATACATTTCAGAGAAAATACATAAATACAACATGACTAGTTACAAAAAGACTTCACGCGGATCAACACATTGTCGGCCACACATATCTGAGACTTCAATCTTCATTTAGGAACACGCCAATCTTCACATAACATCTTCAAGATCATCCACAGGATGTGTAACTTATCCGGTCGGCCAAACTTAGGAAGAACACCATCATCCAGAAATTCTTCATTTACTAGCTCAATCTTTAATGCGGACCACCAACACGAATTGGACACAATCCAAAGACCTCCACAAGCTTGCCTGAATCACCAAGAACATCCACACTACAACTGCTTACTGAAATTCTTCTCTCCTTCATCTGAAACCTCAAGAACATAGTTTGTCATCACTGTCATAATGGAATAGATGCTTGCAGACCTCTAGATCATCAACCAATTGAGTTGTCACTTCACATTGACTTCCTAAACATTCCACCAAATCCGCAGAACAGGATATTGCATTTCTGGATCTCACCGGACCTATCTGTATCACTCTGTCACCTCTGAACACCTGCCAGAACTAGTTTTACTTAAGTGGCCATAACTTCTTCAGATCTTCATGCAAACCTCTAAAATCTTTCCTGGATCATCTCAAGACACATATCTACAAACCCTTTGAAGCGTATCCTCTGATCTTCATCTTAATTGGGATCTTTACCTCACTGTCTTCATTGTTCTTCTCTATTCCTGATTAGGACTAATTTTCTCAATATCCTCAACACACAGCTCATCCAATCCTTATCATTAATGCAATAGGATTATGTTGACATCAATGACAACACCGGTTAGGCCCATACTTGCAACAATCTCCCCCTTTGTCATTGATGGCGACATATGATGTGAAAAACTATTTTGACCATCAAAACAAGAGCTTCTCCTTACTGTCACAACTCCCCCTATCAGCAACAACCATTCACATGTCTTCTCTTCCTTTCATGCTCCCCCTTTGATCAGCAACCACTTGTTTTTCACATGTCTTCTCTCCCCCTTTGACATCAATGGCAAAGGGCACATACTTGCATTACTTCAAAATCATACCAGCTGCTCCCCCTGAGTGGCAGCTTCCCATCATCAGTCCAGACCACAAGATATGACTGTGAGATCCACTAGACTGATGCACATCAGTGCACCTTAATGCAGAACCGAAGGGGTAATAACCCCTAACTTCTCCCTGAGATACTCAAAAGAGTCCTTAGGTAGAGGTTTAGTAAAAATATCTGCAATCTGATCCTTAGAAGGCACAAACTACAATTTGACTTCATTCTTGTTCACTTGCTCACTCAAAAAGTGAAACTTGATCGATATATGTTTAGTCTTTGAATGCAACACTGAATTCTTAGATATATTTATTGCACTTGAATTATCATAGAAGATTGTGATAGGTTCTTCATACTCTACTCTGATATCTCTTACCATTTGCTTCATCCATAAAACTTAAGTGCAATTACCTACTGCTACAATATATTCTGCTTCTACAGTGGACAGAGATATTGCCTCTTGTTTCTTGCTTAGCCAAGAAACCAATCTCTTCCCTAAAAAGAATGCTCCACCACTGGTACTCTTCCGATCATCCACATCTCCTACCCAATCCGCATCTATATATGCATGAAGAGAAAAATCATGATCTTTGGGATACCACAATCCATACTCAACTGTCCCTTTTAGATATCTAAAAATCCTCTTGATTGCCATGACATGAGATTCTCTAGGATCAGCTTGGAATCTGGCAACAAGACCAACAACATTCATAATGCCAGGTCTAGTTTGAGTGAGATACAATAGTCCTCCAATCATTGACCTATACTTTTTCTGATCAGTTTTAGGAGAGTCATCATCTTTGCTCAATTTACATCCGGTTGCCATGGGAGTATTCATTGGTTTTGAGTCTTCCATCCCAAATTTCTTCAACAATTCTTTCACATATTTGGTCTGAGAAATGAAGATTTCTTTCTTTGTTTGAGTGATTTGCAGACCCAAGAAGAAATTTATTTCTCCAAACATGGACATCTCAAATTCACTTTTCATTTGATTTGCAAAAGTCTTGCACATACTATCACTTCCTCCAAAAATGATATCATCAACAAATACTACAACTATCAAGATATTTTCATGATCAATTTTGAAATACAAATTACTGTCAAGAGTACCTTTGTTGAAACCAATCTTCAAAAGATGCTTATCCAATCTTTCATACCAGGCTCTTGGTACTTGCTTTAGGCCATACAGTGCTTTCTTCAACTTGCAGACCATATCACCATGTTCAGACAATTGAAATCCATCCTGTTGCTCAATGTATACTTCTTCTACCAAGTCACCATTTAGGAAGGCAGATTTAACATCCATCTAATATACATTGAAATCCTTTAAGGCAGCAAAACCAAGAAATAATCTAACTACTTCAATTCTTGCCACCGGAGCAAAAGTTTCTTCAAAATCAACTCCTTCTACTTGGGAGTAACCCTTGTAGACCAATCTGGCTTTGTTTCTGACTACTTCACCATCTTCATTCAGTTTATTCCGGAAGACCCATTTGGTTCCAATCACATTCTTATTTTTAGGTCTGGGAACAAGATCCCAAGTGTTATTTTTCTCAATTTGCATCAGCTCTTCCTCCATTTCTTTAGTCTAGTTTTCATCCTTGCAAGCTTCATTCACTGTCTTAGGTTCAATCTTTGAAATTAGACAATACTCTTCTGAATCTTGAGCAATCCTTCTTGTTTGAATGCCTTTGCTTTTATCACCTATGATCTAATCTTCAGAGTGATTCAGTCTTACATACCTAGAAACTTTGGGAGTTTCTTGCACTTCTAATTCTTGAACATGTTCATTCAAACTTATATCTTCTTCCTGATTTACCGGATCAGTTTGAATTTGAATTTTAGAAGGGGCTTGAACTTCTTGAACAAAAACATCATTCTGATCATCTTCATCATATTCATAAAACCTTGAGGGTTTTTCAATACCTTCATCAACCTTCACATTTGTACTTTCCACAATCTTCTTTTATCTCTTGTTATAACATTGGTATGCTTTGATTTGAGTAGAATAACCCAAGAATATTCCTTCATCACTTCTAGCATCAAATTTTCCTAGATCTTCATCTCTTTTAATGTAACATTTGCTACCAAAGACTCTAAAATACCTCATAGTAGGAGTGATGGCAAACCAAAGTTCATAAGGAGTCTTACCAGTATTGCTTCTGATTTGTACTCGCTTGAGAGTATAGATTGCAGTGCTGATAGCTTCTCTCCAATAGATCTGAGGAACATTTTCTTCCATCATCATTGTCCTAGATGCTTCCTGGATGGTCCAGTTCTTTCTCTTCACTACTCCATTCTGTTGTGGAGTCCTAGGAGTAGACAACTGTCTTTTTATTCCATGTTTCTCACAGAATTCTATGAACTCACCGGATGTGAATTCTCCACCTCTATCAGATCTCAGACATTTTAATTTTAATCTGGTTTCATTCTCTACCATAGCCTTGAATATTTTGAATTTCTCAAGAGCTTCTAATTTCTCTTTCAGAAAAGTAACCCACATCATCTGGGAATGGTCATCAACTAATAACATAAAGTATATATCACCTTGCACACTCCTGATTCTTGCCGGACCACATAGGTCAATATGAACTAGGTCTAATAATTTGGTAGAAGATTGTTCCTTTCTTTTGAATGAGATTCTGCTTTGTTTATCCAACTGACATTCTTTGCACAAACTATTTGTAGGTTTCGCCAATTTTAGAAGATCTCTTATAGCCTGAGTGTTGCTTATCCTGATGATATTATCAAAATTCACATGACACATTCTCCTATGCCATAACCAACTCTGATCAATTTGAACAAATAGACAACTTTTACCAGTACCAACTACATGGAAGATATTACCTTTTGTTTGAGTACCGGATGCAATCTTTGTTCCAAAACTTTCAAAGATCTTGCATTTTCCATTCTTGAATCATAGATCATAGCCTTTATCCATCAACTATCCAACAGTGAGAAGATTGTGCTTCAGACCTTCAACATATAGTACATTACTAGTTTTGTTCTTTACATCAAAAGAAATGGTTCCTCTTCCTCTGATTTTGCCAGTAGAATTATCACCAAACTTTACCACACCTCCTTCATACTTTTCCAAATCTCTGAACTTATTTTTGTCACTTGTCATATGGTGGGAACATCCACTGTCAATAACCCAATCATCCTTTTCTTCAACTTGGGCAGCGAGAGCTCTTTCCATAATTTTATGATTGACAGATTCAGAGGGCATTGGATCTTCTTCCTTGATATCAATAAACACCTAGTCACTTCCAGATTTATCTTCTGTCTCTGATTCATCATCTATTACTCCTTCATTATCATCATCTTCATGAACATAGTAACAGTTCTTCTGGAACCTTGATCTGTTAGGATTTGGCCTTGAAAATCTTTCCGGACACCTTGAGGCAAAATGACCAATCTTATTGCAGTTAAAACATTTAAAAGACAATTTCCCTTCATACTTACCGAATCCTCTTGGCATCCTTTTTGATATAAGGGCTTCAAGTTGAGCAGCTTCTACTTCATCTTCTTCTAGGTCTTTTCTTGTTTTTTCATACCATGATAGTTTCCTTGAAGAATTCTCTCCCAGATCAAACCTTTGTTTTCCTTTTATAGAGGCACTAGCTTTGAATGCAGATTTAGTCTTGGGGGGGCATCTCCAAACTCAGTCAATTCAAATGCAGCCAATTTACCAACCAATTGATCTCTTGTGATACCTGAAAAAGATCTAAATTCTTCAATAGCAGCAACCTTGTATTTGTAAGAATCAGGAAGGGATCTGAGAACTTTGCCAACGATCTCATCTTCATCCAAGACTCCACCAGCACATCTAATGTGACAAACAAGCTCATTTACTCTTGGCATAAAAGTAGTGATATTTTCATCTTCTCTCATCTTCAGATTTTTGAATTTTCCTTTCAAACTCTGTAACTTGGCACATTTAACATACTTGTCTCCTTCATGCAGAAGTTCCAATTTTTCCCAAATCTCAAAAGCAGTTTGTAGGTCAACAACATTTGTCAGCTCTGAATTAGACAGGGCACTTAGAAGAGCTTCTTTAGTCTGCAGATTGTTTTCAGCATCTGTGATTTCATCAACGGTTCTTGGACCATTCTGTGGAGGAGTATACTTCTTTGAATCCATGGTCCAATATTATATTCCCATACATTGCAAGTGACATTGCATGCGACTTTTCCAAAGAGTAAAATTGGTTCCATCAAACCTCAGACTATCTTTCTTGTAGGACGACATCCTGGATCTCCTCAAGCAGTTAAGCTCTTTTAGAGGAACTTAGCTCTGATACCGATTGTTAGACTTAGGGCAGACAACTGAGAGAGGGGGTGAATCAGTTGTCTAAAAATTTCTTCCAATTAAACACTTAAATCCACTTTGTAATTCAACAGCATAATAATAAATCAATCATGGAAACATAATGCATTAAATCAAAAGCAGAAACACGTTAACACACAAGACACCAAGATTTTGACATGGAAAACCCAATTAAGGGAAAAACCATGGGGTGATTAACCCAAGATTGCATTATCTATTAGAAGAATAGAAAGAACAAAATGATACATGCCAATTAGGGCTCACTACCCAAGCACACTGCTCACAAGAGGCCCACTGCCTACAAGAGACACACTATCTACAGAATAATAAGTATCACATACTTGAACTGGAGAATAGCATCTTCACCATGCTTGAGTCAGTTCCATTTAAGCTCAATACTTCTGCTCTGCCTTTCACTCTACTCCTCTCTACCACACTCATCTCCACAATATCCAATTGAAATGACTTTACAATTCCTTATTTATACAAGACATCGACTTAGGGATAATCATCCAAGTCAGCATACATTTCAGAGCAAATACATAAATACAACATGACTAGTTACAAAAAGACTTCACGCAGATCAACACACTGTCAGCCACACAAATCTGAGACTTCAATCTTCATTTAGGAACATGCCAATCTTCACATAACATCTTCAAGATCATCTGTAGGATGTGTAACTTATCTGGTCAGCCAAACTTAGGAAGAACACCATCATCCGGAAGTAATTCTTCATTTACTAGCTCAATCTTTAATGCGGACCACCAACACGAACTAGACACAATCCAAAGACCTCCACAAGCTTGCCTGAATCACCAAGAACATCCACATTACAACTGCTTACTGAAATCCTTCTCTCCTTCATCTAGAACCTCAGGAACATAGTCTGTCATCACTGTCATAATGGAATAGATGCTTGCGGACCTCTAGATCATGAACCAATTGAGTTGTCACTTCACATTGACTTCCTAAACATTCCACCAAATCTACAAAATAGGATATTGCATTTCTGGATCTCACCAGACCTATCTGTATCACTCTGTCACCTCTGAACACCTGCCAGAACCAGTTTTACTTAAGTGGCCATAACTTCTTCAGATCTTCATGCAGACCTCTGAAATCTTTCCTAGATCATCTCAAGACACATATCTACAAACCCTTTGAAGTGCATCCTCTGATCTTCATCTTAACTAGGATCTTTACCTCACTGTCTTCATTGTTCTTCTCTGTTCTTGATTAGGACTAATTTTCTCAATATCCTTAGCACACAGCTCATCCAATCCTTATCATTAATGCAATAGGAGTATGTTGACATCAATGACAACATCGGTTAGGCCCATACTTGCAACAGAACTCCCCTCACCAAAGAACATTCCATGGGTAGACAATGAGCTTTCATTTAACAATAATAAAAACTCTATCATAATACATGAAACCTCTATGGATCATCCTACCAACCTTGTTCCTTTAGTTGATTGTTCACACACCTTGGATATCACTAAGGGACCCTTAATCTCCCTCCTTTGATTGAATATTCAAGTCATAAGGCAATTGTTTTTTGCCCAGAGACGTCGTACAACCTCCCTGAGTTGTGCAAGTACACACAAAAAATAAATTGTTTTTATTTTTTATTTAAAAAAATAAAAAAAAGCAAAGTTTTTTTTATATATCAAAAAATAACAATAAAAAAATTTTAAGCGGCGCTGTGCGCAGGAAGGTACCCCATACCCTGCCATGACAGGGTATGACCCCTGTCATGACAGGGGTACGAGACCATGTCCCCCACTTCCCTTTTTAAAGGGAGCGACGAGAGCCATAGGCTTTGCCCCCACCCATATGGGTGGGTAGCAGGTGCCTTTACACCTCGCACCACCCTTATGGGTGGGTAGCAGGTGCCTTTGGGCCCTGCACCACCCATATGGGTGGTGACAGGTGCCTTGGGCCCTACCCCATATGATTTTTTAAAAGTATTTTTTATCCAAAAAAAATTAATAGTTTTTTTTAAATAAAAAAACAAATTACTTCCACCTAGTAGCCACCTCCACCGGATGCTCAACCAGTCAGCTACCCAGCAGCCACCAGGGCTAGACCTTCCTCTCAATGTAGTTTTCAGTTTTGGAGGGCAACTTCAGGTGGCCATATCTTGGTCATACAGAGGCCTTTTTTAGAACATTTATTTTTGAAATGGGATATTTTTCCATCTTCTTCACATTGATGTAATTAGTTTCTACTCATGATTCCTAGATTTTTCCAGAATTAAGTTCTCTCTCAGAATTTGCTGCAGATTCACAGTTTTTTAGACTTTGAAGGCTCATAAATTTCACAAAAGGAATCAAATTCGAGTCCTATTTTTTTAAAAGTGGATGGATTTCTGAGCACTACATCATGGTGCTATGTATTTGTTCTTAAGCTATTCATTTGTTATACTTTCAACTTATTCATCTATATTGGACATTATAAAACTCTGAAAAATTAGCTATTTGTTGTAATCGCACACACCTATAAAGTGCCACTGATTGTAATATGCTAAGGGTTTCTAAATTGAGCTATTTTAGGGGGATATTTATGTAAATGCACTCAATTTATAAAGATCCATCATATCATACACTTGTCTTTTGGGGAGCTTCATGCTTATGCTTCTAGTGTTTTCACACAACAAGACATAATAAGGGATGTGAGTGTAGTCAAATGTCATGCACTTGATCCCACCTTCATCTTGATGAAAGCTCACATTGAGTTGTGTATGGATTCTCTAGTTCTCTCTTCGTCACATCATGCTTATGACTTGACACATTTTGATTCACATTGGTTCACATCTCAAATTGAAAGCCTATGGTAAATGATCCTGAATCTTGCATCTGATTCACATTGGATCACATCTCAAAATGAGAGCCATTCATTATGGTTATTGTTCTTGAATCTTCATGGTACTTTCTCCTATGGATTAGTTTTAGTCATAGTTCAACATCAGCATCAACATCAAGGTACACAAGCAACTTCCAGATTCGTTCATCTTTCTCTCTTTTGGAGAGGAATTTTTCCCTGTGGGTTTTCTCCTTTTCTCTATTTGTGAGAGTTTTTCATTGTATATGGGTACCTAACATGGCCTTGTAGCTAGGACCCATTTCACATTTCACGTTTCTCCCTAAGTTGCACTTAAGGGGGGGTGTTGGTGTAATTAAATAATTGCACCTTTTATTGAGTTTACTTAGGTAATTATTATTTATTTACTTGAGTAAAATAAGAAATAAGAACACATGTAATCTTCTTGATTGATGGGAGCACATGCAATATCTCATGCAATATTTCCCACATCAAGATGAGTTCAGTAGACACCTCTACTCACGTAGTTGAGTAAGTCTCTAGTTCACTGTTCTCCTCAAGGACACTTGTCACATTGACTTGTGCATGCTTGAGCTTATTTATATGTACTTCATCCATTCATTTGATGGTTGATTTGGTTGATTAATTCATTTCCTCTATTTTGGAATAGCTTGTATTATTGAATATTACATTATTTGTTTTGTGCATATACCTATTGTTGGAATTAGTTTAGACAACTGAGAGGGGGGGTGAATCAGCCGTCTCGCAAATTTAACCTTTTTTACTTTTAATCTTCTTTATCAACTTACAATCACATTAATAATGTAAACATTAAAGCATGAATCAACAACACATGAGAAGAAATAAACTAAACACACATAACACCGAGATTTTTACGTGTAAACTCGGTTAAGGGAAAACCACGGTGGGGGTTAACCCACAAGATTCATACCTTGTTAAAAGTACTTAGAAGAAAAGAGAAGGCACATACCTTCAGGCTCACTGCCTAGAGCTCACTACCTATAGAATTTATGTTTAATACATAAAGAATTAACTAATAAATAGCATCTCCTTCATGCCTGGTTCAGTTTCATTGAATACTCACAAAACTTATGCTATGCCCCAAATTCTTCTTCTCTAACTCTTCATCAAAACACCTCTTATTCTTTTGCTTCTCTTCTGCTCTGCTATGCCTTTGATCCTTTCTTCAAATTATATTCTTTTCGCACAAGGATGATTTTCCATAACTCATCAGCAAGTATTTATACACTTCATCAACCTTGGAATGAACATCAAGGTCGGCACTACAAATAACTGACTTAATGTGAATCACTAAGTTGTCAACCAAACAAAACTGGGACTCAAATCTTCCTTGATCAACACACCACGCTTCATAGAATTGCTTTTAGATCATCTGCAACATGCTTGAATCATCCAGTCGGCCAAGACTGGGAAGAACAACAACACCAAGAAGGAAATCTTCTTTGATAGGCTCAAACTTCAATGCGGACCTCCAACATAGTAGTCACACAATTTAGAGACCTTTACAAGCACATTGAATTCAACAAAAACATCCACACTCTTCCAAATCATCAGAATCACTTGCATCTTCCTCCGGAACCTCAAGAACACTGTCTACCATGACTGTCACATTAGAAAGATTGTTTGTGGACATCCAAACCATGAACCACTTGAATGGATGATATATACTGACTTCCCAAACATGCCTCTAGATCCGTAGATCATCATTTGACATATCCGGAACAATCCGGACCTCTTTCCTGTCACTCTGTCTCTTTTGAACACTGCAAAACTAGTTCAACTTAGATGGCCATAGCTTCTTCAAATCTTCATGTGAACCTTTCAAAACTTAACTGGAGCTTCTTCAGACAATCCACTACTCAACCATATAGTCTACATACATTGATCCTCATTAATTTTCTCAATATCCTCAACAATCCAGTCTTCTATACAGGTAGCAAAATAGGATACAGTTGACACAAATGGCAACAAGGATATGTTGACATCAATGACAACACTGCATAGGCACATATTTTCAACAATCTCCCCCTTTGTCATTGATGGCAACATATGATGTAAAAAAATGATTTGACCATCAAGACAAGAGCTTCTCCCCCTTTCTCTTATCATTTCTCCAATTACTTTCTTCACTAGTCCTCCTTTCATCAGCAATTAGATTTTCACATGAACTTCTCTCCCCCTTTGACATCAATGGCAAAGGGTACATATTTGCAATTTTTTCTCCCTTTTTGTTTCAGACTGATCCCAAAAAATTTGTACTGACTAGTCCCCCTGAGTAGTATCTCCTTAACATCAATCCAGATCACAAGATATGACTGTGAATTCCATCAGACTGATGCACCTTAGTGCATCATAGTTCTGATCAGGAGGGGTAATAACCCCTACCTTCTCTCTAAGATACTCAAAAGTATCCTTAGGAAGAGGCTTAGTGAAAATATCTACAATTTGATCCTTTGAAGACACAAACTCCAACTTGACTTCATTCTCATTTACCTTCTCTCTCAAGAAATGAAACTTGACGGATATATGCTTTGTCTTTGAATGCAACATCAGAGTCTTTGAGATACTTATTGCACTTGAATTATCACAGAAGATTGTGACAGGCTCCTCAAACACAATTCTGATGTCCTTCAACATTAGCTTCATCCACAGGACTTGAGTACAATTGTTTGCTGCTGCTATACACTTTGCCTTTGCTATAGATAGGGAAATTGCCTCCTACTTTTTTCTTAGCCAAGAAACCAATCTACTTCCCAAGAAGAATGCACCACCACTGGTGCTTTTTCTGTCATCCATATCTCCCGCCCAATTAGCATATGTATATGCATGAAGAGTGAAGTCATTAGCCTTTGGATACCATAATCCATAATCAATTGTCCCTTTGAGATACCTAAAAATTCTCTTGACTGCTACAACATGGGATTCTTTAGGATCAGCTTAGAATCTAGTGACAAGCCCAACTGCATTTATGATATCAGGTCTAGTCTGAGTCAGATAGAGCAGTCCTCCAATCATTGATCTATACCTTTTCTGATTTGCCTTAGGGGAGTCATCATCTTTACTCAATTTACATCCGGTTACCATAGGCGTACCTATTGGCTTTGAATCTTCCATTCCAGACTTCTTCAACAATTCTTTCACATACTTAGACTGAGATATAAAGATACCTTTATCTGACTGATTGATTTGCATACCTAAGAAGAAGTTCATTCACAAACATGGACATCTCAAATTCACTTTGCATCTGATCAGCAAATGTTTTGCACATAAGTTCTCATTTCCACCAAAAATGATATCATCAACAAATACCTCAACAATCAAAATATTCCCATGATCAATATTGAAGTAGAGATTACTGTCAACAGTGCCTTTGCTATAACCTAGCTTTAGCAAATACTTATCTAATCTTGCATACCAGGCTCTTGGGGCTTGTTTGAGTCCATACAATGCTTTCCTTAATCTGTAGACCATGTCTCCCCGATCAGACAACTGAAACCCTTTCGGTTGCTCAATGTAGACGACTTCTTCTAACTCTCCATTTAGAAATGCTGACTTGACATCCATCTGATAGACTTTGAAATCTTTATAAGCAACAAAAGCAAGAAACAATATGACTGCCTCTATTCTTGCCACTAGAGCAAAAGTTTCTTCAAAATCGATTCCTTCCACTTGAGAATATCCTTTGCATACCAACCTTGCTTTATTTCTTACAACTTCACCATCTTCATTTAGCTTGTTCTGGAAGACCCATTTAGTTCCAATCACATTTTTGTCCTCAGGTCTAGAAACAAGATCCCAAGTGTGATTCTTTTCAATTTGCATTAATTCTTCTTCCATTGTCTTTACCTAGTTTTCATCTTTGTAGGCTTCACTTACTATTTTTGGTTCAATCTTTGAGATCAGACAAATCTCTTCTTGACCTTCAACAATTATTCTTCTAGTTCGAACACCTTTATTTCTATCTCCTATGATTTGATCTTCAGGATGATTCATCCTTACATACCTGGGAGTTTTGGGAATTGCTTGAGCTTGTGTTTCTTGAGCTTTTTCCTCAACTTCTGCACTATCCTCTTGAATTACTAGATTTTCCAAATCAATATGGATCTGAAAGTGAGTTTGCACTTGCCTTTCTTGACTTAGATTTTCATCTTGATCATCTGAATCATATCCGCAAGACTTGGAATGTCCTTCTTTGCTCTCATCAACTCTGACATTAGCACTTTCAACAATCTTTTTCAACCTCTTGTTAAAGCACCAGTATGCTTTGCTTTGAATAGAGTAACCTAGAAAAGTTCCTTCATCACTTCTTGCTTCCAACTTGCCTAGATCCTCATCTCTTTTGATATAGCACTTACTTAAAAAAACTCTGAAGTATCTTATAGTAGGAGGATGACCAAACCATAGTTCATAAGGTGTCTTACCAGAATTGCCTTTGATCTACACCCAGTTAAAAGTTTAGACAACAGTACTTACAGCTTCTCTCCAATAGACTTGAGGAACATTTGCTTCCAACATCATGGTCCTGGCAGCTTCTTGAATGGTTCAGTTCTTTCTTTCCACAACTCCATTTTGCTGAGGAGTCCTAGGAGCAGATAACTATCTTTTTATTCAATGCTTTGCATAGAATGAATCAAACTCACTGGAGGTAAATTCTCCACCTTTGTCAGATCTCAGACACTTTATCTTCACACCAATCTCGTTTTCCACCATACCCTTGAATACCTTGAATTTATCAAGAGCTTCTAATTTTTCTTTTAAGAAGGTTATCCACATCATTCGGGAGTAATCATCAATCAGCAACATAAAATATCTGTCTCCTTGCACACTCCTAATTCTAGTAGGACCACATAGATCAGTATGCACAAGTTCCAACCATTCACTTGAAAATTATTCTTTACTTTTGAATGAAATTTTGTTTTGTTTGCCCAATTGACATTCTCTACACATGTTCTCAGGTTTCACAAGTTTTGGAAGATCTCTTACAGCCTGAGTAGAACTTATCTTGACAACATTATCAAAATTTACATGACACATCCTCCTATGCCATAACCAACTTTGATCTGACTGAGCAATCAAACAAATTTTGCCAGAACTACTTAAATGAAAGATGTTACCTCTAGTTTGAGTACCAGATGCAATTTCAGTTCCAAAAATTTCCAAGATTCTACATTTTCCATCCTTAAATCGGAGATCATAACCCTTGTCAACCAACTATCCAACATTGAGAAGATTATTCTTTAGTCCTTCCACATACAGAACATCATTGGTTTTATTCTTACCATCAAAAGAGATGGATCCTCTACCACGGATTCTACTAGCAGAGTTGTCTCCAAATTTTACAAACCCACCTTCATATTTTTCAAAGCTTACAAACTTAATTTTATCACCAGTCATATGATGAGAACATCCACTATCGATCACCCATTCATCCTTTTCAACAACCTGAGCAGCAAAGGCACTTTCCATATTTGCACAGCTAGCAGATTCAATAGACACCAAATCTTCTTCCTTTATAACAATGAACACCCAATCACCTTCAGTGGAACCTCCATGATCAGATTCATCATCTATGACTCCTTCTTCTCCAGCTTCTTGGACATAGTACCATTTTCTTTGACATTTATATCTATTAGGGTTTGGTTTTGAAAACCTCTCCAAACATCTTGAGGCAAAATAACCAATCTTGGCATTCTTTTGAGTGGCAACTTTCCTTGATACTTACTAGATCCTCTTGGCATTTTTTTGACAATAAGAGCTTCAAGATCTGCAGTCTCAATTTCATCATCTTCAAGATCTTTCCTTGTCTTCACAAATTTGTTTGATCTTCCTGAACAACTTTCACCCGGATCATATCTTTGCTTTCCATACACACTGGCCTTAAATGCATATTCAGATTTAGGGAGAGAATCACCAAACTCACTCATATCAAATGCTGAAAGCTTACCAACTAATTGATCCCTTGTGACAGTTGTTACTGTCTTGATTTCTTCAATGGCTGCAGCTTTATGCTTGTATGTTGCAGGTAAGGATTTGAGCACTTTGGCAACAATCTCTGATTCTTCCAATAATCCACTTGCATTTCTGATACCGGTCACAAGTTCATTTACTTTCTGCATGTAAGAAGTAATGTTTTCATCTTCACTCATTACTAATCTTTCATATTTGCCCTTCAGGCTTTGTAGCTTGGCACATTTAACATATTTGTCACCTTCATACAGATTTTCCAACTTATTCCAGATTTCATGAGCAGTTTTCAAATCTAGGACATTTGCCAATTCGGTATCAAACAGGGCACTCAACAATGCTTCTTTGGCTCGAATATTGTGTTCAACATCTCTGAGTTCGTCTATAGTTGAAGGTCCATTCTTCAGAATCTTATACTCATTCTTGGTTATCAACCAAAAGGCATCACCCATACATTCCAGATGACAATGTATGCGTACTTTCCAGAGGGAGTAATTTGTTCCATCAAATATCATACTTTCCTTCTTATAAGACGACATCTTGGATCTCCTCAAGCAGTCAAGCTTCTTTTATAGGAACTTGGCTCTGATACCAATTGTTGGAATTAGTCTAGACAACTGAGAGGGGGGGTGAATCAGTTGTCTCACAAATTTAACCTTTTCTACTTTTAATCTTCTTTATCAACTTACAATCACATTAATAATGTAAACATTAAAGCATGAATCAACAACACATGAGCAGAAATAAACTGAACACACATAACACCAAGATTTTTACGTGGAAACCCAGTTAAGGGAAAACCACAGTGGGGGTTAACCCACAAGATTTGTACCGTGTTAAAAGTACTTAGAAGAAAAGAGAAGGCACATGCCTTCAAGCTCATTGCCTAGAGCTCACTGCTTAAGAGAGGCTCACTGCCTACAAAATTTATGTTTAATACAGAAAGAATTAACTGATAAATAACATCTCCTTCATGCTTGGTTCAGTTTCATTGAATTCTCACAAAACTTATGCTCTGCCCCAAATACTTCTTCTCTAACTCTTCATCAAAACAACTCTTGTTCTTCTACTTCTCCTCTGCTCTACTCTTCCTTTGATCCTTTCTTCAGATTATATTCTTTTTGCACAAGGATGATTTTCCACAACTCATCAACAAGTATTTATATGCTTCATCAACCTTGGAATGAACATCAAGGTCGACACTACAAATAATTGACTTAATGCGAATCACTAAGCTATCGTCCAAACAAAACTGGGACTCAAATCTTCCTTGATCAACACACCACGCTTCATAGAATTGCTTTTAGATCATCCGCAACATGCTTGAATCATCCGGTCGGCCAAGACTGGGAAGAACAGCAACACCAAGAAGGAAATCTTCTTTGATAGGCTCAAACTTCAATACGAACCTCCAACATAGCAGTCACACGACCCAGAGACCTTCACAAGCACATTGAATTCAACAAAAACATTCGCACTCTTCTAAATCATCAGAATCACTTGCATCTTCCTTTGAAACCTCAAGAATATTGTTTGCCATGACTGTCACATTAGAAAAATTGCTTGCGGACCTCCAAACCATGAACCACTTGAATTGATGATACATATTGACTTCCCAAACATGCCTCTAGATCCGCAGACCATCATTTGACATATCCGGAACAATCTGAACCTCTTTCCTATCACTGTCTCTTTTGAACACTGCAAAACTGGTTCAACTCAGATGGCCATAGCTTCTTCAAATCTTCATGCGAACCTTTCAAAACTTAACTGGAGCTTCTTCAGACAATCCACTACGCAGCCATATGGTCTGCATACATTGATCCTCATTAATTTTCTTAATATCCTCAACAATCCAGTCTTCTATACAGGTAGTAAAATAGGATACAGTTGACACAAATGGCAACAAGGATATGTTGACATAAATAACAACACCGCTTAGCCACATTGCAACACCTATTGTAACCTTCTTGCACCTAGATTCAGGCTTGTGTAATTGGATTCTCATTGAATCTTACATCCACAAATGATGCACTCTTGTGCAAAGTTGGACTCATTTCCTGATCCTTTATCCATCCCATTTATACATATTTCTACACATTCGACCTTATCCCATCCCTATTAGCACTTACTCATATACATTCACCATTACTATTCATTTATCATGCCTATCATTGAACCTATGTCCATATACTCATTTCCCATCTCAAAATTTACACCTTATTGTTTTCGGTCGATCTCGTAGGGCACAAGTTTGACCCCATGCCATACAGAATTGGTCATTGAAATTTAAAATTCAAAATTCATTTTTTTGCACAAATTATTGTTACCTTGGTATTTAAAGGCATTTGGATTTGGAGCACTAAAAGGAATCAAATTTTGCATCAAAATCATCTAGGAAATCATGAGAGTGTTGTCTTCAATATTATCCATGAACATGAAGCAATGCTAATCAAGTGGATTGAACTAGATGAGCATGACCCTTGTGATGATCCAATAATCTCCCCAAGGTATTTTTCAATACTACTAATCCTTACACTAGCAAACATTAGGGAAACCTGGGCAATTCAATTTCTAGTAATTCATAAGCAACAAGTTGAAATCCACTCATTACAAATTAAATCTATGTAGAAGGTCAGATCTATCAATCCTAAGTGCATAAAATCGATCCACCAAATTCTAAGAGCAACCTTGTTCAAATTTTATCTTTTTACTTCCAACATACATAAAAAATTGTGATTCTAAATTACAATTCAAAAATTATAATCAAAATAGTGAACAACTATCTATCAACCATCAAAATCAACTAAAATATTTTTATTTCTATTTATTTTCAAATCTCAAAATTTTATTACATAAATCATCACAACTCTGAATCAAATTAAGTAATATGATGAAATCCATTGATTTTCTTATAACAATAGCGAGTTGAATTTGTTTGACATTGAAGCTCTGCAATAACGACCCTTAACGTGGATGGAAAAGGTAACGGGGATCACGTCCACGTCTAAAGATGTTATCATAGAGGACCATATTGCTCTTGGCAAACAAATCAAGTTTTAAGTACTAAAAAATCACTTCAGATTGTTATGTTAAGCTTATCCAGTGAGCAAAAAATAAAAGAAATGCAAAATATATGGTGAATTTGGGAGCATCCGTGGGGACAATGGTAGGCAATGGCATCTTCAGATTTTGAATTGTCCCCATCTTGACAATTACATTCACTAAACTCCAACAGGAGGATCCAAAAATATCTGCCTCTGGTTTTCTGACCTCACAAGTATCGATATTTGTGCACTGCTAGATGCGCTGAATGATTGGGAATATTCCGCATCCCTCCATATTTAGCCGGGTTGATTTTTTTTTCTGCTTTACACTAGGCATTGGTTTGTTTTTGGAGGGGATTGTATAAAAATGAATAAGGGCTTGGATTCCGGATTATAATTAGTAACGACTCACTTTCTAACATGAATGCGACTGTATATATTCATTACTCATGGCTTGACTTTAAAAGAGTTTAATGAGCATAAGGAAGACCATAATTTTATTTTTTAAAATGAATTTAAGTGTTTTATATATTGTTTGTGTAAAGGAGTATATTATATTTTATTTAATAAAAAATAGATAGAATGATATTGTATTCTAAAGTTAATATAAAATAAAGTTTTGAATAAAATAAGTGGTTAAATTGTTAAGTAGCACGATTTATAAATTTAATAAGAGGTGGAGGTGGGTCACAATCACTAGGCTTGTCTCAACTATGGAGAAGGTTCTAGCCATCAAGATTTGGCTCCCAACTTATAATGGTGTCATCTTTCTCATCCTACTATTCATTTGGCGGTTGTTTCATAACTAGTGGGAGAAATGGCCAAATCCAAGCAAAGAACTATGTCACTGTCCAACCAATTAGAAGTACCCTTGGCAAGCAACTTTGCGGAGACCAAGAATGAGCATTATGACCCAAAGATCTACACTAAGGTGGAGGAGAACCATGGGAACTATGAAATCATATCTATTAGCACTGCAAGTACATCCACACTAATGCCCTCAAGGACAAGGTTGACTCGTGGGAGGGAGAGGTCAATGGGAATTTGACAATCATACAAGTTGCATTACCTTAATGTTCAAGAAGCACCTACAGATGAGTAAGTTTATTAGCTTGCACGTGTATCTGCATGAGAACATTAGAGCAACTCATGGATTTAGTATGTACACAAAGAAATGAATGTCAACAAAAGCTCCTAAAAAGAGAACTAAATTTCTATCTTTCCAATACTAAAAAAATTCTCTACTCTAAAACCATGCCAACTTTGGGTGAGTTTAATAGGAATTATGAGCTAATCCCCAAAAGAATCATGTGCCAAGAAAAAGGCTCTACTTTAAAAGGTCAAAAGAAGTCATAGATCTGATTCCAAGCAAATTGGGCTCTAGTACAAAACTAAAAAAGATGCTTGAGAGTTCCATGGTGTCTATAGAAGGGATACTGCAGATTGACAATTCCTAGATAGATCAAATGATATCCAAGGGGAAGACCCTAGTAAAGAATACACTAGGCAAATTGAGTAAGCTTAGGCTCAAGAATGGTCATCCAAACAATTTGGAATTTGTGTTTCCATGAGCTAGCCATGGAATGTAAAGCCCATCTATCATTGAATTTTTTTAAATGAGCATAAGGAAGACCATAATTTTATTCTTTTAAATGAATTTAAGTGTTTCATATATTGTTTGTATAAAGAAGTATATTGTATTATATTGAACAAAAAATAGATAGAATGATATTGTGTTCTAAATTTAATATAAAATAAAGTTTTAAATGAAAATTAATATAAAAATAAAAATAAGTGGTTAAATTGTTAAGTAGCAAGAGTTATAAATTTAATAAGAGGTGGAGACGAGTCATAATCACTAGGCTTGTCTCAACAATGGAGAAGGTCCTAGCCATCAAGGATTGGCTCCCAACCTATTATGGTGTCATCTTTATCATCTTGCTATTCATTTGGTGGTTCTTTCATACCTAGTGGGAGAAATGACCAAATCCAAGCGAAGAACTGTCACAGTCCAACCAACTAGACATACCCTTGGCAAGCAACTTTGTAGAGACCAACCATGAGCACAATGACCCCAAGATCTATGCTAAGGTGGCGGGGAACCATGGGAATTATGAAATCATATGTATTCTCACTGCAAGTACATCCACACTGACACCCTCAAGGATAGGATTGACTCATGGGAGGGAGAGGTCAATGGGACTCTAATAATTGTACACGTTGCATTACCTTAATGCTCAAGAAGCACATGTAGATGAGAAACTTTATTAGCTTGCACCTATATCTATATGAGAACATCAGAGCAACTCATGGATTTAGTATATACACAAAGAAATGAATATCAACAAAAGCTCCTAAAAAGAGAGCTAAATTTCTACCTTCCTAAATACTAAATAGAATCTCTACTCTAAAAGCATGTGAAATCTGGGTGAATTTAATAGGAATTTAGAGCTAATCCCTAAAATAATCATGTTCCAAGAAAAAGGCTCTACTCTATAAGGTCAAAATAAGTCATGGATCTAATTCCAAGAAAATTGGGCTCTAGTACGAAACCAAAAAATATGCTTGAGAGTTTCATGGTGTCTATAGAAGGGATGATGCAAATTGATAATTCCTAGATGGATCAAATGATATCTAAGGAGAATACCCTAGTAAAGAGTATACCAAGCAAAGTGAGTAAGCTTAGGCTCAAGAATGATCATCCAAACAATTTGGAACTTCTATTGCCATGAACTAGCCATGGAATGTAAAGCCCATCTATCATTGAGTTTTTTTAACCATATGCAGATGCAAAGAGAACCATTAATATCCTTTACAAGGTTTGTAGTTGTGAAATAGGGTATTAGGATACCATTTCTAATCTTTCCACTAGGTTTTATTGCATCTAAGCTAAATTTTGTGAAGCATTTCCATAGGAATAGAATCAACAATAGTTTGGAATGTCTCAATATCCTAATTGGAGACCTAGAATTTTGATTTAGCTTCAATCCAAGATAACCAATTTCTGTTGACTTTAGAAAATAGGCTTGGGAGAGTCATGATGCCCTTGTGAAAGAATTTTAGGTCATGCATCCAATGAACTTTAGCTAGAGGTCTATCCTAGCAAGTGATCACATGATACCACTAGATGGATTGTTAGTTAATAGATAACCCATTGTGAAAATCATTAACATTCCATGTAATCCATGGCTCGGTGGTTTCCTAAGACTTACTTATGCTTTTAACCATATACATGCCATGGATCTAAGAAGGGTCCTTCATGATGGCAATAAAATGAAAGCCTAGATTTCTTAATGCTTTAAAACCTTGAGGAACCCCCAAAGAAATATAGTTGCAAAGCAAAATCTTCTAGGCTCCATTTCCCTCTAGGACTCTGATAACCCTCTTAGCACACAAAGCCAAATCTTGACATTATATGTCAATAAGGCCAACACGACCAGAATCATGAGGGAGACAATAAAACTCATAGGTGGCCCTGTGGAATCCTTTTCCTTCCTCTAAGGAGACCCATAAAAAACCCCTTAGAAGGTGGTGAAAGGAATAATAACATGAGTATCCACTAACACTTTAGAGCAAACCTAAAATTTCCCTACAAAATAAAGAGGTTTGGGTTGTAGACACCCAAATTTGTCCCAACTTTGTTTATGTCTAGCAACACCATTTTAAATCATCATTATCCATCAAGCCAATTAATTAAATAAATTTTATTTATTTAATTAATTCCACATCATAACTCAATCATATCATATCCCCATCCCAATTAATTAAATAAATTTTATTTATTTAATTAATTTCCACATCATATCTTATCCCATTTTATTCATTTATTCAATTAATTAAATAAATTTTATTTAATTAATTAATATCCAACTCATATCACAACTAATTCAAATATTTTATTTGAATTAAACACTCATCTTTTATCACATTCCAACACTTGTCCAGTCAATCATGTGTTGTAAGACAACTTTCACTCATATCCTCCACATGCACAACTAATGGAACCTAAATTTAGTATCTTTCAATCCTAGCCATTCACATAGCCTCTGAATCTCCACCGTTGATTGATCTTGGTTGAGTCCTATATAAACACCCTCTCATTCCATATGAGAGGGGGGGGTAGCCAGCAATCATATGGCACCTACATTATCATCTTGAGCATCTTGAGCATCTGAGCATCCAATTGAGCTTTTATCATCCATCATGGCAGCTTTCAGCTTTGCAATTGTTCATTGTTGAAGAAGCAGTCCACATCCCTTAAACAAGGAATCGCACGGTCTAAGTGATGTTATGCTTAAATTGCATTGTTCTTTGATGTCATTTAGATTAGATTCCTTGATGATGGTAGGGTTAGGGTTTCATGACTATGTCTGATCTGCTGCACCTGACTTTCACCTATCACATTTTGGCACGCCCGGTGGGACTCACGTCCTTGATTAACCTCTCTTGTTTGAGTTGTTTTTATTAAGTTTAGATCTCTTGGAGTGCCAATCTTTCATTTTTGTAAGCTTTTGTAGCAAAAATTTGCATTTTTCTAACCCTAGTTTGCAAAGATTTGGCTAAATATGTATGTAGATGATCTCTTAGCCCAAATCTAACCTCACCATTGCGTCCAGGAGGCCATTTCCATAAACTTTGAGTACAAATTTGCCTAAATTTGATGAAAAATGAAGCGTTTGGTGAAGAAAACAACAACCGGACTACAACAATGTGCTTCTGGTAATTCAGGTCGCTTATGATCAAACAACATTCGCCTGGGCTAAATCAGCTCGCCTTTGGGCAAACAGCAGTCGCTTATGGTCAAATTTGGTCCGCTTTTAAACAAACAGTGCTCGCTTTTGAACAAAAACTGATAGCATATGGTAAACTTGGTCGCTTATGGTTAACATTTGCATTCTGTCTCCTGAAACTCTCCAGATCGCTTTTGGGCTATTATGTGTCGCTTTTGGCATTTTGTTAGTCGCATATAAGCCATTACTTGTCGCTTCCATCTATTTTTGCATCGCTTATGAGCAAAAAACCACCACTTTCTACATATTCGTGTCGCTTCTGCACTTAAATCAGCCGCCTATAATGCTTTTGTGGATCGCTTCTATCCGGATAGACATCGCCTTTGGCATGAATTGTATCGCTTTTATCTTGAAAGTACCCACTTTTGGTATAAATGAATCGCTTTCAGTCTAACAGTGATCGCGTTTTGCAGAGTTAGGGTTTCTGTAGCGTATTGTTATTTTGCAGATACAGGTCGCTTATAGGCCAAAATCGGTCGCTTTTGGCTTTTCTTCATCGCTTATAAGCCTACAGGAACCGCATCTAGTATTTTTCATGTTGCATTTGATCTGTAAGATCCCACCTGTCGCAAATACAGATCGCCTCTGATCAACAGTATGTCGCATCTGGCAACTGTAACTTGCTTCTGCTTGCTGTCATTGTGCATCTTGGTATTTCTATCATAACTTTCACATACGGAGGCCAAATCGCACAAACAAGGACTCGTTGGAAAGCTGGGAGGACAAGCTTCACAACTGTACCACTTTTATCAGGGCATCTAAGGAGTTGGAGCAGCATTGGCATCAACATCTACAGCAAATTAGAAAGTGATTGTATCAGGTGCACTCATTCTAATCTTTCATCTCTTTCATCTTCTAATCATTGTTTGCAAACACATTTGGATTTTGGGCATAAAATGAACAATTGTTTGCAAATTCACATCAAAAAAATTAGGCTAAAATGAACCATTGTCTTTCATCACATTTGGATTTGGGTTTTAAAACAAACAAGTGCTTGCATTGTCTTCCACATATTGAATTTCTAAGGTTAATGAACTCCATGCGAGTGTGACCAAGTAAATGTGTATGCTCTCTCCTCACGTACCAACACGAACTTGGAGATCAAAAAATATTTACTTGTGTTGCTTTTGTTTAGCCTTAGAGGGGGCCTGCCTTGGTATCCACCCCAAGGGAATGACCTCAAGCGGTACTTTCATCCGGTCCGCTATAAAAATTAGAGGATAAGGCGAAAGCCAAGTCTAACCGGTATTAGCGCTCACCATACAGTGCTAACTTGAAAGGAGGTGTACCTTTGTGTATATTAAAACTCCTAGTAGGGTTAGTTAAAGTCTTAAGTGGCTTGCTGGATGCTCGTGGGGTGCCGGTCCCCCGGATTTTCACTAGAACCTCCTTGTGATAGTGGCTTTGCCTTAACTAGGACTTGTTGAAGTGTCTTCATGTGCTTGCTTAACCCTCATCGCATTATTCCAAACTAACAACTTGCTTATGTGTCTTGCGTGAGTGATTCATATGTGTATATGCATAATCATTTGTTTGAATATTGCCACATCAAGCTCTAAACACCCAAACACATAAAGACAAGTCATCCTACACATTCAAACCCAATCACTTTCATCCCAAACATAGCTTAGTCATCATCCAACCCAAACATAGCCAAGTCATCTAAATATTCCACATCATCATCCAAATCCCTAAACAAGCACTTGTCAAAAGGACTTAAGACAAACACTTGGTGACAACATGTCTACACTAGAAGACCTAGAAATCAAATTCTAAAGATTCCTCCAAAATCTTTATCAAGGATCACAACCCTTAAACCAAGATGCCATTAAAACATTACAATTCTTCATCCAAAGAGCTCAACCCCATGCAAGCCAATCACCTCAACTACAACACTTCATAGCCCAAGTCCAACACCTTTTAGCCACTAGTCAAGCTCGACAAGTACAACAATCCTTAGCCACTCCATACCAACCTAATCCATCTAGCCACATGTCATATCCATCCATTGCATATCAACTTAATCCACCTATCCACCAAGTCAATACCACATCAACCTATAAACATCCACCTCAAGCTTATCCAATCCCTCATACCACCATTCCAATGCACTACCAAGCCCATCCACAAAGCCATCAAGTGATATTACAAGAACAACATCCAAGTCCCAATGGATCTTTGTACATAAATCAAGTAAGTCCAAATACACCTTTTCAACAAGACCACCAAGCACCATTGATAGATTTAAATCCACCTTTCCAACAAGAATCATATCCGAATCCCAATGGCCCCTTGTACATAAATCAAACAAGACCAAGTTATCCTATGCAAGATCTAATAACCTTTGACAAGGGAGATACCAATCTAGAGTGGCCTCCACCATCCAATCACATGCCATCACATGAAACAACAAGTCCTATCCCAACACCACCATGTGATCCCAATCATAGTCCATTGATCCCTTTACCTTCCAAACCACCAAGCCCTTCATTACCTTCCTCACCATGTCATTCTAATCGTTCACCAAAGGATGCGGCTGAGAGAGTTTTACAAAGGATGCTTGAAGCAAAACTCATTGAACTTCCTAAAGTCAAACCATGTGAAGAAAGTCCATATGATGAACATGATTATTGTGCATACCATAGGACCAAAGGCCATAGTACAAACCAATGCCCAATATTTCTCTCAATTGTTTACAAGGTGTACCCACCTATAATGGGAAAACATGCCACATTATCGCAATCCCATGTGTCACCCCCATCTAGTCCAAATCCTAATCCACCCAATCCAATTAGCCCTCAACCTAATCCTAATCATAAGCCTACAACATCATTCGTTATTATTGCTCATCCATTATATTACCCATCCACTCATACCCTTGCAAAGGATGTGATCCATTGGCTTCTAGCTAGGAATAAACTACCTCCATGTCAAACACCCATTCATGAGCCTACCAATGAACTTCCAAAGGTCATGTCCAATCCTATAATCTCATCATGTGGTTCACATATCCTTGAGCCTCTTCAAGAGCCTTCCATTAACATACCTAGCCTTTCAAGCCCATCATGTGATCTACAAGCCAACAAGTCTATTCAAGAGTCTCTTATTGTGAATCCAAGTCAAGAGTCATCATGTTCTCATGTTGTTGACCAAGAGTCATCTACCTCCATTCAAGCAACCCAAGAGGTATGTCAAAGGTTTAATCCTAAACATGTGGAAACATTAAGCCCTAGTCCAACTCAAGATCAAACACTTTCATTCAACCTATCCATAACATGTACCTTCTCTATGATCAAGATGATACCTATGAAGAAGCTATCCATGAGCACCTTGATCCTATCCATAATCCTATATCTATCCATGAGCAAGATATCCAAATTGCTCCTAGTCATCTACCATCTAGCCCTATTCATAATGAGCAAACATCCACTTGTCATGATGAGACACTTGACCCCCAAGTAAGCATAAAAGATCAAACAAATAACTTGGATCATAGTGAACACAATGCTAATCAAGATCCTAATGATCCTTCATCCCCATCTACCATTGATTCCACTTCAAGTCCACCATCATGTCCTATTGGTCTTACCACCCTTATACATGAGTGTTCTTCCTTAGGACAACAACAACCTTTATCCACTTCACCTTCTTCATCCAATAATGAGCTCAAGTCTAATGTTCAAAGCACACCAAGTCCTATAGTCCATCGCATGCCCCAAAACATGAACTACAAAGGCAAAGGTCTAGACCTTTATGAACAAGGTATTTTGGAGCCAAACCATGTCAAGATCCCTCCATGCTCTTATGGCCTTGGATACACACCCCAAGGTAAACAAGGCCAAGATGTTGGTAATCCCTTCATGCATCCTAAATCTACCACTTTCCATCGCACCCCCCATCATCTACCCAAAACATATGTAGTCATTCCACCTCCACCAACTTATAAATGTCAAAAGCATGTGACCGTACACCTTCCACCATCCACTTTGCCTCCACTTTTACCAACTCCAAATATCCCTCCATCCACCTTGCCACCATTGCTTCCAACACCTAACATACCTATCATTCATAAGTATCCTTACATCCCTAATCATGGCCAACAAAAGCACACATCGTTTAAGCATAAAGCTTTCAATCATTCCATCCACTCCACCCACCCCATGGGATTCAAAAGCAAAAATTTTGATGCCTCTACCTATAAAGCTAAAAATCCAACTAAAACTTCTAAGGACCCTCATGCCTTAGGGTATCAATGTGAAAAGTCTCTAAATCATCCATCTTCTAAGCAAAGTACATTCAAAAAGCTATCTAAACCCTTACCTCCAAAAGCAAAGGCCAAAAGCAAAATGGTTTGGGTTCCTAAGGAAATAGCTCATAAGTCAAATGAGGTATCCTCATCCACATCTCAAGAATCCCAACCACCTATATCCATCCAAAAGCCTACTTCCATCCAAAACTTCCATTCCCTTCAAAAATGCCATAAGCAAAACAAAAGTACTAAAAATACTAAATCTATGTGGGTTCCTAAATCACTTTGTCAACCATCCCCTAAGCAAACATCTCCATTGCTTCCTACACCACCATCCAATCAAAAGCTTCAATATTTATCACGCTGTGTGCAGCCGTTGGTCATGGTTCCCTTCCACTTCGCAGCACCTCCACACAACTACATCTCCCCATCTTCCATCCATTATCCTACATATCTCCCCCATGCTATCCCTATGGTCCATGCTTTGGCATAAACTTTTCATCCATCTTCATTCCATAAGCCTATATCAAATCCACACCATAAGCCACTAGCCTACCCTACCATAATTCCACATCATCATCCACTATCTACCTAATCCATCTCCCATCCATGCAATCCCTTATCAACATCAATGAGCACACTTGACATGGTCCATGCGAGGACATCCATCTCTAATGGGACTACCAACATCCATTGAACTAGCCACTTGAGTCCCTCCTATCCATTACCATGGTGAAAACCTGGCAAACAGGCGCCATGTGTAATTGTCAACACATCTAAAAGCAAAAAAGAAAAATACAAAAAAAAAAGGAAATAGTAAAGAGAAATCCCTTCGTCCAACGGTGAAAACCTGGTAAACAGGCACCTTGGATAAGTACCATGATGAAAACCTGGCAAACAGGCGTCATGTGTAGGTTGATCTTCTATGTCACTTACACTTGGGGGCACATTGTCTCATCCAACCTATCCATTTCCAAACTATCTATCCCATTATATCATTTACCATCCTACCATCCTTAGCCATTACATAAACAAGCCTATCCTATTGAACCCATTTATCCATTCATCCATCCTTCTGCCTTTTGATTTTGATGAAGACATAGGGGCAAAATCTTGAAACATGCTTTGGATATCTCTTGGTATACCTCATACCTTCCTCATCAATCCATATTATCATTATCCACCTATCATACACCTTATCATGTAAAACCTATCATGTCATCCCATGGTCATGAACTTTGTCATGTAAAAATCCTAAGCATTACCACCTAGATTGGGGCAAGTTCTTCCTATGCAACATAGCCTTTGGAGATCACATCCTAGCTCCCTTATGATCCATCCACTATGGCATATCCTTATCATAAGCTTTCCATCTTATAGCTTATCCCCATCCATTTATCATGAGCTTTCCACTATAGCCTACCTATTTGTTTATCATGAGGCATGCATCCATCCCTTTTATGGCCTATCTTTTTATCCATCCATATATCATGAGCCTTCCATTCCTTGTTGCCCATCCTTTTATCCATCCAATCCCATTCATCCATCTTTGCACCTAGACTTGGTTTTCCCTTGTCATTGGTATCTAGCACAAAGGCTACCCAAATTGTAAATCCAATGACATCCCAAAACATTTCAAAAAAAATACAAAAAAAATCAAATATGTCAAAAAAAAATCCAAAAAAATCAATATTCAACGAACAAGCCAAGCAATAAAACGAATCACATCATCCAAATCAATCCACTCCATCAACATTCAATCAAAATCAAATCATCATCATCATCAATTCTTCCTATCAATAACATTCATTCATCCATTTCAATCAGTCACTTCTTCCAATCATATCAATCAAATCAATCTAAGCAATGATCTTAAATCCAAGTCACACTAATCCATATCAAGCAAGCTAATTATCCAACCAAATCAACAAGTTTTGATCCTAATCTTGTCATGAGCCAAATCAATCATCATCAATGGGATATAGCGTTCCCACATCCTTGTGTTGATCTAGGGATATAGCTTTCCCCACAATGACAACACTATCTATCATCATCAATCAAACAATCAATCATTGGTTTATGACTTGACAAGGGCAATGCTTTGTTTGTTTTACATCCTTTGAGCACATTGAGAACACTTGCTTATGCTTAGATTGAGTGGACACTCTAATCATCATAGCATCACTATCATCATTCAAAACAATCCAATCATCAAAACAATCAACCCAGCAATAGCAAACATTACAACCAAAGCACATCAAGCCAACCATCAAAACAAATCCTATCAATCATCAGCATCAACACCAAAGTAAATCAAAATCAAATCACAAGCAGCTCAATCCATCACATATCATCCCATCATCAACATTTTCATCAATCCTTCATCAATCTTCATCCATCACTTCGTCTAATCATCCATCCTTCATCAAATCAATCTAATCAACATTTCATCATCTTCCAACCATTCCAAGCAATGATCCAAATGCAAGCCCATCCTTAATCCACACCAATCAAGTTAATCAATCAAGTCAAGTTATCCAAGTGCGATTAATGGTCTTGATCCTAGCCTTGTTCTAAGCCAAATCAATCAGCCAATCAGCGAACCAACTTAGCAAACAACCTTGTGTTGATCTAGGGATATAGCTTTCCCCACAATGACAACACTCTCAACTATCATCAACAAAACAATCAACAATTAATCATTGGTTTACAGCTTGATAGGGGCAATACCTTGTTTGTTTTTGAATCATTTGTGCATGCTTGCTTGCTTGCTTGTGTGTGTTATCATTTTATCTTGCATTTGCGGGATGATCTTATTCTCTTCCTATGCGTATTGGTATCTTGTATGTGTTGGGATTAGCATCTTACATATCAGTATCTCTAGCATCTGAGAGCTAAACAGTCTCTTATGCATTTGAGACTATTCTATGTTAAGACTAACTCCCTACATATAACCAACAAGCTATCATTATGTGTAGTGGAGATAAGCTCAAACCATTGCTTGTAGCGTCAAAGTCCAACACTAGCTGTTATTCATATCTTGTGTATGTTGGCTCAACATCTTGACCTCATGCGATCAGACAAGATTGTAACATGCTAGTTGTGCATTGGATATCTCGACACCTTGGTCTCTTATACCCTGGTGCATAACATCCATATGCTATATCAAACATAAGGACTGCATTTCTTTTCATTATGAGCAATTACTTGAAAGCTGCCCATCATCCTATCTAGAACCTACTTATAGCCCTTCTCACAACCCTAATTCTTCTATGCCACAGCCTATTTTCTTCCATCCAACTCCCATTTTCTTCGTGTCAGCCTTCTTTTTAGCCTTTTTCTTCTATCGAGAGCCAACCCAGCCCTTCCTGGTTAGCCTGGCTTCCCTCTCGAGGGGGCATCACCTGCCAGTTACACTGGGGCATAACTTCTTTTGAACGCATATCATATCTTCTTTGACACAACGCTCTATCGAACATTGTATCAAAGAGGGGCAAAATGTAGACACCCAAATTTTTCCCAACTTTGTTTATGTCTAGCAACACCATTTTAAATCATCATTATCCATCAAGCCAATTAATTAAATAAATTTTATTTATTTAATTAATTCCACATCATAACTCAATCATATCATATCCCCATCCCAATTAATTAAATAAATTTTATTTATTTAATTAATTTCCACATCATATCTTATCCCATTTTATTCATTTATTCAATTAATTAAATAAATTTTATTTAATTAATTAATATCCAACTCATATCACAACTAATTCAAATATTTTATTTGAATTAAACACTCATCTTTTATCACATTCCAACACTTGTCCAGTCAATCATGTGTTGTAAGACAACTTTCACTCATATCCTTCACATGCACAACTAATGGAACCTAAATTTAGTATCTTTCAATCCTAGCCATTCACATAGCCTCTGAATCTCCACCGTTGATTGATCTTGGTTGAGTCCTATATAAACACCCTCTCATTCCATATGAGAGGGGGGGGTAGCCAGCAATCATATGGCACCTACCATATCATCTTGAGCATCTTGAGCATCTGAGCATCTAATTGAGCTTTTATCATCCATCATGGCAGCTTTCAGCTTTGCAATTGTTCATTGTTGAAGAAGCAGTCCACATCCCTTAAACAAGGAATCACACGGTCTAGGTGATGTTATGCTTAAATCGCATTGTTCTTTGATGTCATTTAGATTAGATTCCTTGATGATGGTAGGGTTAGGGTTTCATGACTATGTCTGATCTGCTGCACCTGACTTTCACCTATCACATGGGTAAATGCAATAAGTTGGGTCCACATAGAGGGGAAGTCGTGGGCAAAAAACAAATCTTGACAGAAACAGGTGCCTGACCCTAAACGGGTACCTACTTAGAAATGGGTACCCGCTTAGAAACGGGTGTCCGATCATAAACGGGTACCTGCTTAGAAACGGGTGTCTGATCATAAACGGGTACCCGTTTAGGAATGGGTACCCATTTCTATAAAGATATTTGAATTTGAAAAAAAAGCCTGCGCGCTTTTTTTTCCCATACAAAAGGAACGGGTACCCGTTTTAAAACGGGTACCCATTTTAAAACAGGTACTCGTTCCTAAAATCTTAGGCTTGGGAAAGGCATGGTAAGCCAACCCCTTGCCTTGGACCTGCAAGTTATTTTCTAAGTACAGAACAAGAGAAAATACTGAGTTTACCTATATGGCTGACGACATTTTTTTCTAATTTTTTTTAAGAAATTAAAACCCATTATAGATGACAATGTCTAGTTTTAAAATATGTAAATTTTTTTTTATTGGACTTGTTTTTCTATTTATTATTTAATTTATGAGCAAACTAGTCCAAAAACTTGCAATGACCGGTGTTTGTATTTTTTTAATAACTTTTAATTTTTAAAGTTTTTTGAAAAAAAAATTATATGTCATCAATCTACACATCATTCTTTACACAATGAAAACAAAATCATTTTATGATTAGTTTTGCTCAAATTATGTTGGCCGTACATGAGGGCTTTTGAAAACAGCAATTAGGGCCAATAAAAAATTAATAAAAAAAAAATTATTTAAAAAATATTATAAAAATATATCCTCATCAAACTTCACTGTACTACACATCTTTCCCCAAAAGGGTTTAGAAAAATACTTTTATTTAGGTCAAATTATGTTGGTCGTACACGTGCATGGTATGATAAAAAAAAAAAGTGACTTTTAAACAGTGGTTTTTAGAAATGCCTATTGAAAATCAATTTTTATCATCTGGGTATTAAAGTAAATTACATATTTGGAAACTAGACTCTGAGTACTACATTTTATATTACTAACTTTTTTAAGATTCAATTTTAATTACCTCAAATGTTTAGGTCAAATGTGACAAATTCTGAAAATTAGGGAAAACACTTCCACTTTTTGGCCAAAAAGTGGACCCAACTTCTTGCACTGACCCGTTTGGTGATCCAACAAGCCAAATTCTTTTTAACATAGACAATGATGATTGTCATAAGGAAGAGGGAGAAACTTCAAAGGTAAAAGGGATCCCGAGAAACCTAAAAACATCACCATGATCAATCCATTTCCAACCAAAAAAATTAAGCCAATTAAGCCAAGGTAGGAAGAATTTTCTATAACATGGAGTTTTCTACCATTGAATACTTGATCCAAAAGCTAAGCAAAAGGTATCAAGGCATTGAAGAGCTTGTTTAACATTATCCTCATCTTCTGGGAGAGTGAAATGAATCATCAACAAAATGACCATTAATAAGTTTTTTGGAGGAATTTGGAAGAGTAATACATTTGACAAGGTTTTGTGACATAGCATGAGCCATTAGATAGCCAAATCCTTCAACAAGAAGCACATACAACACAAGGGAAAGAGGACATCCCTGTTGTATGGATCTAAAGAGCCCAAATAAAGGGGGTTGACACCCATTGATAGTAATGCAAGTAGAAGTATTGGCAAAAAGCATTTCAAAAGAGCACAAGAAGTTGGGACCAAAGCTTGATGCCTATAACATAGTAATTATAAATGATTGTTTAATGCAATCATAGGCTTTATAAAATTAATTTTGATAAAATGGATTTCCTTTGTGAATGCTTGGCCCATTCCATTCCTTCCCAAACAACAATGATATTATTGGGATTAGGTGTGCCCTACACCTTGCAAGTCCTAAAGTTTAGATTACTTATTTATCTTTTTATTTGTATTGTGTTATGTGCCCTTATGGAAAAGATTGTCCCACTTATGCCTTGTTCATTAGGCCATGTGTATTTGTAATGCCCACCCAATAAAATATTAGTAAATAATAATAAATTATTAATAAAGTCAGAAATAATGAAAATAAAGTACGATGATAGGAGAATATTCACTTGTTTTAACTTAATAAAATACAAAATTTTGATTAACATAAGTTTAAAATCATGTATTGAAAATAGTAATTTTCATAGATTTAAACATCCCTCATGCAATTACAATCAAATTACAATAAGAACCATATGATCATCCTTAGCACAATGGAAAACTATTTTCTTCACTCCAGTAATCTGCTTAGTTAACAGATATGTATATGCACAACTAAATGTAAACATTGGTTTTGTAAGATCAATATTAACACATAAAATATCATTGTACAAAATAATGAGACTAAGGCCCTAAGGGGCTGACCTAATGTCTCGGAGGCTCATGATGGCCTTGCCTATGTATGCGTAGCGCAGAGACTTCATAGTTTGAAGACTTCTATCAAACAATTCATAACTTCTACAATTTTATTCACATAATGAACTAGTACATTTCAATACATAGTAATAAAATAATCAGCTATCATTTGAGAAGGTTTTCACATAATTGGATCCTTTCCTTAAAATAGATTCTATTCTCATTATCACTTTAACTATTAAGAGAACATAAACATTCTATAGAGAACTCACAATATTTTATTAAACAGGAGGATTTTAGCAAAAACCACATCTATCACTATATTCTGACTAAGATATCAATATTCTATAAAACATGATAATTTTGTAATGTAAACATGATAACATATAGACTTCTAAAATAATTTCAATGCCCTTATGAAAGAACTATAATGTAGTTCCATCATACAAAATTTTTATAAGAATTACTTTGACACCTCTACGGATGTAAATGAAATCATTATAAACCTCTAAAGATTATCGATGCCACTATAATACAGTTGCAATCATTAAAAAGAAAACTTCAAAAGATGAATCGACTCCACACATATGAAGATGCAAGCTTTTATAAACTTCTAAATATAAGTCGAAGCTTTTAATGAATAATCTAATGCCTCCATGAATAAGTTATAATATAGTTCCAATTAAATAAAAATCCTCTAAACAAATTTGTCGCCTATGAGAATAGATAGTAATGCAGATACAAACGCAAATAAAGAATATGTGTGTGTGTGTGTGAAAGGGGTTGTGCTTAAATGGCAAGGCCATATGGTTCTCAAGATGGAGATCCAAGTTCAAATCCCCCAAGTAACATGTGACTCTTAAGTTGAATTGAGTTGATTAAGTGGCCTCTAGTCTCTAAGTTGAATATGTGGATGGGGAGGAGGTCCCCCTTGTGACCTCCGCTGGAGTGGGCTAGCCTAAATATCATACGCCTCTACTAATATGGTCGATTCCTAACCTAATGTATCATACATAGGTTTCTAAAATGGATCGACGCCTAAGAGAGTCTAATGCAGATTTTGTGAATCTACTAATAATAGAAAAATCACCTAAAACACATATCTGCCCTTCACCATTTAATATATTCTCTGAGAAAAAGATTTAATGATTGTCCTATTTATAGATTTAAGTGATGGCAGTTTACTATGAGCGATAGCTAAGACACTATATATTAACTATAACGGTTGCAATTTTATCTTTTCAGTGTTTATGAAACGTCTACTTTTGTCAAAGAAAACATTAAAGACAACTGCTCATGTTTCTTATAGAACAACGACTAGTATTAAGAAGTATAATATATTGTATTTCACTTACAGATAATAAGAACTTATGGCTAGCAAGATACATTGCCTCAATAATGAATATAAAATGATGAAGAATTTATGGGAAGAATGGCGGTCACGCAAAGGAAGGAGTCCAAGTTTTTAGAAGATAGCAGTTCCTTATCAACTCCTGAGGTGGTTGCTTAAAAAAAACAATTACAATATCTACTTAACTGATTTCAATGAGAGAGATAAATTTCTATACCAAGCATATCCAAAATGATAACGACGAGATCAAATTTAGAAACTCTAAAACATGGAAAAAGTATGTTGTAGAGGTTAATCTGAGATCTTCATGCCTTTTAAGGTATTTTATTAAAAATTGTTAGTGCAACTAACTGTTTGCTCCATGATTTATGGAGAACTTATGTTGCATGCTTTGTTTAAGCTAAGCTAACCAAGGAGGATTGCGTGATGACTCTCCATGCCTCTTCCTTCGTTTCCTCCTTAATTTTGATTTATTCATGCATTATGTGAAAGTTAATATGAGAATGAATTTTATTTCTTTCCAGCTCTGTTTTTCTCTATTTTTTTCCTTTCTGCAAGTTTTGCTTCTTTTCTTCTAGCCAGATCATTGTACAGGTTCAGCTGCAAATTTCACATGGAATTAGAGCACATGGGAGATAGGAAGAAGTAGCATAAACAATCCTTTTGCAGGTATTGAAGATTAGAGCTATTAGAAAGCATGGAGGCAGATGTAAATTTCTAGATGCATGCATGTTACCTCCCCTAATTTTTTTTGCATGCCCCTTGCTTTCTTCCTATGTTAATGTTACCTAAATTTCACTACGGCTCATTCAGATAGAGTTTTGATTCAAAACTTATAAGGTACATCTCATCTAGTCCTTCATACATTACATTCAAGTGCATAAATGAAATAATTCAGGAGATTATGTTTATTAGTTTATCGTATTTATCCAAGTGCATGTAACATAAGAAGGGTTTATCCAAAATCTTTTTCAAAAAATAAATAATCTTTATTGGATGTAAAATGTTCATTATCTCACACAAGCCGTGAGGTTAACTTTCTTATTCAATGAAATAGAAGAACAATCTATACATGAATAAGTAAATATAAATAATGTGCATGTAAGGTTAGAGGCTAGTCATTGCTTGAGAATGACTGGTTCTAGTTTTGGTGTATTGTCCTATCGCTTGGAGCTCATTTTGAGCAAGAAATGAAAGCCTCATACAGAAAAAATGAAACCCTTCGAACTCTTTTTTAAAGAATATACTCAGAATGCCTCAATCATGCCTATGTCAAAGTGAAATGCACCAAGGAATTCAGAAAATGAAGGAAGATTGACAGAAGAACGAGTTACCTCTTTGTCTCTGCTAATTGTTTTGTCAAAACACAATTTTCTTTCCTCAAATGGCTCCCAAAAAATGGCCTCAAACAGTGAGAATGCAATGCAAGGAAGCTGGCCATCAGAAAAATAGTGAAATACATAAAAAAACCAGTCAAAATTGTGGCCATGGTGGCCCAAAATCAATGTCAAATCAACTTCAAAAGGTCAAAGCCTCAACTAGATACAACTTACCTTGCATTTTTCTCATAAAATCAGCCAAAAATCCTCCCAGAATCAACAGAAATCATGCATTTTAGCCCACAAACCCCAGTCATGGTGGCGTGGTAGCGAGAGGAGGAAGGTAAAATGAAATGCAAATGATATTTTTTAGGTTTTTTCTTCCTTTTGAGCTGATTCGACCTATTTGTATTTGAGTTTTTTTACTTTTGTATTAAACAAAATCATTGATATCTATTTGGGATGTGGTCAAGTCTTATGAAAGTCTTAAAACTCATCATAATGCAATAGGGGCCGTGAGGCATGTATTTTCTGCCTTTTATTCTTTTCCAAAGTCAAAGAACATTATGAAAACATAAGGTCAAGTCCATTATATCTTGCTAGGTATGAGTTGTTTTGTGAGGTCATATGGCGAATATAATGGTATTAAGGCATTGTAGTGTGTATAAGGAGTCATAAGGGTCCTTTAATGTGTTGCATTAGACCTTCAAGGCATGAAATCATGATGATGTGTATTGTGAAATGTGTGAATGGTGAGGGGTTCTAAGGTGTGTTGACATAGCCATGTAATGCATCATGATGATGCAAGTGTATAAGGAGGTGATCATTTTTGCATAATCTAGAGATAGATTAGATGTTGTAAACGAACGATAAAGTAATAAATTATGAATTACTTTATCATTTGTAATAAAAATGCAAAAAAGGACAATATTAGGCAGATTTATCACATATGGCAAAGTAAGTCTCGTCGATTACTTTGTCATTCCTTCAGGACATTTAAGTTGTCCCCAAACTATGCAAAATCAGGAAATTAAATGTTATGTCCTAAATGCCATTATTTTTTGTATGGAATTGTAATAAAATTTGGAATGTAAAACATTAACTAAGTGGTGTAATTATAAACCTCTTAGTCAATGTTAATTAGATGTAGAAATAATGTGTATTGATGTCATTTATGTTGAATTTGACAATTAACTCAAGCCACAAAGATCACCTGCAAAACCTAAGATTTACCTTCTACAAGAGAAAAAAGCAAAGAGGAATAATTTGCACAATATGACTTAAGAATAACCTAAGACTAAAATTAGCCCTAAGTAAACTTAATAAAGTGTAATTAAATATTTAATTACACCAACAATTTATTGTGCAAAATATCAGACATTTATGATGCTACAGGGGAGGTTGACAAACAGAGAGAAGAGTTATTGCACAAATTTGACTTGTTTCAATGGCCTTAAAGAGCATTTAAAGGCATTTTCAAGTGCTTTTATGATTAGTGATGGCATGCCTTGACTATTTCTACATTGGAAACCCATTTTGGAGGACTTTAGGTAGATATTTTGGGGACATTTATGAGATGCATGAAAATGGAGGTAGCTCATGCTTATCTTGTTACAAGCTGTTTGGGAAGTATATAGTCTTCTTCCTTGTTCATTATTCACCAGTTCTTGCTATTCACTACACTATATATTGTAATTTTTTGAGTTCTTTTGTAGAACTGAACAGTCTTGTAACCTATTTTCAGAGTAATACAACATTATAATACCTTTTTAGCAGTAATAAATAGTTTATACCTTCCCATTTATTCTGGTATTGTGTGTCCTTAGTGTTAGTATAGACCTTTGTGATGTTCTTTGTCCTTGGAGTTGTATTTCATATTGTTGCCTTTATGCAAGGATACATATTTTTGTAGGTTGTGAGATGTGCAAGGAATAACAATCAGTTTTGAGTGGTGAGAAAACATCTTTCTCCTTTACAGAACTGTTGTTATTTAGCCTCCTTACAAATTAATGATGCAAAGATTATGATTTGTTGGGTTGTGTAAGAGAGCCTTATTATTACTGGTTCTGTAGTGTGTCAGTTCTGTGTAGTCTCAGATGATCTTTTGGTGCATCACCTTAGACAGTAGGTTTTATTTTCATGCAATCCTTCTTACCCTTTTCTCTGCAAAGACTTTAGTACAAGTAGTATAGGTGGAGTATCAATAGGAAGCCAACCTTCTCCAGAGGTTCTTTCCATCACAGGTGACCCATAGGCCTGGAAAGATCCCATTGTTGATAACTGAGAGGGGGGGTGAATTAGTTATCCTAATTATTTCTTCTTTCTGAACTTTCTTATTAATCAATGCAGCATTAATTCAAACAAGCAAACATAAACATGAAATGGAGATACACATGACACAATATTTTTGATGTGGAAACCCTGTTAAGGGAGAAAACCACGGGGTGATTAACCCAAAGATTATTCTCTATTAGAAGAATAAGGAAATACAAAATGGCACTTGCCAATTAGGGCTCACTGCCCGAGCACACTGCTCACAAGGAGGCACACTACCTACAAGAGACACACTGTCTACAAGATCATAAGTTTCACAAGCTTGAACGGGAGAATGACATCCTCACCATGTTTGGATCAGTTCCATTTAAGCCCTAGTCACATCTACTCTGCCTTTCACTCTTCCGCTATTCTACACTCATCCGCTCAACCACACTTTGAAATGAACTCACAAACCTTTATTTATACAAGACATCGACTTAGGAACAATCATCTAAGTCGGCAATCAACCATAAAAACATTCACAAGATGAATAACACATCTAGTCAGCCACCACAAGAACATTCACAGGATGAACAACTCATCCGGTCGGCTAGTTTTAAAAAGAACTTCATCCAAAAGAATATCTTCAATTCTGGGCTCTACCACCAATGCGGACCAACAACACAACTTCAATATGATCCAAGAACCTTCACAGGCTTGCCTAAACAACCATGTACATCCGCACTTCCTCTACTCACTGGAATCTCTTCTCTTCCTCATCCAGAACTTCAAGAACACAGTCTATCGCCACTGTCATACTGCAAGAGGTTCTTCTGGACCTCCAAACCACATACCAATCAAGATGACACATCACAAGGACATCCCAAACACTTTGTCCAATCCGCAGAATAGGACAATGCACTTCCGGATCTCACCGGACCTTTTTGTAACACTCTGTCACTCTGGAGCATCTCCCAGAATCGGTTCTACTTGATCGATCACAACTTCTTCACATCTTCATGCGGACCTCTGAAATCTTAACTGGATCATCTCAAGACTCATATCTACAAACCCTTTAATCTGCATCCTCTGAATCTCAACCTATTAAGTACTTTTGCCTTCTTCTCATCACTGTTCTTCACTGTTCCTGATTGAGACTAATTTTCTCAATATCCTTAGCACACAGCTCATCCAATCCTTCTTGTCAAAGCAATATGAGTATGTTGACATCAATGACAACACTAGTTCACCTCATACTTGCAACAATCTCCCCCTTTGTCATTGATGGCAACATATGATGTGAAAAACCATCAAGATAAGAACTCCTATCTGTCACAGCTCCCCCTATCAACAGCAACTCTTCACATGTCTTCTCTTCCTTTACTGCTCCCCCTTTGATCATCAACCACTTGTTTTTCACATGTCTTCTCTCCCCCTTTGACATCAATGGCAAAGGGCTCATACTTGCAATTCGAACACATCAGAGTCATACCAGCTGCTCCCCCTTAGTAGCAGCTCCCCATCATCAATCCAGATCACAAGATATGACTATGATATCCACCGGACTGATGCACATCAGTGCATCCTAGTTCATCACCGGAGGGGCCATGACCCCTAACTTCTCCCAGAGATACTCAAAAGAGTCCTTGGGAAGAGGTTTAGTAAAGATATCTGCAATCTGATCCTTGGAGGATACATACTCCAATCTGACTTCATCCTTGTTCACTTGTTCTCTCAGAAAGTGGAACTTGATAGATATGTGCTTGGTCTTAGAATGCAACACCGGATTCTTAGAAATATTTATTGCACTTGAATTATCACAGAAAATTGTGATAGGCTCCTCATATTCTACTTTAATGTCTCTTAACATCTGCTTCATCCATAAGATTTGAGTGCAACTACCTATTGCTGCAATGTATTCTGCTTCAGTTGTAGACAGAGATATTGCCTCTTGTTTCTTGCTTAGCCAAGAAACCAACCTTTTTCCTAAAAAGAATGCTCCTCCACTTGTACTCTTCCGGTCATCCACATCTCCTGCCCAATCTGCATCTGTATATGCATGAAGAGAGAAATCATGATCTCTAGGATACCATAGACCATACTCAACTGTCCCCTTTAGATATCTAAAAATCCTCTTGATTGCCTTAACATGAGATTCTCTAGGATTAGCCTAAAATCTTGCCACAAGACCAACAGCCTGCATTATATCTGGTCTAGTCTGAGTGAGATACAATAGGTCCTCCAATCATTGATCTGTACTTGGTCTGATCTGTCTTAGGAGAGTCATCATCTTTGCTCAACTTACATCCGGTTTCCATAGGAGTGTTCATTGGCTTTGAATCTTCCATACCAAATTTCCTCAACAATTCTTTCATAGATTTGGTCTGAGAGATAAAGATGCCTTTCTCTGTCTGAGTGATTTGTAGACCCAAGAAGAAATTCATTTCACCAAGCATTGACATTTCAAACTCACTTTTCAGTTGATTTGCAAAGGTTTTACACATACTGTCTTTTCCTCCAAAGATGATATCATCAACAAATACTTCAACAATCAAGATATTTTCCTTATCTATTTGGAAATATAGATTACTATCAGCAGTACCTTTGTTGAAACCAATCTACACAAGATGCTTATGCAACCTTTCATACCATGCTCTTGGGGCTTGCTTCAATCCATACAGTGCTTTCTTCAACTTGCAGACCATATCATCATGATCAGACAATTGAAATCCATCCAGTTGTTCAATGTAAACTTCTTCTTCCAAATCACCATTTAGGAAGGCAGACTTGACATCCATCTGATATACCTTGAAGTCTTTGAAAGAAGCAAATGCAAGAAATAATCTGACTGCTTCAATTCTTGCCACCAGAGCAAAGGTTTCTTCAAAATCAATTCCTTCTATTTGAGAGTAGCCTTTGCAGACCAATCTAGTTTTGTTTTTTATTACTTCACCAACTTCATTTAGTTTGTTCCGGAAGACCCATTTGGTTCCAATCACATTTTTGTTTCTAGGTCTGGGAACAAGATCCCAAGTGATTTTCTCAATTTGCATCAACTCTTCCTCCATTGCTTTGGTCCAATTTTCATCATTGCAGGCTTCATTTATTGTCTTAGGTTCAATCTTTGAAATTAGACAACATTCATTTGAATCTTGAGCAATTCTTCTCCTTGTTTGTACCCCTTTTCTTTTGTCACCTATGATCTAATCTTCAGAATGATTTAGAGTTACATACCTTGGAACTTTTGGAGTTTCTTGCACTACTGTTTCTTGATCAAGCTCATTCAAACAAACCTCTTCTTCCTGATTTACTAGATCAGTCTGAATCTAAATTTCAGGGGAGGATTGAGCTCCTTGCACCAGAGAGTCATTCTGATCATCTTCATCACATTCATAGAATCTTGAGGGCTTCTCAATTCCTTCATTAACCTTCACATTTGTACTTTCTATCATCTTTCTCAATCTCTTATTGTAACACCGGTATGCTTTGCTTTGAGTGGAGTAACCCAAGAAAATTCCTTCATCACTTCTAGCATCAAACTTTCCTAGATCTTCATCTCTTTTGATATAACACTTGCTACCAAATACTCTGAAATGCCTCACAGTAGGAGTTATACCAAACTAAAGTTCATAAGGAGTCTTACCGGTATTGCTTCTGATTTTGATCTTTAAACATCTTGCGGATCTACCAAATCTTAACCATAGTTTGATTGGATGTTTCCCTTATGAACCCTTCAATCCGCAACTCTTCTTGTGCCAGTTCCGGCACCAATTGATTGGCTGGGGGAACAAGGTTTTCTTTGTGTCTCCCCCTGACCCAGAGCTCACTTTTTAATTTTCAGAAGGAATACCAGCACCAGAATCTGGTGCGGATCCAACCTCTACATTCTCTATACTTTTCTTTATCCAAATCTTGTTCATCTCACTTTTAACTTCATCCGCATTCACTTTTTGTTTCCCCTTATCTTGATTCTGATTATGATATACTGGACCTCTTTTGTCTTGATTCTTGCTTCTACAGAATCTTGCAATGTGACCGGATCTATTGCAAATTTGGCAAACAACATTTCTCTGCATATTTGATTGATATCCTCTTGATTTGCATTGATTAGCCATATGACCTATTCTATTGCATGCAAAGCATCTACCATTGAATGATTTGTTCATTTGCATATTTCTACATTCATGAAATTTGTGACCATACCTTTTGCAGTTAAAACACTATCTGGAGAAGGATGAATTAGTCTGATTCATTCTCTTTCTGCACTGATTAGCTTTGTGACCAAAGTGATTACAGTTGTGGCAGTATCCATTGAAGGATGGATATCTTTGAGCATTGGGCTGTCTTACTGGAGGTCTTCTAGGCCTATTCCTTGGATTTTCTGATCCAAAGTTCTTCTGACCGGATCTGGAGCTTTCTCCTTTCTCATATCCCAAACCACACTTGTCATCTGCCCTCTTTTGACTTCCAAGAAGAACTTCAAGTTGAGCAGAACTTATCTTGAATTTCTCTTTATATTCATTTACTGTTTGAAGATCCCTTTTGAGAGAGACAATTTGATCCTCAAGTTTTTCTTCATTTTCTTTAGCATCTTCAAGATCAGATTCAAGATGTCTGATAATTCTATCCATTTGGTGGCAATCTTCTGATTTCTCCTTGAGAGATTGTCTTAGATTATCTTCAGTTTTTCTTTTCTCTTCAATCTCTTGGGTAAACTTTATAACTCCTGATTCCATTTCATGTCTTACCATAATGACTTCTTTTGATAACTTTTCACATAACTTGGTTTTCTCAGTCAGCTCTTCATTTGCATCATTAGCTTCACCTTGCCTTGCCAATTGTTGAAGCATCTCCTTTCTCTTTTTCATAGAGAGACTTAATTTGTCTTTTAGTTCTCTCATGAAATCATCAGCCTGTTTGAGTCTTTGCTTTAATTCATTGACTTCAGAGTTTGACTGTTCAAGATCCTCAAGGGCATTCTTGAGTTGCTCCCTTAAACCATATGCATCCATTTGGATTCCTAGATCTTCCACAAGCTGTTAGACTCTGTTAGGAGGAACTTAGCTCTGATACCAATTGTTGATAACTGAGAGGGGGGGGTGAATCAGTTATCCTAATTATTTCTTCTTTCTAAACCTTCTTATTAATCAATGTAGCATTAATTCAAACAAGCAAACATAACCATGAAATGGAGATACACATGACACAATATTTTTGACATGGAAACCCTATTAAGGGAGAAAACCACGGGGTGATTAACCCAAAGATTATTCTCTGTTAGAAGAATAAGGAAATACAAAATGGCACTTGCCAATTAGAGCTCATTGCCCGAGCACATTGCTCACAAGGAGGCACACTGCCTACAAGAGACACACTGTCTACAAGATCATAAGTTTCACAAGCTTGAATTGGAGAATGACATCCTCACCATGTTTGGATTAGTTCCATTTAAGCCTGAGTCACATCTGCTCTGCCTTTCACTCTTCCGCTATTCCACACTCATCCGCTCAACCACACTTTGAAATGAACTCACAAACCTTTATTTATACAAGACATCAACTTAGGAACAATCATCTAAGTCAGCAATCAACCATAAGAACATTCGCAAGATGAATAACACATCCGGTCGGCCACCACAAGAACATTTACAAGATGAACAACTCATCCGGTCGGCTAGTCTGAAAAAAACTTCATCCGGAAGAATATCTTCAATTCCGAGCTCTACCACCAATGCGGACCAACAACATAATCTCAATATGATCCAAGAACCTTCACAGGCTTGCCTGAATGACCAAGTACATCCGCACTTCCTCTACTCACTGGAATCTCTTCTCTTCCTCATCTAGAACTTCAAGAAAACAATCTATCGCCACTGTCATACTGCAAGAGGTTCTTTCGGACCTCCAAACCACATACCAATCAAGATGACACATCAGAAGGACATCCCAAACACTCTGTCCAATCTGCAGAATAGAACAATGCACTTCCGGATCTCACCAGACCTTTTTGTAACACTCTGTCACTCCGGAGCATCTCCCGGAACTGGTTCTACTTGATCAATCACAACTTCTTCACATCATCATGTGGACCTCTGAAATCTTAACTAGATCATCTCAAGACTCATATCTACAAACCCTTTAATCTGCATCCTCTGAATCTCAACCTATTGAGTACTTTTGCCTTCTTCTCATCACTGTTCTTCACTGTTCCTGATTGAGACTAATTTTCTCAATATCCTCAGCACACAACTCATCCAATCCTTCTTGTCAAAGCAATATGAGTATGTTGACATCAATGACAACACTAGTTCACCTCATACTTGCAACACCCATGTTTCTCCAGATTGCCAAGTTTTATAACTTAGCAAGGGTGCAAATCTGAGAGACAACAATTTTTGGCACGCCCAGTGGGACTGTGGAATTAGAAACAGTTCAAATATTACATTTTATTGTTGGTTTTGATGTGTAGCTAGTGATTTTTAGACCTATAAGAGGTTAAAATTTGCATATCTGGTGACTTTGATCTTTGGTTTAGCAAAATCAGTGTATTTCTGCTTATGAAAAGAATACAAACTAGAAGCAGTTCTTCATCTTTTGAGTATTTGCAATTATCCCCACCTAGGAGAAGAGGGATAATAGCTGAGAAACCCAAGAAAACTCGTGTCTATTCTAGAAGAGCCAAGTCTACTCCTCCTGCTGTTGGAACTCATACTGTCCCAAGAATCCTAGTTACAATGATTCCAGGAGCCAGAAATTAGCCATTTGTTGCATTCAACCAAGGCAGCCCACTGAATTTAGCTCAGCATGATGACATCCCTATAGCTGCCTTGGAAAGTTTACCATATTTTAATGGTGAAGATCAGACTACTCCAGCTGAACACATAAAAGATGTTGCAAACCTGTGTGTTGTCCATCATGTGACACAAGAGAATGTTGCAATCAGTTTTAGCAGCTTCCCTCAAAGGGAAGGCTTTGCAGTGGTTCAGAAGCCTACCAGTGAACTCCATAGATTCATGGGATCATTTAGGAGAGGAGTTGTGCAGCTTCTTTGAAGACAAATTAGACCATCTGTCATTGGTGGAGCAGCTGTCTACAATTAAAAGGCTCCTCACGAGGTTATGTTTGACTTCAACCACCATTTTTAGAAGAGGTGGGATAGAATCCCACCACCGGTAAGGCCTACTACTAATCATGATTTCTTATATTATTTGAGAGGTTTGAACAGTGATATTTATGTTATGATTGAATCTATGGGAGGAGATTCCTTACCACAAGCTTATGCTATAGCCATAAGAGCTAAGAATAGCCTCATACAGGCTGGTAAAATTGCCCCTAGACCTCCTTTGCCAATATTCCCTACTATTCAGTCACCAATGCCAATGCATTTGCCTCCTATAGTTGTTATACCCACTACACTAGCATTACCATCACCTAATAACCAAGAGAATGCTGATCAAACTCAATCTTTTGAGTTACAAGAGATCAAAGGATTGTTACAATCTTTTGGTAATGAGATAATGAACCTCAAGAGGCAACAAGGTCAAAATTTTAGACCTTATCAGCCCCCATTTCAGTCTAATTACTAGCAAAATCAGTCAAATAGGCCACCTTATCATCCCAATAATCAAGGTCCAAGGCAAGCCTTTAACTCTAGGCCTTATCAGGCCTACAATCCAAACGCTGCTAGTTCCTCGAAGGAAATTGTACCCACGCAAAATAATTTGGATCAGGACTATGACTAGTGCTTTCCTTGTAACCAGCCCCATAATCAAAATACATGTGCCAATGGGGTGATTAACCAAGCTCTGATGGTTCAAAACAGTCCAGTAGTGCAGTCTAATGTGCCTATATAACCTCCTGTTCAACAATAAGAAGAACAAGTACATGAGACAACACTCCTAAACTGGCAAGGAGAGGAATTTTGTGGTATGAACCAAGTTGGTTCTTCAATTGTAGACAATACACGGAGCAAGAAAAGGGCTATTGATGAAGGGTAGCAATCTGGTAAGGTTCAAACTCATGGGCATCAAGTGCCGAATGTGGGTCAAGGTGTTTCAAACCCATCAAATGCTAAGAAAATTCAAGTTCTATCAAAAGGTCAGCCTTTGATAGGCAAGGAGTAGCTTAATCCACCAGTTCAGCCAACTTGTGCTCAAGGTGATGTGGCTGCCCCCAAAAGCCAAGTTAAATCAGGTACATCTGCTTTCAATATCCTTGAGCATATGAAAAAAATGAATGTGTCCATGTCTATGTGGGATTCCCTAAGTATCCCTGGCCAAAAACACTTGCTTCAATCAGCCTTATCAAATTTAAAATTGTCTCAAGAGTCTAATATAGATAAGTCTAAGGCTGTTTTGACAAATAACATTGGAAAAAATGTAGAACAACAAGCTTCAGAGGTCAAACCCCCACCATTTTACGTGTCTTTGATCATAGGGGATCACTTAGTCCATAACTGCACGATTGACTCGGGTGCTAGCAATTCCGTCATGCCCAAACAGATTGTTGACAAGTTAGGAATTGAATATGAACCATTAGATAAGGGAGTTGTTCAGCTGGATGGAACTACTATTAATACAATGGGTGTCATAAAGGGACTAAGTTTAACTCTGCATGCTTGTCCAAATTTCTCTATCCCATAGGACATATATGTCATTGAATTACCTCCTTATTTTGCCATTTGTTTGTCAAGGGATTTTACTGCAAAGATAGGAGGTTACTTGTCCTTAGATTGGTCTCATATGTTGTTTAGAACTAGGTACGACATTAAGGTGACTATCAAGTTAGAACCCATTGCTAAGGACCATATTGAACCTTAAACTCCAAGTCCCATCAATGCCAACTTGGTTGCAAGTGAACAAGAGGAACAACCCGCTGTCCAAGAAGGCAGTACGCAGATTGAAGGTATACCATAAGCTCTTCTTGATGAATAGGCAGATTAGACTCAAGTGGTTGATCCGTGTGAACACCTAGAAGAGGCTAGTTTGGGTGTGTATATGATGCATGAGGCTGATTCATTTCTACCTAACATTGAAAAAAGTGCAGAACAGTGGAATGGGCAGCAAGATAATGAGGTAAGGGAGCTATTTTTTGATGGCTCAAGGAGTAAAATGGGTGCTGGTGGTGGATGCATGCTTGTTTCCCCGAAGGGTGAGAGGTACTATTCACTTTTAGATTTTGTTTTAGCTGCACTAACAATGTGGCTGAATACGAAGCTTTTATTCAAGGTTTGGAATGGGCAAGACAAAAAGGTATTGGCTGTCTAAAAGTTTATGGGGACAGCGAATTGGTTGTAAATCAGGTGAGAAAACTTAATGTTACAAAAAATGATTTGTTGAAGTCTTACAAGAATAGAGTATGGGACCTCTTGGAGGGATTTGATGCATTCAATTTGATATCCATACCTAGAAATCAAAATAAACATGCTGATAGGCTAGTTGTTGTAGGGGTTGAATATGACATTCCCAAGGAGATTGGTGGTGATAAGACTAATTAGCATATTAAGATTGTTGTTAGGCCTGTTGTGCCAGATAATAACACACATTGGCAGGTGTTTGATAGTGATCAGCAGATTGTTAACTTCTTGAGAGAGGAAGTTGAATTCTCTCATGCTAAGTAAGAGAAACTACATCACCAGTACGGTGACCAAATCATCTAGCTCAAGAATAACAAGATGCTAAAGGGTTTGGTCACATTACAGTCCATTTTTAACACTAATGATGAAGCTACAAAACCCAAGTCCAGCATACAAGTTCAGCAAGATCACTATGAAGAGTTTGAGATCTTCAAGGGTAAGCTCCTTAAACTAGGCAAGGTACGTACAACAAAAGAAAAACATGCATTTGTTCAACTTTTTCAAGAATTTAGTGACATTTTTGCATGGGAGTATGGTGATTTAAAAGGATTTGATCCCCAGCTTGCTCAAGATACTATTGAGCTGGAACCTAATGCCAAGCCTATTAGGCAGAAACAAAGGCCATTGAATCCTAAATTAGAACCTCTTATGAAAAAAAACTAAACAAGCTGATTGAAAGTAGCATAATATTTCCTATTAAGCACAACTCATGGGTTTCCAACCTTGTGTCGATTAGGAAGAAAAACGGGGAGATAAGGCTGTGTGTAGACTTTTGTGACTTGAATAGAGCTTCCTTGAAAGACCGTCATCCTTTGCCTTCCATGGAGTAGATACTCCAAGTAGTTTTAGGATCGGAGAGGTTTTCCTTACTAGACAGTTATTCCAGTTACAATCAGATATTAGTAAGAGAGGAAGACCAGTATAAAATAACCTTCACCACAAAATGGGGGACTATGGCTTACAAGAAGATGCCTTTTGGTTTGTCCAATGCTGGAGGAACCTTTCAAAAGGCTATGGATATGGCCTTTCAAGGCCTAATGTACAAAACCATCTTAGTCTGCCTTGATGACATTACTGTTTTCTCCAAAGAAGCCAATGATCATCTAAATCACTTAAGGTAGATTTTTGAGAGATGTAGGGAGTTTGGGATATCATTTAATCCTAAAAAGTGTGTGTTTGTTGTCCATGAGGGCAGATTGCTTGGTTACGTGGTGTCAAAACAAGGTATCACCATTGACCCCGAAAGAATAAGTGCAATTTTGGCTCTCCCCTTACCAGTACACAAGAAAGGTCTATAGAGTTTCATTGGTAGGATCAACTTCGTCAGGAGATTTATCCCGGATATTGCTGATTTGTTAAATCCACTAACTGCAATGTTGAGGAAAAACATGTCTTTCAGCTAGACTAGAAAAGGAAAACAAAGTTTTGAGCTTATTAAAGAGGCATTGGTAGCTGCACCTACACTCTTAAATCCTGATTTTTCTAAAGATGTCACTTTGTATGCTTATGGTAATGTTGATTCTATTTTTTCTATGTTGGTACAGAAAAATGAGCTAGAAATGGAGCAGCCTTTAGCTTTTTTTAGTTAAGCATTGAAGGATTATGAGCTAAGGTACACTTTCATTGAGAAACATGTGCTTGCTATTATAAGGAGTTTGAAGAAGTTGAAACACATGTTGTCAAGTAATAAGATTAATCTAATGGTTGCTCATCTGAGCGTGAAGGAATTTCTGCTAAGGATCTCAGTGATAAGAGAGCTGGTTGGGTGACTAAGGTAATGGAATATGACGTGGACATTAAGGTTACCAAGCTAGTCAGAAGAAAAGGGCTATGCGAATAGTTTGTTGATGGTGTTATCAACAAAGAAGAACATGAACAAGAAGCTATTCTATTATTACAAGATCAAGAGCAAGCAGTTGTTTCAGATCATGTTGCTGATTGGGTGCAAGAAATGGTTCATTTCTTGTAGACTGGTGAGTGTCCTCAGGGCTTGGATAGAGCCAAATGAAGGTATTCCAGATTGCAGTCCATACCTTATGTGCTCATTAATGGCTTGTTTTTTAGGAAAGATTTCAATGGAGTATTGTTGAGATGTATTGGACCTAACCAAGTTGAAAAAGTGTTGCATGAATTGCATGAGGGGTTAGCTGGAGGCCATTTTTCACCTAGAGAAATAGAGCTCTTAAGGTGATGGTTATTATTGGCCCAGTTGGTTTAAGGATGCACACTTATGGGTCAAAAAATGCAAGGAATGTGCTCTGTTTGCCGGAAAAGAGAAGTTGGCAGCCTTACCTTTGCAGCCAGTTCAAGTTGAACAACCTTTTATGAGGTGGGGATTGGACTTTATTGGGGTTATAAACCCTTCATCCAGTGCTGGCCATAAGTGGGTTCTTACAGCCACTAATTATTTCACTAAGTGGACTGAAGTAGTTGCACTCAAAGAGGCCAATGAGTCTACTGTTCTAAATTTTTATGAAGAGCTGGTTATCAGATTGGAGTGCCTGAGTCCATTATTTCAAACAATGCCCTTACCTTTGTTGGTTCTAGAATCTCTGATTGGGCTATAAGGAATGGTATTTATCTCAATACATCCTACAATTACTATCCAGAAGGCAATGGCCAAGCAGAATCCACCAATAAGAACTTGATCAGAATTATCAAGAAGACCATGGAGGGTAACCAGAGAGCCTGACATACACAGTTAAAGTCAACATTATGGGCTGACAAAATTACTACAAAATGGTCAACAGGGCATTCACCTTTCATGTTGGTGTATGGAAAGGAAGCAAGGCTTCCTATCACACTTGAGTTATTAGCACTTGACTTGGTGAATCATTTGGACATGCTAGAAGAATGCCCTATGACAGTAAGGCTAGCTCAACTAGTTGTGCTTGAAGAAACCAGAAATGATGCCATGAGAAATATAGAGCATCATCAAGCTCAAATGAAGAGGTTGTTTGACAAAAGAGCATCTCCAAGAACATTCTAGGAGGGTGACATAGTGCTGGAATGAAATGTGTTGAAAAGCAAACCTGGGAAGCACTCTAAGTTTGATGCTTTTTGGAGTGGGCCATATATTATTTCAAAATACAAATAGCATAATGCTTTCTAGCTGTCTAGGCTGGATGGTGACATCAAACCAATCCCAATTAATGGGATTCACCTCGAACATTGCTTCTAAGGTAGGATCTTTCATGTTTGTACATATTTCATGAAGTTTCTATTGTTAAAGTGTTGCTACACAGTAGATTAGATGCAGATTTCATTTCCCTAAGTGTGTTTCTGCACAGTTGTTAGTTATTCCTGGGTCTAGTTATATGTGAGGATGAAACTACTGTAATGTATTTCAGTTGTATATGTAGACAAACATCATATGAAACAGTGAATACATGTATTCACTGTCACACATCATACCCATCCTCCTCATAGAGCTGTAATAAATCTCAACAGTTTGCTAAGGAGGTGTTCTTGTTGATCAACCCCTTCTAAGCCATCAAGTAGATGCATATCATTAATGACAGTGATTTTTGTTGGTTCACTGTCACCAACCACAACCATGCACTTGATGGATTAAAAAAGTTGGCAATCTGAAGTGAGTTGTAGCAATGGAAGGAAGTGTTTTTCAAGTTTTGTCAAGTATGAGTGACTCTATGCCCAATGGTTAAGCTTCAGGCAACTGGTCTGATGTTTAGCAGGCAAACATATAGCAAATGTCACCAAAGATGTTACCTAAATTTCACTACGGCTCATTCAAATAGATTTTTGATTCAAAACTTATAAGGTACATCTCATCTAGTCCTTCATACATTACATTCAAGTGCATAAATGAAATAATTCAGGAGATTATGTTTATTAGTTTACTGCATTTATCCAAGTGCATGTAACATAAGAAGGGTTTATCCAAAATCTTTTCCAAAAAATAATAAATCTTTATTGGATGTAAAATGTTCATTATCTCATACAAGCCATGAGGTTAACTTTCTTATTCAATGAAATAGAAGAACAATCTATACATGAATAAGTAAATATAAATAATGTGCCTGTAAGGTTAGAGGCCAATCATTACCTAAGAATGACTGGTTCTGGTTCTGGTGTGTTGTCCTGTCGCCCTGAGTTGTCTTTGTCCTTCCTAGTTTCATGTTGTCTCTGGTCCCTGCATCTGGCAAAAATAGTGGTGTTAGAGCAATGCTTTAAGCAATGAATGGTCCCAAACCATACATGAACAAGATACCATTCATGTATAAACTAATCATCAAATGCATTAAACGAGAAATGTATAACTTGGATGTCCTAGAGAGCAATCAAGTCACCGAACACATCCAAAATATGCATTTATTTTCTAACAAGTTTGCTTCATGTGCAGATACAGGTGTATTTATGTTTTTGTTTGATTCCTCAGGTTACATTATGAGTGGAAGAAATGTGTCTCCCACAAGGGTTGAGCCTAGCTCATAGTACTTACAGAACACTTCATATGCAATATACAAATGCAAGACTGTCATGTCAGTTAAGAGGGATAGTCATCTCATTGGCTATAGCATCAGATAGTTCAAAATAGGTAAATGATTATCCAAGAAATCCATATGTTAGAGATAAACTAGAAACAACATCTTGTGCTTAGAATGATTGCATGCTAACATCAGTTAACTATCAAGAGAGGGAACCAAATGAAAGGTACATGAACTCATGATTAATTGTACAAATATGAGCCATGAATACATCTACTGTGGAAAACATAATTGATACTTCATATGTGCAGTAGAATGTTAAAAGAAACAGTCAATAGACTTAAAAGAGAGAACAACATTTCAATCTCGAGAAGAGAAGACACATTGATCCGCATAAGAGTTGAGTGGATGAACACCATGTTAGACAAACCTTAAATGTCATAAGAAATGCATTAGATGTATTAGGAGCAGTTTTATAACAGCAATGAATAATAGAACAACAAATAGAATAGTCATGCAATTAATGACAACAACATTGATAATGGATACATAATGTTTTATCTACATCAATGAAATATGCCACTTACCTGAATGTTACCAAAGTAAACAATGCAATGTCATCATTGTCATATGCCAAGGAGAAGGACACCAATCAAAATACAGTCAAAACATGGAATTCATAGATAGTCAAGTAAAAGGCATGTGAAGATAGTTGGGCAGCCAATGTTTTATCATGAGACATGAGACAGTCTCACAAGGCATGTGAAGATAGCTTGCAAGGGACAGTCATCAACAGTGAAAGGGACAACCATATCAATATCAATATCCAACATTTGCCATGCCATAGTTCAAGTACAATCTCACCAAATGTAATAGAACGGTGATGTGCTGCTACAAAATTAATAGTGAAGCCAAATATCATGAGGATGCCAATGCCATGCCTTCTATGCATGGTACAATCACATCTCATCTATATAAAGTTCACACTGCTACAACATTGACATGATTCAGATTCAAATGCAAACCATGATCAAACACATCCATATACCTGAAGAATGCAGTTTTGGAATAGCACATACAAAGGCAATTGGAATAGCATGAAGGAAGTGCAAAAGGAGATGCTTCTTTGTCACAATCAGATGTCAAATATATTGTACTATGAAATATGTGACATGCCTCTTTCTGAGTTGGAAGAATTGAGGGTCATTAAAGTGTCATTTTACAACTTAAAAGTACAGAGGGTATCTTCTCATACCATAATGTTGCACCATGAAAGTAGTGTGAATGATGTTATAAGACACCTCAGAGAAAAGGTGGAGATGTCTGGACAAGAGGCTGAGCTTAGGCTTTTGCAGTTTTTTGGTCACAAGACATGGAAGATCCTTTCTCCTAATGATAAAATTAAATACATGGTTAGCCAACATGCCACATTCAGATCCCAGTGTGTCATGTTCGGAGCAGAAGAGATTCTAGAAGAGGAGAGAAGTGAAGGCCCTGAGGATTGTGTTATCCATGTGTATCATTTTAGACAAGATCAAAACAACAATATTGAGAACTTTGGGGAGCCACTTCTGTTCTTAACAAGATTAGGTGAGACATTGGGTCAACTGAAGGTGCGTGTCAAGGAAAAGTTACAAGTGCTAGAGCATCAATTCTCAAAGTTCTAGTTTACATCTGTCTATCTCAGTCATCCAACATATCTCAATGATAATGTTGTTGTTAACTCTTTTGAGAGACAGACAATCTATGGCCCAAGGGAATTTTATCTAGGATTAGAGCACGATAAAATAATATCTAGTGATAGAACAACTTTAGCCAAACCAGACCTTTGACAAGCCTATGATAATATACAGATACATCAACTTGAACAAACAATATGTCTCATATTTTCAATATACCTCAAATGTTTTGCAAGTGCATTATAATATGCAAGGTGCCTTAATGTTTTTCAATACAACATCAGTATTATAAGTGCATCAACTTATCCAAGTACAAGTGAGGATGTATGCATTAATGGCATGTTCAGTGATGAGTGTCTAAGAAAAGAAGGTCTCTAGTTTATTTCTTTATGCAAGGTACCAACTCATATGATACAAAATATATAGATAATGGAGTAGCAGTCCTATGACTGTGTTGTAGACAAAAGCAAAGAACAGTTGCAGATACACAAAAATATAGATTTTCAAGTTCAAATAATACTCAGAACCATCAAAATTGTAGCCCCAGGCAACAAATAGAACATGTAATCTTAGAAAAAGGAAGAGACCATCAGTATACAGAAGAAAATAAAGTTTTTCAACTCTTTTCATAAACGAAAAATGCCCATAAATGCTCAAAATCGAGCCTCATGCTACATCAAATTGAACAAATGCAGATTTTTGAGTAAGAATGCACAGAGATGTTCTTTTTACAAGTTTTTATCATGGGTCAAGCTGGAAAGTGAAGAAAAGTTGTAGAGTTTTTGTCACAAAATTGTAGATTTTCGAGTAAGAATGCACAAAGACGTTTCCTTTTGCAAGTTTTTCAAGTTTTGTCATGTCTGGAGCTCATTTTGAGCAAGAAATGTATCATTTTGAGCAAGATATAAAAGCCTCATATAGAAAAAAATGAAACCCTTCGAACTCTTTTTTAAAGAATATACTCAGAATGCCTCAATCACGCCTCCATCAAAGCGAAATGCACCAAGGAATTCAAAAAATGAAGGAAGATTGATAGAAGAATGAGTTACCTCTTTGTCTCTGCCAATTGTTTTGTCAAAACATAGTTTTCTTTCCTCAAACGGCTCCCAAAAAATGGCCTCAAATAGTGAGAATGCAATGCAAGGAAGCCAGCCATCAGAAAAATAGTGAAATGCATCAAAAACCAGTCAAAATCACCGCCATGGTGGCCTAAAATCAACACCAAATCAACTTCAAAAGGTCAAAGCCTCAGCGAGATACAACTTACCTTGCATTTTTCTCAGAAAATTAGCCAAAAATCCTCCCAGAATCGACAGAAATCATGCATTTTGGCCTATAAACCCTAGTCATGGCGGCGCGACAGTGAGAGGAGGAAGGTAAAATGAAATGCAAATGATATTTTTTAGGTTTTTTCTTCCTTTTGAGCCGATTCGACCTATTTGCATTTGAGTTTTTTGACTTTTGTATTAAACAAAATCATTGATATCTATTTGGGATGTGGTCAAGACTTATGAAAGTCTTAAAACTCATCATAATGCAATAGGGGCTGTGAGGCATGTATTTTCTACCTTTTATTCTTTTCCAAAGTCAAAGAACATTATGAAAACATAAGGTTGAGTCCATTATATCTTGCTAGGTATGAGTTGTTTTGTGAGGTCATATGGCGAATATGATGGTATTAAGGCATTGTAGTGTGTATAAGGAGTCATAAGTGTCCTTTAATGTGTTGCATTAGACCTTCAAGGCATGAAATCATGATGATGTGTATTGTGAAATGTGTGAATGGTGAGGGGTTATAAGGTGTGTTGACATAGCCATGTAATGCATCATGATGATGCAAGTGTATGAGGAGGTGATCGTTTTTGCATAATTTAGAGATAGATTAGATGTTGTCAATGAATGATAAAGGAATAAATTATGAATTACTTTATCATTTGTAATAAAAATACAAAAAAGGACAATATTAGGCAGATTTATCACATATGGCAAAGTAAGTCTCATCGATTACTTTGTCGTTCCTTCACGACATTTAAGTTGTCCCCAAACTATGCAAAATCAAGAAATTAAATGTTATGTCCTAAATGCCATTATTTTTTGCATGGAATTGTAATAAATTTGGAATGTAAAACATTAACTAAGTGGTGTAATTATAAACCTCTTAGTCAATGTTAATTAGATGTAGAAATAATGTGTATTGATGTCATTTATTATGCAAAATATTAGACATTTATGATGCTGCAGGGGAGGTTGACAAACAGGGAGAAGAGTTATTGCACAAATTTGACTTGTTTCAGTGGCCTTAAAGAGCATTTAAAGGCATTTTCAGGTGCTTTTATGATTAGTGATGGCATGCCTTGACTATTTCTGCATTGGAAACCCATTTTGGAGGACTTTAGGCATGTATTTTGGGAACATTTATGAGATGCACGAAAATGGAGGTGGCTCATGCTTATCTTGTTACAAGCTATTTGGGAAGTATATAGTCTACTTCCTTGTTCATTATTCACCAATTCTTGCTATTCACTGCACTGTATATTGTAATTTTTTTAGTTCTTTTATAGAAGTGAACAGTCTTGTAACCCATTTTCAAAGTAATACAACATTGTAACAACTTTTTAGCAGTAATAAATAGTTTATACCTTACCATTTCTTCTGGTATTGTGTGTCCTTAGCTTTAGTATAGACCTTTGTGATGTTCTTTGTCCTTGGAGCTGTATTTCATAATGGTGCCTTTATGCAGGGATACATATTTTTGTAGGTTGTGAGATGTGCAAGGAATAACAATCAGTTTTGAGTGGTGAGAAAACATCTTTCTCCTTTATAGAACTATTGTTATTTAGTCTCATTACAAATTAATGATGCAAATATTATGATTTGTTGGGTTGTGTAAGAGAGCCTTATTATTACTAGTTCTGTAGTGTGTCAGTTCTATGTAGTCTCAGACGATCTTTTGGTGCATCACCTTAGACAGTAGGTTTCATTTTCATGCAATCCTTCTTACCCTTTTCTCTACAAAGACTTTAGTACAAGTAGTATAGGTGGAGTATCAATGGGAAGCTGGCCTTCTCTAGAGGTTCTTTCCATCATAGGTGACCCACAGGCCTAGAAAGATCCCATGTTTCTCTAGATTGCCAAGTTTTATAACTCAACAAGGGTGCAAATATGAGAGACAATGGATAATTCTTTTAAAAATTGTACGTGCTTTGCAAGCACTGCATGATAAAGATCTAGGAAAATTTGGGGCTTTGTAAAAATTGAACTTATATAAAGTTCCATATGGGGGTTTTGCTTAAAGAATCTAGTATAGATTTCTTTCATTTTGCTTCTGGATAAATAAACTTAGGATAAAAGATGCCAATAAACTACCAGAGCTTTGTAACTTTTCCTCCTATGGCAGCCAAAAGTGTTCTTTTGTTCTAAGTTTCGATCTACATGAGATTCCAGAGTCGCATCCTCGAGTGCAACTAATTATTTTCTCCATGATTTACGGAGAACTTATGTTGCATGCTTTGTTTAAGCTAAGCTAACCAAGGAGGACTGCATGATGACTCTTCATGCCTCTTCCTTCATTTCCTCCTTAATTTCTATTTATTCATGCATTCTATGAAAGTTAATATGAGAATGAATTTTATTTCTTTGCAACTCTATTTTTCTCTATTTTTTTCCTTTCTGCAAGTTTTGCTTCTTTTCTTCTAGCTAGATCATTGTGCAGGTTTAGCTGCAAATTTCACAAAAACCACAAGAGGCCAATTAAAAAAAATTAAGGAAAGTTTGAGATTCATTAAAAAAAAAATCCAAGAAAAATAAAATACCTCTACTATGGCGGATAAGCATCTAAACGCACAAAATATTCAAACGAGAGATTAAAAGAACCTAAAAACTATTCTATTCTCCTTGAGTCTATATATCAAGGGGTTGAGATGGAGGTATTATGGAATGTATTTTGTAGGGTTATGCTATCATATTTCCTCTAGAGAAGTAGGATGTTGATTTCCATGGTAGGGCTCTGAGCCTAATATTGTATTGTGACTATTTTTGTTACTAAATAATACATTGATTTGGTGCTTTAGAGCATAGGGATTTTTTAGTCAAAGGGTTTCCCCACATATATAAGTGTCTCTTCTCTTTTGTCCATGCTTCTAACTTCTTTTATCATTCTTATTTTCTAAGTGTTGTTTTACATGCCATTATACTACTAAAATTTCCATGAATCTGATATTTACATTTGTAATGAAACAACTCGCACAATAGAAGAATATAATAGGAGATATGTTGTAAATACTTGATAATAATATGCCACTTTGAAGGGGATACCTCCAATGGTCTTCAATAATAATACAATACTCAATATGATGATATTAACTAACCTCTACCTCCTATATATACAATATTTATGCCATGGATGCCACCCAAGTTGACCTAACTACCTATATAAGACTATATTAATTATTATTTAACTTAAATAAGAGTTAAGGTAGCCACAAGATAACTACTCATAACCATATAAACACCATAGGATTAGGGTCATAGCATGCCCCCCGCTTTACACAAGTGTTGTCCTAATTGCCAATCAATTTTAGATACTTCTATATAAAATCTTCATCATTCCCTATGGCATCTTTGATTAGAAAATTGTTCCATTCTAATCTCCTAGATTAGCCCCGAGATGCATGTAGTTTATGTAGTTGGTCTTTAGGTGACTCAAAAGCTCACATAATAACCTAGTTCCTATGTATGCATGTACATGGAGGTAGTTTTGGGATTGGTATTCTAATGACTTGGAGTTCTTGCACAACTTATTAGTCTTGTTGGATGTTTGTACTTGCATGTGGTAGATTCATGGTATTTTGGATTTATGGGTTTTGTAGATCTTTCATTCAAGATTTGTAGTTTTGTTTATCTATGATATTCTATTGTTCTAGTTTAATCATATTGGTGCTTTATACTTTTGGGTCTTTCCAATGAAAGTGGATTAAAATTTGCACGGATGCCTTGTTGTAGTAGGGTTTTGTTGTAGACCATTTAGATGCCATGGAGATGTAGATTCTAGCTTGTTGGCCCTTTAGCCATCATGGTGCATTGGTGTTGTATAGCAACGAGATTGTGAGATGGATGGATGGAGTACATGTGATTCATGTTGTAGTACTTTGAGATGTTAGTGACAATTCCTATAAGAGTACTTTTAGGTCACTTGCAATTGTAATTCTTTGAGCTTATAGTAGTTATCTTGTTTTGGAGATCATGGTTTTACTTTTGTTATGGGACTTTTTCCCGAGAAAATAATTAAATAAATAAAGTTTATAAAACATTATTAAAGAATAAAAAAGAGAGAAAAGAAAAGTAAATTATTTAATAGTAAAGGAGATGTGTAAAACAAAAGGATGAAAAGAAAGTCACTTTGAAGTTAAACATAAGTTAAAAGGTTAAAAGAACCTTATAAAAATAACAAGTGATTCTTATAGAAGAGTGCAAATAAAAATAATAAGTATATTCCTTATTTTGTAATGGTTGTGTGTCATGGTTGGAAACCACCCTTAGGGTTATTATTTAAACCATGAAATGAATGTAAATGGATATAGGAGATTATTTGGAGATCACTGAGGAAAGGATTATTGAAGAGGAGTATTCATGGGCCAAAAAAGCTAAACCATAATTCTTTTCTGAATTGAGGGAATAGAAACTATATCTGAAACTGAAATAGATATGTATTCTTCCCTTCTATCTAAATTCTTTTGAAGTTGGAATAAATGATATTTGATAATTTGTATAGTTGAATCTCAAGAAGCATTAACAAACTATTTCCTTTTATTTATGTTGTGTAAATTAATTTATAAATATCATTTTTGCATTAAAAATTGTAAATTAATTTATAAATATCATTTGCCACATTAAAAATTAGTAAATTAATTTATAAATATCATTTGTTGCATTAAAAATTAGTTATATTGTTTTTATTATGATTTTGGGTACTCCCATTGTGGAGAAAAAAAGGATTACAAATGTTAAATTAAAGTATAAGATATAGAGATCTAAATTTAAAATAAATTTAATATTGAACTAAAAATAACATAAATATTTATTTGTATATCAATAGAGAATTTAAAGTAAATTATAAATAATTAAAGCAACAATAAATGAATATGAGATTAAAATTCATATGTATTATTAGTATATATATGGTTGTAAAAATATGATATAACTAAAAAAGTAGAGAACTATGGGGTTAAACAAGTGAAAAGTGTACGGTGAAATGGCTTATAGCATCACTTGACTTAAATTAATAAAGTTGGGTAAAACATATATCCTAGAACAATAATAAAATTAGGAACTTCACCTTTTATTATAAATTTATTGCCATAGGCATATATATTTTATATTTATACTTAATGTAAATGGAATTTAATATGATTATTAGTAGATGTTTCTATAGTATAAGTCTTAGGTTAGATTTTAAAAAAGTATAGGTCAATGTAAATCAAATTTAATATGATTATTAGTAGATGTTTCTATAGTATAAGTCTTAAGTTAGATTTTAAACAAGTATAGGTCATGTTGTTATTAGAATGGTTACATATATGTTAAAATGATAATAATAAATATTTTAATAAAAAAAATTATAGTTATGTTTAATAGGAATGTGGATCTAATCACATGGTTTGTTTATGATCACAAATATTTATATTCTTCATAGATCATACATTGCTAATTAATTTATATGTATATCTATAATTTTAGGGTTTGAGTTATATATATATATATATATATATATATATATATATATATATATATATATATATATTTCTTGAAAATATATCTATATAAAAGCTTTATATTATATAATCATAATTATAAAATAATATTAAGTTGAGATGAAAATAAATGTGTTTGATATATTAAGTTATGAAAACTTTAGTAGAGATATTTTAATATATATTTAGCTAATAAAACAATGTTATATTATGCTCAACACATAAGGAAAGAAAAGTTATAAAACTATTTTAATTACTTAAATTGCTTTATTTTATTATTGCATTTACTATGTTTACTTAAAGTAATTTTATTGTTACTTAAGAGTTGTTTTATTTTGGGAACATTATTTAATAATTATTTATTACATATCTTAAGTAAATAACTATTTCAATTATATCATTATAAATATTATATGATAATGTGTATTTTAGGAACTTAAACTACCTTTAAGAAATATTCTCACATTGTTTTCTCTATTCTTGTAAACATGGGTATAAATGTAATTTATTAAGCCCAATATTAAATATTTATAACCAACTTATTCAATATGTAGAGTCATTTGGGCCTCTAAATATTGGCTATATATTATAGATAGAAGAAAAAAAATTGACTATTAATTGGTTGTAATTATTTTTGCTTACTAAAGGCATGCTCTCATATAACTATATATTATTAATTTTAGTGTGATAATTGACCAAGACAATTACATATTGGTTTTGTTCAGAAGCATATGAAAAATTTAGATTATATATAACTAAGTTGTTTGAGTGATAGCTCAATTATGGGGTTAAGTTATTGTTTTATATTCATATGCTATTAATAGGAATATGAATATAAAGTTTTGGAGGGATTGATTAGTATATTATATTTTGGTATATTATATTGGCTATTAATATTGTTTTATATTTATGTATTTGAATATACTCTAATTGGTGAAATCTATGTGTGTATATTTTCTTATGGATGGTGAATATAAAAGATAGAAGACATGCTCTCATATAACTATATATATTATTAATTTTAGTGTGTGATAATTGACCAAGACAATTACATATTGGTTTTGCTTGGAAGCATATGAAAAATTTAGATTATATATAACTAACTTGTTTGAGTATAGTTCAATTATGGGGTTAAGTTATTGTTTTATATTCATATACTATTAATATGAATATGAATATAAAGTTTTGGAGGAATTGATTAGCATATTATATTTTGGTATATTATATTGGCTATTAATATTGTTTTATATTTATGTATTTGAGTATACTATAATTGGTGAAATCTAAGTGTGTGTATAGTTTCTTTTATGGATGGTGGAAATAAAAGATAGAAATACATATTGATTAAATGACACTTTGAGACACCCCGATAAGGGGTAGGTTCCACGTCAGATAGCAAAAAGGAGGGTGAATATAATAAGGATTTAGGAGGAATGATTGAAAGCCATGTATAAGGTTGTGATGACATCCTTAGAGGGAAGGCATTTATGAGAAGTGATGTGAGCCATTATGAAGAGTGAAGGCTCGTGAAGGAAGCATCTGGAGGCAGTGATAAAAGATACAATTCAACTTTGAGCTGTGTGAAGCATTGGGAAGAGTTCTTGTGTTGAAGTGGTGGTTTGTTATGGCATCTGTGGCGGGAAGAGGCACATTGGTGGACACATGCTGTTCAGTGAGAAAGAAAAGAGGCAGGCGGGGGTGACAAGAGTAAGGAAGAGGAAAATAAGGGTGTCTGGGGAGGAAGCAATGGAAGATTTCATGTATTTTATGGAAAAGGAAATTGAGAATCCGTGTCTGAGATGTTGGATGGTACGGATGTGGGGGGTTGCAAAGGACATCAATAGTTTAGCGGAGACTAGGCTGAGGGAGGCATTGGTGGATTTCTTGCTGGATCTAAGCTATACTAGAGGTCAGTGGAGTGCATTTGACGATGCACAATCACTGGCCTATGCTACTATGATGGTGATGATGACTAGCTCATTTCTCTTGCATGATGACTTAATGGAGGTAGACAATCAAATGAATGCATTTCATGACTATTTGTTGGACCATCTCCATGGTATCGAGCACAGATAGGCTTGTTTGTAGAATGTGGTCAAAGAACTGGTTAAAGGGTTGAAGGTGGTGCTTCTGGTGGCTACTTTTTTGGCATTCATGAACTATTGCATGGTTGGGGTGGCCGAATCAGTGGAGGTGTCGCCTAAGGTGGAGGAGGTTCCGGTAGGTAATGAATTTCTAGATAAATGTAATGAGGTTTTATCCCATGAGGTTTTCTCCTTTTCTCCACTTGAGAATTTATTTGTACATGGGTACCTAACATGGCCTAGTAGTCGGGACCCATCCATCATTGCATCTTGCTTTAGTTAGCTACTCCCTAAGTTGCACTTAAGGGGGGGTGTTGGTGTGAACATGGTTATTACCTATCCGGTTTACCCTTGTGTAGATAATTCATATTATTTAACTATTTATTAGTTAAATAATATTCACACATCACACATAATTCACATGTTAAGTTAACTTAGTGAGTCTAGTAGATGTTTCTAGTTGTGTCTAGTTGTTGCTAGTTGTTGATAGTTGTCATCTTATCCTATAGTTGTCACATGTCACATGATTAAGACACTTGTCACATGACTACAACATCCTACATTTCATCCTTGTCTTTATAAGCAAGGCATATCATGTACATTATATCAATCTTTTGCATTCATTGATAAAATAGCATTATTCTCTCATTTGATCTCTCTTGTGCTTCCATGAAGTCCTAGATCCTGGGTGGCTCCGATCATAGCCAACTCTATCATCCCAAACTTTTTTCTTCTTGCCTCTTCTATAAAACCCTATTAATTTTTCATTTAAAAGGATAGATCTCACACACTAGTGAAGCTCTGCAAAAATTATTGCTCACTCTCATTTTACTTGTGTTATCATTATTCTATGCTCATTATTCATTGCAGGTTATTGATAATAATCAATTGATGTGATTTATTTTAGTTCGTTGCACTCTTCGAAAGGCTCTCGTTTGAGATTGATATCCTCTCGAATAAAGCTTCATTTTGTTCTTCGATGCGATAGTCTTCCAGTGAGATCCTCGTAACTCCTTTCCTTACTTTTTTCAATCCATTTAGATTAACATTTATCTTGTGGGCTGAATATCATTTCCTTTCTTGTTCATTTCTCAATATTGCATTATAATCTTGTCACTGCTCGTTACAATTCTAGACGCACTTAGAATTAAGAGAACAAACTATTTTATCAATATATCAATCTCTGGCTATCATTGAGGTGGAAACACCAAAACAAGGTTTGACTGAGGCAAACTTCTATATAGCCCAACCCTTCTTCTCTGTTTGTTAATGCAGGTCACACGAGAAAAGGCTTCAAGAGCACAAGCATTTACATCTTCCTTTCCCTTTCTCATTGATTCATTTATTTCATTCTTATTATATCATTTCTATCTATTTTTTCTATTTGTTGACTTCTGTGTAGTGATCATAGTGTTTGTTGTCAACAAAACACTCTTGAAATCCATGTAAGGCTGTACAGATCTAGTATCTTGGTTTTCTACACCGTACAGACTACAATGCGGCATGTAGACATCCACACCATGTGTTGTCATCTTGGATAATGAAGTTGTCTGCCTAGTGCTAGGTTCCTCATGATCTTTTATTTTTGTTTCTGCATTTATTTTTGTGATTTAGTTTATCAATCTCTATATTTTCCTTGTTTTCTCCTATCTTTGTTAGTCTTAGTCAATAGTGTTTAATCATTTCATTTCCAGTTGCAACAAAGGGATATAGCCCAGATATTCTTGCTCTTCTAGATTGGATAGCAACAAGATACACATCTTTGGTGGCTAGTATCCTAATGTGTACATGGGGCGTTGTTCTAATTAAATATAGTTTATTTGGAGTTAATTTTCATATATCACAATTATATGTTGTCTGACATTATGATTTTGCAAGATTGCAGTACCTAATACTATGGTTTTGTAGGTTCTTAGTCTCGAGGTATCATCCTTCTACCTAGAGAATTTTTGCATCCTTTGCAACATCCTTTTGGGTATCCTTTGCATGATGTTATTTACTTTTAGCATTTCATTTCTATACTTTAGTGTAGCTTATCATCTACTATCATCAACCCACTAAAGTGGGGGCAAAATGTAATTTCAAAAATTATGTACCCTCACAATTTTACATTACATTTTGGATTTGCTTTGGTGTCTTCTCCCCTAGCATGTTTCTAGGGTCACTCAAGCCTAACATTGGCCTATTTTCACTCACCAAGGTTTGCCAGGATTCTGTTTCAAATTCTTATTCCTCTCATTATTCTAGAAATACATGTCAAATTTTAGAGAATTTTCCTACAATGCGAGAGCAATACACAAATGTTTGTGTGATGTGCTAGCATTCCAAAAGTTTTCAAATTTTGAATCATTGCTTTCTCACCTAGTTGTCTGCTTTTATTGGTGGTAATTCTCGTCTAGAAAAAAAATGTCTCTTGCAAGTGTATCTGACCTTTCATCTTCCCTCTTTTCCTTTATAAAATCTATTTTTAAAAGTGCTAGCTCTCTTCTTACTTCTTGGTTATGTCCTTGCTTTTGGCTCTCCATTTGCTAGTTTTTGGGTGCTCTATCTTGGCTGAAGCATCTCTTTATCCCAGCTTCTATTAAACACATTATTGCAACCATTCCATTATTGAGGCTCTCACAAAAGGATAATGTTGATTGTACATTGATAAAATCCTCCAAAGAGATTGCAACCTCTCTTCCATATTGTGAACTTGGTAATATTGTTCTCATTGTATTTGAATGATATTGTTGTAATTTCTATATAGCATCTTCCATTATTTGTTGGAAAATCTTTTGGTGTAGACCACCACCTTGTTTATCTTTTTACATGCACTAGGATATTCTTCCCCTAGACCAAGTTGATATTCTAAGATTTTATTTATTTGTCACTACTATTATTTGTTTAGACACACTTAGGAAGTAAGAACATGTGCACTTTTATTTAATATTTTTTCAATATTGGCTATCCATGGAGGTCAAAAGACCAGCATAGGTGCTTGACTTGAAGGTAAGCTCCCAAACAACCCCAACCATTTTTCCTTTATCTTACAACTATAGGTATTTTGGAGACATTCAACTACATAGAGGTTTGCAAGTGTTTCCCTTTTTGTTTCTCTTCTCTATTTCTTGTTTTAATCACTTAAATCTAGTTATTTCAATGTATTTGTTGATAGTTTTTATCACTTGGAATGTTGCTCAATTTTTACCATTGTTTGGTGTGTAGATTGGATGAATTGTCAAAGTGAAAATACTTATTTCTAGAAGTTTTATTTGCATTCTAGTTGTATAAATGACAACCTAATGTGCCGACATCCACACAATGCATTGGTGTCTTGAACAATGTCCTTCATCTTTTGGTGTTAGGTTCCATTTTCTATCCTCTTTTCTATTATGTGCTTTCTGTGAATCTATATTTCATTTTCTAGAAAATAGTTATTTTTATCATTTTCCTTGTGCTTTATCTTAGCAAAAGATTAATCTTTTCTAAGTTTAAAGTGTTTCTAATATTTTCTGGAGTTATTTTTCTCTTCCTGTTTGGATAGCAACAAAATACATTTCTCTTGAAACTAGATAAGTCCTAGTGTAATGTTGTCAAAATTGTTTTAGTTAGAAAATAAGAACATTATTAGCTAAATAAAAATTTTCACATTACAGAAGTAATGAGCTTCTTAATGATTATGCTATTTGTTTTTAATCAATACATATAAAATTGAAACAACAATTTGATGATGATGAGATTCAAGTAATGTTTCTTAAGGGACTTCTCCCATTATTTAGAACAATGTAAACTCAAGTAGCTTCCTTTCTTTTGGAGATATGTGTACTCATTTAAAGCATCTTGAGGTTAAAAGTTACATCTAATACACTCAAGTATTAATCGTCATCATCTTCTAGAGCATCATAACATTCAAAGTTTCAAATGTCTAATAATTTTTCAATGGGTAATGATTGTTAGTGCAAAACATTATCATATATTACTTAGCCTAAGTAATATATTTGCACATGGATTTAAGCCACCTTAGGTGGTTAGGTGTCAACTTGGAGAGTCTAACACAACTCTCCAAGACACTTGTCGACACTCTTTCTTCCACCTCTAGTTGAGTGTTGAAGTCAACTTCTGAGTCGACTCAACCTCTACTCCTATATATTGTAAATGCATTGTTGATTATAGATTTAGATTAAATTGATAAACAATGTGTGTACAATCTATAGGAGTAGAGGTTGAGTCAACTCAGAAGTCAACTTCAACACTCAACTAGAGGTGGAAGAAAGAGTGTCGACAAGTGTCTTGGAGAGTTGTGTTAGACTCTCCAAGTTGACACCTAACCACCTAAGGTGGCTTAAAGCCATGTGCAAATATATTACTTAGGCTAAGTAATATATGATAATGTTTTGCACTGACACCCCCTTAAGCATAGTTTAGGTGGGTATAAGAATAGATGGGTCCTTGCAACTAGGCCCGATGAGGTACCCATGTACAAGTGCATCTCTCAAAAGGTGGAGAAAGAAAGAAAACCCTATGGGAAAACGATTTCCTCCAAAAGAGAGAAATGTGAAAAATTGCATGCCATGTGGCTATAATGAAGTCCTACTTTGGAGATTCTTTGGAAGCCTTCGGTGAAGCAATTCTGAACTCTATAGAAGAAAAGGAACTGATATTAATCTTCTGTTGTGATGAATCTTTGGAAGTCCTCAAATAATCAACTCTTGATTCACATGTAGCATTAGGTGATGGTGATGTGGAAGTGTTCTTGACACATCTCAATGAAAGTGTACTTGACATGACTCAATACAATGCAAATTTTTTTTGAAGAATGATGGAGTAGTGGAAGTGCTCTTGACATATCTCTATGGAAGTGTTCCTGGCACAACTCTGAGATGCTCTTGACACAACTCTATGACCCCCCCCATAATTCAATATTTTATCCCCCCTTAATTGTGGCACTTTATAACAATAGTGTGTGAAGCAATTCTAATTGGAATGAAAAAAGGCACTTTATAACAACATTGTGAAATCATTTCCAACAAATCAGGCTTAAAAAATTATTCACTTTCTAAAAAGGCGACACTCAATTTTGAGTTGCCAATCAAAAGATACAATTATTTTTCAAGTTGCTTAACTTGTTGTACAAAGAAGGGAACAAAAGTTTGATAAAATGGGACAATTCCCAAATCATCTTGACACATAATGATATAAGTCCTCCTTCTTCACTTGTTTTCTTTTCATGCCTTTTGTTTCTCTTTTTGGAGAGGAGTTTTGTTCCCTCAGGGTTTTCTCCTTTAATCCACTTTATGAGAAACTTTGTACATGGGTACCTAACATGGCCTAGTAGTTGGGACACATATTTATGTATCTCTTGCACTTTTGTGATCTCCCCAAGTATCACTTAAGGGGGGTGATAGACTGAATAATTTATTGACTCACTATAGCTTAAGTGTACTTAGGTTGATGAGGTTAGACAACATCTTGCCTAATTGAATGTACAACATTTTAGGCCTTTAGAGGTTACCTAGTTGTTTGGTAAACCTCATGTGCATACTTTTTGAGGTTGGAAGAATTTCCATCTCACCTCAAAGGTCACCTTTGTAGTCATTCAACACTTGTCACCAAGGTTGATGGCTTGGTCAAATAGGTTTTTGGTTTGCACATTCCAAGTGATCCAAAGGTTGACACCTTATATGACACTTGTCTACTTGTTTGTGCCATATCACGGGGCACTTGGCAATCCACTTGCAAGGTGGATTGCTTCTTCCATGCTATATAATGAGGCATTCTCATGTAAATTTATGAGATGAATATATGTTTATGCTCTGATACCATGTTAGAAACAAGGATCAACTAAACACATTATTGATTACAAATTTGGAGTAAATTGATAAACAATGTGTGTACAATATATAAGAGTAGAGGTTGAGTCAACTTAGAATTTGACTTCAACACTCAACTAGAGGTGGAAGAAAGAGTGTCGACAAGTGTCTTGGAGAGTTGTGTTGGACTCTCCAAGTTGACACCTAACCACCTAAGGTGGCTTAAATCCATGTGCAAATATATTACTTAGGCTAAGTAATATATGATAATGTTTTGTACTAACAATGATCTTAGGGAAAAATAAGTGTAGACACGCAAAAATGTCCACCTTGTCACAACATTTCATCATTTAGGAATCTTGTAGCATTTTTTTCCCTAAGCACCCATATCATCACCTAATCTAGCATTTACCTCTAATAAATTAAATAAATATAACATTTATTTAATTTAATCCCATCCCTCATATTATTAAATAAATAATTTTTATTTATTTATTTAATCTGCCTTTCTTCTATGATTAAATAAATAATTATTATTTATTTAATCATTCATGCCACTTAATTAATTAAAATTTTATTTTAATTAATTAAAGTAACTTACCATTTCTATCTCTCAAATCTTCTCTAGTTAACTCGAATCACCTTCTAATTTCCTCTCAAGTTAACTCGATTCACCTTCTAATTACCTCTCTAGATGACTAGATCCCCTTCTATTCTCTCTCTCAAGTTGCACAAGCAACTTTCTAATTAAACTATCACCCACAAAATGGGAAATCTTATCCCTCCATCCTCTCACACTTGCCTATAAATTAATTTATTCCATGCCATTTTCATGGATGAACTCTCAAGCACCGTTACTCTGCCGAAGTTCCTCCTCATCATCCATCATTAATCTACCTATCTTTCATCCATCAATCTCAATCCAACGTTATGCTGCAGATCCGAGCAATCAACAATCCAACCATTCGAGGAATCAATCATGCATGCATCATCTGAGGTATTCATAAAATTTGGATCAAAGTAATTGCATGTTGTTGATTTATCTTTCGTTTGTCCAAATTTTCCTGTTTACAATAAGAACATGTGCATCAAATGGCCAATGCTTACAATGCCTCATCTTTCAAACCAAATTATCCTAGAAGGTTTACTAAGTTGCAAGAACCTTTGGATCATGTGCTTCAAAGTATTTTGAACTCAAATTTGATTATGCTTCTTCCCATTCATATGTTAGATCATACCAAGGTTCTTCTAAGGAATTAGAATGAGCAAGAATTTTGTCATCATCATATAGTAAAAAGACATCATACTCAATCTTGCATGGGTCTTAAGCATTAAATATAATATCATAGATAATAACATGCCCTCAATGACAATGGAAATCATTTGGTGGCACCACCTAATCAGAATTTACATTTTTTTAGAAAAATACATTTCCTAGCCACACTAACAATGTTGAAACACAAGATTCTATGGCTATGGAACATGATAATTTAGTTGAGAATCATGTTGATTCACATGAAACATCCCATACAAAGTCTTTTGTGGGAACTATGCATTCTCAAAATATTCCTTCTTCCTTGCATGCTACTCCTTTGATTACATTTTTTGATGAGGAAATACCTCAAAATAATCATTATGGGGCATTATATGTTATTGGTGAGATAGGAGACAAAGTCATTGGGGATATTCTTATTGGTCCTACTAATAAATATAACAAATGTATAGAAAATTGTCTAATTGATAATTATTTAAAGCCACCACCATATGCTCATTTAGGAGTTTCCTTATGAATGAGTAATGGAACATTAATTCATACTTTGGGATATCTTGCATGCCTCTTAATATTGGACCCAAAAAAGTAACTACCATGTGTCATGTTAATGTTATTGGGAAGAACATATGGAAGCTATATTTTTTGTTGTTCATCAATGTGTAAAATTTTCTCATGAAGGTAGAGTGGTAATAATTAAAAGAGACACTTACAAACCTCTTGTAGAGTTGAGGCATTTCACTTTGGACACTTATCTTCCCACTCCCAAGGAATCTCCTTATGATAGTGAAAAAGATTTACATGATCTATATAAAAAATGACTACAAGAACAAAATAAAGAAAAAGAAAAGATAAAAGATAAGGTATTATTTCATAAAGCTAGAACTATTTCATCACCACATTCATCAAGAAAATGAAAAGGGTCTATATTACAAAACTTAATATTTCATGCCAAGAACAATTCATTGATTCCAAAGTTGTGTTGTGTTGCAACAAATGCCATATATTTCTACGTACACAACCACCTCCAAAAATATAATAAAAATGGGTAAAGAAAGACACATCTATTATCCTTCCCATTAAAAAATTATTTACAAAAAGTACAAATTATTATCAAGATGAAACACGTTATTGAAAAAGAAAGTCATGAAGAAGCAAATGTTATAGCCAAAGAGGAAGAATATGATGAATTATTTTGAGAAGAGGATAATCTTTTGGAGGAGGATCCTCCTAGATTTTCTCCATGATTCATGAGCATTTTATAGATTGTATACCTATATATCTATAGTTTTAGTTTTTACTTTACCTTGTGCTTGTTTTGTTAGAAATAGAAGGTGAACAACTATGAAATAAAAATCTGATTTCAATTGTAAATATGATTATTTAGTGTATACCAATGGAGATAACATGAAAGAGAAAATAAATCAGCAACACATGCAAAAGATAGAAAATAAGAGCCAACACATAACACTGTGATTACGTGGAGAAACCCTTTCAGGAAAAAACTCCACATAGAAGAGAGGACAAGTATGTATTATCTTTGAAATAGATTACAATACATCAACTCCCAATCTCCTCAAGTGTCTTCAATCCGGAAGCACTTGTGAACAAAAAAACTCATACAAACTTCACTTCCAAGCACCAAATATATAGAAATTGAGCAACCACTAAATGTGGCATCCAAAATGGTCAAAATCCAACACCATATCTTGGGATTCCTTCTTGTACACATGAAATAGCCTCTTATAGATTCACTTACTTTTTTCATAAGGCATCTTTCATGCATGGGCGCCTAGGGATAAGAATAGATAGCTGCATGCGATAATTGCTGTCATAAATCATCATAGAATCTCTTACATCTTATGATAGGTGTAAGATGTCATAGATATTCCTTACAAATTATGACAAATGTCATAACTCCATACAAATAGGCAAATCCTTAAGATGGAACCTAGATTCTCCCAATTCACCTTTTACCATTACCATGATGCTTTGACCAGTAAATGTAACTCTGTAATAACTTGTCGGTAACTAATTAATTACTGTTGCCAGTAATAAATTATTTACCATACCAATAAATATGTTTTAACCGCTGTCAGTGAAACTCAACATCCCTTATGGGTGAATTACAAACAATAATAGGAATAAATAAACATGGAATTTACAGGGTTGATGGCACCTTAATTCCAACATGTTTCTTTACACTTTAGGCCTTTTTGATTGAGCCTTGTTTGTTATGTTCTCATTTTCCCTTCTAAATTGGGATTCATGTTTTGTTTTTCCCTACTTGGGAGGCATATTTGGTGTGTGATTTTCATCATTAGAACTTATGCATTCTTTATGTGTCATGTTTTTCTCTAATATTCTACTACTTCTATACATGTTTGATTTTGTCTTTTTCCCTTGCTCATGATTCATCCTTCTTGCTTTGGGTGTTCTCTTGTTCCTTACCTATGTATACTATTATGAACTATGTTCCTCATGCTACATAGTTGTGATGTCTTCTTATGCTTTTATACTTTTGAGTCTTATCTCATTTTGATATTTTTTCATTGCATGTGCTTTCTTGCTTACATCCTACTCATTTGTGCCTACATGTCTATACTTTGATTTGATCATATATTCAATACACTTACATGATTTTTAGCTATCCTTCAAGGCCATCTTTCCCCCTTATGATTAGCTTATTTTTGGGGCAACACCTTACTTTGATACTCATCATGATCCTATGTGCTTACATGCTTATTTACATGTTTATAGACTTTACGTGCCTACATGATTATCATTTGATATCCATTATTTTCTTGTCACACAATGACAATCATTTCATAATTTCACATGGTTTATGGTGCTTTATGTACGCATGAGCTTACATGATTTGATTATTTTATTTTTTTATTATGCATCATTTTTCTTCTCCTCTAATTCCTTTCATATTATATATGCAACCAATTGGAGGGGGCATTTATTATCGCTAACATTCCTATTATTGAGATTTAGGTAGTGACTTATACTTCATAGAGGCTCGTCACCAAACCTGGACATATCAACTTGATCACATTATGCACCCACAACCAAGAATAGTTCTATTGCAAATTACTATAATAGAGAAAGGCACATTTTCCATAATCAAGTGGAATTGCATCACATGGCCATATCAAATGTGCCATATTGTATTGCCACATTAAGCAGAGTATATTCATCATTTTCATACATGTTGAATCTCTAACCCTTTGCTCTCTCTACTTTTTTATTTTTCATAGATAGTTGAAATTACATGTTATTTGTGCCTATTTCATTTGTGTCATAGAAGCTACTCATTGCATATCTTTTCTTTATTTTGTAAGTCCCTATGAGGCACTCATGCCAAGGAGAGGAACACAAGTATAATTCAAGAATGGTCCATTACTTTATATGAACCAAATATCCTTTTGAAATGTCTATATATTTACTCTTCATATTGGTTGAGAATGATCATATACTTTGAAATGCATGCTCACGTTAGAGACACATGCACCTCAAAGAGGGAGAAAAATGTAATGGTGAAATTTGCATACTCATGCTAGTTCCCATTTAGTTTTGGACCCATTTTGATGGAATGTCTTAATGCAATTACATATTGATAAATGATACACTCTTGTGATAAGTTTGGCTCACAATCCGATCCTTATTAATTCCTATTTCATCCTCGTTTACACACATTCCCATAGATTCATCATTTTTAGCTATTTATTGTACCTGTTGGTGTTATCCACCTCCCAGGAGCACCATCTGCAGAAAATAACCTTCACAAAATAGAGAGAAGCACACAGGCTCTTTCACCAAACAAGAGTGAATAAATTGAGATACATAATTTACATATTGTACAGCCTTTTAAAGGCAAGAAAATATATGATGGGTAATCTTTTAACGGATAAAACTACCCTAATGGGAATACCTTCCCAAACTAATTATTTAAGCCTAAGTAAAAATTAAGCAAGGCAAAATCTATTTACCCTAACACCCCCCCTTAAGTGCAACTTAGGGATAATTATTATGCAAAATGACTATGCAATATGGGTCGCAGATACACAACCATGTTAAGTACCCATTTACAATGCAAAAAAGAAATCTCTCACAAATAGAGAAAAGGAGAAAAACCCTGTGGGAAAAAACCCCTCCCCAAAAGAGAGAAAGAAAAATAAAAAATGATGCATGGTGGATGGAGGACTTAATCACATCCCTCCAAGTACTACATACATCCTGTATATACAATCTATGCCCCCCCCCATAAGAGGGAAAACGAGAGACTATATAGCTCCCCCACAATGTGTAATCACCTGCAAAAATGGTAAGGGCCTGAAGACAAAACATGATCCAATGTCGACAAACAACTTGTCTCCCTTTTGGAAGAAACAAAACCAAGTAGAAATGCAGGTAAGCTTCTCACTCTAGATAGGAATTGAAAGAAAGAAGCATGAAGAATGAAGATGTCTTTGAAATCAACTCATGTGTCGCCAAGACCTTGGAAAGTGATGCCACGAACCAATCAGGAACATGCTCAATCACAATAGGTGACAAACAAGGTACCACTGGAAACTGATCTTGAGCATTCTCCAAAGACAAAGATGGAGTGACAATAGTTGTACCACAACTATCATCAAATAGGAGGGATATACCCTCAAATGTGTCTTCCAAGTCAGAATTATGAGATTCTACGAACAAGGAACTAATGTCCGACAAATACAAATCCCAATCAGGAAGACAATGAGATACTGGTTGTGATGAATCACTGGATGTGCTCAATGAATCACCACCAAAAGATGAATGGTCCTATTGAACATGAATGATAGGAGCCTCAATCAATGACTCTGCACAATGAATCACTGAATGTGAAGGTACATCAACTATCCCCAATGGAGAAGAAGGAACATCTGAAGAACCCTCATCATCCTCATCTGAAGATTCAAAGTTTTCCAAAACTTCAAACTCCTACATAGTAGCATGTGTTAGGCAGTACTCCGCCTAGTATCAATATGCCCTACCAAATCTAAGTCTACATAACCTACTAAATCAGTATTAGAGCCCCCAAAACATAAATGTTTATTGGATGTACCTCTCAAATATCTGAGAATCTATTTTACCGCATTCCAATGCTCTAATCCGGGATGACTCATATACCTGCTAACGACTCTTATAGCATGTGCAATATCTGGTCTCGTGCATACCATGGCACACATTAAACTTCCTATAGCTAAAGCATATGGTACCTTGGACAATTTCTCTTCCTCCTCTTGTGTCTTAGGACACATCTCCTTGGTCAATTTCAAATGATTAGGCAAAGGTGTGCTGACAACTTTTGCATTCTCCATGTGGAATCTCTGCAACACCTTTTCAACATAAGTAGCCTGAGATAGAGTCAATTGTCTGTTCTTCCTATCTCTACAAATTTTCATACCAAGGATTTGTTTTGCTGCCCCCAAATCCTTCATATCAAATGATTGTGCTAACTGTTGTTTTAACTCTCTTATGTGATCCATGTTAGACCCAGCTACAAGCATGCCATCAACATATAAACATAAAATAATGTAGCTGTCATTATCCAACCTCTTAAAATAAACACAATGGTCAGAATTAAACTTGTTGTAGCCTTGCTCAGCCATAAAACTATCAAATTTTAAATACCATTGCCTAGGTGCTTGTTTCAGGCCACACAAACTCTTCTTCAATCTGCACACCTGTTTCTCCTTACCTTTGACCTCAAATCCTTGGGGCTGTTCCATATATATCTCCTCCTTTAAATCACCATGGAGAAAGGCAGTTTTCACATCTAGTTCCAAATGTAAATCTTCAGCAGCCACAATACTTAAAACAGTACGAATAGAAGTCATCTTGACAACCGGAGAAAATATCTCAGCAAAATCAATGCCCTTTTTCTGTGCAAATCCTTTTACAACTAACCTAGCCTTAAATCTTTTCTTACCTCCATCTTCCTCTTTTAGCCTGTAAACCCATTTGTTTGGTAAAGCCTTTTTACTTGCAGGTAACTTACATAATTCCCAAGTCTAATTTTTCAGCAAGGAGTCCATTTCTTCTTTCATTGCAAGCTCCCACTGAACCTGTGTATCCACCTGCATAGCTTCATCACACCCTTCTGGTTCACCAGCATCTATTAACAAAATAGAATACAAAGAGGGAGAAAACCTTTCAGGAGGTCTACTTATCCTTGTTGACCATCTAACATTCACTAGAGTTTGTGGTATTTCTGGTTACTGTTGCGAAGCATGAGGAACCATTGGAACATCACTATTTAGAGTATCATCCAACACCACATAATCTTTTTCTTTCTTCTCATGCTGCTACAACTGATCTTTGTACAACATCTTCTCATTGAATATAACATCCCTGCTTCTCACAAGTTTCTAATTTTTAAAATCCTAAAGCCTATAACCAAACTCATCAATGCCATATCCAATGAAGGTACACTTTTTTGATTTTGCATCTAGCTTGGTTCTATTTTCAGAATCTATATGTGCAAATGCTTCATAGCCGAAGGTTTTTAGAAAAGAATAACTCACCTTCTTATCTATCCATGCTTCCTCTGGAATACCACATCCCAAAGGAACTGAAGGACCTCTGTTAATTAAATATACAGCAGTGTTAACAGCCTCTGCCCACATATTTAAAGGCAGCCCAGCATGCAATCTCATGGTCCTTGCACGCTCCATTATTGTCCTATTCATGCATTCAGCCACTCCATTTTCCTGTGGAGTCCCTGGAACCATTTTCTGCCTACGAATTCCATTAAAGGAATAATAATCTTCAAATTCTTTGCTGCAATACTCACCGCCATTATCAGATTTGAGACATTTTAATCTTTTACCCATCTCATTCTCAACCAAGCTTCTCCATTTCTTAAATGTTTCAAATACATCAGATTTCTGCCTAAGGAAATAAATCCATACCTTCCTAGTTGCATCATCTATGAATGTAACATAATATCGAGAGCCACCGAGAGAAGATACTTGAGCCGGTCCCCATACATTGGTATGCACAAGCTCCAACTTTTCATTTTTATTTTGCTTCCCATCCTTGAGAAAACTGACTCTCTTTTATTTTCCATACACACAACTTTCACAGAAATCCATATTAATACATTTTAGACTTGGTAAAACTTTCTTAGAATGAAGTACCTTCATACCTTTTTCACTCATATGCCCAAGTCTGTTATGCCACAGTGTTGTCTCAGAACCTGCAACAACTATTTCAGTCTCTTCCTGCGAACCTGCAGCAACTGTTCCTGAACCTGTTTATTTTTTCTCTGCAATAGCTAAAGTAGAAGGAATAGTATGACCTGTACAAAGATATAAGGAGCCTACTTTCACACCTTTTGGTACTATTAAGGCACCTTTTGAAACCTTCCAATTTTTATCAGTAAATGTAACCATGCAACATTCTTCAGCTAGCTGCCCTGTTGAAATTAAATTCCTACTGAGCCTTAGAACGTGCCTTACTTCTTGTAGTAGCCAATGATTCCCATTCTGCAACTTAATCTTGATTCTTCCCTTTCCAACAATCTGACAGGGTTCGTTATCTCCCAAATAAACCAGCCCAAAATCCCCTTGGACATAATCAAGAAAATAACTTCTATGGGGCGTAGCATGAAATGAGGCCCCTGAATCTAAAACCCATGAATCATCAGCATTATCTAGGGAAAGAATCAAAGCATCATCTTCAGATTTATTACTTACCACATTTGCCCCCTTATTGCTTTCTTGTTTGTCTCCTTCTTTATTTTTCTGAGACCAGCAATCTTTGTTTAGATGACCTGGTTTCCCACAGTACCAGCAATCTTTTTGTCTTCTGGATTGGGATCTTTTGTCCTTTGATTTTCCCTATGACTTCTCATGACCTCCAGAACCTTTTCCTCTCTCCTTTGATCTACCCCTACTTTCTTCATACAAACCACTGCCTGATGTGGATCCACCTGAGTTTTTCTTACGAATTTCCTCACTCAGAATAACACTAACAACATCATCAAATTTTAGGGTATTTGAACCAGAAATAGAGTTACTAACTGCCATTACCAAACTATCCCAACTTTCAGGCAATGAACATAATATCAAGAGAGCTCTAACTTCTTCATCAAATTTTACATTTACAGAAGTCAATTGATTAACAATCATATTAAATTCATTTAAATGATCTGTCACAGATCCACCTTCAACCATTTTAAGATTAAACAAGCACTTCATGAGAAATACTTTATTTGAGGCTGACGGTTTTTCATACAATTTAGCCAAAGTTTTCATCAGACCATCTGTTGTCTTCGCTTCCATTATATTGAATGCCACCATTGGTGCCAGGCACAACCGAATGGTTCCCAATGTCTTTCTGTCAAGAAGATTCCAATCCTCATCAGACATTGTTGCCGGTTTCTTGGCTACTCATTCCAACGACATCCATAAATCCTTTTGATAGAGGTAATCCTCTATCTGCATCTTCCATAACTGATAGTTTTGCCCATTGAATTTATTGACCTTCAATTTACCCTCGTCCGCCATTGCTCCCACTCAACCGTGAGACTTTCTTGCAGACGATAATCAAACACAGCCCGCTTTGATACCACTTGTTAGGGTTAGTCGACAGAAGATATCAATTAAATGCAAATAAAGATTAAATAGAGGAATAGAAATACACAGAATTAATAACAGCGGGAGACAAGTTTTAACGTGGTTCACCCAAACCCAGGCTATATCCACCAAACAGAGAGTCCAATATTATTATCCAATAAATCAAACCGATTACAACCATCAATCCCTGCAACTCAATACTGCTGCAAATGCTACAATACAATATCAATCAAAACCCTAACCCTTAGTCACTTTTATCAAGCTTTTTTTTTGTTGGTTACAAAAAATAGGTTTTTTATGTCAGTTACATGAAAAATAACTCCTGGTGCCTTTATAAAATAATAAATAACCGTGTGAGGTTTCGGGGGCATTGCCCTCGAGCCCTCGCGAGGGCGCTGCCCCTCGACCCCGCAAGGGGCACTGCCCCTTAACCCCGTCTTGGGGGCACTGCCCCCAAACCCCCGAAAGGGGCGCCGCCCCTTGACCCCGTAGGAATTTGGGGGGAAACTGTGCTGATAAAAGTGGGGTAAATTTAACCTCTGAGTTTGATTAGGCTCCATATAACAACAACATGATCATAGGGTATCCTGTCTGAAAAATGAAGAGGTACTAGACAATTTGAAACAGGATCATCTGGGAATAACCGAGTATCAGGATCTCCATGTATTTCCCAAATTTTAGTCCAAAGAATATGAGGACACTCAAAATGATCAATAGCATTCAAAGTGGCATCATCAATATGCATTGCAATAACTCCTAGGACATGATACCTTTTGCAATTCCATGCAAATTTCTTACTATCAGTACCAGGAAGGGGAACTAGATTATACAAATGTGGCAACAAATGAAGCCATCTAAGATGTTTTATCATGCCATCTCTCCATTGTTTATAATTTCCCCTTTTCAACATAATCACAAAAGGATGAACTGAAAACCCCATAATGAACTATGACTAATCTCCAAAATTACAAAGACATTAACCCTCAACAACAAAATTAGAAACTCCCAAATACTGCAAATGAAGCTTCAAATCAGCAAAATTAGGTGGATTTACCTATACCACTGCGAGCTTGGCGAAGTCAGCTTTCCGATGATATGCGGAATGCGAAAATCAAACTTTGGATGCCTAAGATATGCTTCATGGAAGAAAACTCGTCTATGGGGGCTCAATGCAAAAATGAGGGAGCTGGATTAAGCTCTAGGTCATCCATGTGACCACCTTCTGCATAAGGGCAAAAAAAATGAGGCCTTTTGAGCCAAGTGGACTCTAAATCACCAAGATAAATCGATCTTGTCTCTAAACGACCAACAACAAGCCACCAAACAATTTTCCAAGTCACAAGCACATTCACCAAGCAAAGACTCCGTAAGCCATCACAATCACTTCACAACAATTTGCGAGTGCTGGCATATTAGAAGGGCAAATAAGGCATTTGCGAGAGCAATGTGGGACAAATGATCCCAAAGCACTCCTAAAAAGGCTGCACGGAGCCACCTTCACATTTTCACTGCGCACATCAAATTTGAAACCCTAAAATATTTACAATGAAACTTTATATTATATAAAGTTTGATGCAATATTTGAATCGGTCCAGCTAGAAGCAGTGAAACTCAGAAGCCACTCCCCACCGACGGCATCAACAATATGCTCTAAATGTCTATGCGTTAAAATTTTTGACAAAGTTTTACATGTGCTGACAATGTGAAGCTTTTGAATGCTGTGACTCCTTCGGTGAAGATGTGATGCAAAATCTGCATTATATGCAGATGTGAAGACCCTACCCAAGGTGTATAGTCTCTATCATGGTGTGGATGGGCCAATATGCTCATGGTGTGGAGACGGGCTGATGTACTTAGCCTAGGCGTGGATGCCTGTCCTGGAAGTGGCTCGGTATGGTCGTGGGTCTCCGACATAGGAGTTTCTCCCCTTCCTTACCGTTACCCTATATCCTCTGCACCGATAGACCTCAAGATACACCAACATGCTAAATGCCTCCAACCGCCTTCTTTACAATGGAGATTCGGCCTTTGGCAACAGAAAAATCACGGATTGTCACAAGAGAAATGTGCCTACAACAGAATCGGGCCTGCCTTTGTTTTAAATCAGCCACTTGTAACAGGAAAATAACTCCTCTCTCCAATGAAAAAGAAATGCCTTCAATGCGAGCTTGGTCTCTCAAATGCCTCCTTCACACAGAAGAAAACCACCGCACAAAATAGAGAAATCATGCTTCTTTCAAACAAGAGAAAATCGGCAGGCAACTTTGAAATTTAATAAATTTCAAATGTCAAAAAAATAAGCAATCTCAAACACTCGATGAAAACTCTCAAGGAAGGAGTGCAGAATGGTTGGCTCTAATACCATGTTGGTGTCATCCACCTCCCAGGAGCACCATCTATAGAAAATAACCTTCACAAAATAGAGAGAAGCACACAGGCTCTTTCACCAAACAAGAGTGAGTGAATAAATTGAGATACATAATTTACATATTGTACAACCTTTTAAAGGCAAGAAAATATATGATGGGTAATCTTTTAACGGATAAAACTACCCTAACGGGAGTACCTTCCCAAACTAATTATTTAAGCCTAAGTAAAACTTAAGCAAGGTAAAATCTATTTACCCTAATAATACCCATTTCCTAAATTCAATCCTTGCCTCAAATTGATCATTCTCCTTACTTGGTTCATTTTTATAAGGTGCAAGTTGATCGAGTTTAATCCCAATGAGCACATAATTGCACCTTTAATTCAAACATTCAAAATCAAATTCCAACTTTCTTGTCCCTTTTCACTAGCTATTGTGAATCAACTTAATAAATATCTTTGTGAGTTCTTGTTATGTCTTGGTATTTTAAGACATTTGATGTGCACTTAATTTCATATAGAGACATGGTCAAACAAAAAGCACTCACTTTAGGAATATTTCGATTTAGAGCTTAAAAATAATTAGAAGTTGCATCAAAATTATATAGGCCATTTGCACCTTTGTGCATGTTATCTACAATCATTTTCTCAAAGTTGTAAAGCTAGTCCATTTAGGGGGTTGACCTAGGAGAACTTGATCCTAGCAATCTGCAATCTCCCCTAAGGTGTCTATAAACATTGGCATCCTTCCTAGTAGATCAAAGATTAGAGACTCAAGGCGACTTGACTTATGTTAGATCATTTCCATAGGTTACAATTTATTCTCATGTTGTAGTGCTCATGTTTGATGTTGAGGGACTTACATTCGATCTATAGAGATTTATTAAGCCTACATAAAACCTGAAACATTCATCAGATTATGAGCATTAATTTTTTTATATCTTAACAACTAGATTCTATGCAACAGATCAAATATTAATTCTTCATCATTATTCCTAAAGCTAAATACCCTATCTATTATTTTAATTTCTAAAAATAACATTTGGGCTCAACTCCTAATTAAATCTAAATTAATTATATTTTATTGTTAACATTTATTTAATTAACCTATATGTAAAAGAGATTTTATTCCCTCACAAAAATTGAAGTCAAGTCTTTGACCTAATTTTTTTTGTCTACAAGACACTTTGTTTTTGGCTACATCTATAGCACAACATAGATAGGGGAGATAGCACAACATAGATAGGGGAGAGGGCCCAATAGTTGAGTAGGTCCCAATAGTTGTGATAGTACTTGTACATTTAAAACCCAATATTTTGAATAGTATAGTACTATTTGTTGTGAGAAAGAAATCAATAGTTGAATGTAATAATTGAATAAAATGTGTCCATTAGATTCAAGAAGCAAAAAATCCTATGATGCCACATTGATACAACAACAAAACATGACTTAATGCATAACTATTGATTCCTAATATACAATTATTAGTCAAACCTTTTTCTTGTGTGTCTATTTGATGACATAAGTTTGACGAGTCATAATGATGATAAAACAAAAGATTCCTTTTTTTCTCTATTATAATATCTGAATGAAAAGCATGCTAATGACATAAGTTTGATTGGTCATATTGATGGGAAACAAAAGATTTAAATTGTCTACATTTAATGCCAATGTCATACATACATTGCCATGTGAATCGATAAAATTATGATGCACTATTATGGGATCCTCTCCCCTAACAATTTTGTTATGAGATTATAAGTTTTGAAGCACTCGAATAGAAAAGACAGAAAGGAGGGTGCTCTCACTAGTTTGGAGTCTAAACACTCAAATAGAAAATAAAAAAAAATAGGGTGCTCTCACTAGTTGGGAGCCTATTGATGACATAATCTTCCTTCTGGCATTTCATTAGTTGCTTAGTTATGTTTGGGCTTGGCCCATTATTGTCTTTGTTTTGGATTCTATCCTTTTTAGACTACATATGGAAATGGAAATGGATCCTTCTAATATGACCTCATACTCCCAGTATGTAGGAGGCACCTAACTGTGCTTCTAATATGAGGCATACATACCCTACCCCCTGTAGGATTTGAACTTGTGACCTCTCTTTCAAGGTGACAAGTTTTTCACCAAAAGACCAACCCACGCTGTATATTGTACTATTTTTTTTGAGAATATTTTACTATTTGCTTTTTAGTTTATATAGGAGTTATTCATTAAAAAATTAAAGAAAAGAAAAAGGAAAGAGAGTCTCCTAATCTTTTTGAAGGAGGAGCTAGGAGATTATAGTCTAGCCCACATGAACCGAATTTTAGCGTGAGCATGGGAGGATATTCCTCTGGAGATTAGTTACGGTGATTTAATGTCGGGAAGCCACCTCCACAGAATCGCAAGATTAGACTTAATCTAAATCAATCGGATATTTTCATGTCAGCATTGGCATTATAAATGCTGCATGCACTCTCCATACTTCATCGCATAAGAGCAACTTACTGGTTTGTGGTAGTGAGTACAATTTCATCGGAGAGGAGGGAAAAATGGCTTCCATAGCAGCGAGCAGGGTCGTATCCATTCCTGCCACAGCGGCGGAGGGAGTCCAGGACGGCTTCAAGCAACGGTCCTATGGCGGCTGCGCGGCTTTCACACGGCGCTCAGGCGTAGCTATGGCCGCGCCTCTGAGAGCAGGAAGAGCAGGCGTTGTCCAGGCCGTGGCCAAATATGATCTGTCAAGCTTCAAGTTTGAGCCGATTCAAGAATCCGTTGTCTCCCGTGAGATGACGAGACGCTACATGATGGATATGATTACCCACGCAGACACGGATGTTGTGATCGTGGGCGCTGGCTCAGCGGGGCTTTCGTGTGCGTATGAGCTGAGCAAGAATTCCGAAGTGAAGGTCGCCATTATTGAACAATCCGTTAGCCCTGGCGGTGGAGCGTGGCTTGGTGGGCAGCTTTTTTCCGCTATGGTTGTCCGAAAGCCTGCGCACTTGTTTCTTGACGAAATTGGTGTCCCTTATGATGAGGCCGATGATTATGTGGTCATCAAGCACGCGGCCTTGTTTACATCCACCATTATGAGCAAGGTCTTGGCCAGGCCTAATGTTAAGCTCTTTAATGCCGTTGCTGCGGAGGATCTGATTATAAAGGAGAACAGAGTATCTGGGGTTGTGACGAATTGGGCGCTGGTTTCCATGAACCACGATACACAATCGTGTATGGATCCTAATGTTATGGAGTCCAAGGTCGTGGTCAGCTCCTGTGGCCACGATGGCCCATTTGGGGCTACGGGTGTTAAAAGACTCAAGAGTGTTGGGATGATTGATAATGTGCCCGGGATGAAGTGCCTCGATATGAATGCTGCCGAGGATGCCATTGTTCGCCTCACTAGGGAAGTTGTGCCGGGCATGATTGTTACCGGCATGGAAGTTGCTGAAATCGATGGTGCTCCTCGAATGGTAAGGTTTCCTTTTGAAAAAACTAAGAAATTCGCACTGGGGACTTTAATTCAGGGCTTAGCTATTAAATACCCAGTAGAATTGCCTTGCATCTTTTCATTTCGCCTTTGGTATCCTCAATTTAAGGTCCGATTGGTGTATGCATGATTCATCGGAGTTTGCTTGTGGTGTTTTGGTCATGGGTTTGAATCAACTTAGTGTGGAGTTGGATGCAATGTCTGTTTGAGTCTTAGCTCAGAGTTGAATGCTTCGTTTGGTGATTTTAGTGTGGGGTATCTTATTGGAACCCTAGGACAGAATTGAATGCTGTATTATATCCAGTTTCTTCTGCGATTTCAATCCAGATTGTAAAGATTTTTCAACAGCTTTAATGCATGCCATATACTTGTTGGGATTTGAACCTAGGGCTTTCAATAATTCAACACAAAGCACATCCTATTTGACTTGTGGTTATGGTTTCTATTTTTGTTTCTTGTTCAATTTAAGCATATTCCGTATGGATTTGAATTTGGGACTTTCTCCTATTGTTTATCACTCTAATGCTGATCTCTTTCTTTTTAAATTGTTTTTAATCTTCGCTGCTCGGTATCTATTTTACCTTTCTCTGCCCCGTAATTTTTTAACCTTTGCGCTGCTCTGTTCCCCTGGAGTGCTCTGTATTTTCTTACCTGCAATGCTCTGTATTTTTTCTTTGAGATGCTCTGTATTCTTTTCCCCTGCTCTGCTCTGTACTTTTTTCCCCTCGACTACTCTCTATATTTTTCCCCTGTACTGCTCTATATTTTTCATCCCTTCCCTGCTCTGTATATTTTCCTTCCTCACTGCCCTGTAATTTTTCCCCTGCACTGCTCTGTATGTTTTTCCTCTGCGCTGCTCTTTATTTTTCACCCCTTCCCTGCTCTGTATATTTTATGTTTCCAGTGCCTTGTTACTTTTTCCCTGCACTGCTCTGTATTATTTTTGTTGTGATGCTCTGCAATTTTCTTTTTCCCTTATGCGGCTCTGTATTTTTTCCCTTGCAATTCTCTGCATGGATTTCCCCTTCACTTTTCCTGCTCTTTTTTAACCTTTTGTTGCTCTGTGTATATTTCCTCTGCACTGCTTTGTCTTTATTTCCTCTGCACTGCTCTGTATTTATTTCCCTTTCCCTTCTCGATTTTTCCCCTGTCCTGATCTATTTCTTTTCCCAACCTATATTTACATTTGTGCATTTATATCAGTTTAGATTGGAGCATACTATACTAACATGTGGTCGAATGCAGGGACCCACCTTCGGAGCAATGATGGTTTCTGGCCAGAAGGCAGCTCACTTGGCACTCAAAGCCCTAGGCCTACCAAATGCTTTGGATGGATCTCTGAATGTGCAGCCCGAACTTACTTTGGCTTCTGCTGAAGATGAGAATACTGCAACTGCTTAGATTCTTTTCTTGTGCAACTGGTAGTTACATTTTGTTTATCGATGTATAAAGTCACTATGTAGTCAATAATGTACTTCGTGATATAATACCGTAATAGATATATGGAGTTTCTATTCCATGGCCTTGATTCATATCTCAAATCCAGTTTCTCTCTCTCGTCTTTGATTTGATATGCATATTTTGATTACCTACCCATATTTGTTATTTTTCTATTCAAATTTAAATCACCATTGCATTTGTCTTTTCTTCCTGAATCAGGATCCTATTTAAAGTTTGTTTATAGAATAGCAGTATTCAAGAGGAAGAGTTTGGCTTCATCAACCAAAAACTGAAATGCACAGAAATGCTGCACTTCAGCTGTGGTTGAATTTTGTATGCTGTTTGTCTTCAATTCTAAGATGAAATGAAAAATATAAAATTTGTGATAAGTTAATCTTCCAAAGTTTCTTTTCTTTCTTCTTGAAGCCCAAATTATATTCCCCACTAATACAGGCTTAGTTTTCCACTGTCATAGTTTTCTTGTGGTAACTTGGACAGAGAGAAGTGATACTCGATGATCACATTACTCTTGAAACATTCTGCATCTTGCTATGGCATTGCTACTTTTTGTTCTGAAAAAGGCTTAATGTCCAGGCAATCAAAAAGTTTTCTTTTTGGCATCTTTCCGCAGGCCCTTAATATTCTGGCTGTTTTCCTTTCATCCCGATGCATCAGGAAAAAGAATAAATGGATGCCTGTAGTATGACTGTAAGCCAAACCTGTCTGAGTGCTGTTTTGGACATTTAGGAATTACTTGATAATTTATAGATGTAGCAACTGAATATTTTTGAGATTACACGGTCAGCAGTCCTTCCATTTGGAAGTTTTCATGGTGCAGCTGTAATAGGCCCCTTGACCAACATGTATTGACTCGATCACACATTTTTTTTTTACTCAAACATCGCTTTCCAAAGGAACTCACTATAAAGTTTATTTTTCAACCTTGTCTGCAGGTCATTACTGGCAAGGAAATCACATAAGTAGTAATTACCATGCTTAGCCAAGCATATCACCAAGTGACATTTTTTTGTCATACTTTTTGTGCTACTGTTCATACACTACAGTGAGCTAATGACATTCGAAATTCAAAGTGGTCACTCACATGCTCAACCTTGTCTGCAGGTCATTACTGGCAAGGAAATCACATAAGTAGTAATTACCATGCTTAGCCAAGCATATCACCAAGTGACATTTTTTTGTCATACTTTTTGTGCTACTGTTCATACACTACAGTGAGCTAATGACATTCGAAATTCAAAGTGGTCACTCACATGCTTCTAAAAGTACTATACCATACAAAGCCCTGTTACATAGTGATAGTCAAAACGGAACTCACTCACTTCAGTTGCTTCATAAATATTCCCGTAGCCACATGGTTATACTAAAGAACTTAAAGAGCACCATACGCATGTATCAATCTTAAGCAAGGACTGAGAATGCAATTAGTGTTGAGATGGACTGAGAATGCAATTAGTGTTGAGATTAAATTGTATAATATTGCAGCATAAGTTAGTTGCAAAAAAAAATAGAGACAGTAACAAAATAATGAATAAACAGAATAAATGATCACACATCAATAACACAAGGATTTACATGGTAAAACTCCAGCAATATCCCAGAGAACATCCACGGGGCAAAGTATCGCTATTCTTATTGTTTAGAAGAAAAATTTTACTTTTCAAAAGACTATAAAGATAAAAAATATCTTCATCAAAATTAGAAGAAAGTAGTTTTTTTTTCTTTCTTCAGAAAAAAACTAGATTTAAAACAAAAGATTTTTGTTTTCTTTTAAAGATAAGTTTCTTGCTTTTTTTGTTTTATCTTGTTGTCACAAATCCAACAATCTCCACAAAATTAGAAGAAAGTAGTTTTTTCTATGGAAAAAACTAGATTTAAAACAAAAGATTTTTGTTTTCTTTCAAAGATAAGCTTCTTGTTTTTTTTGTTTTATATTGTTGTCACAAATCCAACAATCTCCACCTTGACAACAATTTACTTGATATTTGTTCATGTCCTTTTATCACCTTTTCTACAAGCCAAGAGAAGCCAAACTCCACCTCAACTTCTCTAGTAGTACTGGTTTTGTAAACATGTATGCACAATTTTTTTTCATATGGACTTTCTTAAGAGCTACTCCATCTCTATCAATAACTTGTCTTACAAAATGATATTTAATTTCAATATGCCTGGTCCTACTGTGATAAGTTGGATTTTTAGCCAAATGAAGAGCACTTTGACTATTACAAAATACATTCACTCTATCCTACATTTTTCCAAACTCATCCAAAAGACCTTTTAACCAAATTGCCTATTTCAATGCATGTGAGACAACCATATATTCTGCTTTAGTAGTGGACAAAACAACTGTTTCTTGAAGCTTTGACATCCAACAAACAGGTACTCTTACAAGAGTAAAGACAACCCGAGGTAGATCTCCTTTTGTCCAAATCACTAGCAAAATCTAAATCAACATATCCACAAACCAAATCACTGCAACCATTTAAGGTAATACAATATTCACTTGTGCCTCTGAGATAGCAAAGCACCCATTTCACTATTGCCCAATGCTCTTTACTTGGATTTTCCATGTATCTACTAACAACACCAAGTGCATGTGAAATATATGGTCTTGTACATACTATCGCATACATTAAACTTTCTACTACATTAGCATATGGTACACGAGACATAATCCTTTTCTTCTTTATTACTAGGACATAAACTTGAAGAAAACTTAAAATGGGAAGCCAAAGAGATATTTATTGGGTTTACATTATTCATATCGAATCTCATAAGAATCTTCTCCACATACTTTTGCTATGATAACCAAAGCTTACCATGTTTTCTGTCTCTGTGTATCTCCATGCCCAAAATTTGTTTTGCTGCTCCTAGATCCTTCATATCAAAAGTCCTAGCCAACTGAGCCTTTAACTTGTTGATCTCTGTCATGCTTTTGTTTGCTACAAGCATATCGTCAACATATAACACCAAGATAATAAATAAACCATTTTCCAAACTTTTGAAGTAACCACAATGGTTATACTCACTTCTAGGAAAATTTTAGCTCACCATGAAGGAATCAAATTTCTTGTACCATTGCGTGGGTGATTGTTTTAGGCCATACAATGACTTCCTAAGTTTGCAAGCAAATTTTCTTTTGCGATCTTGCAAACCCTTTTGGCTATTCCATATATATCTTCTTCCAAATCTCCAAGTAAGAATGTTGTTTTAACATCTAGCTGCTCTAACTCTAAATCAAATAAAGCAACTAATGCCAATACTACCCGAATAGAAACAAGCTTAACAACTGGTAAAAAAAATTCATGAAAATCAATACCTTCCTTTTGAACATTGCTTTGTACCTTTCAACTTTATCATCAACACCCTTCTTTAGTTTGTAAATCCACTTGCAACCAATAGTTTTTTTTTTCCATTGGAAGTTCTACCAGGTTCATGTTTTATTCTTCTCCAAGGTATACATTTCTTCTTTCATTGCTATTTTCCATATAGCACTTTCAATATCATTCATTGCTTCCTGATAACAACTAGGTTCCCCATCATTAGAAATCAAAGAAATAGATAAATTATAATAATCATACCTCTTAGGAGGATTGCTAACCTGTGTATATCTCCTTAGAGTTGGTTGTGGTATTTCTACATTTTCCTGTATATTTTCTGCATCCTCACCTTCTTATTCAAAAACTTCTTCTTGCTCCCCCTTTTCTGAAGGTGGTTGAGTTTCTAACTAAATTTGTTGACGTTCTGATACTTGTTCTTGTTCCATTTCAACTTCTACTATGTTTAATTTTATGAGAGGAGATTCATCAAAAACTACATCTCTGTTAATGATGATTTTCTGGGTAGTAGGATCCCATAGTCTATATCCCTTAACTCCATCACCATAACCAACAAAGACATACTTCTTTGACTTGGGCTCCAATTTAGAACGTTGATCTTTTGAAATAAGAGCATAAACATCACAACCAAAAATTTTCAGATTTGAGTAATCACAAGAATTACCTTTCCATACCTCTTTAGGAATTTTACAGTCTATTGCAACTAATGGTGACTGATTTACCAGATAGCATGTTGTATTGACTACTTCTGCCTACAATTCTTGCTCCAACTTGGCATTACTGAGCATGCTCCTTGCTCTCTCTAGAAGAGTCATGTTCATGCGTTCAGCAACACCATTTTGCCGAGGAGTCTAAATGGTGGTTTTATGTCTTTTGATCCCAATTTCCTTGCAATAATTTTCAAATTTCAAAGATGTGAACTCGCCTCCATTATATGTTCTTAAACACTTAATTGACCTACCAATACTCTTTTCAACCAAAGCTTTAAACTGCTTAAATACACTAAACACATCAACTTTCCTTTTAAGAATATAGACCCACACTTTTCTAGAGTAATCATCTATAAATGTCACAAAATATGACGATCCTCCAAATGAAACTATAGGGGATGGTCCCCAAACATCTAAATGAATTCTAAATGAATATAATCTAGGATACCCTTACTTGTATGACTACCTGTTTTAAACTTCTGTCTACATTGCTTTTCAAAGACATAATACTTATAGAAATTTAAATTCAGATATTTTAAATTTGGAAGTAACTTACGGTTTACCAATACCTTTAACCCTTTCTCGCTCATATGGCCCAATTGTTGATGCCATAAACGAGTAGATTCATTTACTTTTTCAGATACACCGCTGCTTCACTTATTTCTGTACTCCCCTGTAACTTGTAAAGGTTCCCAATATTTGTAGCCTTAATTACCACCATAATGCCCTTGGACACATTCAGTGATCCACCTTGACATGTAAATTTATAACCTCTAGAATCCAAAACTCCCAAGGAAATTAAATTCTTTTAAAGTTCTGGTACATGTCTTACTTCTGTCAAAGTCCTCACAATACCATCAAACACTTTAATCTTAATGCTCTCAATCCCAAAAGTCTTACAAGAAACATTATTTCCCATAAGAACAACACTACCATCAATAGTTTGGTAAGAAGAAAACCAACTTCTATGTGGACACGTGATGCGAAGCACCATAATCTAATAACCATTCCTCATGATATTGTGAAATATTATAAACATATAGTACTTCATCAACTCTACTTGAACTTGTTTCAACCTGATTTGCTTCCTTTTTGGAGTCATCATTGTCTTCTTTCCTCTTCCAACAATCTTTCTTGAGATGCCTATTTTTGTTGCAATACCAACATTTTCCTTTACCCTTTTTTCCTTTTGACTTAGATCTTGATGTACCTCTCGAATTTTCCTTCTTTTTTGTGGATCGACCTCTAGTCACCATTGCTTTTGGAGTGGAGGTTTTTGTATTAGATTTCCTCAGCACCTCCTTAGACAACAAAGCTCCCACAACAAAATCAAATTCAAGGGTGTCAGTTGTGCTAAAGCTAATGGAAGTGACTAAGTGATTCCAAGATTCAGGCAATGAACACAATAACGTAACTGCTTTGTTTTCATCTTTGACTTATACCCCCATACTAGTTAATTGGCATATAAGAGTATTGAAAACATTTAAATGATAAACAATTTTGATACCTTCATTCGCAAACTATATAGCTACCTCTTCAAGTAGATTTTGTTTGTCAAGGATTTTGTCATGTAAAGGCTCTCCATTCTGCTCCATAAGCCTGCTGTTGTTTCCTCTCCAACAATATCAAAATTAGAAGAAAGTAGTTTTTTTTTTCTTTCTTTACGAAAAAACTAGATTTAAAACAAAAGATTTTTGTTTTATTGCAAAGATAAGCTTCTTGATTTCTTTGCTTTATCTTGTTGTCACAAATCCAACAATTAGAGCTTCATAATTTACACAATCGCCAACTATAATGATGCAAGTAATGGTATTAAGACTTTGCTCTCTTGTATGTCATTGAAGAAAATGGTAGGCTAGCAATTCTTACTGATACTGGGCCAACAACATTTCCACAGCTTGATATTGCTCTCATACTAGAGATTCACAGGCATCTTATGTTGACTTCTCTTTCAAGAACATGTCAATTAAGCTTTTGTGACATTCAACATTCTTTTCATAATTTTTAAGACTCTCCACATTACCATGACCAAGGTGTAGTAGAACACGTGCTTGCTCAGTCTTCCTATTAGTCCATATTATAGTAGGGATTCTATAGTATTCTATACGAGTTTGAAATAAAGTCAACCAACCAATCATGCGATTGTATTTTTCTTTTTTTTAAAGTTTTGACAATATTTTTTAATATTCATATTCTAAAAATAACAATATTAGTGATTTCTCTAACATCTTATTGGTCCATGTTAATTGAGATGACAATTTTAGGCTTTCTCTTGAATCTATTTTTATTAAATTTTAATGATTTTCTTGCAAAGACCAATGAATGCAAAATATTTTTCCAATGGCTTTTGTTTTCACGAAGTTTGGATTTTTACAATAAGTTCCGTGTCCTTAAATGTCAACTCTATTAATATTTGTCTCATTGAGTTGATGTCATTTTTGGTGAGGTGGGGGCATTCAACAAATGTATAAGGTGTAGATTCATTGGGAGGTCGATGTTGGAAATCTATTTCTTATTTACTACTTTTGTAATTTCAATTCTTCTCTAGAAAATATGATCTAAAGATTTCATGTGAATGATGATATAGTTTTCAAAAATCATTTTAATTGTGATAGTGAAAGAAAAGGGCGACTTGGAAGTTGACAACAACTTGACACCATTTGATTGCAAAATGTTATAAGGCTACATTAGGATTTTAAGTGCATCTACACAGTTGCGTACTTGATATTTGACAAGAAATTTGAAAAGAGTATGGTTGCCTTTAATATATTTTCCCTAGTCTTTTCTCCATTTATGTTTGCCAAAAGTTTTAATTCTTTGTTAGAGGAATTGGAAATCACTAATTATTTTAGGTGGTCATTGGTGTGCAAGTTTTGTAAACTTGCAAATATTCTCAAAATTGAAGTTCAATGCAGTGTGTTGGCACGTGCCTCAAATTTTTTCAAAAGTCCCAAGTTTATACCTTCATGTTGTCTAAAAAATCTCACCCATTACTGATAACCGATTTGAGAAATATTTACTAGGTTTTCCTTGGTCTATTTTGTGTTGTGATTGTTTTACCTTCCCCATGTCTTTTCCATGTCTTATCGTCACCAAAAAATTCCATAGAATTCCTCGGTTTGTTCGTTCCTTGTCTTTTTCTGACTTTTGGATACCTGGTTCCGATGTCCTCCGAAAACCCCATTTCCCCTCACTCAATTTGGAGGGTCAAAAGTCCAGATGATCTCGGAGATGGTGGCAATTTGTCACCCAACATCAAGTGGCCTTTTTGTTCTTGAATTTTGGTACTTTGGGAATTTTGGGTTTACCGGGGACATTAGGACATTCCTAGTTTTTGTGTCCTCTGAAAACCCCATTACCCCTAGCTCAATTTGGAGGGTCAAAACTTGGAATTTTCTGATGAAATCAAAGGCTATGGTTATTGACACCCCCTTGTGTCTATTCAAACTTTTGTTTGGGTGTTTGGCTCATTTGGGTTTTTCGTGATCTTTTTGGACCCTTTGTTTTCCATATTCAATTTGAGGGGTCAAAACTTAATATTTTTTTATGATCTCAGAGATTTGAGCTATGTTCATCATGTTTCATCTTGTGGAACTTTCGTTTGGGGATTTGAATCAAATGGAAATTTTGGGTTTTCCATGGATATCAAAACTTTTCCAAAAAATCCATGAGTTCCAAGTTCTTTTGGGTTTCTAATTTCCCATGGGACGCCCCATGGGGATTTCAATTTTTTTGTAGACATTTGCACTTTTTCAAAATATCCCTATATCCCTGATCCTTCTGAGTTTCCCATTTCCCTTGGAGCGCTCCACTTTGCTCAATCTCCTTGTTCCTACCAAGGTTCCGGATTTGGGCAGGCACAATGTCCTTGTTCCTTTCGGGGTTCCGAATCCAAGTAGGAAGAATGTCCCTGCGTCCTTGGCTCTTCTGGATTTCTAGTTTTTTATCCAAATACTCAAAATTTTTGTGTTTTTTCAACACACAATGGGAGACTCCAACTCTCAAGACCATCATTTATGATCTTTTTGGGACTCGATGGCATGGTAGGTGAGCTCCATATGCCCTGGGACTATTGTAGACCCCTCTATGATGAAATCTTTGTACCAGAGCATGGGCATACACTCCAAATATACAAGGTTTTCTAGTACAACCCATGTGGTTTTAATGCAACATGTTTGGGTGACCCGCAAACATGTTGACTACTCCATATCCACGTCCAAGATGCAATAGTGAATTGTAATGCTATATATGCATGTTCGTAAGATATAAAAAATGTTGGTCATTGAACCAATTTCTAGACTGTAAGTGTCTTAGCAATGTTCTAGGGCATCAAATGATGTAATCTGATTTGTAAAGAGATAAAGTGCACCTTGTAAAGCATATGAAGGTTATTCAACGACAAATGCATATAATGGTATGTCTCTAGAGTAGTTTGCAGTTATTCACGAGGGTGTTTGAACCTAGTTGCTCATCCTCCCTTGCCACATTTGCTGGTATGAATGTAACAGAAGCTAGAGAAGCATGTGGCAGTATTTTAATTCATTGCAAAGCTTTTGTAATGCTCTTTCTTTATGTTCCATATGAGTTTTTTGCAGTTTTGTTTGGACTACTAAGAATGTCCATTGCATGATATGAGATGTATGCATTGTATGATGATGCACAATAGATTCTATTTATACTTTCATTTCTGCATCTTTTTCCTCTTTACAAATCCATGACTCTGTTGCCTAATGGAGTAGGCACCAATCTAATTGGTGAAGGGCTGGCGCTTTTAAAATTATTATTCTCTCTCTTGTTAGCTGTAGGTAGATTAAGTCTTGCAATGCTTGCATGATTCAATATTGTACACTCAGTCATACCTTGTGCAATTTTGAAATTGAACATCATTAGAGAATCATGCATGTGTGTTCTTTCCTCTTGTCTCTATGTATGCAATGCTAAGTGGATTCATCCGCTGGGAAAACATAGTATAACTATCATCTTTGGGTGTAGGGTAAGAGTAAAATTTTATCTATTTATCAAAGGTCTGATAGGTCTGTATGTAGCTAGCGTTGACATGAACTTAGTGACAACTATAGGGGTTCATAGCACATCAAGTATCACTGCTTGAAGACCTAATGTTTAAGGTGTTTATGTTGTTGAGACCTTAGGGAATACCTCCTTGGCCTTGTAGAGCCTAAAGACGAAGGTGAGTTTACCCACTCATAGCAATTGGTCCATTCATGCTATTGTCTAATCATGAGCCTTACTCATTGCCTAAGCATGACATATCCATGGCCTTAGGTTTTGGTGTTGTCTTTAGGATTGGTGAAATTGCATGTTTGAGCGCCAACACAATGTCAATGACCAATCTTGGGAACAAATTCTTTAGTTTTAAGGTAGCTATTATTATATTGATTGGGGCAATTTTTCAATTACCAATATCTAGACCAACAAAGAAGTGGCCATCAAGCTTTCAAGCCTCTAGCCCAATTTTACATTTATTTTTCGAATGGCCTCTTGACGGGGCATCATTCCTCTATCATTTCTCTATCATTCCTCTATCATCCCTCCAGTCGATTGGTGCATGGTTTATCTATTTGACACAACATCACTTCTGTTAGTTGTTGTGTCGTATCAAAGGGGCAAAATGTAGACACCTAAAATTGACCTTGCCTTTACGACAATACTAACATCACCATCTTGTGACACTTTCATCTTAAGACCCTTCTATGTCTAATTAATTGTGTCCAATGTCCTCTCTGATTAAATTAATTTTTTAGGAAAATTAGAATTAAGTCTGATCAGATACAACCAAAAGAAAAAGAAAAGAAAACCATGCATTTTAAAACTAAAATAGAAAAGTAAGAAGATGAACAAGTGAAAGAATAATAACATGAGGATGTAGAGGAAGAATAAGATTCAAATTTGAAGAGTTTAGAGAAATAACATGATGAGCCTCTTCCTACACCCCTAAGAAGGTCCATGAGGCAACAAAAACCATTTGACCTATATACTAGCACTTTCATCCTTAGGAGATGCAAGGGATACATGTAATGATCTGCCCTGTTTGTAATTTTTTTTATTTCTTTATAGTGTTATTTTTATTAAGAAGTGATCTTTCAGAACTAGACAGAAGTTGCAGAAGGGGTTTTTTGGTTTTGCATGTTTGTTTTTTGCACAAATACAATGAAATATAAACATGCAATGAATATCTAGAAAATCTAAAACCCTAATGCATAAATGAACAAAGACCCAGATGCTAGATTGGCATAATATGAATTATAAACACATACCCAGATGAAAACCTTCAACTTCATATAATGGTTGTAGCTAAACCAACCATGAGAGATTCATAAATCATAATCAAAACAACACCAAATGTATGTTCTCCACCAAAACAACTGTTGCAATGCATAAGCTATCCCAATGCGCCAATGATGAGTATTTGTGAAGGTCTAGACTATAGGCATTTCTCCATGAAAGTTCCCACATCCATGTCATGCATAGTTCGGCCAGGGTCAAGGGTAAACAACTGGAAACAATCCCTAATTCTGTCCAATCTACCAAGTACTGATCTGCAACTCAGATGATACCTTCAATGCCTAAGTTCAACAAATAAACTCACCAAAAACCACAGTTTTCTGCCCTATGAAAGCACGACCTAGGTTGGGATGTACGACCAGTAATGGAAGTACACTATTAGCTATCAAACACACCACAAACTACTGAAAACTATCCATTAAACCTTATATCAGTTGATAACATAAAATCAGGTAACTACAAACTGAAAGAACATCAAACGATCATTAAAGCTCAAGTGAAGCCTCTGAGTGAAGCTCCCAACAAACCCTTCCTGATGCTATATTTCAAACATGAATAAGGCAGTCTCACAGAGGGCTATGTCCCTACAAAACTCCATTTCAAACATTAAGCCAATGCTCAGAAATTTGCCCAGACAAATATCATATCAAAAGTCAGAGAGAGCCAAAATGAAATCTCAAAGTGCATTATATAGACTCCTCAAACCCAATGCCCAAAAAGGAGGGAGATTTATTTTGTTTTAATTTTAAAATAACCCCCTTATCCCTCCATGGAGCGCTCCCCCTCTTCCTAGCACCACACTTTAAGTTATAACTTAAAGTACCAAATAATAAAATTACTTTATAACTTAAAGTACCCATAGCCAAATAAATAATATAAGTTAAATATTTAATTTGACTTATATTTTCGAAATATAATCTCTTGACTGTTCTTCGAAATCCAACTGTAGGTGCTAGATGCTCCAACTGACAGGCTATAAATAGTAAGTTGGCCAATGCCACCTAATACCTCCTGTCCGACTAAGTCCTGGAATAATGACCAAGATAGGTTCCCTAACCACATCTACTAGCCTACGGGAACCCTAGAGTAGGCTAATCACATCAACTCTCTGAAGAGCTAAGGAGGGGACATTACAGTCCGCCCTCCCCATAATTGCTTGCCCTCAAGCAATTGCAGTGCTGGATGCTGAAGGATCTGATCACTTTCCCAAGTAGCATCCTCCTCTGGTAAGTCCCGCCACTTCACCAAGTACTTTGTGATCACTCTCCATCTGACGGTCCTCTCTCTGAAATCAATCACTGCCTCTGGAACAAGAACCAACTTACCTTCATCATCCAATGGGGGCAGCACTGTTGAAGGAGTCACACTATGAACAAGCGCCTTCTTGAGGCGAGATACATGAAACACATTGTGTACTCTACTACCATCAAGCAACTCCAACTCATAGGCTACCTCACCAACCCTCCTAGTAACTTTGAACGAGCCATAAAAACGTGGTTTCAACTTCTCTGCTCCACTCTTCTCGAGAGTGGACTGTCTGTATGGTTGCAATCTCACATAAACCATTTCACCCACCTCAAACTCTCACTCTATATGGTGTTGGTCAACATATAACTTCTGCTGATTCTGGGCATGCTGAATGTTTTCCCTCAAGGATCTCATTATGTCTTGACTCTCCTGTAAAAAGTCCTTAGGCCTAAGTACTCTACAATCATTGAACAACAAATGAATGAAGCTAGGTGCTTCATAACCATACAATGCCATGAAAGGTAACATTTTGATTGACATGTGGAAAGTGGAGTTGTAGCAAAACTCACCCAAGTGCAACCATTTTATCCATCCTTTTTTCTGCCCTAAAACATAGTTTCGTAGGTAGCCCTCCACCCATTTATTTACTATTTTTGTTTGACCATATGTTTGGGGATGGTAACTAGTGCTAGGAGTCAACTCAGTACCACACAGTTTGAACAACTCTTGCCAAAACAAGCTCATAAACTTTCTGTCCCTGTCACTTATGATATTCGTTGGTACCCCATGTAGTATAAATACCTACTTGAAGAACAATCTGCCATATGTATGGCTGTATAATCTGCTGATATGGAAAAGAAATGGGTAAATTTGATCAAACAGTCCACCACAACAAAGATACAATCCTTCCCTTGGACCTTGGGAAGCCCTATGATGAAGTCCATTGAAACACTCTCCCACTTTTGAGTAGGAATGGACAATGGTTGCAGCAGATCAGCCAGGTATGTGTGCTCATTTTTTATTTTGTTGGCACACTAGACACTCACGTACATACTTGGTAATGTCTTCCTTCATACCCTTCCATGAAAATCTTTCGCGGATCTGCCTATATGTCTTATAAAATTCAAGATGACCAACCATATGAGTGTCATGAAATGATTTGAAAATTTGCTCTTTCAACTTAGACTCAGGCACTAACCAAATCCTCTCTTTGTAGATAATCAAACCATCCTGCACACTATATTTGTCATCACCCAATGTACCATCAAGAATATTATTAGCAAAGTTGTTCTTTTCATAATCAACCTGAATATTCTCCTTCCAATTTGCTGCCATCTCAGAAAAAAACACATAAATGTGGTCTCCTAGATAGTACATCAACCACTACATTTCTTTTTCCTTTGATATATAAAATGTCAAAATCATATGCTTGAAATTTGCTAACCCATTTCTATTGTCTTTCACTTAAATCCTTTTGATTTAGAAAGTACTTCAAGCTATTATGATTAGTTTTTACAATAAATTTGCCCCCAGCAAGATACTATTTGTACTTAGCCAATGCATGCATTATGGCTAACATCTCTTTATCATATATTGAATAACTTTTCTCACTCCCCTTCAATTTTCTACTCTCAAAAGCAATTGGATGCTTATTTTGTATTAAGACAGCCCCTATTCCATCACCAGAAGCATCACATTCAAGCTCAAATGGCTTGGAGAAATCAAGAAGTGCCAAAATAGGGCACATAGCTCATCAACTTCTTAAACTTACCACCTGTGCTGATTCTGACCAAAAGAATGCACCTTTCCTAGTCAAATCAGTAAGTGGGGCAGCAACCTATGAAAAACCTTTCACAAACCTTCTGTAGAACCCACACAAATCGAAGAATCCCTTAAGTTGTGTCAAATTAGTGGGAGGTGGCCAATCAAGTATTTATTTGATTTTATCAAGATCCACACAAACCCCATCAACACTGATTATATGCCCCAAGTACAATAACTCTGTCATCCCAAACTCACAATTGGATTCTTTAGCAAAAGAGACTCACTCTCAAGAATACCCAACACCTCATCCAAGTGTTTCAAATGCTCTTCCCATGTTCTACTATAAACAAGGATGTCATCAAAGAAGATTAGAACAAACTTACGCAACTGTTTGCTAAATACTCTGTTCATGCCTGACTAAAAAGTGGCTAAAGCATTTGTCAAACCAAAGGGCATGACAAGAAACTTGAAATGTCCAAAATGACATTTGAATGTAGTCTTCTCCACGTCCTCCTCCCTGACTCTAATATGATGATATCCCGATCTCAGGTCTATTTTAGAGAAGTATAATGCACCATGCAGCTCATCAATCAAGTCATCTATGCGTGGGATTGGATACCTATTTTTAATTGTTTTCTTATTGAGTGTCCTGTAGGAGTTTTGTAGTGCTTCTATCTTGGGTGTTGTTGTCTTTACATTGATATCAAAATGTTGATGATCATGGTGGTGATCTCTCAGATCTCTCAGTGATAGGGGTTAACATGGTTTTGTGAAATTGCAGGGGCTTGGTCATTTGATCTTAGTGAATTACAATGGCATAGTCTTTAATGGTATACTAGTCTTCCTGGTATCAAGGTGTGACAGTCTTAAGGGTTGTCATAGTTTATGTTGCATCTCATATGATGGTCTGCCACATTCATATGTTGTGTGTTTTGTGTTTTCATATGTCAAAATGACAAAATGCCTAAATAGTCAAATGATTATTGTCATTGTTGAAGGATAGAGTTTTTCATGTCTTCCATAGTTGTCTTATCTCTGTCATAGTTTATGGTGTCTCATGTAGTTCTCCTATACATGGTATTGCATTCATGGTTGTTAAGGTTATTCAAGTGTTAAATCCTAACTGTCACTATGTCCTATGTTGTGTTCTTACCTTATTATTGTCTAAAGGGGTTTTGAGACATGTAGTCAATTAGTATGTCACTGCAGTTATAAATGGTGTCTTATCTTTGTTCTAAGTTTTCTGAGATTAGTATGTTACTCTTGATAAATCATGTCTCATCTGTCTTTGTCACATGCTATAAAGTTTCAAATATCTAAACACCTAAGTGTATGTCAAAGACTTTAAAATAATCCTAAGTCATTCTTACTAAACTCTTTTCAACCCATCAAAGCGCTTTTTGTTCATAATTGCTTGTTGACCGGTTGGAGTGGTCAGTGTCACTTAAGTGACAAAGTTAAGGGATCAGAATTGTGTTTTTAATCGGCCCTATCGACTAGGTCTCGGTTATCAGGTAAGGCACAAAGAAGGACTGGCGGGAAATCATGATCAACGATCATGATTTAAATGACACGTGGCACGATGGGTTCATTGAAAGGATCTCATTCAATGATTTAAATGATAGGTGGCGTGATGGGTTCATCGAAAGGATCTCATTCAAATTGCTTGGAAGCCCAATGGATAGTTGGTAACATTAATATTGATGGTTTCTTTTTGAGCAAAAGCCAAAATTTAAGGACTTTTCTTATTCCACTGAAGTTATATGGAAGGTTTCTTTCTATTCTCAAGAAGAAAAATAGATCTTCAAAAGTTTTTTCTATTTTTGATTGGATTGAGCATGTGATCTGACTATTTTTAAATGGAAATAATAGATATGGATGTGATATATAAATAATGTTTTTGAAGATGAAACTTCTGCTTCTAGTCTTATGTTTTGAAGATAGTGAGATTCTATTTGAGATTGCAAATATGCTTCTATGAGGAGATATATAGTTTTTGACAGTGAGGAGGTTCAGATGTAGAGTTTAAAATTTTAATCAAATGATCAAATGTTTGCAGAGGTAATAAGGAGTTTTGAAGGGATGATAACAGAGATGGTGCAGAATTGGAGAAAAATTTGCAAAGATATGGTTGATTGAAAGTTTACAATTCTTGCATTGATAATTTGTTCTTCATAGAATTTTTGTTGATTAAAATATGCAATCAATCTGAAGCTTCAATATCTTTCATGAGTATTTCACAATTTTTTTGCAGAGGTGATTTGGTTCAAAGGTGAATATTTTGCAGGTTGAAATTTGATATTGCAAGATTTAATCATTATTTTGCAGAGAAAGATATATTTGTTGAAAATTGAATGGAGGAAATAAGGTGTTGAGTTTGATTGAAACAGGGAAACCCCCTGATTTTATTTTGTTCATTGTTCCTCAGATGATGATAGTCAGTGAGACTTGAGATGAAAAACAACATGCCAGTGAGGCAAAATTGTATATTTCAGTGAGACATTTGTAAACTTGAAGGTTTTACATTTAAGCCAATGAGGCAGTTTGAGTGGTTTTTCTAACCCTGGAGGGTTTTCCACTCAGTAATTTTTTGTGTTGATGTTCTGCATATTTTCATATCTATTTGAAAATTTGGTGATTGTGAAATCAAAGTTTATTAAAATTTTGAAAGGTGATAAAAATTTTATCAACACTGATTCACCCCCCCTCTCAGTGTTGAGTGTACTCCTACCTGCCTTGTAATCCACACACACGTGCATAGTCCCATCCTTCTTCTTCACCAAGACAACTGAAGAAGCAAATGGGCTCTTACTTGGCCAGATATGTCCCATCTTGAAGAGCTCCTTAATGGTTTTCTCAATATCATCTTTGAGTCTCTTGGGATGCTTGTAAGGAGTAGTAATCATGGCCTTAGTACCCTCCTCTAGCTCTATCACATGCTCAATGCCTCTATTAGGAGGCCTACTTGGAGGAAGACTACCAAACACTTTGCTTCTTTTGGAAAGAAGCTCCTGTATCTCTAGGGGATAAGAACTCTTCACCTCCTCCATAACCGTGGGCATAATAACACACTTGCTGCCCACTCAACCTGATCATGTTTGAAAAGTCTTTCCATTCATTTGAAAGACACCAAATGTGGTCCTCCATTAGACAAACCCCTCAAGACCACATTTCTCCCTTCTAAATTGAATTTCAACTCCATAGTCTAAAAATTAAGGGTGATCTCTCCCAAATAATGAAGCCACTGAATCCCCATAATAGCATCTGAGTCACCAATGCTAACCACATAGAAGTCCTCCTTAACTTCATTATCCCCAAACTGAATACTCAACTATGGGACCATATGTTGGGAATTAAGGTGTCTCAACCTTTGTAAATTCCTAATGTTGTATTTATTTATCCCATGTTGAGTTGGCATAGTCAGCACCTTGTGTATATGCAGCAGGGTAAATTTTGGTGACTTTGGCAACTGTGGTTTCCCCCTTGAATAATTAATGGGGGTTTGGGGGCAACGCCCCCGAAACCTCAAACGATTTTTTAATTAATGACAAGTGTTGGTGAGTATCTTTGCACAAGAGAAAGGCATTTTTGGGTGGTCAAGGGAGGTTATGACATGTAAGAGGAATATGATATTTTTAGTCAGTATATGATAGATTCTATGACAACTGTAAGGTGCGTAAGAGCATTTGTCGTAACCTATCTTGGGACCAGACGCCCACTTCGGGATGGGATGTTGGACAAGTGTCCTTAGGCGTGGGTTTTGGGGCATGAGTCCGAGATGGATGCCTATCTCTAGAAGGTTCCATATTTGCCTTGTAAACTCTATATAAACAGGTGCTTGGATGGGAGATTGACAACTTTGGTACAAGTACTGTTATGCTGCCAGAATATCTCCAGATTCGACATTCGAAGACTCCTGAAAGAGCATTGGCTCTGAAACTGTATTATAATCTATTATTGTTTACTATAATACATTTGAGCTATGTTTTGGAGTGGGGTTTTTCACCCGTAAGGGTTTTCCCCACGTATATCTTGTCTCTCTCTCTCTTCTGTCTTCTTTCTGGTTCTTGTGTTTTGCTGCAATATCTCATGTTAATGGTTTAACATTGCTGTAATAGTTAGGATAAATTTGGATTTGCATAGCCCTCTCCTCATTAGATTAGTGTAGGAAGCATTTTCCGCACACCTAGCTTCCTTTCACCATCCTGGTACAATTAATAGTGAAACCATCAGCTACCATTACTCTGAAACCACTCACCTCCTCTGTTTGAAGGCCTCTACGAACAACCAAGCCCTCATCAATAAAATTATGAGTAGCTTTTGTATCAATTAAAGCTATCATTCGCTGCCCCTTAAGTACTCCTCTAATGCAAAGAGACTCATTTTTTTGAAAGTTATGTAGCTGTGCTAATTTCACATCGTTATCATCTTCTTTTTCACCCTCTTTTGGTGCTTTTTCACCTTCACAATCTTCATAATCAGATTGCTGGTCTGATTTTTTTGATGCATTTTCTTCATCAGATTGGTACTCAATAAGGAGTGTTTTGCCCTTTATTGAACATTTATGGCCTTTAGTCCAAGGCTCCTTGCATGTGAAGCATAAACCCTTCCTCCTAAGCTCATTTAGGGTCTCACTATCAATCTTGGTATATTGTTTCTTTGGTTGTTCTGGTTCTCTTGTTGTATGTTTTTTATCCTTGTCCTTCTTTTGAATAAAGTTTGTTTTGTGGAGTGCAAGTGTCCATATCATGAGCTTTCTTGATTGCTTCATGAAGTGTTGGTGGATTGAATGCTTTGATCCATCCCTTCAAAGGTTCTGATAAACCATCAATGAAGAGTACACTAAGTCTCCTCTTCGAAATATCTGTCACTATAACTGATAACCATTGAAAATCAGCCACATATGCATCTACTGTACCTTACTGTTTCATTTGTGTAAGCTCCTTAAAATGCAGTTGTGGATCTTTTTTGTCAAACCTCTCTATCATCCTTTCAGTAGATTTAGCATAGGAGGTGATCTGTGCATATCCCAGTGTAACCATGCCATGATGCCACCATTCATGAGCAAATCCATCTAGATACATAGTAGCATACTTAATAGATTCTTCTTCAGGCATAGGATTAAGAGTGAAAAATGTATCAACCTTTTGAACCCATGCACGAGCTGATGTCTTTCCAGAGCCATCAAAGTAAGGAAGATTGAGCTTCCCAAGCTTCTTCCGTAGCTCATTGTACTGTTCTCTATTTACTTTGTTAGGCATATGCCTCATCCTAACATCCATGTAATCATGGAGAGATATGTCACGCTAAAAATTAGGTTTGACATCTTCCCAATCTTGTCAAAATTGTTCTTGCATTTCAACCAGTGTGAGGTCAATCATTGGTGGAGGTTCTATTATGGGTGGGAAGGTTGGCATAAGGGGTCTTGGTAGTGCTACCCTCTATGGTGGATCTTCCACTCTAGGTGGATTTTGGCCATTCCTCTAGTCTCCATTGCCCTTGTTATTGACTGCCAAATTTGTAATTGCATCAGTCAACTAAGCCATGCACTGATTTATTTGTTCTTGACTCCTAAGTAAGGCATCCAACAGAAGTGTTGTGGCATCTCATGCCATATGTCTATTATCTTTGCCACCCATGTTATCATCTATGTCACCCATGTTTCCTAAGTGATTTGATTGTTGTTCCTCTGTGTCAGAAGGCCAATGTTCCCAAAGTACTTCTCTTTTTCTTTGTCTTTCTCAGTACCTCCTTTCTCTGTCACAGATGCTCATAGAAGTTCATTACCCACTGGATGGCAAGAAAACTTGGCTCTGATACCATTGTAATGATCTGTCGTGTTTGTAATTTTTTAATTTCTTAATAGTGTTATTTTTATTAAGAAGTGATCTTTCAGAACTAGACAAAAGTTGTAGAAGGGGTTTTTTGGTTTTGCATATTTGTTTTTTGCACAAATACAATGAAATATAAACATGCAATGAATACCTAGAAAATCTAAAACCCTAATGCATAAATGAACAAAGATCCAGATGCTAGATTGATATAATATCAATTATAAACACATACCCAGATGAAAACCTTCAACTTCATATAATGGTTGTAGCTGAACCAGCCATGAGAGAATCATAAATCATATTCAAAACAACACCAAATGTATGTTCTCCACCAAAGCAACTGTTGCAATGCATAAGTTATCCCAAGGTGCCAATGATGAGTATTTGTGAAGGCCTAAACTATAGGTGTTTCTCCATGAAAGTTCCCATGTCCATGTCATGCATAGTATGGCCAAGGTCAAGGGTAAACAACTAAAAATAGTCCCTAAATCTATCCAATATGCCAAGTACTGATCTGCAACTCACATGATACCTTCAACGCCCAAGTTTAGCAAATAAACTCTCCAAAAACCAAAGTTTTCTATCCTATGAAAGTACGGCCCAGGCTGGGATGTACTACCGGCAATGGAAGTACACTATCAACTATCAAACACACCACAAACTGCTAAAACTATCTATTAAACCTTATATCAGCTGATAACATAAAATCAGGAAACTACAAACTGAAAGAACTCCATCAAACGATCATTAAAGCTCAAGTGAAGCCTCTGAGTGAAGCTCCCAACAAACCCTTCTTGATGCTATATTTCAAACACGAAGAAGGCAGTCTCACAGAGGGCTACGTCCTTGCAAAACTCCATTTCAAACCCTAAGCCAATGCTCAGAAATTTGCCCAGACAAATATCATATCAAAAGTCAGAGAGAGCCAAAATGAAGTCTCAAAGTGCATTATATAGACTCCTCAAACCCAACGTCCAAAAAGGAGGCAGATTTATTTTGTTTTAATTTTAAAATAACCCCCTTATCCCTCCATGGAGCGCTCCCCCTCTTCCTATCACCACACTTTAAGTTATAACTTAAAGTACCAAATAATAAAATTACTTTATAACTTAAAGTACCCATAGCCAAATAAATAATATAAGTTAAATATTTAATTTGACTTATATTTTCGAAATATAATCTCCTGTTTGTTCTTCGAAATCCAATTGTAGGTGCTAGATGCTTCAACTGACAAGCTATAAATAGTAAGTTGGCCAATGCCACTTGATACTCCCTGTCCGACTTACAATAAATAGTAAGTCCTGGAATAACGATCAAGATAGGTTCCCTAACCACATCTACTAGCCTACGAGAACCCTGGAGTAGGCTAATCACATCAACTCTCTGAAGAGCTAAGGAGGGGACATTACAATACACTGATAGTAAATTAAAAGGAATGTGCAAATTTATTGTTTAAATGTTTAAATAGTATAATATTTTTATTAACAATTAATTAATTATTAAATATATTATCAACTTTATTTTACTACAAAATAACATTGTTCAAAGCTATTGTGATGAGCAATGTCATCATATGCAATTTCTAGAGCTTGGATTAAACATGAAGCTTGAAAACAAGAAGGGAACTAGAATATTAGTAGCAACTACATTCATTTACTTGCATGGACATGAACCTTGTCAAGTTCATTATTGTTACATTACATATTTTATTTGCATACAGTAATTATTTATGATTGGAAGCACAAAGATTTCATTTAAGTTTATTTCATAACACTTATCATTTTTAGATGTGATGAAGTTAATCATTTTGAAGAGAAAGCAACCTATACAAGAATGACCCATCCATATCTAGACCATTCTCTACAAATATTAAGTGGCTTGAGGAGATGCTGGGAGCTCTTCCTTTCTTGGCTAGGTAAAAAACTTCAGAAGGAGCATTTGTTGATTCAGTGCATAGGGTATAAATAAGCAATGTAGGGTTTCCCTACCCTTCCTAACATTAATGAGGCATGAAAAATAGAAGATACCCCAACAGAATGCCTTTGTGATTTGTTAAAGCCTGAAATACAAGTTTAGATGTCAACCTTATTTGCAACAGCCTATCATTTGTCAATAGGAGTCAAGCTAGTTGGCTCTGCACTTTTAGTGCTAATTTTAACATGCTTTGGAATGTATATGAGCCAACTACATGATTTGGAATGCATACGAGCTAACTGCATGCTATAGAGGTAACTTTGTCCCGGGCCTGCCTCTGTAGCCTAGCTGCCACTCACAAGTATCCCTCAAATCATCGTTTCCTTTAGTTATTCGTCGGACTCTAAAGTCTCCATATGGTTGCAGACATAATCTTGTGCTTTGTCAAAGTTGGAGGTAGGCTACAAAGATAAGACCCATGAGTCTATCATATGGTCATGTTAAAAGCAAGGCCATTTCAATGTATTACACGAGTGATATTATAGGATAGGTGCAAATGGCCTATAAGGTTAACATTTTCCATCAGTGTGCTTACAAAGAAGCAATTACAGATGTAATTAGGCTTGCAATTTCTATCATACATTACATGGCAGCCATGCATATTGCGAATGCCAAGTTTCTGCCTTTTCTTGCCTTGAATGGCTTAATAGAGATCAAGTTGTAAGTTGCTTGATTGAATGTGTGGAAGGTAGTACTGATCCTATCTTAGTATTCCTACATTTGACCTTAGCATACTTATGGATCAATTAAATTTTCATTTGTCTTCATTTTTTAGCCATATCATTTTCAAAAATTGTAGTAATATATTTAGAGACAATTAAATCATGTAACAAGCAAGAAATATAGTTTGGATGGGGTTGATCCTCCTTTCTCTTTGACAACTATCTTGCCACATGATCTGGCACATCATCCATGTGCGGATTGTTCAACATTCCCTAAAGGAGGTCTTTCTCTCTGCTTGGGTGCATAACTCCATCATATAGTTGCTTCCCTCATGCTCTTCTCCAATCGTGTGCTGCCACTATTTTTTGTTAGGTAAACACTTATAAAAGTGCTCCATTGAATGCAGTGTTCACCCAAAAAGGGCTTTTGTGATGCTTCTGATAGAGACATCCACTCCATGAACCCACTTACCCATTTCCAATAGTCCCAGCCAATAGAAGGGATCTTCGAATTGGCCTTGGTTGAACAATAGTTTGCATCAAATTTGCTAACTCTGGCCATTTCAATGGTGGGTTCCTTAACAATAGTAACTATGAGGTCTGTTGGTGCCTCCACAATAAATATTTGCACCACCTCTGCCACAGATGAACTACTAGAAGGTTCCCTCAACTGGTTGTAGTTGTACCTTTGTTCAATGGTGATGTTGATTTCTGGTCTTAAAAGTCTGGGATCATCTGCTATGTTATGAAAATTATGAGAAGGAAGTTTTATCTTTAAAGTATGTCGACCATTTTCCATCAATTTAAGCATATTGTTTCAATGTACTTCGAGTGCATTTTTTTTTTAAATTATCTATGTGCAACTAACAGTGACAATCAATGGTTTGCATTTGAATTGGTTATTAATAATAGGCCAAATACTCTCTGTAGCTGTTATTACTTTGGCCGACCTGTTGGGTCGATTGACTTAATTGAATAAAGGGAAATTGTTGTGTATTGGCATCATTACTGATAAATCTGGATGTTCTATCATATGTGTGCAGCTAACAATGAATAATCAATGGTTTGCATTTGAAATTGGCATCATTACTAATTTAGTTAGTTAGAATTGTAATTATATTATTTCGTGTCGAGTTTATCATGGAATTGCAATGTTTTCAATGCAAAAATTGAGCTGCGAGAAATCACGATTTATGCTACTATGGTTTGTAATATCCCTAGATGGAATATCTTTAAAAATTTTAATTTAATTCAATTTAGCTCAATGAATTTCATCAATTAACTCCACAAATCACAAGTAATGTCAACTCCACAAATTAGAAGTAATGTTAGGGTCAGATTTGATTGCAATTATTAGTCTTGGTGGGAAGTGCACAATTAGTATATGAGAGCTATTACTTATCAGGCAAAATCAAACTGATGTAATGAAATATGATAGAACCTCTGGATTTATCAATAATGATGCCAATACACAACAATTTCCCTTTATTCAATGAAGTCACTCGACCCAACAGGTCGACCAAACTAATAACAGCTACAGAGAGTATTTGGCATGTTATTAACAATCAATTTCAAATGCAGACCATTGATTGTTCATTGTTAGCTGCACACATATCGTTCTGGGAAATTACTAGTCAATTTCAAATGCAAAGCATTTATCATTCACTCTTAGCTACCCATTTATATATACTAAATAAAACAATTTTAAAGTAGCACAAATAAATATTTCTAGACATTTTACAAATAGATATATTTAAGATATCTATACTAAATTATTTTTATTTAAAAATATTAATACAAATAAGATTTATGATCTTATTACAAATCCATAATTAAAATAAACACATAAGAATGATATCTCTCAACTTTTTATACATAAGAATTATATTTATTCAATGGAAGCCTCAATTCATATTTTTTTCAATATACACATATTTTGCTAAACAAAACCTTCATATTGTTTCATTTTAAAATAGAAAAACCTAAAACGTTACTCATTTTTTTGTTTTTGCTTGCAAACCAGATGTCAAATTGAAGGTGGTGGCTATTAACCAGAGCAAGGGTAACCATTATTGGAGCAGCCACAACTTCCATATATGCAAAAAAAATATAGAAAGGAAAAGAATTATCATCAAAATCTCCTCTTTCCTCAAGCAAAGTGAACAATTGTTTACCTATGTGCCATGGTAGTTCAATTAAATAATTTTAAAAAATAAAATTATATAATTTTTCTTGTCTTTATCCTTTTCAGAGATATATTTACTGAATCAAACGTCTGATGAATTCATTTCTTGGCTACCCATTTGTCCAATATCCCCAATGGACATATAGTCACTATAGGATGCATGTGATTTACCTCTTTTCCAATATATCCATAGACATACAGAAACCATGACAACTCAAAAACAAGTAATACAATGAAAACCAAAAAAAATTGAAAAGAAAAAACACAACTCACATTGACATCCAAGACTTGTCCAGCCTCCTCAAACACCTCGCCAAGCATTTGGGCATTAACATCGTGTTAGCATATAGTTTTGTTACTGTAAAAACAACCAGACTCGCCCAATATGCAGCAACAAAAAGTGCTAACAAATGGAGGAATCGTTAAGAATGCAACGATTCTCCTCTGTCGTTGAGAGGGGCATCTCCCTCATATGATGGGGGTTTTAGATTTTAGGTACTTTTAACCAAAAACTACAAAAAGCAAAGAGAAAGGGAGAGAGAAAAAGAAAATAAATCTACATGTGAACATAAGAAACACAGTGCAAATCCCCAAGAGAAAGAAAGGAAAACACCAACAGCAGAAGCACAAAATCCTCTAGAACTACTTGTATATCAGAGAAAATAATAAGGAAATAAATGCAAAGAAACTAATTAGACATAGAAATAATCAGCTTTAGGAGAAATGCAGACATAAGAACAACAATTCTCTATTAAAATGAACTTAGAACACAAAGTTTCCAGTTTTTCCCCTTTACAAAACTTCTCAGCTACACAAACAACAAAAAAACAAAATCCCTTATAATGAATAGCACATGAGTTTTTAAAGGCATGAGTTTTTAAAGGCTCTCATGGATGGGAATCCAAAATCCACCAGCTCCCACCAAGAAATTACAAAATAAAAGAAAACAAAGAGTCACAAATGACTATTGGGATTGGACACTTTGCTTTTTCTTCAAAAATGATTTCACATTTTCCAATCTGCATTTCTTGAAATTCTCCCGCATCTTCATATCAAAAATGTTTGAGTAACCCTTTGTGTGCTTCTTGGATTAATAGGCTCATGACTATTGTAAGTCACCAAGAATTTCTTCCCAGGTGGTATATCAATCAATCTAACCTGTGAATGTGCAAAATGCATCAATTTAGTAAATGTTGTGGATTGTTTCTCAAACATCTGCTCAAACAACATATTCATGCCTTGTCTGTAGCCAATCACATGCAACTGATCTTTTCTCTATAGAAATTTCACTTAACCTTCTCCAAAATCCTCATTTACATCTATGGTGGTAAAGGTGTGTGTACAGATGCATGCATACACAACATAGCATACACATAACTTGAAGATGATCCTGTTACTTTGCATTTTCTTGGCTATCATCCCATACCTCATCACAGATGAGCATATCAGGTCCACTCTGTAAAGCCTCACAAACATCATTTGTAGTGGTTTTATTTCTCACATATTTTCTGGAATGCTGCATAGCCTATCAAGAGAACATCACCTCGCAACCATGTTTTCCATCTTATGAGCCAGACTTGTTGTTTCGACATACCTCTGGAATGCATTCGATCTCATATCTGTACACCATTTCAACCACACTCTACGAAGCAAGGAGAGCACCAAATCTAATGGGAATGAAGGTGACACCAACCATTGTCAATATTGTTATGTTCCATTGGGGAGATACTTGTGGAGGAGTCACTAGAAGATGGAATAAACAAGGTTCGACTGAAAGAACTAGTATTTTGCATTGATCCATTGTGTTGCATTTAGTGAGACACTGTGAAAAGAGGATATATGCTCATTTGGAGATCCCACCCATTTCAAACAAGTGATCACTATCTTAACTGTTGTAGATAATTGCTGCATGAAAACCAGCCGCATTATGTGATATTTTCTCCATTTTGTCTTTCCTTCCACATTTTACATGCATGGCACCAAAGAATTTCCAAATACCAGAATCTCATTATGTTGTTTCCTTTCGATAGACTGGGAGTACGTTGGCAAAGGGCACAGAGTTTGGCGTTATACCTGCCAATTGCATCTTCTTAAAAGTTTCAAAACCTTTTTAACAAATCTACTTTGTGTAGACCATGCAATCAAATGGAAATATTATGAAAGAAATCATATGCATTGTCTATGCTTTTACCAACTATAATATCTGACAAAAAAATTCTATTTTCATTTGGTGTAATCTGGGAGCGCACTGGCAAAGGAGACGTGGTGTTAGGAGTTTTAGCTGTCAATTGCATTTACTTGGAAGTTTCTAAATTCTTCCATCACATCTACTCCATGCATATCCCGCCCGAGCATATTCAATTGCAACATTTGGCAAAGACTACAATAAATGCTCCCATTTTGAAATGAAAGGATTTTGCGAGGCCCGCGAGATTTTAAATCTTTCAATACACACACACACATATATATCCATCCCATACTCTTTGCATGATAAACTTCTTGAAAACACAAATTCCTGGCCCAACTTTGAACAAGTATTCCTCAACAAAGGCATTGCATAGTCTGATTCCGACATTGAATCTTGAAGCTACACACATCTGAGCTGAGATTACACGAACAAATGGCTACAAAATTACAGGGTTGTCATGGCATACATCATTTGTAGAATGAGTGACAACGCCTTTGGAAGAAGGCACCTTTATCTTTTGAGATCGAAATCGCTCGACTCACATGTTGTAAACAACACATGCTCTCCCTAGAGTCTTTGCAATACCCCATGTATTCACCAAAATGTAGCAATCTGGTTTAAATCTTGGGCCAGACTGCCATCAACAATCAGACCCTCTTGAATAGAAGTTTCTAGAAATGCATGCAACTTTGCTTTATCATGTTGACTGATTGTAATTGTTGCTTTGCTTCAGAGAGAAGTCTCTGGCAGCTAATGCAATTTTCACAAGCTAGAAATGCAAGATTTATAGATGAAAGCCTTGGTGACGCAAGCAATGAAACTTTGTGACTATGCCAAGGGTGCCTTCACTACCTATGAATAGCTATTTTAGATTGTAGCTTGTATTGTCTTTTCTTAAGGTCCTAAGCAAATCAACAACAGTGCCATTTGCAAGAACAACTTCAAGCCCTAAAACGTTTCCACGAAGTGACCCATATCTCAAAATGCGTATGCCCCCTACATTTGTGGAATATTTCCACCAATTTGATAGCTTCCTTTTGCACACTTGATTAGCTAAAAAGGTATCAAGGTTCTCTAGGATGCAACCAGCTTTGCAAACTATGACTCCACTTACCTTATCAAATGAGTGTGTTGTTCATCAAACCAAGATTGACAATCACCTCATCAAAAATAGGCACATTTCCACCTACAAGTCCAGTATTACCACCTTGTGGAACAACTGCTAGACATCATGCATTGCAATATTTGAGGACTTGTGAGACATGTTCCATGTTTCGAGGATGAAGCAAAATGGAGCTTGAACCCCTATATTTGCCCATCCAATCAATATTTGTTGTGGCTAGTCATCTTTATCCTGAATGACATTTTTCTCTCCAAGTATACTTTGGAAGTGAAGAACATCTTTAGGTTCAATCATGGAGAATGAAGGGTTTCTTTGAACTTTTACAGCTGTTGTTCCATAAGGTGTGCACTATAAGTTGTATAAACCTTCTAGGTGTGAATTTGAAGGACATCGAGAAGACCAAAACAAAATTTGACCCCTTTCAAAAGGAATTCATCTATTTCTAGGCCTCACACTGAACTGATCGAACATCTTCTTGGTAGATTTTAAATGAGATATAAGCTCAGAGCATAACTTGTCTTCGGATCTATATAATTTGTAGCATTCTAACTGAACATGCTCAAATGAAGCAGAAAGAGCTAAAGCTACAGGTATTCTTGGTAGACGTGCAACTAGTGATTGGATTTTGGGAAACATTAGGGATTTGTAATCAAAATTAAATGGTAGAGGAAACAAATACACCATGACATGGGTCATAAAGAGTTTAAAATTTTTAGGTTCAAAAATTTGACAACACATCGAAAGGCAAATTGCTAACATACAACTTTGTTTCTTCTGGGGGTTCAATAAATTGACTTCCCCCAAAAATTTCATCAAACCTAGTTTATGTCTCTTCTTCTACTTCCTCCACTATTTCTTCCATATCTTCTGACACGTTCACCAAGACAACAACTTTTTTAAGCCCCCTTGACGTATCAATGACACCCACAACAAGGATGATTTCAACGATGCCTATTGGAGGCTCGTCTTTGACACCCTTAGGGTGTAAAAAACCAAAGTAGAGATTGAAAAACTAATGGCCGAAGGAGCACTCTTTTAAGGCAAAAACATGACAGGGTGAATGGTTTGCAAGGTGGTCATCTATGATGGATAAGGATTTGTAGGCCGTGAGAGACGATGTCATGGAGACGGTGGGATGTATTTACATATTTTTTAGGGGTTTGGAAGGGGTTCTATGCCTTATCACAATGGATTAACTCAACATGATGTGAGGTTTAAGGGGATAATTTCTTTTGACACAACATTCATTGCTTCTTGGTCCAAATATTGTGGAATGGCATGTATGCAAATGAGTGCCAACAAATAACATTCATTTACACCATCCCTTATGGTAAATAGTGGCTAGGAGTGAATTAGATATGATATTGATACTACATTTACTACAAAGACACCGATCTGAGCTACCCAGTGTAGCTATATATAACTACTCACCTTGCAATGACGGTTTGCTTTTACTAATTATGCTCGGCAGTAGGAGTTATGTCACACCCTAAATTTTGACTACGATTTACTTTTTACTTGCACATAATTAGTAGTTAATTATGCATGAATTAATGATCTGACGTTATGTGAAAATGTCAAGATAAATCAATTATGTCACGAGTTTATGTTTATATGATTAGAATTTAGACATGTGATTATAAGATGCCATGATTATTTATTCATAAGGTTTATGGATTGACTAATGATGCACAAAACCCAGTTTGGTGATTGCAAGTTGTAACCAGGAAACAAGATTTCCACCCTCTAAGAAAGAGAGGGAGAGAATCATCAGAGAGAAGAGAATAGACATATGGATAAGAACAAATTATTTTCCATCTAAGTCTCATGCTTCCATAGTTTAGTGAACCTTCATTGAGTATGGTAAGTTATGTTTGACCAATTGGTCTAAGTTTGGTTCTGACCTGACAAATCGTTGATTGTCAACTAGATCCATTAAGTTGAGATTATTGTCAAAAACTAGGTCAGGTTAGAACATGACCGTCGACAAGGAAATGGTCACTAGTTGTTATTTCTTTGTGTGAGATGAATATAAAATTATATTACTAGAACAACTAAATACTAGTAGTTGAACTACTTTAATATCGGTAATTCCTGATTGAAATTCTACTATGTTAATTTATCTATTTTGATGTTTAAGCAATTTTGAGAAGGGGAGAATACCTCAACCCAATTCTCATATCATATTGTGTGTTTGAGACAACGTAAGTATACATTGTATACACCTATTTTTTGTTGTTAAATATCTATTTAATATAAACTTTAAGTTTAAACCAATTGTTTGTAGTCGATGAGCTATTTAAGGAACATGGTGTGGTTGCAAATTTAATGCAAAACCACTTCATGTTTGTGGGCACTCAACTCCTTTCCTCCATGTTGGTTATGGAGAGAAAGGAGTTTACGAATAGTTTTGGAGTGGTCTTAATGACCAGTAACTCCATCATTTTCTTTCATGCCACTTTAGAGTGTAAATAGGCATAGATACAGGAAGAATATTCGTGGTTATGGAGGACTGTAGTGGGATAAAAACTCCTTTAGAACCAATCTTAACACAATTGGTAGATACGAAGGAGACTCTCTTTTGAGAGTGTGATGAGAGAGAGAAGAACAAGGGATGACATTGAAGATTGTATCTTTTTATGAGTCAAGAGCATAGATAACACCCACAGGATAAGGTAAGAGTTTGGGTTTTTATGCATTGAACATATATCGTTATTTTTGCAAGCTTAAACTAGTGTTTATACTGTGAAAGATAATATTAATGTTGCAAGCTCAAACCTGTGTATATGCTGAGAAGAATAATGTTTCTCTTATAAGCATAAGCCATTGTTTATACTGTGAAAGAAATCATCACTTCTGCAAGCTTAACACTATGCAAACTTAACACTGTGCATATATTGTGAAATAAATTGTTACTTCTGCAAGCTTAACACTATGTATATATTGTGAAAGAAATTGTTACTTCTGTAGGCTTACACCTATGCAAATATTTATACTATGGAAGATACCGTTTTCATGCCATAATTTTGTATCATCCAACCCATAGAGAAAATATGTTGTAAACTTTGTTGCTTTCATAGCACAGGATTTTGGAAAAATGTTATGAATAAAAAAATTTACACATAGGTTTATAGTCTGTAGAAAGTTGTCACTTAGCTTTGTTTACTCGAGTAAATATAGGTTTCATTTAGTTGTCAAAACACCAAATCTGTGTAGAAATCTAGCATATAAAATAGAGAGAAAAGATTAATTCTATTATCATTTTTTGAACACAAATTATAGTGGTCATTTTCTATTAATGTCATAGTGATATATATAACTAGTTTAAGTTATATATAAAGTGCAGAGACTAAACTTTAGGAGAACTCAGATATAAACCTAGAAGTCAAGATGAGTAAGATTAAAGAAAGTTTAGATAGTGATAGATTCACATTTCACAATGATTTATATATTTAATGTTTGTAATCAAAAGTTATTGTGATAGATATTCATTTATTTTAGAATATATAAAAATGATATTGATATCATTGAAAACACCTAAGTATATTGATAGAATATCACATAGGCATTATACAAATAATGATAAGCATTATCATGATATACAAAGGTTGTTAAATATGAGTTCATAACCTATCTTGTATTGAAAGTCGGTGGACTTAAGAAGACCAAGAGGTCAAAAATATTATATTATTATTTTAGACTCAATCCTATTTAGGTTGAAAGATTGAACTTAGTCTAAAGATTAGTTATGATAATGATAGTATTCATTAAGATCTTATATGAATGAGGATATACCTTGTGTACTATGTTTATACATGTTATGAGAAATGTGAATTCAAACAATGCCCAAATGGTCAAGAGAAGACTAGAAGTTATCGTTTCCATGTCATATTATTATAAATTTTTACTTTTGAAAAACAAGAGTATTTGATATACCAATGCGTGGGGATCGAGAAGTTAAATCCCTAGATTCGACCCAAAAGGGTTATGAAAATTTGGAAACTCTAAAAATGGTCATAACTTTGAATTAGTCTATTGTTTATTACGATCGACAGTGAATGGTTGAGAAACCATGAAGCACTTATGATAAAATAAATGATTTTGTGATAGAGTTAAAAACTTGATATATTTCACAAGAGTGCTCAATTTTTGGGTCATTGAGTAGAATGACAAGAAGTCATAGACCCTAGTATTCGCAAGTATACAAAGAGGGACTCTTTGAAAGGTTAAAATCACATAAACCCATATATTATGTTTATCCTAGATTAAGGGTTAATTGTAAATTAGATTGACTAGGATTTGAGTTTAGTCAAAATAATTCATGTCTAGAGATTCTAGTCAAGCAAGTCAAACTGCAAGATGTTGTAGTTTCCAAGTCAAGTTAGAGGTGTATGAACACATGACTACATTTATTTCAAATGTTTATTTATAGAGAAACTTTGGCCAAAGTGATGCATTTATCTCTACATGCATTAGTCGGTTCACTGTGTTTAGATTGTGTAACCTATCAAAATGATCATACTTAGCTAGAAGATTGGCTAGAGTTGTATGGTTGATTGAGTTATGTAGGAAACAACATTAGGACTCAAATGGAAACCTGTTGGTTCCTTATGTCTATACTCTTCGTGAAGGGTAGGGCCACTTCTAGATGGAAGATGAGCAGGGGATCGCCGGTCTCTGGTTGGAGGAAAAGCACTCGGATGATGCTCTCCCTCTATAGCAGAAGACTCATCGAGATTTGTGAGATAGATACCATATTCCAGATGTAATATACTTCATGTCATGACTTATGATTTTCAAACTTATGTAAAATTATTCATATTGCTAAGTGCAAATTATTTTTAAATGTAAAGTGAAATGATTTCACTATGATTTTATCTTTGAATTAGTGTAATTTCAATGTTGAAAATGTTAGAATAAGGTGCCATTAACCTTGTAAATTCCAATATTGCATTTTATTCCATTTATTATTTGTTATTTGTAATTACCCATAAGGGAATGAGGTAGTCTCATTTACAGTTGTAATTTTAGAGTTACCGGCGGTAGTTACGGAGTGACATTTATAGTTGGCAAATATAAAAACTCATAGTAAATGAGGATAGGCGTGCTCCCTTGAGGAATATACTATTTTTGGCATGTATGACAACTGTCATAATGTTTGGTGAGTGAATCTATGATAGCTGCAAGTTGTCATAAGATTATGTGATTCTATGACGCATATGACGGATAAGTTAGTTGTATATTTGCTATATTTAGCCCAAGGTTCCTATCTTGGAAAGATACTCTTTTGTTGAATCTATGATGGTTATGATGTGTCATAAGATGTTGTAAGAGGCCAGATTTAGTCTTGGGCCTCCAACCTTTGCATGGCTATTTTTGGACAAGTGTAAGATGCTTGTAAGATGGTAATTAATGTTTACAGGTTGGAGAATCTTAGGAGAGAGAAGGTGAATGCCTAATATGTTAGAAAATGTTTCTATAAGTATTTTCCATGTATTAGTTGCTGCAATACATATTTTAGGTACTCAGGTGCTGCCGGAATGCTGTCAGATTGAAGACTAGTGGAGAGAGTTGAAGTGTTGTTGTATTGTAAATCATTTTCATATTAATACAAACATTGGGCCTCTTTCCTATGTGGAGTTTTTTACCCAAAAGGTTTTTCTCCACGTTAAACATTGTGTTATGTGTTCATATTTCTGATTTTGCATTTCTGTGAAGCATAGTTTTGTTTTTGTGTTACAATCTCCATTAATAACACACAATTAAAGATTGCAGAAATTTATATTGAATCAGATTTCCATTGAAGTAGTGTTGCTTTCATTTCTAATAGAAAAATATTCAAAAAAGATATACATTTAATTTTATGTGACTATACAAATGTTAAAAAAACATTCTCATGGTTAAACATGTTCTTTTACTTTCTTAGTAAATTTGGTGAGTAATTCCAAGTTGTATGAGTTGGTATGTTACATATGGTATCAGAGCTACCGGGTTCAACACATGGACCTAGGAGCTCAGTATGAGAAAACTTGTCAACATTCAGCAGATTAGCTAATGTTTGAAATTGGTTTTATGCCAGAATGGCGTGGAGAAGAATCAAGAAAATTGCCAGGAAGTCTATTCCCCAAAACTTACCCAAGATAGTGGTTAAGAAAGAATCGAGGAGGTAAAACTCCAAGAACATATTAACTATGCTGAGAGTGCATATCTAGAAGACTATGAAACATTCGCTGATGCTCTTTGTTAGAGTTGGCTATGATTAGAGCCACCCAAGATCTAGGACTTCATGAAAGCACAAGAGAGATCAAATGAGAGAATAATTCTATTCTATCAATGAATGTAGAAGATTGTTACAACATGTAAATGATATGCCTTGCTTATAAAGACAAGGATGCAATGTAGGATGTTTTAGTCACGTGACAATTGTCTTAATCCTATGCTATGTGACAACTATAGGATAAGTTGCCAACTATCAACAACTAGACATAACTAGAAACATCTAGTAGACTCACTAAGTCAACTTAACATGTGAGTTATGTGTGATGTGTGAATATTATTTAACTAATAAATAGTTAAATAATATGAATTATTCACACAAGGGGAAATTAACTAGGAAATGCTAAACTAGTTAGTAAAAACCCCTATTCACACCAACAGCCCCCTTAAGTGCAACTTAGGGAGTAGCTGACTAAAGCAAAGATGCAATCATGGAGGGTGTTGGCTACTAGGCCAAGTTAGGTACCTAAATCTCAAGTGGAGAAAAGGAGAAAACCTCATGGGATAAAACTCCTCTCCAAAAGTGTGCATAAAACAATGAAAGTGAAAGAAGTGATAGTAGGAGGACTCAACATGACCCCCCAAGGACTACTTCTATCGCATATGTACAATCAATTACCCCCCATAGGAATGAAAGAGTGAGACTATAGGTCCCCCCATAATGTAGTAGCTCTTGTGCCGATGGTGAATGCCTGGAGAAGAATGCTGAAGAGAATCATGTACCTGCAAACAATATTTCTCCCTTTAGGAAGAAACCAATCCAAAGGCTAATGTAGAAGAAACTCCATCTCTAAGAAGAGATATGAGGGAAGAAGTCTCATGATGGATGTCTCTGAAAACTACTGAAATGTCCACATGTCAGAATCAAAGAATGTCACTAAGCAATGAGGTGTGACCAATCCAAAATCTTGGGTAGACTCATGAAGAACAATCTCCAAAGACGAAGTAGATGGGATAATAGTTGTGTTGTAACTGTAATCAAAGAGGAGAGATACCCCCTCAAGTGTGCCCTCCAAATCTACAATACGAGACTCACAAAACAAGTTTGATATACGTACCAAGAAAGTATCCCACAAAGCTATGTCTGAAAGTGACAAGGGTGATTGATCCTTAGCATTTAATCATGTTTTCATGTGTCAAGTCTAGGGCCATGTCCTTGGCTATCTGCAATTAGGGATCCCATAGTTACCAATCTATTTAACTAATTATGCTAATCTTATTTTCTCAGGGAATTAATATTGCTGATCTATCTACTATGAAAGTAAATTCTGAAAGTACTGGAAACAAAGCTGAAATAGTAAATTGCCAATATTGACCTATTCTTAATCCACACAACTGAAACATACATTTATCTATGAGAAAGCAATAACTATTTTCCTAAGTAGAATCTAAAACAAGGTAATGAACAAACAAATACTAGCCTCCTGTCTTGATGGCTGTAGTGGGCCCTTTCTCCTCACCCTTAGGACTAAAGACTAAGGCAATAAATCAGTACATGAATATAGTATCACAATCCTTCTTCAGTCTAATTTCATCAATATGCTTTGTATTCAGAAAGTATATGAAAATTTGAGATTACAATAATTCAATATTGTTATCTTTTTTTGCTTCTACCTTATATATCTATATATCAAATCAAGTGATGAGATATCACTCTACTCTAACTATCAGTTCATCTATGAGATAGAATCAATCTCTTATTCTATCAATTGTTTAACTGCAGAGTAAAATCATGCAACTGAAATAAAATTTAGTGGTATAGCAGTCCCACTAAATCTAGAGTCTTAGTTTAAATAAAACTAGGCAACGAGACCCTAAAAATATAGGTGTTTAATAAGTCTTTTAAGAACTCATACAAAATCAATAAAAGAGGAAATAGATCTCTAGCTGTCAACTAGAGTCTTTGCACAATCATTCAGGTGTTGGCTGAGTAATCCCCAAAGTACTCAAATTTCCCTAGAAGTGTTAGCTAATAGCGGCACTGGAAACTCTGCATTGTCTTAAGGAAGGCTCCAAAGACATGTGCTTTTGACTGGAACTCCAAAGATTCACTGATGACTTCTATCCAGCTCCGGAGATGATCCACCCTTGGTCCTCTTATTTCAAAATATCTTCAATCATATTGGAAAAACATTGGAGTCTGGTGTAGTATCCCTCATGTCATCTCTAGAGACTGTTAAGACCATCTCTAGAGATGCTCAAAATTGCCCTTACCCGTACAACTGCACTTGTAGACGCAAAAAGAGAGAATTTTTGCATATTTCCATTAGTTTGTTGCACATTAGTCCTTCAATAAAAAATCATGACTTTTGGTAATTCATCTCTCATTAATGTAATTAGAACAAACCTTATCAGTCTACTATTGTGCAATTACCAGGACAACACAATAAGAAGGATGGAAAAGAGAGGTAAAAAGGGTCTATTATTTTGGGTGCTACCTGGCACTCATCATTCCCCCCGAACTTGAAGGTTAGCAAGTCCTCTTGCTCTTCATAACCTAGACTTATTTAGGAAGAATATTCTATCAGTCAAATTGAAATCATTTTCATATGTGGACCAAGTGGTGTTGTTTGTATTGCCATTCCCCTTGAACTGTTCAACTTGCTTCAGCCATTCTTGAAATCTGGCATCTTCCATCTGTTTCGCCCATATAGGCAGAGGCTCAATAATGAGAGGAGGTCTGAAACGACCACCTATCCAATCTTGTTTGTATTGGTCCATCAATTTGGACACTGGTCTAGCTTTCCTCATAAACAACCTTAGGTTGGTAGGGGACACTATTTCTCTCATCTTTTGTTTTGTAGTTAAAGTATTCCATCTTCTCTTTGCCACTGGAAGCATTTGATTGGATAAACTGTTCATGAGGAAACCAAAATCAATAGCACATTCCTATAGATGTTTCTAATATAGAGGCAAAATCTTTGTCTTACCTTTTGGGGAATAAATGTTTAGCCTGGAATGAATCTCAAAAGCCCTGGGGTTTGGACATTCTCTCCTAAGGAAGAGGCTTGTTTCTGCATCCTTCTTTGTGTAAGCTTCCATCCTTTCATTCCAAATCTGATGATTTCTCATTAATGACATGAATTCCCTAAGTTGACATTCCCCCACAAAGTAGTTGATAAAGAAGGTATGATCGTTGATGCAAAAACTTTGCAAATACAACGCACACAGGAAATCCTTATCCACATCAGAACCTTTCATGTATGCCTCCATGAAGCCTGCCTCAGTTTCTATGTCCTCAGTTAAATCAGACAAAATCAATGATATCTTCCTCTGGAGGATTTGTTCTTGTAAAAACAAAGCATAACTGTCACTGGGAGGTCTGCAAGATATGATTTCAGCTGAAATGGTGGCTACCTGGATGACCTTTTCCTCTAAGGTTTGTACTTTTTGTGACATGGAAGTCACTGCTCTTTGCAGTTGCAACATTAGCTTGGATTCCTCAACTGCGACATCTTCTTGCCCACTGAAACAAGGCCTTAGGGATGTCTATTGGAACCACCCCTAGGAATGGGTTTGTTTGAATCCACTGTTCCATGTTTGCAGCTAGGTTGGTCAACTCATGAATGTGTTCTTCATGATCATCTATCTTGTTATTGGCCCATGTCAACTGTTTGGCTTGACTTTGTGTCTTTTCAATGAGTGCTATAATTAATCTGAGACTATTGTCTCTAGCTCTCACAATATCAGAAATATTTTGTGCCGCTACCTCTTCTTTTTCTCTGATTTCAACCTCTTTCTCCTTAATTATCTTTTATTTATCCGTGAGTTCTCCTTGCAGCCCTTCAATTATCTACTTCTATTCCATTTCTTTCTCTTTCATGACCTTTTTGAGGTCAATGATGATTAAGTTTTTCCCCCACAATAGTCTCTTTAGATTGTCAATTTCTTCTAACAGTTGTTGTTCTCTTGGAACCTCTATATCCTCTTGATCAGAGGGGTGACAGTAACTCCCTGTTTCCCCCTCTTCTACTCTTTCCTCATCAGGGTTTCAATCGCTTCTTGCTTCACACTATTGGCTGCATCATATTGTTCCTTCTCATCTTCCCTTGAAGCCTCCTTATCTTGAACTTCCTCTTGGCTTACCTCTGCAAATGTTGGGGCTGATGAAGGTCCAGCCTCAACCATGGAATTTAGGAAGCCCATGAGGACCTCAGCTAAGAGAGTAGTATCCTTTTCAGCCTGAGTAGGCTGTCTCTTCCTTTGGCTTCTCCATAGCACCGATGGAGATTGTGTCTTTGAAATAGGTGCATTATCCTCAGAGTCTAAAGAAATGGTGAAGGTTTCTTTATCTACTATCTCCAGCTTGGGAATGTTGTGGCTCTAGAGTCTGAGACCTTAAATGAATAGGTGACTCTGGGGAAGTTCCCTTAACTACTTCTCTTTGTTTTCTTTTGCTAACCAGAGGGACTTCATCTGAATCATCAGATTCTTCCTCGACCCTGTAATGTCTACTAGACTCAAGTGTCTTTGGAGTTATTTTTGCTTTCTTACTTTGCCCTATTCTTTTTCTTTGCTTTCTGTGGCCAGAAGTCTGGGTAGAGGCCAGTGTGATTTCCTCTTCCAAAATGATAGCTTCCTCTGCTTGCTTGGCTGGAATAGACTCCTTAGCCAAGGTCATCCTTCATTTTGTTGAGCGAGTCATATGGAAGGGTTTCTCTGTAATAGGGTCTTTTAGTTGTTCTATGGCAGCTGAGGCTTCTCCCACCTTTTCTTTTGTTGTTAGTAACAAGGGTAGAAGTTGGTGTTTCCTCCATTGTTTGTTTCTTCCTCTTGCCCTTCTAAGTACCTGGGGAGGAGGTAGAAGGCATTGCCTCCTCATCTTTCTAAGTAGAGGAAGTCTCATCTATACCTTGTGCCCTGTCTGGTGTCCTGTACTGTGGTTTGTTTTCTAAAAATGTTTACAATAAATCCTCTCCATTAGCTTGGGACAGGAAGTGATGTTTTACAATCAAAAAAATGAGGCCATGGTTTTTCATAGGACCCTTCCCCTGTTGATACTTGTCTACCAAAGCTATAATAGAAGAATACAAAAAGTTTGGGATATTTAGGCTAAATTTTGGATCGGCATGCCCATGCCTCAGAAAAATTAACATTTTCATGATTGGTCCTAAAACTATAGAGAATTGCCCATCACATGTAAAATATTTCATTAACCACATAGCTAGAGATTGCCATGGTTGTGGAAGTGAGGTCCTAAAAATTCCTTTGACTTCATTTTTACTTAAATGCAATTGTATCTCAAGTTCACCTTCTTCAGAGAAAATTTTTAATCAAATTAGTGTACAAGGTTTTTAGATGGTAGAACCTCTCACCTTATTCCAGTAGCCCTAAAATATGGCTGATAATGGTGGATGAGATGTTGATTTGAATCCCTCTCACTGTAGTTTGATTGTTCTTCAGGTTGTGTAGGAAATCATCTACAATGTCCTCCTAAAATCCTTCAAACTTCTCTAAAAATTCCATCCACCCAGCATTCCTTAAGATGTCTGCTACAGCTTGGTCTTGCAACAGACCTGTTACACTTTCTGGCTCTAACTTCTTTTTCATCCCCATCTTCCTATCTTATTTTACCTCCTTTGGTTGAACCTTCCCTTGATTTCCTCTATAGTTTTCCCCTTTTCTTTTTTACCTTATGAAAGACTATGGCAGCAAAACTTGCAGTTTACCTCTGAGGTTTTGGGAAATTTTGTAAATTTTTTTTAAACTAGGTTTGATATCCATTAATTGCAACTATTTAGTTTATGGGGAGGTGGATTGAAATTAATTATGAAGTGATTGTTCAGTCATAATTGCAGGGAGTGACATGACACTTCAAAGAAAGGTCGGTGATGTGGCAATGAAGGCGACATGTATGAGGTAAAAAGGGAAATAATGGCAGTGACGTGTGAAAGTAATTGCACCTAAAAATAGAAATGATAAGACTATAATAATTAACATAATTCGAGCGAATTACCTGGATCACTTTTTGTGATGATGGCCTGATGTACTTGGTTGATACTATTACCGCCTACATAAGCATTGAAGTTTCAAACAATTAATTTTGCAGTTACCCTCCCAAAAAGTCCAAAAAAGTTCTAAGTCTTTGGGCCTCCTCATCATATTTCAAATATAACTTGATATTCTGAAGGAAGGGGTCATCATCATGTTTCCAGGAATCGCCTGATATTCTTGTGGGGGGTCATCATGTTTCATGTATCGGGTGATCTTAGTGTGGATCACCCTGATGCTGTTTTATCACCTCATGTTTGCTTCATCACCCCGAAGTGCGGACGTCAATTTTATGGGGGGGGTGAAATTTCAAATATCGGGTGATATTTTGTATATCACCCTTGCTGCCGAGGATCACCCCGATATTGCAATATGACGGTGACGTCATCAAGATCGATGGGGTGCATCAGCTGGTCATCAGGATGTCATCCTGATATTGCAATATGATGGTGACGTCATCAAGATCAGTGGGGTGCATCAGGTGGTCATCAGGATGTTTTTGAAAATCAGGTGATGCAGTCCGGTGATATTTTCTTATCGAGGTGATTTTCCGATAAGGGTGATATTTTACATCAGGGTGGTGTGAAATATTGGGGTGATTTTTTAGGGGAGGATTATCATGCAAGTGGTTAGCTGATGTCAGGGTGATATTGAACATCGGAGCATCACGTGGAGGGATGATGATGAGGTCTAAAATGGGGTCGTCGGGAGCAAAGTCATCGACTATCATATATGCTCACGGCCTAGTTTATAAAGTGTTGGAGAGGTCGCTGCGGGGTGAATGTGGGATAATTAGTTCCCACATGATTTGAAAAATTAGGTCATGATTCTTGGCAGGAAAAGTTGCAAAACACACAGTCCACTGCATTCCCAAGGCCGCGAGTTGGTATGCCATTAATGGCGGATGTTATAGGGTATGGGCAATGGCATGGACAGATCAAGTACCTAATTGAAGATGTGAATCCCCAGGCAGCGGCGCAGGGCTTGAGTCCAACCACTCCTTCCTCCTCTACCTGTTGCATTCAATGTTGAGCGCCATTTTCTCATGATGCACTGTATCTGGCAAATTTTGAACTACCATGTAATTAATGCTAAGTGTACTTTCCTGCTGTATATAGCAAATTGTGTTACTCATTTTTGTTGTTGTTGAAAGATGGACAAATCTTGGTGCTATGACAAGATACAACTTCATTGGTGGCCCTATTTTGGATGTCTTGTGAGTTTATGAGTCTTATGTTGTATGTCTCATGCATAAATTCACTAGTTTCATGTTGATTTAAATGAGTAATGATGTATTGCATGTGTTTTGTTATCTGTCTCCAAATTGATTATGTCCTTCTTCTGATTCTAAGCATCTGAGGGGTGTTTATGATTCTAGAACACAGGTTTATTGTGTTGAATGCTTGATTTCTTACTTCTGCTCAAGGAGTAGATTAAATGTTTTAGGTCAAGTATTGGGAGGGATGTACTACAGTGAGGATATTGTAAGCAGAGATAACTGAATACTAAATTTTGGGAGGTATCTGTAAGGCGGATACTAAGAACCCCCTAGATATCTAGTCTTTGGTATATGTTTATGCTGATCATTCACATGTGTATGTCTATTGACTCCAAACCCTGTATAGGCACTAGTCTAGTCTTGTATTGAGGTTGCACCCAAGGTCCTAGTTTTGCATCCAAACACCAAAAATCAAACTCTAAACTTCAAATCCAAACCATTAGGACTTTAGAAGTAGTTTAGGACCAAAATCCTCTGTCTCATAACTGAACATAGGCCCAAAGCTAGCCCCTTTGCACTTATTTCACAGTTTTGGTCTACATAAAGGAGGATTTATCTACTTTGTGTCAACATCCCACCAGTCCACAGACATATCTTATGGATGTTGAATAGGGAATACTCCCCTAGGTTTTGCAGAGCCTAAAGAAGAAGAGGAGATATTATAGAGTCTATCTCCTATACTGTTGGCTCCTGGCCCAGAAATCCTATTAATCAATGATGGCTACTTTGTAGGGATAACTGGGAAATATCCAGTCGGATTGAGAACCAACAGATTTGGCGACTCTACTGGGGATTTTTATGTAAGAACCCTGATTTAAAAGAAAAATAATTCCTAGTTGTAGGTGGCGACTTTGAACAATATCCCAACTGGTAAAGTAAAAATTTGTATGTAAGGGAGAAGATCCTTGCGTAATCCTCTGTTTGAAGAGTCACCCAGAAAGATGATGTATAGGAAAAAGGGGACTGTCCCAGCCAGTCATGAGGGTTCTCCTAGGAATAATGATAATGTCCAAGATAATCTTAGATCTTCGGGGCAGTAGCCATCCTATTTTTCAAATACAGAAGCTAAAATTCAAGATGTTTATGAAAGACAACAAGGTGGTAGTCTGAGAATGAGGTCAGAAGTGTTTCAAGAATGCCCTTTCCTAGATCCTAGTGACAAATTTGAAGAGGTTGAATCTCCAAGAGACGATGATGATGATGACCAAAATGGAATGAAACCATCCTCTTCTATGCCCAAAGATGAACAATTAGCTGAAGAAATTAAAAGCTTAAGAGCTGAATTAGAATATTTACAAGCTGTGAAGATTAGAGATGATATGAGACAAAAAGTGCAAGCTCTGAGAACAACTCAACATGATGCAATCCCCACCCTTGATAATGTAAATGTCTTGAGAAACCAACATAGAAATGAAGTTCAGGATCAACATAATGATCAAATACAGAATGCAAATAATGCTAGAATACCATTAAGTGATGTAAGAAATCAGAATGTTCACAGGAATGCAAATATAAACCAGTTTGGTAGACAACCTATGTAGCTGGACAGATTCAGACTGCTAGTTTTTGATGGTATTCCCAGTTACCCTAATCCCATTGACAAACATGTGAGGCTGCAGGTGCCAAAATTTTTAGGAAATAATGTTGTATCAGGTGAAGACCATGAAAGCTTTTCAGAATGTCATGGACAACTTTGAGGTTGAGCATGAGGATGTTTTTATGAAATTATTTATGCAATCCTTAGTTGATGAGGCCGGAGAATGGTATAAAGGTCTACCTGACATAAGTATTTCATCATGGGATGACTTCAGAAGGGTATTCAAAGAACAATATGGTGACAAAACTGATCCAAGTTTTTTCATAAATGAATTCATTGGTATCACCAAAGGATCAAATGAGCAGGTTGCTGATTTCAATGCTAGATTCACTAAGGTGTTAGACAAATTGCCACATCACTTGAGGCCTAATGAACCAATGTGCATAGTGTTGTATATAGATGCTTTTGATGCCAAAACAGCATATGGATTAAGAGATAAGGGTTCAAATAGCCTTAGGGATGCTTTCAAAATTGCAACAAATATTGAAAATAACAGGAAAGCATCTGGCAAGACAAACAAAAGAGACGATGTAAAAATTCTGCAAAATCCAAATATTAAGTCTCAAAGTGTTCAAGGCAATGCATCTACTTCTGAGGATAAATTAGATAAGTTGACAACTATTGTCAAGGACCTGAGTTATAGATTAGCTAGGAATGAAAAAGGGATAGGTCCTGACAGGAAAGTTTACCAAAGGCAAGAAAAGAGGCCATCATTACATGATATGCCATATAACACTAATTGGCATAATGGTAAACCCATCCTCCCAAACAGTAACTCAAGTCAAAGGACTCAAAATGTTAGAGAGACACCTGATCCTTTGAAGAAGACTGTTAATATTGTTAATGATACTCCATGGTGCATAATATGTCAAATGCCTCACAGTCGCAATGTATGATTGCTCAGTCTCTGTATAATAATGTTGTTGCCTGTGATGAATGCAATGAGCCACATTATGTGGAGGATGATAATGTAAATATGATGTCCACAAATAGGGAGTATTCTTCCTATGATGTTGATGCAGGTGCAAGTGATGAGATTCAGGTTTGCCAGCAGCCTTCCTATGATGAGGATGATGAAGACAACTATGCTTATGTTCAGGGCTCACGTATATTTTTGAATAACCTGAGGAGACCTTCTGATGAAGAAATTAGAGCTTTCATAGTTGCAGCAGTAGCTCAAGTCAAAAGCAATTATAACCTAAGGGGTAAAGCTCAGGTAAATGATCCACGTCAGCCACATGACACTTTTGTGAGCCAGCCAATGCACAGTCATAAGGGGGCGAACCAAAAAAGAAACAATAAAGCACTAATAACCAGAATTTTAAGTAAAAAATAGGTCATGATCCTCAAGGACCAAAGAATAGAATTCCCTAGGCTGAGGATCAAAACAAAAATTCCCAGATCAAAGATGGCAGTTAGGGGGCTGTAAAGATTAAAGCTGGATCATCTCAGGATAAAAACAAAACTATGGATCAGGCTTTAACTATTATACAAAATTATACTCCATTTGACATAATTGAAGTTCTATCCCAGATAAAGGTCTCTGTCCCATTGATGGAGCTGATGAAAGTTGAAGAGTTCAGAGATAGAGCATTGTCCCTGATTTCAGGAGTGCCTCGCCAAACCAAGCCAAATGATGAACCTCAAGGTAAGAAACCAGCCTTATGTATTGATGAAGATGAAGTTCCTAAGGTATACCTAGGGATGACCATGACAAAGTGCCCTTCACAAGTTGAGCCGTTTTATGTCTCCCTTTTTATTAATGGGAAAACAATCAGAAATTGTATGCTTGATTCTAGAGCATCAACAAATATCATGCCCCTGGCTATCATGTAGCAAGCTGGATTAAAGATAGACAAGGCATGTGGGAAATGATATGCCATGGATGCTAGAGAAGTACACGTCATTGGAATTATGAAAGATGTGGATTTTAGACTGGCAGCATATCCTGAGAGAACCTACAAAATAAACATAATAGTTGTTGATATCAAGCCACAATATGGTATGTTATTGTCAAGAAGGTGGGCAACATTAATTGGTGGAAGTATGCAACTAGACCTATCATATGCCATGATCCCAATGAATGGCAAAGATGTTGAATTGGTCAAAGAGGAAAGGTCACAAGAGACAGTTGAAGATCAGGATTTAGAGGAGCACATCTATTTTGTAGATACTGATTGTGAAAATTGTAGAGTTGTCTCGGGTGATCAAGAAGATAAAAGGAAAGATACTTGCATTCAAGAGCTTGACCTACAGGGTCTATGGACCATGTATTTTGATGGAGCTTGTGCAAAAGAAGGCTCTAGTGCTAGAGTTGTGTTTTTGTCTCCAGATGGTAAGCTTCTAAAATTCTCTTTCTTGCTGAAGTTTGCTTGTACAAATAATATTGCAGAGTATGAAGCTTTGTTATTAGGATTGAATATGGCTCTGAAGCATGGAATTAAAATTTTAAGAGTGTTTGGAGACTCAAAGTTAATTGTTTCCCAGGTTAGAGATAAGTATGCTTCAAAAAATAAGAGGTTAAAACAATATAAGCATGTTGTGTGGGATATAATTGAATTGTTTGATGCATTTTCAATAAACTGGATAGAGAGGTCAAAAAATGTCATGGTAGATTTCCTAGCCAATGTAGCCATAAGGCCAGAAGATATCACTCTATTAGATGTCACAAATGTTGAGGTTAAACCTAGACCTGCTGTACCAGACAATGTATGTAGTTGGCAGGTGTTTGATGATGATAAGGATTTGCTGAGATTTCTACATTGCATTGATGAATATGAGAACCAGGAAGTGGAATTTTAGAACTTTGTAAAGGTTGTAGATGGTAAAGAGACTCTTTTGGGGAAGGAAGTAATTCAGCTAAAAACAAATAAGATTCCCAGAGAACTTGTTTCCTTAGAAAGAGCATTTGACAATAGAGACCAGTTTATCACAAAGGCATCTCCTACAAACAAGGATGATTTGGAGGAGATAAACTTGGGGACATCTCATGCCCCCAAAAAGGTATATATTAGCAAACAGCTCAAACCACACATCAGAAGTATGTTGATTGCATTGTTGAAGAAGTATAGGCATGTCTTTGTCTGGTCATATGAGGACCTAAAGGCTTATAGAGAAGACCTATTCCAACATGAAATCCCTTTGAAGCCTAGGGCTAAGCCATTCAAACAAAAACAAAGGCCAATTAACCTAACCTTAGCTCCAAAAATGTAGCAAGAGCTTGTAAAGCTTAGGGAGGCTGGAATAATTGTGCCAATCAGACATTCAACGTGGGTGTCTAATCTTGTCCCAGTTAGAAAAAAGAATGGTGATATTAGACTTTGTGTTGATTTTAGAAATCTAAATGTATCCTCTTTGAAGGATAATTATCCACTACCCAACATGGAGGCTATGCTACAGAAAGTGACTGGCTGTGAGCTTTTGTCCATGATGGATGGAATCTCGGGATACAATCAGGTGAAGGTGAAAGAATCTGAACAATACAAGACTACCTTCACCACTCCATGGGGAACTTATGTTTATGTAAGAATGCCATTTGGATTGACAAATGCAGGTGCTACATTTCAGAGGGCTATGGATGTTGCTTTTGCAGGATTGATTGATTCAATCTTGGTTGTATATCAGGAGGATCTAACTGCCTATTCAAAAAAGGAAGAGCAACATTGCATGCACCTAGAATAGATTTTTATTAGAGCACTGGAATATGGCATTTCACTCAATCCAAAGAAATGTGCTTTTGGGGTAGTTGAAGGAAAGCTTTTGGGACACATTGTTTCCAAGGATGGAGTAAGGATTGATCCTGAAAGGGTTGCTGCAATTGACAGGATTCAGATCCCTAGAATAGTGAAAGGTATTCAGTCCTTCTTTGGATAGATTAATTTTGTTAGAAGATTCATCCCCAACTTTGTAGAAATCACAAAAGATGTTTGCAAGATGTTGAAGAAGGGTGCAACTGTCAATTGGGAGGGTGAAGCAATTAAATCATTTCAGAACATCAAAGAGGCTATAAAAATGCTCCAGTGTTAAAATCTCCTAATTTTTCCAAGCCATTTCAGTTGTTTTCATTTGCTTCTTTCCATACTGTTGCTGCATGCTTATTACAAAAAAATGAAGAGGGTTTTGAACAACCTATTGCTTTCTTTAGCATGTCATTGCAGGCAGCTGAATTGAAGTATGATATCATGGAAAAACATGCAGATGCATTAGTTAGAGCAGTCAAGAGCTTTAAGCCATATTTAGTAGGCTCTCAGATAGTTGCATATGTGCCCCATGCAGCAGTTAAAGATATTTTTACTCAGTAGGAGGTAACTGGAAGAAGGTGCAGATGGATAAATAAACTACAAGAATTTAACATAGAGATACGGATCACAAAGCTGGTAAGGGGACAAGGTTTGGCAAAGATAATGACAGAATCAAATCTGGAAGCATGCCAAGTGAACATGATTCAAAATGAAACTGTTAATGTGTTAGAATCTGACTGGTATAAGGACATTGTATATTACTTGCAGAATTTAAATTGTCCTTCCCACTTCAGTGATAATCAGAAAAGGACCTTGAAGTTACATGCAATCAAATACATAATTCTTCAAGGAGAGCTGTATTGGAAGAATCCTAAAGGTGTCCTACTGAGATGTGTGGATGAAAATCAGGCTGCTGATATTTTAAATGATCTACACAAAGGAATGTGTGGACATTACACTGCGAAGACAACAACCCACAAAATTCTTAGAGTAGGATATTGGTGGCCAACACTTTTCTTGGATGCACAAAGGTTGGTAAGAAAGTGTGACTCCTGCCAAAGGTTCGTAGGAAAACTAAAGTACGAAGGTGCATTACCCCTTAGAACTGTAACTGTGGAGACACCATTTCAGTAATGGGGAATTGATTTTATAGGGAAAATCTCAGAAAAATCAAGTGGAGGACATAGTTGTATTCTGGTTGCTACTCATTATTTTACCAAATGGGTTGAATCCATTCCAACTAAGAAAGCTACAAGTAGGGTGGTAATGGATTTTATTTTGGAGCACATTATTATCAGATTTGGAGTGCCAACTACAATTGTCACAGACAATGCCATGTGCTTCAGATCTGGTGAATTTGTTGATTTTTGTAATAAATATGGGATCAATCTATCATATGCATCACCGTATCATCCACAGGGAAATGGTCAAGCAGAGTCAAGAAACAAGAGCCTCATGAAAATCATTAAAAGGATGGTAGATAAGAGCAAACGAGCATGGGATTCAAAGTTAAAGATGGCACTATGGGCCAACCGGATGACAGTGAAGGAATCAATTGGAAGGTCACCTTTTGAGTTAGTGTATGGTGCACCAGCTAAGTTACTTGTGAACAACCTTTTTCCAGTCTATAGATTTATACAAGAAAATGATACAGAGGTTGAGGACTCAATGACTGAAAGGATAAATCAACTAGTTGCATTGGATGAAATCAGAAGAGAGGCACATAAGACAAATATCAAGAAACAACAGAAGATGAAATATTTGTTTGATAAAAGGGCTACAAAAAGGAAGTTTCAAATAAGTGACTTGGTCCTTGTTTGGAATGCAAAGAGCCAAGATAAGGGTAAGCATAATAAATTTGAGCCATTATGGATGGGTCCATATCAAATCAGCAATATTCATGGAGAAAATTCCTACTTCCTCCAGGTGTTGTTATATGGAGCCTAATCAGACTCAGAGGTTAAATTTATCCCACTTTTATCAGCGCAGTTTCCCCCCAAATTCCTACGGGGTCAAGGGGCAGCACCCCTTGTGGGGTTCGGGAGTTATTTTTTCAGTGATCGACATAAAAAAACCCTATTTTGTAACCGACAAAAAGGCTTTATAAAAGCGGCTAAGGGTTAGGGTTTTGATATTATATTGTAGCATTTTGTAGCGGTATTGAGTTGCAAGGATTGCTGATTGTAAGCGGTTTGATTTACTGGATAATAATATTGGACTCTCTGTTTGGTGGATGTAGCCCAAGTTTGGGTGAACCACGTTAAAACTTGTCTCTCGCTATTATTATTTTTGTGTATTTCTATTCCTCTATTTAATCTTTATTTGCATTTAATTGATATCTTCTGCTGGCTAACCCTAACACCAGGCCCTAAGTGGTGAATTGATGGAACTGCCAGTACATGGTCAGTTCCTAAAGCCCTATTTTTCATAAGTGATCATCCTTTGGGCACATTTGTAAATTAGGTGTAAATAGTCTATGCGTGCCTTGTGTGGTCGGTGCTATTTTGCGTTTTGTGTTCTGCCTGGTCTATCCCAGAGTGGTGCGGTTCTCGCTATAGCCTTGCGCCTGCACATCCCCAGTCGGAGCCAATGTTACTACCTACATAAGCATTGAAGTTTCAAACAATTAATTTTGCAGGTACCCTCCCAAAAAGTCCAAAAAATTCTAAGTCTTTGGGCCTCCTCATCATATTTCAAATATAACCTGATATTCTGAAGGAAGGGGTCATCATCATGTTTCCAGGAATTGCCCGATATTCTTATGGGGGGTCATCATGTTTCATGTATCAGGTGATCTTAGTGTGGATCACCCCGATGCTATTTTATCACCTCATGTTTGCTTCATCACCCCAAAGTGCAAACGTCAATTTTATGGGGGGGTGATATTTCAAATATCGGGTGATATTCTGTATATCACCCTTGCCGCCAAGGATCACCCTGATATTGTAATATGACGGTGACATCATCAGGATCAGTGGGGTGCATCAGGTGGTCATCAGGATGTTTTTGAAAATCAGGTGATGCGGTCCAGTGATATTTTCTTATCGGGGTGATTTTCTGATAAGGGTGATATTTTACATCAGGGTGGTGTGAAATATCGGGGTGATTTTTCAGGGGAGGATTATCATGCAGGTGGTTCGCTGACGTCAGGGTGATATTGAACATCAGAGCATCATGCGAAGGGATGATGATGAGGTCTAAATTGGCGTCATCGGGAGCAAAGTCACTGACTATCATATATGCTCACAGCCTAGTTTATAAAGTGTTGGAGAGGTCGCAGCGGGGTGAATGTGGGATAATTAGTTCCCACATGATTTGAAAAACTGGGTCATGATTCTTGGCGGGAAAAGTTGCAAAACACACAGTCCACTACATTCCCAAGGCCGCGGGTTGGTATGCCATTAATGACGGATGTTACAGGGTATGGGCGATGGCATGGACGGATCAAGTACCCGATTGAAGATGTGAATCCCCAAGTGGCAGCGTAGGGCTCGAGTCCAACTACTCCTTCCTCCTCCTCTGCCTACTGCATTCAATGTTGAGCACCATTTTCTCATGATGCACTGTATCTGGCAAATTTTGAACTGCCATGTAATTAATGTTGAGTGCACTTTCTTGCTGTATATAGCAGACTGTGTTTCTCATTTTCGTTGTTGTTGAAAGCTAGACAAATCTTGGTGCTGTGACAAGATACAACTTCATTGGTGGCCCTATTTTGGATGTCTTGTGAGTTTATGAGTCTTATGTTGTATGTCTCATGCATAAATTCATTGGTTTCATGTTGATTTAAATGCGTAATGCTATATTGCATGTGTTTTGTTATCTGTCTCCAAATTGAGTGTGTCCTTCTGATTCTAAGCATCTGAAGGGTGTTTATGATTCTAGAACACACATTTACTGTGTTAAATGCTTGATTTCTTACTTCTGCTCAAGGAGTAGATTAAATGTTTTAGGTCAAGTATTGGGAGGGATGTACTGCAGTGAGGATATTGTAAGCAGAGATAACTGAATACTAAATTTGGGAGGTATCTATAAGGTAGATACCAAAAACCCCCTAGATATCCAGTCTTTGGTATATGTTTAAGCTGATCATTCACATGTGTATGTCTATTGACTCCAAGCCCTGGATAGGCACCTGTCTGGTCTTGTATTGAGGTTGCACCCAAGGTCCTAGTTTTGCATCCAAACACCAAAAATCAAACTCTAAACTTCAAATCCAAACCATTAGGACTTTAGAAGTAGTTTAAGACCAAAATCCTCTGTCTCACAACTGAACATAGGCCCAAAGCTAGCCCCTTTGCACTTATTTCACAGTTTTGGTCTACATAAAGGAGGATTTATTTGCTTTGAGTCAACATCCCACCAGTCCACAGGCATATCTTATGGATGTTGAACAGGGAATACCCCCCTAGGTTTTGTAGAGCCTAAAGAAGAAGAGGAGATATTATAGAGTCTATCTCCTATACTATTGGCCCCTGGCCCATAAATCCTATTGATCAATGATGGCTACTTTGTAGGGATAACTGGGAAATATCTAGTTAGATTGAGAACCAACAGATACGCCATAACTTTGATAAGGTTTGATGTGACCTAGCATGTGAGCAACCCCTTCATGGCTTAGACTGGCACCAACACCTTCATTATCACATGGCCTGAAATCCTTCTCGCTGAGTAGATTTGGAAATGACATGCTATCAAGTGATGTCAGGAGAGATATCCATGATGACTTGTGCATGCGGTAGCAATTGTATTTTTGATTGCTAACAATGTGCGCGCTAACGCCACCGTTGTTTATTTCAAAAAGTGGAGGATGAGTCATGCTAACCTCATTATATGATGTCCTCACTTTAATTCCTAGAGAGGTGGGTCCCCTCCTTCCTCTATATTCCTAAAAATGATTCCTTATTGGTGAAGCATCGGAGGTGCTCCTAGATTGTGACGAAGATGTGTCCATAGATCAATTACTAAAATCCTACAAGAAGAAGGGAACTGCCATTTACTGGTTTTCAATCCCCTTGGTTGAGAAAGATAACCATTTACTAGTTTTCCATCTTCCTCTTTTTCTTTTTGAAAAAGGCTACCATTTGTTGGTTTTCAACCTTTTTTTTTTCAATCTTTGAATATTTCAATCTGGGACAGAGGTTGTGACCCCCATCACTAACCAAAAATCCTTGGTAATTTCTTCCTTAGTTGATGGCCTTGTATAGAGTTAGATTATGTGGTCGTTTACTAAGAATGAATCTATGCTTCCATCAATGGGTTCTAGCAAAACCGTTCCATTTTCATAAACTTCCCTTATCTGATAAGGGCCCATCCAATGATTTTGTAACTTTCCTTTGAAATCCTTAAACTTGGAATCATATAGGAGAACCCAATCACCTTGCTGAAATATCCTTTTGATGTGTTGGTCATGCCATTGTTTCCTTTAATATTGAACTAGTTCTATTTGTTGTATGGCTTCTATCCGGATTTCATCCAACTCATTGAGTTGAAGGATCCTGTTCTGTTGTGCTATAGATAATGGTATGCCAATATCTAATGAAATTTTGAGTGCCTGCAATTCAAATTCTATAGACAGATTGGGTTTCTTCCCATAAACCAATTCATATGGTGAGAACTTGGTTGTGGACTTACAGGTGGTATTATAAGTCCAGACTGCTTCAAGTAACCTACTAGCCCAATCCTTTTTGTTCATGGCCACTGTCCTTGTCAGGATATTTTCCATTTCCCTATTAGTCACTTCCACCTGCCCATTAGCTTGGGGGTGGTAAGGTGGAGATTTCCCGTGTTTAACTTGATATAGATCTATGAATGCTTTGATTACCTGAGAAGTGAATTGGGGCCCACTATTGATCTTGGGGCTCCAAACCCTAAGAAGATTATGTTATAAAGGAAATCAACAACTTTTTCCTCTCTTGCAAATTGCAATGCTTGAACCTCTGCCCATTTAGTTACATAATCTGTGCATACCAAAATGTATTATTTGCTTGAAGATGGTGGAGAAATTGGTCCCACAAAGTCTAGACCCCATTGCTCAAATGGTTCCAATACCACCTGAGGATGAAGTGACATTTCCTGGGTAAAGGTTGGCTGCCCCATCCTTTGGCAGTGATCACACTACTGTACACATTTCTTGGTATCCTTATGAAGAGAGGGCCAGTAGTAACCAGTTCCCAGAATCTTGTGAATGGTTCTGTGTGAGGAATAATGCCTGCCAGATGGTTCATCATGACATGCCCTTAAGACATCAAAAAATTTCATCAGCTCTTAAACACCTGCGTAAAATAAAATCAGGACCACACTTAAATAGTAAAGGAAACAATATTGCTTCTTTTGTTTTAAGGTGAAATGAATGGAAACAAGCCTGTAGCTAAGAGATTAGCTATATCTGCAAACCAAGGTACAATAGAGGAGATAGCAAAAAGATGTTCATCTAGAAATTTGTCCTCCACTAGTTGGTTCTCTCCACCTGTATGCAATCTTGACAGAAAGTCAGCAACTAAATTGAATTTCCCTGGATTATCAACTATGGTAATGTCAAATTCCTACAATATCAATAGCCATCTAATTATCCTTACAACCACTACTGGTTTGTTCATTAAGTATTTAATGGCTGCATGATTAGTATGTACAAATATTTTGTATCCGGTGATATAATGCCTGAATTTGTTTATAGCATATATGACTACCAAGAATTCTTTTTCATTTGTGGTATAGTTTCTTTCTATAGAGGTAAGGTTTTTACTGATGTAGTAGATGGCATGCATACCTTCTCCCTCCTCTTTCTATCCTAGGATTGCCCCAATAGACTCATTTGAAGCATTAGTTTGTATGTGAAATGGCAGAGTCCAATTGGGTCCTCTCAAAATAGGTGTGATAGTAAGTTTCTCTTTAAGGGTCTCAAATGCTGATTGACAATCTTTTATCCATGAGAAGTCAGTGTCCTTGGTAAGTAGGGCAAACATAAGAGCAACTATTCTGCTGAAATTTTCTATAAATCTCCTATAATAACCTGCATGACCTAGAAAACTTCTTACATCTATCTAGTTTTTAGGTGAGGGTAACTTTTTTATCACTTCTATATTGTTTTGGTCTACTTTGATCCCTTTTGCTGAGATGTGATGTCCCAATACAATTCCCTCCTCTACCATCATAAAGCATTTTTCATGGCTCAGGGATAGTTGGTTTATTTCACAACATTGAAGCATCTTCTCTAGGTTTATGAATTCTTCTTCAAATTTGTCTCCATACATAGTAAAGTCATCCATATAGACTTCCATACACTCATTAGCTAATTTAGCAAAAATGGCTAAAACAAGCTTTTGAAATGTAGCTAGAGCATTACATAATCCAAATGGAAGAACTTTATAGGCAAAAATTCCCCAAGAACAAGTGAAAGTGGTTTTATCCTAGTCCTTAGGTGTTACTTGAATTTGGTTATATCCACTAAACCCATCCAGAAATGAGAAGTACTTTTTTCCTGCAAGGTTGTCTAGCACTTGGTCAATGAATGGTAAAGGAAAGTAGTCCTTCTTTGTGACTTTGTTTAGTTCTCTATAGTCAATACATGCTCTCCAATTCCCATTCTTTTTAGGTACTATGAATAGGGGTGATACCCATTGACTGTCTAAGATTGGATGTATGAACCTTGCTTGCAGTAATTTCTCTATCTCAATCTTGACAATATCTTTTAAAGCAGGATTTAATCTTCTCTGGGGTTGTCTGACAGGTTTGACATCTTCAATGTATATATGATGAGTATAGATCTTAGGAGGGATGCCCTTCATATCTTGGTATTCCCAAGTAAAAGTTGTTGAATGGGAGATTAGGAGTTTGAGAAGTGCTTCTTCCTATTTTTCTGCTAACTGGGTGTTGATATTCAGTGTTTTCCCAAGTAAAATCATGACCTGTTTTGTAATCTGATCCTTAAATGTCCTCAATCCATATCTTGGAGTCACAATATTGAGGGGACAAGAATGTGGGAGAAACATATGGAATGTGGCTAAGCTTCTATAAAAGGTCTCTCCACAAGGAATAATGTTTGCTAGGGTACAATGAGTAGAAATGAGAAATTCTCTTTTTGAATCTTGGGCTAGTTTCATTATATCTTTGTTAATAAGAATATGGGTGATATCTTCTGTTGTATCATAGTTGATTTCTTCTTCTAACTCATCCAAATGTTCCTTGATGGTAACCATAGCTACTGAGGCATTATTTTCCATGTTATTCGACTCATCTACCCACACTTTTCCTAAATAATGTATTGATGGTTTAGCAGGAGGGTATAAAGAAATTTTCTTCAAATCTATTCTATTGGAAATAACCATATCCCCTATTTGACAATCAATAGATGTTGCTACTATAGCTATCCATGGCCTTCACAATATCAATGGGTATGCATTTCGCTAGTTTCTAGGTTCTAATATCGAAAAGTCTACTGAGAATTCCCATGACTCTACCACAACCGAGACATCAGTTAAGACCCCTTTTGGAAATGCTATCGACTGGTCAGCCAGTTGGAGGATTGTGTATGTGGCCTAGACACCTATTAGTGCTGATTTATCCAGGGTGTGCACAATCATTACATTTGTTGTTGTTTCCAAATCAACCAAAACATTAGATATTTCCACCCCTGAGATATAGACAGTTATGATAGGGTTTCCAAGGTCTCCATATTTTGGGAGGAGCATTTCTCCCATTAGGAGGTCTACTACTGATGAACACAACAAATAGAACTTTCTTTTATTGAACTGGACAACTCATTACATTACAGAAGATCAATTACAATCAAAGGATGAATCCTCTACTGACTGCAACACATTACAGCTTTCCCAACCTCAAGACTCTAGAATCTTCAGCCTTCTGTAACCCCAAATCAGCTAGGGTTTCTATTTTCCCCCTATTCTGGACTCTACACTGGCCCCCCTTAACTCCACTACTGCCCAGGATTCCCAAAATAGTCATAAATAGTACTTTTTGGCGGCCTCCAGCTAAATTTCAAAATTTGCAACTCCCTCCAAAAGTAGGTCAACTTCCGAGAAGCATAACTTTTGATCCGGGTGTCCAATTGACGAGCCGTTTTAAGTGTCGAAAAGCTCGTGATGTGAACTATCACGCTGGAAATTCATAAACGGATTTCTATCAACTTTTTGAGATGTTATGAGAAGTTTTAGTGCCTCGTATCTTGTTCCGTAAATTTTCAAGGGCTTTTCAGAAAACAAAAACTTTAATGTCTTTTAGCTCACAAATGATCTTTGCATGATTCCTTCGCCAAAGATCTTATATTTCCGTTATGTAACTTTCTGGAAGTTTTTGCTTCATTACGTGCCCAAATGCAAACTTTCTAAAAATAGTAGGTACACTTTCCTAAATAGGCAGGTCGCTATTTTTAGCAGTTTTGGAAAAATTGAAAGTCCTACATTATTATTCTAGATATTATGGAACCAAAAACACTAATTATGGGAAGAAATGAGAACAACTACAATGGTTTTGAATTAACTTATTTTTAGGTGATGCAAGATTGCCCTTATGCCTCTGGATGCTCCTGCATCAGACACCCAAGGTAATTTGAGAAGTGACCCTATCACGTCTCATGTGTTTGCGTGAGGAAAACCCAAATGGTCAACCTCTACCTTAGACAACCAAAAGAATCTTCAACAAGCCTTCCTTTCCATTTCACTAGATATTCTTCATATTGTCTGTTTCGAGTGCTCCTTCCCACACGGCTATCCAAGATCTCTTCTATCTCCTCTATTGAAGTAGATGCCAGAATACTCCACTGCACTTCTGTTGGTCCATCCTCTATTCCACCTTCATGATATTCTGATAAATCAACAATGTTGAAAATAGGGGAAATATTGATCCCACTCGGCAGCTCTACCTCATATGCATTTCTTGAATCATGCTTCTTTATGATTCTGCATGGTCCAAATTTCTTCATTTTCAACTTATTGTATGTTCCAATTGGGAACCTTTCTTTTCTCAGGTGAACCATGACTTCATCTCCTACCTGGAATTCCTTATATCTCCTCTTCCGATCTGCCTTAGCCTTGTACTGAATATTCATTTTATTAATGTGCTTTCTCACCTCTTCATGTAAATTCTTTAGATGTTCTGCAAAGTCTTCAGCTTCAGCACTTGTCTTTTCTCCGTTGTCCAACTTCCTTAACTCAGAAGCATTTCTTGGGCTATTGCCATATACAATCTGGAATGGTGATTTACCAGTACTCCTATTGACAAAATTGTTGTAAGCAAATTCTGCCTGTGGTAAAATCAAATCCCATCCTTTGGGCTTATCTCCTACCAAGCATCGTATAGGTTACCCAAACTCCTATTCACCACTTCAGTTTGTCCATCAGTCTGTGGATGGTGTGCAGAACTGAACTTCAAGTCTGTCTTCAACTTCTTCCACAATGTCCTCCAAAAATAACCAACAAACTTGGTATCTCAGTCTGAAACTATGCTTTTTGGTAGACCATGTAGTCTCACCACTTCCCTGAAAAATAACTTTGCAATATGAATAGCATCATTTGTCTTCTTACAAGGAATAAAATGTGCCATTTTTGAGAATCTGTCCACCACCACAAAAATAGAATCATGTCCTCTCTGTGTCCTTGGTAAACCAAGAACAAAATCCATGCTAATATCATCCCATGGCTTCTCTGGTACAGGTAATGGTTGATACAACCCTGTATTCTGAGTTATTCCTTTTGCCATTTGACACACTCTGCAACTCTGCACAAATTTCCTCACATCCTGTTACAACTGTGGCCAATAATAATTTTCACCAATAATAGCAATGGTCTTATCTCGACTAAAATGTCCAGCCAATCCCCCACTATGCTTCTCCTTAATTAGGTTCTCTCTCATGGAACTCCTTGGAATGCACAACTGGCTTCGTCTAAACAACATGCCATCTTGGATAATGAAATCCAACCATTTTGTCCTGTCTAAAGTAACAGGTTCCAAACAAGCTTTCCAGGCCTTTGCAAAATCTGGATCTTTAGGATACAAACTTTTGAGCTCATCGAACCCAACAACCTCTATCTTCATTTCTGTCAACAAATTTTGCCTTCTGCTCAAGGCGTCTGCAACTCTGTTGGACTTCCCACTCCTATGCTTCAAAACAAAAGTATAGCTCTGCAAAAACTCAACCCATTTTAAGTGCCTTTGATTTAACTTTCCTTGACTATTAAGATACTGTAAAGCCTGATGATTAGTATATAAAACAAACTCCTTTGGCAACAAATAATGTCTCCATTTCTTCAAAGCCTGAACTATTGCATAAAACTCCTGATCATAAACAAAATACTTTTTCTTGGCATCATTAAGCTTCTCACTAAAATAGGCAATGGGCTTACCTTCTTGGCTCAAAACAGCTCCTATACCACTACCACTAGCATCACAATCTACCTGAAATACCTTATTAAAATCTGGAAGTGCCAAAACAAGTTGTTCTACCACTTTCTGTTTCAATGTATCAAAGCTCTTGTCTGCTCCTTTAGTCCATCTAAACTCTTTTCTATCCCCTCTCATTGTCTCAGTTAGGGGTGCACAAATGCTACTAAAACTCCTGATAAACTTTCTATAAAAACTTTCCAAACCATGAAAAGATCTTACCTCTATGACACTCCTTGGCGTAGGCCATTCAATGATAGCCCTTACTTTTTCTGGGTCCATCTTAAGACCTTCTTTTGAGACAACAAATCCCAGGTACACCAACTCCTTCTTTGCAAAACTACATTTCTTCAGATTAATCAACAACTTCTCCTCCCTCAGCTTCTCTAGAACTCTTCTAATATGCATCAGATGCTCATCCCAAGTCTTACTAAAAATCAAAATATCATCCAAATAAACAATAACAAAACTTCCCAAAAATTCCTTTAGCACCTCGTTCATGAGCCGCATGAATGTGCTCAGTGCATTGGTTAGCCCAAATGGCATGACTAACCACTCATACAAACCTTCCTTTGTCTTGAAGGCTGTCTTCCATTTATCTCCTTCTCTGATACGGATCTGGTGATATCCACTTTTTAGGTCAATTTTCGTGAAGTACTTGGCTCCACTCAAACAATCCATGATGTCATCCATTCTTGGCAATGGAAATCTATACTTGATTGTTATCTTATTGATGGCTCTAGAGTCTATGCACATCCTCCATTCTCCATCCTTCTTTGGTACTAGTACTGCAGGTACCGTACATGGCTTAGGCTCTCCCTTATTAGTCCCTTCCTCAACAACTCCTGAACTTGTCTGTTCAGCTCTTCATTCTCTACAGGGGTCATTCTATGGGCTGCCTTGTTTGGCAAACTGGCTCCTGGTATCAAATCCATTTGATGACTTATCTTCCTTACTGGTGGTAAACCTTCTGGTACATTATCAGAGATAATGTCCTGGAACTCTTCCAACATATCTGAAACTTCTGCTGGTACATCTTCACAGTTCTCTTGACTAATCTTAGGAATCAATGCAAAGCAATGACGCTCATGCTTCATACCCTCTAAAAATTTCCTACCATCTACCAGGCAAATTCTGGCAGTACTACATACCTTTTCTTCCACCTCCTTCAAGGGCTTCAATTTATGATGAACTCCATCTTTTGTTAGGGAATATGTGTTTGCACGGCCATCATGGACAACGCTCCTATCATACTGCCATGGCCTTCCCAACAGCATATGACATGCATCCATCGGTATGATATCACACAGTACCTCATCATGGTAGTCCCCAATCTTGAACTTCACTAAACACTACTCATTGACCAAAGCTCTATGGTCTTTCTGCAACCATGCAATCTGATATGGATGCGGATGCTTTCTTCTTGTCAACTTCAACTTGTCAACCATCTCTTATGAAACCAGATTATCAGTGCTTCCACTATCAATAATAATATCACAACACTTACCTTCACATTTGCACCTTGTGCGGAATAAACTCTTCCTCTGATTTGGTTCTTTCTCCTCATTCAACAAGGTTCTTTTGACAACTAGGGTTTCTCCCCTTTTAGCATCTTCAGAATGCTCAGACTGTGCATCTTCATCTACATGTGCAACTCGTGCATTACCTTCAGGTCTCCTATTCGTCCTTCCTTGATGTTGCAGACACTCATATGCTCGATGCCCTTCTTCTCCACATTGGAAAGAAGTTCCTCTAAAACCTCCTCTTCTAGTTCCTTGCCCAGGTCTACCTCTTCCTCTTCCTCTTTGCTCACCATTGTTCTGGTCACGGGGACGGTAGGTGTTATCTCCTCTCTGATTTCGACTGGTGCCAGCTTCTTCACTTTTCTTTGCATCTTCATTTCAGCCCCCATAGGGTCTTCCACCAGTCCTTCCACCTTGACCTCTTCCCCTTTGCTTGCTGTCAAATCTTTTATTCAGCTTCTCTTCCACCTTTAAGGAAAACTGGTATGCATCTTCTATGGTGGTCATTCTGACCAGGCTCAGCTCCTCCTGAATACTCGGCCTCAACCCATTAATGTAACGGGCTACCTTTTCCTTGTTGGGCTCTGCATGGCCTGTCCTGATAGTAATCTTATAAAACTCTTCTGTATACTCCTTAACAGACTTGTTACCTTGCTTTAGTCCTTGCAGCTTCTTCAACAACTCTATCTCATAGTCCACAGGAATGAACTGCTTCTTCAGTTTCTCCACCATCTGATCCCATTTGGTGATCTTTCCTTTTCCTCTTTTGTTCCTCTCTAATTGGACCTCCTTCCACCAAATACTGGCATGGCCCTTCAACTTTGTTTTTGCAAACTTGACCCGATCTGGGTCCTCCACATCTTCATACTCGAAATACTCCTCCATGTCATTGATCCAATCAATGAGCTATTTCAGATTCAAATCTTCAGAATATGTAGAAACTTTGATTCTAGCCTCTTTCCAATCTTCGAAATGGCCCTCAACAACTGAACCTCTACAAGATCTCCTGCAGCTTCTTGTTCTTCCTCAGATAGCTCCTCTTCGGCTTCATATTCGCTTTCTTCTCTTGTTCTCGGATCAAACCCTCTTTGCAGCTCCTCTTGCAATGCATCGATTTGCCTTTGTACAACTCTAAAACCCTCTTCCATCAAAGCATTCCTCCCAACACGATTTCTTCGTGGAGGCATCTTGGTCTCTACAGCAAACCCACAACCTTAGGTCTTGGTGCAAACTGCCTCACGGTCGGCGATCTATCTACACACTCAGGAACCCTTGCTCTGATACCACTTGATGAAGGGGGTAAATCACAAAACACATAATAACAAATATTAAACACAACAAATAGAACTTTCTTTTATTGAACTGGACAACTCATTACATTACAGAAGCTCAATTACAATCAGAGGATGAATCCTCTACTAGCTGCAATACATTATAGCTTTCCCAACCTCAAGACTCTAGAATCTTCAGCCTTCTGTAACCCCAAATCAGCTAGGGTTTCTATTTTCCCCCTATTCTGGACTCTACACTGGCCCCTCTTAACTCCACTACTGCCCAGGGTTCCCAAAATAGTCATAAATAGCACTTTTTGGCGGCCTCCAGCTAAATTTTGAAATTTGCAACTCCCTCCAAAAGTAGGTCAACTTCCGGGAAGCATAACTTTTGATCTGGGTGTCCGATTGATGAACCGTTTTAAGCGCCGGAAAGCTCGCGATGTGAACTATCACACCAGAAATCCATAAATGGATTTCTGTCAACTTTTCAAGATGTTATGAGAAGTTTTAGTGCCTCATATCTCGTTTCGTAAATTTTTAGGGGCTTTTCAGAAAACAAAAACTTTAATATCTTTCAGCTCACAAATGATCTTTGCATGATTCCTTCGCCAAAGATCTTATATTTTTGTTTTGTAACTTTCTGGAAGTTTTTTCTTCATTACGTGCCCAAATGCAAACTTTCTAAAAATAGCAGGTACACTTTCCTAAATAGGCAGGTCGCTATTTTTAGCAGTTTTGGAAAAACTGAAAGTCCTACATTATTTTTCTGGATATTATGGAACTTAAAACACTAATTATGGGAAGAAATGAGAACAACTATAATGGTTTTGAATTAACTTATTTTTGGGTGATGCAAGATTGGCCTTACGCCTCTGGATGCTCCTGCATCAACTACTTTCCCTTCCACCTGGATGGTAGTAAGAAAGTTTTTATTTCTACCCTGGGTTTTAACACAATGTTGTTTTATGAATTGGTTTAGTTCAGGCACATCTCTAATTGCTTGTAGGAGTGGAATTTCAATGTTCAATTGTCTGATTTCTTATATAAGTTCTAATTCCCAGGTAGGTTGGACTTGATTTTGTAGGACCTTTTTCTGAGGGACATGTTGTTTGAGCCGTTCTGGGTATGGTGCTAGTTTTTCTATCTTCGAAGTAGCTCTGGAGTTCTTAACAAATGTGTTTCCAGAGGTGTTCTCTAGAGCTGTTCCTTTAGGAGGAAACCCAAAGTTACCCTAAGATGGTTCTTTTAGCATAGTTTTGATAGTAATCTCCTCCTCATGAAGTTGAGTGGATGGATTTTCAAGTTCCACATCATTGGTTACTTCAACTATAATTGGGGGAGATGGTCTTGGAAGTGCTTCCCAAAATGTAACTAGAGATTATTGGAATATATGGAATTGATACCAACTCTATCATGTAAATAATCGCTCCCTATTTTTTCCATGGGTTTTGTATAGGTTGGGCCAGTAAAGGTGGCTGACTTATTAGCTCATTTTGTGACTATCCCTGTGTGTTGGGGGGTCCAGTTAGTAGTGCTTGTTGTTGAGGTTGGAAACGTCTAGGTTGTCCTTGGTATTGTTGATTATAACCCTGTTGAGGACCCCAATGAGGTTGCATGTTTTGTGATCCAAAATGTTGTGACCATTATTGATTTCCCCATGGTTGATTTTGCTAGTGTTGGTTCTGCCATTGCTGGTTTGACCAATCTTGTGGTCCCCAAGGGGGAATGTTCTGAGGCCCATGCCACACTGGATTCCATTGATTATTTCCCTAGTTCGAAGGCCCCTATAAGAAGTCTAGTTTGGATATTGATTATAAGGGAAATTCCCAACTTATTTTTGTCCTACATAGTTCAACTCCTCTATAATGGCATTCTTTTTAATCAGCCTTTTTAAGGCTGGGAGCTGATCACACTGACTGGTAGGATGTTCCCTGTCACAGATTTGACAAATTTTTGATTTATCTAAAGGGCATTCTCTCAACAGGTGTTTATTCCTACACCTAGGACAATATATGGAGAGTGGTTCAGTTGTTCTGTTGTGATCAGTTTCTCTAGTTTTTGCTTGAATCCCATCTAATGTGGTATTTAGTTGGACACAAACAGAAAATGCCAAAAAAAAACTAAACTAATATGTACAGCCATTCCACTGATTACAGAGTAATCAACCGGTGGAATGGAAAATTCACATCTCAGCTGGAACCAGAAATCGATCACAGGAATGAAATGTGAATGTAAAATAGAATTTTCTTTATTGCTCAGTACAAATCGAAATTCACAATTATTGTTCTTCTACTTTTCTAATCTATCTCTACTTCTCGATATCTATCTCTCTATCTCGATTTATCTATCAGAGCTGGGCTATATAACTACTTGTCAACAGTAGTACTGACTGGGTTCCCAGCGGCTAGGAGACAACTCTAGGCAGCTGGGAGACACAACTAACTAACAGCCTGTCATAACAGATCAACAGGTGTCCAAACAGATACAAACTAAAAATAGCAAGACTTTGGTCAAACAAACCTTATTACATAATTAAATGCATAACAGCCTACTAAACAGCTGTACAATTAACCTGCTGAAAGGGTAAAATTGACTTGCTAAAGAGGTGCCCCTGCACCATACTCCCCGGAAGAAGAAATCTCAAGCCCACTTGAGATGAGAGTTTGTAAATCTATTCCAAGTTTGCGAATATGTTCTGCAGTCATCCAAATTTCTTCTGAATCAGGTTGTCCCTGCCAAGTGACCAAATATTCCATATATTCTTTGTTCCTGGTCATCTTTGCCACTCGTGAGTCCAAAATCTACTGTAATTTTGGGGAATCATGCTTAGGAATGTCATTTGCTGCTGTATCTTGGAGTGATTCCTGTTCTTCATCAAGATTGGGTTTATAAGGAGTTAAATCACACACATTAAAAATGGGTGATAAACCAAGATCAGAAGGGAGTTGAATTTTATAAGCATTTGGTCCACATTTCTGCAAAATTTGACATGGTCCAATCTTCCTCTGCATGAGTTTGGTGTATTTGCCTTTGGGAAGTCTTTCCTTTTTCAAATGAACCCAGACCAAATCTCCAAGATCAAACTGCACATCTTGCTTCTTCCGATCAGCATATGCTTTATACTTCAAAGTAGTTTGCTGGAGGTGATTCTTGACTTGATCATGCACCTCTTTTATTGCTGCTGCAAAAGCTTCTCCATCTACACTAACAGAGTCTCCTATAGGCAAATTTCTTAACTCCAAAATACCTCTGGGATGCATACCATACACTATCTGAAAAGGTGATTTCCCTGTACTTCTATTGACAATATCATTATAGGAAAATTCTACCTGGGAAAGGATGTTATCCCATTTTTCTCCATGCTGTCTTGTCAAACATCTGAGCAGATTTCCCAATGAACGGTTGATTACCTTAGTTTGGCCATCTGTCTAAGGATGATAGGTTGATGAGAAAGATAAATTTGTTCCAAACTTCCTCCAAAGAGTTCTCCAAAAATGACCAATAAACCTTACATCTCTGTCAGAGACTATACTCAATGGCAATCCATGTATCCTTACGATTTCTTTGAAAAACAAATCTGTAACATAAGAAGCGTCAGAAGTAGTTTTGCATGGCAAGAAGTGTGCCATTTTGCTGAATCTGTCTACTACTACAAAAACACTGTCATATCCTTTTCTTGTCCTTGGTAAACCCAAGACAAAATCCATACTTATGCTTTCCCATGGTCTAGAAGGAATGGGTAATGGCTGATATAAACCTGCATTAGTTGATTTACCCTTTGCTTTCTGACATATCACACATGTCTCCACAAATTTTTTGACATTTGTCTGCATTTTGGCCAATAATAATGTCTTCTAACAAGATCAAGAGTCTTGCCCAAACCAAAATGTCCTGCCATAGCACCACAATGTTTCTCCTTTATGATATTCAACCTCATAGAACACTTGGGAATACACAACTGTACACCTTTGAACAGCAATCCATCCTGGATCAGAAATTTAGAAAATTCAGCATGATATTTATCTCCAAAAGAAATACATACTTGATATATCTCTCCAAAATCTTCATCAGCATCATACATGGTTTTCAAGGAATCGATGCCAACACTTTCCAGTTGGATCTGATGTATTGTTAGAGCTCTTCTGCTCAAAGCATCTGCTACCTTATTCTTAATCCCTTTCTTATGCTTCAATGTGAAAGTAAAAGATTGCAAAGTCTCTACCCACTTCATATGCCTATAGTTCAGTTTTTCTTGGTTGTTTATGAAACTTAGAGCTTGATTATCTGTAAATACTATGAATTCTTTTGGCATCAGGTAATGTCTCCATTTCTTGAGTGACTGGACTAGAGCATACATCTCTAAATCATATGATGAATACCTCTTCTTGGCATCATTTAATTTCTCACTGAAAAATGCAATTGGCCTACCTTCTTGACTGAGTACTGCTCCAATTGCCATGTGACTTGCATCACATTCTACCTAAAAAATTTTGTTAAATCTGGAAGTGCAAGAACTGGCTGCTGTGCTACCTTCTTCTTCAATGTTTCAAATGAATTATCTGTTGCCTCTGTCCAAGTAAATCTGCACTTTTGTCCTCCTTTTATGGTGTTAGGCATGGGCGCACAAATATGACTAAACCCTCTTATAAATTTTCTGTAGAAGGTTGCTAACCCATGGAAACTTCTGACATCATTCATGGTTCTAGGAGTTGGCCAAGACAATATGGCACTTACCTTCTCCTTATCCATCTGCAGCTTTCCTTGAGAAATGACAAAACCCAAATAGGTGATCTCTTCTTGCATAAACAAACACTTTTCCAAATTGATCATGAGCTGCTCTTCATGCAACCATTTGAGAACCAAGTCTATATGCCTGAGATGCTCTTCCTTTGTATTGCTGAAAATCATAATGTCATCGAGATATACTATGACAAACTTTCCAATAAATTCTCTCAAGACCTCATTCATCAGTCTCATAAAAGTACTAGGTGCATTAGACAAACCAAAAGGCATAACCTTCCACTCATACAATCCTTCATTTGTTTTGAATGTTGTTTTCCACTCATCTCCTGGCCTAATTCTGATTTGATGATATCCACTCTTCAAATCTATTTTTGTGAAATACTTAGCACCTCCTAAACAGTCAAGTAAATCTTCTATCCTAGGTATGGGAAACCTATACCTGATTGTTATCTTATTAATAGCCCTGGAATTAGTGCAAAGCCTCCAAGTGCCTTCTTTCTTTGGTGCTAGTATAGCTAGTACTGCACATGAACTTAAACTTTTACCAATCAAGCCTGTGTCTAACAATTCCTCAATCTGTCATGCTACTTCTGCATTCTATTCTGAAGTAAGCTTGTATGCTGCCTTGTTTGGAAGTGTAGATCTTGGAATCAAATCTATGCAATGGCTGATATCCCTTACAGGTGGTAGGGACCTTCGCATTCCGTTAGAGATGATGCCCTTATACTTATCCAACAACTCTTGGATAGTTGGATCTATAAACCTCTATTTTTTCTTTCCTTTGATTTCTTGTTGCTGCTCCTTGTTTACTTTCAAACATGGAATTAGAGCGTATGCAACTTCACCTTCTTCTGCTATCTCTTTCATGAACTATTTTCCTTCCACCAACATTACTTTGACTTTTTTCCCTTTTGATTCCTCCTCATTCTCTATCAATGGTATTAACTCTATCACCTTACCATCCTTGGTGATTGAATATGTACTCCTAACTCCATCATGCCATGCTTTCAAATCATACTGCCATGGTCTTCCAACTAAGAGATGGCAAGCATCCATGTTGGTGATGTCAAACAACAACTTGTCTTTATAGGCTCCAATCTGAAATTCTACCCAAGCTTGCTCTTCCACAACTATTTGTTGACCTTGAGTAAGCCATGAGACCTTGTATGGGGATGGGTGAGGTAATCTTCTAAGCTTAAGTTTCTCTACCATTTCATCAGACACAAAGTTCTCAGTAGAACCAGAGTCAATTAAAACTTTACATACCTTTCCTCCTACCTTGCAAGTGGTTCTGAAGAGTGACTTCCTTTGTGGGGGCTCCCTATCAGGTACCTTCATGGTGGTCATTGTCCTTCTCATCATCAAAGATTCTCCTCTCTTAGGATATCCATAATTGTCAGGAGCATTCACACTTTGGCAAGCATTTGAGCTTGTTTCACCTTGATAATCAGTCTCTTGTATCAGGTTTGTTCTCCTTTCTCCCATGGAACTTGTTGCCTTTTTTGGACATCTGTTGGCTATATGGCCTTCTTGATTACAGTTATAACATCTGATAGATCCTCTACCTTGAGATCTTCCTCTGAATGGGGGTCTTCTGCCTCTAAAGTTTCCTTGCTGATTGTAACTACCTCTCTGGTTTTGACTATTGTCTCCTTTGTTGTTTTCTTGATTAGATTCTCCTTGATATCCAAATCTATTTCCTCTACCTCTGAAAGGACCTCTTCCACCTCTTTGCTACTTTCCTCTTCCTCTGCTGTTCTGTTCTTGCCTTCTCTTTAGTTTCTCTTCTACTTTCAGTGCTAATTGGAAAAATTTCTGGACTGTATATGGACTATGCAGATTTAAATCTTCTTGGATGTTAAACCTTAATCCATTAAGGTATCTGGCAACCTTTTCTTCCTCACTCTCCTTTACCTTTGTCTTGACACAAAGTTTCATGAATTCTTCTGTGTATGAGCTGACATCTAGCTCCTTCTGCTTCAGATTTTGTTTCCTCTTATGTAATTGGATACTATAATCCAATGGAACATAGGCTTCCTTCACTAAAGCCACCATTGTCTTCCATGTAGCAACTCTATTTTTGCCTTCTTTCACCCTGTCATCCTAGGTGAAACTCCACCAAGTCAATGCAGCCCCCTTCATTTTTGATTGGGATATCTTTACCTTCTGGTGTTCTGGTATTTCCTCTATCTCAAAGAAATTGTTCAAGGAGTCTATCCACTCCATCACTGAATCAGGATCCATTTTTCCTACAAATGCTGGCAAGTCAAGTTTCACATCCATGGTCCTTCTCTCCATGCACTTGAGGGCATTCAATAAGGGTCTCTGGTCTGCAGGAACCTCTATCTCTTCCCACCTAGGGATTTCCTCTTCATCCCTATCATCTTCTTTACCAGAACCTACTCTATCCCTCAATTTTTCCAACTCATCCTTCAATGCCTGATTCTGAGCCCTTACATTGCTTTCTACAATTTGCTTCTTTACTAGCAGAACCAACTCAGCGTTGGTCATCCTTGCTGGAATTTTTTATGATCCTTCATCATCTGACATTCAGTCTTTCGTTATCTTCTTCCCAGTTACTCCTTAGCTCTGATACCACTTGATGTAGAGCGGGCAGCGGCTGCGTGGACACAGTCGAATGTTGTTAACTATGACGGTGATTAAATTTCTGAATCACCAAAAATACTAGACTGCACCAATCAGTCTAGTGAACTCCCTTTGTGGTTGAACACTAATGATGGTTGACTGTCGAACCATCGAACCCTTCAACTACCATCGACGTTCGGTTGAACCTTCACATCGTTTGAACCTTTGCTGAACTCGACAGCCTCATTGAACCCACCGGTTCATTGAACCATTGAACCATTGAACCGGTTCAATGGGTGGTTCAACGTCGATAGCCTCCGACGCCTTCGTCATTCTGCGGCTTCCAACCAACACACGATTGAACCGTTGAACCTTGAACTGTTGAACCTTGAACCGTTGAACTAGTTCAGAGGTTCAACCAAAAGACTTTTCTGCCAAATTTAAACATGCCGATAGCTTTGATCTCCCATCCTTTGAACCGACGAACCTTGAATCTTTGAACTCGGTTCAATCAAAGGATTTTGGCCTGATTTCACTTATCATCCGAGCCCGATATTCTTTTGGCCGATGGTATCCCTCACCCCGATGCGACTCGCGGCCTTCGTTAAGCTAATGAACCATGGAACCATTTAGCGATGGTTCAATCACAAGAAATTTGACACTTGAATTTTGCTGTGTAAACAGACTCTCTGAATTCTTAGCCTAGCACATGAGGATGCTAGGTTCAGTACAGCATGCCGTCGATCAAACCAGTAATTGCAAAACCCACGCAAACAGAAAATGCAAAAATAAAAACTAAACTAATATGTACAGCCATTCCACCAATTACAGAGTAATCAACCGGTGGAATGGAAAATTCCCATCTTAGTTGGAACCAGAAATCGATCACAAGAATGAAATGCGAATGTAAAATAGAAGTTTCTTTATTGCTCAGTACAAATCGAAATTCACAATTACTGTTCTACTTTTCTAATCTATCTCTACTTCTCGATATCTATCTCTCTATCTCGATTTATCTATCAGAGCTGGGCTATATAACTACTTGTCAACAGTAGTATTGACTAGGTTCCCAGTGGCTGGGAGACAACTCCAGGCGACTGGGAGACACAACTAACTAACAGCCTGTCATAACAGATCAACAGGTGTCCAAACAGATAAAAACTAAAAATAGTAAGATTTTGGTCAAACAGACCTTATTACATAATTAAATGCATAACAGCCTACTAAACAATTATACAATTAACCTGCTGAAAGGGTAAAATTGACTTGCTAAAGAGGTGCCCCTGCACCAGATTGATTTCTCTAGTTTTTGTCTGAATCTCATCTAATGTGGTATTTAGTTGGACTAGAATGTTTGTTTTAAGATTTGCAATCTCCTCCATTAACTGTCTTATTTATTCTTCCCTTTGAAAGATTTGGGTGTTCTCACCCCATCTTGGGTTCTGGAATAGTTCCTACACAGTTCTTCTATAGCAGGCATATTCATTTTGTTAATGTTCCCTTTTCCCATTAGATCTAGTGCCTATTTTGATTCTTTGTCTAATCCTTTTACAAATAGTGTTCTGGCCAAAGGGTGAGCTATAGGATTACCATACCTTCTCAAAGCAAAGTTGAACCTATCTAGATAGTCCTCTAAGGTTTCATCCTCTCTTTGTTTAATTTTGAACAGTTCCTCCTTTTTATCACTAACCCTATAGTAATCCTAGTACTTTCCCAAAAATTCTATTTCCATCTAATCCCAGGAATTAATGGAGTTTTGGGTTAAACCCATGAACCATCTCATAGCATAATCTTTTAGGGTTGATGTGAAAAGTTTGAGTTTTTGATTATCTAATCCATAATCATAAGTCTAGCATACCACTTTGAATTCAAACAAAAACTGATCTGGATCCTCAGAAGCAAGACCCCTAAAATTTAGAAAATGTGAAGGTGAAATGTTCTTCATAAGGGCATTATCTCCAGCAGCCAGGACAATGGGGTATGAGAAGGTTCTTGGAGCCTGATTGTCCTCTTCATCATGATTATCATCCATGTCTGACACTTGTTCTTCTCTTTGAGATTCAATGTGGGGTTCTGAGGAATTAGTTCCTATTAAGGGATCTGCCTGGAATCTTTCTTGTAATTCTTGGATACATTTAGAGAGTGAACGACTTTGAGGATTTGCAAGAATATCGAGTTGGGATGTAGCTTCCAAGGTAGGTTCTAGGTGTCTCTCTTCAACAAGATCTTGTGCCACCCTACTACTTTCTCCTATAGTTTGTTGTTGGGGTGTCTATTTTATGTATCTACCTTTTGAATCCCTAGACCTAACCATGCAAATTTAATTAAACCTAAAAACTGTCAACTAAGTTCTCCTAATTAACACAAAGGTCCCTGACAACGGTGCCAAAAATGACAAGGGTCATTGATCCTTAGCATTTAATCATGTTTTCATGTGTCAAGTCTAGGGCTGTGTCCTTGGCTATCTATAATTAGGGATCCAATAGTTACCAGTCTATTTAACTAATTCTGCTAATCTTATTTTCTCTAGGAATTAATACTGCTAATTTATCTGCTATGAAAGTAAATTCTGAAAGCACTGGAAACAAAGATGAAGCAATAAATTGCTAATATTGACCTATTCTTAATCCACACAACTGAAACATGAATTTATCTATGTGAAAGCAATAACTATTTTCCTAAGTAGAATCTGAAACAAGGTAATGAACAGACAAATACTAGCCTCCTGTCTTGATGGCGGGAGTGGGCCCTTGCTCCTCATCTTCAGGACTGAAGACTAAGTTAATAAATCAGTACATGAATATAGTTTCACAATCCTTCTTCAATCTGATTTCATTAGTAAGCTTTGTATTTAGAAAGTATATCAAAAATTGAGATTACAATAATTCAATATTCTTATCTTTTTTTGCTTCTACCTTTTATATCTATATATCAAATCAAGTGATGAGATATCACTCTACTCTAACTATCAGTTCATCTATGAGATAGAATCAATCTCTTATTCTATTAATTGTTTAATTGTAGAGTAAAATCATGCAACTGAAATAGACTTTAGTGGTATAGCAGTCCCACTAAATCTGGAGTCTTAGTTTAAATACAACTGGGTAGCGAGGCCCTGACAATATAGGTATTTGATAAGTCTTTTAAGAACTCATGCAAAATCAATAAAAGAGGAAATAGATCTCTAGCAGTCAACTAGAGTCTTCACCTGATCATTCAGGTGTTGGCTGAGTAATCCCCAGAGCACTCCAATTGCCCCAGAAGTGTTGACTAATAGCGGCGCTGGAAACTACGCATTGTCTTAAGGAAGGCTCCAAAAATATGTGCTTTTGACTGGAACTCCAGAGATGCACTTATGACTTCTGTCTAGCTCTAGAGACGATCCACCCTTGGTCCTCTTATTTCAAAATATCTTCAATCATATTGGAAAAAAATTGGAGTCTGATGTAGTATCCCTCATGTCAGCTCTAGAGACTATTAAGACCATCTCCGAAGATGCTCAAAATTGCCCTTGCCCGTACAACTGCACCCGTAGACACAAAAAGAGAGAATTTCTGCATATTTCTATTAATTTGCTGCACATTAGTCCTTCAATAAAAAATATGACTTTTTGTAATTCATCTCTCATAAATGTAATTAGAACAAACCTTATCAGTCTACTATGGTGCAATTAACAGGACACAAAATAAGGATGGAAAAGAGAGGTAAAAAGGGTATATTATTCTAGGTGCTCCCTGACACTCATCAAAAAGACCTATATAATCTTGCTAAACTAAAGTAGAAGAAACCATGTTGATGTCAATCTCTGAAAAAGTGGGAGGTTGAGGAGATGGAAGCTCGGCACTAGTCTCAAGAACTGATGTGGATGAAAGAACACCAAGGTTCAAGTGACCAAACTTCTCCTCAGAAACATGATTCACACTTGATGCATGAGCGTGAATATTAATCAATAGATCTACATCATCAAAAGAAGCAAAATGGGAGAATGTATACAAGTGAGATGCATGATCAACCATCCCAACAACAATGATATCTCTACTCTCCAAGTCTCTTATGATCACTAAATCAGGAGTGCACTCAACTATCTTACTTGCACCACAATGAGTAATCTGGTAGATGGAAAGGAGATTGGTTGACAAGGAAGGTACACACAACACATTATTGAAAGTGCCCTCACCAACATCAATAGTCCCTTTACCAATTTCATGCATGTATGTATTATTACCCATCAAGATAGGTGGTAAGGTACATGATGAAAATGAAGAGAACATGTCCCTTGTGAAGATTTCATATGATGAGAAGCTCCAAAATCAAGAAACCATCTCTCTAACTGAAGACTTGTAGAAGCAAAGAGTGTTTGTCCTTTTCTCTTGTTTTTCCCATTAGAAATGCATGTTGTCCCTGTCTATGTAGATGATAATGGTGTCGAAGAAGAGGTTGTACTAGGTGACATGGATGATGGCAATTTGATATTGTGCTTTTGAATAATGTGAGTCAACTCATCAATTTCTTCTCATAAGACTTAGGCTCATCATGCCCTAGTTTCTTGCAATATGCACACTTTGGTCTCTCCTTCTTAGACGATTCCTCCTTGGGAGAGGATGAGGACTTAGGTGAATTATTTGACTCCTTTGCTTGCTCATTGTTCTTGAAATCCTTATTTTTCTATTTCTTGGCTTTGCTAGTTGAAGACTTTTGATCCTTTGTACCATGATTAGAAAAAAGAGCTTGAGATCTGGGAGACATCAATGTGCCCATGTGTACTAACTTAGCTTGTTCCCTTGTGAGTGATGTGGCAAACTCATCACGTGAAGGCATTATGAAAGCTTTCCTAAGTGCATCCATAGTAGCATAAAAGGTAGAAACAAAGACTGAATAGTTAGGACCAAGCTTGGCAAGGATTGAAAGAATCAATTGAATGTCCTCTTTCTCAATTCCACATTGTTTGAGCTACAATCTAAGTGATTTTATCTTTGTGAAGAAGTCTTGGATGATTGCAAAGTCAGTTGGATTCAAACCAATTAGTTCATTCTCCAATTTGAAACCACTCATAGTATCTTTCTTACCAAATAGATTCTCTAAGGTAGTCCACACTTCATTAGGTGTTTTATAAGATTCAATATAAAAAAAATAGATCAAGAAAAATAGACAAGCATAGTGTGCCATAGGCTTGATCACATCTATTGTACCACTTTCTCTTTTTTGTAGCTATTGTTGGTTAAATTTCTGTACCCATTGTTCCTCTATGAATTTTAAAACTTCTTAAATGAATATCCATTTTAGTTTTCCACTTATGATAGTTATATGGTGTGATTAGAGGAAGTTTGTTTTGCTCCATGATACAAGAGTACAAAAAAGAACACAAGTACAACCGCCCTTTTACTCAATCAATGAGATCACCCCCTAGTGAAAAATGATTGTGGGACTTTATGATTAGTCCAATTACAATTGCCACAAGCTAAAACAAAAAAAGTGGTCTTTGATTTTGGTACAATGCAAAAGCTAAGAATGCACTAAAACTAAAAGTATAATTTCTGAGAAAAAATGGATCAAACTAATTCCAGGTCTGGAAAGTACTCAAAAAATTATGCACTTTAAAAGAAAAACAACAAAAAATGTTACTATATGAGCCCAAACGGAGTCTTTGAAGTTCTGAAAATGGGAACTATTGAGGTATAGTGATGAAAAACTACAATTTATGGTCAAACCAGGAACCAACATCAAAATCTAATTCCACCACTATGAAGCTTGCAAAATTCTAGCCCAAATCAAAAAAATTGCACGAAAAATGAAGCAAAAATGAGCTAGATATGAGCCTTTGAAGTTTGACTATCAAAACGAAAATCTCAATGGAGGGGGGGACAAATTGTGCCAAGCCTGTTCATGTAGTGCTGATGTTAGTAGAATCTATAGTTGGGATCTTTGAAGGTTTGCTGAAATATCCCTAGATTCACTAGATTATTCCATGTACAACAATTGAAAGATGACATCAGTGGCCGATTTGATGACGTCAATAGGGCATACGTGGATGATGATGTCATCACCAAAAAGATGATGTCAGTAAGGTACTGTCATCAGAATATTCTTTCTCTATATAGAACATTCTATACGGCTTGTTGGTAAGTGAGATCAGTTGTTGATTGATGATGTCAGCATGACGTCATCACCAACAAAAAAGATGCTCTTAAAATATTTGTAGATTCTCCCAGTAAGTTTAAAACTACCATTTGTTTTCATGTAAACTACCTGAAACTATCGAAACCACCTCTATCTTGTTGGAAACCACTTGATTTAAAATGGAAACCGCTTGGTTTTTTACCTAAACCACTATTTTCCTGGCGGGAAACCACCGTCGAAATGCTGGAGGTTGTTTTTATTTTCACTGGGTGGGTTGAAGGTCTAGGCGGATGGTTTGGGAGCATCGCTAGTGGTAATTTGACGCCAACTAATTGAGAAACATTGTTGGCAGGTTCAATGTCGTCGAGCGGTGGAAAGGTCGGTCAGTAGCTTGTGTTTGCCGGGCGATCAATAAAACCACCAATAGATTTATGTTGCGAGGGTGTGAGGGGCCTAGGTGGCCATGTGTCGCCTCTGGGTTCCCTGTGAACATAGGTCTGCAGATCTGTTGTACCCTACAAACAGGGTACAAAACATGTAGAAAAAAAACCTGTAGATATCTAATTGAACTGCGAATATTATATTTACCCTGTGGAAAAATGCCAAGATACTGATTCGTTGATGTAGGCACATGCGTAAAGATTCTCAAAATATGCCACTGTGCAAGGAATATTCTTTGTCGATTTTGTACGATAGTGATTTGCAAAAAAATTGCCTTTTGTTGCAACTTCGTTCGATTTTGATGAATTGACAGTTTATCTTGGGGTTTTTGGGCCTTCCGAGTGTGATGACAGGGATTGATTTTGCCAAAACTACTCTGAAAGATCAGGTACCCATTGGATCTAGCATACACCTCCCAACTTCAAACCCTCATAGATTTGGCCTCCAGTGTCTGATCTGGATGAAACAAAAGGTGATATTGACTCTCTCAAACCTCTTGAACACAATGGTGTGCTCAGATTTGCAACAACATGCTCCAAAATGAACCTATAATACAAGGCTACAAAGAGGAAACCCTCACAAATTTAGTTTTTCTATCAAGTTTTTTGATTCTCCAAGTCATCATTTGATGCAAGAGAAGAGCATACTCAACTATCAAGATCCACCATGATTTTCATTCAAGATATCTCAAAATTTGACTAACACAAAGTGATTCCTCTTAGAGCTCTAAAACCATGTTAGAGTTGGCTATGCTTGGAACCACCCAAGATCTAGGACTTCATGAAAGCACAAGAGAGATCAAATGAGAGAATAATTCTAATGAAGTAGAAAATTATCCATACTTGCAAACATACTCTTTGTACCACTTATGAAATGTGATACTCTCCCTTTCAAATCTGCAACATAAACCTACACAATAGCCTATGCAAGAAGGCTGCAAATAAAGTGAACAACAGAAAATAGAAGAGAAATATGCAACATTGATTTTATTAAATATAAAAATTCATTACATATACCTAAAGCTTATGAGCTTCCTTGATTCTTACATATAACATTTGCAACAAAATACTTTCACAGCATCCTGGACTCACTCTGAGAACATCTGAGAATGCTAAATTTTCTTCTCCAAAAGCTTTAAGAAAACCTGTTACTTATTCCTCTCACCGCTCCTTCATTTTTCTAAATTTTCTAAAATAGTTTATGGGTTTCATGCCCCTCCTTCCTTGTTTTCTAGAATATTTTGAATTTCTTTATTTCAATAAGAAATGAGAAAGTTATGGCCATTTTACCGATACTAGGTTTCATAATTACGACCCAGACATGCAACAACATGCAATGCTTGTGGCCCACATGGTTTCATTTAAATTTCCCATGGTTTCACTAAAACCATCAACTGGAACCACCTCTTGGAAATCCACACCCTTATTGGAGGTTACAATTTTTGGAAATAAAAATAGGAGTTGTTGACCCAATTATGACAGAATCTTCCCACCAAATCAACCCCACCAAAATACAAATTAATGCATATCTCCAAGTGGATGCCTCGGAAAGATTCTTCCCACTAATGGAGGAATTTACAAATTACCAAGGTATTTTTCTTCAAAATTACATTTATTAATATACCCCAAGAAAATACATTTGTTGCAAATTTAAATATTATTTTCCAAATCCCACAAACCTTATTGAAAACAAACAAACAGAAATTAAAATATTTTTGGTGATGCAAGATTTTCATTGACTGTGGATGCTCCTGCATCAAACACCCAGGGTAAGAATTTTGTGAGCATATACTCACAAATATGTGAACAAAAATTCTCTCTTTTTCTTCTTTTTCCAGCGTCTACCTGGAACACTTTTCATACTCCTCCACCAAGTCTGCACTTCACTCTTCTTTCCCTCCGCAAAATCAAATCTACCATAATCTATCCCACTGTATCAATTACTACTTTTCTTCACCTCTAATCTCATGAGTTTTAACCCCACACAATCCATCCAACACGCATTCATATTTCCCTCTGTAACACTTGCAAACAAATCTGCACTAACCAACTCATGGAAATAAAATATCTTCACTTCCTCTTCACACTTTTCATTCATCTCCACAACATGCAAATCAACTTTACATTTATCATGTTCAAGAAAATAAGGCATTACCTCAATAATCTCTTCCTTCTCTACTGCTGCTACAACTTCTTCACCTCCATCTGTAGTCAATGCAAGCCATTCTTTTTCAACCGATACAATCTTTTCTTTTACGTCATCCTCTTACATAAGGATATCATCTTCAATATCACATACTTGAAATTCTGCTACACCTTCTCTTTTACTTGTAAACAAAACAATGTTAGCATAATCATTGGACCTTTCTTCTCCCATCTTCATCTTCTCTATCTCCTTATCACATTCATCTGACTCTTTCCCTTCAAATAAGATATCAATCTTTCTCATCTCCTCTTTGAGTAGGAGATCTTCTTCATCTTCACCAAATTCTTCATCAAATATAGGACCCTCAAATTCCTATTGGAAACAAGGTAGATAACTGAGAGGGGGGGTGAATCAGTTATCTTAAATATTTTAACTTTTTGTTCTTCCTTAACAATTAGTGCAACATAAAAACATATAAGCATACAAAACCATGAGAGAAGAAATAAAATCAACACACATAACACAATGATTTTGACGTGGAAAACCCTGTTAAGGGAAAAACCATGGGGTGACTAACCCAAGATTGTATTCTCTATTAAAAGAATAAGAATTACAAAATGGCACTTGCTAATTAGGGCTCACTGCTTGAGCATACTGCTCACAAGAGGCACACTGCCTATAAGAGACTCACTGTCTATAAGGATTTAGAATGAAACTAGATGTTTGAACTGAAGAGGGGCATCCACATATGCTGAGGTTTAGTTCCGGTTAGGCTCAATATACTGATCTACTGCACTTCATACTTCCTCTTCTTTAGTGTTGTTGTTCTATCACCTACCGGACTTGATTTACTGTACCCACACTTCTTTCTACCCTTTCTTGCACACTATTTCTCCACACACACACCTTCATACCGAAATCCATCTGGTATATATATTCGCACCAAGGATTTCAACATCTTTCTAGTCGGTAACTGAAATATTCAAGATATTTACTAAACATTGATCTGTCGGCTGGATCCATGCTCAATATGTGATGCGTATCAAAAACATAGATATAGAAGTCATCAATTATGTCAGCCAACCATGTATGATTCCTCAAATATCTTGACCATCATCAATTTCTCATCCGTATTAAGGTCTGATGTTTTGTCGGTCAGTTCTTCCTCAATCTACTCTCCCTGTCAGGAACCCAACACTTAGGTGCTCATATCTTTTCACTCTTTCATCATTGGAGGCTCAATCTCTCGAATGTGGTAGTCATGGTATTCCTCTTGACTTCCCCAAGTCCATACTTTGTTGAGATACATCCTCTGAGAGATCTGGACCTGATTGTTGGACCTTGCTGCATGCTCTGTTCTTGTTCACCAGACCAAAACACTCTTCAATCTGACTTTCGGTGTAGACATACTATGTTCTGCAGATGTGTGGGATAGACTTTGTTGCCATCAATGACAACAATCATGAAGCCACACAGTGTCTCTTGCCAACAATCTCCCCCTTTGGCATTGATGGCAACACTTACTGAAAAATGACTGTCGTAACAAACCCCCCCTTGGCTGATGCTCTATCTTATGTACACTTTTACCAGAGCTCCCCCTTAGTTGGATTCGACATTTTTCACTACTCCTCACTCCCCATTTGACATCAATGGCAAAGGGTGAAATCTGCACACCAAAATTTTCAAAAATCAATCTATACATTGCTACATAAGTATATATACATGCTGTACTTACATATACTTCAGTATACGGCAAAGGTGGTTTTCAACTGGACAAATTCTGTTGCCCAACTCTGCTTCATCCTATCCAAAATTGAGATGTGACCACTTAACAAAAATGCAAAAGATTCTGCCCTCTTTAAGTCAGTCAGATCACTGGTCTGGGTTGTGGTCTGAGCATCAGTTAAGGCCTCATGCATTGCCTCTATCTTAGGGATAATTATCCCTCTTCGTTCACTCATTCTGCTTATTCTATTATTCTTCTCCTTCTCAAGCCTCTTTATCTCATTTATAGTGGCAATAGCCTGGCACTCTTGATTCATTATGAATGAGGTTAGAGGATCAAAATTCTGAGATAAACTTGATAGTTTACCCTCTTCTTCTTCCACCTTCTTTACAATGTCTGTTGTCATTGTGGACCAAGATAAACAAAATTTGTATAATTCTCCACCATCTTTAAGAGCATTTTCTAGGCTCTTTATCCCAATATCCAGATTTCTCCTATCATTTGCTATGAGTCCCTGCACTTCAGAGAATCTCTTTCCTGAAAACTCTTTCCAGACTTTCTCTTCTGCTGATTTCTCCAAAGAATCAAATGTGTGCTAACAAAATTAACAAGAGATTTTAAATTACCAGATGAAGAGACTGAAAGATCCTTTTGGAAGGATGGCATGATTTTCTCTAGCACACTAGATGCAATCTCTATTAGCTCACAATCTTCCATGTGAGACTTCAGAAGCTTCTCTTTTGCTTTAGCTTGAGCAAAAGATGCTACCTTCATTGTTTGGATCGGTGAGAGGGAGTCAAAATTGAGTGGTCCTTGAAATAATTCCGGTTCATCTATTTCTAACATTTCTTTGTTCAAGAAGATCTTTACTACCTCAGCAGTGTCACTTGCTAGAGACAGAGTCTTCTTTCCTTTTCCCACCTCAGAACTGTCATCTGGGATTCTCTGTTTGATCTTCTCTTCCCTTTACCTCTTCTTCTTGACTAACTTTCTCCTCTTTTCTTCCTTCTCCTTCAGTTCCAGAGTCTGCTAGGGGATCTGGAAGAGAGATGTTTACTTCTTCATGGACTTCCTCTTCCAGAACAGAGGAATCCAAGTTCTTAGTCTTCTCTTCATCCATCTCTTTGGACTCTTCTACATTTTTCTCAGAGGATTCTTCTTTTGAAGGACTTAATCCCTCAACATCCATGGTAGAGGGTTCTTCATCTATTTCCTCTATAACCAAGAGATTGAATCTCATGAAGGCATTCCAGAGGATGTCTTCTATTTCTGTTGCTACCTGATCTATCACTCCAAGCATAATTTTGTTCATTCTGGCTTTGCTCCTGAACTCATCCTTGCAGTCTTTGACGATCATGTTCATTTGTTGTGGACTAATTGAGGGATAGAGCTGAATAGGTATTTGTTCTTGGATCTCCAAATCCTTTTCCTTGGCATTATCTTTTCTGAGTTCAAGTACCTTCTCTAAACTTTTGGGTACTAGAGAGATGATTTCAATGAATGCTTTATTATAAATGTTCAGGTACTTGATTGTAGCTTCTTCCAAGATCCTTTTATCTGTGTCACTATACTCATCATAAAATTCTATCATTGGTTGCAGATTCCCATCCACAGTGACCGCCTTGATGATATCACCAATGGAGAGAGTAGGCCTTTCAACAAATTCTTCTGCTTCTTCTTCCTTGTTTTCACTGGTAGAGGATTCCCTAGAAGTTTTCTTTTGCTTCTTCATTTTCTTAACCTCCTCATCAATCTTTGTCTCTTCATCATCCTTCTAGCTTGTGTATGACCTTGTGGCCTTTGTCTTTGTTCTCTTCTCTCCTTTTCCAGATGTCTTTGCTTCTGATTTTGAGGCTTTTGAGCTCTTAGAGGTGGCAGGTGTAGAGCTCTTTGAGGATCTAGTCTGGGAGGGGGCTTGCACCGGAACTCTTTCTTTTTTTGCTTCTTGTCTCTCTTTCTCTGCTCTTTCTACCTTCTCTCTATTGGCATCAACTGCCTCCTTTGATACTCCATATTTCTTGGCAATTTCCTCTACTTCCTTCCTGACTTTTCTCTTTATTTCAAGTTGCCTTAGTTCAACATGAATTTTCACACTCAATTCTTGAAAGGTTCCAAACCTTTCTACCTCAGGGTCCTTAGGCTGGCTTAGCAGGTGTTGGACATGCAGCTCCAAAATTTTCTCATCTACCTCATAGCCCATTGGCATAATCTAGACTGTTCTAGGTTCCACTACCTCCATTAGGCATTGATTAGTGTCTACCATGAAGCACACTGTATCCTTGTATTTTTCAACTAGAGATTGGGGGATTCTCTCTCTGGCCTGTATCATGCCTTGGAAGTTTTTGAAGTATCCCCAAAGTGTTGTATTTTGTGCCTTGGCATCACCAAGCCCATACATATAATCTCTGATTTGTATGGCAACTGGTCTGTCATTTTTCCATACCCAACCACTTGATCCGGGTAGCTCATTCATATAGTAAAAGAATAAACACAGTATTAGCCCACCATACTTGAATGAGTTCTTCTTGTCCTTTTTGATCTTTTGCAAGTTTTCTAACAATTGGCTCAGTAGAAGTTCACATAGATCATAGTCTGCATTTTCCCTTAGCATCTGATATGTAGTGTATATTGTTGTTCCGGATACAGAGTTTTCCCTGCTGGAATGATATATTTAGTAGCCAATTATCATAGAAGCAAATTTGATATATGGATCAGTGATATCTTCTATTATCATTGCTCTCTTGTCAAACTTTGATTTGGTAGCCTAACTATTCGGTTCTTGACGGATTTGAGAGTAGGCAACCCACCAGATGAGTGCAAACCAGTTACTACCCTAATGGCATCTTTTGTTATCTTGAATGGCCTCATCAACCACATGAAGTTGTCATGTATTCTGCTAAGAACATACCGGACCCATTCATCCTCTGCAAAATAAGGAAAGTGGATGCAATGTCCAAAATGCTTATCCCGGATGGCCTTGTATTGAGGTTTAAGTTCAAATGTTTCATCTATTAATTGCTTGTGATAGATGTCCATCAGTTTGGATTCCCCAAATTCCTCAATATTGGTGTGTATGTATACCCTAACATCTTCTACATGCAGAACCCCATGCATAATACTAGAGAAGGTGCCTAAGGGATCAACTTCTAGGGATTTGTAAGGATGTTTCTTGAACTTAGGGCACGGCCTATCAGTGATCTCAACAACATTTAGAGTAGCCATCTTGCAAAAGATTCAGAGAGAGATATCCAAGAACGGAAATACCTTTTTACGCTTCTAGGGTTCACGATATGAGTCAAAAAAGATCACTGGTTGAATCAGATTCTATGGTTGATCTTTGAGAGGGTTGAAGCAATCTTGTTTGCAGAGCTCTTTCTTTCTTCTTCTCGAATGCAAATGTGCAAATGATGTGTAAAGGAACCCTTTTATCTCTGCACAAACCCTAATTTCATATTACAATAAATGCATAACTTAAGTCATTCTGGTTGCCTTGTTTTGAGAGAGAACTTTCCAGATCACTGAGATGCACTTAGAATTATTCTTGGTGATAATTGACAATGTACCTCCCTTTCTCCAATCATTCCATTTATCTGCAGATCAAGATATTTCAATTTTGAATCATACCAGATCTAACTGAGAAAAACCTACTTTTACTGGATGACTATCAAACCGGATCAATCTTGGATGATTAATCTCTTCAAACCCCTTGCAAATCTTTCATATTTTTACCGATGGTTATTTAGATGTTTCTCTGAGGACCCTTTAATTTGCAGCATTCCATGTGCCAAATTTAGGCACCAATTGACTGGCTAGGGGAATTTATTTTCCTTGGTGAATCCCCCTAAGCCAGAGCTCATCTTATTTAGTTTTCAGAAGGAATATTAGCACCAGCTTCTGGTGCAGATCCATCCCCAACATTTTTTGTACTTCTCTTCACCCAAATTTTGTTCATCTCCCTTTGAAATTCATCCACATTCACTTTTTCTTTTCCTTTGTCTTGATTTTGATTATGATGCACCGGACCCTTTTTACCCTGAATCTTACTTCTGCAGAATTTGGCAATATGACTGGATCTATTGCAATTATAGCAAACAACATTTATTTGCATATTTGACTGATATCCTCTTGATCTGCATTGATTAGCCATATGTCCCATTCTATTGCATGCAAAGCATCTACCATTGAACGAATTATTTATTTGCATATTTCTACATTCACGAGATTTGTGACCATGCCTTTTACAGTTAAAACATTGTCCAGAGGAGGATGAGTTAGTCTGATTCATTCTTCTTTTGTACTACTTTGCTTTATGACCGAAGTTATTGCAATTGTAGCAGTATCCATTGAAGGATGGATATCTTTGAACATTTGGTTGCCTTATTGGAGGTCTTCTAGGCTTGTTCCTTAGATTTCCTGATCCAAAGTTCTTCTGACCAGATCTGAAGCTTTCACCTTTTTCATACCCCAAGCCATGCTTGTCATCTACCCTCTTTTGGCTTTCAAGAAGAACTTCAAGTTGAGCAGAGCTTATCTTGAATTTATCTTTGTATTCATTTACTATTTGAAGATCCCTTTTAAGAGTGTCTATCTGATTCTCAAGTTGTTCTTCACTATCTCTAGCTTCTTCAAAATTAGATTCCAGATGCCTGATTATTCTATCCATTTTGTGGTAGTCTTCTGACTTCTCCTTGAGAGATTGTTTTAGATTATCTTCAATTTTTCTCTTCTCTTCAATTTCTTGGGTGAATTTCATAACCCCTGATTCTATTTCATGTCTCACCATAATGACCTCTTTTGATAGCTTCTCACATAACTTGTTTTTCTCATTCAGATCTTCATTAGTATCACTGGCTTCACTTTGACTTGCTAATTGTTGAAGTAGTTCCTTTCTCTTTTTCACAGAGATAATCAATTTTTCTTTTAGTTCATTTATGAAATCATTAGCTTGTTTGAGTCTTTCCCTCAGGTTATTGGCTTTAGAGTGAGATTGCTCAAGATCATCTAGGGCAGACTGAAGTTGTTCCCTCATACCATACATATCCATTGAGATTCCCAGATCTTCCTCAAGCTGTTAGGCTCTGTTTGGAGGAACTTCGCTCTGATACCAATTGTTGGAAACAAGGTAGAAAACTAAGAGGGGGAGTGAATCAATTATCTTAAATATTTTAACTTTCTGTTCTTCCTTAACAATTAGTGTAGCATAAATAAGCATACAGAACCATGAGAGCAGAAATAAAATCAACACACAACACAATGATTTTGATGTGGAAAACCCTGTTAAGGGAAAAACCACGGGGTGACTAACCCAAGATTGTATTCTCTATTAAAAGAATAAGAATTACAAAATGACACTTGCTAATTAGGGCTCACTGCTTGAGCACACTGCTAACAAGAGGCATACTACCTACAAGAGACTCACTATCTACAAGGATTTAGAAGGAAACCAGATGTTTGAACTGAAGAGGGGCATTGACATATGCTAAGGTTTAGTTCCAGTTAGGCTCAATATACTGATCTACTGCACTTCATACTTCATCTTCTTTAGTGCTGCTGTTCTATCACATACTGAAATTGTATTGCTATACCCACACTTCTTTCTACCCTTTCTTGCACACTATTTCTCCACACACACACCTTCATACCGAAATCCATCTGGTATATATATCCGCACCAAGGATTTCAACATCTTTCTAGTCGGCAACTGGAGTATTCAAGATATTTACTAAACACTGATCTGTCGGCTGGATCCATGCTCAATATGCGATGCGTATCAAAAACATAGATATAGAAGTCATCAATTATGTCATCCAACCATGTATGATTCCTCAAATAGCTTGACCATCATCAATTTCTCATCCGGATTAGGGTCTAATGTTCTGTCGGTCAATTCTTCCTTAGTCTACTCTACCTATTAGGAACCCAACACTTAGGTGCTCATATCTTTTCACTCTTTCATCACCAGAGGCTCAATCTCTGGAATGTGGCAGTCATGGTATTCCTCTTGACTTCCCCAAGTCCGCACTTTGCTGAGATACATCCTCTGAGAGATCTGGACTTGATTGTCAGACCTTGTTGCATGCTCTGTTCTTGTTCACTAGACCAAAACACTCTTCAATCTGACTTTCGGTATAGACATACTATGTTCTGCGAATGTGTGGGATAGACTTTGTTGCCATCAATGACAACAATCATGAAGCCACACAGTGTCTCTTGCCAACAAGTCCATCATATCAACTTCTTTTGTACTACTCAAATCAAAAATACTCAAATTTATTGCCTCTTTCTCTTCATCTCCATTCTTATCTTCATTCTTAGCTGCAACATCTTTATCCTCTTTAATTTATGCAACTTTCTTCACCACCTTTTCCATGCCTTCCAAAAGATATGCCTCAGCTTCAGATTCAAAAAATTCTTCCCACTCATCTTCTTCTTCTTCCTCAGTGTCACATGTATGACACTCTACTTCATTTTCTTTCTTTCCTGCATTGAAAATATCATTAGAAAGATAAATAAAATTATCACCTCTTTTCTGATGAAGTACTCTTCTCCTTTCCAACTCTGCTGCAATTTCTTTCACTTGTTGCTTCAATTCCCTAAATTCTCTCACCATATCCTTCCGAAGTCTTTCTCTGATTTCCTCAAGTCTAGGAATTGCTTTTTCTTGCAAGTTGCATATACACATGCAACTAATTTCTCACACAATCCAACCCCCAGGTCCTAGTGCAAACTGCTTCACATTTGGCAGTCTGTCTGCACACTCAAGAACTCCTGCTCTGACATCTATCTCCACCTCTATCCCTACCTCATGAGGCCACTCTCGGAGGCACTTTCTCACAACCCACAACTCACAGGTCCTGCTATAAGCTGCCTCACATTCGGTGATTTGCCTGCAGACTCAGGAACAACCTACTCTGATACCACTGATAAAGTAGAAACTTATCCATACTTGAAAACACATGCTCTGATACCATTGATGAAATGGTATACTCTCCCTTTCAAATTTGCAACATAAACCTACACAATAGCCTATGCAAGAAGGCTGCAAATAAAGTGAACATCAAAAAATAGAAGAGAAATCTGCAACATTGATTTTATTAAATGTAAAAATTCATTACATCCACCTAAAGCTTATGAGCTTCTTTGATTCATACATATAACATTTGTTACAAAATACTTTCACAACATTCTAGACTCACTCCGACAGCATCTGAGAATGCTAAATTTTCTTCTCCAAAAGGTCTAAGAAAACCCGTCACTTATTCCTCTCACCGCTCCCTCATTTTTCTGAATTTTCTAAAACAGTTTCTGGGTTCATGCCTCTCCTTCCCTTCTTTCCAGAACACTTTGATTTTATTTATTTAAATAAGAAATGATAAAGTTATTCCTATTTTAATTAGATTGGGTTTCATAATTACGACCCAAACATGCAACAACATGCAATGCTTGCGGCCGACATGGTTTCATTAAAATATCCCATGGTTTCACTAAAACCATCAACTGGAACCACCTCTTAGAAATCCACACCCTTCTTGGAGGTTGCAATTTTTGGAAATAAAAATAGGAGTTGTTGACCTACTTATGACGGAATCTTTCCACCAAATTAGCCCCACCAAAATACAAATTAATGCATATCTCCAAGTGGATGCCTAGGAAAGATTCTCCCCACTAATGGAGGAATTTACAAATTATTGGGGTATTTTTCTTTAAAATTACATTTATTAATATACCCCAACAAAATACATTTGTTGCAAATTTAAATATTATTTTCCGAAGCCCACAAACCTTATTAAAAACAAACAAATAGAAATTAAAATATTTTTGGTGATGCAAGATTGCCATTGACCGTGGATGCTCTTTCATCAATTATATTCTATCAATGAATGAAAAAGATTGTTACAATGTACATGATATGCCTTTCTTCTAAAGACAAGGATGAAATGTAGGATGTTGTAGTCATGTGACAAGTGTCTTAATCCTATGATATGTGACAATTATAGGATAAGATGCCAACTATCAACAACTAGACACAACTAGAAACATCTAGTAGACTCACTAAGTCAACTTAACATGTGAATTATGAGTGATGTGTGATGTGTGAATATTATTTAACTACTAAATAGTTAAATAATATGAATTATTCACACAAGGGGAAATTAACTAAGAAATACTAAACTAGTTAGAAAAAAACCCCTATTCACGCCACCACTCTTAAGCATTTTCGACTAGAAAAGAAATAACGCAACAAACTGGCTAAGAAACCCATTGTTCCTACTCTTGTAGTTACATTGAGTAAACCATCTGCTAGTCATGACATGCCATTTGGGTTTGGTCGTTATGCCCATGCTTTAGGAAAAGAGGTGTTGGAGGAGTACTTGAGTGTACATCCACCCTCTAAGTTTATTTTACTAGTTTCTAATGGGGAAGAGGAACTTGAGGAATGTCCTTTAGCCAGAAATGACATGTAGTCTTGTTTGAGTTATCTATCTAAAATAAGGATGTATTTATAACCAAAATAAACTATAGTAAAGATGAGTTTTTTGCACAAATATGAGTTTTATGAATAGATTTAATGATGAATTTTGAATTAATGAGATACATTATTTTTGAATTCTAATCTATAACTTAATATGAATATCAAGTGTGATATAGAGTATCATCATGGTTTGAACTCAAACAAATTTTGGAGATAGTCAGGGAGAGTCAAATCCTTCCGAAAACCCAATGACTAAGCTGGATCAGATATTGACCATGCTAAATGAAACCAAGGAAAGGCTTGGAAACCTAGAATAGGAAGTGAGGGGCCAAGGCAGACCTGAAGGAGAAAAAGAGGATTTGCATGTAGGGGACAATGATTATGTCTATGAACCCAATTCTCATAGTGAATGAAGGGAGGATGTTTATAAGACTAAGTCTCAAGAAGAAAGGAGAAATAGACTTGCCTTAGAGCTGTCAAGAGATATGAAGAAAGTGACGCCACCCAAGTTCGATGGAACAGTAAGTGGTGATGCTACAGAAGATTGGTTGACAGAGATGGAAAAGTATTTTGAGATTATAAACTACTCTAAGATAACCAAGGTAATATGGGGCACCTATCAGTTGGCAAGTAAAGCACCCACGTGGTGGATGAACAAGAAAATAGAAATGGGGCTAAGTTCTCTAAGCTTAACCTGGAATCAGTTTATGGTCGTATTTCGATAGAGGTAGTTACCACAACTTTTCTTCAACCAAAAGCTAATAGATTTTTAGAATCTGCGACAAGGAGAAATGTCAGTGGTTGAATATTAGGAAAAGTTCACCCATCTTCTGAAGTATGTGCCACAATATCAGAAGGATGAAAGGTTCCCAATCAAAAATTTCATCATGGGTATGAATGCCCAGATAGATGGAGAAGTGGATGTGCATGGTCCTACCACTATGGACCAAGTTTTTGAGAAGGCAATCAAACAAGAGCAAAAACTGAAGACAATTTTTGCATATCGAGAAGAATTGCAAGAGGTTTAATAAGTCACAAGCTTCTCAATCTTTCAAGAAAGGGAATGATAAACAAGATGTGAATAAGAAAAGTGACAAGGGATTCAAAAATAACAGGAATGGACCCAAAAATGAGAATAAAAATAATTTCTGGAAGAATGATAATAATACAGGCAAACCTGCTGAAAAGCGAGGACCTCCTAGGGGATGTTTTTCTTGTGGTGGAGATCATTACACAAATCAACATGTTCAACCAAGAACCAAGGATTTTTCAACAAAGGATCCTTGCGGCATTAGACAATTGACAGGCGGAGTACCAGATTACTCCCATAGAGATGATAGGTACTTTGATTGGAATTCCTATTTCTATTTTAATTAATACTAGAGCAACTAAAAGTTTTATTTCTCTAAGAGTATTGAATGAATTTCCTAGAAGAGCTAGATATATGGCTAAACCTTGGTCAGTTGAATATGCTGACTAGACTAAATGTAGTGCTCCTCAGTTGTTCTCCATTAGATTGATAGTTGTTTTGTTTGGATTGAGACATTATGGCATTTTGTTTGATGTTAGACTCACTGCTACGATGACAGTTTGATGATACTTCTATTACTGGAGTGTTATGCTTATGCTATGATTGGTTTATGGACATACTAGATGATGTGGATTAATTTAATTATGAGCTTTATGTGTTATCTAATTATGGTTATGATGCTATTATTGGTGATTGCTCATATGTGATCGTTATGTAACTGATTGTTCTATCTTGATTGTTTAGTAACTGATTGTTATGCGTGATGTGGTTGCTTGTTTGATGTGTTTTTGTGAAAGGAATAGTGTCGTATTACTCATGCATGAGTACACTACTACACTGCGACTTCCTTTCACGTTGTCTATGATTGTATGAGTATATATCTACATGTTCTACCACATTATTTTCTGCAAGTTGTAGGTATCAGACATCGACTCCACCTGAATTAACAGGTATGAGAGTGCCTTAAACCAATGGAGATTTTTTGAACGGAGTTAATATAAGGTCCCCTAGTTAGCCATCATCCTTGAAAAGGGTGAGTATCTGGTTTTGTTTCCAGTTAGTGTTGTCTGTATGGGCGTGATAGTTAGTCCCAATTGTCGTGGTCATGCATTGCAATCATACATGTTGGTTAGGTATTGTTGGTATTTAGATTATTTAGTTTGGGATTGGTTGATTAATTCTTTGATTAAATGCTATGTTAAAATAAAATCATTTGGTCAAGAGGGCACTTTGGATAAATAAATATAAATGCTTATATGTAAATTTAAGTTTATGGAAAATACATTATATTGTAAGGTCAAAAATAATAATAATTATGAAACAAATAAAGTGTTATAAAAATAGAATTATAAAGGTGATTATCGAATATAAATAAATTTGATAAATAACTATTTATAGATAATTATGACTTGTTATATAACAAATATATATAATAAATATTAAAATAAATAAAATATAAATTATGCGGTAAGGTTGTAAATAGAAAAATGTGAGAAAGAAAAAGTGGGTTTTTGCTATCATTAATAGATATTTTGGAATGAAAATTTATGTAAGAATTTTTGTAAAAGGAGTGGGGGTTTGTGAGTTTTGGGGATCGCTCTCTCTTTGTCATCTAGGAGGATTGTGGTGGAGGATCGTTTGGAGATTGGGAGATTGGTTTTGTACCTGTAGAAATTGATTCCAGTATCGAATCCTCAGCCTAGCCAAGCATTTAGATCCAGGTTCCATTATTTTCTAAATTCCATCTCTATTTTCTTTTGATACGAATGTTAGAATTTGGTTTATTTCTCTATCGTTTGTATTTTCTTGAGAGTTTAAGAAGCCTTTTTATTAGATCCAATTTGTGCATGTTTGTATCATTGCACTCTCTATCATTTATGTTCTCCCCAACTGATTGTAACAGCCTCTGCTGATTCACTCTACTAATGATAATTAGATGGACTAGTAAACCTCATTTTTGTTTCTGTGAATCTATTAGTTTTAGATCGTATCATTTAGTATCACCAATATCCTCTACAAGAAGATTATATTTGATGGAAATAATCTGCATCTCTCAAACACAATTTCTCTTGCATCGATCCAGGAAAAGACATCTTTTTGCATACCCATCTACCAGAGCATTTCCAAGTATAAATCTAACATAATTCACATTTTTTTATGCTTCGGTGGATGCCCATAACTGTTTTCAAATCGCCTAGATCGGTAGATTGACTGAATGATAGCAAGGTCGTTGAAATTGTTTATTTTTGTACCTATCAATTACTTTTGATTAAAAAACTTTAAAGGCCATTTTAACAAATCCATTTTGTGCATATTCTAAAATCATGGAAATCCAAGAGATAAACTGTTTGAAGTGCTTGCTAAACAGTTCATGAACCTTGTCTATGTGTCTGGCATACCTCCCAAATGTATTTGCTTGATCATTTTCTATAGTCTTCTCAACAAATAAACCTAGCCTGTATTCCTGTGTGATCCACGGGTACCAAGAAACACACATCCACACAATCACTATAGGTTTATCTGGAATCCACACAAGCAAGAAGGTCAACCATGCACACGCATTGATCAACTGTTGGTGTAATGCAATAAGGGTTACAAATGTGATCAAAGTATGTACAGCTCTCGTCGATTAAGCCCGCATGGCTGCGCACGCCTAGAAATAAGAAAAGCTTACAATGTTAGGATGCATTCCAGTGAGCTTCATTAATTCACAAATTTTAAGAGCATAGTTGCAAATCCATTTTTGTACATTTTGCATACATATTTTGCAGGGCAGATGTAACTACAACATCTGACATATGCTTCCCTTCCATTATGCTATGATGGATGTCCTTACCCATTCCAAATCTTCCATTTTGGCATGCATAGGGAGTATGTAGCCAAAGGTTGTGAAATTTAGCTTTACACCTGCCAATCGCCTTTGCCAAAAAGTTTCTAAAACCTTTTTTTTACAAATCCATTTTGTGTGTTTTCTGCAAACATTGGAATCCATGAGATGGCGTCTCTTAGAGGCAATTGTTAAATAGATCAATTAAGGGTTGCTCTGGCTTGATCCTTATCTTTTATTATTAAATTACTATAAATAATTTGATTTGATTAAACTATTCTAGAAGTTGCCAATTGCCTAAATCCTTGAAGACAGTCACAAGATACTTGAATAAGATAAAAAAAGTTAGGTAATCCAGTCAAATTTAGTTTTACCATAGATTAACATACTTTCCTCAGAGTTTTGGTATATAGGAGAAAAGGGCACCTTTATTTGATTGATAGCAAGACAAGACTAAGATGAATTTTGAATTGGCTTCAGTCTGCAAATAGTCTAAATAATAAAGGTAACTAATTTTTACTAAATTATGTATAATGTAGGTTATTAAATATTTTGTTATATACATTTTTGATAGCATCTATACAAATAAAAAAAAGATTGAACTCTGATTTATTCTCCTGTAACACCACTATTGAAGTGGTCTCTATTAATATATCACAGTAAGAATGAAATAGTCCTATCTTTTAGTAAATTTTTCTTCATTTTCAAGTTATATTTTTTTATTTGAAGCATGTTATGGAATTACATGCGCTTTTTTGAAGGTCGGATATTATTGAATAAGTTTTACAGAGTTGATGTTATGTTCTCCAGGATTGAAATGATTTTCTCCTTTTGCATTGGTAAACTATTGTTTCAAGTGGCATAAAATTATATTACATCATGAAAGAAATGTATTGCTATATCCAATGCAAAGGATAGAAATTGGAGTGCCCACTAGGGGAAGGTTCAAGAGTCTGCACAATCCAATAGTATTGGAATTAGGTTTATAAACATGGTATTTGAATTTTGATTTATAAGTGATGTATTTAGATAATTTTTTTATTCCGGGTTGAAATGCATTAATGTAAGTGGAACTATGTAAGTTGGATCATTGGTCGTAATAGGGTTATGTGTAAGTTGTCAAGGTTTAGTTTCCAGAGGCATAGGTTATTATGTCTTGATTTCATGTATATGCTACATTGTAAATGTATCATGATGTGGTAATAAAGTCCTTCATGGATGTTGTGGTTCATTATTTGTATTGAGCGTGTAATAAAATATTGTGTTGGATTTTGGTAATGGGAAGACATCAGTAATCGTAAAAGGAGTATGTTTATGGATTTCTTCACTTGGAAGCTATGGACAATGAAATGTGAGTTGTCCTTGTGATTAAGTTTGGTATTCAAGAAGGTCAATACCTTGCATCGTATATGTACACTTGTCGTTATGATGGTAAATGCCATGCTTGATGGATAGGGTCTTCTAGATGCAGGTAAGGGAGTGGCTTTCAATGTGGGGTTGGGGTCCAAAGTGGCTTACCAAGGTAACCCATTGAAAGTTGGTAACCCAATGATAACCTAAAATGAATTAGGGGGAAAAGGGTAGATTCCACATTAAAAAAGATAATTGGATTCCTCAACCATGCCTGTAGTGTTTGTTTAGACTAAGGATGGGATGAGAAGGCCCGATTAGCAAAACCAACTTCCTTGTCCCCATGAAAGAAATATTGGTTCCGCATGTGTCACTCTATGGGGCCAGCATCTAGTGAGAGACTGTCAGGGTAACCCATGTCAGGACCATGCGATGACACTTTCCCTACTGCAGTCTAGCATTCCCTAGTTGGGTTCTTCCCATTCGTTGTGTGATTGTCTCTGGAAGTGTTGTTGAGTTTCTTGTGATATTGACCCATGTCATATTTGAGTCATGTGTAGTCCTTGTTCTTGATAGTCTACTGTCTACCTGACTATTTGTTGTAGTGGGACCTTATGTTATCTCCTAGCACGGGGAGTGGACCTTGGGGTTCCACATGGTCGGGTGGTTGTGCCTTAATCTCCATTGTTTTTTTCCCCTTGCCATTGTTCATGTGCGAGAAGAATGTATCTCATGTAGCAGTTATCAGATCTTGTACCAATTAAGGGGACAGCTACTTATGTGTATGTATTGGTTTTGTATATCAATTGAATCATGTACCGTTATCTTGATGTATGCTTTCCAATGTAATCAAAAAGGTGATAGTGTAAACAATGTAATGTTGTACCCTCATGTAAGAGAAATTATATATGTATTTGTAGTTTTATTTGTATGTTCCTAATAATTACTTAACTAATGCTATAAAATGGTAATGTATGTGTTTATTCATTTAATACAATAAATTTAGGATGAACTGTTGTTGTTAGTTAATTCATGATGTATGTTAGATCTTGTTAATAGTTTGGTTAGTAATGTAGCCATGGAACCCTAGAGGGTAATGCTTAGTTTTATGATGTGTATAGATATGCTTAACATTACTTTGTTATTTCTATCTTTAAAAAAAAAATTCTTGTTGTATAGCATAATTGTGTGCTCTCTAAGGAGTTCCTTGGTGGGGCGTTACATATGGTATCAGATCCATGCTCTAACACTAGGTACTCTGGTTTTATATAAGCCCATTAGGTTATCCTAGTTGCTTAGACTCTGAAGGTTATGTTCCTTTGGCACCCTTGCCTAACAACCTGAGGTTGTCCTTTGGCAGTGTGTGTGTAGGAAGATGCCTAGAGGTTGAGGTCAAGTTCGAGGTCGAGGCAGGGGACACGGGAGGGATGGTGGTGGTAGCCCTCCTCCTAGTTCCCCTTGTGAGAGTGCTTAGGAAGGCGGGGGTCAGAATCTAGAGAATTAAGGTCAGCCGGAGGGAACTCAGTTGCATCATTTTCTTGAGGAGGTCCTTGCTCACCTAGGCCCTAGATAGGAGGTTGATCAGCCGGTGGAGAGGGAAAGAGAAAGGTCTCCTAGGAGGAGAGAGATTATAGCAGAGCAGAAGGCTATTTTAGCAGGTCACATGAGAGATCTCATGAGGGCACATCCTCCGACTTTTGACGGTTCTAGTGGTGGTTTGGAGGTAGAGACTTGGCTGATAGATCTGGACAGGTGTTTTGCCATGCATCTATATGGTAGTAACACCAAGGTGAGATGTCCCATTATGCACCTTAGAGGTTTTGCTTCTACCTGGTGGCAATTGGAGGAGCAGAAGTTACATTTGGATATTTGCACAGTTTCTTGGGAATTATTTTTGGAGAGGTTTAGAGCTCATTTTCTGTCAGAACACTGGAGGTAGCGACGTGCTGACGAGTTTCATGGGTTGAGGCAGATGGCTATGTCAGTGGAGCAATCTGAGCGTAGGTTCTATGAGCTTAAATAGTACGTAGGTATTGGCAATGATGAGGCCATGTTGGTTTAGCACTTCATTAGGGTTTTGAATGCCCGTATCAGTGGAGGAGTCCGTATCTTTGAGCCAAAGACCATGGAGGTGGCAGTTGAGAAGGCTCGATTGGTAGAGGAGAATTTGACCATGACTCTAGGAGGCCATACAGGTGTGTAGATTAGTAGTGCACCCTTGATAGGATTTGGGTGTCGAGGCGGTCAGTCCCAGGAAGCGGGTTGTTCTAGGAGCCATCATGCGCCCACTAAGGGTGGACAACAGCAGAAGCAGTATTCCCAGATGAAACTAAAGAATTCTCAGTCTATACAGGGTAGTAGGTTTTAGTCTAAGAAAAATCAGATTTGGCTGCAAAACAAGCGTAATCATTTTGATCAGCCAGCTTACACCTGCAGGGGGCAGAGGATATGGCAAATGTACATGATGTTTCTCTTGCGGCTAGTATGGCCATATAGCCAGGCAGTGTCCATAGAAGAACACTACAGGATTTAGTTAGAGGCCGGTAGCCTCAGAGCCAACCATGGGTGATGTAGGTAGGTCTCACAGGGTGTTTGCAACGGTAGATAACTGCCAAGCAGAGCATCAAGGCATAGTTGTGGAGACTGTGTTGCAAGGTATTGGTATTTCCATCCTTTTCAACTCTAGTGCTTTAGATTCTTTCATTTCCCCTTCTTTAGTGGAGCATTGGGGATTAGTGGCAACAAAGCAGGATGTTAGGTGGCAGTTTGAATTGGCCTTTGGAGCTAGAATAACGATAGAATCTCTCATGTATGGTTGTGGTTTGAAGATTGGTTCTCTATTTACCATGGTGGACCTTCGCATCATACCCCTAGGATCTTATGATATAGTGTTGGGTATGGATTGGTTGGATGCTCATTGAGCAATGATAGATTGTCGGTACAAGTCAGTGCGATGTTTGGATGATTCTGGCAGTGAGATAGATGTAGTTGGCATTCAGAGACCCATCTCCTTGTGTATGATTTATGCCATGTATTTGAGGATATGTATGCGTCAAGGTTGCTAGTTGTTTGTCATGACGGTTAATGATTTGGAGTTAGGGGAGAGTCGAGAGGTGTCCCTCAACGATCATCCTATCCTTAAGGAGTATGCAAATGTCTTTCCTAGTGAGATTTTGGGAATGCCACCTAAGCATACATTGATTTCAGGATAGATCTTGTTCTCGGAGTAGAACCTATCTCGCGAGCTCCATATTGAATGACCACTCAGGAGCTTAAGGAGCTTTGGTGTAGTTAGAGGAGTTGTTAGCAAAGGGGTTCATTCATCCTAGTGTCTCTCCTTGGGGAGCACCTATCATTTTTGTGAAGAAAAAGGATGGATCCCTTCGATTGTGTATTGACTATCGGCAGTTCAATAAGGTGACTGTGAAGAACAAATATCCCTTGCCGCAGATTGATGATCTCTTTAATCAGATTAAGGGGGCTAAGGTGTCTTCAAAGATTGACCTAAAGTTAGGTATCATTAGTTGCGTATCTTTGAGGCAGACATTCACAAGATAGTATTTCGTACTTGTTATGGGTACTATGAGTTCACTTTTGTGCCATTTGGGTTGACGAATGCACCGTCTGGCTTTATGAGCCTGATGAATGGTGTATTTCACATCTACCTCAACAGATTTGTCCTTATGTTCTTAGATGACATATTGATCTATTCAAGGACTATGGAGGAGCACGAAGAGCATTTGCGGCAGGTTTTGCAGTGTTTAAGAGAAAATTAACTATATGCAAATTTGGCAAAGTGTGAATTCTTTCAGACAAAAGTGAGATGTTTGGAGCATGTTATTTTTGATAAGGGAATTACTGTGGATCCTTCAAAGATCCAAGCCATCATGGATTGGCCTGCACCCACTAATGTTTTTGAGGCTAACAGTTTTATGGGTTTAGTAGGTTATTATCGACTGTTTGTGTAGGGTTTTTCAAGGATAGCTCACCCTATCACTTCTCTTCAGAGGAAAGGAAAGAAGTTTGTTTGGTTAGAGTAGTGTCAAACAACCTTTCAAACTCTTAAGGAGTGGTTGACTAGTACACCCATTCTGGCACACCCATTCTGGCAGTTCTTGATCCTATTGGAGACATTGTGGTGTGTACCGATGCATCTTTGGAGGGTCTAGGAGCAATTTTGATGCAGGATGGTCACGTGATAGCCTATGAGTCTCGCAAACTCAAGGATCATGAGTTGAACTATCCTACACATGATTTGGAGTTAGCCTTTGTCATGCATGCCTTGGTGAGATGGAGGCATTTCCTGTTGGGGCATCAGTTTGAACTGCATAGTGATCACCGTAGTTTACAATACATATTCATGTAGCCAAACCTAAATGCTAGGTAGAGGCGGTGGATGGAATTCCTATGTGAGTACGATTTTGAGGTGAAGTATTTTCAAGGTAAGGAGAATGTTGTGGCAGATGCTCTTATTCAACGAAGACATGAGCTTGCAGTAGTCACTCTTAGAGTGGATTTGAGATGTCAAATTCTTGCAGCACTTCCTACCGATAGTTGGTATCAGGAAATGAAGTCAGAGATTGAGTCAAGAAGACCCTTGGAGGGTAGATTTGCCAGTTACTCTCTTGAGTCGGATGGTCTCTTGCAGCACTTAGGTTGCATCTATGTTCCTCTTTCAGAGGGTGTTCATACCCTAATTATGTCAGAGGCACATAAGGCACCCTACTTAGCACATCCGGGTGTCAAAAAGATGCACGCAAACCTCCGTCAGTTGTACTTTTGGGTTAGAATGAAGAGGGATATTGCTGATTTTGTCTCAAGGTGTCTAGAGCGTTAGAGGGTTAAGGCAGAACATCAGCACCATGTAGGTCTTCTACAACTGCATCTTGTTGCAGAATGGAAATGGGACATCATTTCAGTGGACTTTATAGTTGGTTTGCCTATATCCTCTCGTTGTCATGACGCCATTATGGTCACCGTGGATAGGTTAACTAAAGTAGCACACTTCTCTCCTGTTACGTCTTCATATAATGCTTCATTTGTGGCCAAAATTTTCATGGAGGACATAGTCAGACTGCATGGGATTCCATGCAAGATCATCTCCAATAGGGATCTAGTGTTCAATTCAGCTCTCTGGACGTCCTTACAACATGCATTGGGGACTCAGTTAAACTTTAGTTTATCTTACCATCTAGAGACTAATGGGTAGACTAAGAGGTGTTGATAACTGAGAGGGGGGTGAATCAGTTATCTTAATTAATTTGACTTTCTGTTCTTCTTTAATAGCTAGTGCAGGATCAAAACAAATAAGCATCCATAACCATGAAAGTAGAAACAAAATCAATACACATAACACAATGATTTTGACTTGGAAAACCCTGTTAAGGGAAAAACCACGGGGTGACTAACCCAAGATTGTATTCTCTGTTAAAAGAATAGAAGTACAAAATGGCACTTGCCAATTAAGGCTCACTACCCGAGCACACTGCTCACAAGAGGCTCACTACCTACAAGAGACTCACTGTCTACAAGGTACAAGAAGGTAACAAGATACTTGAACTGATGAGAAGCATCCACATATGTTGAGGTTTAGTTCCGGTTAGGCTTAATACACCAATCTACTGCACTTCATTCTTCCTCTTCTTTGGTGCTGCTGTCCTGTCACATACCGGACCTGTATTACTGCTTCCACACTACTTTCTTCTTTTCTTTGCACTTCACAACACACCACTCACTGCTTCTCATCAAAATCCATCTGGTATATATCCACACAAAGGATTTCAACATCTTTCTATTCGGCATTCAGAATACTCAATATTTCCCAAACTCTAGTTTGTCAACTGAATCCTTGCTTACCAAGTGATACGTATCAAGGAAATGCTTATAGAAGTCATCAATCATGTTAGCCAATCATGAATGATCCCTTAAGAAACTTGATTACCATCAATATCTCATCCAGATTAAGGTCTGAAGCTCTGCCGATTAGTTCTTCCTCAGTCTACTCTGCCAAACAGGAACCCAACACTTAGGTGTTCATATCTTTTCATTCTTTCATCACCGGAGGCTCAATCTCTGGAATGTATTAGTCATGGTACTCCTCTTGACTTCCCCAAGTCCCCACTTTATTGAGATACTTCCTTTGAGAAATCTAGACTTGATTGTTGGACCCTGCTGCATGCTCTGTTCTTGGTCACTGGACCAAAATACTCTTCAATCTGACTTCTGGTATAGACACACCATGTCTTGCGGATGTGTGGGATGGACTTTGTTGCCATCAATGACAACACTCATGAAGCCACACAGTGTCTCTTGCCAACAAGAGGGTTGATCAGGTCCTCGAGGATATGCTCAGGATGTATGTCATGGATCAGCAGACCCGCTGGGAGGATTATTTGTACTTGGTGGAGTTTGCATACAATAATGGGTATCACAGTTCTATTGGTATGTCTCCTTTTCAGGTTTTGTATGGTCGTCCTTGTTGGACTGCATTGAGTTTGGATCATTTAGAGGACAGAGTTCTTCTAGGACTAGAGATGCTTCAGGAGATGGAGTAGTAGGTTGATCATATTAGAGAGCATTTGGTGGCAGCGCAGGACAGACAGAAGAAGTATATAGATGCTCATAGGGTTAATTGTCAGTTCTCAGTTGGAGACCAGGTATTCTTGCGGGTACGTCCGCGAAAGAGTCTGATCCGTGATGGAAAAGGCTCCAAGCTCGCACTGCACTTTGTTAGGTTGTTTGATGTTTTGGAGAGGATTGGTCCTGTTGTGTACTCTCTTGCTTTGCTGCCCAGTTTATCACGCATCCACAATGTATTTCATGTTTCTGTTCTCAGGCCATATTATCCATATATTTCTCATGTGCTTGACTAGCTAGCTTTGGAGCCCGTAGGTATTTTGTAGCATAGGAGACTCACCCTTAAGGGCCAAGACGTGGAGTAGGTAAGGGTCTAGTGGGATCCTAATGATGAGGCTTCAGCTACGTGGGAGGATGTATCTTGGATGCGAGAGTTATATCCATATTTGTTTGCAGGCTTCCAAGAGTATATAGTGCCCCTCATTTGTTCTCCATTAGATCGATAGTTGTTTTGTTTGGATTGAGACATTATGGCATTTTCTTTGTTGTTGGACTCACTGCTACGATGACAGTTTGATGATACTTCTATTACTGGAGTGTTATACTTATGCTATGACTGGTTTATGGACATACTAGTTGATGTGGATTAATTTAATTATGAGCTTTATGTGTTATCTAATTATGGTTATGATGCTATTATTGGTGATTGCTTGTATTTGATCGTTATGTAACTAATTTTTCTATCTTGATTGTTCAGTAACTGATTGTTATGCATGATGTGGTTACTTGTTTGACGTGTTTTTTGAAAGGAACAGTGTCGTATTACTCATGTGTGAGTACCCTGCTACATTGTGACTTCCTTTCACAGTGTGTATGATTGTATGAGTATATATCTACATGTTCGACCGCGTTGTTTGCTGCAGGTTGTAGGTATCAGGCATCGACTCCACCTAAATTAACAGGTCTGAGCATGCCTTAAACCAATAGAGATTTGTTGAACGGAGTTAATATAAGGTCTCCTAGTTAGCCATCTAGTTAGTGTTGTCTGTATGGGCGTGATAATCAGTCCCTATTGTCATGGTCATGCCTTGCAATCATGCATGTTGATCAGGTATTGTTGGTATTTTGATTATTTAGTTTGGAATTGGTTGATTAATGCTTTAGTTAAATGCTATGTTAAAATAAAATTATTTGATCAAGAGGGCACCTATGAGATAAATAAATATAAATTCTTATATGTAGATTTAAGTTTATGGAAAATATATTATATTGTAAGTTAAGGTCAATAATAATAATAATAATGAAACAAATAAAGCGTTATAAAAATAGAATTATAAAGGTGATTATTGAATATAAATAAATTTGATAAATAACTATTTATAGATAATTATGAGTTGTTATATAATAAATATTAAAATAAATAAAATAAAAATTGTGGTAAGGTTGTAAATAGAAAAATGTGAAAGAAAAAGTGGGTTTTTGCTGTCATTAACAGATATTTTGGAATGAAAATTTGTGTAAGAATTTTTGTAAAAGGAGTGGGGGTTTGTGAGTTTTGGGGATCACTCTCTCTCTTTGTCATCTGGGGGGATTGTGGTGGAGGATCATTTGGAGATTGGGAGATTGGTTTTGCAGCTATAGAAATTGATTCGACATCAAATCCTTAGCCCAACGAAGCATTCAAATCCAGGTTCCATTATTTTCTAAATTCCATCTTTGTTTTCTTTTGATACGAATGTTGGAATTTGGTTTATTTCTTTGTCATTTGTATTTGCCTGAGATTTTTAGAAGCCTTTTCATTAGATCCAATTTGTACATGTCTGCATCATTGCACTCTCTACCGTTTGTGTTCTCCCCAGCTGATTATAACAGCCGCTGCCAATTCACTCTGCTAATGGTAATTAGATGGACCTGTTGGCTTTTTCCCAGACTGGATGCTTATTCCCAGATTTCCCTACAAGGTAGCCATCAGTGATCAACAGGATCTCTGGGCCAGGGGCCAACAGTGTAGGAGATAGACTCTATATTTTATCTCCTCTTCTTCTTCAAGCTCTACAAAACCTAGGGGGGTATTCCCTACTCAACATCCATGAGGATATGCATACAAACGCTGGGATGCTGACAGAAAGCAGATAAGTCCTCCTGTAAGTAGACCAAAACTGAAAGATAAGAGCAAAGGGGCTAGCTTTGGGCCTATTTGCAGTTGTAGACAGAGGACTGAGGATCCTAAAACTAATTCTAATGTCCTAATGGTTGTTTTAGATTTTGATTTGGATTTTAAGTTTGGATGCAAAGCTGGACATGGTTGTAACACAAAAACAAAGCATGATTGGTGCCTATCCAGGGCCTGGAGTCAGTAGACATACACCTGTGAATGATCAACATGAACAGCTAAAACTGGATTTCAGGGGGATACATGTGATACCTGCCTTATAGATATCTCCCAATACAGAGTGTTAAGTTATCTCTACTTATGGCATCCCTACTACAGTATACCCTTCCCAATGTTCAACCTAAAAACAGTTTAATCTACCCCTTGAGCAGAAGTTAAAAGATCAGACATTCAACATAGGAATTCTATGCTCTAGAATCTAAACATTACCCAAATATCCAGATTCAGAAGAAGAATACATGCAATACTGGAGACAGAATTAACAAAACACATGCTAAGATAGCATTTCTCATATAAGATTAATCATGAAATCAGTGGGTTCGTGCCAAAACATACAACAAGAGATACATAGACTCACAGGCTTAGCTGTACAGAGCAACCAGATCAGCTTGTTTTGAATTACAGAGCCAAAAATCTTCAACTTTCAACAACCAAAAAATGAGTAACACTTCCTGCTTATAACAGCCAGGTAGTGTACCACAGCAATTAATTACATGGTTGACCAAAAATCCTACCAGATATACAGAATCAGAAAAATGGCGCTCAACGCATTACCAGATTGGCGCCCAAACATGAATGCAGCAGGTAGGGGAGGAGACGGGAAGAAACCTCGAGCCCTGTGCCACTGTCCGTTGATGTACACCTTCAATCAGGTACCAGATCCGCCCATACCTCTGCAACCCTCGCCATTAATGGCGCACCAACCCGCGGCCTCGGGAAGACGTCAAACTATGCATCGCAACCATTTCTCGCCAAGATTCATCGTCATGATAATTGAAAATATACAGGATATCAATTATCCCACATGCACCCCGCGGCGACCTTTTCAACACTTTATATACTAGGCCACGAGCATATATAATGTCGGTGCTTTTGCTCCTGACGACACTAGTATAAGACTTCATCATCATCCTCCAACAGCATGATATCCTGTCGCTTGAAATATCACCCTGACGTCAGCATCATATCGCAATATAGCCTGCATGATAATCGCTTTCATCCGCACAACCTGATCCATCGGAGGAAGATCCTCCTGCCTAGCTGATGAACATCCTGATGACGTCATCATCATATCTGCCTACTGCGTACCTCCTCATATTCGGATGACGTCATCATCATGTTTGCAAATATCAGGGGATCTCCACAAGATGATCAGTGTTAGAAATATGACCCCCACCCGGACCTTGATGACGTCATCATCATATCGACATCAGGATGATATTCGGAAGATAACTGGATATTTGGAAATATCATCCTGATGCACAAATATCATGCTACACTGTAGCTCCACTATAAGATCGGGGTGATAGATGAATACGCCAGATATTTGAAAAGACCACCCCCCACTAGATAATACACGAAGCCGGTAGGCGGATATCTCCTTGATATCAGCATCATCATGACGCTGGAACAAACATACATCCGGGTGATATTCAAAAATGAAAATATCACCCCCTCCTTCAGAAATATCATGATGCAGATAGGCAGAGAAATAGATATCACCCCGACATAAGAATGACGTCAGCATCATCAGGATGATAAAACAACGAACATGAAGTGATACAACAACATCAGGATGATATTGACTAAGATCATCCTGACGTTCAAAATATGATGACCCTAGTGAATATCGGGTCACACTTAGAACTCTTCAACAACATCATCAGGATGATCATAACCAAGATCACCCGATGATAAAAATATCGCCCCGGCGAAATATCATGCAGGCAGAAAATATGATGACCCTCGCAAGCAACACGGCGATAACTAGAAATATGATGATGATGATGACGACCCTTGAGAAAAAACAAGTCAGGTCGAACAACTCAGAGAATAACCCCTTCAGAAGATCGGGGTGACATCATCATCATAAAAGGGCAAGGTGATAATTGGAAGATCACCGGATACTTGAAAAATCACCCCCGCAAGCAAATCAGGGCACACTGTAGCTCATCAGCAGGATCAGGATGATATCCAAACATCACCCGATATTGAAATATGATGATCCTGATGAAAAACAAGTCGACAGAAAACATGATGATGCGGACCACCATCGAAGCAAACATGATGATGATGACCCCCTCCTTGAAGAAAAAATGATGCTGCAGCTGAAAAATGCCGAGGAGGTCCAACACTTAGGAAAATGGGCAAGAAGATATAGGGTTCAAATGAAGAAACCCCCTAAACATGAAAAAAACAACCCCCAGGTCAAAAAGAGTGCTAACACTGGCTCCGAATGGGGACGTGTAGGTGAAAACCTGCAGCGAGAACCAGATCTCCAGGCAGACCAGGCAAAAAGCCAAAAAGCACGAGCTGTACAAGGCATTTACACTACATACATGTTTTTTACAAATGTGCACAGCAACAAGTCATTTATGCAAAATAGAACTTAAGGAATTGGCCATGCACAGGCAATTCCAGAACTTCACCATCTAGGGCCTAGAGGAAATAAGAATCCTCCCCATGAGTACTGCAAATCTGATATGGGCCCATCCATAAGGGTTCAAATTTACCATGTTTACCCTTTTCCTGACCTTTTGCATTCCAAATGAGCACCAGATCATTGACTTGAAACTTCCTTTTTATAGCTCTCCTGTCAAACTGATATTTCACATCTTGTTGTCTTTTGAGATTGATCTGGTGGGCTTTCCTTCTGTTTTCATCCAATGCAACCAGCTGGTTCACTCTTTCTGTCATGGAGTCTTCAATCTCCTCATCATTTTCCTGAATGAATCTGTAAACTGGTAAGAGATTGTTTATGGGCAATCTGGCTGATGCACCATATACTAGCTCAAAAGGTGACATCCCAATAGCCCTTTTTACTGTCACTCTGTCAGCCCATATGGCTAACTTTAAATTTGAGTCCCAAGCTTTCTTGTTCTTGTCCAGTATCCTCCTGATAATTTTCATGATGCTTTTATTGCTTGATTTCACTTGACCATTCCCTTGTGGGTGATATGGTGATGTATATGATAGATTTATCCCATACCTGTTGCAAAAATCAACAAATTCACCTGATCTGAAGCACATAGCATTATCAGTGACTATCTTGAATGGTACTCCAAACCTGATGATAATATTTTCTAGCATGAAATCTGTCACCACCTTACTTGTAGCTCTCCTAGTTGGAATGGCCTCAATCCATTTGGTAAAGTAATCAGTTGCCACCAAAATCCAACTGTGTCCCCCACTTGATTTGTCTGCAATTTCCCCTATGAAGTCAATTCCCCATTGCTGAAATGGAGCATCCACAATTACAGTTCTGAGGGGTAAAGCACCATCATATTTCAGCTTTCCTGAAAATCTTTGGCAAGGGTCACACTTCCTCACTAACTTTTGTGCATCTGAAAAGAGAGTGGGCCACCAATATCCTGCCCTAAGAATTTTATGAGCTGTTGTTTGGGCAGTATAATGTCCACCACACAATCCTTTATGCATGTCAATCAAAACATTGTTAGCCATATCCTCATCCACACATCTCAGCAGCACACCATCAGGGTTTTTCCAGTATAGCTCACCTTGAACAATAACATACCTGATTGCATGTAACTTTAAAGTCCTCTTTTGACTGTCACTGAAATGGGAAGGACAATTTAGATTTTGCAAGTAGTAGATAATATCCTTGTACCATTCAGATCCTGATACATTTACACTCTCATCTTGGACTGCATTAACTTGGCATGCTTCCAAGTTTGACTGTGCCATCATCTTGGCTAATCCTTGTCCTCTTATCAACTTGGTAACTTGTATGTCTATGTTAAACTCTTGCAGTTTGTTTATCCATCTGCACCTTCTTCCAGTCACCTCCTGCTGAGTGAATATGTCTTTGACTGCTGCATGGGGTACATATGCAATTATATATGATCCTACCAAGTATGGTCTGAAACTTTTGATGGCTCTGACTAGTGCATATGCCTGTTTTTCCATAATATCATACTTCAACTCAGAGGCCTGCAAGGACATACTGAAGAAAGCGATGGGCTGTTCAAAACCATCTTCATTTTTCTGTAGCAAACATGCAGCAACAGTATGAAAGGAAGCAAATGAAAATACTTGGAATGGCCTAGAAAAATCAGGAGATTTAAGAACAGGGGCCATCTTGATTGCCTCTTTGATACTCTGAAATGATTCTATTGCTTCCCTTTCCCAGTTGACAGTTGCATCCTTCTTCATCATCTTGGAAATGTTCCTTGTGGTTTCTGCAAAGTTGGGAACAAATCTCCTAACAAAATTTATCTGTCCAAAGAAGGACTGAACTCCTTTTACAGTTTTTGGCATTTGAATTCTATCAATAGCAGCCACTCTCTCTGGATCTATCCTAACTCCATCCTTGGAAACAATATGTCCCAGGAGCTTTCCTTCAACTACCCCAAAGGCACACTTCTTTGGATTTAAAGAAATACCATACTCTAGTGCTCTTATGAAAATCTGCTCCAGATGCAAACAATGCTGCTCTTCTTTCTTTGAGTAAGCAGTCAAGTCATCCTGATATACAGCCAGGATTGAATCAATCAGCCCTGCAAAAGCAACATCCATTGCTCTTTGAAATGTAGCACCTGCATTGGTTAGTCCGAAGGGCATTCTAACATACACATAAGTTCCCCATGGAGTGGTGAAGGCGGTCTTATACTGTTCTGATTCCTTTACCTTCACCTGATTATAACCTGAAAATCCATCCATCATGGATAAGAGTTCACAACCAGTCACTCTCTGCAACATAGCTTCCATATTAGGCAGTGGATAGTTATCCTTTAAAGAGGATACATTCAAGTTCCTGAAGTCAACACAAAGCCTAATATCACCATTCTTTTTTCTGATTGGGACAAGGTTAGACACCCAAGTTGAATGCCTGATTGGCACAATTATTCCAGCTTCCCTGAGCCTTTTAAGTTCTTCTTGCATCTTGGGAGCTAAGGTAGGATTAATAGGTCTTTGCTTTTGTCTAAATGGCTTAGCTCCAGGCTTCAATGGGATCTCATGCTGGAATAAATCTTCCCTATAGGCTTTTAGGTCCTCATATGACCAAGTAAAAACATGTTTATACCTTTTCAGTAATGCAATCAGCATACTCCTAATGTGTGGTTTGAGCTGTTTACCAATGTATACCTTCTGAGGGGCCTGAGATGTCCCCAAATTTATCTCTTCTAAATCTTCCTTATTTGTGGGAGATGTCCTTGTGACCAATTTATCTCTACTGTCAAAAGCTCTTTCCAAAGCTACCAACCCTCTAGGGATTTTATTAGTCTTCAATTGAATTATCTCTTTTCCCACAAGAGTTTCTTTTCCATCTATAGTCTCTACAAAAGCTTGGAAATCAATTTCTTGATTCTCATATTCATCTATGCAGTGCAAAAATTTCAACAAATCCCTATCATCATTAAACACTTGCCAACTGCATATATTTTCTGGTACTGCAGGCCTAATTTTAACTTCTACATTTGTAACACCTGACAGAGTGATGTCATCTGGCCTTATTGCAACATTAGCTAAGAAATCAGCCATAACATTCTTTGACCTCTCTACCCAGCCTATTGAAAATGCATCAAACAGTTCAATGGTATCCCAAACAGCATGCTTGTATTGTTTCAATCTTTTATTTTTTGAAGCATACTTATCTCTAATTTGGGATACAATCAGCGCAGAATCCCCAAATACTCTTAACATCTTAATTCCATGTTTGAGAGCAATATTTAGGCCTAAGAGTAAAGCCTCATATTCTGCAATGTTGTTTGTGCAATCAAACCTCAGCAAGAAAGAGAATTTGAGGAGCTTACCAGTTGGAGACAGGAAAATAACTCCAGCTCCAGAGCCTTCTTTTGCACAAGCTCCATCAAAAAACATGGTCCATAAGCCTTGCTGATCCAGCTCTTCAATGCAGACATTTTTTTCTTTATCTTCTGTATCATCTGAGACAACCTTGAAGTTATCATAGTCAGTGTCTACAAAGCATACCTGTTCCTCTGCTTCTTGGTCTTCCACTATCTCTGATGATCTTTGTTCTCTGATTAGCTTAACATCCCTGCCATTCATTGGAATCATGGCATATGACAGGTCCAGCTGCATACTTCCACCAATTAGTGCTGCCCATCTTCTTGACAACAACATACCATACTGTGGCTTGATGTCAACCACTGTTATATTCATTTTATATCTCTTTTCAGGAAATGCTGCCAGTTTGAAATCTACATCCTTCATGATTCCAATAACTGGTACCTCTCTGGCATCCATAGCATAACATTTTCCACATGCATTGTCAATTTTCAATCCAGTTTGTTGCATGATGGCCAAAGGCATGACATTTGTAGATGCTCCAGAGTCAAGCATACAATTTCTAATTATTTTTCCATTTATAACCAGGGATACATAAAATGGTTCCACTTGTGAAGGACACTTTGTCATAGTCACTCCTAAATAGGCTTCAGGAGTCTCATCTTCTTCATTACACATGACATGTTTCTCACCCTGGGTCTGAACATTTTGTTTAGCTTGAAAAGGTACCCCTGAGATTAGGGATATTGTCCTATTCTTGATCTCTTCCACTTTCATGAGTTCCATAAGTGGAACAGAGACTTTTACCTGAGAGAGGACCTGAGCTATATCAAATGGAGCATAATTTTGTATAACAGTTGTAGCTTGCTCCACAATCTTGTTTTTATCCTGAGCTGATTTAGCTCTTACTTTCATAGTTCCCTGATCATCATTCTTGTCTTGGGAACCTTTACCTTGATCTTCAGCCTGAGGGATTCTGTTTTCTGGTCCTTGAGATTCATGAACTGTTCTATATCTAAAATTCTGTTTATTATTTACCCACTGCCTTTTTTGTAGTTCAATTCCTTTATGACCATGCACTAGCTGACCTGCAGAAATATCTTCTGGCTGATGTGGGCTGCCTACTTGATTTTTACCTCTGAGATTGTAGTTGCTTTTGACTTGAGCAACTGCTGCAGCTGTGAAGGCTCTAATTTCCTCATCAGAAGGTCGTTGTAGGTTACTCAAAAAATTGTGTGAGTTCTGAGCATACACATAGTTATCTTCATTATCTTCATCATATGGGAACTGTTGGCAGGCCTGAATTTGATGATCTGTATTCTCATCAGCATCATAGAAAGTGTATCCATTACCTATGGACATCATATTAACATCATCATCTTGCACATGATGTGGCTCATTGCATTCATTACAAGATGTAGCATTATCATACAAGGATTGAGCAATCATACACTGTGACTGTGAATGTGGCATCTGACAAATTATACACCATGGAGCATCATCAACAATATTTATAGCTTTCTTTAGAGGATCAGGAGTTTCTTTGACATGTTGAGCCCTCTGATTTGTGTTGTTACGTGGGAATACAGGCTTACCATCATGCCAATTGGTGTTATAAGGCATATCATACAATGATGGCCTCTTTTCCTGCCTTTGATAGACTTGCCTATCAGGACCCATCCCTTTTTCACTTCTAGCTAATCTATAGCTTAGGTCCTTAACAACATTTGCCAATTTGTCTATCTTATCTTCAGGGGCAGATGTATTACCTTGAGTGCTCTGAGGCTTGTTTGGATTCTGCAGAATTTTTATATCATCCCTTCTATTTGTCTTGCCCGATGCTTTCCTGTTGTTTTCAATATTCACTGCAATTCTGAAAGCATCCCTGAGAGTAGCAGGACCTTTATCTCTTAATCCATATGCAGTTTTTGCATCAAAGGCATTGATATACAATATTATGCACATTGGTTCATTTGGCCTCATGTGATGTGGCAATTTGTTTAACACTTTAGTAAATCTTGCATTAAAATCTGCAACTTGCTCATTTGACCCTTTAGTGATACTGGTGAACTCATTTACAAAAAAGCTAGGGTCAGTTTTGTCACCATATTGCTCCTTGAACATCCTTTTAAAATCATCCCATGATGAAATACTCCGGTCAGGCAGATTCTTGTACCATTCTCTTGCCTCATCTATTAAGGATTGCATGAATGACTTCATGAAAACATCCTCATGTTCAACCTCAAAGTTATCCATGACATTTTGAAAGGCTTTTAGATGATCTTCTCCTGACACTGTGTTGTTTCCTGAAAATTTAGGCACTTGCAGCCTCAGATGCTTGTCAATGGGGTTAGGATACCCAGGAATACCATCAAACACCAGCTGCCTGAATCTATCTAACTGCATGGGCTGTCTGTTTAACTGATTAACATTAACATTTCTATTTGCATTCTGGTTTCTTACATTGTTCAGTGGTATCCTAGCATCATTCACATTTTGTCTCTCATCATTATGCTGATGTTGCACTTCATTTCTTTGCTGATGTCTCTGCACATTTGCATTCTCTAGGGTAGGAACTGAATCATTTTGGGTAGTTCTTAAGGCTTGCACTTTCTGCTTCATATCATCTCTGATTTTCATGGCTTGTAGATATTCTAGTTCTGCTCTTAGACTTCTGATTTCTTCAGCTAACTGTTCATCCTTAGGCCTGGAGGTAGATGGTCTCATACCATTCTGGTCATCATCTTCATCATCCCTCAGAGACTCTGCCTCTTCAAACCTTTCACTTGGGTCTAGGAATGGGCGTTCTTGGAACACCTCTGACCTCATTCTCATGCTACCACCCTGTTGCCTCTCATATGCACCTTGAATATCAGCTTCTGCATTTGAAAAGTAAGGCACATGCTGTCCTGATGGCCTAGGGTTATCTTGCATATCATCACCTTTTCTGGGGGAACCCTCATGACTAACTGAGACAGCTCCCTTTCTTCTGTACATCATTCTTCTTGTTACTGGTAACTCTTTAAATAAAGGATTTTGTTGGGATCTTCTCCCCTGCATATAAATTTTACTTTGACCGGTTGGGAGATTACTTCGGAGTCGCCACCTATTACTAGGAACTGTTTTCTTTTGAAAACCAGGGTTCTTTCACAAATTCCCCAACAGAGTCGCCAATTTCTGTTGGCTTTTTCCCAGACTGGATGCTTATTCCCAGATTTCCCTACAAGGTAGCCATCAGTGATCAACAGGATCTCTGGGCCAGGGGCCAACAGTGTAGGAGATAGACTCTATATTTTATCTCCTCTTCTTCTTCAGGCTCTGCAAAACCTAGGGGGGTATTCCCTACTCAACATCCATGAGGATATGCATACAAAGGCTGGGATGCTGACAGAAAGCAGATAAGTCCTCCTGTAAGTAGACCAAAACTGAAAGATAAGAGCAAAGGGGCTAGCTTTGGGCCTATTTGCAGTTGTAGACAGAGGACTGAGGATCCTAAAACTAATTCTAATGTCCTAATGGTTGTTTTAGATTTTGATTTGGATTTTAAGTTTGGATGCAAAGCTGGACATGGTTGTAACACAAAAACAAAGCATGATTGGTGCCTATCCAGGGCCTGGAGTCAGTAGACATACACCTGTGAATGATCAACATGAACAGCTAAAACTAGATTTCAGGGGGATATATGTGATACCTGCCTTATAGATATCTCCCAATACAGAGTGTTAAGTTATCTCTACTTATGGCATCCCTACTGCAGTATACCCTTCCCAATGTTCAACCTGAAAACAGTTTAATCTACCCCTTGAGCAGAAGTTAAAAGATCAGACATTCAACATAGGAATTCTATGCTCTAGAATCTAAACATTACCCAAATATCCAGATTCAGAAGAAGAATACATGCAATACTGGAGACAGAATTAACAAAACACATGCTAAGATAGCATTTCTCATATAAGATTAATCATGAAATCAGTGGGTTCGTGCCAAAACATACAACAAGAGATACATAGACTCACAGGCTTAGCTGTACAGAGCAACCAGATCAGCTTGTTTTGAATTACAGAGCCAAAAATCTTCAACTTTCAACAACCAAAAAATGAGTAACACTTCCTGCTTATAACAGCCAGGTAGTGTACCACAGCAATTAATTACATGGTTGACCAAAAATCCCGCCAGATACACAGAATCAGAAAAATGGCGCTCAACGCATTACCAGATTGGCGCCCAAACATGAATGCAGCAGGTAGGGGAGGAGACAGGAAGAAACCTCGAGCCCTGCGCCACTGTCCGTTGATGTACACCTTCAATCGGGTACCAGATCCGCCCATACCTCTGCAACCCTCGCCATTAATGGCGCACCAACCCGCGGCCTCGGGAAGACGTCAAACTGTGCATCGCAACCATTTCCCGCCAAGATTCATCGTCATGATAATTAAAAATATGCAGGATATCAATTATCCCACATGCACCCCGCGGCGACCTTTTCAACACTTTATATACTAGGCCACGAGCATATATAATGTCGGTGCTTTTGCTCCTGACGACACTAGTATAAGACTTCATCATCATCCTCCAACAGCATGATATCCTGTCGCTTGAAATATCACCCTGACGTCAGCATCATATCGTAATATAACCTGCATGATAATCACCTTCATCCGCACAACCTGATCCATCGGAGGAAGATCCTCCTGCCTAGCTGATGAACATCCTGATGACGTCATCATCATATCTGCCTACTGCGCACCTCCTCATATCCGGATGACGTCATCATCATGTTTGCAAATATCGGGGGATCTCCACAAGATGATCAGTGTTAGAAATATGACCCCCCCGGACCTTGATGACGTCATCATCATATCGACATCAGGATGATATTTGGAAGATAACTGGATATTTGGAAATATCATCCTGATGCACAAATATCATGCTACACTGTAGCTCCACTATAAGATCAGGGTGATAGATGAATATGCCAGATATTTGAAAAGACCACCCCCCACTAGATAATACACGAAGCCGGCAGGCAGATATCTCCTTGATATCAGCATCATCATGACGCTGGAACAAACATACATCCGGGTGATATTCAAAAATGAAAATATCACCCCCTCCTTCGGAAATATCATGATGCAGATAGGCAGAGAAATAGATATCACCCCGACATAAGAATGACGTCAGCATCATCAGGATGATAAAACAACGAACATGAAGTGATACAACAACATCAGGATGATATTGACTAAGATCATCCTGACGTTCAAAATATGATGACCCCAGTGAATATCGGGTCACACTTAGAACTCTTCAACAACATCATCAGGATGATCATAACCAAGATCACCCGATGATAAAAATATCACCCCGGCGAAATATCATGCAGGCAGAAAATATGATGACCCTCGCAAGCAACACGGCGATAACTGGAAATATGATGATGATGATGACGACCCTTGAGAAAAAACAAGTCAGGTCGAACAACTCAGAGAATAACCCCTTCAGAAGATCGGGGTGACATCATCATCATAAAAGGGCAAGGTGATAATTGGAAGATCACCAGATACTTGAAAAATCACCCCCGCAAGCAAATCAGGGCACACTGTAGCTCATCAGCAGGATCAGGATGATATCCAAACATCACCCGATATTGAAATATGATGATCTTGATGAAAAACAAGTCGACAGAAAACATGATGATGCGGACCACCATCGAAGCAAACATGATGATGATGACCCCCTCCTTGAAGAAAAAATGATGCTGCAGCTGAAAAATGCTGAGGAGGTCCAACACTTAGGAAAATGGGCAAGAAGATATAGGGTTCAAATGAAGAAACCCCCTAAACATGAAAAAAACAACCCCCAGGTCAAAAAGAGTGCTAACAGGACCAACAAACCTTATTTTTGTTTCTATGAATCAATTAGTTTCAGATCGTATCATTTAGCATCACCAATTTCCTCTACAAGATTGTATTTGATGGAAATAATCTGCATCTCTCAAACACAATTTCTCTTGCATCGATCCAGGAAAAGACATCATTTTGCATACCCGTCTACCAGAGCATTTCCAACTATAAATCTAACATAATTCACATTTTTTTTATGCTTCGGTGGATGCCCATAACTATTTTCAAATTGCCTAGATCGGTAGACTGGCCGAATGATAGCAAGGTCGTCAAAATTGTTTATTTTTGCACTTGCCAATTGCGTTTGATAAAAAAACTTTAAAGGCCATTTTAACAAATCCATTTTGTGCATATTCTGCAATCATGGAAATCCAAGAGATAAACTCTTTGAAGCGCCTGCCAAACAGTTCACGAACCTTGTCTATGCATCCAGCATACCTCCCAAATGCACTTGCTTGATCATTTTCTATAGTCTTCTCAACAAATAAAGCTAGCCTGTATTCCTGTCTAATCTGCAAGTACCAAGAAAACACATCCACACAATTGCTGCTGGTTTATCTGGCATCTTAATGGTAAAATTTAGGGTGTTCTCAAGATAGCCCAGTATGGGCAAGAAGGTCAACCATGCACACGCATTGATCAATTGTTGGCATAATGCAATAAGGGTTACAAATGTGATCAAATCATGTACAACTCTTGTCCATTAAGCCTGCATGGCTATGCACGCCTAGAAACAAGCAAAGCTTACAATGTTAGGATGTGTGTCGGTGAGCTTCATTAATTCACAAATTTTGAGAGAATTGCTGCAAATCTATTTTTGTACATTTTGCATACATATTTTGTAGGGTAGATGCAACTACAACATCTGACATATACTTCCCTTCCGTTATGCTACGATGGATGTCCTTACTTGTTCCAAAGCTTCCATTTTGGCACGCATAGGGAGTATGCAGCCAAAGGTTGTGAAATTTAGCTTTACACCTGCCAATCGCCTTTGTCAAGAAGTTTCTAAAACCATTTTTTTACAAATCCATTTTGTGTGTTTTCTGCAAACATTGGAATCCATGAGATGGCATCTCTTCGAGGTGACTATTAAACAAATCAATTAAGGGTTACTCTGGCTTGATCCTTATCTTTTATTACTAAATTACTATAAATAATTTGATTTGATTAAACTATTCCAGAAGTTGCCAATTGCCTAAATCCTTGAAGACAGTCACAGGATACTTGAATAAGATCAGAAAAGTTAGATAATCCAGTCAAATTTAGTTTTGCCATAGATTAACAAACTTTCCTCAGAGTTCTGGTATATAGGAGAAAAGGGTATCTTTATTTGATTGATAGCATGACAAGACTAAGATGAATTTTAAATTGGCTTCAGTTTGCAAATAGTCTAAATAATAAAGGTAATTACATTGGGCTAGTGACCACAGCTAGATCGATCGGGCGGAGATAGGGGCCGATTATGATTTCTATTTCTCCTGATCAATTCTCCTGCCACCAGGAGGGTCAAGAAGCTCGATCAAAATGGATCGACCAATTTTTACTAAATTATGTATAATGCAGGTTATTAAATTTTTTGTTATATACATTTTTGATAGCATATAATACAAATAAAAAAAAGATTGAACTGTGATTTATTCTCCTATAACACCACCATTGAAGTGGTCTCTATTAATAGATCACAGTAAGAATGAAATGGTCCTAGCTTTTAATAAAATTTTCTTCATTTTCAAGTTATATTTTTTATTTGAACCATGTTATGGAATTACATGCACTTTTTGAAGGCTGGATATTCTTGAATAAGTTTTACAGAGTTGATGTTATGTTCTCCAATTTTGAAATGATTTTCTACTTTTGCATAGGTAAACTATTGTTTCGAGTGGTATAAAATTATATTACATCATGAAAGAAATGTATTGCTATATCCAAGGCAAAGGATAGAAGCTGGAGTGCCCACTAGGGGAAGGTTCAAGAGTCTACACAATCCAATAGTATTGGAATCGGGTTTATAAACATGGTATTTGAATTTTGATTTATAAGTGATGTATTTCAATAATTTGTTTATTGCGGGTTGAAATGCATTAATGTAAGTGGAACTTGTGCAAGTTGGATCATTGGTCATAATAGGGTTATGTGTAAGTTGTCAAGGTTTAGTTTCATTTGTTATTATGTCTTGATTTCATGTATATGCTATGTTGTAAATGAATCATGATGTGGTAATAAAGTCCTTCATGAATATTGTGGTTCATTATTTGTATTGAGCATGCAATAAAATATTGTGTCAGATTTTGGTAATGGGAAGACATCGGTAATCGTAAAAGGAGTATATTGTTTATGGATTGCTTCACTTGGAAGTTATGGGCAATGAAATGTGAGTTGTCCTTGTGATTAAGTTTGGTATGCAAGAAGGTCAATACCTTGCATCATATATGTATACTTGTTGTTATGATGGTAAATGCCATGCTTGATGGATAGGGTCTTCTAGATGTAGGTAGGGGAGTGGCGTTCAATGTGGGGCCAGGGCCCAAAGTGGCTTACCAGGGTAACCCATTGATATTTGGTAACCAAGTGATAACCTAAAATGAATTAGGGGGAAAAGGGTAGATTCCACATTAAACAAGATAATTGGATTCCTCACCCATGCCTGTAGTGCTTGTTTAGACTACGGATGGGATGAGAAGGCCTAGTTAGATAAACCAACTTCCTTGTCCCCATGAAAAGAATGTTGGTTCCGCATGTGTCACCCTATGGGGCTCACATCTAGTGAGAGACTGTCAGGGTAACCATAGATGGGGGCTAGCGTCTAGTGAGAGACTGTCAGGGTAACCCATGTCAGGACCATGCGATGACACTTTCCCTAATGCAGTCTAGTATTCCCTAGTTATGTTCTTCCCATTAGTTATGTGATTGCCTCTAGAAATGTTGTTGAGTTTCTTGTGATATTGACCCGTGTCGAATTGGAGTCATGTGTAGTCCTTGTTCCTGATAGTCTACTGTCTACCTGACTATTTGTTGTAGTGGGACCTTATGTTATCTCCTAGCATGGGGGGTGGACCTTAGGGTTCCACATGGTTGGGTGGTTGTGCCTTAATCTCCATTGCTTTTTTTTCCCTTGTCGTTGTTCATGTGCGAGAAGAATGTGTATCATGTAGCAGTTATTTGATCTTGTACCAATTGAGGGAACAACTACTTATGTGTATGTATTGGTTTTGTATATTAGTTGAATCATGTACCATTATCTTGATGTATGCTTTCCAATGTAATCAGAAAGGTGATAGTGTAAACAATGTAATGTTGTACCCTCATGTAAGGGAAATTGTATATGTATTTGTAGTTTTATTTGCATGTCTCTGATGATTACTTAACTGATGCTATAAAATGGTAATGTATGTGTTTATTCATTTAATGCAATAAATTTAGGATGAACTATTGTTGTTAGTTAATTCATGATGTATGTTAAATCTTGTTAATAGTTTGGTTAGTAATGTAGCCATGGAACCCTAGAGGGTAATGCTTAGGGTTATGATATGTATAGATATGTTTAACATTACTTTGTTATTTCTATCTTAAAAAAAAATGTCTTGTTGTATAGCATAATTATGTGTTCTCTAAGGAGTTCCTTGGCGGGGCGTTACACTAAATCTCAAGTAGAGAAATGCTTGTTTGAAGCCAAAATTGATCTTCCTAGTTTTTCAACTGAGTTGAATTTCTATGTAGCCCCCCTAGGTTCCTATGATGTTATCTTAGGAATAAATTAGTTGTTGACTATTTTGCAAAATAGTTGAGTGTCTAGACGATGTAGGAAACAAAGTCTATCTGCAGGGCACACAAAGAGAAGTCAAGATTAGACCAATCTCTGCTATGCAATTGAAGGATGTCAAATTTTTGCAGTCAAAATGGAACAAGTAGAAGAGGATCCTAGTAAACAAAATGTATCCTTGGAGAACTATCCTTTCCTTCAATATTTTCAGTATGTCTTTCCATATGAACTTTCAGGGTTACCTCCGAAGAGAGATTTTGATTTATCTATTGATATAATACCTGGATCTAATTTGATATAAAAGGTGCCATACCGTATGACTACTATGGAGTTGATGGAATTGATAGCCTAGGTTCAGAAGCTATTGGCTAAAGGGTTGATTAGACCCAGTATTTCACATTGGGAAGCACCAATGATCTTTGTCAAAAAGAAGGATGGAACCTTGCATCTGTGTATAGACTATCGCATGCTCAACAAAGCAATGATAAAGAATAAGTATCCTCTACCACATATTGATGATCTTTTTTATCAGATGAAGGGTGCAACAATATTCTCAAAGATCACTCTGTGATCTAGATATCATCATTTGATATTGAAAGATGAAGACATTCATAAAACAACTTTCAGAACAAGGTACGAACATTATGAGTTCACAATTTTACCATTTGGACTTACAAATGCCCCTACAACATTCATGAATTTGATGAATAGTGTTTTCCAAGATTGATTGGATAAATTTGTTCTAGTGTTTCTAGATGACATTTTAATATATTCTAAGAATGAGGAAGAGCACTTGCAACATCTACGGTTAGTTCTACAGCAACTGAGGGAACATAAGTTGTATGGGAAGCTTTCTAAGTGTATTTTATTTCAAAAAGAGATACAATATCTAGGACATATAATATCAACTAAAGGAATTTTAGTAGATCCTATAAAGATCAAAGTTATACTTGAGTGGCTTGCACCGAAGAATGTGCATGAAGTGCATAGTTTCATGGGGTTAGATGGATATTATAGGAAGTTTGTAATGAAAATTTCTAAGATTGCAAACCCAATAACTTGGCTTCAGAGAAAAGGAAAACATTTTGATTGGTTAGAAAAATGTCAGAATGCATTTAATCAGTTAAAAAAGAGGTTGACAACTGCACCAATATTGAAAGTTCCTAATCCAGAAAGTCAATTTATTGTAATCATTAATGCCTCAGGTGAAGGTTTAGGATGAGTTCTTATGAAAAATGGGCAAGTTGTAGCCTATGAATCCAAAAGATGAGAGCATATGAACGGAATTATGCTCCTTATGACTTAGAGTTAGTAGCAATTGTGCATGCTTTGCAAGTGTGGTGACACTATTTGCTAGGAAAGCCTTTTGAACTAAAGTCGAACCATCAAGGTCTTAAGTATATATTTTCCTAACCTCATCTAAATGCTCGACAAAGAAGATGGTTGGAATTGATATTTGATCATGAATTTGAGATAAGTTGTATCAAAGGTAAAGAGAACCAAGTAGCAGATGCTCTGAGTTGATGGAGGCATATCTCATCAATAGTCTCTATCCACTCAAACTTCAAGGATTTAGTGTTACAAAATTATAAGAATGTGCATGAAGTGAATAGTTTCATGGGGTTAGCTGGATATTATAGGAAGTTCGTATTGAACTTATCTAAGATTGCAAACCCAATCACTTGGCTTCAGAGAAAAGGAAAGCATTTTGACTGGTCAGAAAAATGTCAGGAGGCATTTAATCAGTTAAAAGAGAGGTTGACAACTACACCAATATTGAAAGTTCCTAATCTAGAAAGACAATTTGTTGTAATCATTAATGCCTTAGGTGAAGGTTTAGGAGGATTTCTTATGCAAAATAGGCAAGTGGTAGCCTATGAATCCAGAAAGTTGAGAGCATACGAGTAGAATTATGCTCCTCATGACTTAGAGTTAGTAGCAGTTGTGCATGCTTTGCAAGTGTGGTGACACTATTTGTTAGGGAAGCCTTTTGAACTAAAGTCGAACCCTCAAGGTCTTAAGTATATATTTTCCCAACCTCATTTAAATGCTTGACAAATAAGATGGTTGGAATTGATCTATCTGACTATGAATTTGAGATAAGTTATATCAAAGGTAAAGAGAATCAAGTAGAAAATGCTCTAAGTTGACGGAGGCATATCTCATCGATTGTCTCTATCCATTTGAACTTCAAGGATTTAGTGTTACAAAATTCTGCAGGTGATGAGTACAATGAGCAAGTTAAGCAAACTCTCTTAGTAAATCCTTAAGACTCGAGGTATGATGGGTTCTATTTTGAACTAGATGGGATTTTAAGATACAAAGGAAGGATTTATGTTCCAAACTCGACAAAATTAAGAAACCTTGTGTGGAAGGAAGTTCATTTCGTACCATATTTAGGTCACCCTAGAGTAACCAAACTCCTAGCCGATATGAAGCCTCTTTATTTCTGGAAAGGAATGAAGAATGACATTGCAAATTTTGTAACAAGTTGCCTAGAGTGTCAGAGAGTCAAGGCTAAGCATCAGCATCCAACAAGATTTTTGTATCCACACAATATTCTAGAGTGGAAGTGGCAAGTCATTAGTATGGAATTTGTACAAGGTCTCCCAATGTCTCGAAATAGACATGATTCTATTTTAGTGGTGGTGGACAAGCTCACCAAGGTAGGTCATTTTATACTTGGGAATCTAATGGATGGAGCATTAGTTTTATCTCACAAGTTTGTGTAAGAAGTGTTTAGATTGCATGGAGTTCCTAACAAATTTATCTCAGACAGAGATGCGCACATGATGTCAAGATTTTGGAAAACTTTGTTCTTAGTGCTAGGAACTCAACTCAATATAAGCTTCACTTATCACCTTGAGACAAATGGTCAGACTGAGAGGGTAAATCAAGTTCTAGAAGATTTGTTGTGGATGTATTGCATGGATCAACAACACAAGTGGGAAGAATATCTACTGCTTGTAGAGTTTGCATATAACAACTCCTACCATTCAGCTATTAAGATGGCTCCATTTGAAGCATTGTACAGAAGAAGATGCTAAATTCCTATAAGTTGGGATAAGCTAGAGGATGGGATTAGCATTGGTCCAGAAATGTTGTTAGAAATGGAAGAACAGATCAAGTTGATCAGAAATAGATTAGTGGAAGCATATGATAGATAGAAAAGTTACACTGATGTCAAGCATACACCAAGGCAATTCTCAGTTAGAGAAAAAGTTCTTTTGAGGGTCAAACCTCATAAGAGTTCCATAAAGTTTGGAAAGTCCTCCAAACTCGCTCCTCGATATGTAGGACCCTTCACAGTTTTCAAAGTGATCAATCCGATTGCCTATAGAATTGCTCTATGACCAGCTCTTGCTAGGATGCACAATGTTTTTCATGTTTCATATTTGAAAAAACCATATAATAGGTGATAATCATATTCTTGAGTGGAATGCTTTATAGGTATAGGACCCAAGAATGGTCATGATCGAGCCTCTCAAGGTGCTCAAAGTTTGCAAGCTCCACTTGTGTAATAGAGAGGTTACACAGTGCAAGGTCTAGTGGGACTAGTATGCAGAGGATAGTGCTACATGGGAAAATTACCATGATTTTTTATCAAAGATTTCCTCATTTATTTTATGCTTTTTAAAGTCAAACAAAAACTTTATCTTATTATTTTATGATACACTGGATCATTGAGGATGATGAATCTTATGAGGGTAGATATGTCACATCCCAAATTTTGACTATGGTTTACTTTTTACTTGCACGTAATTAGTAGTTAATTATGCATGAATTAATGATTTGATGTTATGCGAAAATGACAGGATAAATCAATGATATCATGAGTTTATATTTATATGATTAGAATTTAGACATGTGATTATAAGATGTCATGATTATTTATTCATAAGGTTTATGGATTGACTAACAATGCACTAATCCTAGTTTGTTGATTGCAAGTTGTAACTAGGAAACAAGTTTTCCACCCTCTAAGAAAGAAAGGGAGAGAATCATCAAAAAGAAGAGAATAGACATATGGATAAGAATAGATTGTTTTCCATCTAAGTCTCGTGCTTCCATAGTTTAGTGAACCTTCTTCGAGTATGGTAAGTTATGTTTGACCAACTGGTATAAGTTTGGTTCTGAGCCGACAAATTGTTGATTGTCAACTAGATCCATTAAGTTGAGGTTATTGTCAAAAACTAAGTCAGGTTAGAACATGACTGTCGACAAGGAAATGGTCGATAGCTGTTATTTCTTTGTGTGAGATGAATATAAAATTATATTAGTAGAACAAATAAATACTACTAGTTAAACTACTTTATTATCAGTAATTCCCAATTGGAATTCTATTATGTGAATTTATCTATTTTGATGTTTAAGCAATTTTGAGAGGGGCAGAATACCTTGACCCCATTCTCATATCATATCATCTATTTGAGACAATGTAAGTATATGTTGTATACACCTATTTTTTGTTGTTAAATATCTATTTAATATGAACTTTAAGTTTAAACCAATTGTTTATAGTCGATGAGATTTTTAAGGAACGTGGTGTGGTTGAAAATTTAATGCAAAACCATTTCATGTGTTTTGTGGGAACTTGACTCCTTTCCTCCATGTTGGTTATGGAGAGAAAGGATTTTGTGAATAGTTTGGGAGTGGTCTCAATGACCAGTAACTCCACCATTTTCATGCATGCCACTTTAGAGTGTAAATAGGCATAGATGTGGGAAGAATATATGTTGTTATGGAGGACTGTAGTGGGATAAAAACTCCTTTAGAACTGATCTTAATGTAGTTGGTAGATATGAAGGAGAGTCTCTTTAGAGAGTGCGGTGAGAGAGAGAAGAATAGGGGACAACATTGAAGATTGTATCTTTGTCTGAGTCAAGAGCAGAGATAACACCCACAAGAGAAGATAAGAGTTTGGGTTTTCATGCATTGAACATATATCATTCTTAAACTGGTGTTTATACTGTGATAGATATCATTAATGTTGCAAGCTCAAACCTATGTATATCATGCAAAGAATAATATTGTTGTTATAAACATAAACCATTGTTTATATTGTGAAAGAAATCATTACTTCGACAGGCTTAACACTGTACATATATTGTGAAAGAAATCGTTATTTCTGCAAGATTAACACTATGCATATATTGTGAAAGAAATTGTTAATTCTACAAGCTTACACCTATGTAAATATTTATACTATGGAAGATAATGTTTTCATGCCATTGTTTTGTATCATCAAACCCATACAGAAAATATGTTGTAAACTTTGTTGCTTTGATAGACACAGGATTTTGGAAAAATGTTATGAAGAACAAAGTTTACACAAAGGTTTATAGTCTGCAAAAAGTTGTCACTTAACTTTGTTTACTCAAGAAAACATAGGTTTCATTTAGCTATCAAAACACCAAATCTGTGTAGAAATCTAGCATATAAAATGCAGAGAAAAGATTAATTCTATTATTGCTTTTTGAACACAAAGTATAGTGGTCATTTTCTATTAATGTCACAGTGATATAACTAGTTTAAGTTATATATATAAAGTACAGAGACTGAACTTTAGGAGAACTTAGATATAAACCTAGGAATTGAGATGAGTAAGATTAAAGAAAGTTTAGCCAGTGATAGATTCACATTTCACAATGATTTATATGTTTAAAGTTTATAATCAAAAGTTATTGTGATAGATAATCATTTATTTTGGAATATATATAAATGATATTGATATATTGAAAACACCTAAGTATAGTGATATAATATCACATATGCATTATACAAATAATGATAAGCATTATCATGATATACAAAGGATGTTAAATATGAGTTCATAACCTATCTTATATCGAAAGTCGGTGGACTTAAGAAGACTAAGAGGTCAAAAATATTATATTACTATTTTAAACTCAAACCTATTTAGGTTGAAAGATTGAACTTAGTCAAATGATTAGTTATGATAATGATAGTATTCATTAAGATCTTATATGAATGAGGATATACCTCATGCATTATGTTTATACATGTTATGAGAAATGTGAATTCAAACAATGCTCAAGTGGTCAAGAGAAGACTAGAATTTATTGTTTCCATGTTATATTATTATAAATTTTTACTTTTGAAAAACAAGAGTATGTGAAATACCAATGCGTGGGGATAGGGAAGTTAAATCCCTAGATTCGACCTAGAAAGGTTAAGAAAATTTGGAAACTCTTAAAATGGCTATAATGTTGAATTAGTCTATTGTTTTTTACGGTCGACAGTGAATGGTCGAGAAACCATGAAGCACTTATGATAAAATAAATGATTTCATGATAGAGTCAAAAACTTGATATATTTCACAAGAGTGCTCAATTTTTGGGTCATTGAGTAGAATGACAAGAAGTCATAGACCCTAGTATTTGCAAGTATGCAAAGAGGGACTCTCTAAAATTTTAAAATCACCTAAACCCATATATTAAGTTTATCCTAGATCAAGGATTAATTCTAAGTTAAATTGACTAGGATTTGAGAATTCATGTGTAGGGATTCTAGTCAAGCAAGTCAAACTACAGGATGTTGTAGTTTCCAAGTTGAGTTAGAGGTGTGTGAACACATGACTACAATTATTACAAATGTCTGTTTATAGAGAAACTTTGGCCAAAGTGATGCATTTGTCTCTGCATGCACTAGTTAGTTCACCGTGCTTAGATTGCGTAACATGTCAGAATGATCATACTTAGCCAGAAGATTGGCTAGAGTTGTATGGTCTATTGAGTTACATAAGACATGACACTAGGACTCAGACCGAAACCTATTGGTTTCTTATGTCTATACTCTTTGTGAAGGGTAGGGCCACTTCCAAATGGACGATGAGTGAGGGACCATCGGTCTATGGTTGGAGGAAAAGCACTCGGATGATGCTCTCCTCTATAGCAGAAGACTCACCGAGTCTTGTGAGATAGATACTAGATTCTGGATGCAGTATACTTCATGTAATGACTTATGATTTTCAAACTTATGTAAAATTATTCATACTGTGAAGTGTAAATTATTTGTAAATGTAAAATGAAATGATTTCACTATCAGATATTTTGGGCAGAATTATAGAAGTATGAAGAATTTTACACACAAAATATGCTTCTATATTCCACACTTCTCATTTAATAAGACATTACATATTTATAGGACTTTTCATATCCTATATTATAGGAAAGTTGTTCTACCTCTTATAACCACTCCCTTAGATAGATAATTACAGGACTAACAAATAAACAAACTCCTAATTATATGAGTTGTTAAAACAACTCTCTAATACAAACAAACTCTTACTATAATATAATATTAAGTTGTTTCTTAACAACTTAATATTAACATGCATAACTCTATTTTATTAAACATACTAGTAAAGCTAACCTAAACAACCATGTGCACTAATTCCTAACACTCCCCCTTAGTGTGAACATGGGGAGAAAGAACATCACACAAGTTGGAATTAGAATCGTATGCCTGTGCATAATTTTAGGTCTACATACTGCTATCTGGATCTTGATGCCCATGATCACCTACATACAAGAACCTATCCCTCTTTCACTTCCAGTGAACTTATCACTGACCGACCACACTTCCAAGAAGTTCAATAGTCAGAGGATATTTGTAGTCAGTTGCTCTCCTATACAACTATTTACAATATCGATGATGTCCACATTCTCCTCCTTTCAAACTTAACACTTTCAACTGCAGTAAGCCCAACTCCTTTAGATCATGATCTTGATTAAAAAAGAAAGGCACCTCTCATCAACCTTTCATGGTTTTCACATAGGTTTACCACAAACTTGGACATGAACAGGACCACACTCATATGTTCACCTCATATGGTTTTCTGGATCACCACTAACCTTTTCAAGATCCGTGAACTGCATTACACTGGTGCTTGTTTTCAATACAATATTTACACTAGGAGGTTACATAAGGAAATAACTCACACATGAATAGGAATAGCCATTGTTGTTGATCATGCCACTCTATCTCCAACAACATAGAAAATTGTTACTACCACACAATAGAAAACAAAATGCCACCAAAAATTGATAAGCGGCCTTGTCGTTGGGGATTGACGAAAGGACACTGAGTGTCCTCCAATTGGTTTGCTACTTTCAAAGAACTCAAGTATAGAATGCCCCCCTCAATATGAATGTTGCGTTCAAGAAATAATACATCCATTTGCAAATGAGGCAATTTTTATTTATTTGACACTTTTAGATTTTGATAGACTACTTTTGATGACACTAAATTCATATATCTTGAAATCATATGTGTGAGCTCAAACAAGTTAAGTCATCTACCATCCTCTATGTCTCGCATGGCATCACTGTGACTGCTAGATGTGAACTTCAACAAGGTCTGAATGTTTCTTGAGAAGGAAGCTCAAGACAATTAATGGCTAAGGAAATCACTAGAAAACTACTATGTAGGTATGAAGATGTTGGCGTCTACAACCACAACAATAACTAACAAGAGATTAGTGCTTTGATACCATATCAGATATTTTGGGCAAAATTATAGAAGTATGAAGACTATATTCCACACTTCTCATTCAATAAGACATTACATATTTATAGGACTTTTCATATCCTATATTATAGGAAAGTTGTTCTACCTCCTATAACCACTCCCTTAGATAGATAATTATAGGACTAACAAATAAACAAAGTCTTAATTATATGAGTTATTAAAACAACTCTCTAATACAAACAAACTCTCACTATAATATAATATTAAGTTGTTTCTTAACAACTTAATATTAATGTGCATAACTCTATTTTATTAAACATACTAGTAAAGCTAACCTAAACAACCATGTGAACACTAATTCCTAACATTCACTATGATTTTATCTTTGAATATATTGTAATTTCAAGGTTGAAAAATATTTTGAAAAGATATACATTTAATTCTATGTGATTATACAAAAGTTTAAAAAAATTTCTCATGGGTAAACATGTTCTTTTACTTTCTTAGTAAATTTGGTGAATAATTCCAAGTTGTATGAGCTGGTATGTTACAAGTTAGATCAACCTAGATTGAGATGCAAGATTTTTTATTTAAATGCAATCATAGATTTTCTTCCAACATTCACGAAAAGATGTAAAACTAGATTGAATGTGTACCCTAATTCATTTGAGGCAGTTTTTGATGCATTCTAAATTGTTTCCCAATGAAATTTCCTAGTTTACTGGGATAAGACATGTTTCTCGAGGCCTTGTGGACTTGCAAGTCCACTTGAAAAAATCACATCAGCTAATAATATGAGTTTTGTTGTGTATTTGCTTTATCTTATATTGACGATGAATCTAGATCTATGAAGGAATCTCTTTCTTTGAAGGAGCATGAGTCTTGGATGGAGTCCATGGAGGAGGAGATGATGGCCTTAGACAAATGTGAAACTTGACATCTAGTTTAGTTGCCTACTAGAAGGAAACCCATTGGTTGTAAATGGATGATTAAGAAGAAATTTGAGCAAATCGATAGTTGGAAAGGTATAAGGAATGATTGGTGGAAAAAGGGTACTCCCAAGTTGAGAGAGTCAATTTTAGTAAAATTTTCTCTCCTATTACAAAACTAACTTCTATTAAATTCCTACTTTACATTGTTGTTTCAAGTATGATTTAGAAGTAGAGCAAATAGATGTTAAAACTACTTTCTTGTATGGTAATTATATGGTTTAAAATAGTCACATTAAATGTGATATTAGAATTTTGATGCTTTCACATTGGACCTTGGGTTTATTAAGAGTGAATGCGATCATTTTGTTTATTCTAAATCAATTGATGATTATTTTCTAATTATTGTCATGTATGTTGATGACATCTTGTTCATTGGAAACAGTAAGGGAATGATTAGGGAGCTCAAAATTTAGTTGTCTAGTGTCTTTGACATGAAAGATTTGGGGGCTATGAAGTACATTCTATGTATGGAGATTAGTAGGGATTAGATTGGTAGAAATTTTTAGCTCAGCCAAAGAAAGTATGTTAAGACTATTTTTCAGAGGTTTGCAATACATGATTATAAACTAGCTAATATTTCTTTACCTATTTATACTAAATTGTCATTAGATTGGTGTCCTAAGTTATATGATGATTTGGAGGATATGTTTAAGGTTCCATATACTAGTTTTGTAGGTAGCTTAACATCTGTTATAGTTCGTACAAGACTTGGCATTGCCCAAGTAGTGGGAGTTCTTACCACGTTTGTCTAACCCTAGTAAAGAGCATTGGACTTATGTGAAAAGGGTTTTTAAATATTTGCAAGGGACTTATGATTATTGTATATGATATCATGATACAGTTGATGTGTGCAAGTTGCATGATATACATGGTTTTGTTGATTTGGATTCGGTTGGTGATTTGGATAGTAAGAGATCCATGATGATTATGTGTTTACTTTGTTTGGATGAGTTATTAGTTGGATGAGTATTAGTAACCTACAGTTGTATTGTCTACTACAAAAGCAGAGTACATGGTTGCAACACATGCTTGTGGGGAGATCATATGGTTACAAAGATTATGTTTATGTATTAGCTTTGAGCATATATAGATCAAGATCAGATGTGGTAGTCAAAATATCATCTATTTGGTGAAGAACTTGATGTACCATGCTCACCCAAATCATATTGATATCTAGTATCACATTGTCCATGAGATGGTTATGAGTGGAAAAGTCATGATATAGAAGGTTGACACCTTGGTAAATGTTTTAGATTCTCTCACTAAACTAGTGAGCATGAAGAAATTCAGTTGGTGCAAAGAGGCCATGGGCCTTGTCTCTTCTAGCCCTTGATTAATTTGTTACTTTCTTATTATGTCTTGTTCAATGCAAATATGGTCAAGTAGAAGAATGTTAGGATAAGGGGTGTCATTCACCTTGCGATCCTAAGTCTTGATTAATAGTGTATTTAATTATGGAGATGATAAATAATATATGATTCCCAAACTTGTTGGAGTGGGCTAAATAGGATGCCCATGTGTGGGTAGGGACATTATTTATTTATTATTTATTCTTTGAGATACTTGAAATATTGTGTAAGAAGACATTAAATATGGAGGTTACATCGAAAATATCAAATTTGAGAGTTACAAAGCATCTTCTCAATTTGGTGGTTATGACACAAACATTGAATACCCTCATGGAATCCTTAGGATTGGGATCTTGGTCAATTTCATCATTATGACATAATCTATGACATCTGTGATGTATAAGAAGGGTGTAAGATGTGTAAGAGGTGTAAGGAGTTACATACTATTATGCGATGCTTGACCATGATCACGGGGCATTGGATTGTTTTCATGGCTCATAATTTTGACTTATGGTTTTGTATACCACTTGATGGTTTCTAGTTTCTAACTTTTCTATGTATTGGAGGCATGGGATAGTTGATTGTAAGGGTTCTTGACAGGTACTATTATGTTGTCAATGTACTATCAAAGGGATAAGTGACTCTATTGGTGTATACTCTTTTGAGATTACAAACTTGGGTCTCTTTGGTGGTGGAGTTTTTTCTTACAAGGGTTTCTCCATGTAAATCTAGTGTTATGGTTTGCATTTGTTATGTTTGCTTGTTCATTGGTTCATTAATTTTATTAACTTAATCACATACTTTATTAGATTAAATCTCTATTATGCTTATTGCATTCAATAAGTGATTCAATGCATCTAGTGAAGAGTATAACACAAAAATACACAACTTTGATTTCTTTTAATTTCTAAGAATAATGCATTTAACGTGACTTATTGCATAATATATCCTAAAAACCTATTGTATTTGGAAAGATACATGCCTTTAAAAATGTAAATTATTCCTTATTATAGCTATTACTTGGGTATCTTCGGGAATCATCATCAATGCTATAAATTTAAAATACCTTTAAAGTTGTTTCTAGTTTTAAAAGAGTGAGTATGCACAATCCACAAGGCAACTATACTGTTACAAAGGCATAGCATAGTTTGATTTGGCACTGGATGTAATTGGAATTTCGTGGTTGCTTTTGTTTGCCAAGTTTATTCTATATTTTATGTTGGTTAGTTCCTTGTAGCCTAGGGCTACTTTCTCTCTTTTGTAATTTTTTTCTGCTTTATTCAATATAAAAAAAAAATTAAAATTAAAAATTTCTTAATCATAGCCATTAAATTCTTAAAAACTAGTAATTGTAGCTAAAGGTACAATTAAATAGTTGATAGACATAAATATTTATAGTCTAGTTGGCCAACCACTACATAGAATGAGTCTTAAAATATAAATATTTGTTCTTTTAGCCATTTGATAGCACCTTTTAAATATTGTTACTAGTTCTTTAGAAAAATAGAGACACACGCACATAGGGGAAAAGACCCCATAGGTGAGATAGTTCCAATGGTTGAGATAGTATGTGTGCATTTAAGGCCCAATATTTTTTGAAGTTTAGTACTAGTAGTTGTGACTTTAAGGTTGTTAGTGTTACTATACGTACTAATAATTGAATGAAATGTGCCCTTTAGATTTAACAAGCAACCAATCATGTGATGTCACATCAGCCCACCAACAAAACATGACTTAATGCACACCTATTGTGCCACCCTTTTTTGGGGGGCACTATTGACACCTCAACAAAAAGCATGTTGATGTGGCATCATATTTGACGATGTGGCCCTAAAACCTTAATTATAAGCAGGGGCATTGCTAAGTAAGCTACTGCAAAATTTTGGAGTGATTCAAAATTGCCACGTATGACTTTGAGAGGCGTGAAGTTAGGGTGCACCACTACTGGGTCCTCTCCCCTATTTATGATAGTACCTTTTAAATATTATTACTAGTTTTTTAGAGAAATAGACACACATGCACATATTTATGATAGATTGCATAAAATTAAATTTTTAACAAAACATGATTGTTGAAATGAAAAATAATGTTACAAAATTTCATAAATTAATTAAAAAAAGACAAAAGAATAAATAAAATTCCATAACCAATAAACAAAACTTAAATTTATTTTAATATAATTTGCAAATTGGCAATTCTAATTCTCTTGTCTTGCTCTCTACTTGTGATGATGGAGTGTGATCCAAGAAGAAAAAACTTTTACAACACTCAAGATATATCATAATAATAGATGTCCTTTTCTATTTCTTTTAACCTATTAACTCTGGCATGTCTATGGTGGATTCTAATGCATGACCTTTCAATTTTTTTTCCATATATAAAATATTTTTGCAACTTTTATATTTATTGATATTAAAAAATTAAATTATTTATAAAGATTAAAAATAATATAAAGTAGATGTAATTATATGATTAGATTTTTCTTAAATAATTTTGACTAATTTGATGTGACAATTTAACCCTTAATTACTTGTTAATAAATGTAGATTTACCAATGAAACCAAATTTTATTTTAATACCTTATTAATTAGGTAATAAAATCAATAAATATTATATTCCATGCAGTTTAATCCTTAAGAATCGCATGTAAACTACAACAACCACAATTAATATCACAAACCCTTCTATAAATATCACTAAGCTCTTAAATTTTAAAAATATAAACCCCAAACTACCTCCAATTATATTTAAATTGAAAGTAGAGGTGTTTGACCTATGAACATAAATTTAAAATAATAACAATTAACATATAGTTGAGGTGTAAGATAACTTTAATATCTTAAAAGTAACTTTAATATCTTAAAAGTAACTTTTCTATGTATTGGAGGCATGGGATAGTTAATTGTAAGGGTTCTTGACAGGTACTCTTATGTTGTCAATGTACTATCAAAGGGATAAGTGACTCTATTGGTGTATACTCTTTTGAGATTACAAACTTGGGTCTCTTTGGTGGTGGAGTTTTTTCTTACAAGGGTTTCTCCATGTAAATCTAGTGTTACGGTTTGCATTTGTTATGTTTGGTTGTTCATTGGTTCATTAATTTTATTAACTTAATCACATACTTTATCAGATTAAATCTTTATTGTGCTAATTGCATTCAATAAGTGATTCAATGCAACTAGTTAAGTGTATAACACAAAAAATACACAACTTTGATTTCTTTTAATTTCTAAGAATAATGCATTTAACAAGACTTTACATAATATATCCTTAAAAACTATTGTTATTGGAAAGATACACGCCTTTAAAAATGCAAATTATTCTTTATTATAGTTATTCCTTAGGTATCTTTGGAAATTATCATCAATGTTATAAATTTAAAATACCTTTAAAGTTGTTTCTTTATTATAAAAAAAATTAAAAATTTCTTAAATTATCATAGCCATGAAATTCTTAAAAACTAGTAATAGTCGCTAAAGGTTGGTGCAGTCACGGTAGGAGGGTTCACAGAATGAACTGTCCAGACCGTGCAACAAGAGTAAACACAACAGAAACAACTCAAAGAAATGGAACAAATGCAGACTTAGTCATTCAGTATATCAAAGATATCAAATACACTCTGGCCGGCAACATGCGGGCTTACAAATTCAGCTCACAGGCCTGATTACATACATGCGCAAGATAAAGATTTGAAGCTCCTTCACACAAAACTAAACTAAAGATTATGATTCAATCGCTAACTACTTTCCTAAGGATCTGTTACATCTTTATATATCATTTCCAGACCAATAGATTCCTCCACGTCAGCCAAGGAAGATCACAAACTCCGATGAAGAGTTGTAACGTGTTCATAGATAGGTCAAACATAAATGCATAGAACACTTCCTCAAATGAATGAAACAACGTGTGGACCTCCGGGAAGGGTTGACCACAAACCAAGGATCATTGAATGTTGTGTCATTAGGATCTGTAAGTCAAGGAATGATCCGCAAGCCTTCTCCTTTAGCTGATTAGCTAGAATTGTTAGAATACTCTGTTATGAGAAAATAGTTGATCTTCTGATAGCGATATCTTTCCAGTAACTAATCCAAATGCTCTAAATTCTTGATATGATGAAGATGAATGAATGTAGATCCTAAGTCCAGATCCACAAGATGTGAAATGCCAAAACCAGACCACAAGCTAAAACTGCTTCTGACTGAACTGCCTAGATTGAACTAGAAAATGAAAGAACTGAAATGCAAATGTTTTTGGTTGATGCAAGATTGTTCTTGAACGAGGGATGCTCCTGCATCAGACATCCAGGGTTATTAAAAAAGTGAGTCCCTCACTTTGTTGGGGCTAGGGGAGAACCAAGACGGTCCACCTCAGCCTAGGAAATCCATGATGAATCTTCTTCCGGTCTGCCTTTCCACTTCATAAGATATTCTTTGTATTGTCTTCCTCTAGTGCTGCGGCCAACTCTGCTGTCTAAAATGTCTTCAATTTGTTCCAGTGCTTGTTGTGGTAATTGTTTCTTCAAGTCTTCTTCCATGCTGTCACTGAACTCTGCTTCATGATACTGATAAAGATCTGCAATGTTGAAAATAAGTGATATACCCAATGTCTCTGATAATTCCACTTCATATGCATTTCCTGAATCAAATTTCCTAAGTATCTTACAAGGTCCAAACTTCTTCATCTTCAACGTGTTATATGTCCCAACTGGGAATCTTTCTTTTCTCAAATATACCATGACTTCATCTCCAACTTCAAATTCCTTATGTCTTCTCTTCTCATCTACCTTTTCCTTATAATTGTTGTTCATGTCTTCCAAATGCTTCTTCACCTGATTATGTACTGTCTTCATATGATCTGCAAATTCCTCTGCTTCTGTATTTCTCTTTTCTTCCATGCTGATGTTGCTTAATTCTACAACTCCTCTAGGATTCACTTTGGTAACAATCTCAAAAGGTGTTCTTCTGGTACTCCTATTGACTGAATTGTTGTATGCAAACTCTGCTTGTGAAAGAATCAAATCCCAACTTTCGGCTTTCTCTCCAACCAAACATCTTAACAAGTTTCCCAAACTCTTATTCACTACCTCTGTCTGTCCATCGGTCTGTGGATGAAAAGCTAAACTAAACTTCAAATCTGTCTTCATCTTCTTCCAAAGTGTCCTCCAAAAGTATCCAACAAATTTTGTATCTTTGTCTGAAACTATACTCCTAGGTAATCCATGCAATCTCACAATCTCCTTGAAAAATAGGTCAGGTACATGTACTACATCAGTTGTCTTCTTACAAGGTATGAAATGAGCCATCTTTGAAAATCTGTCAACCACTACAAATATTGAATCATGTCCTCTCCGTGTCTTAGGTAATCCCATTACAAAATCCATACTGGTGTCTTCCCACAGTCTCTCTGGTACTGTCAAAGGTTTATACAATCTAGTGTTCTGAAAACTCCCTTTTGCAACTTGACAAACTCTACAACTCTGCACAAATCTCCTAACATCCTTATGTATCTGAGGCCAAAAGTAATTTTCACTCACCAAAGCCACTGTCTTATCAATGCCAAAATGTCCTGCCAATCCACCACTATGCTTCTCCTTGATCAAATTGTCTCTCATTGAACTTCTAGGTATGCACAACTGACTTCCTTTAAATAACATATCTTCCTAAATGAAATAGTCCAACCACTTACTCCTATCTGTCACAACAAGTTCTTTACATGCTTTCCAAGGTTCTACCAAATCAATGTCTCCCTCATACATATTCTTCAATTCATCAAAACCCAATACTTCAACTCTCATTTCTGTCAGCAAGTTTCTTCTTCTATTTAATGCATCAACAACTTTATTTGATTTTCCACTCCTATGCTTCAACACAAAAGTATAACTCTACATGAACTCTACCCATCTCATATGTCTCTGATTCAACTTACCTTGACTGTTCAAGTATTGCAAAGCTTGATGATCTGTATACAACACAAACTTCTTAGGCAACAAATAATGTCTCCACTTCTTCAAGGCTTGAATTATGGCATAGAACTCTTGATCATAAACTGAATATCTTCTCCTTACATCATTCAACGTCTCACTAAAATATGCTACAAGTCTACCTTCTTGACTTAACACTGCTCCAATTGCATTTCCACTTGCATCACAATCAACTTGAAATACCTTATTGAAATCCGGTAATGCCAAAATAGGTTGCTCTATCACTTTCTACTTCAATAACTCAAAACTTTTATCTACTCCAGAAGTCCACTTAAAATCTTTTCTGTCACCTCTCATTGTCTCTGTCATAGGATTACAAACTGAACTAAAATTTTTGATGAACTTCCAGTAGAAACTAGCCAATCCATGAAATGATCTAACTTCTCCAATGCTCTCCGGCGTAGGCCATTCAACAATTGCTTTCACTTTCTCAGGGTCCATCTTCAATCCTTCCACAGAAATCGTAAATCCCAAATACACCAACTCCTCTTTCTTGAAAATACACTTCTTGATGTTTATCAGCAATTTCTCTTCTCTTAGTCTCTGTAAAACTTGTCTAATATGCCACAAATGTTCTTCTTTTGTCTTACTAAAAATCAAAATATCATCCAAGTATACAATAACAAACTTACCCAAGAATTTCTTCAGAACTTCATTCATCAATCTCATGAAAGTACTCGGTGCATCAAATGTCAATCCAAAAGGCATCACTAACCACTCATACAATCCTTCATTTGTCTTAAAAGTAATCTTCCATTCATCTCCTTCTCTGATTCTAATCTGATGGTATCCACTCTTCAAATCTATCTTTGTGAAATATCTTGCTCCACTCAAACAATCCATGATATCATCCATCCTAGGTAAAGGAAATCTATACTTAACTGTGATCTTGTTTAATGCTCTAGAGTCAATACACATTCTCCATTCTCCATCTTTCTTAGGTGCTAATATTGCAAGTACTGCACAAGAGCTCAAACTTTCTCTGATCAAACCTTTTCTCAACAGCTCTTGTATTTGTCTATTCAATTCCTCATTCTCTGCCGGTGTCATTCTATGTGCTACTTTGTTAGGCAAACTTGCTCTCGATATAAGATCCATGTGATGACTGATACTCCTTATAGGTGGTAATCCTTTAGGCACATTATCTATTATGATGTCTTCATACTCTGTCAGCAACTCCTTTATCTCCTCCGGTTGTGATTCTTCAGTCTCCTTCCTCAAGGCTTCAGGTTTCTTAGGAATCAAGGTATAACACATATTCTCATGTCTCAAACCATCTAGAAATTATCTTCCATCTACCAAACATATTCTAGCATTCCCACATACTTCACTCTTACAATCATCTTCTAAAGGAATTGTTGTCTCTCAGATTTGCACCCTTGCTGAGTTGTAGAACTTGGCAATCTGGAGAAACATGGGATCTTTCCAGGTCTGTGGGTCACCTGTGATGGAAAGAACCTTCGGAGAAGGCCGGCTTCCTGCTGATACTCCACCTAAACTACTTATACTAAGGTCTTTGCAGAGAAAAGAGTAAGAAAGATTACATGAAAATGAAACCTACTGTCTAAGGTGATGCACCAAAAGATCATCAGGAAAACACACATGAAATGACACACTTCAGAACCAGTAATAATAAGAACCCTCACACAACCTAGCAAAATTCATAACCCTTGCATCAATGTTTTGTAAGAAGACTAAATAACATCAGTCTTGTAATGGAGGAAGAGGTTTTCTCACTACCCACAAGCTGATTGTTATCCTTTGCACATCTCACAACCTGCAAAAAATTATAAAAGAAACCCCTACATAAAGGCACCAACATGAAAGACAGCTTCAAGGACAGAGAAACATCACCAGAATCTGTACTAACACTGAGTACACACAATATCAGAAGAAATAGGAAGGTATGAACTGCTTATTACTGCCAAAAGAGTGTTACAACACTGTATATCTCTGAAAAATGTGTTACAAAACTGTTCACCTCTGCAAAAGAACTCTAAAAATTACAATATACAGGGTAGTGAATAGCAAGAACCACTGAAAAAATGACTAAGGAAGAAGGATCTATACTTCCTAAACAGCTGCAAATAGATAGACATCCACCACCTCCATTCCCGTGCATCTCATAAATGCCCACAAAATATCTCCCTAAAATCCTCCAAAAAGGCTTCCTAAGGCATAAATGGTCAAGGGATGTCATCTGCAATCATAAAGGCACCTGAAAATGTCATAAAATACCTTTAAATGCCCTCTACAGTTTCCTGACATATGTCAGATCTGTGTCATAAGTCCTGCAGTATCATAAATAACTGAAAAATATCTCAATAAAAGACATAATTACTCATTTTCTGCATCTAATAAAACATTTAACTAAGAGGTTTATAACTCTACCACCTTAGTAAATGTTTTTACAATTTATAATCAAGACCTATGCAGAAAATGGCACTATGACATAACAAGGATGTCCATACCTCCTAGAAAAAATAACACGACACATCACATCATCTCGCATCATGCCTATACACGGTTTGAAGCAATACATTTTTATCATTGGTCGGTGCCGATGTTACAGAACAAACTTCACCACCTTATATCTCCGAGCACCAAGTCTTAAATACACCACTGAAATCTACCTTATCACTCCTAGCCAACATGTATGTTTATTCACCTTGGCAAAAGGAAACAAAAGGCATTAAGATGCCACGACCACTCCTTGCATTTGCAAAGTTCGAACACATGAAACTTCCCCACGTTCCCAAGGATGTAAAAGTTTGGTGCAAATAAAATAAATAAAAATTGCAAGCTTAGGTTTCACTCGAACCAAAAGAGAGAAAACCTAAAACACTTCATTTTGCCTTTGTCTCTACTGTTCGCATTTGGCCGCCGCTGTCATGAGGGTTTGCAGAAAAACATCACAAAACTGGGCCGAGTTCTGAGAGTTTGGTCACTTTCTTGGTCCATGTCTGAGGGAAATGGCATTTTTTGCTGTTGGAACTCCATTTTGTGGTCGTCTTTAGGCATTCCTGGCCGCGTTTGGCATGCGAACTGATGGATTTTCGCTGTTATTTGTGGCGTTTTTGATGGCCGACCTTCATGTTTGTTTGCTGGCTGTGTTTGGGGCGTTTCTGGACAATTGAAAGAGCAAAACTATGTGCTTTAGACACAGCAAAAGGGGAAAACCCAGAGGTAAGTCTTTCAACTGTCAAACTTTCTCCATTGTCTAAGTTTTCACTGCCATTTTTCTGTATTTGCAATGAGTAAAAACAAAAAACAAACAAACTTCAAGTTTCTTTCCTTTTTGCTGTATCTAAAGCTTTAAACTTTTAAAAACACTACATTTTTCTTTCACTCTGCTCGGCCACCGCTGATGGGGTCGCGATTTTTGACACCATGTCTTCATTTTCTGTGGGTTTTTCTGCTGTTCTCTGTGTGCTTCTTATGGCCGACCTTCATGGAGGCTTTTTTGATGTTGAGGCCATTCGAATGTGTACAAAAACCTGCATTTCTTTTGATTCTTGCCACGAACTAAGGTTGAATGAAGAAATCCATTGGGTTTTCACACAGCAACAAGGCAATAAACCTGACGTAACTCCATTTTCCTCCATTTTCTGTTATGGGCAAAGTCTGTGGCATTCGAAACATTTGCAATGAGTTTTAAAAGCTTACTGTTTCCTTTGAAAATGAACTCCATCTTATGACAAAACCAGTAAAGAATGATATACTGCCTTACTGCTGTTTACAATCTGTATTTGTTGTCGAATATGAATGAAACGTAGGATTTTCTCTTGTTGACTGCTGTATATACTTGCTGTAACTAAAAGACACTGTACTTTCTTCATAAATTTGCAATTTCTTAACTGTTAGTAAGCTCTCTGCTAACCAAAACTGGAAAACACTAAAATAACCTTGCTGCTGTTAAAACCATACTTCTGTCAGCTCTGAATATGGATGTTTTGCTGTTCTTCTTTGCAAATTACTGCCAAAACTAAAAAGACCTTCATTTTTCTGTGCCGTTGCTCAATGTTGAAAAGAAAGTCTTGAAAGAAAATGACATTTCTGAATTTTGCAACCTAAAAACTGTATTTTCTATGTGCTAAACTTGCTGTTCTAAAAGGCATTTCGAGCATTTCTGAGGTTTTTTAGCAGCTTGCAATGAGTAAAATAGAAAAACCTTCGATTTTTTTTTTTTTACTATAGCGTGAGACTGAACTTGAGAAAGAAAGTTGCATTTTATCTTGGCTGTTTGCATTCCTTCAGCTGTTTTCTCTTTAAAACGATCAGCTTCAGACTTTGCAAGCTCTTCCCTCAAATGATTGACTTTTTCATGTAATTTATCTGAATCTGCAAGCTTCGTTTCAAGACTATGTGCATTCTGAACTGCTCATGAATAACAGACCTTATGCTATTCTCTCTTCGCCATTATAGGCTGTCCAAACCTGTTACATGATTGCTATCTTGTCGTGACTGTTGGCTGTTCTTTATGATCTTCAGCTGTTCCGATGATCTTAACTGGCATTCTTTACCTTGCTGTCCTGTTTTTGACTTTTAACTGTTGGCTGTCCTCTGTGGTTTGCTGTCCTACATTTTACTGTTAGCTCTTGACAGTTGTATCTATTTTTCTGAGTTGTTACTGAGCTGGGCTCGACCCTTGTGGGAGCCACATTTCTTTCACTCATAACGTAACTGAATGAGTCAAATAGAACATAATGACATCTGTCTCTGTACATGAAACAAACTGTTAGAAAATAAAACGCAGGCTTGCAGTCGATATTCTTGATTTTTCTCAAAAGCTTTTGTGATGCTAATTGGTTCAGTGCATTTGAAAATGCAAATTGTACGTTTATGTGTGCATATCATGTGATGTATGATGCCCCGCCATTGCTCTAACATCATTTTTTCAAAATTTTATGCAGATGACGGGGTAGCAAGGAGATAGCGGCTAGATGGGAGGGCAAGCCGACGATCTAGGACAACACAAGACGCGGCAACAGTCTGAAGGCTCGTCATTCAGGCAATGACGAGTCACCCTACCTCACATGCTATTTGCTTTTTGGTCTTTCATAAATGTACAGTTTGTCCTTTTCATTATGCAATTGAATCAGTTAGTCTCACGGCTTGTGTGAGAACCTATGCACTTATTTCTTCAATATATATTGTTGGTTTTTTTTTTTTTTTAAAGATTTGTACAATCTCTTAAGCTCTGAAATATATCTGAATGCAACAATACAACTTCATATCAATTTGCATCAAATGTGCTTGGGTTTAACACAGCAGCAATAAAAGTACTTTCTTTTCCTCTAAAAAAAATTGGAAAGCTCTGCTTGATTTAGCTAGTAGTGAAAACTAGGTAACATCTTTGGCGACATCTGCTATATGTTTGCTTGCTAAACATCAGACCAGTTGCCTGAAGCTTATCCATTGGGCATAGAGTCACACACGCTTGACAAAAAAAACTGGAAAACACTTCCTTTACAAACTGCTGTGAATTATTACAGCTCTATGAGGACAGGGATGGTGTGTGACAGTGAATAGATGCATTTACTGTTTCACATGATGGTTGTCCTTTCATACAGCTGTAGTACATTACAACAGTTTCAAACCCTTCCCAACCAGACTGAAGAAAACTGACAACTGTGCGGAAACACACTTAGGGAAAAGAAATCTGCAACTAATCTATGGTGCAGTAGCACTTATTCAACAACCGAAACTTCATGAAATATGTACAAACAAGTCTAGGTCCTACCTCAGAAGCAATGTTTGAGGTGAATCCCATTGACTGGGATTGGCTCGACGTCACCATCCAGCTTATATAGCTGGAAAGCATTATGCTGTTTGCATTCTGAAATAATGTATGGCCCACTCCAAAAAGCGTCAAACTTGGAGTGCTTCCCAGGTTTGCTTTTTAGCACATCCCACTTCAGCACTATGTCGCCCTCTTGGAATGTTCTTGGGGAAGCCCTTTTGTCGAAAGACCTTTTCATTTGGGCTTGATGATGCTCTATGTTTCTCATAGCATCATTTCTGGTTTCTTCAAGCTCAACCAGTTGAGCTAGCCTTACCGTCATAGGGCCTTCCTCTAGCATGTCCAGCTGGTTTACCAAATCAAGTGCTGGTAACTCAAGTGTAATAGGAAGCCTAGCTTCCTTGCCATACACTAACATGAAAGGCGAATGTCCTGTCGACCGTTTGGTAGTGATTCTATCAGCCCATAGTACTGATTTTAACTGTGTGTGCCAGGATCTCTGGTTTCCCTCCATGGTCTTCTTGATGATCCTGATCAGGTTCTTGTTTGTAGATTCCGCTTGGCCATTGCCTTGCGGATAGTAATTTGAGGACGTATTGAGATAAATGCCACTCCTCACAGCCCAATCAGAAATTCTGGAACCAATGAAAGCAAGGGCATTATCTGAAATGATGGACTTAGGCACCCCAAATCTGATGACCAGCTCCTCATAAAAATTTAAAACAGCAGACTCATTAGCTTCCTTAAGTGCGACTGCTTCAGTCCACTTAGTGAAATAATCAGTGGCTGTAAGAACCCACTTATGGCCAGCACTGGATGAAGGGTTTATAACCCCAATAAAGTCTAAACCCCACCTCATAAAGCGCTGCTCCACCTGAATTGGCTGCAAAGGCAAGGCTGCCAGCTTTTCTTTTCCGGCAAACAGAGCACATTCCTTGCATTTTCTAACCCATAAGTGTGCATCTTTGAACAAACTGGGCCAATAAAAGCCACCTTTCATTACCTTAAGAGCTGTTGCTCTAGGTGAGAAGTGGCCTCCAGCTGACCCTCCATGAAACTCATGCAAAACCTTCTCCACTTGGTTAGATCCAATGCATCTCAGCAATACTCCATTGAAATCCTTCCTAAACAGCAAGTCATTAATGAGCACATAAGGTATGGACTGCAGTCTGAAATACCTTCGTTTGGCTCTATCCAAACCTTGAGGACACTCACCGGTTTGCAGGAAGTGAACCATTTCTTGCACCCAATCAGCAACAGGATCTGAAACAGCTGCCTGTTCCTCCTCTTGCATTGATAGAACAACCTCTAGATCATGTTCCTCTTTGCTGATAACACCATCAGCAAGTTGTTCACACAGCCCTTTTCCTCTAACCAGCTTGGTAACCTTAATGTCCACGTCATACTCCATGACCTTAGTCACCCAACCAGCCCTCTTATCACTGAGATCTCTACTTAGCAGAAATTCTTTCACGCTTGGATGAGCAACCATTAAGTTAATCTTGTTATTTGATAACATATGTTTAAACTTTTTCAAACTTCTTATAACAGCAAGTACATGCTTCTCAACAAAAGTGTACCTCAGCTCATAGTCCTTCAACGCCTGGCTGAAAAAAGCTAAAGGCTGTTCCATTTCTTGCTCATTTTTTTGTACCAACATGGCTGAAACAGAATCAATGTTACCATATGCATACAAGGTAAAATCCTTAGAAAAATCAGGATTCAGCAGTGTAGGTGCAGCAGCCAAAGACTCCTTGATAAGTTCAAAACTTCGTTTTTCGTCTTTAGTCCAGCTGAAAGACATGTTCTTTCTCAACATAGCAGTCAATGGGTTTAATAAATCAGCAATATCAGGGATGAATCTCCTGACGAAGTTGATCCTACCAATGAAACTTTGCAGGCCCTTCTTGTGTGCTGGTAAAGGTAGAGCCAAAATTGCGCTTATTCTCTCAGGGTCAATGGTGATACCTTGCTTCAACACCACATAACCAAGTAATCTGCCCTCATGGATAGCAAACACACATTTTTTGGGATTAAGTGATATCCCAAACTCCCTACACCTTTCAAAAATCTGTCTTAGGTGATTGAGATAATCCTTGGCCTCCTTAGAGAAAACAGTAATGTCGTCCAAGTAGACTAGGACGATCTTGTACATCAGCCCCTGAAAGGCCATATCCATTGCCTTTTGAAAGGTTGCTCCAGCATTAGACAAACTGAAAGGCATCTTTTTGTAAGCCATCGTCCCCCACTTTGTGGTGAAGGCTGTTTTGTATTGGTCCTCCTCCTTGACTAAAATCTGATTGTAACCAGAATAGCCGTCCAGCAAGGAAAACCTTTCTGATCCTGAAACTACCTAGAGTATCTGCTCCATGGAAGGTAAAGGATGACGGTCCTTTAGAGAAGCTCTATTTAAGTCATGGAAGTCCACACATAGCCTTATCTCCCCGTTTTTCTTCCTAACCGGCACAAGGTTGGAAACCCATGAGGTGTGCTTTATAGGAAAAATTATGCAACTCTCAATCAGCTTATTCAATTCCATCTTCATGAGAGGCTCTAATTTAGGATTCAAAGGCCTCTGTTTCTGCCTTACCAGCTTAGCATCAGGTTCCAACTCAATAGTGTGTTGAGCAAGATGGGGGTCAAACCCCTTTAAATCGCCATATTCCCATGCAAAAATGTCACTAAATTCTTGGAATAGCTGAATAAATGCATGTCTTTCCTTTGCTATACATACCTTGCCTATTTTAAGGAGTTTGCCCTTAAAAATCTCAAATTCTTCATAATGGTCTTGCTGGACCTGGGTTTTACAGCTTCATCATCAGTGTTAAAGATGGATTCTAAGGTGACCAAACCTTTTGGCATCTTGCTATTTTTCAGCTAAATGATTTGGTCACCATACTGGTGATGTAGCTTCCCCTGATTTGCATGAGAAAATTCAGCCTCCTCTCTTAAGAAGTTTACAATTTGCTGATCACTATCAAATACCTGCCAGTGTATGTTATTATCTGGCACAGCAGACCTAACAACAATTTTGATATGCTGTTTTTTCTTACCACTACTGATTTCTTTGGGAATGTCAAATTCTGCCCCTACAGCAGCCAACCTATCAGCGTGTTTATTCTGATTTCTGGGTATGGAGATCAAATTGAAAGCATCAAAACCTTCCAAAAGGTCCCATACTCTGTGCTTGTAAGATTTGAGCAGGTCATTTTTTGTGACATTGAGCTTTCTGACCTGATTTACAACCAATTCGCTGTCCCCATAAACTTTCAGACAGCCAATCCCCTTTTGTCTGGCCCATTCTAGGCCTTGAATCAGAGCCTCATATTCAGCCACGTTGTTAGTGCAGCTGAAACAGAATCTGAATGCTGAATAGTACTTCTCAGCCTTAGGGGAAATAAGCATGCATCCACCTCCGGCACCATTTCTACTCCTTGAGCCGTCAAAAAATAGCTCCCAGACTTCATTTTCTTGCTGCCCATTCTGCTGTTCTGCACTTTTTTCAATGTTGGGCAGAAATAAATCAGCCTCGTGCATCATATACACCCCCAAACCAACCTCGTCTAGGTGTTCACATGGTTCAACCACTTGAGTTTGGTCTGCCCATTCATCAAGAAGGACCTCTGGTATGCCTTCAATCAATGTATTGCCTTCTTGAGCAGCAGGCTGTTCTGTTTCTGATTCGCTTACAACCAAGTTGGCATTGACGGGGCGTGTAGTGTGGGGCTCAATATGGTCTTTGGCAATGGGCTCCGACTTGATAGTCACCTTAGTGCCGTACTTGGTTCTGAACAGCATATGAGACCAGTCTGAGGAGAGGTAACCCCCTATCTTTGCTGTAAAATCCCTTGATAAGCAAATGGCAAAATAAGGCAGTAAGTCAATAACATATATGTCCTGCGGGATAGAAAAATTTGGGCAGGTATGCAGAGTTAAACTTAGTCCTTTGATGACACCGACTGTGTTAACAGCGGTTCCATCCAGCTGAACAACTCCCTTTTCTAATGGCTCATATTCAATGCCCAGCCTATCAACAATTTGTTTGGGCATGACGGAACTGCTAGCACCTGAGTCTATCATGCAGTTATGAACTAGATGATACCCTATGATCAAAGATACGTAAAAGGGCGGGGGTTTGACTTCTGAAGCTTGCTGTTCTGCATGTTTTTCAAGGTTATTCGTCAAAACAGCCTTGGATTTACCTACATCAGACTCTTGAGATAACTTTAAATTCGACAAGGCTGATTGTAACAGGTCTTTTTGGCCAGGGATACTCAGGGAATCCCACATAGTCATAGATACATTTATTTTCTTCATATGTTCAAGTATATTGAAAGCAGATGTACCTGTTTTAGCTTGGTTTTTGGGGGCAGCCACGTCACCTTGAGCACAAGTTGGCTGAACTGATGGATTAAGCTGTTCCTTGCCTATCAAAGGCTGATCCTTTGATAGGACTTGAGTTCTTTCAGCCTTTGATGGGTTAGAAACACCTTGATTGACATTTGGCACTTGATGCCCATGAATTTGGACTTTATCAGCTTGCTGCCCCTCATCGATAGCCCTTTTCTTGCTGCGCGTATTATCTGCAATTGAAGCACCAACCTGGTTCATACCGCAGAATTCTTCTCCCTGCCAGTTTAGGAGTGTTGTTTCATGTGCCTGTTCTCCTTGCTGCTGAACAGTAGGTTCTACAGGCACATGAGATTGCACTGTTGGACTGTTTTGCACCATTAGAGCTTGGTTAATCACCCCATTGGCACATGTATTCTGATTATGGGGCTGGTTACAAGGAAAGTACCAGTCATATTCTTGGGCAAAATTGTTTTGTATGGGCACAACCTCCTTTGAAGAACTGACAGCGTTTGGATTGTAGGCCTGATAAGATCTAGAGTTAAAGGCTGGCCTTAGACCTTGGTTAACAGGCTGGTAAGGTGGCTTATTTTTCTGATTTTGTTGATAAGTGGATTGGAAAGGGGGCTGATAAGGTCTGAAATTTTGACCTTGCTGCCTCTTGAGGTTCACAATCTCATTACCAAAAGACTGCAGCAGTCCTTTGATTTCCTGTAATTCAAAAGACTGATTTTGGACAGCATTTTCTGACTTATTTGGCTGTGCATTAGGTGCTAGTAATGCTGGCACAACAGGTATAACAGCTATAGGAGGCACATGTACTGGCATTGGCAGCTGAATAGCTGGAAAAATTGGCAAAGGCGGTCTAGGGGCGATTTTACTAGCCTGTATTAGGCTGTTTTCAGCTCTTATGGCTATGGCATAAGCCTGAGGTAAGGAATTTCCTCCCATAGATTGGATCATAACAGAAATATCACTGTTTAAGGCTCTTAAATAATATAAGAAGGCATGGTCAGCTGTAGGCCTTACCGTTGGTGGGATTCTATCCCACGTTTTCTGAAAATGATGATTGAAGTCTGACATAACTTCGTGAGGAGCTCTTTTTATTGTGGACAGCTGCTCCACCAATGACAAATGATCTGATTTGTCTTCAAAGAAACTGCACAACTCGGCTCCTAGACCATCCCATGAATCTATGGAGTTCACCGGCAAGCTTCTGAACCATTGCAAAGCCTTGCCTTTGAGAGAAGCTGCCAATAACCTGATTGCGACATTCTCTTCTGTCACATGATGGACAGCACATAGGTTTGCAACGTCTTTTATGTGTTCAGCTGGAGTGGTCTGATCTTCACCATTAAAATATGGTAAACTTTTCAAGGCAGCAACAGGAATAGCATCATGCTGAGTTAAATTCAGGGGACTGCCCTGGTTGAATGCAACAAAAGGCTGATTTCTGACTGCAGGAATCATTGTAGCTGGGATTCTTGTGATAGTATGAATTCCAACAGCAGGAGGAGTAGACTTGGCTCTTCTTGAATAGACACGAGTTGTCTTGGATCTCTCAGCGGTTATCCCTCTTCTCCTAGGTGGGGATAATTGTAAATATTCAAAAGATGAAGAACTGCTTCTGGTTTGTATCCTTCTCATAAGCAGAAATATACTGATTTGTTGAACCAAAGCTTAGAGTCGCCAGATATGCAGGTTTTTAACCTCTTACAGGTCTGAAAATCGCTGGCTGCACATCAAAACCAGCAATAACTGAAGTATTTGAACTGTTTCTAATTCCACAGTCCCACCGGGCGTGCCAAAAAATGTTGTCTCTCAGATTTGCACCCTTGCTGAGTTGTAGAACTTGGCAATCTGGAGAAACATGGGATCTTTCTAGGTCTGTGGGTCACCTGTGATGGAAAGAACCTCCGGAGAAGGCCGGCTTCCTGCTGATACTCCACCTAAACTACTTATACTAAGGTCTTTGCAGAGAAAAGAGTAAGAAAGATTACATGAAAATGAAACCTACTGTCTAAGGTGATGCACCAAAAGATCATCAGGAAAACACACATGAAATGACACACTTCAGAACCAGTAATAATAAGAACCCTCACACAACCTAGCAAAATTCATAACCCTTGCATCAATGTTTTGTAAGAAGACTAAATAACAGCAGTCTTGTAATGGAGGAAGAGGTTTTCTCACTACCCACAAGCTGATTGTTATCCTTTGCACATCTCACAACCTGCAAAAAATTATAAAAGAAACCCCTGCATAAAGGCACCAACATGAAAGACAGCTTCAAGGACAGAGAAATATCACCAGAATCTGTACTAACACTGAGGACACACAATATCAGAAGAAATAGGAAGGTATGAACTGCTTATTACTGCCAAAAGAGTGTTACAACACTGTATATCTCTGAAAAATGTGTTACAAAACTGTTCACCTCTGCAAAAGAACTCTGAAAATTACAATATACAGGGTAGTGAATAGCAAGAACCACTGAAAAAATGAATAAGGAAGAAGGATCTATACTTCCTAAACATCTGCAAATAGATAGACATCCACCACCTCCATTCCCGTGCATCTCATAAATGCCCACAAAATATCTCCCTAAAATCCTCCAAAAAGGCTTCCTAAGGCATAAATGGTCAAGGGATGTCATCTGCAATCATAAAGGCACCTGAAAATGTCATAAAATGCCTTTAAATGCCCTCTGCAGTTTCCTGACATACGTCAGATCTGTGTCATAAGTTCTACAGTATCATAAATAACTGAAAAATATCTCAATAAAAGACATAATTACTCATTTTCTGCATCTAATAAAACATTTAACTAAGAGGTTTATAACTCTACCACCTTAGTAAATGTTTTTACAATTTATAATCAAGACCTATGCAGAAAATGGCACTATGACATAACAAGGATGTCCATACCTCCTAGAAAAAATAACACGACACATCACATCATCTCGCATCATGCCTATACACGGTTTGAAGCAATACATTTTTATCATTGGTCGGTGCTGATGTTACAGAACAAACTTCACCACCTTATATCTCCGAGCACCAAGTCTTAAATACACCACTAAAATCTACCTTATCACTCCTAGCCAACATGTATGTTTATTCACCTTGGCAAAAGGAAACAAAAGGCATTAAGATGCCACGGCCACTCCTTGCATTTGCAAAGTTCGAACACATGAAACTTCCCCACGTCCCCAAGGATGTAAAAGTTTGGTGCAAATAAAATAAATAAAAATTGCAAGCTTAGGTTTCACTCGAACCAAAAGAGAGAAAACCTAAAACACTTCATTTTGCCTTTGTCTCTACTGTTCGCATTTGGCCGCCGCTGTCATGAGGGTTTGCAGAAAAACATCACAAAACTGGGCCGAGTTCTGAGAGTTTGGTCACTTTCTTGGTCCATGTCTGAGGGAAATGGCATTTTTTGCTGTTGGAACTCCATTTTGTGGTCGTATTTGGGCATTCTTGGCCGCGTTTGGCATGCGAACTGATGGATTTTCGCTGTTATTTGTGGCGTTTTTGATGGCCGACCTTCATGTTTGTTTGTTGGCTGTGTTTGGGGCATTTCTGGACAATTGAAAGAGCAAAACTATGTGCTTTAGACACAGCAAAAGGGGAAAACCCAGAGGTAAGTCTTTCAACTGTCGAACTTTCTCCATTGTCTGAGTTTTCGCTGCCATTTTTCTGTATTTGCAATGAGTAAAAACAAAAAACAAACAAACTTCAAGTTTCTTTCCTTTTTGATGTATCTAAAGCTTTAAACTTTTAAAAACACTACATTTTTCTTTCACTCTGCTCGGCCACCGCTGATGGGGTCGCAATTTTTGACACCATGTCTTCATTTTCTGTGGGTTTTTCTGCTGTTCTCTGTGTGCTTCTTATGGCCGACCTTCATGGAGGCTTTTTTGATGTTGAGGCCATTCGAATGTGTACAAAAACCTGCATTTCTTTTGATTCTTGCCACGAACTGAGGTTGAATGAAGAAATCCATTGGGTTTTCACACAACAACAAGGCAATAAACCTGACGTAACTCCATTTTCCTCCATTTCTGTTATGGGTAAAGTCTGTGGCATTCGAAACATTTGCAATGAGTTTTAAAAGCTTACTGTTTCCTTTGAAAATGAACTCCATCTTATGAAAAAACCGGCAAAGAATGATATACTGCCTTACTGCTGTTTACAATCTGTATTTGTTGTCGAATATGAATGAAACGTAGGATTTTCTCTTGTTGACTACTGTATATACTTGCTGTAACTAAAAGACACTGTACTTTCTTCATAAATTTTCAATTTCTTAACTGTTAGTAAGCTCTCTGCTGACCAAAACTGGAAAACACTAAAATAACCTTGCTGCTGTTAAAACCGTACTTCTGTCAGCTCTGAATATGGATGTTTTGCTGTTCTTCTTTGCAAATTGCTGCCAAAACTAAAAAGACCTTCATTTTTCTATGCCGTTGCTCAATGTTGAAAAGAAAGTCTTGAAAGAAAATGACATTTCTGAATTTTGCAACCTAAAAACTGTATTTTCTATGTGCTAAACTTGCTGTTCTAAAAGGCATTTCGAGCATTTCTGAGGTTTTTTAGCAGCTTGCAATGAGTAAAATAGAAAAACCTTCGATTTTTTTTTTTTTTACTATAGCATGAGACTGAACTTGAGAAAGAAAGTTGCATTTTTTCTTGGCTGTTTGCATTCCTTCAGCTATTTTCTCTTTAAAACGATCAGCTTCAGACTTTGCAAGCTCTTCCCTCAAATGATTGACTTTTTCATGTAATTTATCTGAATCTGCAAGCTTCGTTTCAAGACTATGTGCATTCTGAACTGCTCATGAATAACAAACCTTATGCTGTTCTCTCTTCGCCATTATAGGCTGTCCAAACCTGTTACATGATTGCTGTCTTGTCGTGCCTGTTGGCTGTTCTTTATGATCTTCAGCTATTCCGATGATCTTAACTGGCATTCTTTACCTTGCTGTCCTGTTTTTGACTTTTGACTGTTGGCTGTCCTCTATGGTTTGCTGTCCTGCATTTTACTGTTAGCTCTTGACAGTTGTATCTATTTTTTTGAGTTGTTACTGAGCTGGGCTCGACCCTTGTGGGAGCCACATTTCTTTCACTCATAACGTAACTGAATGAGTCAAATAGAACATAATGACATCTGTCTCTGCACATGAAACAAACTGTTAGAAAATAAAATGCAGGCTTGCAGTCGATATTCTTGATTTTTCTCAAAAGCTTTTGTGATGCTAATTGGTTCAGTGTATTTGAAAACGCAAATTGTACGTTTATGTGTGCATATCATGTGATGTATGATGCCTCACCATTGCTCTAACATCATTTTTTCAAAATTTTATGCAGATGACGGGGTAGCAAGGAGATAGCGGCTGGATGGGAGGGCAAGCCGACGATCTAGGACAACACAAGACGCGGCAACAGTCTGAAGGCTTGTCATTCAGGCAATGACGAGTCACCCTACCTCACATGCTATTTGCTTTTTGGTCTTTCATAAATGTACAGTTTGTCCTTTTCATTATGCAATTGAATCAGTTAGTCTCACGGCTTGTGTGAGAACCTATGCACTTATTTCTTCAATATATATTGTTGGTTTTTTTTTTTTTTAAAGATTTGTACAATCTCTTAAGCTCTAAAATATATCTGAATGCAACAATACAACTTCATATCAATTTGCATCAAATGTGCTTGGGTTTAACACAGCAGCAATAAAAGTACTTTCTTTTCCTCTAAAAAAAATTGGAAAGCTCTGCTTGATTTAGCTAGTAGTGAAAACTAGGTAACAGGAATCAAAGTAATTCTCTTTCCATTTGTTGTTATGGTATATGTATTCTTTCTCCCATCATGTATATCTTTTCTATCATACTGCCAAGGTATACCCAACAAGATATGACAAACATCCATAGGCATAATATCACACAAGAATTCATCATGATAAGATCACCTTATGATCATCCTGAATCCGTGCTATCTGATAGGGCTTAGGGTGTTTCAATCTTTCCAACTTCAGCTTAGTCACCATCTCCTCTGAAACTAGATTATCTGAACTACCACTATCAATCACAACTTTGCAACACTTACCTCCAGATTTGCATCTGGTTCTGAATAGACTTTTCTGCTATGATGGTTCCTCATTTGCCTCTATTTAAAATAGTTCTCTCCTCATCACCAATGATTCTCCTTTCTCTGGATTGCCAACTAAACTAGGTGATCCAGTAGGTTCTTCTTCAACATAGGCTACTCTTCCACTGTTTTTTGTCCTCTTGTTTGTACTACCTTGATTACATTCAAATGCTCTATGTCCTTCACCTCCACACTTGAAACAAGTACCTCTGAATGTCCTCTTATCAAATCCTCTTCCCTCTTTTCTATATCCTTCATTATGGTATGCAGTAGGGTTTCCTCTCCAATAAAATTTTTTGTCATCTCTCTAGTAAGCATTGTTATCTTTGTCATCCTTCTTCAACGGGCTATCAAACTTGTTCTACTCTACAAATGATCTGTACCCTCCGGAATAAGTCCTACCTCTTTGAAATTTACCTCCTTTGCCTCTCTGTCTCTGATCATGTCTCTTATTTAGCTTCTCTTCAACTTTCAGGGCAAACTGGTATGCTTCCTCCAAAGATGTCATCCTTAACAGGCTTAGCTCTTCTTGAATGTTCCATCTTAATCCATTAATGTATCTAGCCACTTTCTCCTTGCTTTCTTCACTATGTCCTATTCTTATGATCATTTTATGAAATTCTTCAGTGTACTCCTTCACAAATTTCTCCTTTTATTTCAGGTTTTGCAATCTCTTTAGCAACTCCAACTCATAGTCAGCAGGTATGAACTGATTCTTCAACTTTGTCACCATCCGGTCCCACTTTGTAATTTTTTCTTTTCCTCTCCTATTTCTTTCCAACTGAACTTCTTTCCACCATATAGCAGCATGTCCTTTCAACTTTGTCTTTGCAAATTTCACCTTCTTCGGATCTTCAATTTCCTCATATTCAAAGTATTTTTCCATGTCATTTATCCAATCAATCAACTCTTCTGGATTCAAATTACTAGTATAGTTCGGCACATCCACTCTAGGTCTTTTTCCAATCTTTGAAATAGCTCGCAACATCTTTACTTGATCTGATTCTTCTTCTTCATGACTTTCTAGGGTTTTTCCATTTTGTTCAACATATTGAAATTCTTGTTCATCATCACTTTCAATATTAGGTCTCGGTGTCAATCCTCTTCACCTATCTTCCTCAACAACATCCAAATGAATTCACATTGTTCTCATCAATTCCATCATCTCATCCATTCTATTAGCCATTGTACCAATAGGAGGAACTCTTCACGACGACATCTTCCTAGGATCAAGTGCAAACTGCCTCAGGTTGGCGATCGGGCTACAAGCGACAACTGCCTCTCAATCGGCAATTGGTTGTGCACAAGTAACCTACCTCTGATTGGTGATCTCCTTACAAAAATATCTTACATAATCCCCTTCGCCAATTCGCTCCAAATAATCAAACTTTTACTCTGATACCACTTGGTGCAGTCACGGTAGGAGGGTTCATAGAATGAACTGTTTGGACCGTGCAATAAGAGTAAACACAACAGAAACAACTCAAAGAAACAGAATAAATGTAGACTCAGTCATTCAATATATCAAAGAATTCAAATACACTTTGGCCGGCAACATGCGGGCTTACAAATTTGGCTCACAGGCCTGATTACATACATGCGCAAGATAAAGATTTGAAGCTCCTTCACACAAAACTAAACTAAAGATTATGATTCAATCACTAACCACTTTCCTAAGGTCTATTACATCTTTATATATCATTTCTGGACCAATAGATTCCTCCGCGTTAGCCAAGGAAGATCACAAACTCTGATGAAGAGTTGTAACGTGTTCATAGATAGGTCAGACCTAAATGCATAGAACACTTCCTTAAATGAATGGAACACTGTGCGGACCTCCGGGAAGGTTCGGCCACGAACCAAGGATCATTAAATGTTGTCTCATTAGGATCCGCAAGTCAAGGAATAATCTACAAGCCTTCTTCTTTAGTTGATTATCTGAAACTATTAGAATGCTCTGTTATGAGAAAACAGTTGATCTTCTGATAGCGATATCTTTCCGGTAACTGATCCAATGCTCTAAATTTTTGATATGATGAAGATGAATGAATGTAGATGCTAAGTCTAGATCCACAAGGTGTGAAATGCCAAAACTGGACCATAAGCTAAAACTGCTTCTGACTGAACTGCCTAGACTGAACTAGAAAATGAAAGAACTAAAATGCAAACAAACTGAAATGCAAATGTTTTTGGTTGATGCAAGATTGCTCTTGAACCAGGGATGCTCCTGCATCAAAGGTACAATTAAATAGAACTGATAGACATAAATATTTAGATGATAGGCTTTTATATGTGAGCATATAGTGCTCAGAATTGTCTCATGCCATAAAATTCACGCCAAAAAATTTTCTAAAGTCATCAGTTTATATGTGAGCATCTCAGAATTTAATGCTCGATCTAGTTGTATGAAATTGGTACATCTCAAAATTTAATGCTCGATCCACTTGTATGAAATTGGTACATAATTATCATCATATTTATGAAATGGATTTAATTCACTTTTGAAACATATCAATCTTGAGATGGTGAACATTGTTACCACTGACAAGCATTATGCATTCATATCATATCTGTCACAACCCTAGATCACCACCCTAGAGTGTATATAAATACACTTGACTACATTGACAAGAACAATTGCAGAAGAGCTGGAAGAACAACAATTTGAAGAATTGCAATACATTAGAGTATGTTATTTGGTTTTTGTTTTCTCAGTTTTCTATATTTCTTCAAATCCATTGTTTGCTAGTGACCATTCTATTCTCAAGATCTCAATCTTGAAGCTTTCTTCCCATTCAATTGGTAGAGAGTTCAGACCCGTAGCACAATCTAGGCACTTCTCCCTTTCATCTCACCAACGCCGCAACCACCGAAGGGGATGTCGTTAAAAAGACCACCGCTTTCTTGGTAGGGAAGCTCACCATGGGCTCTTGCCAAGTACAGACACAGGTGGCTTACGAGCTTTGCCTCTTGGCCAAGCGTGGGCTTACAAGCTTTACTTCCTGGCCAAGTGTGGGACAGACATTTACAAGTGCATAGCTACAAATGTGTAAAATTGCATACATTAATTTCATTTTATTGAGCGACCGTAGGAAGAAAGTTGCTAAATGGGTGGAACTATAGAATCATTAATGTTTTATTTGTTGTCTGACTTGGCTGCCATTGTCTATATTTTCTAATATTGTAGATACCCATTTCAATGACTAGAGACATCGAGCATTAAAGCTCTAGGCCAGTTGGTTACTTATTAAATAAATAAATAAGAAGAGTTGGTTACCTATTACAAAGATAGTTTCCAAGGTTAGTACACCAAAAGAATTATTAAAAATAATTTAACAGTTTTACAAATTTTGTAGATAGCTAGTTGGAAATGGGTGTACTTCTTTGGCCAAACAAGGAACTAATAAAATCCCATTGTATGCAGTTGTCCACTATTTTCCTTCTATGTCATCCCATTCATAATGGTGCCTCCCTTTTTTAATAGTTTCTATTTGCATTGTAATTTTTGCTACATAGTACGTATGATTCATAACTGCCTCCTCTCCATGCTAAAATTGAGGACATGTACCTTTTTCTTCTCTAACTCCCATGTCTGCTTGCATCTTATTTGCTTTAGGTTTTATTGCTATCATATGTTGCATGCTTGGTTATTTTATTTCTATTGTCTAAAACCTAAAATATGGTTGAATATGTGAGCTACCTTCATTTTAATGTATTTAAGTACTTTATTAGTTATTAATCCCCGTAACATCCTCAACAGTAATTAATGTGAGTTGAACTGGAGTGCGAATAGAAAGCAAAAGAATTGCCTTATGAGGAATCGTTTCAAGGGTATTTGCATTCCAGCACAAAAATTAAAATAGTTTGCTACAATTTCATTAAGCACAGAAAAATTGAAATCCTTTTTTTTTTAAATATGCCAAAATTAATTTCAATGCAAATATTTACATGGCCTCTTTTGGTGCAGGGCACCTAGGAGCAGTTTGACACCTCAAGCATTTGGATGCATCTTTGACAAGTTGAGTTTTTGTTTGATGTGTTTTGTAATAAGGCTTTTTCATAGCCGTGATTGGAAGGTCTATTTTGTGTGGTCAAGAGGTTTGGGGTAACTTTATAAACCTCACATCCTTCTGAGTCCACTTGGACCTAGTTGTGCCACTTAGGCCTAGTAGGTCTAATGATGGCTTTTTGAGTTTGTTTGGATTGTTCAAATGTTTTTCATGTTTAAGAGAGTAGGATAGTTGTTAAGACTCCATTGGACAAGTGAAACCAATTGGTGTCTTTGTGCTAAGGCAAAATGCCATAGTGTCAAGTGTTGTCAATAGTGTCAATGACACATTGACCGGTTGCAACTCCATTTTGGGCGGTTGAAACTATTTGGAGAAGTTGCACACTGACTTGGATCGGTTGATAATATTGTGATTTCACTCCTATACGGCGGAGGAGGTCTGGTACGGAGTTTTGGGCATTCAAACAATAAAAACAGTCACTTTTTCCTTTTTTTCTTGCTGTGTACGGCCTGTACGGATTGGCTAGGTGAGAAAATGTACTTTTCCTAAAACTAGACTAAGTCAGGGTTTGAATGCAACTAGTTTGAGGTCTTGAAGTGGTCGAAGTCAAAATTTATTGAATTTTCTTTCAAAACTGGTCTAGAAACCCTGTTTTCTAGGGTTTGTCATATAAATCTGGCCCTAGAATGCATTCCCACTGGTGAAAATTCATGAAAACTAGTGAAATGCAGGCTAGGGATGTACTCTATAGGATTCCAAAAACATTTGGTGGGGAAAGGCTGTTTTCAAATTTTAAGGTGATGCCCTAGGTCAAGTATTACCATGTATTTGGCCTATTTTATGCAATTTGCTGTTGTAGAAGACAAAATCTTGATAGGGTGAGTGAATAGATGGTGGTTTTGTGCTATTTGGGCATGGTAGGAGTGTTCCAAATTCCTGTCCCTGATCTATGCACCCAAAATTGATCACTTGCTTTGTAACCTAGCCCTAAACTGATCAACTAGGCCTAGAGACCTAGTGAGTGTTCTGAGTTGCTGGAGTAGAGTTGGAACAGGAGACTTGGAAGTTTGATAGGGTCCCTTAAAGGGTATCTAAAACCATCATTTACTTGCCTGGTCATTTAGGATTTTGTCAAGTTGTGTTGAGAAAACTAGGTTTGGAGGGCTAGTAGCCTTACTAGTCAAAGTAGAGGTTGGAGAGTTTTGGGAAGTTGGGGATCAAACCAACTACATGGAAAGTGTTTATTGATCTGTCTTAAGGTGTGGGAGAAGCCTTGAAGGTTGATTCATCACCAGGGTATCAAACCCTTCATATACCCTTGAATGTGCCTTTGGTTGGTTGGTTGAAGGCTAGGTGAGTGGGTGAGTGAAAGAAGGAGAATAGTAAACATTGTGTTGTTTCTTCCCTTGTGCCACTCTGCATCATCTTTCCTTGAATTTTTTTTACATTTACTTTATTTAAATAAAAGGGTCTTTTATCAAAAGATGTGGTTTCTGATTTATAATTTTTAAGTAAAATCAAACCCTAGAGAATGAAGAGATCTAAGTCGCAAGGAACCCTTTTGTTATATGATGACTTCTCTAAATAGATTTTCCTTACAACTCTTCTTAATAAAATTGAGTTGTGGTCTTCTGTTTTGGTCATTATGGTCATTTTTTGCTAAATAGCCAACCTTGTGGAAACTGTTGTCTTTGAGTTAAAAGAAAGTTATGTCACTAAAATACCTTAGATACCGACATAAGGATTTAAGGGAATTACCGAGAAGGGAAAATTAAGATTTGTAAGTCTTTACTTTTTGTTGTTATTGTTAAATATGGCAGACAATATGCAAAATTCAATTTGTGAGAAGACTTGCAATGCCAACTACTTTTTCTTGTGATATCCATGTGTTCCCTTGTGAAGTGTGACCAAATTGGGGCCACTATAATTATTAGATAACTGACCTAATTGACAAAGGGTTGATTTACAATAAAATTACACTCTGATTAAAAGCTTTTGTCTTTAATATTTATAAACATTTTGTGTTTTTGCTGAGTATTGCCCCTTTAATAAATAAAAAACATAACATAAGGAAACCCAATCTTCTTAATGTTCCGTTGAACTTCCTATCGGCGAATGCCTTGCACCCTTGAAGTTGCAAGTGCTAGTTATAGTCTTGTTGGCTAACCACTACTTAGAATGAGTCTTAAAATATAAATATTTGTTCTTTTAGCCATTTGATAGCACCTTTTAAATATTGTTACTAGTTTTTAAGAAAAATAGACACACATGCACATATTTATGATAACACCTTTTAAGTATTATTACTAGTTTTTTAGAAAAATAGACACACATGCACATATTTATGATAGATTCCATAAAATTAAATTTTTAACAAAACATGATTGTTGAAATGAAAAATAATTTTACAAAATTTCACAAATTAATTAAAAAATGACAAAGGAATAAATAACATTCCATAACCAATAAACAAAACTTAAATTTATTAATTATTTTAATATAATTTACAAATTTTCAATCCTAATTCTCTTGTCTTGCTCTCTACTTTGATGATGGATCACGTAGTGTGATCCAAGAAGAAAAGACTTTTACAACACTCAAGATATATCATAATAATAGATGTCCTTTTCTATTTCTTTTAACCTGTTAACTCTCGCATGTCTATGGTGGATTCTATTGCATGACCTTTCAATTTTTTTTTCATATATACAATATTTTTGCAACTTTTATATTTATTGATATAAAAAAATCTTAATCTCACATAAAGCCTTGGTGAAAAAATCAACTATCTACTCCTTTATCCTACAATTTTCAAGATGGATAACCTATTGTTGGATGAGATCTTTGATGTGATGCTGATATACGTCTATATGCCTTGTTCTAACTTGAAACACTAGATTTTTGGACAACAAAATGGAACTTTAATTGTCACAGCAAAGTAAAGAAGGCCCTGCTTGATGTTGTTTAAGTATTGAAAGAATAGCCCATAAACAAGTTATTTCTTTAATTGTCTCATTTGTTGTTACATATTCGGCCTTTATAGTTGATAAAACAATAGTAGATTTCCTCTTACTATAGCATGAAATTGGCCCAAAACCAAGAGAGAAAACATAACCTATGGTAGATTTTCTATCATCTGCACAACCTACCCAATCTAAATTAGAGTATATTGCAAGTGTTAGGTCTCCAAGAGAAAAATAATAAACTCCCAATAGTCAAAGTCCCTTTTACATATCTCAATATTCTATTTCTTGCCATCCAAAGTGGAACCTTATAGAACTCAAAAACCTTGAAACCATGCCTTCTACAAAAGGCATATTTGGTTGATTGTGAGTCAAGTGCATAAGGCTAGCAACAAGTTACCTCTATAAGGTAGGATCAACAACCTCACCTTTGATATCCTTAGTCAAATTCAACCCTCTGAGTAATTGGAGTTGAAACACTCTTACACAAAGCACAATAATAACTATGCCACCTTCATCAAATTCCCTCACATACAAGTTTGGTGTGAGGTCTATTATGGAAGCCTTGAGTCTTAAAATACTCATCGATCTTAGCATACCAAGCCCTTGAATCTTACTTTTGAAAGCCATAGAAAGACTTCCTTAACCTACAAAATAAGTGTACCAGTCTTGAACCTTGAAATCCTTATGGATGGGCATTAAGATCTCTTCATCAATTTCTCCATTTAAAAGGGCATTCTTAACATCCATTTGGTGAAGAGACCACTTGAAATAGGCTATCAATACTATAGTAGTCCTAACAATATCAAACTTTGCTATTGTCCACCAAAAGTTTGTGTAGTTAATTCCTTCCTTTTCGATGCTTCCATTAGACTTGAACTTGTTTTATACACCCACTTATTTTTTACCACATTCTAGCCCTTGGGTAAGTCCACCAATTCCCAACTTATATTCTTAATCAAAGAGTCATATTCATTTTGATAGCTTGTTCCCATTCACATTTTCCCTTATCCTCATCATAAGCTTGAGGATCATTAGTCTTCATTATTGTAGTCATCAAGGCATAGTTAACTTGTTGAGTTCTTTGATAAATTTCTTGAGGACTCTTGGTCTTCTAAGGAGGGCGAGATTCTTCGATTGTATTGGAAGTTGACTTTGAACTTTTGTTGGAAAGCAAATTACATAAATTTTAAAACTAATAAACTATAATCATGAAGTATTTCGTTTTTACATAGAGCCATGAATGAATATGTAGATGTTAAATTACAAGTGCTTCTTCGTTTTGAAATGACTATCTTAACTTATTAGTTGGAAAAGGACACTCTCAATCTTTTTTATCGTAGTTTAGGGAACGCTTAGTAAAAATAAATTATATTGTAGTTTAACTTATAGAGCTCTCAATAAGTTATATTTCGTTCTATGATTCCACATTTTGGACCTCTTACCTACTTGCCTTTCATGATTATTAAGCATTTAAGCTTTGTAAATGTTTCTTTTTACTAATGAATATCAGTAACATATGTTGGACAAACTAGGTTTTGAGCTCTCATATAAGTACAATCAATTTTTTTGGAAATTTACTAATATTATTATTTACTAGGTTAACTGATACTTTATTTCAATAACACAGAGCCATGAATAAATTAGGACTTCATGAAAATCGAACTCAAACCCAACTATGTTTGTTCATCTAAATATGTAATGTAAAAGGAAATTTACTAATATAAGTGAAAGAAGACAACCTTTAATGTGATGGAATTTCAATAAGAATTGATAAAATAATTTAGTGGATTAAATAACTTATAAATTAATAAATAATAAACAATATCTAACAAATTCTACAATTTCTTCATAAAGTTATCAGTGTGCCCATTGAACCTATAAGTCCAATTGCTAGTTTACAAATTGTCAATTCTAATTCTCTTGTCTTGTGGATCACAGAGTGTGATTCAAGAAGAAAAGACTTCTACAACACTCAAGCTATATCATAATAATAGATGTCCTTTTCTATTTCTTTTAACCTATTAACTCACGCATGTCTATGGTGGATTCTAGTGCATGACCTTTCAATTTTTATTTTTTTCATATATAAAATATTTTTGCAACTTTTATATTTATTGATATAAAGAAATTAAATAAATTAAATTATTTATAAAAATAAGAATAATAATATAAAGTAAATAGAAGTATATGATTAGATTTTCTTAAATAATTTTGACTAAGTTGATGTGACAATTTAACCCTTAGTTACTTGATAATACATCAAAATCTACTAATGAAACAATATTTTATTTGAAGGGGTTTGACCTATGCACATAAATATAAAATAATAACAATTAACATATAGTTGAGCTGTAAGATAACTTCACTATCTTAAAAAGACCTGCACAGAAAAACCTGTTCATCCCTTACTGCTACTTGTATCAGCTGTTCAATTTTATTACCCTTACAAGAGGATATATAAAAGCCGTATCTTCCCTTCGTGCGACCAATGTGGGATAAATCAGTTTTGTTAAATTTTAATGTATCTACACTTGTGGCTGACAGAACCAGCAAATGACATGTGCTATCTTCTTTCATAGGGCAGGGTGTCCCTGCACAGGGAATGTGGTTGGGTTAGGTTAAACTACTTTGGCAGGCCTTGTTAAAAACGTTGAGACTATGTTAAAAGGAAGGCCCCAAATAAAATCTCTTATGCCCTCCACCTATTTAATTCCCACATGCACAATTTTAAAAATTAAAATGTCGGCTTTAATTGGCATGCACTTAAACTACTTTGGCAGGCCTTGTTAAAAAGGTTTAGACTATGTTAAAAGGAAGGCCCCAAATCAAATCTCTTATGCCCTCCACCTATTTAATCCCCACATGCACAATTTTAAAAATTAAAATGTCGGCTTTAATTGGCATGCACTTAAAACGTTACAAGTATTTAATGTGAGCATGTGAGGCGTGCGTGACAAAGAACTGGCGTGATTCGGAACGTCATTCTTCGTCAAGACTTTTTAATTTGAACTCACTAATCAGTCCGACATGCATAAAATGGAAAATTAGTTAGTTATAAAAAAAGCCACCACATATCACTAACTCCCACATCTATGAAATAGATAAAAAAAAGTTAGTTTTGTCTTTTTTTTATTTGTTTTGGATTTTGGGGCGTGATTTCTTTTACCTATTTTTTGGTGAATAACATGTTAATTTGTTTTTTTTACAAGTAATATAAGACACCTATTCAGAATTAGTTAATATGTTAATTATAAACAAAGCAAGGGAACAAATCTTGTGGAAATCTTTGACAAAAGGGCATTGTAGCTTTGGTTGACAATGTATTATTCTTCTATGTGTTGAGGTGTTACCTTTTTACAAGTTAAACACTTAAATTAAATCACATATGGCATACACATGCTTTGGTCCTTTATCTTATAATTGATTTGTACAATTGTCAAACATGTATAGATGTAAATTATACTAAAAAGTATTTGTGTGCAAAAGACAACTGAATAATAAAATTGATATGATGCATGTCATAGAGCATATTTGAATGGAGAGTGAAGACAAATTAGGGCACCCACATTTGACCGCATTTGACCATATTTATTAACTAATTGAAATTCAGAATACAACAGTATTCTGAATTTCAATTAATTAATAAATACGGTCAAATGTGCATCCAGAATGCTGGATAGACAATTCGGTCAAATATGACAATTGACAAGAGTGTAAAGAATAAGCTAAAAATAGTCTAGGAGACCAAGACCAAGGGGGAATTGGAATTTGTGCCTTGACCATTTTGGGAACCATACCTCCTTTGGGTTTACAAATGGTTTTCCAAAACCATGTGATGGTTTCTAGTTTATGTTTCATCTATTTATGGTGCTTGGAGTTGGAGTATGTATAGGTTATATAGTTTATTTTGCAAGTACCATTATGCTACCAGAATTACTCTAGATTTACATGTTGGTGATACTCCTATAATAGGCATAGCCTACATATTATATTGTAACCATGGTTGTTGCTGAATAATACAAGTGGTTCTTCTTTTGGAGTGTGGGTTTTTTCTCTTGAAAAGGTTTTCCCCATATAAACCCTCATGTTATGATATACATTTTTATATGCTTTATGTGTTTCTCTTTCATGTAATTGTAAACATCATAAATTTACACATACCTCCTCTCAAAGTATTAGTGTAGGAAGCATTTTTGCATACCTTGCTTCCTTTCATAATAGTTGCCTAAAATGACCCAATGTCATAGGTTCCCTTCCCTACTTTAGAGGCAAAATCTTCTAGCCTACATCACACACCAAACCTAATGAGGTACATGAACCCACCTTTTCTTTTCTAATGGGTACAACCATGCTAGATAATTGTGCCCATACTTCTTGTCATACTAGTCTTTTTCCATCACATCACAATCTAATAATATTGAGTATTAATAGGTGTCAAATAATCCTACTTATTTTATGATGGATACACATATGAGTAGAGATTTTATGGATGTACAACATATTGGTTCATCTTCCCACACTCTTACAAACACATTTGTGGGCATGACTCATAATATTTTCTCTCCTTATTTACCTCTAGCTATTTTATTTTATGAGGAGGAGAAACCCAACAATATCATGGTCCACTTTAAGTTTGAGTTTTCCTACATGGTTGTTAATGTGAGGGTATCCTCATTTATCTAGCTAATCAATATAATATATGCACAACAGAATTTTATATGATTATGTAATTTAACACAAGATAACTATATGCACATTTGGGTGTTTCATTGAAAATGACCAACCACATCCTTGTGAAAACTTGAGAAGCGTCATCTTGCCTCTCTAAGTGGACTTAAGGACCTATGGATGTATTTTTCAATCATTCCCTCTTTAGATATATTGCCTAAGTCACTTGGAAGACCTTGGTTAGAGAAACTAATGGTGATACCCTCTATGATACGTCAATGTTTTAAATATGTTCATGAACATAGAATTGTGAAAGTGAAGATAGATGCATGCATATGTACCTATTTTTGAGTTAGGTTATTTCAAACTTGACAATTATGTTGAAACAATCCAAAACATTTGCTATGACTGCAAGGGTAAGGAACATCGCATAAAATCTACATATGAATTCAAAGATATGTTTCATCAATCATACCAAATGCATCTACAATGAAAGAATTAAGATAAATTTGAAAGGTAAAATAAGGAGCAAATGAAGCCTTCTACATTGCCTACTAAGGTTGCTCAAGAACAAAAGACAACCTACAATTCTTGTCCTGGACACCATAAGTGAAGCAATATAGCAAGATGTCTCTTATCCACATATGTATCAAAGCAAGGATGGTTTCACCCCTATCCTAAGAAGCCAAAGAATTAGGTTCAAATTGATAATATTACTACATCTTCTACATGTACCACCTCCAAATGGACCATTCCAAGGAAGAATCAAAATATTCTAAAAGCACAAGTGGAACGCATTCCATAGGTACAATAGCAATGGATTACAAAAGGTCCATGATCTCCTATTCCACATATATCAATCACTTTACTAAAAGTGTTGCATCATACCATGATGAGATATGACTACTTGAAAGTTGTTCTAATTCCCACAATTGGCATGCTAATCTCCTTAGTGATGAAAATGTAATTGGTTGAGCTTTTTGCTTTATTTATTCCTATGAGACATACACATATATGTCATTTAATGGCATCTCCCACTTAGGGGGCATATCTTTACAACATTGGCCACATTTATATGAACTTATGATGATACATTTATATGATCCTTCCTATGATTCACATGATTATCATTAGTATCTTGATCATATGTATTACTGATTCTTATCTTTTTTAACGATTACAAGATCACTTATGGATATTATGCTTATTTTCCACAAGTTTGTACTAATCCAATTTGTTCATGTTATGCTTATCATGCTTATATGTTACACTCACATATGATTATGAGGCTTGAGGTGATATCTCACCTTTGCTTGATCTTACATGATACTTTTATCTAGCACTTCATGGCTACATTTCTTGCCCTAATGGGGCATCATTAGGGGAAAAGTTGTTTCCTATCATTTATGAAGCTCTTATGAGCATATATTACTACATTTTTGGTGTCATATGACACTATCTTTTCAATGATATATTATCTACTCTCCTCTAGTCTATTTGCATCCCTTATATGCAACTAATTGGAGGGACATGTGAAGTCACTAATGTTCCTCTTTTCTAAGCATGGCCACATGACTACCACACTATTTAAATCTATCCATAGATAGTATCACACCTCTTTGGGTGCCCCAAGGTACTACTGATCTACCTTGTTGCTCTAGGGGCGGTATCTCTATTTTTACCTCTATTTTCTCTTTCTTTTGATTATGGACAATACATTATTATTTTAAATGCCTACATGATGCCATTCATTGCTTTTATTTTTATTTTCTAGGTTTCTAAGGTGGAGCACTCATTTCAAGAGAACAAGCACAAGGCAAAATCTTCATCCATATCAATATCCTTTTATGAGTGTTTATTTGCATTTATTATTTTGTTGGTTGTTTGTATTTATTTTGACTTGAGAATACATTCTCATGATAGTTCACATGCAAGTCAAAGTGGGAGGAAAATGTAATGGTGAAAAATGCATATTTTTGCACTTTTCACATTCATTTGGACTCACTCTGGATTGATTAACCTTTATGCAATAACAAATGTACAAATGTTGTGTTTTAATCTAAGTGTGGCTACACCGCCCAAACCTTATCTATTCCTATCTACACTTATTCCCAAGGATCAGACCTTTAGTTTATTCCTTTCTTGCTTTAGGTCAAATTCACATCATGGAAGTGGTCAATATCACTTTCACACTCATGTAAATGATCCCTTAGCTTTTAAAATTAAAATTCGTTTTTGTGCCCGACTTTATGTCTCTTTGTGACCATTGTGTTCAAACCAAATGTGTGAAAGCCTTTCATTTGATCCTTGGTGTTCTATTTAAAGGTGTAACCATAGTTTATTTTAGATCATCCAATTATCATCACCTCGAACCAATCATTACATGCTAGATCTCATTCTAAGAGATGTCAATTATTATTTACATGCATTATCAAAGAGCATTTATTAGATAATTGACATTGTACAAGCATCAAGGGCATCTTGCATGTTTGAGAGTGTTGTTCTTGATCTTTTATCTAGTTGTTAAATCAATATCCTTATATGGTTTGACATAAGGGAATCAATTATTCTTGCTAAGTGCAAATTAGCAAACACCCAAAACCAATTTTTATAGGAGGGAAAATTGAGGACATCAGGCATGATGAAAGTGACATTATGAAAGTTTGTAGAGATTAGATTTGTGGTTTCGGATCAGATTTGTGATAGAGGTTAGATTTGCACTTGCCGAATCAATTCCTAGTCGCAAATGTGACCCAAGGCAACAAATAGAATGTTTACTGATTCTAAAACATTCATTTAATCATCACCGACATCCCTACACTATTGGAATCATACTATTTGTTATAGTATTTTCAACCAAATATTATTGTTTTATTATATAGTTTTCTAAAACATTTTATTTATTACATTTTGTCATGTCCCCATATTAAGGCATTGTTTAAATTAAAGATTTAAACATCCCGATAAAGAAAACAACTAAATTACCGTAGTAAATATCAATTCGAAATAATATATATATTATTAAAATAATATTATTATTATATGAATATTTTAAAATATAAAAAGAAATAATAGCAATTTAATCATAATTATCATAAGATAATGTTATGATTATAATTATCAAATCTAAATATAAATTATATAACATATAATATATTAATATGATAATAAATATAAATATAAATAATAAATATATATTTTCATTGCATATTATAAAAGGGACTTTATATATATGTGAGGATTGGGCCTCTTAAAAGAGACACCGATTCCTTAGTAAATAGTGTTTAACAAATTAAGTGAACAAATATATTAATGGTAATTATTATCACCAATAGTGGTGACGGTTGGGTATAAGCCCATCAAACACTTAAATAGGGAATCATAATCAGATATATAGGAGGATCAGAAAAGGGGAAAAAAAAAAGGGAATCTAAGAAAAAGAAAAACAACAGATCAAGAATAACAGCATTGAGAGTTATCAAAGACACAACAAAGAGAAATTACAAGGAAGATACGGGACATTCTGCAATTATATCAGGTGAAAGAGAATAGAATCCAATGAGCAGATTCAACAAGACAAGTAGTATAAAGAGGTACGTGCACTTTCCTTATTAATAAGTTAGGCGATATAAATGTTGTAGAAGAATAATATGAATATAAATAAATGAATACTGCTTATATCAGGAAAATAATTGAAATATATTACTATTAATGATGTATATACATTCTCTCTATAAGTATGCATATAGAATAGGTATAATAATATGAGAATAAATAGGAGTGTAGAAATAAGGTAAATCTCTATACATATATGAATGGAATATGGATATAGATGTGAACATTCTTAAATTGAATATAGTGAAATGAATGTTGTAATTCAATGAATGTGATAGCTAAAATCCTTAGACAATTAAGTGTATGAACAAATGATAAGTTAGAAACATTATATAAGGACATGAATATACAACTTGAATATGAATGAATAATGATTATATTGTTAATATGATGAAATGAAAAGAAAATGGAACTCTAATGTTCTCTTTCGTGAGTTGAATTGTGCAAGGTCAAAGGAAAACTTTGGACTCACTAGAAGGGGACATTACACATTTATTGTATCCCCAACTCTTTTTTATCTATGATAGACTTTGAATGTTTATATGAAATTTTATTCTCCCTTTAATTTTAAAAGTGAATAAAAAAGAATTCATCACAATAATTGAGAAAATAAATAATTTTTTTACCATTAATTTCAAAAGTGAGAATAAAAATTAAAACTAATAATTGAGGATGTTTAAATTTGCAATTGTCGAATCAATTCCTAGTCGCAAATGTGACCCAAGGCGACAAATAGAACATTTACTAATTCTAAAACATTCTTTAATCATCAGTGAATCAAATTTTATTATTTATTATAGCATTTTCACCTAAATAATATTGTTTTATTATTTAGTTTTCTAAAACATTTAATTTATTACAATATATTGCATCCCCGACTCTTTTAATCTATTATAGAATTTGAATGCTTATATTATTTATCTATTTATTCTAGATTTATGTAAAAGAAATTTTATTCTCCCTTTAATTTTAAAAGTGAATAAAAAACAATTTTATCACAATAATTGAGAAAAAATACATAATTTTTTTACCATTATTGTCAAAGTGAGAATAAAAATTAAAACTAATAATTGAGGATGTTTAAATTTTTTATCATTAATTTTAAAAAAGAGATTAGTAAGAATAATTAAAAGAATAATAATTAAAAATATATCATTATTTTAATTTAAATCCTTAAGAAAAATTAATAAAAAGTCAAAAGAACTTTGGATTGGTTGATATCTAAATGGAGAAGCAAATAATGGGAATCTAACATTTAGCCACCATATTTTATTTGAATAGAAGACTTTTATGAATATTGTACTATTTCAATATTTTAATATAATTAAATTAAATTAAAAAGTATTATTTAAAAAAAAAAAATCCCCGTATCTGGGAGTTGGAGGGCGAGGGGAATTGGGAGGGAGAATAAAATGGCGGAGGCGGAGGCTGGGGGAAAGGGAAAGTGCAAGTTGGCAGATCAAGTATGCATGGGGCCCTCTGCAGGACAACGCCTATTTGTCACGTGGATGGTGGACCCCTCGACTTGATTCGCAACTTTAATAATTCAGTGAACCAGAAGATCTTTTCTTCCATTCCAGACGGTAAGGCGAAACTCACTAGGCAGGCTACAACCCATATTAGTTATCTATCAAGATCATGGATGTGGAATGGTATAAGAATGCCTCTTTTCTCCAACTTCAAATTGCAGCCGCACACTTGAGCAGAAGATCATACGGGCAAGAGATTGCGTTTGTCAAAAACCTCCAAAACGTCAATTTGTATCTGGAGTTGAAGTTAATTTGCCCTTAGTCCATTACCAGTACGGCCAATGGCCCCGTCTTCGCAACCAGAAGCTGCTGCTTCAGGAGGAAGGGACGAAGAAACGGCTGTAGCAAAAGAAGCAGAAATAGACAGTACTACTGCAGGAATCCAAAGCTCAGCTTCTTCGAAATCGAAGAAGCTGAAGCTTATCCCGTTGATATTCCTCATCTACTTCGAAGTTTCCGGCGGCCCTTTCGGCGAGGAGCCAGCTGTAGGAGCAGCGGGGCCATTGTTAGCGTTGTTAGGGTTTGTAGTATTTCCATTCATATGGAGCATACCGGAGGCGCTGGTGACGGCGGAGCTAGCAACGGCATACCCGGGCAACGGTGGCTACGTGGTGTGGGCGTGGGCGGCGTTTGGTCCCTTTTGGGGGTTTCTCATGGGATGGTTGAAATGGGTGAGCGGCGTAATCAATAACGCCGCTTATCCAGTCCTCTGCCTGGATTACCTAAAGGTTATCTTCCCAGCCTTTGGCCACGGTCGCATCCGAATCGTGGGAATTTTGGTGTATACTTTGGTATTGAGCTTGCTCAACTTCAGGGGGCTTACCATAGTGGGCTGGACTGCGGTTACGCTGGGGGTAGTGTCATTGATGCCCTTCTTTCTTTTGTTTTTCTTCTCCATTCCGAAGCTGAAACCCTCGCGTTGGGGCGAAAAGCCGCACGGTCACGTGGACTGGTCGCTCTACTTCAACACGCTGTTCTGGAATCTCAATTTCTGGGACAACGCTAGCACTCTTGCAGGAGAGGTGGACAACCCGCAACGAACTTTCCCGCGGGCGCTGCTGTGCGCGGGGCTGTTGACGTGTGTGGGGTATATCGTACCGTTGCTGGCCGGTACGGGGGCGCTGGAATTGAATCGGGATTTGTGGACAGACGGTTACCTGGCAGACGCCGCCGGTCAAATTGCCGGTTCGTGGTTAAAATTCTGGATCGAAGTCGGCGCGGTGTTGTCCACAGTGGGATTGTTTGAAGCCCAGCTGAGCAGCGCTTCGTTTCAGTTGTTGGGCATGGCGGAAATTGGGCTCCTGCCGACTTTCATGAGCAAGCGGTCGACTTACAATACACCTTTCTTGGGCATTTTGATTTCTGCTGGGGGAACGCTTCTACTCTCCTACCTCAACTTTACTACCATCATTTCGGCTGCTAATTTTCTCTACAGCTGTGGGATGCTGCTGGAATTTGCGTCGTTTCTGTGGCTCAGACGCAAGTTCCCGGCGCTGAATAGGCCCTACAGAGTGCCCGTGAGGTTACCTTTGTTGGTTGTCTTATGTTTGGTGCCCGTGGCGTTTCTTATCTTTGTCATGACTCTGGCTAATTTGGCTGTCTATATACTGAGTATTTGCGTTACGGTTGCGGGTGTTTTGGGCTACTTTTTGATGGATGCCTGTAAGAAGAGGAATTGGATGGATTTTGCTGTGACGGAGGAGAGTGGACTTCAAAGCTTGGGTGGGGATCAAATTGAGGCGCAGGCAGAGCCCAATGGAAACGTTCACCACCAGGCCTAATGAATGAATTTTAATGACGTCCACGAGGCTAAAACAGTCTAAGGGAGTAGTTCTAAGATACTTTCAAACTCTTTTCGATGTGACTCTTTTACCACGCATCTTGATCAAGAATCCAGTCGTTATGTGGAGCTTAGCCTCTTCAAAGAACTTGCTTAGCCTCTCACTCCAAGTTGTTTCCATATTGCATGTGATCGCTTTTGTACACGGTGCTTTTAATAGACAAGTTGTTTCAACTTTGATCCATTTTGTGCTCGCCTTTTCACCATGTGTTTTTGTTTACAATGTCCAAATTGTAGCCAATCAAACCATAAAGATCGACATACTTGTTAGCAGTAACATATTTGCAAAAAAATCATTTTATAGTTTCCTTCAGAAGCTCTACAATCTTACATAAAAGTTTAGATGATGCAAATGAGATACGGTATGATTTATGAATGTATGAATAGCTTTTTAACGTCCACAGACTAAAATAGCCTATCGGACTACTAGCCTCGCAGTTTTAGTCTTCTGCATTTCAATCTTTTTCTTGTTCAAAGTGAGGATGAGCTTCCCAAACTTCGCAACATTCTCTTCGTTGAATAAACTATGCCAAGATAGAACTGTCAAACTATTGGCATACTTTTCCCTAATTTCCTTGAAAACCTCACGCTCCATAATAAAAAGTTTTTAAATTTCAACACATTCTTTTTCGTATTATAGGTAGCATATATTTTGGGCTTTTGACTCAAAACCAGAACACCTTCACAGAAGACGGTGCAATTTTGAAGCGATTGGAAGAGTAGTCTTATGTTTAGAAGTACATCTGCAATGATGCATTTGGGACCATCGTAGAAGTCGTTGAACTAGTTGGAAGAAAGTATCTGACCAACTGCAATGGAAAAATAATAATTAGATAGCTGCGTGTGGATGAGGAAACACAAAAAGAGCGTTGAAGGAACTCTTGTCGATGAATGCTTAAGGCGTTTGGAAGGATTCTTGGGAGACATTAATGGAACGACCGTTATAAAATATGAAAAGCAGGAACCAAAAAACACACCAAATTTGACCAAGCTGGGGGAGAGGCCCTGATGGTGGTGGACGGTATAGAGAGGGACCATGTGCGGCCCACTACTTAGTCAGTTGAAGCTAAAATTTGTGTAAAATATAATTTATTTTTTAAATGTAAGATATTATATTAATAAAATATTTATCATGTTTGTTGTCTTTGATTCTTGTTGAAAGTTGTTAAATCAATCTATTTAGGAGTTTAATTGAAGGAGAATTTATCCTTGCCTAACAAGTTCCCACATAGTGTTTGTAGACATCACCCCCTTTAGACATACGTACAATGAGTCAAGGTTAATATATAGTAAATTCATCAATTCCTCGTTAGTTCACTTACATAACTTCAGGGTCAATTCCATAGGTGTAGAGATTAGTTCTACATGTGCAAAGATCTATTTTGCAAGTACAAATATGAAGGAAAGAAAAGTGCAGTTAGCTTGTGGATTGTGAGGTGTTCGTCCAAACAAGGCTCTAATTTTCAACAAATTGGTGAATCAATTCCTAACGTCTTCAACAATATATTCCTCCACCAATAATCCAACGAAGTATCACATTTAATTTATTTGAATTCTATAAATTTAATCCTACATTTTATTCTGGTCCTAGCCCTAAATCCTAGGGTATTATTATTGTTTAATTATTTACACTAGGATATTTTAGGTGAAAGGTGTTGCTTTCTCTTACATTTTATTGTTGAACTCAACATTTCTACATTACTTAGGGTTTTGACCTTTTATTGAGGCTTTTAGATCTAGTTTTGATTGCATATTTTATTTTGTAGATCTCATTAGGGTTTTAGATCACTCTCTCCTTATGTTTCATTGCTATACCTTTTCTTTAAGGTTTTGTTCTTCATTGTGTGATCTTGTTTGCATCCCACTCCATTCATCCTTATTTTTGCCTCTAGGGTTTCATTTGCTAATTTAGTTATATTTGAATGCTTGTCGATTTCTCTGATTTTATATTAGATCTTACTTCCTTGTCATATCATTTATCCATAGGGTTTTGTGAGTTGTTTGGATGTTTAGATCTCATCCACATTATCACATTCCTTGAAAAGTAGCCCTTATTTGAATCCTCAAATGATCAAACCTGGTGAGAATGGTGTTTATCATGGTCTTGATATGGATATTATTGAAGTTGACAAAAGAACTTCACAAGAGAAAGAATCTTTTACAACACCAAAGAATCTTCCATAAGAGGGATCCTAGAAGTTTAAAAAATGCTTTATATTGTCAATACTAATATAATACAAATGTACGTAGATTCCTTGTATATATAGGCAAAGTTGAGACAAGAAGGTAGTTGGGGTAGGTGAGAACCCCACATGTGCATGCGACAACTGTCATATGCACATGACTTGAGACCACTAGAAACTGTCTAAGTGAACTTAACTAACTAGGTGTGAATAAGACACAAAAGGAAACAAGTCTAGTAAAAGGCATGTTCACATCAACACCCCCTTAGTGCAACTTAGAGAGGGAAAAAAAGAGTAAAGACTCAGATGGGTACCAACAACTAGGCTTGATGAGGTACCCATGTACAAAAAATTATTTCACAAATGGAGAAAAGGAGAACTCGTAAGAAAAATGTCTCCCCAAAAGTAAAGAAACAATACATGTGAAGGAAGGAGAACTCAAGATGAGCACCCAAGGACAACTTCATTCACCCTAAGCATCGATTGTAACTGAAGATAACGAGGCGATGACAAATGTTTCTAGTGAAGAAATGTTTAGTGAAGATGTTTGCAATTTTCTCCTCTATATAGGCAAATACTTCAAGTTGAGAACACCATCTTGGATGAGTTGCTGGATGAAGTGCATGTGGATCTCAATGCATTTAGTTTGTTTATGCTCCATGGGGTGCAATAAATGTGTATGGAACCGCTAATTATCTCATCAAAGGTTGGATGATTAGTTGGAAACCTAAACTCTGTCATCAACTATCAAAACCAAAGAACCTCTTGGATAGTTAGAACTGTACCTAGATACTTGGCCTACGTAGATGATAATGCAATAGCCTATTGCTTCTTGTAAGACCATGCAATAGGACTAGAACCAAGGTAATAGATAAAAGTAGAGGTGGACTTTCAACCATCAACATCATCAGCCCAATTTAAGTTAGTGAATCCCACAATCAGCCCAATTCTTACAAGTAGCATATATTTTGGGCTTTTGACTCAAAACCAGAACACCTTCATAGAAGATGGTGCAATTTTGAAGGGATTGGAAGAGTAGTCTTTTGTTTAAAAGTACATCTGCAATGATGCTTTTGGTGTTAGTTGTCATTGCACCAAAAGATCGACCTATTAATGATACAACCACTTGACTTAACAAGCACGAGAGGCGATTAAGCCCTTGTCGCAAACCACTGCAACACCACGCTGAACAAGGAGACCAAAGGTCACACCTTGCAACAATCCCCCCCAGCGCAAGTGTGGGGTTTGAACCCGTGACCTCGGCTCTGATACCAATTGTTAGTTGCCGTTGCACCAAAAGATCAACCTATTAATGCCTGATACAACCACTTGACTTAACAAGCACGGGAGGCGGTTAAGCCCTTGTCGCAAACCACCGTAGCGCAACGCTGAACCAGGAGACCAAGGGTCACACCTTGCAACATTTGGGACCATCGTAGAAGTCATTGAACTAGTTGGAGGAAGGCGTCTTACCAATTGCAATGGAAAAATAATAATTAGATAGCTGCGTGTGGATGAGGAAACACAAAAAGAGTGTTGAAGGAACTCTTGTCGGTGAATGCTTAAGGCATTTGGAAGGATTCTTGGGAGACATTAATGAAAGGACTGTTATAAAATATTACTGAAATATGAAAAGCAGGAACCAAAAAACACACCAAAGTTGACCAAGCTGGGGGAGAGGGCCTGATGACCATGTGCAGCCCACTACTCGAGTCACTTGAAGCTAAAATTTGTGTAAAATATAACTTATTTTTTAAATAAAGATATTATATTAATAAAATATATATCATGATGTTTGTTTGTTGTCTTTTGATTGTTGTTCAAGTTGTTAAATCAATCTATTTAGGAGTTTAATTGAAGGAGAATTTATCCTTGCCTAACAAGTTCCCACACAGTGTTTGTAAACACCACTCCCTTTAGACATAGACACAATGAGTCAAGGTCAATCTAGCAAATTCATCAATTCCTCAATAGTTCACTTACGTAAGTTCAGAGTCAATTACATAGATTTAGAGATTAGTTCTACAAGTGCAAAGATCTATTAAATTACAAATATAAATATGAAGGAGAGAAAAGTATAGTTAGCTTGTGGATTGTGAGGTGTTCGTCCAAACAAGGCTCTAATTTTCAACACATTGGTGAATCAATTCTTAACATCTTCAACAATATATTCCTCCACCCATAATCCAACGAAGTATCACATTTAATTTATTTCAATTCTATAAATTTAATTCTACATTTTATTCTAGTCCTAGCCCTAAATCCTAGGGTATTATTTTTGTTTAATTATTTGCACTAGGATATTTTATGTGAGAGGGGTTGCTTTCTCTTACATTTTTATTGTTGAACTCGACATTTCTACATTACTTAGGGTTTTGACCTTCTTTTATTGGGGTTTTTAGATCTAGTTTTGATTGCATATTTTATTTTTTAGATCTCATTAGGGTTTTGGATTACTCTCTCCTTATCTTTCATTGCTATACCTTTTCTTTAGGGTTTTGTTCTTCATTGTGAGATCTTGTTTCCATCCCACTCTATTCATCCTTATTTTTACCTCTAGGGTGTCATTTTCTAATTTAGTTATATATGAATGCTTGTTGATTTCTCTGATTTTATATTAGATCTTACCTCTTTGTCATATCATTTATCCATAGGGTTTTGTGAGTTGTTTGGATGTTAACATCTCATCCACATTATTGTTGAAATTAGGGCAGACAACTAAGAGGGGGGTGAATTAGTTGTCTTAAAATTTTAACACTTTCTGCAATTAATTCTTCTTTACCACTTATTAACAAATTAATGATGTAACTATGAAAGCATGAATCAATAACACATGAACAGAAACACAGATAACACACTTGACACCAAGATTTTTAACGTAGAAAGTCGGTTAAGGGAAAACCACGGTGGGGGTTAACCCATAAGAATTATACTCTGTTAAAAGTATTACAAATGGGAAGGCACATGCCTTTGGGCTCACTGCTCAAAGAGGCTCACTACCTATAGGAATGATTACAAGAAGATTACAGAATGTTTGAATTGATGAATAGCATCTGCCAATGCAAGAATTCAGTTCCGGTTAAGTACAGAATATTGATCTTACACACTTCATCCTTACTCTGCCCTGTTTACTGTTCTGCCATCATCCTGACCTTAGATCTCTTCTCTTTCGCACTTCTTTCTATCTTTTCGCACTTACTCCATCATCACATCACAATCACACACCAAAAGACTCGAATCCATTGGCTATATATATCCACATCAAGAAATTCAATCAATTGCAGTCGGCTTCAAGGAAACTTAGAACTTTTATTAAGAACTTTGCTTTGTCGGCTAAATCCATGCACAAATAACAACGCGGACCAAAAACTTATGTTCTCAAGTCATCAATCATGTCGGCCAATACCACTGATTATCACTAAATGCTTATCCAACAACTTTTTTGCATCTGGACCAAGATCAAATACTGGGTCGGCCTGATCTTCTTCTGTCTATGCTAACTAACTGGAACCTGATACTCAGATGCTTATAACTTTTGAATCCTTCATCACCGGAGGCTAAGATTCTGGATTTAGATAGTCCTGACAATCCTTATCACTCCCTCAGATCCGCAGCACACTGTGATTTACCACCGGAGAGATCCAGACCAAGATACCGGACCTTGTCACATGCTCTGTTTCTGACTACCCAGACTTAGACAAATCTTCATTCTGACTTCCAGTAGGAACAAATTATGTAATGCGAATGTGTAGGATAGACTTAGTTGCCATCAATGACAACACCTGTTAAGCATAGCAATGTCTCTTGCCAACAATCTCCCCCTTTGGCATTGATGGCAACACTTAGTGAAAAATGACTAAGTGTCGGAACAACTCCCCCTTTCTATGTATACTTATGCTTTTCACCGATCTCCAATGCTCCCCCTTTGTTGGATTCCTCATTTTTCAGTGCTCTTCACTCCCCCTTTGACATCAATGGCAAAGGGTAGGGTCTGCAAACCAAAAAATTCTATATACCAGGTCGCATATGTACAAACAATTCTTAAGTCTTATTTACATAAACTTTAGTACATCACCAAAAATATTCTTCAATTGTGACAGCTCACTATCCCAATTCTTCTTCATAGTGTTCAAAATTGAGATGTGGCCATTGAAAAGAAATGCTTGTGATTCTGTCATTCGCAGATCAATGGGATCACTTGACTAAGCTACAGCTTGGGCTTCGGTTAGAGCATTGAACATTGCTTCCATTTTGGGGGGAAATTAGTCCCCAGAGCTCATTCATCCTTGCCTCTATGCTCTCCTTTTCTTTTGTCAATTTCTTTATATCTTCAATCAGGCTAATTATTTGACATTCTTGGCTCATTACTGATACTGTCAGAGGATCAAAAGATTGGGATACACTTGATAGGTTTTCCTTAGCCTCCTTTATTTTTACTTCAATGTCCTCTATAGCTTTAGGACAAGATAAATAAAATTTATATACATTCCCTCCTTCTGTAAGAGCATTTTGAATACTCTTAACACTGGTATCTAGCACAATTCTATCTAATGCAATCATCCCTTTCAGAGCATCAAATATTTTATCATTGAATTCATTTTTAACCTTGAACTCTACAAATTTTTCAAGGGACTCAAAATGAGTACTTACAGAGCTTATCAAGCTCTTTAACTGACCAGAGGGGGGTGTTGAAGAGTCCTTCTAGAATGTTGGCATGATTTTCTCCAAAATCCCTGATGCCAGACCAAGTAGCTCGCTGTCTTCTATGTGAGACTTCAGTATATCTTCTCTTGCTTTGGCTTGAGCTATAGAAGCCAACTTTATCTTCTACACCGGAGATAAGGTATCAAAAATTATTGGACCTTGAATTATATCCTAATCTTCTTCAATTTGTTTATCTCTTTCCAAAATTTCCTTCAATGCTTCTGCAGTGTCTCTTGCCCAAAATGATGGTGTATCTATCTGATCCTTACCGGTACTGTCAACCGGATTGTCCTGCTTGGGCTCTTCATCAACCTTTACAATCTCTTCTTCATTTTCATTTTTCTCCTTGGCCTTTTCTACTTCTTGGTCCTCACCTTCTTCTAATTCATGCTCTTTATTCTTCAATGAATCATCTGCAATTTGATCATCTGCTTCAACATTCATCTCTGTATCTTCTTTGTCGAATTGATCCGGAGGAGTTTGAATACCTCCTACATCATCAGATTTATCTGTCATCTTTTCATCTTCCTTGTCGATTGCTTCCTCTTCCAAAACAAAGGAGTCATCTAACTCAGTTTGTTGCTCATTGATCTTCAATTCTTCAACATCCGGAATTGAGGAGCCAATCCCATCATCAATCTCTTCTTCAACAATAGGAAGATTATGTCTTTTCAATGCATTCAGAAGAATCTCCTGAGTATCTTTGACTATCTCATCTGTTTCACCAAGCATGAGTTTATTCATTTTCTTCTTACTCCTGAAGTCATCCTTCACTTCTTTGAATATCATATTCATTTGATCTAGAGTAATCTGAGGGCACAAATTTATCAATGCATGCTCCCTAATCTCAATGTCTTTACCTTTTGCATTTTCTTTTCTTAACTCCAGAATATTTGCAAGAATTTTTAGAATTTCAAAAGTTATTTCAATCAGAGCCTTATTGTAGATGTTCAAATATTTGATTGTTGCTTCCTCTAGAACCCTCTTATCAGCATTACTATAATAATCAAAGAATTCAGTCATTGGCCTTAAGTTCCCATCTACATTGACTGATTTGATGATGTCATCCATAGAGAGAGTATGCTTTTCAACATATGTTTCAATCTTTTGCCTCTTGCTTGCCCTTCTGCTTTCGGAGGGCTTCTCCTTAGACACCTTGGCTACTTTTGTACCTGATGCCTTTAATTCTTTGACCTCAACATCAAAATTAGTTTCTTCTTCATCATTCTTCATGCTTTTATATGTCTAGGAGGCCTTAGATTTCACCCTTTTCCCTTCTTTTCCAGATGATTTGCCTTCCGGTTTCTCAGGTTTGGCAGGTTTTGGGGGAACAGGGGCAGCAGCAGAGTTTCTAGTTTTTCTAGGCTGGTTGGTGGAGACTTCCGGAGCACTTCCTTGTTTCTTATCATGCTTCTCCTTCTCAACTTTTTCTATCCTTTCTCTGTTCTGCTTCACAGTTTCCTTAGTTATGCCAATACTTTCAGCATACATTTCTACTTGCTTTTGAACTTTCCTTTTGATTTCTGGTTTTCTGAGCTCAACATGCAATTTCACATTTAGCTCCTCATATGTTCCAAATCTTTCAACTGTGGTGTCCTTTGGCTTCTTTAAAAGGCGTTGAGCATACATGTCTAATACTTGCTCATCAACTTCATAATCCATAGGCATAATCCATACTGTTCTTGGTTCAACAGCTTCCATTAAGCACTAATTTGTATCTACCATAAAACATACCGTATCCTTGTATTTTTCAACTATAGAAGAAGGAATTCTCTCCCTTGAATGCATCATGCTTTGAAAATTCTTGAAAAATCCCCAAAGAGTTGTCATTTGGGCATTGGCATCTCCAATACTGTTCAAGTGCTCTCTTATCTGAATAGCAACAGGTTTATCACTGGTCCAACACATGCTTTTCTTGCTGGGTAACTCGTTCATGAAATAGAAGAACAAACATAAGACCAGTGTACCATATTTGAAAGTGTTCTTCTTATCCTTCTTTACCTTATTCAAATTTTCCATCAGCTGGTTCTGCAACAACTCACACAAGACATAATCTGCATTTTCCTTTAACATTTTGTATGCATCATATATGGTCATTCCAGAAACAGAGTTCTCCCTATTCGAGTGATAAATCTTGTATCTAATCACCATTGAAGCAAACTTAACATCCGGATCAATAATGTCATTGATAGTCATTGCCCTCTTGTCAAATTTGGCACCAGTTGCATCAGTTATGGTCTGGTTCTTTACAGATTTCAACATGGGTAACCACCGGTTGAATTTAACCCAGTTACAATCCTGATAGCATTCTTTGTAATCTTGAATGGTTTCAACAACCACATAAACTTATTATTCATTCAGCTCAAAACATATCGAACCTACTCACTCTCATCAAATGTTAGAAATTCAATGACCTGTAGAAAATGTTTGCTTTCTAGGGCTTTGTATTCCGGTTTCAATTCATAATTATCATCCTTTAGGTAGCTCTCAAACAAGTCTAGCAATTTCAGGTTCCCAAATTCATCTACGCTACAATGGATGTATTTCCTAATATCCTCGACATGCAGTACTCCATAAGGGACACCAGAAAATGCTCCTAATGGTTCGACTTCAATTGATTTGTATGGATGCTTCTTGAATTTTGGTCGGGGCCTTTCAGTAATATCAACAAGAGGAGTAGCCATTTCAAAAGTTTACAGGTTCAAAGCTTCATAGAAAAATGTCTTTTTCTTCCGCAAAATTTAGGGTTAGCTAATGAATTCGTCAGTCGCACTTTAGATCCTTGAAATCTTAGCTCAGGTGCTCTTCTACTTGCTCTCTTTGAATGCAAAGTGATTCAAATAGTCAAATGAATGACCTTTTATCCTCCGCAAAACCTAATTTGTCATTGTAATAAATGCTCTGCCCTAATACATCTGGTTACACTATTTTTGCATGCAATCAATCACATTGGCTTCTTTTCTTCCAAAATTTGCTTCAACAGGTTTGCAATAGGCTTTTCTAACCTCAATCATCGTGCCAGATTCAGGCACCCACTTATTGGCTGGGAGAATTTGTTTTTCAATGCAGTTCCCCCTGAGCCAGAGCTCCTAATTCAATTCCCAGAGGAATTACCAGCACCAGAAATCTGGTGCGGACCCATCATCATTGCTCATTGCACCTTTCTTCACCCATGTCTTGTTCATTTCATTCTGGACCTTATTTACATCAACTTTTCTCTTGCCTTTGTCTTGTCTCTGCTCATCTAGTTTTCTATTTACCGGACCTCTTTTTTTATTATTCCTGCTTCTGCAGAATCTTGCAATATGACTAGATCGATTACAATTGAAGCATACATTTCTTTGCCCATTTGATTGATTTCCTCTTGATATGCACTGATTAGCCATATGTCTAAATCTATTACATGCAAAGCATTTGCCATTGAAACAATTACCATTTCTTCTATTGTTAGAGTTATTCATTATCATATTTTTGCATTCATTGGATCTATGACCATACCTTTTACAATTGAAGCATTGACCAGAGAAGGATGGACCACTTTGATTTACGCTGCTTCTGCACTGAGTAACTCTATGACCAAATTTATTGCAATTGAAACAAATTCCATTGAAGGATGGATATCTTTAAGCATTAGCATGTCTTACCAAAGGTCTTCTAGGTCCATTTCTCCCATTCCTAGATTGAGAATTTCTTTGTCTAGATCTGGAGCTTTCACCTTTCTCTTACCCAAGACCATGCTTATCATCAGCCTTCTTTTGACTCTCAAGCAGTACTTCAAGTTTAGCTGAGCTTGTCTTGAATTTTTCTTTATATTCATTTGCAATTTCTAGGTCATGTTTGAGAAAGACAATTTGCCTTCCAAGTTCTTTCTCATTGTCTCTGCTTTCTTGTAGATCAGATTCTAGATGGCCAGCTATTTCGTCCAATCTGTAGCATTCTTTTGTTCTTTCTTTCAGAGTTTGTTTCAGGTCTTCTTTAGTCTTCTCCCTTTCCTCAATTTCTTTGGTTAACCTCATCACCCCAGATTCCATCTCATGTTTTAGAACATAAACTTCTTCTGCTAGCTTCTCACGTTCCTTTGTCTTCTGCTTTAGGGCCTCATCCATGTCATTGTCTACATTCTGATTGCCTAGCTAAAGAAGTAGCTCCTTTCTCTTTTCATTAGATTTGCTCAATTTTTCTCTTAAGGTCTCAATGAAGTCTTCAGCATCTTTAAGGTTTTCTTACAGTTCTTTAACATCTTCTCTGGACTGATCAAGATCTTCTAAAGCAAGTTTAAGTTGTTCCTAGAGGTTGTATGAATCCATACATTCCCAGATCTTCCTCAAGCTGTTAAACTTTTTCCAAGGAACCAAGCTATGATACCAATTGTTGAAATTAGGGTAGACAACTGAGAGGGGGGGGGGGTGAATCAGTTGTCTTAAAATTTTAACCCTTTATGCAATTAATTTTTTCTTTACCACTTATTAACAAATTAATGATGTAACCATGAAAGCATGAATCAATAACACATGAACAGAAACACAGATAACACACTTGACACCAATATTTTTAACATGGAAACCCCGTTAAGGGAAAACCACGGTGGGGGTTAACCCATAAGAATTATACTCTGTTAAAATTATTACAAATGGGAAGGCACATGCCTTCGGGCTCACTGCCTAGAGCTCACTACTTAAAGAGGCTCACTGCCTACATGAATGATTACAAGAAGATTACAGAATGTTTGAACTGATGAAAAGCATATTCCAATGCAAGAATTTAGTTCTAGTTAAGTACAAAATACTGATCTTACACACTTCATCCTTACTCTGCCCTATTTACTGTTCTGCCATGATTCGGACCTTAGATCTCTTCTCTTTCGCACTTACTCCATCATCACATCACAATCACACACCAAAAGACTCGAATCCATTGGCTATATATATCCGCATCAAGAAATTCAATCAACTACAGTTGGCTTCAAGGAAACTTAGAACTTTTATTAAGAACTCTGCTCTGTCAATTGAATCTATGCACAAATAACAACGCGGACCAAAAACTTGTGTTCTCAAATCATCAATCATGTTAGCCAATACCATTGATTATCACTAAATGCTTATCCAACAACTTTTCTGCATCCGGACCAAAATCAAATACTAGGTTGGCATGTTCTTCTTCTGTTTGTGCTAACTAACTAGAACCTGATACTCAAATGCTTATAAATTTTGAATCCTTCATCACCGGAGGCTAAGATTCTGGATTTAGATAGTCCTGACAATCCTTATCACTCCCTCAGATCCGTAGCACACTGTGATTTACCACCAGAGAGATCCCGACCAAGATACTGGACCTTGTCATATGCTCTGTTTTTGACTACCCAGACTTAGACAAATCTTCATTCTGACTTTCGGTAGGAACAAATTATGTAATGCAGATGTGTAGGATAGACTTAGTTGCCATCAATGACAACACCTGTCAAGCATAGCAGTGTCTCTTTCCAACAATTATCACATTCCTTGAAAAGAAGCCCTTATTTGAATCCTCAAATGATCCAATTTGGTGAGAATGGTGTTTATCATGGTCTTGATATGGGTATTATTGAAGTTGACAAAAGAACTTCACAAGAGAAAGAATCTTTTACAACACCAAAGAATCTTCCACGAGAGGGATCCTAGAAGTAAAAAAAAATGCTATATTGTCAATACTGAGAAAAAACAAATGTATGTAGATTCCCTTTTATATATAGGCAAAGGTGAGACAAGAAGGTAGTTGGTTTAGGTGAGAACCCCACATGTGCATGTGACAACTCCACTAGAAACTATCCTTTAAGTGAACTTAACTAACTAGGTGTGAATAAGACACAAAAGGAAACAAGTCTAGTAAAAGGCATGTTCACATCAACACCCCTTTAGTGCAACTTAGGGAGGAAAAAAAGAGAAAAAGACTCAGATGGGTCCCAACAACTAGGCTTGATGAGGCACCAATGTACAAAAAATTATTTTACAAATGGAGGAAAGGAGAAAACTCGTAAGAAAAATGTCTCCCCAAAAGTAAAGAAAAGATAGATGTGAAGGAAGGAGAACTCAAGATGAGCCCCCAAGGACAACTTCATTTACCATAAGCATCAATTGTAACTAAAGATAACAAGGTGATAGCAAATGTTTCTAGTGAAGAAATGTTTAGTGAAGATGTTTGCAATTTGCTCCTCTATATAGGTAAATACTTCAAGTTGAGAAAAACATCTTGAATGAGTTGCTGGATGAAGTGCATGTGGATCTCAATGCATTTAGTTTGTTTATGCTCCATGGGGTTGCAAGAAATGTGTATGGAACCCTAATTATCTCATCAAAGGTTGGATGATTTGTTGGAAACCTAAACTCTATCATCAACTATCAAAACCAAAGAACCTCTTGGATAGTTAGAACTGGACCTAGATACTTGGCCTATGTAGATGATAATGCAATAACATATTGCTTCTTGTAAGACCATGCAATAGGACTAGAACCAAGGTAATAGACAAAACTAGAGGTGGACTTCCAATCATCAACATCATCAACCCAATATGAGTTAGTGAATCCCACAATCTAAGAAGCTCTTGATATGTGTTGAATGCCAAAATGTGTAGTGCCCTAAATATACCTCAGAATATGCTTGGTTGTCTTCTAGTGAGGATATTGATAAAATTGAGAGATAAGCCCAACTGCAAAGGAAATATCAAGATTGCTATGTCAAATATAAAACACTTCCAACCAATTGTTGATACAATGTAGCATCGACCCTAGTGTAGTGCAACTAGTAGATAGTGTGACACTTGATTAAAATGGTGTGGGGGGTGACTTGCAAGAAGCCATACCAAAATGGTGGAGCAAATCAAGAGCATACTTTTGTTGAAAAATGAAGATCCCCTCAGAGGATTGAAGACCTGAAGACCAAGGAAATAGTGTAGAAGGTTGAGATTGGTTATATCAAATTGTTCCACCAATGCTCTCTGAACAACCTAAATCATGGAGGTGGAACTACTTGTGAGAATTCAATCATCCACATGAAGAACAAGTATCAAGAGATCATCTCCATGCCTCTAAGTGTAGATTGTAGGATTGAAATGACAGTGAGTAAAACTTGAAGCAAGAAAGAAACTGCCCATCTTCCTATACCCAATCTATAATGCTCATTTGAGATCATAAAGTGAATGTCAGAGCCTACAAACAAGTGAAGGATCCTACATAAAAATTGTACACTTGCATATGCATCTCCTAACAAAGATCAATGTGCAAAAAAGTACTCTTCACATCCATCTAGTATACTGACCATCCATGTGATGCAATAAGTGAAAATACAAGATGAGTAGAACCCATCTTGGTAACAAGAGCAAAGGTCTTGGAATAATCAATGCCCTCAACCTATGAAAATCCCTTGGCCACAAGATGTGCCTTGTACTTGTTAATGGACCTATTAGTTGCATATTTATTTTGGTAGACCCACTTACAATAAATCAAATGTCTTCCTTTAGGAAAAGGTACAAGAACACATGTATGATTCTTCATCAAAGAAAAATGCTACTAATCTAAAGTAGTATCCCACTCTAGTATACCAAGGTTGCATCTAAAAACTTTTGAGGATCATCTGAATAACATGACTCAAAAGACTAACACCAGCTATTTGTAAACAAGTATAATGAGAGTTGGTGGATTCATCAACCAAAGGTCCAACCTCCTCAATATTAGTGTGGGCCTAACAAGGCAAAGACTATGCACTAGGAGGAGGTGGAGAAAGATCATCATCATCATCAAGGAGAAGAGAATCCTCAAGAGATGGATTAACAAGTGAGGGAGAAGTTACATTGGTGGAGAATCCATCAAGGTGAAGTGCTCATCAAATTGGACATCTGATCTAAATAAAGCATCATAAGATATAGGATCAAACAAATTGTAGGCCTTCACATCCTAACAATAACCAACAAACTCAATGGTTGGCTCTTCTTAGATATATAGCCTCACACTGAGCATCTATAATGAATGATTAAGCCTCATTGTTAAAGACTCTAAATGAAGAAACACTTGGGTCCAATCCTCCTTGGGAGTCATGTTCTATACTGTCTTGTGGTGTATAAAGTTCTAAATGTACTTAGCACAATTAACTACCTCAACCTAGAAAGTATGATATTATATTAATTCTAAATGACCATGTACGACCCACTACTTAAGTCAGTTGAAGCTAAAATTTGTGTAAAATATAATTTATTTTTAAATGTAAGATATTATATTAATAAAATATATACCATCATGTTTGTTTGTTGTTTTTGATTTTTGTTTAAAGTTGTTAAATCAATCTATTTAGGAGTTTAATTGAAGGAGGATTTATCCTTGCCTAACAAGTTCCAACACAATGTTTGTAGACATCACCCCCTTTAGACATAGGTACAATAAATCAAGGTTAATATATAGTAAATTCATCAATTCCTCGTCAGTTCACTTACGTAAGTTCAAGTTCAATTCCATAGGTGTAGAGATTAGTTCTACATGTGCAAAGATCTATTTTGCAAATACAAATATGGAGAGAAAAGTGCACTTAGCTTGTGGATTGTGAGGTGTTCATCTAAACAAGGCTCTAATTTTCAACACATTGGTGAATAAATTCCTAGCATCTTCAACAATATATTCCTCCACCCATAATCTAGCAAAGTATCACATTTAATTTATTTGAATTTTATAAATTTAATTCTACATTTTATTCTAGTCCTAGCCCTAAATCCTAGGGTATTGTTATTGTTTAATTATTTGCACTAGGATATTTTACGTGAGAGGTGTTGCTTTCTCTTACATTTTATTGTTGAACTCGACATTTCTACATTGCTTAGGGTTTTGACATTCTTTTATTGGGGTTTTTAGATCTATTTTTGATTGCATATTTTATTTTTTAGATCTCATTAGGGTTTTGGATTACTCTCTCCTTATATTTCATTGCTATACCTTTTCTTTAAGGCTTTGTTCTTCATTCTGTGATCTTGTTTCCATCCCCACTCTATTAATCCTTATTTTTGCCTCTAGGATTTCATTTGCTAATTTGGTTATATTTGAATGCTTGTCAATTTCTCTGATTTTACATTAGATCTTATCTCCTTGTCATATCATTTATCCACAGGGCTTTGTGAGTTATTTGGATGTTAAGATCTCATCCACGTTATCACATTCCTTGAAAAGAAGCACTTATTTTAATCCTCAAATGATCCAATTTAGTGAGAATGGTCGTTATCATGGTCTTGATATGGGTATTATTGAAGTTGACAAAAAAACTTCACATGAGAAAGAATCTTTTACAACACCAAAGAATCTTCCATAAGAGGGATCCTAGAAGTAAAAAAAATGCTATATTGTCAATACTGATACAATACAAATATATGTAGAGTCCCTTGTATATATAGGCAAGGGTGAGAAAAGAAGGTAGTTGAGGTAGGTGAGAACCCCACATGTGCATGCAACAAGTGTCATATGCACATGACTTGAGATCACTAGAAACTATCCTAAGTGAACTTAACTAACTAGGTGTGAATAAGACACAAAAAGAAACAAGTCTATTAAAATACATGTCCACATCAACACCCCTTAGTGCAACTTAGGGAGGAAAAAAAAGAGAAAAAGACTCAGATGGGTCCCAAAGACTAGGCTTGATGAGGTACCCATGTACAAAAAATTCTTTCACAAATAGAGAAAAGGAGAAAACTCGTAGGAAAAATGTCTCCCCAAAAGTAAATAAAAAATACATGTGAAGGAAGGAGAACTCAAGATGCGCCCCCAAGGACAACTTCATATCCCTAAGCATCGATTGTAACTAAAGATAACAAGGCGATGACAAATGTTTCTAGTGAAGATATTTGCAATTTGCTCCTCTATATAGGCAAATACTTCAAGACTTCAAGTTGAGAACACCATCTTGGATGAGTTGCTAGATGAAGTGCATTTGGATCTCAATGCATCTAGTTTGTTTATACTCCATGGGGTTGCAAGAAATGTGTATGGAACCCTAGTTATCTCATCAAAGGTTGGATGATTAGGAGGAAACATAAACTCTGTCATCAACTGTCTAAACCAAAGAATCTCTTGGATAGTTAGAATTGCACGTAAATACTTGGCCTATGTAGATGATAATGTAATAGCATATTGCTTCTTGTAAGACCATATGAGAGGACTAGAACCAAGGTAATAGACAAAACTAGAGGTGGACTTCCAATCATCAACATCATCAGTCTAATTTGAGTTAGTGAATCCCACAATCTAAGAATCTCTTGATGTGTGTTGAATGCCAAAATGTGTAGTGGCCTAAATATACCCCAAAATATGCTTGGTTTTCTTCTAGTGAGGATCTTGATAAAATTGAGAGACAAGCTCAACTGCAAAGGAAATATTAGGATTGCTATGTCAAATATAAAACACTTCTAACCAATTGTTGATACAATGTAGCATCAACCCTAGTGTTGTGCAACTAGTAGATAGTGTGACACTTGATTGAAATGTTGTGTGGGGTGACTTTCAAGTAGCCATACCAAAATGGTGGAGCAAATCAAGAGCATACTTTTGTTGAAAAATGAAGATCCCCTCAAAGGATTGAAGACTAAGTTAATAGTGTAGAAGGCTAAGATTGGTTATACCAAATTGTTCCACGAAGGCTCTCTAAACACCCTAAATCATGGAGGTGGAACTACTTATGAGAATCAAGTCATCCACATAAAGAACAAGTATCAATAGATCATCTCCATGCCTCTAAGTGTAGATTGTAGGATTCAAATGGAAATGAGTAAAACTTGAAGCAAGAAAGAGACTTCCCATCTTCCTATACCCAATCCATAATGCTCATTTGAGATCATAAAGTGAATGTTAGAGTCTACAAACAAGTGAATAATCCTACATAAAACTTGTACACTTCGATATATGCATCTCCTAACAAAGATCACCGTGTAAAAAAGTAGTCTTCACATCCATCTAATATACTGACCATCCATGTGATGCAATAAGTGAAAGTACAAGATGACTAGAACCCGTATTGGTAACAAGAGCAAAGGTCTTGGAATAATCAATGCCCTCAACCTATGAAAATCCCTTGGCCACAAGATGTTCCTTGTACTTGTTAATGGACCTATTAGTTGCATATTTATTTTGGTAGACCCACTTACAACAAACCAAATTTCTTCCTTTAGGAAAAGGTACAAGATCAAGTGTATGATTCTTCATCAAAGAAAAATGCTACTAATCTAAAGTAGTGTCCGACTATAGTATACTAGGGTTGCATCTAAAAACTTTTGAGGATCATCTGAATAGCATGACTCAAAAGACTAACACTAGCTATTTGTAAACAAGTATAATGATAGTTGGTGGATTCATCAACCAAAGGTCCAACCTCATCAATAGTAGTGTGGGCCTAACAAGGCAAAGACTATGCACTAGGAGGAGGTGGAGCAAGATCATCATCATCCTCAAGGAGAAGAGAATCCTTAAGGAGAAGAGAATCCTCAAGACATGGATTAACAGGTGAGGGAGAAGTTACATTGATGGAGAATACATCAAGGTGAAGTGCTCATCAAATTGGACATTTGGCCTAAATAATACATCACAAGATATATGATCAAAAAAATTGTAGGGCCTTCACATCCTAATAATAAGCAACAAACTCAATGGTTGGATCTTCTTAGATATGTAGCCTCGCTCTGAGCATCTATAATGAATGATCAAACCTCACTGTTAAAGACTCTAAATGAAGAAACACTGGGCTTGAAATGGGTCCAATCCTCCTTGGGAGTCATGTTCTTTACTGCCTTGTGGTGCATGAAGTTATGAATGTACTTAGCACAATTGACTACCTCAACCTAGAATTTAGGTGCCATATTCTTAAATTGAATCATCTAATTGTGTTAGAATGCATAGGACAATTGAGAGGGGGGGAGTGAATGAGTTGTTATTAAAACCTTAAACCGTCTAAGCAATTCCAATCATAAACCTCTTAACATGCATTAGCAGAATGTAAACATGTGGAGAATCAATGTAAACACATCCAAACACATAAGAACACCAGATTTATGTGGAAAACCCAATAAGGAAAAATCACGGTCAGGATTATCTCACATATATATGAATAACAACATCAAAATCAATAGGCTCACTACCCAAAAGAAAGGCTCACTGCCCAAAAGAGAGAAGAAAGAAGACTGTTACAGAGAGACTCACTATCTCAAAGCAACAGGACAGATCCACCACTACCACTCATTGCCATCTGCAACCTTCGGCTCACTGCCTCTAGCAACTTCAGGCACACTGAATGTAGACACCTTCTGCTCATTACATTCCAGAATCATAGGCATTTAAGCTCGCACACAACTCACTGCCCTTGATTCAAATTCACATTCTCTTCTCTACCTTGCTCTACTCAACTTCATCTTGCATTTATACCATCTACAACTAAGACCTATCTCAATTAGGTCGGTCCTAATGAGGCATGTGCACCTCAAACGTGCAACACCAATTAGGTCGGCACTAAACACTTCCATGGTGGAAAGAAGTGTAAGTGGACCATGTCAAGGGTTAACTAGGACTCAAATCTGTATCACCAAGCTGCTCATCACATCCACAATCCACAAGGTACCTCCACAAATGGCACTAGTAAGCCAAGTTGGCCAAACCTGATCTAGTGACCATATCCATGCTTCTCCAACTCCAAAAACATCATGTGGTCCAGAGAGAGACACTTCAAAGCATTCACACACCTTCCTAGAATACTCACCATCATTATAAACTTCTACAACACTGTTGCAACCGTCTGAATCAATGAATGTCTTCATTATGCACATTTGGACACAATGTTATTGATCACCAACACAAAAACTAAACTTGCAGAGCATCCCAACACTAGAAACTTCAAAGGAAGGTAGATACAGATGATATAAGAACTCTCCTAGATCCACAAGATAGGAAAGCTCAATGCAGAGAAATGTGGAGCATTCTCATTTCTCCCAGACAACCTCCTTCAAAGTCAAATATTATGTCAAACACATTTTCTACTTCCGCATGATCCAGAACCTGAAACTCTAGATATAACACCTCTGAACACCTCTGATCAACACTTCCAAACCACACAAGCATATCTTCAATTAGGAATAAATGCAGAGAAACTTGCTGGTGTTGTCATTGATATCAACTCCCAGCAGATATCAATGACAACACCAACTCTTTGAAAAACCATCAAGACCTAAAGCAGTCAATCAATAGCTCTACAACTAGTAATACTCCCCTGGTAGAAACAACTTTTAATCTTCACACACCTCTCTGCACAATGGTTTTTCAATCACTTCAACTCTCTCCCCCTTTGACATCAATGGCAAAGGGCAACAACTCCAACACCATCAAGTATCTACTCTATCTCCACTACTCTCACTTTTCTGCACTCTCCCCCTTAAGGTCATAGGATATGCTCCATCTGACTACACCAACCAATAGTATCACTACCTACTCCCCCTAAGAGGTAGCCTTCAACATTAGTCTAGGACCAAAAATGTATCTTGAAATGCTTCTTGGATAGATGAACACACTTATGCATCTAGTTAAGAGAAAGAGAGGCAATAACCCTTAACTTCTGTCAGAGATACTCAAAAGTATCCTTAGGGAGAGCCTTTGTAAAGATGTTTGCAACTTGATCCTTGGTAGACACATACTCCAACTTCACTTCATTCTCTGCAACCTTTTTGTTGGCAAGAGACACTATATGGATTCATGATTGTTGTCATTGATGGCAACAAAGTTCATCCCACACATCCGCAGGACATGGTGTGTCTCTACCGGAAGTCAGAGTGAAGAATGTTGTGGTCCGGTAAACAAGAACAGAGCATATGGCAAGGTCTGACAGATAGGTCCAGATCTCTCAAAAGAAGTATCTTGGTAAAGTGCGGATTTGGGGAAGTAAAGAGTACTACCTTGAGTGATAGATTCCAAGGTTTTAGCCTCCGGTGATAGATGAGGCAAAAGATATGAATACTTGAGTACTGGGTTCCTGAGTGACAGTGTGAACAGAGGAAGAACTGACTGACAGAACATCAGACTACTTTCTGGATGTGTTACTAATGGTGTTAAAGGTTATGAAGGCATGAATCATGTTTGGCCGACATGATTAATGATTTCTACAAGTATATGCTTGATCCGCATTACTTGATGTGTAAGGATTCAGCCGACAGAACAGAGTTTGTGAGAAGATTGACTGTTCTGGGTGCTGACTAGAAAGATAATGAAATCACTTGTGCGGACATATATAAAGGATGGATTTAGTTGTGAGAAGTGTTGTGGTGATATATGTGGTATGCGAAAAAAAAGTAGAGCAGAGCAGAAGTAGTAAGGAAGGTCCGGTATGTGAAAGGAAAGCAGCATAAGAGAAGAGGAAAGATGAAGTGCAGCAGATCAGTGTACTGAGCCTAACCGGAACTGAAATCCAGAATATGTGGATGCTTCCAATCAGTTCAAGTATTGTATAACATTCTTTTGTAGACAGTGTGTCTCCTTGTAGGCAGTGTGCCTCCTTTGTGAGCAGTGTGCTTGGGCAGTGAGCCCTAATTGGCAAGTGCCATTTTGTATTTCCTTATTCTTCTAACAGAGAATAATCTTTGGGTTAATCACCCCATGGTTTTCTCCCTTAACAGGGTTTCCATGTAAAAAATACTGTGTCATGTGTTTTTCCTTTTCATGGTAATGTTTGCTTATTTGAATTAATGTTGCAATGATTAATAAGAAAGTTCAGAAAGAAGAAATAATTAGGATAACTGATTCACCCCCCCTCTCAGTTATCAACAATTGGTATCAGAGCTAAGTTCCTCATAATAGAGTCTAACAACTCGAGGAAGATCTGGGAGTCTAAATGGATGCATATGGTTTAAGGGAGCAACTCAAGATTGCCCTTGAGGATCTTGAACAGTCAAACTTTGAAGTCAATGAATTAAAGGAAAGACTCAAATAGGCTGATGATTTCATGAGAGAACTAAAAGACAAATTAAGTCTCTCTATGAAAAAGAGAAAGGAGCCGCTTTAGCAATTGGCAAGACAAGGTGAAGAAAATAATGCAAATGAAGAACTGACTAAGAAAACCAAGTTATGTGAAAAGTTATCAAAAGAAATCATTATGGTAAGACATGAAATGGAATCAGGAGTTATAAAGTTTACCCAAGAAATTGAAGAGAAAAGAAAAACTAAAGATAATCTAAGACAATCTCTCAAGGAGAAATCAGAAGATTGCCACCAGATGGATAGAATTATCAGACATCTTGAATCTGATCTTGAAGATGCTAAAGATAATGAAGAAAAACTTGAGGATCAAATTGTCTCTCTAAAAAGGGATCTTCAAACAGCAAATGAGTATAAAGAGAAATTCAAGATAAGTTCTGCTCAACTTGAAGTTCTTCTTGGAAGTCAAAAGAAGGTAGATGACAAATGTGGTTTGGGATATGAGAAAGGAGAAAGCTCCGGATCCAGTCAGAAGAATTTTGGATCAGAAAATCCAAGAAACTGGCCTAGAAGACCTCCAGTAAGACAACCCAATGCTCAAAGATATCCATCCTTCAATGGATACTGCCACAGCTGCAATCACTTTGGTCACAAAGCTAATCAGTGCAGAAAGAGAATGAATCAGACTAATTCATCCTTCTCTGGACAGTGTTTTAACTGCAAAAGGTATATTCACAAGTCTCATGAATGCAGAAATATGCAAATGAACAAATCATTCAATGGTAGATGCTTTGCATGCAATAGAGTAGGTTATATGGCTAATCAATGCAGATCAAGAGGATATCAGTCAAATATGCAAAGAAATGTTGTTTGCCAAATCTGTAATAGGTCCGGTCATAATGAAAAATTCTGTAGAAGCAAGAATCAGGAGAAAAGAGGTCCAGTATATCATAATCATAATCAAGATAAGGGTAAACAAAAGGTGAATGCAGATGAAGTTAGGAATGAGATGAACAAGATTTGGGTGAAGAAAAGTTCAGAGAATGTAGAGGTTGGATCTGCACCAGACTCTGGTGCTGATATTCCTTTCGAAAACTAAAAGGTGAGCTCTGGCTCAAGGGGAGACATAAAGAAAACCTTGTTCCCCCAGCCAGTTAAGTGGTGCTTGAAATTGGTACATGAGAAGCTATGGATCAAAGGGTTTCTAGAGAAACATGTAAAGAAGGTCAGGTAAAGATCTGAGAGATCTGTAAGAAAATTTAAAAGGTTCAATTCCTTTAGAATTGGTCTGGTTAAGCAAGTCTTCGGGTAAAACAGGTTTCTCACAAGATTGGCCCGGTATGAATCCAAATTGCTACAGCTTGATCTGTGGATACATAAGATGATTAGAAGGACAAGTGGATATGATGATTCATCACTAACATCGATCACAAGGGAATCATAATGATCTGGATGAGTTTCTTCCTCCTTGAACAAGGAAAACCAGGCAAACTGGAATGAATTAGGTTGCACATTTATTGCAGGGTGAAAATTAGGGCTTCTTGGAATAAAAGAGTTCATTTGTTTGTCATTTACACACTTGTACACTCACATGCGAAGAAGAAAGAAAAGGAGCTCTACAAACAACTTCTCCCAAAAGATCAAGGCAACTCTTCATACAGCTCTATACGGATTTCTTCGTGTGCCCTAACCTACGTAAAAGGTATTTATCGTTCTTGATATCCTTCAGTAAGATTGTTTGATGATGGCTACTCTGAATATAGTAAAGATCTCTGATAGACCTCACCCTACATTTAAGAAGCATCCATACAAATCCTTGGAGGTAGACCCCCTAGGTGCATTTTCTAGTGTTCCGCATGGCGTCTTGCACACCGAAGATATTAGGGTTTATATACATGCAAACATTGAAGAGTTTGGGGAATTCAAACTAAGAGACATATACCACAAGTAGTTAATAGATGATTCCTTTGAGATCAAACATTAGTATAAGGGCATCCAAGAAAAGCATTTTGATCAGTTCATTCATTTCCCCTGCTTTGAAGAAGATGAATGGGTCCGGTATGTTTTAAGTAGGGTGCATGATAACTTCCTGTGAGGGTAAAATAGTGCATCAATCAAATGAATAACAGATGACCCAAACATCAACAGAATAGAGAAACAAAGAAGATTCAAATGAACAAAGCAATGAACAAACACAGCAAACCTCTTCCGTTTCGAAACTTCTGTTGTTCGCCTATCACGAATCGTCCTTTCGCAGATGAGATGAGCCCTCAGAGAGTGCAATCTTTTAAAAGCTGTTGGAGGAAGTCGATGGTGAACGGCTATAGTGTGATATGCAATGAAGGTGAGCTCCAATGCAACAATGGTGATCTCAAGCTTGTGGATGACAAATGGGTGCCAAAGGCGTGCTGGTGATATTTCTGCAGAGTAACGATGTCAAAAGCCTGGATGATTAGAATGAAGGGATGAAGCTTCATTTATAGACCCGGAGGAATAGGAATCAACGGTTGAGAGAAGATATGAAGATCAACGGTTGAGGATGGTTGAGGAATGTGCAACCAGTGGAAATGTGACAAGTGTCCCAGCTCCATCATGAAAGGTGGGATGTGACAAAACTGATTGGAGAGTTAACTCCATTGACTGGTCTGTTAACAGAATTGATTGATCAGTTAGAAGAGTGGATTGTGGAACTGACTGGATTGATTAAGGATTTGACTCAACTGACAGGTTAGTTAACAGACTTGATTGATTGGTTAACTGACCTCTGATTGGAGAAGAAATAGGCCATGTGGGTGAGGGAAAATAAGATAATTAAATATTAAATATATTTAATTACATGTGCAACCTGATGAGGTGGACAAGGTGAGGTGGAATTTTGAATTCAGAACTTTGGGATAGAGGAAATAGGATTAATTAAATAATTTATGATTATTTAATTGTGAAGGACAAATAGAAGAATTATAATTAAATAAATAGAATTTATTTAATTATGGGATAGTGAATTGATTAAATAAATTTGGAATATTTATTTAATTAATAGAAGAAGGGAATAAATATTTAGAATATTTATTTAGGATGATTTGTGTCATTTTTAGGCGTATACATTTTGCCCCTCTTTGATGCAATGCAGTTTACAGCGTTGCCTCAAAGAAATTGATAGCCTGAATGATGATACATGCCCCAGTTTGCCCCTGGTATAGGTTAAATGACGATGGGATGCCCCCTCGGGAGATTGGACGGGAAAAACGGTGAAAGTTTTGGAGACGGACGATCTCACGACGAGGAAGGGGTGAGGATAGGTTGGAGGAAAAGGGACGCGGTCAGGGATGCGGGAAGAAAACGGGAGGAAAAACGGACACGGGAAGTAGTCACAGTCATCACCTAGCCAGAATTAGGGTTTGGAGGCTATAAATAGGAGTTGGGTCCACAAGAATAGTCATTTGCACACTTGGTTGATCTGGATTGGAGAAGGAGAGCTCAGAGCAAACCTAGAGCAGCATGGCGGCCAGAGCAGCAGACATTCCACGCGAGGAGCACCGATTCGAGCGAGTCCGACGATTCGGGCGGCCAGCAGAGGCAGGACCCCCGGTATGTGCTTCGAAAAAATTCTCCTAGGGTCGAGTTTAGGTGTCATAAATGCTTGTAGAAAATAGGTGAAATGAATGCGCCGAAACGCAGAACGGCGCATATGCCTCGCGAAGCTGCGCTTTTGTGATTTCGCGGCGCATATGCCTGTTTCGGCGGTGCATGCGTGAAAGTTGCGCATGTGTTCATTTTGGCGGCGCTTTCGTAATTAAGCTGCGCTTTTGTATTTTCGCCGCGCATGCGTGAAATGTAGCAGCACATTTGCTGAAGTTGCGCATATGTGACTTCCTGCGGCGCATCCGTTATTTAGCGGCGCATACGTGGCTTTAGGCGGCGCATGCGTTAGAACGGCGCATATGTGACCTGTAGCGGCGCATATGCACTTTTGCGGCGCATATGTCGATTGTTGCGGCGCATATACCAGAAATGGCGCATTTACCACCTATAGTGGCGCATTTGCTTGGGATGGCAAATTACTTAGCCAAACTGATTCGATTAGCGTCCTGTTTGACGCAGGAATCGATGAGCTATCTCCGAGATTGCAGGAATCTAGTCGAGAGATGTAGTGTGCTGTTTTGATCAATTTGAAATGCTAAGTTTAGTTGATATAGTCCAATAGATATGTTGAGTATGGTATATGCGGCTTGAGACTGACGCCTTGTTTTGCGTGCTTGCAGGAGGAGATACGAGAGACATTGCAGTCGAGGGAGACGTTCCCTATGCCTCTATTGCAGAGACATATGCTGACGGAGGCTGACAGAGTGGCGCTTGGTGCCATGGGCCTAGATTATGTTTGCTTTATGCCCGAGGTGCGGGCGAACCGAGGACTGTTGACAGCTGCCGTGGAGAGATTCCACAGCGAGGACGGGACCTTCCACTTCCCCACTGGAGAGATGACAGTGACGTTGGAGGACGTCTATAGGATACTGCACTTGCCCGTGGTAGGCGAGTTAGTGGAGTATGATGCACAGCGGGACGCGGGACTCGCCGAGTGTCAGCGAGTATTTGACGATCCCGAGCTGGTGGGGCAGGTCATCCCGTGGCAGGACATATATGACTGTTACGACTACTTCCCTGGGATTGTGGCTGGACTGATTGCGGGCGTTGTATGCCTGGACAGGAGATCGCACGGGTTCCCCATTGGATGGGGCAGGATCATGGAGCGGATGGTGACCGAGGGCACTCGATACGTGTGGGGACCTTGCGTGCTAGCTCACTTATACCATGACATGCACCAGGTGGTGTACCACCGCAGCACGAGTCTATCGGCTGGGGTGTTGCTGTTATAGTTTTGGCTGTGGGAGCACATAGCGGTGACCAGGCCGATATGTGTCTTTGCTAGGCAGAGGGGAGAGCCGTACAGCTATGGCTACGCAGGAGTGATTTCCCAGCACAGGCTGGGGAAGCTAGAGTATTGGAGGCATACGTTGGATGGGATAGATGTGTTCGTCTGGCGACCATATCTGGACTGCGAGCCTTGGGATGATGAGGGAGATGAGCTGCCTTTCTGCTTTCAGACCAGGTGGTTGATAGGCCGGACACGGCACATCTTGGAGAGGCAGACGGTGGGCCGAGTACTGAGACAGTTCGGAAGGAGACAGGGCATGCCGCAGGGACAGGCCATGTTTGCACGGACACATGCAGAGAGGGTCTGATGGGGGCCGATGGCTTCTTACGAGGAGGCTCTGGCAGAGTTCCAGCAGTTGCCTTATGTGGCATGGGATATGAGGCGAGAGATTGCAGATGCAGGGGTTACACAGGAGTATGAGGATTGGATTACTGCACATCCATTCCCGAGGTATTCAGGACCTGGCATGCTGGTGCCTCGCATTGACGAGGCGGATTCGGAGGAGGAGGGAGAGGCTGGCCCCGGGCGGAGGGCCGCTAGAGGAGGACGAGGACGGGGTGGCCGAGCTGCAGAGAGGCCGAGGCAGCGGAGGAGGATAGACCGGGCTGGGCAGGCAGTGCCAGGACAGGGGGAGGGACAGCAGCAGGCACAGATGCCACCACCCCAGCAGGTACCACAGCAACAGGTGCCCCAGCAGCAGGTGCCCCAGCAGCAGGGGCTAGGACAGGCAGAGGCAGCACAAGGGCCAGTGCAGGGTGAGGCACACGACAGGACTATAGCCAGTCTGAGGGGACAGGTGCGAGAGCTGCAGGCACAGCTGAGGAGAGTGGAGAGGAGGCGAGATACAGATGCAGCGGTGATTGCTGGTTTGACTCGCGAGCGAGCGAGACATGGCCGATGCCCGGGTACGCCTTATCCGAGTAGAGAGGGACACAGCAGTGGCTGCCATGGGTACAGATGCAGCGAGCTCTTTTCTAGTTGGGCAGGTGCAGCAGGCACAGGCACAGGTAGGCCAGTTGCAGACGTAGTTGGCACAGGCGCAGACAGACTTAGCCAGAGCACAGCAGCAGGCACAGTACTACCGAGGCCTGTACCATGGTGCCGTGTCGTCGAGCCAGAGGGCAGGGAGTTTCAGGACTCAGTCTGGGGTGGCCCACGGAGCAGGTCCATCCCAGTCAGGGGCATCTGTCATGGGACCTCAGCAGTCAGGAGCTGGCAGTGGTGGCCCACAGCAGCAGGGGTAGTCAGAGACCAGATTTTGTACATTTTGGGACATGTATCACCGTTTATTTAGACTTACATTGTATACGGCACTTTGATTTTGAGAGAGATGGTGATATTGTACATTTGGACATCTTTGTATATGATAGTATGGATGATGATGCAGCTTTGTGTATTTATTGCATGCATTTATGAGATGATTGCTTCTATTGCATGATGTGGTTCTATTGCATAGTTAGATGGTTTATATGATGTTATATGAGAAATACTTTGATATGCTGCTATATGATGTCTATATATGATTTAATGTGACAAATGAATGCAAAGTTAATATGATGTTCTTGTGATGATGCAAATGTATGTATATGAAACATGATTTCTATGTTATGATGCTGTATAGATATGTGTAAATGAGCTAATGCAGATGTGTGTATGGAACATGATTTCTATGTTATGATGTTGTATAGATATGTGAGATGCTATTGGATATTTATATGATGTAATGCTTTGAATGTATGCATTTGTAACATGAGTACTATGGGGTGATGTAACTATATATGTGATGCACTTAGCTATGTTGTTTGATTTTCTGGGCTTTTAAGATTAAGATGTGATGCAAATGTATTGGTGACTTAATGCCTTGGATGGTGCATTCTACTGACCTAATCATGTGCGTGCCTAGTTTCTACGAATGATATGATATGCTCCTATATGCCTTGTTTTTGTGATGTCCAAATGTACGCTATCGACAGAAGAATGACATGATGGATAGAGGGATGGTTGCGAAAGAATGACTTAGGAATTTTTCTTGATATCGTTACTCTGCATAGTTTGAATAATGAGGATTGTATGGATGGGTGTATGGATATAGGACGGATGCTTTGCTTTTAGATTGCTTTATTTCATCATTGGGCATTTTGTTTTTGGTACTTTTCTGAAATGTTGTAAGTGAATACAAGCACCGAGGTATAATTGAACCAAGATGACCTGAGTACCTCTTGCGTTTCAACAAGCAAGGATTGCCCCCGTTCGTGTTAGACCTTTGATGTCCTCGATGATCTTTTGCCGATCACGTCCTAAGACAAGGCTTCACATTACTAAAGTTTAATCCCAAAATAGCAAACAAAGAAAGTAATCATGCCCCCATCATAGCATCTCTAGCTGTTGGCATCCTCGAGTAGCATAGGAAGGTATGATAGCAAAATCTAGACTCTGTAACTTAGCCCTAGGTTCCAATCTACAAAAGCACATTTGTGTTGATAAGTGTTTATTTCTTGCCTTAATTTGCATAAAATTATTTAGAAGACCTTGGGTATTTGCTTTGTATTGGATAGGTTAAGATGCTCATTGTCGGGATTTCTGCTTGAAGTGCGGGTGTTTGCTTGCATTTGCTTACCTGACGAGAAGGTTGCACTATCCTTATTGAGAAGACGGACCCTAAGGGACTGACCTAGTGCCTCGGGGGCTCATTGCTAAATGGCCTTGCCTACGTGACGACGCAGAGGCAACGTAGTTCGGGGTAAACCCTAATGGACCATGGATGGACTAGAAGAAAGACGACAAGAATGAAGACAAGAGGGGAGACAAATGGGACTTTGGGGGAGATGGAAGCCTCGGGGGCGCATTAGAATAATGGCCTTGCCTACGTGACGGCGCAGAGGCAACGTAGTTCATGGATTCGGACCACAGACACTGACGAGAGACACTACGCTAGGCTCACTTCGAGGAGACGATATGGGACAAAACCTTGGTTGACAAGGCCACAAGCTGAGTATCAAGCCATGATAGGTAACTGTCAAGTGTTTACTGTGGGATGGATATGGGTCGAATGGGGAAAATAGAGAGAGAATGGGCTCAAGGTGATTGGATTCCCAAAGATGGAGAATGCGGTTTGTCACAAGTAATGCCTGTTTACCAGGTTTTCATCACTTGCTTTTATTTGCACGAGAAGCTAGAAAGTAACATGACGCCTGATTGCCAGGTTTTCATCAGGCTACCTATCCAAGGCGCCTGTTTGCCAGGTTTTCACCAAAGGATGATTTGTTTTGCATGTTTTCTATTTTTTTTTTTTTTTTTTTTTGTGCCTCCTTGCATTGGGGTTCTCTTAGGTATAGAACTTGTGAAGGTGCATGCTGTTGATGGGATCATCAAACAACTCACCTTCTGATGTGGCCAACTGATATGCCCCCGATCCGTAAGCTGCTACAATTACATAGGGTCCAAGCCAGTTAGGCTCGAACTTACCTTTCTTTTCTCTGTCCTGCTGGTTGCGAGGGTTCTCTTTTAGGACGAGGTCCCCAATTTTGAAGCATCTTGGTCTAACCTTGTGGTTGTAGCTTCTTGACATCATCTGTTGATAGGCTTTGAGATGGTCAAAAGCTTTCTGGCGTCGTTCCTCTAGCAGTTCTAGCTCTTGCAGTCTGGAGACTCTGTACTCTTCGTCTGATATGAGACCTTTCAACGACACCCGAAGGGAGGGGAGTTCGACCTCAATAGGAAGGATGGCTTCAGAACCATAGACGAGGGCGTAGGGTGTAGCACCTGTGGGAGTGCGTATGCTGGTTCGATAGGCCCACAGAGCGGGATTGAGCTGGACGTGCCAATCGCGACCAGCTTCATTGACAGTCTTCTTTAGGAGTTTCAGAATGGTTTTGTTTGATGCCTCAGCTTGGCCGTTACCTTGGGGGTAATATGGGGTGGAGAAGCGATGTTGGATCTTGAACCGTTCACAAAGTTCCTGGACATCTTGATTTTTGAAAGGTCTCCCGTTATCTGTTATGATGGATGAAGGGATGCCATATCGGCAGATAATGTAATTCAGAATGAAAGAGGAAATTTGCTTTCCTGTGACGGTTGATAAGGGAACGGCTTCAATCCACTTTGTAAAGTATTCAGTAGCGGTTATGATGAATTTATGGCCGTGGGAAGAAGGCGGATGAATCTTTCCTACGAGGTCTAGTCCCCACTGGCAAAAGGGCCAGGGTGTCGTTAGAGGTCTCAACTCCTGAGCAGGTGCATGAATCAGGTTCCCATGTATCTGGCACTGTTTGCACTTTTTGACGAACTGATATGAATCCATTTCCATATTGGGCCAGTAATAACCCAAACGCATGAGTTTCTTAGCTAAGGAGGGACCGCTGGAGTGTGTTCCGCAGATCCCTTCATGCACGTCTCGCAAGGCAGTTATAGATTCTTCCTGTTCTAGACAATGGAGTAAAGTACCATCCAGACCACGTCGGTAAAGGGTATTGGCGATGATGGTGTAACGGGAGGCTTGTCGGATGAAGGTTCATTTTTGGTTGGAAGAGAGGTCCAAAGGAAGGATATTGTCCTTGAGGTAAGTGTAGGTCTTACCGTACCAAGGTGAATCAGATCCCACTAGGTGGCAGATGGAATGGGTTTCAAGGAGATCATAAGCTGGCTGTCGAATTGTTTCCACTAGGAACTCATACCGTGACTCCTGTTCAGGTATCTCAAGAAGAGAGGCTATGGTCGCCATTGCGTCGGCTGCTTTGTTCTCTATCCTGGGTATTTGCTCAAACGAGATGGTCCCAAAGTGTTCTTTGAGATCGTCGACCATTCGCTTGTATGGAATGAGCTTCTCATCTTTGGTCTGATACTCGTCGTTGACTTGGTTTATGACAAGCTGAGAATCACCATAGACATGTAGTGCTTGAATTTTCCACTCAGTGGCCATCTTGAGACCAATTACCAAAGCCTCATACTCTGCTATATTGTTAGTGCATGGAAATAACAACCTGTAGGACTTTGGAATTGTGTCGCCTTGGGTAGTGATAAACAAGATACCTGCCCCCGATCCATGGTTGGTGTAAGACCCGTCGAAGTAGAGTTTCCAAGGAGATGTGGACAGAGTGAATAGAGATTCGTCGGGAAACTCAAACTGCATTGGTGAAGTGTCCTGTAATGGTGCCTCAGCTAGTTGGTCTGCGATGATTTGCCCCTTGATGGCTTTTCTATCCACATACTCTATATCATATTCGCTAAGAAGCATAACCCATTTGGCTAGTCGTCCTGTGAGAGCTGCCTTACTGAGAAGATATTTTAGTGGGTCGATCTTGGCAATGAGTTTGACAGGATGTGCCAACATGTAGTGTCGGAGTTTTTGTGAGGCAAAAACCACCGCAAGGCATGAACGTTCCACCTGTGAGTACTGCAGCTCGTAGCCCACTAAGGTTCGACTGATATAGTACACAGCTCTTTCCTTGTTCTCATAGTCTTGCTGCGCTAGAAGAGCCCCAAGAGCAGTAGGTGTAGCGGATATGTAGAGGATCAAAGGTTTTCCTTGGATCGGAGGCATGAGTATAGGAGGATTCGTGAGGTACTCCTTGAGCTTGTTGAATGCCTCTTCGCACTGCTCATCCCATTTAAATGGAACGTTCTTATGTAGAAGGTGGCTGAAAGGATGGCACTTGTCGGCCAACTGTGAGATGAACCTGCGGATGGCCTGTAGCTTGCCCTGTAAGGATCTCAACTGTGTTAGAGTTTTGGGCGGAGGCATGTCCATGATTGCCTTGACCTTGGCCGGGTCTACCTCTATGCCGTTTGCTGATACGATGAAGCCTAGCAGCTTGCCTGATGTGACCCCAAACACACATTTCTTCGGGTTCAATTTTACTTGGAATTGGTCCAGCCGTTGGAAGACTTTCTCTAATGTGTCCAGGTGTGAGTCCCTGGTGAGTGATTTTGCCAAGATGTCGTCAACATAATCTTCCATGGTCACATGCATCATGTCGTGGAATATAGTTGTCATGGCCCGCTGGTATGTAGCACCTGCATTTTTTAGCCCAAACGGCATGACATTCCAGCAAAAGGTACCCCATGGACAAGTGAAAGCAGTTTTGTGCTGATCCTCTGGTGCTATTTTGATCTGGTTGTACCCTGAGAATCCATCCATAAGTGACAACATTGTATGTCCCGCCGTGAGGTCGACTATGATATCGATGTTAGGCAAGGGAAAGTCATCCTTGCGGCATGCTTTGTTTAAGTCTCTAAAATCGTTGCATAGTCGAACCCTGCCGTCTGGTTTAGACACTGGTACGATGTTTGATATCCATTCGGGGTAATCAATGGCCCTGATGAACCCCACGTCTAACAATTTCTTGAGTTCTTCCTTGACCAGGAGGGCAATATGGGGATGCATTTTTCTCAGTTTTTGCTTTACGGGTTTCACCCCTGGATCCAATGGCAAGTGATGTAGAATCAGGTTTGGGTCCAAACCTGGCATGTCGGCATATGACCAAGCAAAACTGCCTCTCTTCTTTTTAAAGAATGGTATAAACCTGGTTTTCTCAGGTGGCGTGAGAGATTTTGCAAAGTGGATTATCTTAGGTTGCTCTTCAGATCCAATGTTCACTGGCTCTGTTGGTTCTACCACGATCTGTGACCTTTCTTGATACATGTCACTTGGGAGGGTGTCAAGCAATCCATCGTCAGGTGCCACAGTTGGGTTTTCACCTTCAGATACGTCCTTTCTTTTTACTGTTTTATGATCTGACACTGCCGCATGGCGGTTTTCACCGTCAGATCCCTTTTTGATCTTTACATTTTTGCGACTAGAAGGCTTGGCACCCTCCCCAAAGTATGCTACAGTATTGAGTTCGATAGTGAAACCGGCTTTATGATCTCCTTTTGGTAAATGATCTCGAAGTCCCATATAGTCAATGTAGGCATCATCGTTCTGGAACACATCTAATTGAGGGGTCCCTTTCAGGTCCCAGTCAATAAGATCAGGGTGTAAGAGGGGAAGGGAGTCGGACGAAAGACCTGATTCGTTGATAGTGTGGATGGAAATACTAGGAGCACAGGTGGGGGTAGTGTTCTGGGTGGTACTTTCTTCCAGGTTGTTTATCGCAATGGAATCGATACTTTCCTCGAAAGCCATAACTTCAGGGAGGGGCAAATCAGACTCCAGTGGTCTGTCCCGTTGCGTTTGTCTCTCATGATATGGGCTAAGGGTTTGGATGGTATCAATCTCCTTGTCATCGTAGGAGTGTTCTGTTAGCTCGTCCCATTCATACTGATTGGAATCATCTGAATCTGCGTCACTATCCCCTTGGAGTGTTTGAATCGTCTCCACTAGGCAGGCATTTTCTTTGGCTTTACCTTTACCTTTGTAGCCTAGGCCAGTCGTGTTTCTAGCCGAAGAGGAGGAAGAGGGTTGTATAGGTTCGATGATCCCCTCTTTTCTGAGGCCGATGGGGCCTTGTCCTTCATATCCCATCCTATGCAAGATGGTTTCACCTCGCCCATAGAGCTCTGTAGGGAGTCTGGGTGGATCTTGGGATGTGTTTCTTCTTCGGCATAGAGCCATTGTAAGAGATCTCGCTCCTCTGATTCATCGGATAAGGTCCCCCATTTTACAAAGGGGTTTGCGGGAGTTGTAGGAGGAGCAGAGGGCTTTGGAAAATGCCTGGGTTGATGTTTGGGCTGGCCAAAGGAGCGAGGAGACAAGGGCATTTTTGCAAGGTTGAGGCTGTGCTCAATCTGGTATTCCCCCATGCCATTTTCTTTTATGGTGATTTTCATGGGTTTGGGCTGTGAAGAGGAAGCTTCAGCAGTATGGTCTTGTGGCGGAGTAGGGGAGATATGGGCTCGGTTGTTGGGAATGACACATTCCGGTTTGGCTTGGAATGAGTTGCAATGCTGGTAGGGGTCGGGGTCGCCGTGTATGGTGACCTGCTTGCCATCGTGTGGGAACTTTATGCATTGATGGTAGGTGGAGGGGACAGCTTTCATGGCATGGATCCATGGTCTCCCTAGTAGAATATTGTAAGCAAGCTCCCGATCAAGGACTTGGCACACCACATCTTTAATAACCGGTCCCAATTGAATGGGTAGGACAACCGTGCCCTTCGTGGTGCGCTCCTCCTCGTCATAGGCCTTTATGGTAATCTTTCTCCGTGGATCCACTGCCTGTTCAGAGAACCCCAATGCAAGGACTAGCTTCAGAGTGCAAATATTCAAACCGGCACCCCCATCAATGAGAACCCTCTTGATGCGGTGCCTGTGTACGAATGCGACAATGTGTAGAGGAGTGTTGTGGGGTTGAGACATGGAAAGGTCATCTTGTTCTGTGAATGATATGGAAGGGGAGGATGTCAAATTACCCACCATGGTTTGAAACTTTTCTTGGGCTAGGTTAGTGGGGATAGTAGTCTCCACTAAGGCTTTCTCAAGAATCTCCTTATGAGAAGGAGATAGACGCAGGAGCTCCAATATAGAAATATGAGCCGGAGTCTTTTGCAATTGGTCGATGACATTATATGGGCAGGGGTTGGACGGAGATGGCGACGACCTTGGAGGAGTGGTGTTGATCGTGACTCTACCACTGCGGGTAATTATACTACAACCAGTTCCGTTAGGTCCTGGTTGTTGGTTGGGGGATATGACGTTGACTTGCGGAACATGCTCAGAAATGCAGTTAATGGTGTACTCAAAGGGAACGCTTGCATAGTTAGCATTACTCGACCCACTGTTCTGGTTTGGCCTGTTACGATTGTTGTCATTATTGTTATGACCATTGGAGTTGTTGCCATTGTGACCATTGTTGTGGTTGTAACCATTGTTGTTGTGGCCGCCGTTGTGATTGTTGTTATATGGCCAGTTGTGGTTTAGGAGAGGATCTCGGTAAGCCACATGAGATTCATTGGAGGTATGCTGTTGTGTTCCTCCCTGATTTTGGTCCAGTATATCTTGTATGACGTTCTTAAGACGGATGCAATTATTGGTTGTGTGCCCCCTTCCTCGATGATATTCACAATAGTCTGTGTCCTTCCAATAGGGAGGTTTGACTATAGGCTCATAGTCACTTGTTGGCGGTAGAGAAATTTCATTGTTAGCCAACAACTTCTGGAGAGCAGACTCTTGAGATTCTCCTAACGGCGTGAATTTTCTCCTTGGGTTCGAATTGAACCAAGGTCTAGATTCCCGAGGGGGTGGCTTGTTGAGTGCACCGTTATTTGCTTCTTCCTTAAGAGTGAATATGGGTTGTTGTTTAGGGGCTGCCGCCTTGGCATCCACTACTCCATCGTTGACCACATTCTTGTTCTTGGTCCAAAACTTTGACTTGTCAGTTGTGTAATTGGAAGGAGGCGTGTCCTTGTAGAGCTTGAGAGTTCCTTTAGCGATCATAGCTTTCTCAATGAATAGCCCCATTTCGATGACTTTGGTGAATGAGGTAGGGCATTGTATCTGAATTTGATAGCTAAGATCGGGATTCAAATTGTGGACAAACATTTCCAATAGTTGTTTCTCAGGCATGTCGTAAGAACACTTGCTAGCTAGCTGTCGCCATCGTTGTAAGAAGGTGGCGAAAGACTCTCCACCTTTTTGTTTGGTGTTGCATAGGTCGAGCATAGATACTTCGTGTTCTATGTTGTAAGAGAAGTGCGTTATGAATTTATTGACAAGTTCATCAAAAGTTTTGATTCCAGGCGGAAGACGCGAGAACCACTCCATAGCCTGACCCCCTAAAGATCTTGGGAATAGTCTCATTAAGTAGGTCTCGTTGTGAGCTACTTCTAAACATGCTGCAGTGAATTCCCTGATATGATCTCTAGGATCCCCCTTCCCTTTGTATTTGTCAAATTTCGGGATTCCGAACTGAAAGGGGAAAGGTTTCATGACCACACTTCTGTCAAAGGGGTATGGTGCTATATCTTCCAAGGAGTAGTTCTTGGAACTGGTGCCGATCTTAAGGTTGGAGATTTCTCGCTGGAGACTCTCAATTTGTTGTCTCACATCCGCTATAGGAGCATTTTGATCTATGTGTTGTTTTCCGCTTGCATTGGCCTGGGGGACCGTGTCATTTGTGCCTCTCTCATGTGCCTTTGGGACTGTGTCATTTGTGTCCCTCTCATGTTCATTGTCTGCATTTTCCATGATGGAGCTAATGTCAAAGTCTGCGGGGAGTTTGAGTCCGAGACTAGCAAGATGATGGAAATATTTGGTGGGATCCTCAAGGAGTACTCGCTCCACTAGGCGTTGGAATTTGCTATCTTGCATGTGTGCCACTAATTCTTCACGAGAAAATTCTTCATCATCATCGCGTGGTGGGGCGATGTGATCGGAAGGGTCGGCCATTTCAGTTAGCTTGTTGTACTGGGATCGAGTAAGAACCATGCAAGGTGGGGTGGGACGAAATGGACAAGGATTAGATATTTTGGCAAGGTGCCGACTAAGACTGTAATGAATGGGATATCTAGGACAAGACTTGGACAAAGGGTTCTCTCGCTCAATGACTTCAGGTAAGACGGTTGACACAAGACTCCAGCCACTAGCAAGGGTAGTCGATACCAGTCTCACTGTGTAGGGCTGAGTCGTTCAACAAGACTACTAGCAAAAGGTACTGTGACCTACTAGGCTTACGTGAACTCACTAAAGAAGGATCTATGTCGACTCGGTATGGGACAGAATGACGATGGGGTAAGAGTGACCAGGACAGAAGGCGACGGGGATGACCGTCGAAAGAGAGATAAACGGGTGAAATGGATGAAAGTTGGTGTAAGGTTGATTCTGACCTCGGAAAATGGAACTAGGCTGAAATGGGTACTCCGAACAGCTGACGAAAATTTCTCAAAAATAGGGCAGATGCTCACTGTCACACATGCGCAGAAACAGATGCGCAGCAAGAATAGGTAAATGCGCAGTAAGTCGTTGTATAAGCGCCGCTCTGGTGAGGTATGTATGCGCGGTAACAGTATGCAGATGCGCAGCAGGAAAGTATATGCGCGACAGGTCGGCGTATATGCGCAGCAAGTCGCTGTAAAAGCGCAGCAAAACAGAGTATATGCGCAGCAGAAAGTACAAAAGCGCCGTAAGTCGGTACAAAAGCGCAGCAAGTCGCTATATATGCGCCGCAGAAATAGATATATGCGCAGTTCTGGTATTTTTGGGCCAATTTTTGGGATTTTTCTCTGTTTTTGGGTATTTTTTGGCTGGAATAAGTCTTCCTGATATGATTTTATGAATTAATTTAGCAAGAAAACACAGCAAGCACAAAGAATGTTTTGTAGTTTTTCATTGTTTTTGTAGTTTTTCGACTCTATTTTGGACAAAAGCAAGTACAAAATCCTAGGCGAGAAATGGATTATAAGGGATTTGGGCCACTAAAACAAGAGGTTTGTAATTCGGGCAACTGTTCAAGTGGTTACACGTGCGGCGGCGCTACTCTCCGTTATGGAGTCTCCCAGCCTCACAGGGTTGCGCCTGAGAGGGTTTTGGGGGAGGTTGGCCGTCGGTGTAACATAACAGCACTCGTTGCAGGAGGTTTTCACCTCAAGCACAATTTATTTTAAGTGGCTCGGTAGGGCTTGGCGTTAGCCTGTTACCACTCAGGGTCGTTCCCACTTGGACAAGCGTGCATCCAAGGGCAGGCCCCTCCTAAAGGTTAAACAAGTAGAATGACAAGTCTGGCACTCTGATCACCCAGGAGAGGGGAGAGCATAAGCCTATTGTCATTCGTAAACACAGAATACACTGATTTAATCCACCGTAATTAAAAAGATAAAAACTAAATGGGCTAAGCTAGTCAAACAAAACTTTGAAGTGATTTTGACAATATTACAGTGGTTCAATTTTAAGTCCCAGAAAGCAGTTGTGAGTTCAATTTTAAATCCACGTTGCGCGAGATTGTTAACTTTGAAATTCAGGTCTCACGATATAGCAATGGTTCATTTTAACTCCAGAATGCAGTTGTGAGTTCAATTTTTAAGTCCACGTTGCACGGGATTGTTAACTTTGAAATTCAGGTCTCACGATATAGCAATGGTTCATTTTAACTTCAGAATGCAGTTGTGAGTTCAATTTTAAGTCTTAGATAGCAATAACTTGGAAGTTTGTTTGCAATGCAAGCATGAAATAAACCAGTTACTTCCTCCCTAATTAAGACTAGATGAAGATTTGTAATGAACAGCCATTTTACTCTTTCCCAGAAAATGAAAGGTGAGCTAGTTAGATGCAACTACATGTAACTGAACCCGAGCCTAACCTGCAAAACCGCTCCAGCAAACACCTGCAAAAGGGTTAGCGTTAGCAAAATACCCTAGAAAAGAACCAAAACCTGAGTCAGTTACAAATGCGCAGCTTCAGTGATCAGATGCGCAGAAGTGATCAACAGAAGCGCAACATTAACGAATGCGCCGTAAAAATGAACATATGCGCCGTAACAGACAACGGATGCGCCGTTTTAACGTATGCGCAGCAATATTATATGAAAGCGCAGCAAAAATCAACAAATGCGCAGTTTAAACAAAAGCACCGCAACAGTCTATAAAAGCGCCGTTACAGTCAACAAATGCACGGTTTTACAAAAGCGCTGTAACAGTCTTCAAAAGCGCCGTAAAAATGAACAGATGCGCCGAAAGAACCTGTGCGTGACTCTGCGGGGTCTGTACGGAATTCTGCCTTCAAAAAAGCTCAAAAATGGTAAAATAAAGGGGCAACGGCCCCACGGTGGGCGCCAAAAATGTGAGGGTAAAATAGTGCATCAATCAAATGAATAACAGATGACCCAAACATCAACAGAATAGAGAAACAAAGAAGATTCAAATGAACAAAGCAATGAACAAACACAGCAAACCTCTTCCGTTTCGAAACTTCTGTTGTTCGCCTATCACGAATCGTCCTTTCGCAGATGAGATGAGCCCTCAGAGAGTGCAATCTTTTAAAAGCTGTTGGAGGAAGTCGATGGTGAACGGCTATAGTGTGATATGCAATGAAGGTGAGCTCCAATGCAACAATGGTGATCTCAAGCTTGTGGATGACAAATGGGTGCCAAAGGCGCGCTGGTGATATTTCTGCAGAGTAACGATGTCAAAAGCCTGGATGATTAGAATGAAGGGATGAAGCTTCATTTATAGACCCGGAGGAATAGGAATCAACGGTTGAGAGAAGATATGAAGATCAACGGTTGAGGATGGTTGAGGAATGTGCAACCAGTGGAAATGTGACAAGTGTCCCAGCTCCATCATGAAAGGTGGGATGTGACAAAACTGATTGGAGAGTTAACTCCATTGACTGGTCTGTTAACAGAATTGATTGATCAGTTAGAAGAGTGGATTGTGGAACTGACTGGATTGATTGAGGATTTGACTCAACTGACAGGTTAGTTAACAGACTTGATTGATTGGTTAACTGACCTCTGATTGGAGAAGAAATAGGCCATGTGGGTGAGGGAAAATAAGATAATTAAATATTAAATATATTTAATTACATGTGCAACCTGATGAGGTGGACAAGGTGAGGTGGAATTTTGAATTCAGAACTTTGGGATAGAGGAAATAGGATTAATTAAATAATTTATGATTATTTAATTGTGAAGGACAAATAGAAGAATTATAATTAAATAAATAGAATTTATTTAATTATGGGATAGTGAATTGATTAAATAAATTTGGAATATTTATTTAATTAATAGAAGAAGGGAATAAATATTTAGAATATTTATTTAGGATGATTTGTGTCATTTTTAGGCGTATACACTTCCTATGGCTGAATAAACCTTGCAAGATCACCAAGGAAGCAATCAGGGCAATAATTGGTTTACATTCCTCCGGAGGAATTCCTGTCCTCAAATCTGTCAAAAACAACATTGTCACAGAGGCCACCGGATCAAAATTTTAAAAGAGGGCAATGACCATTGAAGATATTACTGACCCGGATATCAAGTATGCATCTATGATAATAGGATACAAGATATATAATTCTAGTAGGGAGAATTCAGTATCCGGAACTGCAGTATACATGGCCTATGAGATGCTGAGAAAAAATGCAGAATATGATCTCTATGAACTTCTCTTGAGCCAGTTAATGGAAAAAATACAAAAGATCAAAAAGGACAAGAAAAACTCTTTCAATATGGTGCACTAATAGTATGTTTATTTTTCTACTTCATGAATGAGTTGCCCGGATCAAATGGATGGGTATGGCAGAATGACAAACTGGTAGCAGTTTAGATCAGAGACTATTTGCATGGGCTTGGGGATGCTAAAGCAAGAAATACAGCCATGTAGGGATACTTCAAAAACTTTCAGAACATGATGCAATCAAGAGAAAGGATTCCCCAGTCTCTTGTTGAGAAATACAAGGACACAGTCTGCTTTATGGTAGAGACTGATCAGTGCCTAATGGAGGCAATAGAACCAAGGACAGTCTGGATCATGCCCATGGGGTATGAAGTTGATGAACAGATTGTGGAGCTGCATGTTCAACACATGCTGAGTCAGCCTAAAGATCCAAAGGCAGAAAGGTTTGGAACCTTTGAGGAGCTGAGTGTAAAGATCCATGTGGAACTCAGAGAACTAGAGATGAAAAGGAAGGTGAGAAAAGAAGTAGAACATATTGCACAAGACCTTGGGATCTCAAAGGAGGCACTTGATGCCAACCGAGAAAAGAGACAAAAAGCTAACGAGGAGAAGAAAGAGGCAAAAAAAGGAAGCAAGAAAAGTGCTCCAGTAGAAAATTCCACCCGGACCAGATCTTCAAAGAGACCAGCACCTGTCCCAGCTAAAAGCTCAAAACTGGAAGTCCAAGCATCCGGCAAAGGAGAGAAAAGGTCAAAGACAAAAGCCACAAGGGTTTATGCAAGTCAAAGAGATGAAGAAGAAACCAAATCAGATGAGGGGGTAAAGGAAATAAAGAAGCAGAAGAAGAAAGGATCCGGTCAGCCCTCCTCAGGCCAAGACAAGGAAGAAATAGCAGAGGAATTTGTTGAAAAGCCCACCCTGTCCCTAGAAAGTGTAATCAAATTAGTCACTGTGGATGGAAACCTTCAACCAATGGCCAAATTCTATGATGATTACAATGAGGCCGACCAAAAGATCCTGCAGGAAGCTACAATCAGGGATCTGAACATTTACAATAAAGCTTTTATTGAAATTTTCTCTCGAATTCCTAAGAGTCTAGAGAAGGAGTTGGAAATGAGAAAGACCAATGCCATGGCAAAAGACCTTGAGATCCGGGAACAGATAGCTATTCAGCTATATCCTTCAATTGATCCCAAGACAATGAACATGGTATTTAAAGACTACAAGGATGAATTCAGGAGCAAAGCAAGGATGAATCAGCTTATGCTTGGTGAGACTGACAAGGTAGCCAAGGACACTGAAGAGATTCTCCAGAAAACCTTCAAAAGATTTAATCTTCCTATCATAGAGGACTTGGGTACTGATCCTACAAATGTTGTAGAAGAAACTCCTGAGAAAATGTCAGAAGAGGTGGGCCCTGAATAGACCAACATTTCCCCTCCGGTTTTCCCTACAGTCTCCAGATCTAAAGGAGAAGAAAAATCACAGGAGAAAGAAGCAGAGGTGAAGCAAAAAGAAGGTGACAGTGCAAAGGTTGCAGAAGGACAGAAGACTTCAGCAGAGAAAACCACAACTGCTAGTGGTGGGAATGTAGAAGGAGAGAAAACTCCAAAGGACAGCTCCAAGACTGCAGAAGAGAAGAAACATCTGTCTCCAGCAAGAGACACTGCACAAACTGTCCAAAAATTCTTGAGCAAAGAAACAATGGAGATTGATGAACTAGAGCTTCTACAAGGTCCATTCAATTTTGATTCTCTTTCTCCGGTACAGACAATGAAGATAGCTTCATTTGCAAATGCTAAGGCTAATGAAAAACTCCTAAAGTCTCATATGGAAGACTATGAGTTGATAGAAGCTGCATCCGGAGTGCTGGAAAAGATCATACCATCTTTTCAAAAAGATCCCACAGCCTCCTCTTCCAGTAATCTCAAAACCTTAGTCAGCAGTGTTAGTACACATTTTGATTCTCCAGAAAAATCAGCTGAAGAAAAGGTCCGGAAGGAGTTTTTGGATTAGAGATTCTCAGAGGTACAAGGATTAATCACTAATGATAGGAGAAATATGAGTATTGGGATAAAGAGCTTAGAAAATGCTCTTAAGGATGGTGGTGAAATATACAAATTTTGTATCTCTTGGTCCAAAGTAATAGTAGAGATTGAGAAGAAAATAAAAGAGCAAGAGGATAAACTACTAAGTTTGTCTCAAAGTTTTGATCCTCTCTCTTCATCCATAGTAAATCAAGAGTGTCAAACTATTGCAATCACAAATGCAATAAAGAATTTTGAGAAGGAAAGGAAGAACATGATCAGCCGGATGGGTGAACTTAGGAGGATCATTGTCCCTAAGAGACCATGCATGAGGCCATAAGTGAAGCTCAAATCACAGCCCAGACAAATGATCCGATAGATCTAAAAAGGGCAGATGCATTTGCATTCCTGTTGAGAGGGCATATCTCAATTTTGGACAGGATGAAGCAGAGTTGGGCAACATAAGTTGTACAGTTGAAGAACACTTTTGTAGACATACTTAAGTATATGTAAGTACAACTCGTATATATATACTTATGTGGCTAATTATAGTAATTTTTTTGAAAATTTTGATGTGCGGACCCTACCCTTTGCCATTGATGTCAAAGGGGGAGTGAGGAGCAGTGAAAAATGAGGAATCCAACTAAGGGGGAGCTCCAGAAAATGTATATAAAGACAGAGCATCAGCCAAGGGGGAGCATAGTGTAAACACTTAGTCATTTTTCACTAAGTGTTGCCATCAATGCCAAAGGGGGAGATTGTTGGCAAGAGACACTATATGGATTCATGATTGTTGTCATTGATGGCAACAAAGTTCATCCCACACATCCGCAGGACATGGTGTGTCTCTACCGGAAGTCAGAGTGAAGAATGTTGTGGTCCGGTAAACAAGAACAGAGCATATGGCAAGGTCCGATAGACAGGTCCGGATCTCTCAAAAGAAGTATCTTGGTAAAGTGCAGATTTGGGGAAGTAAAGAGTACTACCTTGAGTGATAGATTCCAAGGTTTTAGGCTCTGGTGATAGATGAGGCAAAAGATATGAATACTTGAGTACTGGGTTCTTGAGTGACAGTGTGAATAGAGGAAGAACTGACTGACAGAACATCAGACTACTTTCTAGATGTGTTACTGATGGTGTTAAAGGTTATGAAAGCATGAATCATATTTGGCTGAGATGATTAATGATTTCTACAAGTATATGCTTGATCTGCATTACTTGATGTGTAAGGATTCAGCCGACAGAACAGAGTTTGTGAGAAGATTGACTGTTCCGGGTGCCGACTAGAAAGATAATGAAATCACTTGTGCGGACATATATAAAGGATGGATTTAGTTGTGAGAAGTGTTATGGTGATATATGTGGTATGCAAAAAAAAAGTAGAGCAGAGTAGAAGTAGTAAGGAAGGTCCGGTATGTGAAAGGAAAGCAGCATAAGAGAAGAGGAAAGATGAAGTGCAACAGATCAATGTACTGAGCCTAACCGGAACTGAAATCCAGCATATGTGGATGCTTCCAATCAGTTCAAGTATTGTATAACATTCTTTTGTAGACAGTGTGTCTCCTTGTAGGCAGTGTGCCTCCTTTGTGAGCAGTGTGCTCGGGCAGTGAGCCCTAATTGGCAAGTGCCATTTTGTATTTCCTTATTCTTCTAACAGAGAATAATCTTTGGGTTAATCACCCCATGGTTTTCTCCCTTAACAGGGTTTTCACGTCAAAAATGTTGTGTCATTTGTTTTTCCTTTTCATGTTAATGTTTGTTTATTTGAATTAATGTTGCATTGACTAATAAGAAAGTTCAGAAAGAAGAAATAATTAGGATAACTGATTCACACCCCCCTCTCAGTTATCAACACTTTTCTCTTAGGAAGTGATACCGGATTGAAATATGATTTTTCCTTGAATGCATTGTCAGATTTTTTGAAATGGTGATAGCACTTGTATTGTCACATAGGATAGGAATAGGTTCATCATATGACACTTTGATATCCTTCAATGTCTGCTTCATCCATAACACCTGTATGCATCAAGATGCTACTACAATATATTCTACCTCTACAATAGATAATGACACTGAGTCCTACTTCTTAACCATGAGACAAGTCCATTTCCCAGAAAGAAAGCACCACCACTTGTAATTCTTCTGTCATCTGTACATCCTACCCAATCTGCATCTGTATATGCACTCAAGGAGAAATCAATATCCTTGGGATACCATAGGCCGAACTCCAGAGTACCTTTTAGGTATCTGAATATCCTCTTTACTATTGAAACATGTAACTCTTTGGGATCAACTTGGAATCTAGCCACAAGACAAACTGTATGCATGATATCCGGTCTAATAGCAGTCAAGTATAATAGTCCACCAATCATCGATCTATACTTACTCTGATTAGACTTAGGATATTCATCATCTTTCCTTAACTTACAACCAGTAGTCATGGGAGTACATATCAGTTTGGAGTCTTCCATTCCAAACTTCTTCAACATTTCCTTAGCATACTTTGACTATGAAATGAAAAATGCCCTTTTCTGATTGACTAATTTGTAACCCAAGGAAGAAGTTCATTTCCCCAAACATTGACATTTCAAATTCTTTCTACATTTCTTCTACAAATTTCTTGCACATACCTTCATTTCCTCCAAAGACTATATCATCAACATACACTATTACAATAAGGATTTGATCTTCTTCAACTTTGAAGTACAGATTGCTATCTGCAGTGCCCTTTTCGAATCCTTTCTATAGTGGGTACCTATTCAACCTTGCATACCAAGCTCTAGGAGCTTGTCTAAGTCCATACAATGCCTTCTTCAATCTACAGACCATATTTGGATCATTTGATAACTGAAATTCTTCTGGTTGCTCAATGCATACCTCTTCTTCCAACTCTCCATTCAGGAATGCAAGTTTCACATCCATCTGATAAACTTTGAAGTCCTTATGAGTTGCAAAGGCCAAGAACAATCTAATGGCCTCCAATCTTATCATTGGAGCAAATGTTTCATCATAATCTATTCCTTCCACTTGTGAGTAGCCTTTACACACAATCCTAGCCTTATTTTTGACTACTTCTCCATTCTCATTCAATTTGTTCTAGAAGACCCATTTAGTTCCTATCACATTTTTTTCTGTTGGTCTTGAGACAACTTCCCAAGTCTGATTCTTCTCAATCTGCATCAATTCTTCTTCCATAGCCTTGATCCAGTGCTCATTTTTGCATGCCTCAATCACTATTTTGGGTTCTATTTGAGACAACAAGCACAAATTTACTTGTTCATATGTCGTAGCAATACTTCTCCTTGTTAAAACACTTTGTTATTATCTCCAATGATCTGATCTTCATAATGATTCTTTTGCACATACTTGGGGTTCTTGGGAATCTTCTCCATAGCATCTTCATCAACTTGTTTCTCTTGTTCCTTTTCTTCCTCTCTTTCTTCTTCTCTACAAGGGTTCTCATCCAATTCATATCCTTCTAATAACATTGAACTTTGATATGGTTCTTCATCCACTTTGACATTTCCACTTTCCACTAATTTATTCAGCCTCTTGTTGTAGCACCTGTAAGCCTTGCTCTTTGTAGAATATCTAAGGAAGATTCCTTCATCTAATCTTGTATCAAACTTTCCCAAGTTCTCTTCATCTATCCTAATGTAGCATTTACTTCCAGACAATCTAAAGTATTTTACAGTAGGAGTTCTTCCATACCATAGTTCATATGGAGTCTTTGAACTTTTGACCCTGGCTTGCACTCTGTTTTGTATGTAGATTGCAGTGTGAATGGCTTCTCTCCAATAGATATCTAGTAGATTTGCTTCTTTCATCATTGTCCTTTCTACTTCCTGAACTGTCCTATTCTTCCTTTCCACAACTCCATTATGCTGAGGAGTCCTAGGTGTTGACAAATGCGTTTCTATTCCATGATCTTCACAAAATCAATTAAACTCATTAGAGGTGAACTCACCACCTCTGTCATACCTCAAACACTTGACTTTCAGATCAATTTCATTTTTAACCATAGCCTTAAAGGCTTTAAACTTATCTAGAGCTTCTGAATTTTCTTTGAGAAAAGTTACCCAAGTCATTCTAGAGAAATCATCAATCAACAACATGAAATACATGTCACCTTGAAAGCTTCCTACTCTTGTAGGTTTGCACAGATCTGTATGCACCAACTCCAGAGGTCTAGTGGTAGATGTTGAACATAGAGAATACTGAGAGGGGGGGTGAATCAATATTCTACGAAACCACTTAGTTTGTTGTTCCTTAATCCAATTACCAAATTCACCAACATGAAAGTAGAATAAACAAAAGAATAGCAACCATAAAGACATAACACATAGACACCAAGATTTTTATGTGGAAAACCCAAAAAGGGAAAAACCACGGTGAGTGTTAGCTCACAATATATTATGATAGCACAATACCAAATTACAAGAAGGCTCACTACCCAAGGCTGACTACCCTATGAAGAAGTGTTCACTACACAAAGGCTCACTGCCAAGAGAAAAGAAGATAGAAGGGTTGACTCACTGCCAAAAGATGACTGCTACAAATGCATCTATAGAATTCTAAGATGCTATACCAATTTGTTCAATATACAAATTCAAAAGACTTCATATTGTCTGCTCTATTTTTTCTGCTCTGCTCTGCTCTACATAAACTTTGCTCTTCTACCTTTACCATCTTCTTCTGGTCACAACTCTACTTTTGAATCGTACACACATTTAGTTCATCCTCACTACAATCACATTTTTCAACACCAAAATCTAACCCATATAAATATCCATAACTTTGAATTCAATCTCATAATCAGGTCGACAAGCCAAACATGAAGTGTGTATACAATGTATTCTACCTTGTCAGCTTGATCATGTGTACAAATAGTAATGTAGATCAAACCAAACATATAATGATCTTCATATAGGTCGGCACTAGTCATACAACCACTTAGATTTATTATTCAAACAATATGTCTTCTCCGTATAAAGATCTAACAGCTTGTCAGCTTGTCTCTTAAGAACATGCTTGACCCAATTCATCTATCACATCAAAACTCTCACTGCGGACCACATGAGACTCAAGGATTCATACCCAACATTCATTCTTGACCTCTAAGCATACCTCTAGAACTGAAAGACAAAATATGCAACTGCAGAAAAATGCAAACCCATTTTCTCAGGCACTGTGCACTATTCTTGTCTTAGTTCTATTCACCCAGACTTAGACATTTCATAGTATGACTTCTAGAGGAAGTCAAGTCTTAATCATTGGAACATAAAATAATCATCAAATAGCTATGAACAATATACCTGAACCTCATATAATGATCATCTACTACGGAGGCATACTGACCCAATCTATATTACTTACTCTATATACAGTCCATACTTAGTCATTTTAGCTTTCCAGACCAGAATAGTTTTGTGCCTTGTTGTCAAACCAAGTTGGTCTTCCAAAGTAATGTCTCTTTATCATGCCATGAAATCCCTTTGCCTTGTTTCCATCAATGACAACATGCAATTCTTCATCAGAGCAGTGTCTCTTGCCAACAGTAGAATGTTCTTTGATCTTAAAATTGTTCCTTGTTTTCTTCCCAATCTGACATTCCTTGCAGGTTGCATTGGTAGGCTTTGTAATTCTTGGCAGATCCCTGATAGCTTGAGTAGAGATGATCCTCACTAGACTGTCAAAATTGATGTGACACATTCTTCTATGCCATAGCCAACTTTCATTAATTTGAGTCATAATGCACATACCATTAGCACCTTTGAGCTGATATATAATTCCTTTTGTCCTTGTTCCTATAGCAATCAGAGTTCCAAAGTTTTCTTTTCTAATTTCATAGCCTCCATCTTGAAACACAAGGTTATATCCTCTACTACACATTTGTCCTACACTCAGAAGATTATGCTGGAGACCCTTCACATAAAGAACATCATCTGTATTGTGCTTGCCATCAAAATTGATCGAACCGTTTCCACATATCTTAGCAAATGCATCATCTCCAAACTTAACAAAACCTCCATCAAACTTATCAAGCTTCACAAACTTGTTCTTATAACCTGTCATATGATTTGAACACCCACTATCAATTAATTAAAGATCCTCTTCTCTTGCATGAAAAGAAGTTACCAGAGTTCCTTTGATATTATGCTTTGTTTCTAGAGCAGTTTCCATCATATCCCTTTCAGAATTAGTTCCAACATTCAAAGCCATGAACAAGCATTCATTACCATCACCATCCAGATAGTCAGACTCATCACCAGAAATGCTATCATTTTATTTAACATAATAACTTATCTTAAATGATGTACCTTTGCTTTCCTTGTATTTGTCATTTGAAAATTTGATTGGACATTTAGAGGCATAATGACCTATCTTGCCATAGTTGAAACATTTGAAGGGTGACTTACCTTTGTATTTTCCAAAGCCCTTTTTCAACCTGCTTACAAAATTTGCTTCCACTTCATCAAAGTCATCTAAATCAGATTCAAAATTCTTTTCTATCTTTCTAGCCGTCAAAGAAGTTTCTTTTCTTGAATCATCTTGACCAAATTCTCTTATCTCAAAAGTAGTTAGGGTACCAAACATTTGATCCCTAGTATACTGATCTAGATCTTGAGTCCCTTCAATAGTAGAAACTTTAGCACTATAAGATTTTGGAAGAGTTCTTAGGACCTTCTTTACCACTTCACTTTCCTACAACTTTCGTCCAAGACCATTGATGGAGTTGACAACTTCATCCACTCTCTACATGTAGCTTGCAATATTTTCATCTTCTGACATCTTTAGGGTTTCAAAATTGGTCTTCAAAATTTGCATCTTTGCTTGCTTGACCTTGTCATCTCCTTCATAGGTACTTTCCAGCTTCTTTCAGATCTCATGGGTAGTTTTGTAACTCATCACCTTCACTAATTCAAAATCAAAGAGACTGTTCAGAAGACCACTCTTTGCCTTACCATTGTTCTCATACTCTTTAATTTCATCTTCATCCTTTGGACGATTAGGAGGTATAGTATACTTTTATTATTATTATCTTCCATTCACCATATCCTAGTGAGACAAGAAAACTTTCCATCCTAGTCTTCCAAAAAGCATAATTTGTTCCACCAAAGACTAGAACCTCCATAACTTTCTTATGCATCATCTGGATCTACCCCAAGCGATTAAGCTTCTTCAGGGAACCTTGCTTTGATACCAATTGTTAGAATGCACAAGACAACTGAGAGGGGGGTGAATCAGTTGCTATTAAAACCTTAAACCTTTTAAGCTATTCCAATCATAAACCTCTTAACATGTATTAGTAGAATGTAAACATATAGAGCATCAATGCAAACACATCCAAACACATAAGAACACCATATTTACGTGGAAAACCCAATAAGAGAAAAACCACGGTGAGGATTAGCTCACATATATATGAATAACAACACTAAAAATCAATAGGCTCATTGCCTAGAAGAAAGGCTCACTGCCAAAGAAAGACTCACTGCCAAGGGCTCACTGCCCAAAAGAGAGAAGAAAGAAGAAGGTTGTTATAGAGAGATTCACTATCTCAAAGAAATAGGAGAGATCCACCACTACCACTCCTTGCTATCTACAACCTTTGGCTCACTGCCTCCAGCAACTTCAACCACATTGAAATGTAGACACCTTCTGCTCACTGCATTCCAGAGTCGTAAGTATTTAAGCTCACACACAACTCACTGCCCTTGATTCACATTTGTATTCTCTTCTCTACCTTGCTCCACTCAACTTCATCTTGAATTTATACCATCTACAAGCAAGACCTATCTCAATTAGGTCGGTCCTAATGAGGCGTGTGCACCTCAAACGTGCAACACCAATTAGGTCAGCACTAAAAACTTCTGTGGTGGAAAGAAGTGTAAGTGGACCATGTCAAGGGTTAACTAGGACTCAAATCCATATCACCAAGCTGCTCATCACATCCACAATCTACAAGGTACCTCCGCAAATGGTGCTATTAAGCCAGGTTGGCCAAACCTAAGCTAACGACCATATCTATGCTTCTCCAAGTCCAAAAACATCATGTGGACTAGAGAGAGACCCTCCAAAGCATTCACACACATTCCCAGAATACTCACCATCATTATAAACTTCTACAACACTACTGCAACCGTCTAAATTAAAAAATGTCTTCATTATACAACAGGACATCCTGCTACTAATCACTGACACAAGATCTGAACTTGTGGAGCATCCCAACACTGGAAACTCCAAAGGAAGGTAGATACAGATAATATAAGCGCTCTCCTAGATCTGTAAGATAGGAAATCTTAATGTGGAGAAATGTGGAGAAATGCGGAGCATTCTCAGTTCTCCCAAACAACCTCCTTCACAGTCAAATATTCTATCAAACACATCTTCTACTTCCGCACGATCCAAAACCTGAAACTCTAGATATAACACCTCTGATCAACATTTCCAAACTGCACAAGCATATCTTCAATTAGAAAGAAATGCGAGGCACAACACTAAGAGTACCTCTGTCACACTACACACCTTTTATCAATTTTTTCAAAAGCACTTGGAAACCAAGTGAACCATCTGCTGGGAGTTGACATCAATGACAACACCAACAAGTTCCCAATAAATTAGTCATCTCTCTCAAAGTCATGTTCTCTCTTGATAATGCCATTTGTTAGTGAATAGATTTTGCCACCAAACTATTATAAATATTATGCCCAATACAATGATGTTAAAAGCATTAACAGTTGAACGAATTGTAAATGAGTTTTACAATTGCTCTCTATGTATGGAAAAGCGGCAGCTCCCTCTGTAAAATGAAAACTAACTCTATGGGTACGCTTTTAACCTGAAAGTGGCAAAGGGAATTTTTATAATAATGTGAGTAACAAAAGACATTACAAATGCCCCACACACTTACAGAGAATATTTCTAAAATAAAAGATGATGATCTCAGCTTCACCCAAACACAAGAATGGGACAGAAACTTAGATGTTAAACAACTTGATTAAAACAAGACTATCACAATACCATGCAAACACAAGAATACAAGTATTTTAACATTATTAACATGAACTAAATGGGCTTTCAATATAGCAAAAACATCTATACCATGCAAGACTTTCCTTTATTCAATTTCACATAAGAAGAACTAATAACATAAGAACAAGATAATCCAACCCAATGTCAAACTTCTTATGTATTAATGAATGGAGATATAGCACAATACTTTATCACCCATAAAATATTACATAGCTAACATGCTTAGGGTGTGTGCATGAAGATGGGGGGCCAAAAAGAGGCCACCCCACTTTTTAGCGCTAGGAAACCATAATGCGATCGCGTTTTTGACTGCTAAATAAAGTGGAAAAACATAGTCTTGCAGCCTCACTTTTTAAATTTCATTTCCTATTGCATCCAAAACATGACTAGGGCTTTAATGGAAGCGCGTGCTGAAAGATTTGAAGGAGAAGACCATTAAACAAATGTCTCGTTGCCAATCTCACTGTGGACAAGGGAAACCAAGTCGAGCAACTGAAGAAGGTAGGGTTTTATCAATTTTCTTCATTTCAAAACAAAATGAGATTATTTTTCATTTTTTTAATTGAATTTTTATTTTTAATTTTTTAGTTAATGAATCATTGCAAAACCCCGATCCAAATGTTGAAATTCCTGCTGAAGAGAAACCTCAAAACCCTCAAACTCTGCCTTTATGTCCTCACCCTCGATGTGACACCCAACAAAATTATATAAGCCAAATCGAAGAAAACAAAAAACAACTTCAATCCTTACTTGAAGCATTGAAAAATCTGAATAAAAGCAACAATCACAAGAGAACCTTTGCCACTTCACTAGAGTCAATTATTTCTCATATTGACTTAGTTACAAAGCAAATCACTGATTGGAAGGACTCTAGGGAGGAGTGTTGGCAATTCTACGCCAATATATTATTATACAAACAAGTCAAAGATAAGAAAAATTTGAAAGGTGATATATGTGCACTTTTCATCTATCCTAAAATGCAACAACCATTACATGGGATTTGCAAACAATTCCCAATTCATTGGTGTGTGCATGAAGAAATATCCCAAAACTTTTGGGATAGATGGTACATGGTTTTTGATGACCTCCCTTGTAATAATAACGAGGTCCTCCAATATTTTTTGAGGAAACTCTATTGTGAGTTTTTCCTCAAGGACATCCTAAACTACTTTGACATCTGGGAGTTCCAGAGCAGAGGTGGCAGCTCTGCACATGATAGAGAGGGTGCACATCGTGCCTAGGACTATCCATCGAGACCCATTATGAGGCCACAAAATGTATCACTCCCTTCAACTTTGAAGGAGAGTGTTGAGGTAGAGACACTACATTCCCTGAGTTCCCTCACCCATACTTTAACACAACATGGCGGTGATCTTTCACAAGTTGGAGAGGGTGAGATCAGTATGCATTGTCAGTCTCCCCATCTTTGTGGGTCATGTGGGGTATTGTGTGATGTTGGGACCCAGGACGCTACCCAGGATGCAAACATTCTAGAGCGTTAGGACAATGCAACACAAGGGCAGAAGCAGGTGATGGACACATCCATATTGGATAATATTGTTCTCACAGATGACCTTTTACAACATATGTTTGGTATTGACTCCCAAGTAATTATGATAGACATCAAATTTCCACAGTCCTTAATGATCGTAGTTTAGTATTTCAGGATTTAACTGTGTGCAAGTTTTTTTCCTCAATGTTTCGGATCACACTCCATGATCCATCGTCAGGAGAAAGAGCAAGAGAAGATAATTGTAAACAATTACTTGGGATTTAATTGTGTGCAAGTTTTTTTCCTCAACGTTTCGGATCACACTCCATGATCCATCATCAGGAGAAAGAGCAAGAGAAGATAATTATCTTCTCTTGCTCTTTCTCCTGATGATGGATCATGGAGTGTGATCCGAAACGTTGAGGAAAAAAACTTGCACACAATTAAATCCCAAGTAATTGTTTACAAGGTTTTGCAATTTAATATATTTGTATTTGAAATCTCTAATTATTTATGTGAGTATATATTATAAGTCAAAATTAATGTATGTAATTGTCTGCACTATGAAATTCTAGGGTCAAAGTATCCATCATGTGTTTGTAAGCCGTCCAATGCAGGATTATGAGAGGAGGTCCAGTGAACATGTATGTAATTTATCACAAAATCGTAAATATAGAACATGTAAACTTTTTGTCATGTATTAATGGTAATCTTATTTAGTTACAATTTGATGATGAACAGGTGGATGTTGGAGCATCACCATCGAGACAATTTTCTTGGTCCCCAGGTAGAGCCACTTTCATTGAGGTAAAATTTACCATTTCTAATCATTATGCATTTAAATAATGTTATGTATTTATTTTGCTCAAATAACCTTGAACTCTTTTTTTAGATGTTGAATATGTAGACTCCTCATTTTCGTCAATCAATGGAGGTGGGCATTGCTGCAACTATTTTGTCTACAAATCCTTTGACCGAGGTATGAGCCAGTAACATATAAATGTCATTTTGTATTTCTTGTTTTATCTCACATAATTTAATGTACATTAATGATATTCATATTTACTTAAATTTGCTTCTTCATGCTTCTCACAGGATGTCACAACTCCTACCTGTCCAGCTACAGAAGAAGAGATAGAACAAATGATCAAGAGGGATCACCAATTGGTGGTAAGTGATTGATTACTTATGTCATGTTATATATTTTGAATATTTTCTATATTAATGTGGATATTGTTTGATTGTATTAACAGGTGGAACTTAAAAAATCTCTATCGAGGAGGTCTAGTCGATGGGCGATAGAGGATGAGTCATCGACTGGTTCATCATCTTCACAGCCTAGCAAGAGCCATCGATTATTTGATAGCAATTCATAGGAGATTTGATTTTGGGACATTTTGTTACATATGCCTATTTGGATTTGTAAACATACTCTTGCATGTTATTGATGTACATGCCTATGTGGCTTGATATATACACTATATGTTATTTTTATGACATTATATATATATATATATATATATATGAGATTATGTATATTGTCATGACATTATATATATGTTGACAACATCCTTGCAAAGTACATTTTGTGCATATCTTGTAATCATTGCATTCTAGGAGACTGTATTTCTTTGAGGCATCATGTCAAATAGTTCACATGCCTTGTCTATGCTTCCACACTTTGCATACATGTCTACAAGGGCAGCTGCAAATAGAACATGTGACAAAATTCCTATATCTTTCATGCTTTGATGGTTGTCCACACCTTGTTCTAAAGATCCCATTTTGGCATAGGCAAGGAGGATGTTGGATTAGGTTGTGGAATTTAACTTGACACCCGCCAATTGCATTTGCTTGAAAGTTTCTTTAAAGCCTTATCAAAAAATCCATTTTGTGCATATCTTGCAATACATTCCATGAGACAACATTTCTTTGAGGCATCATGTCAAACAGTTCACATACATTGTCTATGCTTCTACACAAATTGCATACATGTCTACAAGGGTAGTTGCAAATACAACATCTAACAAAATTCCTATATCTTTTATTCTTTGATAGCTGTCCATACCCTGTTCCAAAGATCCTAATTTAGCACAGGCAGGGAGGATGCTTTCAAAGGTTATGAAATTTGGTCTTACACGTTCCAATTGCATTTGCTTGAAATTTTCTAAAGCCTTTTCAAAAAATCCATTTTGTGCATATCTTGCAATCATTACATTCCATGAGAGGGTATCTCTTTGAGGCATCATGTCAAATAGTTCACGCGCCTTGTCTATGCTTCCACACTTTGCATACATGTCTACAAGGGCAGCTGCAAATAGAACATCTGACAAAATTCCTATATCCTTGTGTACAAGATCGACATACTTGTTAGCAGTAACATATTTGAAAAAAAAAACACATTTTATAGTTTACTTCAGAAGCTCTGCAGTCTCACATAAACGTTTAGATGAGTTACGGTATGATTTACGTTTCACATGCAATTTGCTTCGCGTGGGTTTTTTTTGGTATTACAGGTAGCATATACGTTTGGGCTTTTAACTCAAAACCAGAACCCCTTCACAGAAGTCAGTGCAATTTTGAAGGGATTGGAAGAGTAGTCTTATGTTTAAAAGAACATCTGCAATGATGCATTTGGGACGATCGTAGAAGTCGTTGAACTAGTTGGAAGAATGTATCTTACCAATTGCAATGGAAAAATAATAATTAGATAGCTGCGTGTGGATGAGGAAACTCTTGTCGGTGAATGCTCAAGGCGTTTGGAAGGATTCTTGGGAGACATTAATGAAAGGACCGTTATAAAATATTACTGAAATATGAAAAGCAGGAACCAAAAAACACACTAAAGTTGACCAAGCTGGGGGAGAGGGCCTGATGGTAGTGGACGGTATAGAGAGATCATGTGCAACCGACTACTTGGGTAAGTTGAAGTTAAAATTTGTGTAAAATATAACTTATTTTTTAAATGTAAGATATTATATTAATAAAATATATATTATCATGTTTGTTTGCTGTCTTTGATTGTTGTTCAAAGTTGTTAAATCAATCTATTTAAGAGTTTAATTGAAGGAGAATTCATCCTTGTCTAACAAGTTCCCACACAATGTTTGTAGACATCACCCCCTTTAGACCTAGGTACAATGAGTCAAGGTCAATCTAGTAAATTCATCAATTCCTCGTTAGTTCACTTACGAATGTTCAGAGTCAATTCCATAGGTGTAGAGATTAGTTCTACATGTGCGAAGATCTATTTTGCAAATACAAATATGAAGGAGAGCAAAGTGCAGTTAGCTTGTGGATTGTGAGGTGCTCATCCAAACAAGGCTCTAATTTTCAACACATTGGTGAATCAATTCCTAGCATCTTCAACAATATATTCCTCCATCCATAATCATTTGAATTCTATAAATTTAACTCTACATATTATTCTAGTCCTAGCCCTAAATCCTAGGGTATTATTATTGTTTAATTATTTGCACTAGGATATTTTATGTGAGAGGTGTTGCTTTCTCTTACATTTTATTGTTGAACTCAACATTTCTACATTACTTAGGGTTTTGACCTTTTATTGGGGTTTTTAGGTCTAGATTTGATTGCATATTTTACTTTTTAGATCTCATTAGGGTTTTGGATTACTCTCTCCTTATGTTTCATTGCTATACCTTTTCTTTAGGGTTTTGTTCTTTATTGTGTGACCTTGTTTCCATCCCACTCTATTCATCCTTATTTTTGCCTCTAGGGTTTCATTTGTTAATTTAGTTATATTTGAGTGCTTGTTGATTTCTCTGATTTTATATTAGATCTTACCTCCTTGTCATATCATTTATCCATAGGGTTTTGTGAGTTGTTTGGATGTTAAGATCTCATCCACATTATCACATTCATTGAAAAGAAGCCCTTATTTGAATCCTCAAATGATCCAACTTGGTGAGAATGGTGTTTATCATGGTCTTGATATGGGTATTATTGAAGTTGACAAAAGAACTTCACAACAAAAAGAATCTTTTACAACACCAAAGAATCTTCCATAAGAGGGATCCTAGAAGTAAAAAAATGCTATATTGTCAATACTGATATAATATAAATGTATGTAGAGTCCCTTGTATATATAGGCAAAGGTGAGACAAGAATGTAGTTGGGGTAGGTGATAACCCCACATGTGCATGCGACAACTGTCATATGCACATGACTTGAGACCACTAGAAACTATGCTAAGTGAACTTAACTAACTAGGTGTGAATAAGACACAAAAGGAAACAAGTCTAGTAAAAGGCATGTTCACATCAACACCCCCTTAGTGCAACTTAGGGATGAAAAAAAAGAGTAAAAACTCAGATGGGTCCCAACAACTAGGCTTGTTGAGGTACTCATGTACAAAAAAATATTTCACAAATGGAGAAAAGGAGAAAACTCATAAGAAAAATGTCTCCCCAAAAGTAAAGAAACAATACATGTGAAGGAAGGAGAACTCAAGATGAGCCCCCAAGGACAACTTCATTTACCCTAAGCATTGATTGTAACTGAAGATAACAAGGCGATGACAAATGTTTCTAGTGAAGAAATGTTTAGTGAAGATGTTTGCAATTTGCTCCTCTATATAGGCAAATACTTCAAGTTGAGAACACCATCTTGGATGAGTTGTTGGATAAAGTGCATGTGGATCTCAATGCATTTAGTTTGTTTATGCTCCATGGGGTTGCAATAAATGTGTATGGAACCCTAATTATCTCATCAAAGGTTGGATGATTAGTTGGAAACCTAAACTCTGTCATCAACTATCAAAACCAAAGAACCTCTTGGATAGTTAGAACTGTACCTAGATACTTGGCCTATGTAGATGATAATGCAATAGCATATTGCTTCTTGTAAGACCATGCAATAGGACTAGAACCAATGTAATAGACAAAACTACAGGCATACTTTCAATCATCAACATCATCAGCCCAATTTGAGTTAGTGAATCCCACAATCTAAGAAGCTCTTGATATGTGTTGAATGCCAAAATGTGTAGTGCCCTAAATATACCTCAGAATATGTTTGGTTGTCTTCTAGTTAGGATCTTGATAAAATTGAGAGACAAGCCCAACTGCAAAGAAAATATCAGGATTGTTATGTCAAATATAAAACACTTCCAACCAATTGTTGATACAATGTAGCGTCAACCCTAGTGTAGTGCAACTAGTAGATAGTGTGACACTTGATTGAAATAGAGTGGGGGGTGACTTACAAGTAGCCATACCAAAATGGTGGAGCAAATCAAGGGCATACTTTTGTTAAAAAATGAAGACCTCCTCAGAGGATTGAAGACCTGAAGAGTAAGGAAATAGTGTAGAAGGCTGAGATTGGTTATATCAAATTGTTCCACCAATGCTCTCTAAACACCCTAAATCATGCAAGTGGAACTACTTGTGAGAATCAAGTCATCCACATAAAGAACAAGTATCAAGAGATCATCTCCATGCCTCTAAGTGTACATTGTAGGATTGAAATGGCAATGAGCAAAACTTGAAGCAAGCAAGAAACTGCCCATCTTCCTATACCCAATCCATAATGCTCATTTGTGATCATAAAGTGAATGTCAAAGCCTACAAACAAGTGAATAATCCTACGTAAAACTTGTACACTTGCATATGCATCTCCTAACAAAGATCATCATTAAAAAAAGTACTCTTCACATCCATCTAGTATACTGACCATCCATGTGATGCAATAAGTGAAAGTACAAGATGAGTAGAACCTATCTTGGTAACAAGAGAAAAGGTCTTTAAATAATCAATGCCCTTAACCTATGAAAAGCCCTTGGCCACAAGATGTGCCTTGTACTTGTTAATGGACCTATTAGTTGCATATTTATTTTGGTAGACCCACTTACAACAAATCAAATTTCTTCCTTTAGGAAAAGGTACAAGATCACGTGTATGATTCTTCATCAAAGAAAAATGCTACTAATTTAAAGTAGTATCCACTCTAGTATACTAGGGTTACATCTAAAATTTTTGAGGATCATCTAAATAACATGACTCAAAAGACTGACACCAACTATTTGTAAACAAGTTTAATGAGAGTTAGCGGATTCATCAACCAAAGGTCCAACCTCCTCAATATTGGTGTGGGTGTAACAAGGCAAAGAATATGCACTAGGAGGAGGTGGAGCAAGATCATCATCATCCTCAAGGAGAAGAGAATCCTCAAGAGATGGATTAAAAAGTGAGGGAGAAGTTACATTGGTGGAGAATCCATCAAGGTGAAGTGCTCATCAAATTGGACATCTAACCTAAATAAGACATCACAAGATATAGGATCAAACAAATTGTATGCCTTCACATCCTAGAAATAACCAATAAACTCAATGGTTGTCTCTTCTTAGATATATAGCCTCACGCTGAGCATCTATAATGAATGATCAAGCCTCACTGTTAAAGACTTTAAATTAAGAAACACTGGGCTTGAAATGGGTCCAATCCTCCTTGGGAGTCATGTTCTATACTACCTTGTAGTGCATGAAGTTCTAAATGTACTTAGCACAATTGACTACCTCAACCTGGAAAGTAGGTGTCATATTCTTAAATTGAATCATTTAACTAATCATCTCTCACAAAGTCATGTTCTCTCTTGATAATGTCAATCTATTGAGGAGTGTAGGGAACCAAGTGCTAATGTTTTAATCCACGCTCTCTACAAAAATCCATGAATCCCTGATTCACATAAGCATATTGTCTATGTGTATCTTCTTGATAGAAAGACCATAGTAATTCTCAACAAATGTTTTGAATGTCCTGATAGTGGTGAAAATCTCACTCTTTTACTTGAGAAAGTACACCCATGTGCATCATGAAAAATCATCAATAAAGGTGAGCACATACTTGGCCCTTAAAAAAGGAGTCAGAAAGGACATGAGATCACTATGTACCAACTCAAGGGGTGCCTTAGTATTTGAATCCTTACCCTTAGGAAGGGGCCCTGATGATGTTTGCCAACCACACAACCTTGATAAGCCCACTTAGTATAAGAAACCTTAAGAAGACTGAGCACTAAGTACTATGTTCAATTGTTGCAAGTACCTGTAGTTCAAATGACCAAACTATTCATGCCAAAGTCTACTCAAAGAATTAGCATGTGTAATGAGATGATCTTGAATATGTAAAACCATAAAACTTGTATAAATAGGAACCATGATCCACACCCCAAAGTAACCACAATGTTGGGACCTTGTAACTCTCTAATAGAGACATCATGTGGAGAAAACAGAACTATCTTCCCATCACTAGAATGACAAATTTGATAATAGAGAAAAAGCTAGTAGAAATCTTAGGAACAAAGAGAACATCATTGATGCAACCCTGGAGAAATAGTGCTATCTTGTGTCTCGAACTGCAATTTCAGAAGTGCTACTATTAGAAAGTGAAGAAAGATCATGAAAATGAGTCATATGATGTGAGGCACCCAAATCAAGTATCTAGCTACGTGATGATTGGTGCAGTCATGGTAGGATGTTCCAATGAAGGATTATTTAGCCATGTAGCCAAAACTAATTAACACACACACAAAGTAGAAACTCACAATAAAATGACACAAGATATACCCTGGGGAAACCCTAAAAGAGAGAAAACCCCATCCTTCAAAAATTCATCATCATATTATTCATTTCTTAATCAAAATTTTTTATTAAAGGGTAAAACAAGTTTTGAAGGGGCCCTGAAATCTTGTTACAAAATGCTACCCAAAGATAAAACAAGACCTACTGGAAACCAACAAACAACAAACAAAAAACTAACAAGAAACCAAAAGCAAAGAAATAACACAGCTACATCTTCTTCAAAGTATCAGCAACTTCCAACTCCTGCTTGTAGAAATCTTCATGCAACTTCACGAATCCCAACAACTCATATTTTTTAGCCTCAAAAGACTTTTTCTTACTTTCATGAGTGTGGGTGCTCAAACCTCCCTACTCGGCATTCTTACCCTATTTACCCTTGCCAATGTTAGTCTGATCCTTCTCCCCAACATCTGTCTAAATAGTAATACCCCTGATCCTCTCAGAGTTCCTTTATCTTATTAGTAAGGATCCTAATTCCTTCCACATTGTTGTGGATAGTGCACTAGCTAATCTCCACCACCCTCTCTAGGTTTTGTTTAATCTCCTTGAACTCTTTCTCCAGCCTAGCAATACGAGCTTCAAAGTCATGACTAAAATTTTTCAGATCTCTTTCCATCTGTTCCATCTTCAGAATAGCATCCCAACTAAGATGAATCTCTATATCTAGGTTATCATCAATCTCCACTCTACTTCCCATTTTCTCTCTCATAGAACTCAACTTTATATTAATTCTACTAATCTCAATAAAGAACCACTTGGTTATTTGATGTTGACTAGCAACAACATCCTTGACCAAACCCAAAACCTTTGACATCTCTCTATTAGCAACTTTAGAGACCAAAAAAGAAAACCTTCATGGATATTACAAGTGGTGTCAAGAATAACTGGGAAAAGAATACCAATTCTTGGTTCTTCCAAAGTTATAATCTACCATAATGGGGCTTCTTACATGCTAGGTCATAGTTGTTTGATTACTAAAAATGAAATTAAACTATTCCTATCAACATCCTTATTATCATTTTCAATATCATTCTCCATTTCGAATCCTTATCCTCACACTATTTCTTCTAACGTCTTCCTTCATTTTCTCCTTGATGATCTTTCAAATGATTGTGAGAAGTGTATATATAGCAATCCCAAGCCTTAGAATGATTCTATGTCAACCACAAGGTAGCACAAAGCTCAATAAAATGTGTAGTCAGCCAGGTGAGAAGATGGATCTTTCCAATTAAGTCCTCCTAGATCCCATGTATCTTTGTATATATTCCTTTGATGGTGTAAACTTCTAGAAACCTAGTGCAAATCCTAAATAGTGAATTGTGTAACCTATTAGACTGATAAAGGTTCATAAACCAAGTTATACACATGTAGTTCTTTAAATCTCTTGAAATATGGATATGGCATATAGGTATCCTGCTATAACATATTCTCCAAACCATTAGGCTAGATATACAAATACAATGGTATGTGGTAACATCTTTTGTGATTAAACATTAGGATTCTCCTACATCAATGATGCATGCAAAGACTAAGAAAAGGGCTTGCCCTTTACTAGTGGAAGAAGATTTGGAGATTGAAATATTGTGTTCCTACATGAATTCCTCTAATGCTTCTAACCTTTTCCAATGTTGAGATTCAACATGTCCAACTTTTCCACAAGAATTTAAAGTGTCACTAGATTTCTTCTTTGTCTTGAAGGAACTCTCACTGGGCTTGGAAGTAGAAGTAGGCATGAATTTCTGATTTGAATTCTACTTAGGTTTGGAGGGAGACTCACTAATTGAAGTCAATTGTTTAGGCTTATGCTTATTTCTACCTTTTCTTTTGGAAGATTGAGCCAAAAATGCTTGACTCTTAGAACTAGGAAGAACATCCAATTATAGAAGTTTGGCGTGTTCCATAGTAAGATGCTCACAAAAAAGATCAAAGTTGTGCATCTTAAATTCAGATATGAGGGCATCCATATTGGAGTAAAAGGTAGAAAAGAAGACTTGAAAAGGGCCCTTCAACTTAGACAAAATCAAGAAGGTGCATTCTTCATCAAAACTTTCTTTTTGTAACATCCACGTTCTAAAAAAACAATAATAAAGAGAACTTACCATGGAATAATTTCAACAAGGTAAAAATCAGAGAAAAAATTTCTTTTATTTATCATATAATCAAGTAACAACAAATTGCAAGATTCTCTTACATATAACAATATGACATATTGTCTTTCTCAATTACAAGTGTTAGTGCCTGAATTGACTGGTAGTTTTCTGAGCATTTTTCATTCAGGCACTCTCCCTAAGTATCCAAAAAATGTTCTAAGTGATGGACCTCCTCAGTAGTTTTCAGCTGCATCATCATATTTTCTTGAAGAGGAGGTCATCATCATCATGTTTGTTTCGATGATGGTCAGCATCATCATGTTCTCCCTCGACCGGTTACTCATCGTCATCATCATATTCAGTTATCGGGTGATGATTGGGTTTTATCCTGATGATGCTGACGAGCTACAGTGCGCTTTGGTTTGTTTGCGGGGGTGATGTATCCGGTGATCTTCCATTTATCACCTTGCGCAAACATGATGATGATGTTGCCCCGTTATTCTGAAGGGGTTATTCTTTGAGTTGCTCGACCTAACTTGTTCTTTCTTAAGGGTCGTCGTCATCATCATCATATTTCCAGTTATCATCCTGCTGCTTGTGGAGGTCATCATATTTTCTGCCTTCATGATATTTCGCCGGGGTGATATTTCTATCATCGGGTGATCTTGGTTATGATCATCCTGATGATGATGTTGAAGATTTCTAAGTGCGACCCGATATTCACTAGGGTCATCATATTTTGAACGTCAGGATGATCTTAGTCAATATCATCCTGATGATGTTGTATCACCTCTTGTTCGTTGTTTTGTCATCCTGATGATGCTGACGTCATCCTTATATCAGGGTGATATCTTTCTTTCTGCCTATCTGCATCATGATATTTCCGAAGGAAGGGGTGATATTTTCATATCACCCGGATATATGTTTTTGTTTTGTTCTAGCATCATGATGATGCTGATATCAAGGAGATATCCGCCTGCCGGCTTCGTGCGCTATCTAGTGGGGGTGATCTTTTCAAGCAGCATCATATTCAGTTATCACCCCGATCTTATAGAAGAGCTACAGTGCAACCTGATATTTGTGCATCAGGAGGATATTTCCAAATATCCGGTTGTCTTCCGAATATCATGATGATGTTAATATGATGATGACGTCATCAAGGTCCCGGGGGGGTCATATTTCTAACACTGATCATCTTGAGGAGATCTCCCTATATTTGCAAACATAATGATGACGTCATCCGGATATGAGGAGGTGCGCAGTAGGCAGATATGATGATGACGTCAGCAGGATATGATGATGACGTCATCAGGATGTTCATCGGCCAGACTTTTGGTATAGGCTCAGCAGGAGGATGTTTCTCTGATGGATCCGGTTGTGCGGGTGAAGGCGAATATCATGAAGGTTATAGTTCAGATATCATGATGACGTCAGGGTGATATTTCGGGCAACAGGATATCATGCTGCTGGAGGATGATGATGATGAAGTCTTATACTAGTGTCGTCAGGAGCAAAAGCGCCGACATGATATATGCTCATGACCTAGTATATAAAGTGTCAAAGAGGTCATCGCGGGGTGCATGTGGGATAATGTTATCCTGCATTTTCAAAATATCATGATGATGAACCTCGGCGGGAAGTGGTTGCGATTAACTGTTTGATGATCTTCCCAAGGCCGCGGGTTGGTGCGCCATCAATGGCGATTGTTGCAGAGGTATGGGCGATGGCGTGAGCGGATGTAGTACCTGATTGAAGATCTGGATCCCGAGGTGGCGGCGCAAGGCTCGAGAAATCTTCCTGTCTCCTCCCCTACCTGCTGCATTCAAGTTTGGGCGCCAATCTGGTTGTGTTTGAGCGCCATTTCCATGATACTGTGTATCTGGCAGGATTTTTGGTCAACATTGTAATTAATTGCTGAGCACCTACCTGGCTGTTATAAGCAGGTGGTGTTGCTCATTTGAGGGGTTGTTGAAAGTTGATGATTTTTGGCTCTGTAATCCAAAACCAGCTGATCTGGTTGCTCTGTACAGCTTGGTCTTGTGAGTTTATGTATCTCCTGTTATAGGACTTGGCATGAATCCACTGATTTCATGGTTGATCTTGTATGAGTAATGCTATCCTAGCATGTGTTGTGTTAATTCTGTCTCCAGTATTGCATGTATCCTTCTTCTGGATCTGGATGTTTGCTTATGTTTAGATTCTAGAGCATAGAATTCCTATGTTGAATGTCTGATCTTTTAACCTCTGCTCAAGGGGCAGATTAAACTATTTTCAGGTTGAACATTGGGAAGGGTATACTGCAGTAGGGATGCCATAAGTAGAGATAGCTCAACACTCTATATTGGGAGATATCTGTAGGGCAGATATCATGTGTATCCCCCTGAAATCTAGTTTTAGCTATTCATTCTGATCATTCTCAGGTGTATGTCTACCGACTCCAAGCCCTGGATAGGCACCAATCATGCTGTGTTCTTGTGTTATACACCATGTCCAGCTTTGCATCCAAATTCATATCAAACCATTTCATACCTCCACCTGTTAGTTGTAGGAGTAGGATTAGGAACCCCCTGCATACTCTCATACTCAACCAGACATCATGTCCAAGAATGTTGCCAGCCTTGTGATCTATTATGCAGATCTTGGTCCATACATGAGAGTATTCTGCCTGTTGTTGTCAAGTTAGATCTTTCTATCTTTGAGCTAGTCAAGGTTACATCTTAAGTAATAGGGATACCCCCCTTGGTGCGGCAGAACCAGAAGTGAAGGGGAGGAGCTCACGCAACCTCCTGTATTCAGTTGGCCTGAATCTGCCTATGCATTAGAAGTGGCAAACCCTAATGCTGATTCAGAAGAAATGCCAACAACAAGTATCTGCATAAGTAATTCAATTACATAAACAAATTTGGAAAGCTCACTGCTTCTGAATATTTGACATCTTTATCACAAGCCTTGGCATGTTTTCTACTAGAGAGAGAGAGACCATCTTTCAAATGTTTTACCTCCATCCACAGACTGGCGGTCTCCCACACATCTTCCATATAGGAAGTGGCCCTACCCTTCACGAGGAATATAGACCAAAGGTGACCAGTGGTAATTTTCCTTCCGAATACATAGTGTTGTATCCTACATAACTCTATCAACCATACAACCCTAGATACTCTCTAGCTAAGTATGATTTTCTGATAGGTTATGCAATCCAGATACAGTGAACTGACAATGCATGCAGAAAATAAATGCATTACTTTGGCCAGAGTTTTAATATCACTAACATTCGTAATGAACGTGGTCGAAATGTTCACCCACCACAACTTGACTTGGATACTATCATATTCTTGTAGTTTATCCTTACCAACTAAGTTTACATAAATAGTTTTTAACATCTTTCATGGTAATGGTCTACTTGACTTAGACAAGTTCATATGGATATAACTAATCATTTGTTTCCATATTCAATACTAGGGTTTTCATAACAACCTTTAATAATCTGATATTTCAAAATAATCCTACCTCATATCTATAAGACTAAGGTTTAAAAATGACCCCTAGGTTTACTCAGTCAAGATTAAGAATATTATGGTTCTAGAAAAGATATCTCCTCCTACAAAAAGGAGTATGAGTACTTTCTATTTTCCCTAATGCGATATCATTGATAATCACTATATATACTTATATATGTTTTCATACTAGGTCATTTTCTAGTTTAGACTAGTCTATTCCATCGTAATGGTTTACAAAGAATATCTTCAGCAAGATTAATAAAATGGTAATAAGGATTGTCCTATAGACCTTATTTATTCTATCAAAATATTCCTAGTTTTCTATCACTCGATTGGATATACAATAGTTTCCAAAGATTACTAAGAATCTAAGTTTTCTTAAATAGAAATCATTTTTGGATATATATATATATATATAGACTAAACAAAGAATGGTTAAAAATGATAATAATCTAGCTTAATGATTAAACCGTATTACCCATACCTAAAGAGTATACCTATCATAGTTTCAGTTTATACTAATATCACCGAGAGTCTTTTGCATGATTAAACTTATAACAACATAACTGACCCACTACATGATGAATCTCAATCATCAAGGCGACTGGTTCGATCATACAAGGCACATGATAACTACATAAATAACCTTCTTCAGGTATGCAATTTGTAATGTTCATTCAATCACCATATGGTAGTATGACATGTTTATCAGTTCTCAAACAATAAGTATGTTTTCGGCTCAGGGTCCTAATGTTTAGAATTCAACGATATGATTATGCATTGGCCTACTAGGCTTATTCGATGCTATCAAAATTCTTGAAGGTAACTAAACAGTTTAACTATCAACTCTATTAGCAGTTTAATACAGTCAACACCATTGGATTTAAACAAATACATAAGGAATTGAATGGTTTAGCCTCACTGGCATGTTCAAATGTTGACAACCATGCACTACAATGGATAACACAGAAGAACATTCAACTCAACATTGTTTACATTGCATACAAGGTAGAAAAGATACCTGGTAGCGATGGCTTCAAAGTTAAGAAGAGTTGTAGATTGAATACTCCAATGGACGCCTACAAACTGACGTTTACTTCCTCTCAGGAATGTTATCTATTCCTTCCTCCTACTGTGATTATTCCCCAAAGCATAAAAACAGATACCCTCAACTCCTACTGAATCATTCCTTTAAAGACTCAAACACGACTCTTCATGAGTCATCCTATCATTGCTCTTCCACTACTATAGTTAGAGACACTAATGAATACAAGGACAGTTCAAGTAAACTGTGGTTACAACCAAATTCCATAAAAGATGCAAGGCTTTACAATTGTCAATGGAAGACGTCCTTCGCAGAGAGGTATATCGAATGTGGTTTGAGACACCACAATCTCCTCTCAATAGAGGCTGACATATCAATAATAACATAGCTCGATCATTTAATGATCACTTAGAGTGGTTTGATCCATCACTAGAGATGAAGGAATGCATTCCTATTTACAAGCCTACGGCTGCTCCATAATCAAGCATTTAATAATTATGAGGTGTTAACCTAAAGTTTATGCATACATATATATATGTTTATATAATTAAATATGGTTTAACATGACATCAACCCTACTTGATCATTTATGATTTGATCAATATATGATAATAATAATAAGTTGAAAGGCTTACCAATAATGTGAAAGGGTCGAGCTTGTCTCCCCTTCACAATCTTTCGTTAAATCACGTCAATTTGTCTTAATGAGATCGTCATATGACGTTTAATGTCAAAAACCTTATATGACTCAAGGATACTAACACAACAATTTCACGACAATGTCAATGTAAGATTTATGTTAATCATAAACAGAAGACGTCATTTTCTTTTATGACCAACAAAGTTGACACACATGACTAACCCAGAAAAGAATCAAAAGATATTGACTACTTGTCGAATAGACTTGAAAGCTATATTGACAAAACATGACTTACCTCTATCGATACCAGTTCACATTTTGCTAAACACTTATACTCGTTTTGGTAAATGAACACTCGTAACCCAAGGTCTATATTTCTCTCCTTGAAAGATTCTCTCTCTCTCTCTCTCTCTCTCTCTCTCTCTCTCTCTCTCTCTCTCTCTCTTCTCTAAGAGTCATCTGAAACCTGTAATCCTGTATAAAACTTGAAATCGACAGATTACGATCAGTGCATCATTATTCAAATAATAAACCAAATTCTCATAATGCAATTATTAAATCGATAAAACATTTGCATTTTCCATAATTCCATAAATGACATTCAATAGAATCTATGTTTTTCCTCAATATTAATCTTGTTGATAACTGAGAGGGGGGGTGAATCAGTTATCCTAATATTTCAACTTTTTGTGCTTTCTTAACAGTTAATGCAACATCAAATCAAATAAGCAAGCATAATCATGAAATGGAAATAACACCAATACACATGACACAATGATTTTGATGTGGAAACCCTATCAACGGAAAAAACCACGGGGTGATTAACCCAAGATATTATTCTCTGTTAGAAGAATAGAGGATAGAAAATGGCACTTGCCACTTAGGGCTCATTGCCCGAGCACACTGCTCACAAGAGGCTCACTGCCTACAAAAGACTTACTGTATATACGAAGAAAACTTGAACTGATGAGAAGCATCCACACATGCTGAAGTTCAGTTCCGGTTAAGCTCAATAGACTGATCTGCTGCACTTCATTCTTTCTCTCTTTAAGTGCTACTGTCCTCTTACATTTCGAACTTGTTTTTCTGCCTTTTATACTATTATGCTTTTATTCGCACTTCAATACTTACACAACTTCATCCTTCATATCTAAATCCATCTTGTATATATATCCGCACACATGATTTCAACACTTTTCTAGTCGGTCCGGAATAGTCAATATTATCTCAAACTCTGGTCTGTCGGCTGAATCCTTGCATAATAAGTAATGCGGATCAAGAATATGCTTGTAGAAGTCTTCAATCATGTCAGCCAATCATGAATGATACCTCAAGAAACTTAGTTATTAGCAATCTCTCTTCTGGATTTGAGTCTGACACTCTGTCAGTATAGTTCTTCCTCTGTCTGCTCTATCAAATAGGAACCCAACACTCAAGTGTTCATATCTCTTCACCCTTCCATCACCGGAGGCTAAATCCTTGGAATTTATTAGTCAAGGTACTCCTCTTGACTTCACCAAATCCGCACTTCACTGAAATACTTCCTCTGAGAGATCCGGACCTGACTTTCGGACCTTGCTGACTGCTCTGTTCTTGCTTTCCGGATCATAACACTTCTTCAATCTAACTTCTGGTAGAGACTCATCATGTCTTGCAGATGTGTGAGATAACCTTTGTTGCCATCAATGACAACATTCATGAATCCATATAGTGTCTCTTGCCAACAATCTCCCCCTTTGGCATTGATGGCAACACTTAGTGAAAAATGACTAAGTCACACTATACTCCCCCTTGGCTGATGCTCTGTTTCTATGTACATTTTCCAGAGCTCCCCCTTAGCTGGATTCCTCATTTTTCACTGCTCGTTACTCTCCCTTTGACATCAATGGCAAAGGGTGGGGTCCGCACACCAAAATTTTCAAAAATTAATCTATACTTAGTCACATAAGTATATCATCCGGTTTGTAATCTATGTATACTTTAGTATGGCTGTAAAAGTGTTTTTCAATTGTACAACTTCGGTTGCCCAACTCAACTTCATCCTATCCAAAATTGATATGTGACCACTCAACAGGAATGCAAAAGCTTCTGCCTTCTTCAGATCTGTCGGATCATTTGTCTTGTTTGTGGTTTGAGCATCACTTAGGGCCTCATGCATGGCCTCCAACTTAGGAATGATTATTCTTCTAAGTTCATTTAACCTACTGATTCTATTTTTCTTTTCTTTCTCTAGCTTCTTAATTTCATCCAAGACTGCAATAGTCTGACATTCTTGATTTGCTATGGATGAGGTAAGTGGATCAAAATTTTGAGAAAGTTTTGTTAGATTGATGTCCCGTTCTTTCATTTTCTTCTCAATCTCTATTGTTGCTTTGGACCATGATAGACAAAATTTATATATTTCCCCGCCATCTTTAAGAGTATTTTCTAAGCTCTTTATCACTATATCCATATTTCTTCTATCATTTGATATTAGACTTAGTACTTCAGAGAATCTTTTATCCAAAAACTCTTTCCGGACCTTTTCCTCAGCTGATTTCTCTAAGGACTCAAAATGAGTGCTGACTGAACTAACAAGAGACTTAAGATTACCTAATGAGGAAGCCAATGAATCCTTCAGAAAGGATGGCATGATCTTTTCAAGCACACCGGATGCAGCTTCTATTAGCTCACAGTCTTCCATGTGAGACTTCAGGAGTTTTTCTTTTGCCTTAGCATTAGCAAATGAAGCTATCTTCATTGTTTGTACTGGGGAAAGAGAATCAAAATCAAATGGTCCTAGTAGAAGTTTCGGTTCATCAATTTTCATTATCTCTTTGTTTAAGAATTCTTTGACAATTTATGTAGTGTCTCTTGTCGGAGACAGAGTTATCTTTTCTTCTGCAATCTTAGAGCTGTCATCTTCTTTTCCCTTCACTTCTTTTTCTTTCTCCTTTATCCTTTCTTCTCCTTTGGATCCGGAGTCAGCAGGGGAAACCGGAGGAGTGATGCTTGTTTGTTCATGGGCCACCTTTTCCGGAGCAGAGGGTTCCATTACTTCTTCTATCATTGCCTCAGTAGATTCTTTTTCAACACTTGTAGCCGAGGGATCAACACCCAAGTCCTCTATAATAGGAATGTTGAATCTTGAGTATGCATTCCACAGGATTTCTTCTGTTTCTTTTGCCACTTTATCAGTTTCTCCAAGCATGAGCTGATTCATTCTAGTCTTACTCCGGAACTCATCCTTGCAATCTTTGAAGATCATATCCATTTGTTTTGGAGTAATTGAAGGGTAGAGCTGAATAGCTATCTGTTCTCTAATTTCTAAGTCCTTAGCCTTAGCATTTTCTTTTCTCATTTCAAGTTCCTTTTCCAAACTTTTAGGAATTAGAGAAATTATTTCAATCAAGGCTTTATTGTATATGTTCAAGTACTTAATTGTAGCTTCCTCGAAGATTTTTCTATTTGCATCATTATATGCATCATAGAATTCTGTTATTGGTTGTAGGTTCCCATCCATAGTAACAACTTTGACTACATCATCTGGGGACAGAGTGGGCTTTTCAACAAACTCTTCTGCCTCTGCCACCTTATCTACACCGGATACTTTCTTCTTCTTCTTGATCTTCTTGATTTCTTCATCAGATTCTGTCTCTTCTTCATCTTTCTGACTGACATAAGACCTTGTGGCCTTTGTCTTAGTTCTTTTCTCTATTCTACCGAATGATTTTGCTTCGGGTTTTGATGTCTTTGAGCTCTTGTCAGTGGTAGGAGCAGACCTCTTAGAGGATCTTGTTCGGGTGGGCGCTTCTACCAGACCACTTTCCTTCTCTTTCTCTGCTCTTTCCATCTTCTCCCTGTTTGCATCAAGTGTTTCTTTTGATATGCCAAATCTTTTGGCAACATTCTCGACTTCTTTTCTTACCTTTCTTTTCATCTCTGGTTGCCTTAGCTCAACATGGATCTTCACACTCAATTCTTCAAAGGTTCCAAACCTTTCTGCCTTGGGATCTTTTGGTTTACTAAGCATGTGTTGAACATGCAGCTCTACGATTCTCTCATCCACCTCATACCCCATTGGCATGATCCACACTGTTCTTGGTTCCACTACCTCCATTAGGCACTGATCAGTCTCTACCATAAAGCATACTGTGTCTTTGTATTTCTCAACTAGAGATTGGGGAATTCTCTCTCTAGTTTGCATCATGTTCTGAAAGTTTTTGAAGAAACCCCAGAGAGATGTGTTTTGTGCTTTATCATCACCAAGTCCATGCAAATAATCCCTAATTGTATGGCAACCGGTCTGTCATTCTGCCATACCCATCCACTGGATCCGGGTAGCTCATTCATAAAGTAGAAGAATAGACAGAGTATTAAGCCACCAAATTTGAAGGAATTCTTCTTGTCCTTCTTTATCTTCTACAGGTTCTCCAAGAGTTGGTTTAGAAGGAGCTCACAAAGGTCATAGTCTGTATTTTTTCTCAACATTTCATAGGCAGTGTAGATAGCAGTTCCAGGTACTCTCCCTGCTAGAATGATATATCTTGTAGCCGATGATCATAGATGCAAACTTGACATCCAGATCAGTGATGTCATCTACTGTCATTGCTCTTTTGTCAAACCTAGATCCGATAGCCTCACTTGCAGTCTGATTCTTGACAGACTTGAGAGTAGGTATCCCACCGGATGAGTGTAAGCTAGTAACTACCCTAATGGCATCTTTTGTGATCTTGAATGGTCCATTCAACTACATGAACTTGTCATGTATTCTGCTCAATACATACCAGACCCATTCATCCTCAGCAAAGCAAGGGAAATGTATATACTGTGCAAAGTGCTTCTCCCAAAGGGCCTTGTATTGGGGTTTGAGTTCAAATGAATCATCTATTAGTTGTTTGTGGTAGATATCCCTCAATTTGAACTCTCCAATTTCTTCAATGTTTGCGTGAATGTAAACCCTAATATCTTCTGTATGCAAGACACCATGCAAAATACTGGAAAAAGCTCCTAGGGGATCTACTTCCAAGGATTTGTAGGGATGTTTCTTGAATTTGGGGCGAGGCCTTTAGTGATCTTCACAATATTCAGAGTAGACATCTTTTAAAAAGTTTTGCAGAGAGATATTTAACAACGGAAAATACCTTTTGCACCTTTAGGTTTCACGAAGTTAGCCGGATCAATTTCTAGATGAATTGACTTCTGCAAATGATCTTTAATGGGCTTGAGGAAATTTGTTGCATAGCTTCTCTTTTCTTCTTCTTAAATGCAGAATGAGCAAATGTTTAATAAGAAGAACCCTTATATTACTCCACAAACCCTAATACCAAGTTGCAATAAATGCTTGACCTAAGTTATTCTGGTTTGCCTTATTCGGATGACTTGAAGAACTGGATCAATCTTGATCTTAAACATCTTGCGGATCTTCCAAATCTTAACCACAGTTTATTTAGATGTTTCTCTTATGAACCCTTTAAACCGCAACTCTCCTTGTGCTAGTTCCAGCACCAATTGACTGGCTGGGGGAATAAGGTTTTCTTTGTGTCTCCCCCTGATCCAGAGCTCACCTTTTAATTTCTGGAAGGAATATCAGCACTAGAGTCTGGTGCGGATCCATCCTCTACATTCTCTATACTTTTCTTCACCCAAATCTTGTTCATCTCACTTTGAACTTCATCTGCATTCACTTTTTGTTTTCCCTTATCTTGATTCTGATTATGATATACTAGACCTCTTTTGTCCTGATTCTTGCTTCTACAGAATTTTGCAATATGACTGGATCTATTGCAAATTTGGAAAAAAATATTTCTTTGCATATTTGATTGATATCCTCTTGATCTGCATTGATTAGCCATATGACCCATTCTATTGCATGCAAAGCATCTACCATTGAATGAATTGTTCATTTGCATATTTCTGCATTCATGAGATTTGTGACCATACCTTTTGCAGTTGAAACACTGTCCGGAGAAGGATGTATTAGTCTGATTCATTCTCTTTCTGCACTGATTAGCTTTGTAACCAAAGTTATTGTAGTTGTGGCAGTATCCATTGAAGGATGGATATCTTTGAGCATTAGGCTGCCTTACCGGAGGTCTTCTAGGCTTGTTCCTTAGATTTTCTGATCCAAAATTCTTCTGACCGGATCCAGAGCTTTCACCTTTTTCATACCCCAGGCCACACTTGTCATCTACCCTCTTTTAGCTTTCAAGAAGAACTTCAAGTTGAGCAGAGCTTATCTTGAATTTCTCTTTGTATTCATTTGATGTTTGAAGATCCCTTTTAAGAGAGACAATTTGATCCTCAAGTTTTTCTTCATTATTTTTAGCATCTTCAAGATCATATTCAAGATGTCTGATTATTCTATCCATCTTGTGGCAGTATTCTGATTTTTCCTTGAGAGATTGTGTTAGATTAGCTTCAGATTTTCTTCTTTCTTCAATTTCTTGGGTGAACTTCATAACTCCTGATTCCATTTCATGTCTTACCATGATGATTTCTTTTGATAACTTTTCACATAACTTGGTTTTCTCTTTCAGATCTCCATTTGTATCATTGGCTTCACCTTGACTTGCCAATTGCTGAAGTAGCTCCTTTCTCTTTTTCATAGAGAGACTTAGTTTCTCTTTTAGTTCTTTTATGAAATCATCAGCCTGTTTGAGTCTTTCCTTTAATTCATTGACTTCAGAGTTTGACTACTCAAGATCATCAAGGGAAGACTTGAGTTGCTCCTTTATACCATATACATCCATTTGAATTCCCAGATCTTCCTCAAGTTGTTAGGCTTTGTTAGGAGGAACTTGGCTCTGATACCAATTGTTGATAACTGAGAGGGGGGGTGAATCAGTTATCATAATATTTCAACTTTTTGTGCTTTCTTAACAGTTAATGCAACATCAGATCAAATAGCAAGCATAATCATGAAATGGAAATAACACCAATACACATGACACAATGATTTTGACATGGAAACCTTGTTAAGGGAAAAAACCACAGGGTGATTAACCCAAGATATTATTCTCTGTTAGAAGAATAGAGGATACAAAATGGCACTTGCCAATTAGGGCTCATTGCCCGAGCACACTGCTCACAAGAGGCTCACTACCTACAAAAGACTTACTGTATACACGAAGAAAACTTGAATTGATGAGAAGCATCCACACATGCTGAAGTTCAGTTCTGATTAAGCTCAATAGACTGATCTGCTGCACTTCATTCTTGCTCTTTTTAAGTGCTGTTGTCCTCTTACATTCTGAACCTGTTTTTCTGCCTTTTATACTATTCTGCTTTTATTCGCACTTCAATACTTACACAACTTCATCCTTCATATCTAAATCCATCTTGTATATATATCCGCACAAGTGATTTCAACACTTTTCTAGTCAGCATCCGGAATAGTCAATATTATCTCAAACTCTGGTCTGTCGACTGAATCCTTGCATAATAAGTAATGCGGATCAAGAATATGCTTGTAGAAGTCTTCAATCATGTCGGCCAATCATGAATGATACCTCAAGAAACTTAGACATTAGCAATCTCTCTTCCGGATTTGAGTTTGACACTTTACCGGTACAGTTCTTCCTCTGTCTACTCTGTCAAACAGGAACCCAACACTCAAGTGTTCATATCTCTTCACCCTTCCATCACCAGAGGTTAAATCCTTGGAATTTATTAGTCAAGGTACTCCTCTTGACTTCACCAAATCCACACTTCACTGAAATACTTCCTTTGAGAGATCTGGACCTGACTGTCAGACCTTGCTGACTGCTCTATTCTTGCTTACCGGATCATAACACTTCTTCAGTTTGACTTCTGGTAGAGACTCATCATGTCTTGCAGATGTGTGAGATAACCTTTGTTGCCATCAATGACAACATTCATGAATCTATATAGTGTCTCTTGCCAACAAATCTAAACATCAAAATAGATTTACTTATGTCCAAGTAAAAGTAAAAAGTATTAGCAAGACAAAAATTGGGGATGTAACACTTTCCCACAACCATTCAACTGTGACAACAATAATTTGAACTTTCTAAGGAAATCCTTAATTGAGGGATGATCATTAAGAGCAAGAGATGTCAATTATACTTCTAATTACAATGAACATAACTCATCAATGGTTCCAAATAGATCATGAAACTTTTCCCACACCTACTTAAGTGTTGTGCACTCCACAATATGAAACAACAAGCTATATGAAACATGCAATCCAATCAAACCTATGGATTCATCAAGTTTGTTTCTATATGCAAAATTTTAAAACTCCTTATTAAATTTTGGTTATTTTTTATCCAACATTTTCCATAGACCCTTGGATTGTAGTAGTTGTAACATTTTTAATTTCCATGTGTGGTAATTGTTTGGAGTTAGGAGCTCAATAGTCAGAGATTCTGCCATTTGAACAACAAACACTAAGATAGAAAAAAAGGATAATGGGCACTTAAATCATACGTTACAACCCCCCAATAATGTATTAATGTATAAATTATAACCCTCTAGCAAAAAAAGAGACACTTAAGTGTAAGTTTTACTATGGACAAGTCAAAATTGATTGTTTCTAACACATGGTGATTTTTAAAATTTATAAGAAAGAGGTATCAAACATAAAATGGATGTTACAGTTAGATTCCTATCATTTTTTGATTAATTTTAAAAATAATTTGTCCAATTTTAACTTTGTGGGTGAAAGTCATGCTTGTCACAAAAAAAGAGCAAGGAGGGGATTATAATTGAAATTACTATTACATGGAGTATAATCTAGAAAAACCAAGTGGATGGATTTGTAGAGCTTCTAGAGAGATTTTCAATGCCTATAAGTGTAGGTGTGAAATTTGATTTGATAAGAAAAGAGTACCTCCCTTCACCAAATGATCTCAACAACACTACACTAGGAACAACTAGCTTATTTAAAGATAAATCTAATATGCTGCTAATCTAATTGTTTGATGAAAAAGAGTGATCTAGCCTAAAGAGTTAAACTAGGTCAAACCCTCTTCTTGTTACATCCCCAACTTATAGTTTATCTTAACTTTGCTTTGTGTGGAAATCAAGATGATTAGTCATAGTCTAATGATAAGATGTTTTTGGAAAATATATGATTTAATCATTGATTATGTGGATACTAACTAATGTTAGTTAGATATGAGATTACATATTGATATGATTATTTAAGTATTATGATTTACGAATCAGATGATGATACACTAATCATGATTTTATGATGGTGAATGTGAACAAGAAACAAATGTCTCTTTGAAGACGGAAGGAGAGTATCATCTGGGAGGAAGAGATAGATATTGGAAAATGGGTCAAATTGCCATCTGAGTATTAGATTTTTCGTCCTTAAGAATCCTTTCAAGTTAAAGTGAGTTACGTCTTTCCTTGTTAGTCGTCTTCTTTTTTGTGTCAATTGTCAACTTGATCTTCCTCGATGCCATCGACGTTCATTTGAGTCGTTTGACAATCTTGTCGATTGGTTGAAAGCTCCCTTGATTCCTTATTCATTCCCACAATAAGATTTTTGATTACTATTTCTTTTATATTTTAGTTATGTTTATCATGGCTGCAAATGGGGAGTGGTACTTGACCCCGAAACTATATTTTAATTGTGTGCCATCCTTTAATGATATTAACATTGGATAACATCGTGATTATTTGATAACCCTTAATATCGTGTAAGGGAAATTATGTGTTATAAGTGTTTTTAATCCCCTTTGAGGTCGGCCACTTTGATATTAATAGTGTTGGGATATGGTGTTGTACACCATTGCATAATTTGATATATTTTATAATGTTGTAATTAAATAATTATTTAGTTGTGATGCACTTAGGTGGTGTGGTTAATCACACTAGGTAATTATTTGGGGACCACTTTATGTTGTATTGTAACATTGGGATATTATTTGTATTATTTGATTAATTGGGAAAATGTAGTACCAATAGTCAAATGTGGGGTCAGTGGTTTTGTATTACCCATGGTTTTGGGGCACATGATTTTCTTAATGTAATGTGTGAGCTTATATTGTAAAAGCAAGCACAAGGTTATTATTTGAGGTTGACTAGATATTTCATTGTATGTGAACGGGAGGTTTTGTGAGAGGCTGTCATTGTATTGAGCTCTCTCCTGTAAGTGTAGATTGTGAAGCATGGAAGGTGATGTGTGAATTCATGCTTGTACACATGGAGGTTGCATTAGAGGTGCTTGATGGTTTAGAGGTATTCATGGAGGCTCAGAGATTGTATTGTAATGTTTTATTGCTGAATAATACATGTGAGCATGGATGCTTTTGGAGGCTAGGTTTTTCCCTCTTGAGGGTTTTCCCAGGGTATATCTTGTGTTATCTTGTGACTTGTTCATTGATCTTTTGCATTATGGTTGTTTCTGCATCTTATTTCTCCTATTGGGTTATTTGGAATTGATTTAATTAGACATGCAAATTCCTAACAGTTGGTATCAGAGCCATGTTTATGGTTGAGGGAGGTGTGAGCTCCCTGGATGTGTATAACCCTTGTGTGTGTAGATTAGGTACAAAATGGAAGCCATGGCAATGCATGGAAGGATTGAAGGCATTACAAGGTTTTGTGCAGGTTGTATTACAGATTGGAGGTTCTGGGTATTGGAGATTTGTTGTGCATGTTGTCGATCTAGTATTTGAAAAATCATGGTTGAAGAGGGTTTTTTCTGGTTTGGCTTCATGAGGGTTTTGAGAAGGAAATTTCATAGATAACCTCTTGGGCCAAAATGGACCTCGCCATTGAGTCCAAGAGACTTGAGAGATGAAGATTCATATAAAATTTGCCATGGTTTGGTTACAGTGAGAAAAAGCAAAACAATTTGGCCCCCAGGTATGCCGTGTTAGCACTAATTTTGGTCTAGATCTGAGCACAGGATGTTGGAGGGTTTTTTCCTTTTTGGGCCCTAAGTTTCCTTGTTCATCGCTGTGATTTTCTCTATCGGTGAAACTTCTTTTTGGGTACTTAGATTTTTCTTGAACCATCATTTGAACCATCGTGTTGAACCCTTTTGGTTCAAGGTTCAACGGTTCATGGGCTTAGGCTCCATCTTTTCCCGTCAGTGAATTCTTTGTTCATCTGTGTTATCGGCATTGAACTTCTCTTTTGAACCATCGGGTTGAACTGGTTCAGGGTTCAATGGTTCAAAACCTTATGATTTTGGTCTTATCGGCGTAACGTTCATCATCGGGTGGACGGTGGAGTGTTGGCCCGACAGTTTGCCTCTGGCCGATGGAAGGTTAGCGGTTTGCAAGGTTGGTTTCGGTGTCACATGGACTATCGGGCTAACCGTTGGAGGGTTCACCGATATACAATGTTTGGCCGATGGATATGTTATCGGCGAGAGCTGTATTGTCGGCCTGAGTGTTTTGAGTTATGCTGACGACGGGAGGTTTGGCTGATGAGGAGTCGTTGGTGTGTGTCTGGCCGATGGAGGAGCAGAGTGTAGCTCGTTGGTGCATCAACGAGGCTATTGTGATCAGCTGGGGAGATTTTGGTTGCTCCGACGGTGTAAGTCACACCGACGGAGGTGGTCTTCGGCGTGACTTGTGTTGTCGGCGAGGATGGATTGCGTTGGGCTGACAGTGGAGGGTCTGACCGATGAAGGGGGAAGCTGATATGTTATCAGCGGGAGTTGTTCTATCAGCAGCAGTCTTTTATGGTTTGCCGATGGAAGGAAGTCACCCCAATGGGGAATGCCATCGGAGTAAGGTTGCTTATCGGATTAGCGGTTGGAGGGTCCGCCGATGGGGTAGTGTCAGGCCGATGAGGATTTGGAGTGATCATCGGTGAGAGTTGGTCTGTCGGTGAAGGAGATTTTGGCTAGGCCGATGGTTCTTCTCTGGCCGATGGGGATGTTGGAGGCTTTCAGGAGTTGTTCATCGGTGTGATTGGCTGTGTCGGCTGAGGGGTTTTTTGCTTGGCCGACGATATTGGTCTAGCCGATGGTGGTAGGATGGTAACTGCTAACGGGGCGCAAGCTGGTCATCGGAGAGACTCATACTATCGGCAGAGATCTGAAGAGTTGGCCCGATGGTGCATCTCTGGCTGATGGAGGGGATTGTAATGTAGCGGTCGGCAGGACAATTGAGGTCGGCAGGAGATTCGTGGGCTTGGCCGATGGTGTTGATCTCGGCGATGGGCTTTGGGTGGAGAGTGTGTCGAGCCTGGCAAAAGCGCTCGACACCTATTATGCAAGTGACTATGCTTTTAAACTACTAAAGTGATCTCCTCACCGTGCATGTGGGACTAATCTCCCTGTATAATTTGAAACTGCGATAGAATGCGTTTTGGCAGGAATTTCTTTTTTGAAGTGCTGCGATGGTTTTCAAGCGGCCGCGGGTGGTTGAGCCATCAATGGCGACTGTAGCAGGGGCATGGGCGAGTTGTTGAACAGTCATGTACCCAATTTTTGGCGTGAGGACTTCTAGATGGTGGCACAGGGCTCGAGGACACCATTGTCTACTTTCTGTCTCTGCAGCAATAAATTCTGAGTGCCATTCCTTTGAAGGATCTGTATCTGGCAAATTTTTTGTCAAAGCCATGTAATTAATGTTGAGTACGCTTCTTTGGCTGTTATAAGCAAGAAGTGTTACTCATTTTAGGTTGTTGAAAGTTGAACATTTGGCTCTGTAATACAATACAGTTGATTTGGTTGCTCTGTACAGCAAAACCTGTGAGTTTATGTATCTCTTGTTGTACATTTTTGCATGAATCCACTGATTTCATGGTTAATTTTATATGAGAAATGCCATGTTAGCATGTGTTTTGTTAATTCTGTCTCCAGTATTGCATGTATCTTTCTTCTGAGTCTGGATATTTAAGCAATGTTTGAGACTCTAGAATATAGAATTCATGTGTTGAATGTCTGATCTCTTAACTTCTGCTCAAGGGGTAGATTAAATTGTTCTCAGATTGAACATTGGGAAGGGTACACTGCAGTAGGGATGCCATAAGTATAGATAGCTTAACACTCTGTATTGGGAGATATTTGTAAGGCAGGTATCATATGTGTCCCCCTGAAATCTAGTTTTAGTTGTTCATGCATATCATTCACAGGTGTATGTCTATTGACTCCAGGCCTTGGATAGGCACCGATCTAGCTTTGTCTTTGTGTTATATACCATGTCTAGCTTTGCATCCAAACATAAAATCAAAACCAAACTCTAAAACAACCATTAGGACATTAGAATTAGTTTTAGGATCCAAGTCCTCTGTCTACAACTACAAATAGGCCCAAAGCTAGCCCCTTTGCTCTTATCTTACAGTTTTGGTCTACTTACAGGAGGACTTATCTGCTTTCTGTCAGCATCCCAGTCTTGTATGTATATCCTCATGGATGTTGAGTAGGGAATACCCCCCTAGGTTCTGCAGAGCCTGAAGAAGAAGAGGAGATAAAATATAGAGTCTATCTCCTACACTGTTGGCCCCTGGCCCAGAGATCCTGTTGATCATTGATGGCTACCTTGTAGGGAAATCTGGGAATAAGCATCCAGTCTGGGAAAAAACCAACATGCCGTACAGACTTTTTGTTGCAGAGGCAAATTTTTTTTAGAAAAATAAAAAAAATTATCCTACACTATTATTTTCTATAGTTTTGGAATAAAAAATTAAAAAAGAAAAAAAAAACTATAGAGTGTATTCGAAAAAAAATTAAAATCAAGATGTGAAAAGAAAAAAAAATTGAAATTTTTTAAAGGGGTGCGAGTACCCCCTGTAACCCCCCTACGCAAAAGTTGTAGAGGGTACTAGCGAGTACCGCCGATGTACATCGGTTGACCCTGCTGGTCCCCTCCCTTTTCCTCTGTCGGCCTTTGGGCTGGAGTGCCCAAGGCAGCTCGTATGGGCTTTAAACAAAAAAATATATTATTAAAACTTTGTTTTTTAAAAAAAATTGGCAGTGGGAAGAAATACTTTAATGACAACATTTTTTTTAATTTTAGACCTTTTAAAATATTAAAATCCAATTTAAAATGGTGGCGGGGTCCGATGGAGACTTGAAACAAAATGGAAGATATTTCACCTACACCTATCAAAGAAATTATGCCAATCCAGTTATATGCCATGTCAGTACACCACCTAAGTGCCCAGTCAATGCTTACATCAATGCCATGTCAGCAATGACGTCAGCAAGGTACAAGGGCCGACCAGGGGTCCAATTTTAGCCCTAGGAGTGCCTTTTCTTCCGAGGGGCATAACTTTCACATACGGTATCAATTTTTTGACTTCTTATAGGCGTAAAAAATCTCTCTTTGAGAACTACGCAGTGGTTTAGGTTTCATGATCAGATTTTGTTGTTTGTGTCAGAATTTGGTGCCTGAAGCCCCCTTTGCTCCGGTACAGTTTTATGGTCATAACTTTTGCATATGAAGTCAGATTTTTGATTTCGGATAGGCATTGGAGAGATCTTGCAGTGTACTACAGTTTGGATCATGAAGTTTTTCAGTTTGGTGTGCAGAGAGATTGTTGTACTTGTTTGATAACTTGTAGGAGCCTAAGATTCAGAGTGCATCTATGAGTGCATTTAGATAATTTTTTTGGCACAAACTTGTTGGAGTGCATGTTGTTATGAGATCATTAGCAGGGTATAGTAGGTTTTTAGATTTGGTGCTTCTTGATACAAGTTTACAAGTGTTTTTTAGAGTTTGGACTTTGATGGAGATAGGTACATGTTGTCTTCTAGTTTGAGGACATGGTTGATACCTATGTGAGACTTGGAGTCTCATTTCAGTGGGAGTTGAGTACAGGTACAACAATGATGATGATTATGGTGTCATGGATATGTAGGCACACTTTTGCATTGGCACGACATGATCATGTATGTGATTGACAGGTATGGGCTGTGATGTTCGATTCATAATTACAGGTGGTGTTGTTTTAGGGGATTGTTCTTATCTCCTGGATGCTTGATTAGTTCCTTGACTATGGTTACTTGTTTGTGGACTTGTTGGCAAATCAAATCTAGAGTTGATTTGGTGTTTGAGTCTTGGAGTCTACAGGTTGTCTTCTTTGATGTCTCAATTTGTAGTTTACTACTGTGATGATGAGTTTCCATGTGACATTTGTTTTGGATCTACGAGTTATATAGTTTTGTATGCTGATCACCTATTTAGCTACAGTGGGATGACTCAAATGTGGACTGTCTATATCCACAAGATTGTTTCAGTATTTATGCAGACTTTATTAGTTGGCCTTGTCTGTGGTCATTTGTGTATTGGTATGTTGCATTGGGATAAGAGGATGGATGATTAGAGTGCTTGGATAGTCAGTTGATGGGACGTCTAGCATGTTTATCACGATGTCATGGATAGATTGGATACATGGTTTCATGTTAACTTTTGACAATAATGGTTTTATCTTCTTGACTGGAGTTTTTTTGGTTCACTAGACCCTTTGGAAGCTGTTGATGTTATAGTGAGATTTCTTGATTGGTTTGGGGCCATGGATAATCTTTATTTAGGAGATGGCTACTATGTTGTCATAGATAGATTGGTATCACGTTTTAGTGGGAGCTTTGGCAACATATTGGATTCGTCATATGTGATGGATGATCTTCTGCAATGGATGTTGGTGTCATGGAGGAGCTCTTGGTTGTGAGAGTTCTTTGACATTTTTAGTTCTATTGTCAGTAGATGGTTATATTTATATGAGTGGAGATGTTGACATCTTGGTTAACCATGGAGGACTTATTTGAGTCATTGGTTGAGGTGTCAGTTTATGATTTGTCAGCCTAACATGTTTATCCTTTGTTTAGAGATGTTGATATTATGTCATGGTGTACTCTTGATGATAGCATAGAGTATTGGCATGATACAGGTTGTCTTGAGATAGGATGTATGCATCATTGTATGCTTTGTTGCATGTGATCTCTTTGGAGGAGATGGTTAGATCATGATGTCATGATGGGCTTCTTGATTATGCAGATGTGTAGTAGGAGAATTGATAGCAATCTTGTTTGCTCTCTTGGTATTGAGTACTTTGATTATTTGATTGATTACTTCATGATGGTGCTATGTTGCATTTGGAGTTTGGCATGTATTGGTCGGTTACAGGTGCTCATGGATACTTGGAGATGTAGGTGAGGCTAGAGCTCTCTTGTGATTAGAGACACTTGTTGAGACTCATTGGGAGATTTCAGCAGAAAGATCGAGGAGCCTTACACCTGGATATGGACATGAGTTCATTATGGACCTAGAGGAGATTGTTCTTGGAGAGAGTCATTGTGGCTTGGTGTATCCTAGAGGAGCATGCTCATTCCCCACTCTTGGTCTACTTGGCAGTTTCTCATCTATGAGGTATTGCTCATCCTTTTAGATGCATTTTATTTTATGTTTCATCTTCTCATAGATATGGATCTTGAGCTATAGTTATTGGTTATGGAGGGTTTATTTGAAGGATGTTAGCATGGTTATCTCCTCGTTCATATGGTTTGAATTATGATGTTCATTTTGAGGAGTTTAGCAGATGTGATTGGGCTTATTCCTTGTTATGGAATGGTTATGAGTTTGATCTACCTTGATTAGAGATGCTTACATCCATGTTGGTTACATGTTATATATGTTCATTTGATCTTATGAGATTGAATGGTTGGGTGTTGTTGAGGCTTTTCACTTGGGGTTGTAGAGGAGATCATACTTGACACAACTTAGCACTTTGAGGTGTTTGTAGTAGGACAATATGATTTACATATTTTCTCTCTTTATCTTTTGGCTACTTCCTGGAGGATCATGTTGATATGGTTGGACTTTGGGAGAGTTATGGTGACATGTTGTGAGAGAGTATGCAGCAATTTATCATACATGTGTGGATCATTGTGATTATTCTTGATACTACATTGGCTTGTTGATTAGCCACACCTTGTTTCAAGTGTTGATTGATAGATTTGGTATGCCTTGGATCTATTTTTAGATTTGACATTACCCATGCAGTGGGAGTTCATGGATGTATGTGTTCTTCATTGACAGGGTTTATACATGGAGCTTGTTATTGCAGTACATATGGGTTGGATGTGTTATTGGCATGAGTTTATTGATGTTGTTGATACCTATGAGGTATGGATGGTTGGATGTATTAGCATATGCTATGGGTGCTATTTCCAGTCATGTGGGTTTTTTTACCTTTGATAGCAGCTTGGAGCCTTATGTTATCACTTGGATTTGATGCTTGTGTTCTTTGGATTGGTGCATCTTCACCTTGGCATGTTCCTTTTCTTCCATAGGTGGCACGTTGGAGGATGATAGGAGTTCTTTCTTGAGATGATGGTCACTTTGATTCTATTGCAGGTATCTTGATGGATCACGAGAGCATTCTAGAGATTCATGTGATTTCATGTTTGCCTATTATGATGTATTTCATGTATTGACCCTTATGTAATGTATATAACAAGTGGGAGAATGTTGGGATATGGTGTTGTACACCATTGCATAATTTGATATATTTTATAATGTTGTAATTAAATAATTATTTAGTTGTGATGCACCTGGGTGGTGTGGTTAATCACACTAGGTAATTATTTGGGGACCACTTTATGTTGTATTATAACATTGGGATATTATTTGTATTATTTGATTAATTGGGAAAATGTAGTACCAATAGTCAAATGTGGGGTTAGTGGTTTTGTGTTACTCATGGTTTTGGGGCACATGATTTTCTTAATGTAATGTGTGAGCTTATATTGTAAAAGCAAGCAAAAGGTTATTATTTGAGGTTGACTAGATATTTCATTGTAGGTGAACGGGAGATTTTGTGAGAGGCTGTCATTGTATTGAGCTCTCTCCTGTAAGTGTAGATTGTGAAGCATGGCAGGTGATGTGTGAATTCATGCTTGTACACATGGAGGTTGCATTAGAGGTGCTTGATGGTTTAGAGGTATTCATGGAGGCTCAGAGATTGTATTGTAATGTTTTATTGTTGAATAATACATGTGAGCATGGTGCTTTTGGAGGCTGGGTTTTTCCCTCTTGAGGGTTTTCCCAGCGTATATCTTGTGTTATCTTGTGACTTGTTCATTGATCTTTTGCATCATGGTTGTTTCTGCATCTTATTTCTCCTATTGGGTTATGTGGAATTGGTTTAATTAGACATGCAAATTTCTAATAAATAGCATATATTAATAATGCATTAATTTTGTTACCTGTTGGCACTCGACAACCATCTTCCACGAGAATTGGAGAGAGAGAGAGAGTGGAGGTTGGGTGGTAACTATACCTGAGCCCTTCTTTGTGGACCTGCTTGTTGATGGGTTGGGTGGATCTTTGGATCCTGTGAGGTGGCAGACCATTGTGACATGCAAAAAATTTGGTGAGCGTGAAAGAGGGTATCAGTGATACCACTTGAAAAAGAGTTTTTCTTAGAGTGTGTTTTTCTTGGTGTGGGTGTCAAGGGAGAGAGAAGACAGGATAGAAGTATAAGTGAAAGCATGACTAAGACAACAACGTGGGGAGTAGGAGAGCTCAAACTTGTGCATGCTTGAAATCTTTAAACGTGTTGGGTGAATATTTTGTCGTCAACCAACTAAAGACAAAATGGTTATATCAACCACAGTGTGATGAGATTAAATCTCTCCTCTCAAAAAGGGGACGCTCCCTTCTTATTGGTAATTAATATCAACCAATAACTAACTAGACTTATTTACACTAAAACTATCCTTGGGGTGATTCCGTATCATCCTATTATCATCCTATTCTCTTATTTTAGAATAGATGTTTACAATTCAAGATAACAATCCCACGAAGATTATAATATGCAAAGAAATACAAATTACTAACTTGGAGCAATAATGACCAATATCCAATTAAGTTATACAAAAGAATAACTAAATGATACCAGTGTGTGTTAATCAACAAGAAACCCACGAAAACACAAAGTTTTATGTTGCTTCTTATGCCAATTGAAAATGAAAGAGTTCATAGTAGAGTGCAGCCCAAAGTCTTCACTATATGTCGAGATAAGATAACACGATCACAGACAATAACTTGCAGCCCAAAGTCTTCAAGTTACTTCTCATTCACAAACTTAAATGCAAATCCTAAAGATGATATAGTAGCACAAAGTCTACAAAATCAGATTTGGATCACCTTCTAAACACTTGATTTTCACGCCCACAATTCAACCATTCATACAAGATAATGCAATAGAAAGGACATAAGAACAATTCTATAACATTACAAATTTGATCCAAGACAAAGATTGGATGCCAACTTGCTTTCTTTATATTGATTGAAAACTGATTTACAAAATAAGCTCAAACTCTCAAATTTCTCTTCAAAATGGCAGCACTTCGCTTCAATAGACAAAAGAGGCCCTCTTTATTTCTAGGGAGAGGTCAAGAGAAAAAATAGGAAAACTGTAACTACTTTGACTTATTCAACACAAAAGTCCAAATTGATTTAGGGCTTCTCTGTTTTTACATGTAATTACATATTTGAAAAATACATGTAAATATGTCTGGAGCAAAATACAAAAAGAATGGAAATATTGAAAAATAAACTAAGGCATGTTCAACATTCTCCACTATCCTTCTTCATGAAATTGGCATACTTCTTTATGACTGCTTGCATTTCCTCAGTATCTAGTCCCAAAGTATGTCAAGAGATAGCAAGGGTCCTTGTTATAGAATCCTTCATGGTGTTGCAAGCTTTTTCATGCCTTCCTAAGAACACTTTAAGGTTGCCCAAAGTTAGCTGAACATCCAACAAATTATCCATTGAAACCACTGAAAAGGTTTGATACTCAAATTCCTTTTAAATCATGTTGTTGAATTCTTGTATCATTATATCTGAAGAAAGAAACTTTTGGTTGTCATCAAGCAATTTGCAAGGAAATTCTTCAATTTTGATAGCAAGATTTACATCATTATCTTCACTAACTTCACGAGCACTATGCAAATCTTTAGTTAATTCCTTGATGACACTTATTTTGTGTATGATAGTTTCTTTGACTTCCACAAACATCTCTCTATTGGGAATGACCCCAATATAAACCAATGTAGCCAATTTGAGTTTCTTCATTTTCACCCAATCCTGCAAATGGTCTTCTAAGTCTTGCTGCTCTTTAGAGAAAGTATCAACTTTATCTAACTTTGCTCTTATACTTTCCATTTTTTCCATTCTTTCTACAAAAGTTTTCAAAAGTTGTGGACCTTGTGTCATCCTTTCCAAGAACTCACCGACCACTCTGCCTCTTGTATGAACTTTTTCAGTCTTTTGAATAACTAGATCTTCAATAGTTGCAACCATAGGTTCAACTGATTCAGAAGATAGGGTAATCTTTTAGAGCACCGAAGCCACCTGTTCTGTTTTATCTTTATAATGATCTTTCATTTTTTTCACCTCATTAAATTTTACAATAAGAGATATCAATGTAGGCTAAGCATCAACCTTGGCACTTTCATGAGTGATCTTTCCCAATTCAACTCTTGAGATAGAGTAATCATTGATATCAACCTCTTCAATAGATTTATCAGAAAGAGGCTAAGCTATTTCTGCATATTTGTGAACCTTGTCTTCAAATATCCTAGAAAGAGTCTTTAGCTTCTTCTTAGTCTTGGTATTGGTGGATGCCAATTGCTCAAAGTCAAAGTCATCTGGAGAGATGACTTGTTTCTTCCTCTTTGGTGTATGAGACAAGAGCCAAGGGGGAAGTGCAGACAAACTTGCATCTAAACCAGTAGCCATTGTTTGTGTTGGAGAAACTGTACTCACAAAAGTCAAAGTTACAATAGGTGAAGTATTAGTGAGAACAACACCAGGAATATTAACACTTAGAACTTGCCCAGAATTAGTCATGAGTTGTTCAAAATCAGATTGAGTGTTTATATCAAATGAAGGTTAAGACAAACTTGGCAAAGAGGAGGAAGAACCAAAAATAGTTTCCAAATTCTGCTTAGGACTATCAAAAATGGTCCTAGAGGAGGGAGATGAATGCATAGACTGAATTGACCCAGAAGATGGAATATTGATCGAGGAAACATGAATGTTTGTGATGGTTGGAGTAGCAGTAGAAACTAACAAAGTATCTAAGGAAGAAGAAACATGTTACTCCTTCAAAATGTTCTCATGAGGAGACATTTCAGGTTCTTCATGTTGTTCCTACTCTTCTTGCCCTTCCTCTTGATCAACTTCTTCTTGCTCATCTGAAGATGGTTTTGTTGGGAATTAAGGTGTCTCAACCTTGGTAATTCTCTACATTTGTAATGTTTGTATTTATTATTTAATTTCCTATGTTGTCAATATTTGGAAAATCCATATTGTCATATTGTGGGATGTGGCACGGTGATGTGTCAATCCTACATGGATTATGACAACTTGTATTTTTGTCCTCACATGAGGAGATAGGCATCCCACTTAGTGGTAGGAATATTCTACCATGTCTCGGCATATTCCATGTTGTGTAAGGAATGTTTGACCGAAATGGTTATGACAGATTCCTATGATGAATCTATGACATGTAAGAGTCAGAAATAGAAGGTTGTAAGACAGGTGATGACATGTGTCATGAAGCATCTTTGAATAAGGCATATTTGGGTGCCCCAAGGTGGAATATGACATGTTGTAAGAGAATATGCTATTTATAGCATGTGTATGACAGATTCTCTTACAGCTGTAAGTTGTAACCACTATGATAGATTCTCTTACAGCTATAAGTTGTAACCGCTATGACAGATTCTATGACGGTCGTAAGTGTTGTAAGAGCATCTGTCATAGCCCATTTTGGAAATAGGTGACCTCTTTGGGATGGGAGTTGTGGACAAGTGTCAGGAACATTCTACAATGTTGACCAAGTGTCCTTGGGCATGGGTTTTGGTCCATGAAGCCATGTTGGATGCCCATTCCAAGAAAGGTCCAATATTGCCTTGTATTTCCTATTTATACAGGTGCTTGGAGATGGAGTTTGTATCACAGGTTTACAGGTACTGTTATGCTACCGAATTGACTCCAGACACGAGTGTCAAAGACCATTGAATCTTGCATTGCAAGTGTATTGTAAACATTCTTTCAGATTAGTTAATACATTGTGCAGGTTTCTGAGTGTGGGGTTTTTCACCCATAAGGGCTTTCCCCACCGTAAATCCTTGTCTCTCTTCTTCTATCTACTGTCTGGTTCTTGTGTTTTTCTACAATATCTCATGTTAATAGTTTAACATTGCTGTAATAGTTAGGATAAAGTTGAATTTGCATAGCCCTCTCCTCAATAGATTAGTGTAGGAAGCATTTCCACACACCTAGCTTCCTTTCAGTTGGTATCAGAGCTTGATCACCTTTGGTCCTAGTTGTAGGGTAGGGGTTTTTTGAGCTAATCTTAGGTTGAGTGGGAGTCTGTGTAGAGCATTTTGTATCTTATTGCAGCAAGAAGATGACAGGCACATCAGGAAGGTTTGAAGTAGAGAAGTTCAATGGCAGTAATTTCAAGCTGTGGAAGCTCAAAATGGAAGACATGTTAGTTCACCGAGACCTTTGGGATAGTGTGAATAGAACTAAACCAGCTGCAATGTCACAAGCTGATTGGGATCTCAAGGATCGAAAGGCTAAGGGTCTCATAAGACTTAGTCTATTCTGATTCTGTGTTGTTAAATGTCCACGAGGAGACTACTACAAAACTCCTTTGGAAGAAGTTGGGGGATGTGTATCAAGCCAAATCCCTAGTTAATAAACTTTTTCTAAGAAAGAAGTTGTATTCTCTTTGAATGGAGGATGGAGGATCCATTGCTGAGAATATGAATGCCTTTAACATGCTGGTTGCACAATTGACATCTATTGGTGTAAAGATGGAGGAGGAGGATCGGTGTATGACCCTGCTTTGTTCTCTGCTGGACTCATGGGATCATCTTGTCATGGCAATTGGAAGCACCACATCCACATTCAAAATGGAAGAAGTGGTTTCTTTGCTGTTGTTTGAAGAGATGCGGAGAAAGTCTTCTGAGGCAGCCAAAGAGGCCCTTGCAGTTCATGGAAGACCCAAGGAGAAATGGAAGAAGAAGGACAAGAAAGATGAGAAGGGTAGATCCAAATCCTGTGGGAGATCCAAATCTCCTAAAAAGTCTAAGGCTCTTTGTTGGAACTATGACAAGACCAGGCATTTTTGAAAGGAATGCAAAGAGGAGAAGAAGAAAAAGAAGAAAAAGAAGAAAAAGAAGAAAGCTCCTGATTCAAATTCTAACAAATCACAAGATGACGGTGATGCTTTCATCGCAGAATTGGCAACCCATGCATCTGATGATGTGTGGCTAATCGACTCTAGTGCATCATTCCACATGACCTCACATCGAGACTGGTTCACTAAGTATGAGGAGTTCGATGGTGGAAAGGTGTATCTGGGTGACGACTCTCATCTGAAGATCATTAGTCATGGAAGAGTCTGTATCCAATTCCATGATGGTTGAGTGAAGGGGATCTCTGGGGTTCTGCACATCCCAGGCTTAGCACGGAACCTGCTTTCTATAAGTATGTTGAATGATGCAGGTGTGCAGGTTGTCTTTTCGAAAGAAGGATGCAAGATGACTAGAGGAGCTATGGTGCTTGCTAAGGGTACTAGGAGAGGTACTCTGTTTCAGCTGGAGGCATGCATTTCACAATGCAATAGTTCTTCTGACTCAAGGAAGAGGACAGCAGTCGCTTCATCCCCACCATCTGAACGAGCAATGAAGAAATCTGTTGTTTCTAGTCTTGATGGTTGTAATCATGCATTGGAAGTTAAACTTCCTGCAAAAAAGACAATGTTATGGCATAAGAGATTTGGCCACAATGGTGAGAAGGGTCTGCATACCCTGAAAAATAAGAACCTCATTGAGGGTTAAGATGATTGTAATCTTGAGTTTGACTTTTGTGAACATTGCATTTATGGAAAACAAAATCGTGTTCAGTTTTACTCGAGTTCTCATAAGTCTTCTGGTGTATCGAACCTCATTCATTCTGATGTGTTTGGTCCTGTTAATGTTCCTTCATTATCAAAATCTATATACTTTGTATCTTTTATAGATGATTACAGTAGAAGGACATGGATTTATTTTGTCAGAAGGAAATCTGAAGTCTATAGCAAGTTTAAGGAGTTTAAAGCCTTTGTTGAAAATTAGACTGGTAAAAAGATTAAATGTTTGAGAACTGACAACGGTGGTGAGTTCTGTTCTACAGAATTCAATAAGTATTGCAAGGAACTTTGGATTGAAAGGCATAAGACAACTCCATACACCCTGCAGCAAAATGGAGTTGCAGAGAGGATGAACAGGACACTGATGGAGAAGGCTAGGAGTATGCTTAGTGGAGCTAGCCTAGAACAAAAGTTTTGGGCTGAAGCTGTTGCCACTGCTTGCTATCCTGGCAAACAGATCTCCTACATCAGCTCTTGTTGGAAAGACACCCATGGAGGTGTGGTCTAGTAGAAAACCTTCAGTAAGGCATCTTCATGTTTTTGGTTGTGAGGCATATGCACATGTGCCTAGAGAGAAGCGATCAAAGTTTGTGAACAAAGCTGTTAAGTGTATCTTCATCGGCTATGGTGTTGGTGTGAAAGGATACAAACTTTGGGACCCCGTGGTTGAAAAAGTGTTGTATAGTAGAAGTGTCATCTTCAGAGAGCTTACACCTTCTTCCACTATTTTGTAGCCAGAAGAAAGAGAAAAGAAAGAGGATGTTGTTCAATTTCCTCTCACCCCTGAGAAGACTGAACAGAAAGACAATGTTGGAACTGATGATGAGGAGAGCTCTAGCAGCTCTGAAAGCTTAGATGAAGAAGCTGAACCTCAACCTCAGCTCTTGAGGAGGTCTACATAGATAAGAAAGCAACCTAAAGGTTTGGTTTTACATTGCTTGATTCTAGTTGTTCTTATGCTTTGCTTACTAACAGTGATGAACCTAGAACTGTATCAGAGGCTTTGGATATGAAGGATACAAATTCCTGGAAGGAGGCCAAGGAGGAAGAAACGGCTTCTTTGGAAAAGAATCAAACTTGGGACTTGGTGCCTTTGCCTCTTGGATGGAAACCCATTGGATGCAAATGGGTGTTCAAGAAGAAAATTGGTTCAGATGGCAGTGTTGAGAAGTATAAGGCCAGATTGGTTGCGAAGGGGTATTCACAAGTGGAGGCTATAGATTATGGTGAGATCTTCTCTCCCGTTGCAAAGCTGACATCCATTCAATTCCTGTTGTCTCTCACAGTAGCTTATGACTTGGAGGTAAAACAGATGGATGTGAAGACAACTTTCCTTCCTGGTGACTTGGAGGAAGAAATCTTCATGTCACAGCCAGAGCATTACATTGTGAAAGGTAAAGAAAATTTGGTTTGCAAACTTAAGAATTCTTTGTATGGTTTGAAGCAATCCCCTAGGAGATGGTACTTGAAGTTTGATGCCTTTGTGTTGTCAATTAGATTTGTGAGATCAAAATCAAATCACTATGTGTATTATATATTTGATGGTGATCGTATTCTCATTGTTGCACTGTATGTTGATGATATGTTGCTCATTGGGAAGGGTAAGAATATGACTTCTAATTTTAAATCTTAGTTGTCAGCTTAGTTTGAGATGAAAGATTTAGGGGCAGCTAGGTACATTCTAGGAATGGAAATTAGAAGAGACAGAACCAACAGAAAACTTTGGTTAAGCCAGAGTAAGTATGTGAAGACTGTGTTGGATAGATTCAACATGGTAGATTGTGGACCATTGTGTGTTCTCGTTTCTTTGGGGACAAAGTTATCTGTTGAGGATTGTCCAAAATATCCTAGTGAGGTGGAGGACATGAGCAAAGTACCTTATGCTAGTGCTATTGGTAGTTTGATGTATGCTATGGTCTGTACAAGACCAGACATTGCCCAAGTAGTGGGAGTCCTTAGTCGATTTATGGCTAATCCTGGACGAGTTCATTGGGATGCAGTTAAGCGAGTGTTCAGATATTTGAGGGGTACTTCTGAGTACTCCATTTGCTGTCATGGTAATGTTTCAGGACCTCCGCATTCTATTGATATTCATGGATTTGTGGATTCAGATTGGGCAAGTGACATTGACATCAGGAGATCCACTAGTGCTTATGTGTTTACACTGTTTGGTGGTGCTATTAGTTGGATGAGTAAGCGACAACCTGTTGTTTCTTTGTCCATGATAGAAGCTGAGTATATGGAAGCAACTCATTCTTGTAAGGAATCCATTTGGCTTAAAAGATTATGTTCAGACATTGGTGTTGATGCAGGTTAGATCACGATCAGTTGTGACAGTCAGAGTGCAATTTGCCTTACAAAGAATCCAACTTTCCATGCTAGAACAAAGCACATTGATGTTCAGTTTCACTTCATGTGAGACATGGTTGAGGATGGAAAGGTAAATTTGGAGAAGGTAGATACTTTGAAGAATGTTGCAGATGCATTGATGAAACCAGTGGGCACAGAGAAGTTCATATGGTGTTCGGAGTCTATGGGCCTCTTGACCTATAGAAGTTAAATCCTATTTTTCTATTGGCTCTTACAAGGTGTTTGACAAGTGGGAGAATGTTGGGAATTAAGGTGTCTCAACCTTGGTAATTCTCTACATTTGTAATGTTTGTATTTAATATTGAATTGCCTATGTTGTAAATATTTCAAAAATCCATATTGTCATATTGTGGGATGTGGCACGGTGATGTGTCAATCCTACATTGATTATGACTACTTGTATTTTTGTCCTCACATGAGGAGATATTTGTCCCATTTAGTGGTAGGAATATTCTTTCATGTGTCAGCATCTTCCATGTTGTGTAAGGAATGTTTGACCGAAATGGTTATGATGGATTCCTATGACGAATCTATGACATGTAAGAGTCAGAAATAGATGGTTGTAAGACAGGTGATGACATGTGTCATGAAGCATCTTTGAATAAGGCATATTTGGGTGCCCCAAGGTGGAATATGACATGTTGTAAGAGAATATGCTATTTATAGCATGTGTATGATAGATTCTCTTACAGCTGTAAGTTGTAACCGCTATGACAAATTCTATGACGGTCGTAAGTGTCGTAAGAGCATCTGTCATAGCCCATTTTGGAAATAGGTGACCTCTTTAGGATGGGAGTTGTGGACAAGTTTCAGGAACATTCTACAATGTTGACCAAGTGTCCTTGGGCATGGGTTTTGGTCTATGAATCCATGTTGGACGCCCATTCCAAGAAAGGTCTAATATTGCCTTATATTTCCTATTTATACAGGTGCTTGGAGATGGAGTTTGTATCACAGGTTTACAGGTACTGTTATGCTGCCAGATTGACTCCAGACATGAGTGTCGAAGACCATTGAATCTTGCATTGCAAGTGTATTGTAAACATTCTTTCAGATTAGTTAATACATTGTGCAGGTTTCTCAGTGTGGGGTTTTTTACCCGATAAGGGTTTTTCCCATCATAAATCTTTGTCTCTCTTCTTATGTCTACTTTCTGGTTCTTGTGTTTTGCTACAATATCTCATGTTAATGGTTTAACATTGCTGTAATAGTTAGGATAAAGTTGAATTTGCATAGCCCTCTCCTCAATAGATTAGTGTAGGAAGCGTTTCCGCACACCTAGCTTCCTTTCAGGTTTTTCAGCAGATGGCCCTTTAGCAACTGTCTTAGCCTTTCCACCTTTTGAAACAAATTTGATTTTAGGCTTAGTTGTTTTGCTTGAACTTGGCACATCACTCTTATTCTTTGTTCTCAACTCTGTGTTATTACCAGTGAGATCTTGGGTTTCCTCCTCTGACCCAGATACAAAATCTTTCAAATGAATTCATTTTCCTTCCAATCATACATTGGTGTTAGCCAAAATTAGTTGAAACCTTTGTCAGATAGAAGTTACCTTCTTCTTTAACCATTTTATGACTGATAAAGGAGAGTTTGCAATGTTATCTATCACATAAGTGGGATCCAAGATATCACCATAATCAACCATGCCCTTAGGAATATCTGCAAAGTCAAGTTCTTCTATTTGACTCAAAGTCAATCGACAATAATCCATTTTACTTATTTCTTCCTCTATCCTCAAATCTGCCCAAACATCCTCAACTCTGTGTACATGGGTTAAAGATCTCTTTTTGATTTTATCCTTTACCCTTCTGTAATCATAATTGGCTCTTTTCTTGTAAAATTTCATTGTGATCAATTGCATTTTAGACCCTATAACTTTAGCCTTTGGAGATCTAGAAATAGAATACCAGTCAATTTCAATGGGAAATCTAAAACCTGGTTTCTTAGGCTCCATCTATTTACTATGCACTGCCATGATTTGTCTGCACAGTTCCATCAACACAATCTTATCACTAGGATTCCTTGGAAGCATGTAAGGATACCCCATGAAACAACCAACCCTCAAATAAGTGAATGTGGGAAACTAAAGGTATAAGCAACCATATTTATTCACTTTTGCTTATGCATCATCAGAAACCCTCTTCTTTTCCAATTGAGAATCAAATAGACACAAGAAAGTAGCAAAGAAGGCATCATTAACTCTTTTGAAGTGATGAATACTTCCATCAAGAGTTATCTCAGGATAATACTGATAAATTGGAACTACTCTCATATCCCCCTCTGATGTCATTCCAGGAAAGTTCCTCATTAAGGTAGCAACATAGACAAGATATGATGTCATATAGAACTTAAATGAATTCTGCACTTTTGTTAGTTGTTCATGAATGGCATTACTGATTTGAAATCCCTAGAATATTTGTTGCTTCATCTTCATTATGATCCTGATGTATAGATACATCCATTCATGGAAGGTAGAAGATGTAGGCAACCCTCTCACTCTACTAAGAAGAGTGATCAAATCACTAACTTCTTCAATGAAGTCACTACTAGGAAAGTTCTTAGGCCATCTTGACAAATTTAGCCTTGCAGTCTTCAACCACCTATTGTTGATCACCTTTTTAGCAAATTCAGGATCCTTGTCATAATCAAAATCAATATCAACATATGCATCAATGTTATGACACATGAAATCTTTGTCTAAGAATTTTGCATCCAACCTCATGATTACATTCTTATTGGAATCACTGACACTCTAATTATCTCTATTGTAGTGTGTTTCCACTTGAAGAAAAAACTCTGGATTGTGCATGACTACAGGGAAGGCAACTACCAATTGAATATTACTTCCCACTACACACCTCATGGCTTGATTGAGTGGTTCATGTTTGGTTCTTTCTACAAACTCAGCCATGTCAACATGACTGATCTCAGTATCCTTTATTTCATCCACATTGGAGGTTACAGAGGTCACCCAAAAGATTCCTTGGTATTTATACTTCATGGATTTTGACTTTCTCAAAGAGGGATCTATCATCTGAAGCACAACTATCCTTTGAAATCCAAATCTCAAGATGCGTGCACAAGAGACTGCAACACAAAATCCAGGGTTTTTGCAGTGCTAGGAAAATTTGCTTGATTGGAAACTGCAATGACGAGGAAATTTTGAGCAATTGCATGAGATTTGAGGGCTAGAGTGTGATGGAGATAAACAACTGAGCAAAAGTGGGTAATTGGTTGAAATGAGAAAATTTCCCAATGTTAGAGATTTTTTTGGAAAAATGGTGTAAGGGCGCTAAACTTTAGTGATCCTATATATTGGAAGTACTGCATTGGTTTGGTGCAAAGTCAAAAAATTTTGCCGACTTTGCATATGGGTAAAATTTGCAAGTTGGAGGATCGACAAATTTTGCTGATATTGTTTAAGGACTTGCATGGGCAGCAAATTTCACTGACCATGCATGAAGGGAAAACTTTATAAGTGTCTACAGGGTTGGCGAATTTTGTCGATCATGCATGGTGATAAAACAAACTTGACTTAGCAAGAAACTTCAATAAAGTTTACTAAAGTGAAGTGGAAGGTTGGTAAAATTTACCGACCCTAGATAGGGGTAGGTCTGCAAGGTTGCAACACTGCATGTTAGGTCACTGCAAGGTCGACAAATTTCACCAACCATGTATAAAGGGAAAAACCAAACTTTGGTGTATGGTCGGCAGAATTCACCATCCATACATCAATGAAAAGACAAACTTAAAATGCATACGCAATAAAAACCCACACCATTGCATAGGAGCAAAAACTTGAGGAATTGGTGAATAGCTTAGTTTGATTCAACGACAATCACTCGGTGAAAATCACCGATTGATTAATCAAACAAAAAATGGTCTCAACCCTAACACATGATGAATCAACAAAGTGAAGGAATAGGAGCCTAGGGTATAAAGCTAGGATTTAATTCGATCGACAACAAGAATGAAAATAACTCTCCAAGCATCAAACAATCAAAACCCTAAAAATAAACATAATAATCTAAAATGAATACATAACTATTGTGAACCACCATTAAACACAAAGAAAAAGAAAGGAGAAAACCAACCTAGTGATGAATGATAAAAACCCTAGATGAATGCATCTTCCGATCCGTTCAAGGGTTGCACGCCACTAAACTTGTGGTACAATCATGGTAGGAGGGTTCATAGAATGAACTGTCTAGACCGTGCAACAAGAGTAAACACAACAGAAAAAACTCAAAGATATGAAACAAATGTAGATTTAGTCATTTAGTATAACATAGAATTCAAGTACAAATTGGTTGGCAACATGCGGGTTTACAATTAGGGCTCAAAGGCATGATTCTAGAATATCAGAATATGCACAAGATATAGCTTTGAAGCTCCTTCACACAAAATATAAACTATCGAACTATCACTATGTGAATCACTACTTTCCTAGGGATCTATTACATCATTATATATCATCTCCAGATCATAAGATTCCTCCGTGTCAGCCAAGGAAGATTACAAACTCTAATGAATAGTTGTAACATGTGTACATGGGTAGGTCAGACCTAAATACATAGAACACCTCCGCAAATGAATGGAATGAAGTGTGGATCTTGGGGAAGGTCGGCCATGAACCAAACCACATTGAATGATGTGCAATTAAACTCCAAAAGTCAAGGAATTGTCCGCAAGTCTTCTCCTTTAGCTGATTGTCTGAGATAGTTAGAATGCTCTGTTCTAAGAAAATAGTTGCTCTTCTAATAGAGATAACTTTCTAGTACTTGATCCAAATGCTCTGAATTATGGATATGATGTAGATGAATGAATCTAGATTCTAAGTCCAGCTCTACGAGATCAGAAATGCAACTATGGTAGAATGTAGACCAAAATACAGAAACTACTACTGACTGAACTGAACTGGAAAATGAAAAGAAACAAATTGAACTGCCAAAAAAATGAAATGAAAATGTTTTTGGTTGATGCAAGATTGCTCTTGAACCAGGGATGCTCTTGCATCAAACATCTAGGGTTATTGAAAAAGTGAGTCCCTCACTTTGCTAGGGCTAGAGGGAAACCAAGACGGTCTACCTTAGCCTGAGAAATCCATGACGAATCTTCTTCTGGTCTGCCTTTCCACTTCACAAGATATTCTTTGTATTGTTGTCCTCTGGTTCTATGTCCAACTCTGCTATTCAAAATGTCTTCAATCTGCTCTAGTGCTTGTTGGGGTAACTGCTTCTTCAAGTCTTCTGCCAAGTTGTCACTGAACTCTACTTCATGATACTGGTACAAGTCTACAATATTAAAAATAGGTGATATACCCAATGTCTCTGGTAACTCCACTTCATATGCATTTCCAGAATCAAACTTTCTGAGTATCCTACAAGGTCAAAACTTCTTCATCTTCAACTTGTTATATGTTCCAAATAGAAATCTTTCTTTTCTCAAGTATATCATCACTTCATCTCCAACTGCAAATTCTTTATGTCTTCTCTTCTCATCTGCTTTCTCTTTATACTTGTAATTCATATCCTCCAAATGCATCTTCACCTGATTATGCATTGCCTCCATATGTTCTACAAATTCTTCTGCTTCTGTACTTCTCTTTTCTTCCATACTGATATCTCTCAACTTTGCAACTCCTCTAAGGTTTACTCTGGTAACAATCTCAAAGGGTGTTCTTTCAATACTCCTATTCACTGAATTATTGTATGCAAACTCTACTTGTGAAAGAATCAAATCTAAACTTCCTGCCTTTTCTCCCACCAAACATCTCAACAAGTTTCCCAAACTCATGTTCACTACCTCTGTCTGTCCATCAGTCTGTGGATGAAAATCTAAACTGAACTTCAAATCTATCTTCATCTTCTTCCAAAGTGTCTTCCAAAAGTAATCAACAAACTTAATGTCTCTGTCTAAAGTTATACTCTTAGGTAATCCATGCAATCTCACAATCTCCATAAAAAATAGGTCAGCTACATGTACTGCATCAGTTGTCTTCTTACAAGGTATGAAATGAGCCGTCTTTGAAAATCTATATACCACTACATATATTGAGTCATGTCCTCTCTGTTTCTTAGGAAATCCCATTACAAAGTTCATACTTATGTCTTCCCAAGGTCTCTCTGATATTGTCAAAGGTTTATACAATCTAGTATTCTGACTACTCCCTTTTGCAACTTGACAAACTCTACAACTTTGCATAAATTTCCTAACATCCTTATGTATCTGAGACCAAAAGTAGTTTTCACTCACCAAAACCACTATCTTGTCAATGCCAAAATGTCCTGCCAATCCATCACTATGCTTCTCCTTGATCAGATTGTCTCTCATTGAACTTCTAGGTATGCACAATTAATTTCCTCTAAACAACATGTCTTCTTGAATGAAATAATCCAACCACTTACTCCTATCTATCACAACAAGTTCCATGCATGCTTTCCAAGGTTCTTCAAAATCAATGTCTCCCTCATACATGTTCTTCAATTCATCAAATCCTATCACTTCAATTCTCATCTCTGTCAACAAGTTTCTTCTCCTACTCAAGGCATCAACAACTTTGTTTGATTTTCCACTCCTATGCTTCAACACAAAAGTATAACTCTGCATGAACTCTACCCATCTCATGTGTCTCTGATTCAACTTACCTTGACTATTCAAATATTGCAAAGCTTGATGATCTGTATATGACACAAACTCCTTAGGCAACAAATAATGTCTCCACTTCTTCAAGGCTTGAATTATGGCATAGAACTCTTGATCATATACTGAATATCTTCTCCTTGCATCATTCAACTTCTCACTCAAATATGCTATAGGTCTACCATCTTGACTCAACACTACTCCAATTGCACTCCCACTTGCATCACAATCTACTTGAAATACCTTATTGAAATCCGGTAATGCTAAAACAGGTTGCTCTGTCACTTTCTGCTTCAACAATTCAAAACTCTTATCTACTCCTTATGTCCACTTGAAATCTTTTCTGTCACCTCTCATTGTCTCTTTCATAGGGTTGTGTACTGAACTAAAATTTCTGTTGAACTTCTGGTAGAAACTAGGCAATCCATGAAATGATCTAACTTCTCCAATGCTCTCTGGTTTAGGCCATTCAACAATTGCTCTTACTTTCTCAAGGTCCATCTTCAATCCTTCTACAGAAATCACAAATCCCAAATACACCAATTTTTCCTTCATGAAACTACACTTCTTGATGTTTATCAGCAATTTCTCTTCTCTCAGTCTCTGCAAAACTTGTCTAATACGCCACAAATGCTCTTCTTTTATCTTACTAAAAATCAGAATGTCATCTAAATATACAATAACAAACTTACCCAAGAATTTCTTCAAGACCTCATTCATCAACCTCATGAACGTACTCGGCACATTTGTCAATCCAAAAGGCATCACTAACCAATCATACAATCCTTCATTTGTCTTAAAAGCAATCTTCCATTCATCTCCTTCTCTGATTCTGATCTGATGGTATCCACTCTTCAAGTCTATCTTTGTGAAATATCTTGCTCCACTCAAATAATCCATAATATAATCCATCCTAGGTAAAGGGAATTGATACTTAACTGTGATCTTGTTTATTGCTCTAGAGTCAATACACATTCTCCATTCGTCATCCTTCTTAGGTGCTAACATTGCAGGTACTGTACAAGGACTCAAAATTTCTCTGATCAAACCTTTCTGCAACAACTCTTGTATCTGTCTGTTCAACTCCTCATTCTTTATCAGTGTCATTCTATGTGCTTCTTTGTTAGGCAAACTTTCTCTAGGTATAAGATCCATGTGATGACTGATACTCCTTATAGGTGGTAATCCTTCAGGCACATTATCTGATATGATGTCTTCATACCCTGTCAGCAACTCTATTATCTCCTCCAGTTGTGATTCTTTAGTCTCCTTCTTCAAAGCTTCAGGTTTCTTAGGAATCAAGGCATAACACATTCTCATGTCTCAAACCATCCCAAAATTTCCTTCCATCTACCAAACAGATTCTAGCATTTCCACATACTTCAATCTTAGGATCATCTTAATGCAGTCACAGTAGGAGGGTTCATAGAATGAACTATCCAAGCCATGCAACAAGAGTAAACACAATGGAAACAACTCGAAGAGATGAAACATAGATTCAATCATTCAATATATTATAGAATTCAAATACAATCAAGCTGGCATCATGCAGGCTTACAACTAGGGCTCAAGGTCCTGATTACCGAACACAAGATATAGCTTTGAAGTCCCCATGCAAAAGAGCCAAAACTATCTATCTTCTATATTATCAGAACTATGCTAACTACTTTCCTAAGGATCTATTACATCAATATATATCATCTCTGGAACAATAGATTTCTCCGCATTGTCCAAGGAAGGTCACAAACTCCAATGAAGAGTTGTAACATGTGTGCACGGGTAGGTTAGACCTAAATGTATAGAACACTTCTGCAAATGTGTGGAATGATGTGCGGATCTTGGAGAAGGTTAGCCATGAACCAAAGATCATTGAATGATGTGTCATTAGGCTCCACAAGTCAAGGAATGCTCCACAAGTCTTCATCTTCAGATGATGTATCTGAGACTGTCAGGATGCTCTGTTCTGGGAAAATAGTTGATCTTCTGATAGTGATAATTTTCTGGTATTTGATCCAAATGCTCTGAATTCTAGATATCATGTAGATGAAGGAATCTAGATGCTAAGTCCAGCTCCGCAAAATGTGAAATGCAACTGCAGTAGAATGCAGACCAAAATACAGAAAATGCTTCTGACTGAACTACCTGAACTGAACTGGAAAATGAAAAGAACAAACTGATATGCAACAAACTAAAATGCAAATGTTTTTTTTGTTGATGCAAGATTGCTCTTGAACCAGGGATGCTCCTGCATCAGACATCTGGGGTTATTGAAAAAGTGATTCCCTCACTTTGCTGGGACTAGGAGAGAACCAAGACGGTCCACCTCAGCCTAAGAAATCCATGATGAATCTTCTTCCGGTCTGCCTTTCCACTTCACAAGATATTCTTTGTATTGTCTTCCTCTAGTGTGGCATCCAACTCTGCTATCCAAGATGTCTTCAATCTACTCCGGTGGTTGTTGTGGTAACTGCTTCTTCAAGTCTTCTTCCATGCTGTCATTGAACTCTGTTTCATGATACTGATAAAGGTATGCAATGTTGAAAATATGTGATACACCCAATGTCTCTGGTAATTCCACTTCGTAAGAATTTCTTCAATCAAAATTTATGAGAATCTTACAAGGTCCAAACATCTTCATCTTCAACTTGATATATGTCCCAAGTGGAAATCTTTCTTTTCTTAAGTATACCATCACTTCATCTCTAGCTTCAAATTCCTTATGCCTTCTCTTCTCATCTTCTGTTTCCTTATAGTTTCTATTCATATCCTCCAAATGCTTCTTCACTTGATTATGCACTGTGTTCTGCAAATTCTTCTGCTTCTACACTTCTCTTTTCTTCCAAACTGTTATCTCTCAATTCTGTAACTCCTCTAGCATTCACTCCAGTAACAATCTCAAAGGGTGTTCTTCCAGTACTCCTATTTACTAAATTGTTGTATGCAAACTCTACTTGTGAAAGAATCAAATCCCAACTTCATGCTTTCTCTCCAACCAAACATCTCAACAAGTTTCCCAAACTCCTATTTACTACCTCTGTCTATCCATCAGTTTGTGGATGAAAAGTTGAACTAAACTTCAAATCTGTCTTCATCTTCTTCCAAAGTGTCCTCCAAAAGTATCCAACAAACTTTGTATCTCTGTTTGAAAATATACTCTTAGGTAATCCATGCAATCTCACGATCTCCTTGAAAAATAGGTCAGCTATATGCACTACGTCAGTTGTCTTCTTACAAGGTATGAAATGAGCCATCTTTGAAAATCTGTCAACCACTACAATTATTGAATCATGTCCTCTTTGTGTCTTTAGCAATCCCATTACAAAATCCATGCTTATGTCTTCCCAAGGTCTCTCCAGTACTGTTAAAGGTTTATACAATCCAGTGTTCTAACTACTTCCTTTCGTAACTTGACAAACTCTACAACTCTGCACAAATCTCTAAACATCCTTATGTATATGAGGCCAAAAGTAGTTTTCACTCACCAAATCCACTGTCTTATCAATGCCAAAATGTCCTGCCAATCCACCACTATGTTTTTCCTTGATCAAATTATCTCTCATTGAACTCTTAGGTATGCATAACTAACTTCCTTTGAACAACATATCATCCTGAATGAAATAATCCAGCCATTTACTCCTATCTATCACAACAGGTTCCTGACATGCTTTCCAAGGTTCTACAAAATTAATGTCTCTCTCATACATGTTCTTCAATTCATCAAAACCCAACACTTCAACTCTCATATCTGTCAACAAGTTTCTTCTTCTACTCAATGCATTAGCAACTTTATTTGATTTTCCACTCCTATGCTTTAACATAAAAGTATAACTTTGCATGAACTCTACCCATCTCATATGTCTCTAATTCAACTTACCTTGACTTCAAATATTGCAATGCTTGACGATCTGTATACAACACAAACTCCTTAGGCAACAAATAATCTCTCCACTTCTTCAAGGATTGAATTATGGAATAGAACTCTTGGTCATAAACTGAATATCTTCTCCTTGCATCATTCAACTTCTCACTGAAATATGCTACAGGTCTACCTTCTTGACTTAATACTGCTCCAATCACATTTCCACTCGCATCACAATCAACTTGAAATACCTTATTGAAATCCAGTAATGCTAAAATAGGTTTCTCCGTCACCTTCTTCTTCAATAGTTCAAAACTTTTATTTGCTCCTAATGTCCACTTAAAGTCTTTTCTGTCACCTTTCATTGTCTCTATCATAGGGTTACAAACTAAACTAAAATTTTTGATGAACTTCCAATAAAAACTAGCCAATTCATGAAATGATCTAACCTCTCCAATGCTCTCCGGTGTAAGCCATTCAACAATTGCTCTTACTTTCTCAAGGTCCATCTTCAATCCTTCCGCAGAAATCACAAATCCCAAATACACTAGTTTTTCCTTCATGAAACTACACTTCTTGATGTTTATCAGCAATTTCTCCTCTCTCAACCTCTACAAAACTTGTCTAAGGTGCCACAAATGTTCTCCTTTTGTCTTATTGAAAATCATAATGTCATCCAAATATACAATCACAAACTTACCCAAGAATTTCTTCAAGACGTCATTCATCAATCTCATGAAAGTATTTGGTGCATTTGTTAATCCAAAAGGCATCACTAACCACTCATACAATCCTTCATTTAACTTAAAAGCAATCTTCCATTCATCTCCTTCTCTGATTCTGATCTGATGGTATCCACTCTTCAAGTCTATCTTTGTAAAATATCTTGCTCCACTCAAACAATCCATAATATCATCCATCCTAGGTAAATGGAATCGATACTTAACTATGATCTTGTTTATTGCTCTAGAGTCAGTTCACATTCTCCATTCCCCATCCTTCTTAGGTGCTAACACTGCAGGTACTGCACAAGGACTCAAACTTTCTCTAATCAAACCTTTTCGCAACAACTCTTGTATCTATCTATTCAACTCCTCATTCTCTGTTAATGTCATTTTATGTGCTGCTTTGTTAGGCAAACTTGCTCTAGGTATAAGATCCATGTGATGACCGATACTCCTTATAGGTGGCAATCCTTTAGGGACTTTATATGATATGATGTCTTCATACTCTGTCAACAACTCTATTATCTCCTCTAGTTGTGATTCTTCAGTCTCCTTCAAAGTTTTAGGTTTCTTAGGAATCAAGGCATAACACGTATTCTCATGTCTCAAGCCATCCAGAAATTTTTTTCTATCTACCAAACAGATTCTAGAATTTCCACATACTTCACTCTTAGGATCATCTTCCAAAGGAATCAAGGTAATCCTCTTTCCATTTGATGTTATAGTATATGTATTCTTTCTCCCATCATGTATAGATTTTCTATCATACTACCAAGGTCTACCCAACAAGATATGACATACATCCATAGGCATAATATCACACAAGACTTCATCATGATAAGATCCAATATGAAATTTCACCAAACATTGTTCACTCACTAGTACCTTATGATCATCCTGAATCCATGCTATCTGATAAGGCTTAGGGTGTTTCAATCTTTCCAACTTCAACTTAGTCACCATCTCCTCTGAAACTAAGTTATCAGAACTACCACTATCAATCACAACTTTACAACACTTACCTCCTGATTTGCATCTTGTTCTGAACAAACTTTTCCTCTGCAGTGGTTTCTCATTTGTCTCTACTTGAAATAGTGCTCTCCTCATCACAAGTGATTCTCCCTTCTTAGGTTTACCCACAAAACTTGGTGTTCCAACAGGTTCTTCTTCAACATAGGCTACCCTTCCACTGCTCTTTGTCCTCTTGCTTGTACTACCCTGATTACATTCGAATGCTCTATGTCCTTCACCTCCACACTTGAAACAAGTGCCTGTAAAAGTTCTCTTATCATATCCTCTTCCCTGTTTTCTGTATCTGTCATTCCGGTATGAATTGTAATTTCTTATGTGATGAAAATTTATGTCATTACTCCAGTATGCACTGCTATCTCTATCCTCCTTAAATGTGTTGTCAAACTTGTTCTACTCTGAATGTGTTCTGTCTCCTTTGAAAAATGTTTTGCCTCTCTAAAATTTACCTCCTCTACCTCTTTGTCTCTGATCATGTGTCTTATTCAATTTCTCTTCAACTTTCAGGGCAAATTGATATGCTTCTTCCAAAGATGTCATCCTTACCAAGCTTAGTTCCTCTTGAATGTTCAATCTCCGTCCATTTATATATCTAGCCACTTTCTCCTTGCTTGCTTCACTATGTCATATCCTTATAATCATCTTATGAAATTCTTTAGTATACTCCTTCACAGATTTCTCCTTTTGTCTCAGGTTTAGCAATCTTTTTAATAGTTCCAACTCATAGTTTATAGGTATAAATTGATTCTTTAGTTTTATCACCATCCTATCCCACTTTGTAATCTTTTCTTTTCCTCTTTTGTTTCTTTCCAACTAAACGTCTTTCCACCATATAGCAGCATGTCCTTTCAACTTTGTCTTTGCAAATTTTACCTTCTCCGGATCGTCAACTTCCTCATATTCAAAGTATTCTTCCATGTCATTTATCCAGTCAATCAAATCTTCAGAGTTTAAATTACCAATATAGTTAGGCACATCAACTCTAGGTCTCTTTCCAATCTTCAAAATAGCTCACAACATCTTCACTTGATCTGATTCTTCTTCTTCATCACCTCCTAGGGTTTCACCAATTTGTTCAACAGATTGAAATTCCTCTTCGTCATCACTTTCAACATTAGGTCTCAGCGTCAATCCTCTTTGTCTATCTTCTTCAACAACATCCAATCGAATTCACATCGTCTTCATCATTTCCATCATTTCATCCATTATTCTAGCCATTGGTCCAACAACAACTCTTTGCGGTAGCATTCTTCCTAGGATCAAGTGTAAACTACCTCAAGTTTGGTGATCGGGCTACAGGGTGACAACTGCCTTATAATCAGTGATCGGTTGTAACACAAGTAACCTACCTCAATTCGACGATCGGTCCACAACAAAATCTTAGGGAATTCCTTCTCCAACTTCTCTCAATTCGCTCCCAAAGATTTGAACTTTTGCTCTGATACCACTTAATGTAGTCACAGTAGGAGGGTTCATAGAATGAACTATCCAAGCCGTACAACAAGAGTAAACACAATAGAAACAACTCAAAGAGATGAAACAAACACAGATTCAGCCATTCAGTATATCATAGAATTCAAATACAATCGAGCCAGCATCATATGGGATTACAACTAAGGCTCAAAGGCCTGATTACCGAATATCAGAATATACACAAGATATAGCTTTGAAGTCCCCACGCAAAAGAGCAAAAACTATCTATCTTCTATATTATCAGAACTATGCTAACTGCTTTCCTAAGGATCTATTACAGATCAATATATATCATCTCTAGAACAATAGATTTCTCCTCGTCGGCCAAGGAAGGTCACAAACTCCAATGAAGAGTTGTAAGATGTGTACACAGGTAGGTCTGACCTAAATGTATAGAACACTTCTGCAAATGTGTGGAATGATTTGTGGATCTCGGGGAAGGTCGGCCACGAACCAAAGATCATTGAATGATGTGTCATTAGGTTCCACAAGTTGAGGAATGCTCCGCAAGTCTTCATCTTCAGCTAATGTATCTAAGACTATTAGGATGCTCTATTCTAGGAAAATAGTTGATCTTCTGATAGCGATAACTTTCTGGTACTTTATCCAAATGCTCTAAATTCTAAATATGATGTAGATGAATGAATCTAGATTCTAAGTCCAACTCCACAAGATGTGAAATGCAACTGTGGTAGAATGCGGACCAAAATATAGAAATTACTTCTGCCTGAACTACCTGAATTGAACTAGAAAATGAAAAGAACAAACTGATATGCAACAAACTGAAATGCAAATATTTTTTTTTGGTTGATGCAAGATTGCTCTTGAACCAGGGATGCTCCTACATCACATCTTCCAAAGGGATCAAAGTAATTCTCTTCCCATTTGATGTTATAGTATATGTATTCTTTCTACCATCATGTATAGCTTTTCTATCATACTGCCAAGGTCTACCCAACAAAATATGACATACATTCATAGGCATAATATCACACAAGAGTTCATCATGATAAGATCCAATATAAAATTTCACCAAACATTGCTCACTCACCAGTACCTTATGATCATCATGAATCCATGCTATCTGATAGGGCTTAGGGTGTTTCAATCTTTTCAACTTCAACTTAGTCACCATTTCTTCTGAAACTAGGTTGTATGAACTACCGCTATCAATAACAACTTTACAACATTTACCTCCTGATTTGCATCTTGTTTTGAACAAACTCTTCTTCTGTGGTGGTTCCTCATTTGTCTCTACTTGAAATAGTGCTTTCCTCATCACAAGTGATTCTCCTTTCTTTGACTTGCCAATTGAACTAGGTGATCCAACAGGTTCTTCTTCAACATAGACTGCTCTTCCACTATTCTATGTCCTTTTACTTGTACTCCCCTAATTACATTCAAATGCTCTATGTCCTTCACCTCCACATTTAAAATAAGTGCCTCTAAATGTTCTCTTATCAAATCATCTTCCCTCTCTTCTATGCCCTTCATTTCGGTATGAATTATAATTACCTCTATGACAAAAATTTCTGTCATTAATTTGGTAGGCATTGCTATCTCTGTCCTCCTTCTTAGATGTGTTGTCAAACTTGTTCTACTCTGGATGTGATCTGTCTCCTCCAGAAAATGTTCTGCCTTTTTGAAATTTACCTCCTCTTCCTCTCTGTCTCTGATCATGCCTCTTGTTCATCTTCTCTTCAACTTTTAGGGAAAACTGATATGCTTCCTCCAAAGATGTCATCCTTACCAAACTTAGTTCTTCTTGAATGTTCAATCTCATCCCATTGATGTATATAGCCACTTTCTCCTTGCTTGCTTCATTATGTCCTATCCTTATGATCATCTTATGAAATTCTTTGGTATACTCCTTCACAAATTTCTCCTTTTGTCACAAGTTCTGTAATCTTTTCAGCAGTTCTAACTCATAGTCAGCAGGTATACATTGATTCTTCAATTTTGTCACCATTCCATCCCACTTTGTAATCTTCTCTTTTCCTCTTCTATTTCTATCCAACTGAACTTCTTTCCACCATATAGCAGCATGTCCTTTCAACTTTGTCTTCATGAATTTCACCTTCTCCAGATCTTCAACTTCATATTCAAAGTATTCTTCCATGTCATTTATCCAGTCAATCAATTCTTCAAGATTCAAATTGCCAGTGTAATTTGGTACATCAACTCTCAGTCTCTTTCCAATCTTTGAAATAGCTCACAACATCTTAACTTGATCAGATTCTTCTTCTTTGTCACCTCCTAGGGTTTCACCAATTTGTTCCACAAATTGAAATTCCTCTTCATCATCACTTTCAACATTAAGTATCAGTGTTGATGAAGGGGGTAAATCACAAAACACACAATAACCAATATTAAACACAGCAAATAGAACTTTCTTTTATTGATCTAGGCAACTCATTACATTATAGAAGCTTAATTGCAATTAGAGGAATCAGTCCTCTACAAGCTGCAACACACTACAGCTACCATCACCAGGCTCTGGAATCTTCCACCTTCTGTAACCCCCAAATTAGCTAGGGTTTCTATTTTCCCGCCTATTCTTGACTCTACACTTGCCCCCTTCAACTGGTGCCAACTTCTTCACTTTTCTTTGCATCTTCATTTTGGCCCCCATAGGGTCTTCCACCAATCCTTCCGCCTTGACCTCTACCCCTTTGCTTGCTGTCAAATCTTTTATTCAGCTTCTCTTCCACCTTCAAGGAAAACTGGTATGCATCTTCTATGGTGGTCATTCTGACCAGGCTCAGCTCCTCTTGAATACTCGGCCTCAACCCATTAATGTAATGGGCTACCTTTTCCTTATTGGACTCTGCATGGCCTGTCCTGATAGTAATCTTATAAAACTCTTTTGTATACTCCTTAACGGACTTGTTACCTTGCTTTAGTCCTTGCAGCTTCTTCAACAACTCCATCTCATAGTCCACAGGAATGAACTGCTTCTTCAATTTCTCCACCATCCGATCCCATCTGGTGATCTTTCCTTTTCCTCTTTTGTTCCTCTCTAATTGGACCTCCTTCCACCAAATACTGGCATGGCCCTTCAACTTTGTTTTTGCAAACTTGACCCAATCTGGGTCCTCCACATCTTCATACTCGAAATACTCCTCCATGTCATTGATCCAATCAATGAGCTGTTCCGGATTCAAATCTCTAGAATATGTAGAAACTTTGATTCTGGGCCTCTTTCCAATCTTTGAAATGGCCCTCAACAACCTAACCTCTGTAGGATCTCCTACAGCTTCTTGTTCTTCGTCAGATAGCTCCCCTTCGGCTTCATCTTCGCTTTCTTCTCTTGTTCTCGGATCAAACCCTCTTCGCAGCTCCTCTTGCAATGCATCGATTTGCCTTTGTAGGGCTCTAAAACCTTCTTCTATCAAAGCATTCCTCCCAACATGATTTCTTCATGGAGGCATCTTGGTCTCTGCAGCAAACCCACAACCTTAGGTCCTGGTGCAAAACTGCCTCATGGTTGGTGATCTGTCTACACACTTAGGAACCCTTGCTCTGATACCACTTGATGAAGGGGGTAAATCAAAAAACACACAATAACCAATATTAAACATAGCAAATAGAACTTTCTTTTATTGATCTGGGCAACTCATTACATTATAGAAGCTTAATTACAATCAGAGGAATCAGTCCTCTACAGGCTGCAACACACTACAGCTACCATCACCAGGCTCTAGAATCTTCCACCTTCTGTAACCCCCAAATCAGCTAGGGTTTCTATTTTCCCCACCTATTCTTGACTCTACACTTGCCCCCTTAACTCTCCTACTTCCAAGGGTTCCCAAAAATGGTTATTAATAGCCTTTTTGGCAGCCAACAACCTAATTTTGAATTTTGCATCTCCCTTCAAAAATAGGTCAACTTCCGGGAGCCATAACTTTTGATCCGGGACTCTGATTGACGAATTGTTTTATGCGTTGGAAAGCTCGCAGAGTTCTCTAAGTGCTAAAAACCAACTCTGCCGATTCTAGCCATTTTCAGGCCTGTACGGGGCCGTTTAGTGCCTCAAACCTGAGTTTGAATAATTTTTAGGCATTTTTCAGGAAACAAAAACTTTAATATCTTTCAGCTCGCAAATGATCTTCATGTGATTCCTTCGCCAAAGGTCTGATATTTCCATTATGTAACTTCCTGTAAATTTTGACTTCATTCCGTGCCCAAATGCAAAATTTCTAAAAATAGCAGTTTACTATTTTTAGCAGTTTGGGAAAACTGAAAGTTCTACATTATTATTCAGGCGATTATGGGACCAGAACCACAGATTTTGAGAAGAAATGGGTAGAACATCAACAATTTTGAAACACATTTTTTTTGGGTGATGCAAGATTGCCCTTACACCACTGGATGCTCCTGCATCAAACACCCAGGGTAATTTAAGAAGTGACCTTGTCATGTCTCAGGTGTTTGTGTGAGGAAAACCCAAACGGTCAACATCTGCCTTAGACAACCAAGAAGAATCTTGAATAGGCCTTCCTTTCCATTTCACTAGATATTCTTCATATTGCCTGTTTTGAGTACTCCTTCCCACACGGCTATCCAAGATCTCTTCTATCTCCTCTATTGACGTAGATGCCGGAATACTCCATTGCACTTCTGTTGGTCCATCCTCTGTTCCACCTTCATGATATTCTGTTAAATCAGCGATGTTGAAAATAGGGGAAATGTTGATCCCACTCGGCAGCTCTACCTCATATGCATTTCCAGAATCACGCTTCTTCAAGATTCTGCATGGTCCAAATTTCTTCATTTTCAATTTATGGTATGTTCCAACAAGGAACCTTTCTTTTCTCAAGTGAACCATGACTTCATCTCCCACCTGGAACTCCTTATACCTCCTCTTCTGATCTGCCTTAGCCTTGTACTGAGTAGTCATCTTATTAATGTGCTTTCTCACCTCTTCATGCAAATTCTTCATATGTTCTACAAAGTCTTCAGCCTCGGCACTTGTCTTTTCTCCCTTATCGAGATTCCTTAACTCTGAAGCATTTTTTGGACTATTGCCATATACAATCTGGAATGGTGATTTACCAGTACTCCTATTGACAGAATTGTTGTAAGCAAATTCTACCTGTGGTAAAATCAAATCCCATCCCTTGGGCTTATCTCCTACCAAGCGTCGTAGTAGGTTACCCAAACTCCTATTCACCACTTCAGTTTGTCCATCAGTCTGTGGATGGTGTGCAGAACTAAACTTCAAGTCTGTCTTCAACTTCTTCCACAATGTCCTCCAGAAATAACCAACAAACTTGGTATCTCGGTCTGAAACTATGCTTTTTGGTAGACCATGTAGTCTCACCACTTCCCTGAAAAATAACTCTGCAATATGAACAACATCATTAGTCTTCTTACAAGGAATAAAATGTGCCATTTTTGAGAATCTGTCCACCACCACAAAAATAGAATCATGTCCTCTCTGTGCCCTTGGTAAACCAAGAACAAAATCCATACTGATATCATCCCAGGGCTTCTCTGGTATAGGTAATGGTTGATACAACCCTGTATTCTGACTTGTTCCTTTTGCCATTTGACATACTCTGCAACTTTGCACAAACTTCCTCACATCCTGCTGCAACTGTGGCCAATAATAATTTTCACCAACAATTGAAATGGTCTTATCTCAACCATGATGGTGTTAGGTTGTCATTGATGTCAAAAGTGTTCAGGAGCATGAGAAATCATCTTACAGATATAGAGAATGGTTTTATACTTCACAGGTTTGATCTTACATCATCTTGTTTGTTGTTGATAGGAGCAGGAGCATGAGACATCATCTTGTGTTCATTCATGGTTTACTTGGTTCATACAATCAGTTGGAGAGATGTGTTCTTCACAATGTCATGATTTATCAGTGAACATGACATATTCTTGGTAGGCATGGTCTTCATTATTCATCAAGTTCTTGACAAGGTTGATGACATCAGTTGATTGGTATTTAACGGTTTGCAGTGTGTTGCATAGAATGTCAAAAGGTTGATAAGTGAGTTCATATGAAAGGATCAGAATAGAGATACTCAGGAGTATCAAAGATGTCATATTTGGTTTGTTATGTTTGATCATTTCTTCACACAGGATGTTGAGTTGTTGCAATATTGATATTGTGCATTTATTCATGCTTCAGGGTCTTGGTTCATCATGCTCATGTTTTAGTTCACATCATATCTAATAAGGTCATAACAGGTTGTTAAGATCAGATGTGAAGTCATGAAGAATAACTCAGATCAGGACATAAGGTTGGTTGTCACAAGTTGAATTGATGTTGATTGATGAGCTTTACAATGATGAGATTTAGGATGTGCTTCTTGGTTCATACATCTTCAATGTTGGTCATTATCGTGTTGATATCTAAGTTGGTCATTGATGAGCTCTATTTCTAAATCCCAAAGTCTTCAGGCTTATTCCTAAAACCTTAGTGTCATTGTGATGTCCTAAAAACCTAAGTTCAATTCTTTTGCATCTATCATAAACAAAGTTTACTTTTGTTTTAATTTAATTGTGACCTGCGAGTGCAGGTTATTTCACTAATACCACCTGCCAGAGGGGTTTCTTGTCATAACTTATGACCGGTCCCTTCTTGTTTAAACCGACACCCTCGGTCACTCCCACAAGTGTTTGGGCGCACAAACGGATATGTTTAAAATGTTAAAAGCGCCAAAAGCATTTCAAAAGTTTATAAGGAACCCGATGCCTTTTTTTAAGGAGAAGTTTTTTAACTTAAAGTTTATAAAGGTGAAGTCTAATGTGATAAGCCATAAGTCATATGCAAATATCTTTGGAGATTGAGTTTAAATTTCTTTCTAATTATTAAACTTTCTTAATCGGCCTATATCCATATTTTATAGATTTTTAAAACAGTAAGTCTTATTTCAAAAGGCTTTTTAATAGCTTTGTGGTGTTATCTTCTTAAATTAGAAAGTATTTCTTCTAATTTAACAAGTCCAAGAAATGATTTTTGAGGAAATTTTTTATGCAAAAGGAATATGATCTAGAGAGATCTTTTTTTTTTTTGGTATTAATGGAATAAATGAAGATGATTTTTAATGAGGGAGTTTCCTAAGGCAAATTGAGTTTTCATTTAAGAAGCTACAAAGTTTTTTTTGCAGAGAATTTTGAAGAGGATTGAAGTTTTTTTTTCCAGAGAAGATCAAGGTTTTTGAAAATGTGTTTTTGCAGAGACAAGAATGAGGGCAGATATGAAAGATGAATGGATTTCTTTTATGAAGAGAAAATAAATAGTGGAAATTATTCATGATTTCTTGCAGGAGAATGATGGAATTTGAAAGGTTTTTTTGAAGATAAAATTGCACACAGAAGAATATCAATGTTGATCATTTATTTTGTGAATAAGATTTTCTTCTCGTACATGGATTGGCATTTGGATTTTTTGATGTTTTTATTTTTGAAAATGAAAGGGTTTTTGATTTACAGAGAGAAGGTGAAATGATTTTGTTTGCAGAGAGAAGGTGAAATGATTTTGTTTGCAGAGAGAAGGTGAAATGATTATCTTGTATATAATGGCTTTGTAGGTAGATTGATAAAAAATGTGTGCAGATTGATGATGAATTGACAGGGATCAAATACAGAGATTGACAAGGTGATTAAAAGACAATATGCAATTGAAATGACAATCAGGTGCATGAATCATGAATTCGATTGATCAAGACATTGAGACTTGTAAGACAGAAATGAAATAGACAAAGTAAAGTAGTGTTGTTGTGCATATTGGAATACAGGATTGATATTCAGTGTTGTTGAATGGAGGATTAGAATACAAGATTGATATGCAGTGTTGTTGAATGGATCTGATTAATTTGCAGAGAAAATTGTTTATAGAGATTTGTATATGGAGCTTGTTTTGATTTGAAAATCTAACAGGAGGTATAAGGTTGTATACAATGGTGCAAATCTGATTGAACAGCAATCATGTCTTGCACACGAAGTTTGATGTTTTGTTTATAGTGATTGTATTAGCCAGTGAGGCTTGTAGGTCAGTGAGACCTATTTGTTTACCAGTGAGGTATATCAAGTGTGTGCTTCTGTTTGGGATTGGAGTTGGTGCTCCATAAGGAGTTGGTGCTCCTAGATACAATTTGTATTGCCAGTGAGGCATGTTTTTCAGTTAAGCCAGTGAGGCAATTCTGGAGTGGTTTTTCTACCCCTGGAGGGTTTTCCACTCATACAATTCTTGTGTCTTAATCATCTCTCTATGATTGTATGTTTTACTCATGAGTTTTGTTTATGTGTTTGACAAAGTTATGTGCATAATTATTTGACAATTCAATGATAACTTTCTCTTCTTTGTGCTCTGCAAGTTAAATATTGAAAAAGATTTAAAAATTCACACAACACTGATTCACCCCCCCTCTCAGTGTTGTCCTTGATTCCTACAAACCAAAGTGTCCAGCCAATCCTCCACTATGCTTCTCTTTAATCAGGTTCTCTCTCATGGAACTCCTCGAAATGCACAACTGGCTTCCTCTAAACAACATGCCATCTTGGATTATGAAATCCAACCATCTTGTCCTGTCTAAAGTAACAAGCTCCAGACAAGCTTTCCAAGCCTCTACAAAATCTAGATCTTTAGGATACAAACTTTTGAGTTCATCGAACCCAACAACCTCTATCTTCATTTTTGTCAACAAATTTTGCCTTCTGCTTAAGGCATCTGCAACTCTATTGGACTTCCCACTCCTGTGCTTCAAAACAAAGGTATAACTTTGCAAAAACTCAACCCATTTTAAGTGCCTTTGGTTCAACTTTCCTTGACGATTAAGATATTGCAAAGCCTGATGATCAGTATATAAAACAAACTCCTTTGGCAACAAATAATGTCTCCATTTCTTCAAAGCCTAAACTATTGCATAAAACTCCTGATCATAAACATAATACTTTTTCTTGGCATCATTAAGCTTCTCACTAAAATAGGCAATGGGCTTACCTTCTTGGCTCAAAACAGCTCCTATACCACTACCACTGGTATCACAATCTACCTGAAATACCTTATTGAAATCTGGAAGTGCCAAAACAGGTTGTTCTACGACTTTCTGCTTTAATGTATCAAAGCTCTTGTTTGCTCCTTTAGTCCATCTAAACTCTTTTCTATCCCCTCTCATTGTCTCAGTTAGGGGTGCACAAATGCTACTGAAACTCCTAATAAACTTTCTATAAAAACTTGCCAAACTATGAAAAGATCTTACCTCTGTGACACTCCTTGGCGTAGGCCATTCAATGATAGCCCTTACTTTTTCTAGGTCCATCTTAAGACCTTCTTCTAAGACAACAAATCCCAGGTACACCAACTCCTTCTTTGCAAAACTACATTTCTTTAGATTAATCAACAACTTCTCCTCCCTCTGATACCACTTGATGAAGGGGGTGAATCACAAAACACATAATAACTAATATTAAACACAACAAATAGAACTTTCTTTTATTGATCTGGGCAACTCATTACATTACAGAAGCTTAATTACAATCAAAGGAATCAGTCCTCTACAGGTTGCAACACACTACAGCTACCATCACCAGGCTCTGGAATCTTCCACCTTCTGTAACCCCCAAATCAGCTAGGGTTTCTATTTTTCCCGCCTATTCTTGACTCTACACTTGCCCCCTTAACTCTCCTCTCTGATTTCGATTGGTGCCAGCTTCTTCACTTTTCTTTGCATCTTCATTTCGGCCCCCATAGGGTCTTCCACCAGTCCTTCTGCTTTGACCTCTTCCCCTTTGCTTGCTATCAAATCTTTTATTCAGCTTCTCTTCCACCTTCAAGGAAAACTGGGATGCATCTTCTATGGTGGTCATTCTGACCAGGCTCAGCTCCTCCTGAATACTCGGCCTCAACCCATTAATGTAATGGGCTACCTTTTCCTTGTTGGGCTTTGCATGGCTTGTCCTGATAGTAATCTTATAAAACTCTTCTATATACTCCTTAATGGACTTGTTACCTTGCTTTAGTCCTTGCAGCTTCTTCAACAACTCCATCTCATAGTCCACAGGAATGAACTGCTTCTTCAATTTCTCCACCATCTGATCCCATCTGGTGATCTTTCCTTTTCCTCTTCTGTTCCTCTCTAATTGGACCTCCTTCCACCAAATACTGGCATGGCCCTTCAACTTTGTTTTTGCAAACTTGACCCAATCTGGGTCCTCCACATCTTCATACTCGAAATACTCCTCCATGTCCTACAGCTTCTTGTTCTTCGTCAGATAGCTCCTCTTCGGCTTCATCTTCGCTTTCTTCTCTTGTTCTCAGATCAAACCCTCTTCGCAGCTCCTCTTGCAATGCATCGATTTGCCTTTGTAGGGCTCTAAAACCTTCTTCTGTCAAAGCATTCCTCCCAACATGATTTCTTTGTGGAGGCATCTTGGTCTTTGCAGCAAACCCACAACCTTAGGTCCTGGTGCAAAACTGCCTCACGATCGGCGATCTGTCTACACACTCAGGAACCCTTGCTCTGATACCACTTGATGAAGGGGGTAAATCACAAAACACACAATAACCAATATTAAACGCAGCAAATAGAACTTTCTTTTATTGATCTGGGCAACTCATTACATTACAGAAGCTTAATTACAGAGGAATCAGTCCTCTACAGGATGCAACACACTACAGCTACCATCACCAGGCTCTAGAATCTTCCACCTTCTGTAACCCCCAAATCAGCTAGGGTTTCTATTTTCCCCACCTATTCTTGACTCTACACTTGCCCCCTTAACTCTCCTACTTCCCAGGGTTCCCAAAAATGGTTATTAATAGCCTTTTTGGCGGCCAACAACCTAATTTTGAATTTTGCATCTCCCTCCAAAAATAGGTCAACTTCCGGGAGCCATAACTTTTGATCCGGGACTCTGATTGACGAATTGTTTTATACGTCGGAAAGCTTGCGGAGTGCTCTACGTGCTAAGAACTAGCTCTGCCAGTTCCGGCCATTTTCAGGCCCGTACGGGGCCATTTAGTGCCTCAAACATGAGTTTGAATAATTTTTAGGCATTTTTCAAGAAATGGAAACTTTAATATCTTTCAACTCACAAATGATCTTCATGTGATTCCTTCACCAAAGGTCTTATATTTCCGTTATGTAACTTCCTGTAAATTTTGACTTCATTCCGTGCCCAAATGCAAACTTTCTAAAAATAGCAGTTTACTATTTTTAGCAGTTTGGGAAAACTGAAAGTTCTACATTATTATTCAGGCGATTATGGGACCAGAACCACAGATTTTGAGAAGAAATGGGTAGAACATCAACAATTTTGAAACACATTTTTTTGGGTGATGCAAGACTGCCCTTACACCACTGGATACTCCTGCATCAAGTGTCAATCCTCTTCGCCTATCTTTCTCAACAACATCTAATTGAATTCTCATCATTTTCATCATTTCCATCATCTCATCCATTCTACTAGCCATTGTTCCAATAGTAGGGACTCTCCTCGGTAGCATTCTTCCTAGGATCAAGTGCATATTGCCTCAATTCAGCGATTGGGCTACAAGGTGACAAATGCCTCACAATTGGCGATCGGTTGCGACACAAGAAACCTGCCTCAGATCGGCAATTTGTCTATAGCAAGATCTTACAGAAAACCTTCAACAACTTCGCTCAATTTTCCCAACAATTCAAACTTTCGCTCTGATACCACTTGGTGTAGTCATGGTAGGAGGGTTCACAGAATGAACTATCCAGACTGTGCAGTAAGAGTAAACACAATGGAAACAACTCAAAGATATGAAATAAATGTAGATTTAGTCATTTAGTATATCATAGATTTCAAGTACAAATCGGTTAGCAACATGCGGGTTTACAATTAGGGCTCAAAGGCCTAATTCCAGAATATCAAAATATGTGCAAGATATAGCTTTGAAGCTCCTTCGCACAAAATCTAAACTATCAAACTATCACTACGTGAGTCACTGCTTTCCTAGGGATCTATTACATCATTATATATCATCTTTGGATCATAAGATTCCTCTGCGTCTACCAAGGAAGATTACAAACTCTGATGAAGAGCTGTAATGTGTGTACACAAGTAGGTCAGACCTAAATGCATAGAACACCTCCGCAAATGAATGGAATGAAGTGCAGATCTCAGGGAAGGTCGGCCACAAACCAAATCACATTGAATGATGTGTAATTAAGCTCCAAAAGGTGAGGACTGCTTTGCAAGTCTTCTCCTTTAGCTGATTTTTTGAGACTGTCAGGATGCTCTGTTATGAGAAAATAGTTGCTCTTCTGATAGCGATAACTTTCCGGTACTTGATCCAAATGCTCTGTATTCTAGATATGATGTAGATGAATGAATCTAGATGGTAAGTCCAGTTTTACGAGATCTAAAATGCAACTACGGTAGAATGCAGACCAAAATATAGAAACTGCTACTGACTGAACTGCCTGAACTGAACTGCAAACAAACTGAAATGCAAATTTTTTTGGTTGATGAAAGATTTCTCTTGAACCAGGGATGCTCCTGCATTAACTTGGTGGTCTTCTAGCTTGTAAGGGAACAAAGATGGAAGAAAGAAAGAAAATAATAAAAATAAAACAATAAATCATCTTTAAAAACCCTCAAACGCCATTAATCATGCAACATTAATTACACTCATGTCAACTTGAGTTGCAAGGTCAGTGAAATTCAATGACTATGCAACTCAGGTTTAAAAGATATGCAGAGTCGACAAATTTCACCGACCATGCAACTCTTTCGTTCTCCTGGCTTGATTCAATGTGAGGGAAGGCCGTCATAAGTAAGTCGTGATCCACCCTTCTACCATATATTGCCGAGAAGGGCTGTAATGATTCAATAAGCTGGAGATAGGGATGAGCTGGAGTTGGGGAGATCAATGAGTGCATACCAACCCAAAGCTTCCATAACCGATAGCCTTTCTATCGGCCCCTACTATCTAAAGGCGGGCGGGCTATAATCAATCAATAGGGAGGTTGGCGAAGGGGCGGGCAGAGCTAGGGATAGATCGATCATGGCTGGTTGGGTTGGTCGATGATGGCACCGACAATAGAGGTTTAGTGTTGAGTTGAATGCTTAATGAGGTCGGGTTCTAGATGGATGCTCGAGTGGGAGATAGATCTGTTCCTTCCATTACGACTAGAGCACTGGGAATTCATTCTAGTTGAGTGGTCCATATGGTTTACCGGAGCAGCATGTTGGTTCATTTCCAATAATAGAAAAGAGGGCCAACCCAACCCCACCCGATAGGAGAATCGATCTCTCAACCTTCATCTGATAGGTTGGGATGAGATGGCTCGCCACTATAGTCAGTAGTGATTCTGATGCCTGGCTCTATCTATCTCGGTGGGCAACTATGTGGGTGGGTGGGAGGCCCTTTTCTAGGGTGGGTGGGTGGGAGATAGCAGGTGGGTGGGAGGATATAGATTGGGTGGGTCGGGGGGAATGAAGCAAAGCTATTAAAGCTGAACAATAATAAAGGGGAGGGACGAGAGCCAGTAGGGTATGGGTGGGACTGCTCAGTCGATGCATATACACGGGGATATCTCTCTCCCTCGGTCCAGCTAGCTATTTCTAACCCTTACTGGAGACATCAACCTAGAACCCCAACCCTGCTCTGTCTCTTCCATCAAACCCTACTGACTCTGTCTGGACCCCAGCATTGGATTCGCCTTTCCCATCACTACTGTCCCCAGGAAAGAAAAGCTTTTTGCTTGCATGCTGAGTCATCAGGTTGGTGTTCTCGCCCAATAATGGGGAGAATGGCCCTTCTTTTATATAATTGCAGTTGGGGCCCAGGGAAAGAATGGAATGCGTCAATGGGAGCAATCATCCTCGAGGGCCTTCCCATTTTGAGCCGCTCAGGGAGAGCCCTCTCTAAATAGATGGGTAGTCGAGAGGCACATTAAAGGTTTTTTTTGAGACAGGTGTTTGGTATCGCCCATTATGGGGAATAGTCCATCGTGCGTAGTGTATGTATGGTCTGTGATATAGGCAATAGGAATGGATAGGAGGTTGGGCTGCCTAACCAATGAAATGTTTAGGTTACGATCTGCCCGGGACGCTCTCCTACCTCCCGCTATCAGTCCCCAGGCGCTCAACCCAGCTTGACCCCTTCCTCTTTCAATAGGTTTCGATAGGCAATGAAACTGGGGTGGGTGGGAGGGAGGCCCTATCTAACCTCAGGGGGTTCAAGTTCTCGATCTATGGGACGAGTGGGGTTGAGGAATGTTGGAAGAGTATCCGTTGACGCCTAGGAATTCGTAGTTGGGACGGTCCAGCTCTGATTCCCCCCGACCAGAAGTGGTTAGGGCAGTATATATAGATGTTCCCGTCTCACATGGGAAGAGTGTGGTACCGGCAGAGTATCTCTCTTGGGTAGTTGTTAATCCGCGATATGGTGCTTCAGTCAAGAGTGTCCGCCCTCGGTAGAGAAAGATTCAATAATAAAGGGGAGGGGGGGTTGCTCCCCTTCCGATTCCCTCTCCCGCAGGCCCAGTTCATCCATCTCCTTTCAGGCATCATTCCTTTGGGATGTCATGGAGGCCCCCTGCGGCCCAGCATCCTGGGGTGAATATTCCCATGTAGAGTGTCTCCTTCCAGTGGTTTTCCCCCTCGGGGGCCCCCCTAACTATAGTTGAAGCATAAACCTGAACAACCCTGACCGGATCCAACTATCCCCTCAGATCCTAGTAGAGAGTATTCGATCCATACCCTCCAATCCGTTTTCCAATGCTAGTTTCATATCCAATCTGAGATCCTCCAAATCCATATGCATATCCTCCGGTCCTATGGTTTACAAAGTAATTGATACCACCACTAGAGGTGGAGTTACCAGATACAGAGTTGGAGATTGATATCGAGAGCCGGCCAGAAGCGGTGGCTGAAGCAGGAGTGGGAAGGGCGGCACCAATTGGTTACCCCTTATCCAAGTTAATCAAGGGCAGCATCAGTTGTAGGTGGGGAACCTAGTATGGAAATAAACATTCTTTCGGATTGTCAGGAGAGCTCTGTTCGTCGCCGGTGGAGCGCTCGTTGGAGACCCATGCTGGGTGGGAATGAGAGATGGGGTCGCGAACTCCTTCTTTATGGTGCGTGCCTCATAAATCACACTGAAAAAAAGTTACCCACCACTAATGCATGCTCGCCCCGATCATTATCATCGGTTGGAACCCCACCAATAGCCTGCCATGTGCCCTTTCATTGATTCCCCAATCCATTTCCATCTCGTGATAGTTCCACCCACCCACGGGCCCAACCTGACACATTTCTTTATTTCCAACCCCAACTCCTCTACGTACCAACTCCTAAAGGCTACTTATGGATTGGGAGGGAATAGGAATAATGCTTTCTGCTACTACCACCGCCCATGTCCGGATCCAAACATTGCCTCTTCCATCTCCCGCCGAAGCCAGGAACCCATAAGCCACTGCCTTTTATATATACTGACTGGGCGAGATCCAATCAGCCACTACCTCTTCCATCATGATAGAGGGGTAGGGCCCATACTGCCTGGTAGTATTTCTATCTACTGCTATCCCCATCTACTGCTAGTGAAGCATATTAACTGATTAGTTGAGTATTTCTTCAACAATTCAAAGCGAGCGCCCCGCCCCCTATAGAAAATTGGGAAGGCGCCACTATTGCCGCCCCCAACTAGAGCCCCCCCGGGAGGTCTATTATTGTGGGTGGGTGGATATAGTTGACCGGGATGGGTTGGGTTTGGTAGTTCCCTGGGAACAGTAGTTCCCGTGGGCATGTTACATATAGAATCTAATCCTGCCGCGGCAAACCCTATGCGGGGTGGGTGGGTGGATTAGCTGGGTGGGTGGGAGGCAATAGTTTCCCCACACACGGTTGCCGCAAGCTGATTAATTGTTGGGGCCCTCGATAAGATGCACCAGCGACAAAAAACTCTGACCTTGCATTAACAGAAAATCTCCAAACTCCCAAAAAGTGAAATTTGCAATTTGATCTATCTTGCAAATTCTGATGAACCAACAAAAGTCAATGCTCAGAAGAATGTTCTGAGGCTAGGAGAAAACTGTTGGAGTACAAGACAACACTGAGAGGGGGGGTGAATCAATTTTGTATAAACTTTTAAAACTTTTTGCACCTTTTAATTTACAATACAAAGAGAGAGGAAGACATCAATGAACTGTTAAACACATATGCACAAGTATGATAATGAAAAGTATGAATCAAGACCTTATGAACAAATCATTAGGGCACATGAACACATGAAGACACACAAGAAACATAACACCTAATTTGATGAGTGGAAAACCCTTAAGGGGAAGAAAAACCACTCTGAAATGCCTCACTGGCTTAATCAAAAACCTCACTGGGTACATTCAAGCCTCACTAGCTACAAGCAGGTCTTACTGACCATACAAGCCTCACTAGCTATAAAGAGGTCTCACTAACAAAACAAGGTCTCACTGACCTGTACAACACCTTGAAATAGAACAAGATTACTTAGGGGGTTTCCCTAATTCACTTCATTACAAAAACCTTATCTCTCCTTTTGTTTTTCACCTTACAAAAATTTCTTCAATAACCTATCTGTCAAGCTAAAAATTTTGAAGCACTTTACACTACAAATATCATTTGATAAGCTTCATATACTGCATAAATCTTTCTGCAAACTCCATACTAAAAATCATTCAATCTTGTTATGATCATCTACTACAAACATCACTAAGCAAGCACCAAACTACAATCACCAATCTGATTCAGATTATCTCTACACAATCAATTGTATATTGTCTTCATACTTGACATAGTTCAATCTGTAAGTTTGTTACATAATGTCTTCATCCTGTGTTTGATTCATTCCTACAAAAACATAATCTCATACATCTCTCAAATCATATACAAAAAATCATCTGATTCATCTGTATTTTCTCTTCAAAAGAATCTTCACAAAAATGTCTTCATCACTGCATATTGGTCCATGCACAAATCAATTCTCAAGCATCTACAATATAAATGAAATGACTTTTGATATTCATCTCCTCTGCATATTCATCTTCACCATTTCAATTAACAACTCTCCATAAAATCAATTCACCTGCAAAAAATAAAATCATTTATTTTCTTTATATTCCTTCTGAAACCTCTTCATATTACTTCTAAAAAAATCTTTTCTTTTTAGCGTTTGATAGTCACGAGGAAGATCCACAAGAGAGGTTTTAAAAATAGAAAAAGATCTTCTAAAAATAGTGCATTTAATTTGTACCCACAAACTGCTAAATATAGCTTTTTAAAAAAGCATATTCTCTGCAGTTGACACAGTTGACATTCCAAGAGACATCAATCTACAAGCTCGAAAGGGAGAAAACTCAGTTTAAATAATAACCATTGATAATACAAATCACGCCCCTTAAACTTTAAATACTAGCCTTAGATTTGTATTTGTCCACCCACGCCCTCATGAGGTGACTGATGGAGTCAGTTGAGCAAGGAAAGGGGGTTGGTTTCAAAACATTATAAAAGCCCTCCAACTGGTATGTTAAGTGATTTTGACTTGATCTAGCAGGTCACTTTCCAAATAAAACAAAAGTGCTAACAAAGTGCAACAGACAAAGAAGGATTTTTAAAGACTTTGAAAAGGATTTGAAACAAAGATAAAACTTAAGTCTTCCAAAGACATTGCAAGAATTTTTTAGGATTTTGGAAAATAGGCATCAAATCTACATTAGTGTAAACTAGATTCTTAACTCTAGTACAGAGAGGTAGAAAGAGATATTTAGGATTTTAGTTCATTGCAAATTTGATCTATAGAAGATAACAACTCATCAAATCCCATTACGTTGAAGCAACTCAATTGACATCTCCAACACCATGAATGTAATCTCTTCAACCAGCTTATCATGCTATATGAAATATATAATGCTTTGATCACCTTATCTTCTCAGCTTCAATGAGCAACAAACATAAATATAGTCCAACATTAATACCAAAGATAACCCAATCAAATATCAAGACTCACTCTCAACAAGGATGGAAATGAAGCATGGTCCTTTGAATCAATGACAATCAGTCAAGAATGCCCTAAGTTAAATAGAGATCTCTTTTTGATGCAGATATACCTCCTTAACGACAAACTTGAATCAAGACTTGTGAGGAGAGCATTACATGTGATTAAACTATGAAGCACATGACTTTCACTACACATATAATGTATGTAATTAAGCATGCCTGAATAAGACTGAACCACATGAAAGCAAGCAACACCTCCTGAAGCATCTTGTGATGCTATGAACACTTATCAACCATGAAAATCAAATCTCTGCATATCTTGTCATGACAACAAACTTGCATCCTGCTTTTCTTGACTCAACCATGAAGCAACTTATCAATATGACGTACATGAAGATTGTCATATGAATGAACTCCTGAAGCAACACATCATAAACACTTCAACACCCATGATAAACAACCATGCAAGCAAGATCCTGAAGATGAAGATCCTCTAATGATAAAGACATCTGACAAGCAACTCTCAACACCTAATAATAATTATCTGTTTTGACATCAATGCCAATCAACCACCATCAATCTCCCCCTTTTTCATTGATGGCAAAACTACATGATGTATTCTCTCTCTCTCCCCCTTTTTGACATCGGATGACAAAGGCTATTACCTCCCCTTGTGAAAAATAGCTCATATACATCATTAGCAAGAGACTAGAAAACTATGTTGATATCAATCAACTGCCTACCTATTTCTTGGATCACATGCACTATTATTGACCTTGTTATCTTTATACCAACCAAGAATTGAGATACCACTTACCCATAATCTTTGATACCACTAGTCTCTGTCAAAAGATTGAAGGCATTGATCACTTTTGCAATTTGTTGTCCTAAACATATCTTGAAAGCTTTGTCATTGTACATCTGCATATTGAACAACATAAAAGCAACAAGTCACCATGAAGCACACATCTGAAGACATATATCCTAAAGCACAAGACCTGAGGACAACATCATGTGAGGCACATCAAACAAAGCATCAAACCACTATTATAAACTACCCATAGATTGTACCATATTCTCAGCACAATACCACTTCTCATAACACCAATATTAAGATAAAGATGAAAACTGACATCATTAAGATCCTCTGATCACTTCTTTTGACAAGATAAAGGCTAACATATCTCTGCTATTAAATACAAACTCTTGATGACATCACTTGTGGTTGTAAAACAAACTTTTCATGAAAAACAAATCTTTCACAATCATCAAACCCTTTTTGACCTACATGACAAATATCCAAGATCTCCCAAAGCATTGAGTATGATGTATGATTATGATGGCATAAAAATGACCCTTAGAATTTAGATAAATCAAGTCTTTGTCATGATATATATGAACTTGAACTCCATGCAAAGATATCATAAACACTTCATCACCCATAAACACCAACATGAAGACTACTCATCACACTATTCACAACTCATGATGACATGATGACCACTCTAGAGATGACCTTGACAAGACTTCCATGATAGTGACAACATGATAAATCTTAATGGACAATCAACCTACAACCAATCTACTTCTGCACACACATCTTGACATGATAAAGAATGAAAACCATCTGTAAGGAATGAAGACTAACTTGATGAAGACCATCCTCATGTTTCTGCACAAGACACTTTTTACAACACAATGTCAAATCTGATATATACAGAACCACATCTAAAACATACTGCAATCAACAAGAACTTATGTCTCTTGACTTTATCATTCAAATCAGCCCATCAAGACTGCACATCAAGTTCTTCCTGCAACAACAGTTTGCAAAACCAAATGCAGAGACAAGTGCTGTGAATTGACTTCTTCCATTTTCAACCTCCTCAGCCAGCATATGCCAACATTTGATAAGAGCTCCTTGAGTACACCTTAAATGGAATTGAACAACTCTTTGCTAAGACAACCAACACTTCACATTCTAACTAACATATCAAGAACACTTTGAACTGCAACATCATGACAACTCAACCTTTGTAAGTATCAACATGATATGAACAAGATATAAATAGGATCATTTATTAACAGGTCACTTAACATCATCAAACTTTTTGTGCATTGAACCCCTGAACATCTGTATAACTGACATACACTGAAGATCAACATAGTTATCACCATCATCATGAACTACATGAACTTCATTTCATAAAACTGATATGAGTAGCATCTTAGAAAACATTATTAGGCAAGAATCTAATAATATGATAAACAAAATCACCATATTAACAAACATCAATTGATCTTCTCCTGAAACTTCTTGGGGATAATTGATAGGACATGGACAACTCCCCCTTACTTCATGCTATATGTTATACAAAGTTGATGATGTGACTTGTGCAAAATGCACAAGTTTAGGATCTATCTTCTCTTGGCTTTGTTTCAGTCTCCAAACTTTCACAGGTTCTTTCTTCTGTTCAGGTTTCTTCTTCCAAACCTTTTCAACCTTTTTCTTTTTCCAAACTTTCAAACTAGGTGATGCTATTCTTCCATACATTCTGCAACTATATGATTTGTGACCAAGAGAATTGCACTCGAAACATACAAGATTAGTATTCCTTCTGCAATCAATTGCTTTGTGTCCAAAATGATTATAGTTATAACAATAACCAAAAAATTAATAATTATACCTATACATATATGCTTGTCTTACTGGAGCAGTTCTTCTAAAATTTCTTCTTTGATTGTGCATTTTTACAAACTCATCTTTGGTTTTCATTTTAGCTTCAATCTTCTTTTTGCCTTCAGGAGTAGTAGCATGATAACTCAAATCAATTTTCTTTCTAGGAGTCTCTCTGACTTTGGAACACTCTCCTTGTTCATAACCTAGACCACTAGTGTCCTTATGATACTTTTGTTTGCCCAACATTTCATGTAACTTGTTTGTGCTTTCTTCAAACTCCTGATATTTCTTGGATAGAACCTTGAGACCTTCATAATCTTTTCTAAGATTGACAATTTCAGCCTCTAATTTCAGATTTTCAATTCTTTTAACTTCAAGGTCAAACTTTGTTACATCTATTATTCTTTTGGCTTCCTCAATTTTAGTCTTTAGTCTGATAATCAATCTATCAAATTCATCAACATGACTCTTTAAGCCTATAATCTAATTTCTTGCCTCTTCAAGATCAGAAGATACTCTTTCAAGGTCTGAAAGTGCTGAAAGTCCTTTGTCTTTGAATTATTTTTCTTGTTGTAGTTGCAACTCTAACTTTGGTTCTCCTTTTTGTACTTCTTGATTTCCCTTAGAGCACACAAGAGTTCTCCTTCAACATCAACCTCACATTCTTGTTCATCATACTCCTGATTATAATCACTCATTATGAGATCTTCTTCTTCTAAATCAAATTGTACCTCATCTCCTTCATGTGAATGACTTCCATCATTGTCACTCTTCTTAGATAACAAGTTGTCCTCTCCTTCAAGAGCATCACCTTTATAGATTCTTATCAATTCCTTCCAAACATCCTAAGCTATATCACAATGCATAACTTTATAGGAGACTTCATTAGATAATCCAGACAGAATAATCTTCTTTGCTATATGATTACGTTCATAAGCTTCTTTGTTATTTGTAGTATTAGGTGATTGAGAGGAAACAAAACACCCATTCACAACTGACATCCAAACACCATATGCTAAAGAGGATAGATAAAATTGCAATCTAATACACCAAATAGAGAAGTCTAAACCATCAAAGAAAGGAACTCCAGAAAAATCTTTCTCTAATTTAATACCTGACTCAACTTGTGAAACATTTCTATCAACTGATTATATATCAACATCTGAATTTGGTATAGATGGTATCTTTTGACCAGTATGTGGCTTGACATTTCTCCTGCCCTTATTTCTTTTACACTTTCCCATGGTAATCCACTATCAGTACCTACCCAAGCTGGATAGAGTTCTATAAGGAACTTGGCTTTCATACCACTTGTTGGAGTACAGGACAACACTGAGAGGGGGGGTGAATCAATGTTGTATAAACTTTTAAAACTTTTTGCACCTTTTAATTTACAAGAAAAATAGAGAGGAAGACATCAATGAATTGTTGAACACATATGCACAAGTATGATAATGAAAAGTATGAACCAAGACCTTATGAACAAATCATTAGGGCACATGAACACATGAAGACAAACAAGAAACATAACACCTAATTTGATGAGTGGAAAACTCTCAAGGGGAAGAAAAACCACTCTGAAATGCCTCATTGGCTTAATCAAAAACCTCACTGGTTACATTCAAGCCTCACTAGCTACAAGTAGGTCTCACCTACCATACAAGCCTCACTGGCTACAAAGAGGTCTCACTGACCTGTACAATCACCTTGAAACAGAACAAGATTACTTAGGGGGTTTTCCTAATTCACTTCATTACAAAAACCTTATCTCTCCTTTTGTTTTTCACCTTACAAAAATTTCTTCACTAACCTATCTATCAAGCTGCAAATTTTGAAGCACTTTACACTGCAAATATCATTTAATAAGCTTCATATACTGCATAAATCTTTCTGCAAACTCCATACTAAAAATCATTCAATCTTGTTATGATGATCTACTACAAACATCACTAAGCAAGCACCAAACTACAATCACAAATCTGATTCAAATTATCTCTGCACAATCAAGTGAATATTGTCTTCATACTTGACATAGTTCAATCTGTAAGTTTGTTGCATAATGTCTTCATCCTTGTTTGATTCATTCCTACAAAAACATAATCTCATACATCTCTCAAATCATATACAAAAAATCATCTGATTCATCTGTATTTTCTCTTCAAAAGAATCTTCACAAATATTTCATCACTGCATATTGGTCCATGCACAAATCAATTCGCAAGCATCTGTAATATAAATAAAATGAATTTTGATATTCCTCTCCTTTGCATATTCATCTTCACCATTTCAATTAACAACTTTACATAAAATCAATTCACCTGCAAAAAATAAAATCATTTATTTTCTTTATATTCCTTCTAAAAAATCTTTTCTTTTTAGCCTTTGATAGTCATGAGGAAGATCCACAAGAGAGGTTTTAAAACTATAAAAAGATCTTCTAAAAATAGTGCATTTAAATCGCACCCACAAACTGCTAAATATAGCTTTTTAAGAAAATATCTTCTTTGCAGTTGACACAGTTGACGTTTAAAGAGACATCAATCTACAAGCTCAAAAGGGAGAAAACTCAGTTTAAATAATAACCATTGATAATATAAATCATGCCCCTTAAACTTTAAATATTAGCCTTAGATTTGTATTTTGCCGCCCATGCCCTCTTGAGGTGACCGATGGAGTTAGTTAAGCAAGGAAAGGGGGTCGGTTTCAAAATGTTATAAAAGCCCTCTAACTGATATGTTAAGTGATTTTGACTTGACTTAGCAGGCCACTTTCCAAATAAAATAAAAGTGCTAACAAAGTGCGATGGGTAGAGAAGGATTTTTAAAGGCTTTGAAAGGATCTGAAACAAAGATAAAACTTAGGTCTTACAAAGACATTGCAAGAATTTTTTTTAGAATTTAGGAAAATAGGCATCAAATCTACAAATAGTGTAAACTAGATTCTTAACTCTACTACAGAGAGGTAGATAGAGATATTGCAAATTTGATCTATAGAAGATAACAACTCATTAAAGCCCATTACTTTGAAGAAACTCAATTGACATTTCCAACACCATGAATGTAATCTCTTCAACCAGCTTATCATGCTATATGAAATATATAATGCTTTGATCACCTTATCTTCTCAGCTTCAATGAGCAACAAACATAAATATAGTCCATCATTAATACCAAAGATAACCCAATCAAATATCAAGACTCAATCTCAACATGGAATGAAATGAAGCATGATCCTTTGAATCAATGACAATCAACCAAGAATGCCCTAAGTTAAATAGAGATTTCCTTATGATGCAGGTATACCTGCTTAATGATAAACTTGAATCAAGACTTGTGAGGAGAGAATTACATGAGATGAACCTATGAAGCACATGACTTGCAGTACACATATAATGTATGTAATGAAGCATGCCTGAATAAGACTGAACCACATGAAAGCAAGCAACACCTCCTAAAGCATCTTGTGATGCTATGAACACTTATCAACCATGAAGATCAAATCTCTGCATATCTTGTCATGACAACAAACTTGCATCCTGCATTTCTTGACTCAAACATGAAGCAACCTATCAATATGAAGTACATGAAGACTGTCATATGAATGAACTCCTGAAGCAACACATCATAACCACTTCAACACCCATGATAAACAACCATGCAAGCAAGATCCCGAAGATGAAGATCCTCTAATCATAAAGACATCTGACAAGCAACTCTCAACACCTCATAATAATTATCCTTTTTGACATCAATGACAATCAACCTCCATCAATCTCCCCCTTTGTCATTAATGGCAAAACTGCATGATGCATTCTCTCTCTCCCCCTTTTTGACATCGGATGACAAAGGCTATTACCTCCCCCTGTGAAAAATAGCTCATATGCATCATTAGCAAGAGACTAGCAAACTATGCTAATATCAATCAACTACCTACCTATTTCTTGGATCACAAGTACTATTACTGACCTTCTTGTCTTTATACCAACCAAGAATTGAGATACCACTTACCCATAATCTTTGATACCACTAGTCTCTTTCAAAATATTGAAGGCACTGATCACTTTTGTAATTTGTTGTCCTAAACTTATCCTAAAAGCTCTGTTCTTGTACATCTGCATATTGAACAACTTAAAAGCAACAAGTCACTATGAAGCACACATTTGAAGACATATATCTTGAAGCACAAGACCTGAGGACAACATCATGTGAGGCACATCAAACAAAGCATCAAACCACTATTATAAACTGCCCATAGACTACACCATATTCTCAGCACAATACCACTTCTTTTCACAACACCAATATTAAGATAAAGATAAAAATTGACATCATCGAGATCCTTTGATCACTTATTTTGACAAGATAAACGCTGACATATCTCTTCTATCAAATACAAACTCCTGATGATATCACTTGTGGTTGCAAAACAAACTTTTCATGACAAACAAATGTTTCCAATCATCAACCCTTTTTGACCTAAATGACAAATATCCAAGATCTCTCAAAGCATTGAGTATGATGTATGATTATGATGGCATAAAAATGACCCTTAGAATTTAGATAAATCAAGTCTTTGTCATGATATATATGAACTTGAACTCCATGCAAAGATATCATAAACACTTCATCACCCATAAACACCAACATGAAGACTACTCATCACACTATTCACAACTCATGATGACATGATGACCACTCTAGAGATGACCTTGACAAGATTTCCATGATAGTGACAACATGATACATCTTAATGGACAATTAACCTGCAACCAATCTACTTTTGCACACACATCTTGACATGATAAAGAATTAAAACCATCTGTAAGGAATGAAGACTAACTTAATGAAGACCATACTCCTGTTTCTACACAAGACACTTTTTACAACACAATGTCAAAGCTGATATATACAGAACCACATCTGAAACATTATGCAATCAAGAAGAACTACTATCTCTTGACTTTACCATTCAAATCAACCCATCAAGACTGCACATCAAGTTCTTCCTGCAACAACACTTTGCAAAACCAAGTGCAGAGACAAGTGCTATGAATTGACTTCTTCCATTTTCAACCTCCTCAGCCAACGTATGCTAACATTTGATAAGAGCTCCTTGAGTATGCCTTAAATGGAATTGAACATCTCTTTGCTAAGACAACCAACACTTCACATTCTCACGAACATATCAAGAACACTTTGAACTACAACATCATGACAACTCAACCTTTGTAAGTATCAATATGATATGAATAAGATATAAATAGGATCATTTATAAACAAGTCACTCAACATCATCAAACTCTTTGTGTATTGAACACTGAACATCTGTATAACTGACATACACTAAAGATCAACATAGTTATCAACATCATCATGAACTCCATGAACTTCATTTCATAAAACTGATATGAGAAGCATCTTAGCAAACATTATCATGCAAGAATCTAATAATATGATAAACAAAATCACCATATTGACAAACATCAATTGATCTTCTCCTAAAACTTCTTGGGGATAATTGATAGGACATGGACAACTCCCCCTTACTTCATGCTATATGTTATGCAACTAATCATGTGACTTGTACAAAATGCACAAGTTTAGGATCTATCTTTTCTTGTCTTTATTTTAGTCTCCAAACTTTCATAGGTTCTTTCTTTTGTTGAGGTTTCTTCTTCCAAACCTTTTCAAGCTTTTTCTTTTTCCAACCTTTCAAACTAGGTCATGTTATTCTTCCATACATTCTGCAACTATATGCTTTGTGACCAGGAGAATTGCACTTGAAACATACAAGATTAGTATTCCTTCTGCAATCAACTACTTTGTGTCCAAAATAATTACAGTTATAACAATAACCAAAAAATGAATAATTATACATGTACATATATGCTTTTCTTACTAGAGAAGTTCTTCTAAAATTTCTTCTTTGATTGTGCATTTTTACAAACTCATCTTTGGTTTTCATTTTAGCTTCATTCTTCTTTTTGCCTTCAGGAGCAGTAGCATGATAACTCAGATCAATTTTCTTTCTAGGAGTCTCTCTGACTTTGGAACACTCTCCTTCTTCATAACCTAGACCACTAGTGTCCTTATGATACTTTTGTTTGCCCAACATTTCATGTAACTGGTTTGTGCTTTCTTCAAACTCCTAATATTTCTTGGACAGAACCTTGAGACCATAATCTTTTCTAAGATTGACAATTTCAGCCTCTAATTTCAGATTTTCAATTCTTTTAACTTCAAGGTCAGACTTTGTTACATCTATTATTCTTTTGGCTTCCTCAATTTCAGTCTTTAGTCTGATAATCAATCTATCAGATTCATCAACATGACTCTTTAAGTCTATAATATGATTTCTTGCCTCTTCAAGATTAGAAGATACTCTTTCAAGGTATAAAATTGCTTTGTCTTTGGATTCTTTTTCTTGTTGTAGTTGCAACTCTAATCTTTGGTTCTCCTTTTTGTACTTCTTGATTTCACTCAGAGCACACAAGAGTTCTCCTTCAACATCAACCTCACATTCTTATTCATCATACTCCTAATTATAATCACTCATTATGTGATCTTCTTCTGAATTAGATTATACCTCATCTCCTTCATGTGAATGACTTCCATCATTGTCACTCTTCTCAGATAACAAGTTGTCCTCTCCTTCAAGTGCATCACCTTGATCGATTCTTATCAATTCCTTCCACACATCCTGAGTTGTATCACACTTCATAACTTTACAGGAGACTTCATTAGATAATCCAAATAGATTAATCTTCTTTTCTATATGATTACATTCATAAGATTCTTTGTTATTTGTATTATTAAGTGATTGAGAGGAAACAAAATACCCATTCTCAACTGACATCCAAACACCATACCCTAAACATGGTAGATAAAATTACATTCTAATACACCAAACAGAGAAGTCTGAACCATCAAAGAAAGGAACTCCATAAAACTCTTTCTCTAATTTAATACCTGACTCAACTTGTGAAACATTTCTATCAACTGATTGTATATCAACATCTAAATTTGGTATAGATGGTGTCTTTTGACCAGTATGTGGCTTGACATTTCTCCTGCCCTTATTTCTTTTACACTTTCCCATGGTACTCCACTATCAGGACCTACCCAAGCAAGTTAGAATTCTATAGGGAACTTGGCTCTGATACCACTTGTTGGAGTACAGGACAACACTGAGTGGGGGGGAGTGAATCATTGTTGTATAAACTTTTAAAACTTTTTGTACCTTTTAATTAACAAGACAAAGAGAGGGGAAGACATCAATGAACTGTTAAACACATATGCACAAGTATGATAATGAAAAGTATGAATTGGGACCTTATGAACAAATCATTAGGGCATATGAACACATGAAGACAAACAAGAAACGTAACACCTAATTTGATGAATGGAAAACCCTCAAGGGGAAGAAAAACCTCTCTTAAATGCCTCACTGGCTTAATCAAAAACCTCACTGGTTACATTCAAGCCTCACTTGTTACAAGAAGGTCTCACTGACCATACAAGCCTCACTGGCTACAAAGAGGTCTCACTGAAAAAATAAGGTCTCACTAACCTATACAATCACCTTGAAACAGAACAAGATTACTTAGGGGGTTTCCCTAATTCACTTCATTACAAAAACCTTCTCTCCTTTTGTTTTTCACCTTACAAAAATTTCTTCAATAACCTATTTGTCAAGCTGCAAATTTTGAAGCACTTTACACTGCAAATATCATTTAATAAGCTTCATATACTGCATAAATCTTTCTGCAAACTCCATACTAAAAATCATTCAATCTTGTTATGATCATCTACTACAAACATCACTAAGCAAGCACCAAACTATAATCACCAATCTGATTCAGATTATCTCTGCACAATCAATTGCATATTGTCTTCATACTTGACATAGTTCAATTTGTAAGTTTGTTGCATAATGTCTTCATCCTGTGTTTGGTTCATTCCTGCAAAAACATAATCCTATACATCTCTCAAATCATACACAAAAAATCATCTGATTAATCTGTATTTTCTCTTCAAAAGAATCTTCACAAAAATGTCTTCATCACTACATATTGATCCATGTAAAAATTAATTCACAAGCATCTGCAATATAAATGAAATGACTTTTGATATTCCTCTCCTCTGCATTTTCATCTTCACCATTTCAATTAACAACTCTGCATAAAATCAATTCACTTGCAAAAAATAAAATCATTTATTTTCTTTATATTCCTTCTAAAACCTCTTCATATTCCTTCTTAAAAATCTTTTCTTTTTAGCCTTTGATAGTCACGAGTATGATCCACAAGAGAGATTTTAAAAATAGAAAAAGATCTTCTAAAAATAATGCATTTAAATCACACCCACAGACTATTAAATATAGCTTTTGAAAAAAGAATCTTCTCTACAATTGACGTTCCAAGAGACGTTAATCTACAAGCTCGAAAGGGAGAAAACTCAGTTTAAATAATAACCATTGATAATACAAATTGTGCCCCTTAAACTTTAAATACTAGCCTTATGTTTGTATTTTTCTGCCCACACCCTCATGAGGTGACTGATGGAGTCAGTTGAGCAAGGAAAGGGGGCCGGTTTCAAAACATTATAAAAGCCCTCCAACCGGTATGTTAAGTGATTTTGACTTGACCTAGCAGGTCGCTTTCCAAATAAAACAAAAGTGCTAACAAAGTGCGACGGGCAGAGAAGGATTTTTTAAGGATTTGAAACAAAGATAAAACTTAGGTCTTCCAAAGACATTGCAAGAATGTTTTTTAGGATTTAAGAAAATAGGCATCAAATATGCATCGGTGTAAACTAGATTCTTAACTTTGCTACAAAGAGGTACATAGAGATATTTAGGATTTTAGTTCATTGCAAATTTGATCTATAGAAGATAAAAACTCATCAAAGCCCATTACTTTGAAGCAACTCAATTGACATCTCCAACACCATGAATGTAATCTCTTCAACTCGCTTATCATGCTATATTAAATATATAATGCTTTGATCACCTTATCTTCTTAGCTTCAATGAGAAACAAACATAAAGATAGTCCATCATTAATACCAAAGATAACCCAATCAAATATCAAGACTCAATCTCAACAAGGATGGAAATGAAGCATGATCCTTTGAATCAATGACAATCAGTCAAGAATTTCCTAAGTTAAATAGAGATTTCCTTCTGATGCAGATATACCTCCTTAATGACAAACTTGAATCAAGACTTGTGAGGAGAGCATTACATGAGATGAACCTATGAAGCACATGACTTGCACTACACATATTGTTGGAAATATGTGCCTAAATGGTGTTGTCATTGATGTCAACATATCCTTGTTGCCATTGGTGTCAACTGTATCCTATTTTGTTGTCTGTATAAAAGACCAAACTGTTGAGGATATTGAGAAAATTAATGACAATCAATGAATGCAGACCATATGGCTCTGTAGAGAATTGTCAGAGGTTGCTCCAATTAAGATTTGAGAAGTCCGCATGAAGATTTGAAGAAGTTATGGTCATCTGAGTAGAACCAGATTTTTGCAGTATCTAGAAGAGATAGTGTGACAGTAAGTTGGTCCAAATTGCTCTGCAGTGAAATATTATGGTCTGTAGATCGGAAGGCATGTTTGGGAAGTCAATATGTGACATCAACTCCAGTGGTTCGTAGTTTGGAGGTCTACAAGCTATCTTTCTAGTTTGGTAGTCATGATAGATAGTGTTCTTGAGGTTTCGAAGGGAGATACAGATGATTCTGGTAATTTGGTTTAGAATGGATGTTATTGGTGAATTCAATGTGCTTGTGGAGGTCTCTAGATCATGTGGCTACTATTTTGGAGGTCCGTATTGAAGTTTGAGCTTGTTGATTGAAGATTTCTTCTTTGACGTTGATGTTCTTCCCAGTCTTGGCCGACAGGATGTTTCTGATGTGTTGCGGATGATCCAAAGAGAATTTTATGAAGCATGGTATGTTAGTGGAGAAAGTTTCATGTTCCAGTTATACTTGGCCAACAGTGTAAAGATCCACATTATGTTTAGCGGACCTTGTTGATCATTCCAAGGTTGATGAAGTGTATAAATACTTGTTGAAGAGTTGTTGAAAATCATCCTTTTACAAACATGAATTAAATCTAAAGAAGGATCAAAAAGTAGAGCAGAGAAGAAGAAGAGCGAAGGAAGTATAAATTGGAGAGTCAGTGAAGAAGATTGGAGCAGAAGTTTTGTGAGCCTTCAAAGGGACTGTTTCAGGCATGAATGTAGATGATATTTCTTAGTTCATTATCTCTGTGTAATTCATAATTTCTTATAGGTAGTGAGCCTCTTCTTGAGAAGTGAGCTCTGGGCAGTGCGCCTGAAGGCATGTGCCTTCTATTTTCTTAAGTACTTTTAACAGGGTACGCATTTTTGTGGGTTAACCCCCACTGTGGTTTTTCCCTTAGCCAGGTTTTCCATGTCAAAATTATGGTGTTGTGTGTTCATGTTGTTTCTACTCATGTGTTAATATATGCTTAATTATTTACATCATTAATCTGATTGTGAATTAAGGAAGGAGATTTAAAAGTGTAGAAAAAGGTTAATAATTTAGGGACCACTGATTCACCCCCCCTCTCAGTTGTCTGGACTTATTTCAATAATTGGTATCAGATCAAGGTTCCTCTAGAAGAAGCTTAACCGCTCAAGCAGATCCAGGATGTCGACTTACAAAAAGGATAGTCCAAGATTCGATGGAACAAATTACTCTGTTTGGAAGAACCACATGGAATACCATTTACAATGAATGGGTGATGCTTATTGGTCAATAACCAATGATAAGTATGAACCTCCAGAAAAGGGTCCTTCAACTCTAGATCAAGTCAAAGATGCCAAAAATAACCTTCGAGCTAAAGAAGCCTTGTTGAGTGCTTTGACTGATTCAGAAATGACTAATGTCTTTGGTCTAAAAATTACTCATGAAATCTGGAAGAAGTTGGAGAATCTGTATGAAGGAGATGAATTTGTCAAATGTGCCAAACTACAAAGTCTGAGAGGAAAATTTGAAAATTTGAGGATGAGTGAATATGAAAACATCACAATCTACATGCAAAAGATAAATGAACTTGTGTGTGGGATCAGGTGTGCTAGCGGAACTTTGGAGGAATCAGAGATTGTGGCAAAAGTGCTCAGATCCTTTCCTGATTCATATAAACATAAGGTTGCTACTATAGAAGAGATCAAGACTGTCATAGATGTTATAAGAGATCACCTGGTTGGCAAGATTTCAGCTTTTGAATTGAGTGAATTTGGTGATTCTCTTCCTAAGTCTGAATCTGCATTCAAAGCTAGTATATATGGAAAACAAAGATATGATCTGGGTGAAATCTCTTCTGCAAGATCAAACAGATTTGTGAAGACAAGAAAGGATCTTGAAGATGTTGACATAGAATCTGCAGATCTTGAAGCTCCTATTGCCAGAAGAATGCTAAGAGGATCCGGTAAGTATGAAGGAAAATTACCACTCAAATGTTTTTCTTGTAATAAGATTGGTCATTTTGCCTCAAGATGTCTGGAGAGGTTTTCAAGACCAAACCCTAATAGGTACAAGGGTCAGAATAAATGTTACTATGTCCAAGAAAATGGAGAAGAAGGGGCCACAGATGATGAATCTGATCATGGAGGTTCCTTTGAAAATAATTGGGTGTTTATTGCTATCAAGGAAGAAGATCCGGTGTCTACTAAATCTGCTAGCTATGCAAATGTGGAAAGTGCCTTGGCTGCTTAGGTTATTGAAAAAGATGAATGGGTGATTGATAGTGGATGTTCTCATCATATGACTGGTGACAAGAGTAAGTTTGTGAGTTTTGAAAATTATGAAGGAGGAATTGTAAAATTTGGAGATAACTCAGCTGGTAGAATCCGTGGCAGAGGATCTCTTTTGATGGAAAGAACATCACCAATGATGTTCTATATGTGGAAGGACTGAAACATAATCTTCTTAGTGTTGGACAGTTGGTTGACAAGGGTTATGATCTTCGATTCAAGGATGGAAAATGCAGAATCTTGGAAAGCTCCGGAACTGAAATTGCATCCGATACTCAAACTCGAGGTAACATCTTTCACTTAAGTAGTTCTGGAAAAAGTTGTTTGATTGCTCAGACAGATCAAAGTTGGCTATGGCATAGGAGGATGTGTAATGTGAATTTTGATAACATTGTCAAAATAATTTCCACTCAAGCTGTAAGAGATCTTCCAAGACTTGTGAAACCTGACAGCATATGTAGAGAATGTCAATTGGATAAACAAAACAAAATCTCATTCAAGAGTAAAGAACAAGGTTCAAGTGGAAGATTGGAACTGATACATACTGATCTCTGTGGTCCTGCTAGAATTAGAAGTGTGCAAGGAGATAGATATTTCATGTTGCTGATTGATGATTACTCCTGGATGATGTGGGTAACTTTCTTGAAAGAAAAATCAGAAGCTCTTGATAAGTTTAAGGTGTTCAAGATGATGGTTGAAAATGAGATTGTTGGTAAATTGAAGTGTCTGAGATTTGACAAAGGTGGAGAATTTGCTTTCAATGAGTTTGATGTTTTCTGTGAAAATCATGGGATAAAAAGACAGTTATCTGCTCCTAGGACTCCTCAGCATAATGGAGTTGTGGAAACAAAGAATCGAACCATTCAAGAAGCTGTCAGGACCATGATGATGGAAACAAATGTTCCTCAAGTCTATTGGAGAGAAGTCGTGAGTACTATTGCCTACACTCTTAACCGTGTGCAGATCAAAGGAAATTCTGGTAAGACTCCTTATGAACTATGGCTTAGTCATCCTCCTACTATGAGATATTTCAGTCTTTGGTAGTAAATGCTATATCAAAAGAGATGAGGATTTAGGCAAGTTTGAGGCAAGAAGTGATGAAGGAATATTTTTAGGATACTCAACTCAAAGTAAGGCTTACTGATGCTTCAACAAGAGGTTGAAAAAGATTGTTGAAAGTGCTAATGTTAAAGTTGATGAAAGCAAAGAAGGACTTTCCAGGTACTCCGGATATGATTCAAATGATCAAGATGAAAGTCAAAGTCAAGGAAGGCAATTTCAAGTTCAGGCTCAGACTCAGATTGATCTGATAACTTCAGTCATTCAAGAGGTTAGAGCAGATGATGAGGAACAAGTTCAAGTAATAAAAATTCAAACAATTTCCAAAACTCCCAGGTATGTAAAGTTAAATCATCCTGAAGATCAGATCATAGGAGATAAGAGTAAAGGTGTTTGAACTAGGAGAAGAATTTCTGAAGATCAAGAGGAGCTTTGTTTGATTTCAAAGTTTGAACCTAAATTAGTAAATGAAGCTTGCAATGATGAAAACTGGGTTAAGGCAATGGAAGAAGAATTGATGCAAATCGAAAAGAATCACACTTGGGATCTTGTTCCTAGACCTGAGGACAAAAATGTGATTGGAACCAAATGGGTCTTCCAGAATAAACTGAATGAAGATGGTGAGGTTGTAAGAAACAAAGCAAGGTTGGTATGTAAAGGTTATTCTCAAGTGGAAGGAATTGATTTCAAAGAAACTTTTGCTCTGGTGGCAAGGATAGAGGTAGTTAGACTATTTCTTGCTTTTGCTACTTTCAAAGATTTTAAAGTTTATCAGATGGATGTCAAATCAGCATTTCTAAATGGAGATTTGGAAGAAGTCTACATTGAACAACTGGAAGGATTTCAGTTGTCTGATCAGGGAGATATAGTTTGTAGACTAGGAAAAGCCTTGTATGGTCTCAAGAAAGCTCCAAGAGCCTGGTATGCCAAATTGGACAAACATTTGCTTAAGCTAGGACTTAGCAAAGGTACTGCTGATAGTAATATGTACTTCAAGATAAATCATGAGGACATTCTAATTGTTGAGGTGTTTGTTGATGATATCATTTTTGGTGGAAATGAATGCATGTGCAAAGCATTTGCTGATCAAATGAAAAGTGAGTTTGAAATGTCAATGTTTGGTGAGATGAATTTCTTTCTAGGTCTGCAAATTGTTCAATTAGATAAAGGTATCTTCATATCTCAGTCTAAGTATGTGAAAGAATTATTGAAGAAGTCTGGAATGGAAGATTCAAAGCTAGTAGGTACACCTATGGTAACCGGATGCAAGCTAAGCAAAGATAATGACTCTCCCAAGGCAAATCAGAAAAGGTATAGATCAATGAGTGGAGGATTGCTCTATCTAACTCAGACCAGACCTGACATCATGAATGCAGTTGGACTTGTTTCCAGATTTCAAGCTGATCCAAAAGAATCTCATGTTATGGTAGTCAAAAGAATTTTCAGATATCTCAAGGGAAAAATTGATTATGGACTGTGGTACCCAAAGGACAATGACTTCACTCTTCATGCATTTACAGATGATGATTGGGCAGGAGATGTGGATGATAGGAAAAGTACTAGTGGTGGTGCATTCTTTTTGGGGAGAAGATTGGTCACTTGGGTAAGAAAAAAGCAAGAGGCAATATCTTTGTCTACTGTAGAGGCAGAGTATATAGCAGCAGCAAATAATTGTACTCAGGTTTTGTGGATGAAGCAAATGTTGAAGGACATCAAAATTGTGTTTGAGAAGCCAGTCACAATTTTCTATGATAATTCAAGTGCTATAAGCATTCAAAGAATCCGGTATTGCATTCCAAGACAAAGCATATATCTATCAAGTTTCATTTCTTGAGAGAGAAAGTAAATGAGAATGAAGTCAAGTTGGAGTTTGTGCCTTCCAAAGATTAGATTGCAGACATCTTCACTAAGCTGCTTCCCAAGGATACTTTTGAGTATCTCAGAGAGAAGTTAGGGGTTATTACCCCTCCTGATCAGAGCTAAGATGTACTAAGGTGCATCAGTCCAGTGGAATTCACATTCATATCTTGTGACCCAGATTGATGTTAAGGAGGTACTACTCAAAGGGGGAGTAGTCAATATGCAAATTTTGGATCAGTCTAAAGCAAAAAGGGAGAAAAGATAGCAAATATGTGCCCTTTGCCATTGATGTCAAAGGGGGAGAGAAGTCATGTGAAAAACTAGTTGCTGATGTAAGGGCGAGCAGTAAAGAAAGTAGTTGCAGAAGTGAGAAGAGAAAGGGGAAGAAGTTCTTGTCTTGATGGTTAAATTCAGTTTTTCACATCATATGTTGCCATCAATGACAAAGGGGGAGATTGTTGCAAATATGTGCCTAAGTGGTGTTGTCATTGATGTCAAGATATCCTTCTTGCCATTGGTGTCAAATGTATCCTATTTTATTGTCTGTATAGAAGACCGGACTGTTGAGGATATTGAGAAAATTAATAACAATCAATGCATGTGAACCATATGGCTATGTAGAGAATTGTCAGAGGTTGCTCTAGTTAAGATTTGAGAGGTCCACATGAAGATTTGAAGAAGTTATGGTCATCTAAGTAGAACTAGATTTTTGTAGTATCTACAAGAGACAGCATGACAGTATGTTGGTCCAGATTGCTCTGCCATGAAATACTATGTTCTGCGGATCCGAAGGCATGTTTGGGAAGTCAGTATGTGGCATCAACTCTAGTGGTTCGTGGTTTGGAGGTCCGCAAGCTATCTTTCTAGTTTGGCAGTCATGACAAATAGTGTTCTTGAGGTTCCAGAGGAAGATACAGATGAGTATGGTAATTTAGTTTAGAATGGATGTTATTGGTGAATTCAATGTGCTTGTGGAGGTCTCTAGATCATGTGGCTACTATGTTGGAGGTCTGCATTGAAGTTTGAGATTGTTGATTGAAGATTTCTTCTTTGAGTTTGATGTTCTTCCCAGTCTTGGTTGACCAGATGTTTCTAATGTGTTGTGGATGATCCAAAGAGCACTTTATGAAGCATGGTATGTTAGTGGAGAAAGTTTCATGTTCCAGTTATACTTGGCCGACAGTGTAAAGATCTGCATTATGTTTAGCTGACCTTGTTGATCATTCCAAGGTTGATGAAGTGTATAAATATTTGTTGAAGAGTTGTAGAAAATCATCCTTGTACAAAAATGAATTAAATCTGAAAAAGGATAAAAAAGTAGAGCATAGAAGAAGAGGAGCGAAGGAAGTATAAAGTGGAGAGTCAGTGAAGAAGATTGGAGTAGAAGTTTTGTGAGCCTTCAAAGGGACTATTTTAGGCATGAATGTAGATGATATTTCTTAGTTCATTATCTCTATATAATTCATAATTTCTTATAGGCAGTGAGCCTCTTCTTAAGCAGTGAGCTCTCGGCAGTGCACCCGAAGGCATGTGCCTTCTATTTTCTTAAGTACTTTTAACAGGGTATGCATTTTTGTGGGTTAGCCCCTACCGTGGTTTGTTTACATCATTAATCTAATTGTGAATTAAGGAAGAAGATTTAAAAGTGCAGAAAAAGGTTAATAATTTAGGGACAACTGATTCACCCCCCCTCTCAGTTGTCCGGACTTATTTCAACACATATAATGTATGTAATGAAGCATGCTTGAATAAGACTGAACCACATGAAAGCAAGCAACACCTCCTGAAGCATCTTGTGATGCTATAAACACTTATCAACCATGAAGATCAAATCTCTGCATATCTTGTCATGACAACAAACTTGCATCCCGCATTTCTTGACTCAACCATGAAGCAACCTATCAATATGAAGTACATGAAGACTATCATATGAATGAACTCCTAAAGCAACACATCATAAGCACTTCAACACCCATGATAAACAATCATGCAAGAAAGATCCTGAAGATGAAGATCCTCTAATAATAAGGACTTTTGACAAGCAACTCTTAACACCTGATAATAATTATCCTTTTTGACATCAATGAAAATCAACCTCCATCAAAAATGTATGAGGGAAAATGTGATTTGCCTCATTTTGCATGCTTAGATTGTGCGGGCTATGAAACTGACAAGTTTTGTAGGGGTCATCTCACAAATTGAGCGTAGCTAAATTTGAGGATAATAGTTAACTCTAACTAGGGAGATTCCTTTGAAACAATAGAAGGGAGAAGAATTCTAGTCTCTAAGTGCCTTCATCCATCCATTGGGCTATAGAGTCAAGTGACACAACAAAAAGACACAAAAATACATAAAAGAAAAAGACTCAAAACTATACAAATATTTACAAACTTATTTGTCGCTTCATGTTTAGAAAAGCTTCAGATGTTGTCTGTTGTGAGGCAGCAGAAAAGGCATCCCATCTTGATATTCCAGAATAAAACTATTTTCACCATAGAGTTGATGAATAACAAAAGAGCCTCTCCATAAGGAATCAAATTTCCCATGCATTCCTTTTGGTTCTCTTCTTTTGTCCCAGAACAGGACTTGATCACTGACTTCAAAATTCTGGGACTTCGCCTTCGTGTCAAATAGTTTCTGTAGTTAGGGTAAAATTGCAAATCAGGGCAAATGAATAAACAGCAATGATAAAGACCCTAGCAATGCACAATGAAGCACAAGACAACATGAAAATCAAAATAACAAATATAAATGCAAACCGATCTCCACGCTATGCTTGATTTATCTCCATTGCTCTTCTCCACCTCGCATGAGCATGCAAGATTTTGAAGGATTATTGTTGGAGGAATGTTGGGTGCTCATTTCTGCAGCATAACATTAAGATGAAGATGCTAGAATGAATGATAGATGAAGGATGCAAAGGCTCTAATGATATTTCAACAGCATGTGGATACTTGAGGATCAATGCATGCTAATGATAATTTGGCAGAATAATGTTACTTGAAGCTCAATGCATGTTAATGGCTTGTGAGGGAGTTGATTTATAGGAAAGGCTTAGTTCAAATGGATGGTTGAGATTAAAAAGCTAAATGATTGATGTGGACGGCTACGATTGATTAGTTATTCCTACTCTTCAAGGGAGTTGTAGTCATTTGACAAGTGGCAAGGAGAATAGGGCTCATGTGTGCTTGTGTACATAAAAAGTACTACATATGAAAGATATTAAATAAAAGGCTGTAGTACCACTTATCTTTTTAAATGAAAGAGGCACACATGTCAGCTAAATGATAAGATAAATTAATTAAATAAATAAAATTTATTTAATTAATTGGAAAGTCGGCTTATGATGAGAGCTTAATTCAAATAAAATATTTGAATTAGTTGGGATATGAGTTGGATATTAATTAAATAAATAAAATTTATTTAATTAATTGGATAAATGAATAGGATGAGATAAGATATGATGTGGAAATTAATTAAATAAATAAAATTTATTTAATTAATTGGCTAAGTAGGATAAGGATGGGATTGAATGAGATTTTAATTAAATAAATAAAATTTATTTAATTAATTGGCTTAATGGAATAAGTGGGGTTAAGAGTGGGATTTAAGACAAAATGCTACATGATGTCTAAGTGATGTTTTTGACAAGGTGTTGCTAGACATGGACAAAGTTGGGACAAATTTGGGTGTCTACATTTTGCCCCTCTTTGAGATGATGTTCGAGATGATAAGCTTTATGTTGAGTAACATCATTTCAAAGAAGCTAAGGTATGGATAGAGAAAAATGATATGGAGATGATGATGTAAAGATATGATGGTGATGGAAAGATAGGATGATGATGCCCCCTTGAGAGGATAGGCGGGTTGGACAAACACGGGTATGCTCTCGAAAAGAAATAGCTTGGTCAAGGAAGAAAGATAAGGGAATGGATAGAAGAAATGATGATGCGTTATGCTGCAATGAAAGTGAGCAACCATGATGTTTGATATAGCACTAGACGTTATACACCAAGGTATAAGGACCAGGGTGACGATGTGTCTTGTGCCCCAGCGTAATACAACCTTGTCTGGATACAAGATATGAATATTAGCTAGGTTGATTTGGATGTGATTCAAATGCAAAAGAAAATGATAGCACACACAAGCAAGCAAGCAAGCATGCACAAATGATTCAAAAACAAACAAGGTATTGCCCCTGTCAAGCTGTAAACCAATGATTGGTTGTCAATTGATGATAGTTGAGAGTGTTGTCATTGTGGGGAAAGCTATATCCCTAGATCAACACAAGGTTGTTTGCTAAGTTGGTTGGCTAATTGGCTGATTGATTTGGCTTACAACAAAGCTAAGATCAAGACCATTGATTGCAATTGGATAACTTGGCTTGATTGATTAACTTGATTGGTTTAGCTTTAAGGATGGGCTTGCATTTGTATAATTGCTTGGAATGATTTGAAGATGATGAAATGATGGATGGATGATTTGTGGCGGATTGAGCTACTTTGGATTTGTTGGAGTGATTGGATTTATTTCGATAGTTGGCTTGATGTGATTGAGTTGATTTGCTTTGGGGTTGACGCTGATGATTGATAAGATTTATTTTGATGATTGGCTTGATGTACTTTGGTTGTGATGTTTGTTGTTGCTAGGTTGATTGTTTTGATGATTGGATTGTTTTGAATGATGATAGTGATGGTGTGATGATTGGAGTGTCCACTCAATCTAAGCAGAAGCAATTGTTCTTAGTGTGCTCAAAGGATGTAAAACAAACAAGGTATTGCCCTTGTCAAGTCATAAACCAATGATTGATTGTTTCATTGATAATGATAGTGTTGTCATTGCGGGGAAAGCTATATCCCTAGATCAACACAAGGATGTGGGAACGCTATATCCCATTGATGATGATTGATGATGTTTGATTAGACTCATGACAAGATGAGGTTCAAAACTTGTTGATTTGATTGGATAATGTTCCTTGATTGATTAGCTTGCTTGGTATGGATTAATGTGACTTGGATTTAAGATAATTGCTTAGATTGATTGGATTGATATGATTGGAAGAAGTGATTATTGAAATGGATGAATGAATGTTATTGATAGGAAGAATTGATGATGATGATTTGATTTTGAGTGAATGTTTATGGAATGGATTGTTTTGGATTGATGATGATTGGTTTTATTGCTTAGTTTTTTTTATTGGATATTTGATTTTTTTAGATTTTTGAATATTTGATTTTTTTTGTATTTTTGGGATATTTTGATTTTTTTTGGATTTTTTGAAATGTTTTGGAAGATGCCAGTGGATTTACAATTGGGTAGCCTTTGTGCTAGATACCAATGGCAAGGGAAAAAACCAAGTCTAGGTGTAAGGATGGATGTAGGATGGATGGATAAAAGGATGGGCTCATAGTAAATGGGATGAAAGGTTCATGATAGATGGATAGATAAGAGGATAGGCCGTATAAGGGATGGATGCATGCCTCATGAAAAATGGATAGGTAGGCTATAGTGGAAAGCTCATGATAAATAAATGGGGATAAGCTATAAGATGGAAAGCTCGTGATAAGGATATGCCATAGTGTATGGATCATAAGGGAGCTAGGATGTGATCTCCAAAGGCTATGTTGCATAGGAAGAATAAGTTGCCCCATTATCAGTGGTAATGCTTAGGATTGTACATGACAAAGGTTATGACCAAGGGATGACATGATGGATTGGTTTAAATGGGATGGATGAATGGTCAATGGATTGGACTTGGTTTGGAAAGAAGGTATGTCAAGAAATATCCAAACATGTTTCAACATTGTGCCCCTATGTCTTCATCAAGATCAAAAGGAGGAAAGGGAGGATGAAGAGACTCAATAGGATAGGTGTATGGGTGTAATGGCTAAGGATGGTAGGATGTCAAGATAGGATGAAAATGATAGGTTGGTATGATAGGATGGATAGTTTGGATGAGACGATGTGTCCCCAAGTGTAAGTGACATAGAAGATCAACCTACACATGACGCCTGTTTGCCAGGTTTTCATCATGGTACTTATCCAAGGTGCCTGTTTACCAGGTTTTCACCATTGGACGAAGGGATTTCTCTTTACTTTTTTGATTTTTTTTTTAATTTTCTTCTTTTTTTTGATTTTTTTTTCTTTTTGCTTTTAGATGGGTTGACAATTATACATGGTGCATGTTTGCCAAGTTTTCACCATAGTAATGGATAGGAGGGACTCAAGTGTTTAGTGCTATGAAGGTTGATAGTGTCCCTTTAGAGATTGATGATGTCTTCACCTGGACCATGTCATTATGCTCATAGATGTTGATAAGGGATTGCATGGATGAGAGATGGAGTCGGTAGATAGTGGATGATGAATGGATTATGAAAGGTTCATGCAAGGATAGATGGATGGGGATAGTGGATTATGATGTGGATTATATAGGCTTATGGAATGAAGATGGATGAAAGGCTTATGCAAAAGCATGGACCATAGGAAGGTGATGGGGAAGATATGTAGGATAATGGATGGAAGATGGGGAGATGGAGGCATGTGGGAATGTTTTGGATTGGAAGGGAATCATGACCAATGGTTGCACACACCATGATAAACATTGAAACTTTTGATGGGATGATGGTGTAGGAAGCAATGGAGATATTTTCTTAGGAGATGCTTGATAAAGTGATTTAGGAACCCACATAGATTTAGTATTTTTAGTGCTTTTGTTTTGCTTGTGGGATTTTTGAAGGGAATGGAAGTTTTGGATGGAAGTAGGCTTTTGGATGGATATAGGTGGTTGGGATTCTTGAGATGTAGATGAGGATGCCTCGTTTTCTTTGCTAGTTTTTTGCTTAGGAACCCAAACCATTTTTCTTTTGGGCTTTGCTTTTGGAGGTAAGAGTTTAGATAGCTGTTTAGATGAACTTTGCTTTGATTTTGATTCTTTATGTCCTAAGGTATGAAGACCTTTCGGATTTTTGGTATGATTTTTAGCTTTATGGGTAGAGGCATCAAAATTTTTGCTTTTGAATCCCATGGGGTGGGTGGAGTGATTAGAAGCTTTATGCTTAAACGATGTGTGCTTTTGTTGGCCATGATTAGGGATGTAAGGATACTTATGAATGATATGTATGTTAGGTGTTGGAAGCAATGGTGGCATGGTGGATGGAGGGATATTTGGAGTTGGTAAAAGTGGAGGCAAGGTGGATGGTGGAAGATGTATGGTCACATGCTTTTGACTTTTATAAGTTGGTGGAGGTGGAATGACAACATATGTTTTAGGTAGATGATAAGGTTTGCGATGAAAAGTGGTAGATTTAGGATGTATGAAGGGATTACCAACATCTTGGCCTTGTTTACCTTGGGGTGTGTATCCAAGGCCGTATGAGCATGGAGGGATTTTAACATGGTTTGGCTCCAAAACACCTTGTTCATAAAGACCTAGGCCTTTACCTTTGTAGTTCATGTTTTGGAGTATGCGATGGACAATGGGACTAGATGTGGTTTGAACACTAGACTTGAGCTCTTTATTGGATGGAGAAGGTGAAGTGGATAGAGGTTGTTTTTGTCCTAAGGAAGAACACTCATGTATAAGGGTGGTAAGACCAATATGACATGATGGATTTGAAATGGGATTGATGATGGATGTGGAAGGGGGATCATTAGGATCTTGATTAACATTGTGTTTATGTAGATCCAAGTTATTGATTTGATCTTTTATGCTTACTTGGGGGACAAGTGTCTCATCATGACAAGTGGATGTTTGCTCATTATGGATAGGGCTAGATGGTGGATGACTAGGAGCAATTTGGATATCTTGCTCATGGATAGATATAGGATTATGGATAGGATCAAGGTGCTCATGGATAGCTTCTTCATAGGTATCATCTTGATCATAAAGAAGGTAAATGTTATGGATAGGTTGAATTTGGATAGCTTGCTCATGAATGGTTGTTGGGAGATGGATAGGATCAAGTGGCTTATGGATAAATTCATCATTATGGCTATCATCTTGATCATGGAAAAGAAGCATGTTATGGATGGGTTGCATAAAAGTAGTTTGATCTTGAGTTGGACTAGGGCTTAATGTTTCCACATGCTTAGGATTAAATTCTTGACATACCTTGTGACTTTGGATAAAAGTGGAAGGTTCTTGAGTGGACTTGATAGACTCTTGAGGGTTATCAACATGGAGGCATGATGGCTCTTGACTTAGGCTTGTAGTTGGAGACTCTTGAATAGACTTGTTGGCTTGTAGGTCACATGATGGGCTTAAAGGGCTAGGTATGTTAATGGAAGGCTCTTGAAGAGGCTCAAGGATATGTGAACCACATGATGAGATTATAGGATTGTGCATGACCTTTGGAAGTTTATTGGTAGGATCATGAATGAGTGTTTGACATGGGGGTAGTTTATTCCTAGCTAGTAGCCAATGGATCACATCCTTCGCAAGGGTATGAGTGGATGGGAAGTATAATGGATGGATGATAATAGTAGATGGTGTTGTAGACTTATGATTAGGATTAGGTTGAGGGCTAATTGGATTGGGTGGATTAGGATTTGGACTAGATGAGGGTAATACATGGGATTGGGATGATGTGGCATGTTTTCCCATTATAGGGAGGTACACCTTGTAAACAATTGGAACAAATATTGGGCATTGATTTGTATTGTGGCCTTTGGTCCTATGGTATGCACAATAATCATGTTCATCATATGGACTTTCTTCACATGGGTTGATGGGGGGAAGTTCAATGAGTTTTGCTTCAAGCATTCTTTGTAAAACTATCTCAGCCGCATCCTTTGGTGAAGGATTAGAATGACATGGTGATGAATGTAATGAAGGGCTTGGTGATTTGGAAGGTTGATGGACTAATGGACTAGGAATGGGATCACATGGTGTTGTCAGACTAGGACTTGTTGGTTCATGTGATGGCATGTGATTAGATGGTGGTGGCCACTCTAGATTGGTATCTCCCTTGTCAAAGGTTATTAGATCTTGCATAGGATAACTTGGGCTTGTTTGATTTATGTACAAGGGGCCATTGGGACTTGGATGTTGTTCTTGTTGGAAAGGTGGACTTAGGTCTATCAATGGTGCTTGGTGGTCTTGTTGAAAAGGTGTACTTGGACTTACTTGATTTATGTACAAAGAGCCATTGGGACTTGGATGTTGTTCTTGTAATATCACTTGATTGCCTTGTGGATGGGCTTGGTAGTGCATTGGAACGGTGGCATGAGGGATTGGATAAGCTTGAGGTGAATGTTCATAGGTTGATGTGGTATTGACTTGGTGAATAGGTGGATTAAGTTGATAGGAAGTGGATGGATATGACATGTGGCTATAAGGTGGATTAGGTTGATATGAAGTGGATGGATATGACATGTGGCAAGATGGATTAGGTTGGGAGTGGATGGCTAAGGATTGTTGTACTTGTCGAGCTTGACTAGTGGCTAAAAGGTGTTGGACTTGGGCTATGAAGTGTTGTAGTTGAGGTGATTGGCTTGCATGGGGTTGAGCTTCTTGGATGAAGAATTGTAATATTTCAATGGCATCTTGGTTTAGGGGTTGTGATCCTTGATAAATATTTTGGAGGAATCTTTGGAATTTGATTTCTAGGTCCTCTAGTGTAGACATGTTGTCACCAAGTGTTTGTCTTAAGTCCTTTTAGCAAGTGCTTGCTTAGGGATTTGGATGATGAGGTGGATTGTTTGGATGATGTGGATGTGAAGGGTTGGATGATAACTAGGCTATGTTTGGGATGAAAGTGATTGGGTTTGGATGTTGTTGGAAGAATGTGTAGGATGACTTGTCTTTATGTGTTTGGGTGTTTAGAGCTTGATGTGCAATATTCAAACAAATGATTATGCATATACACACATGAATCACTCACGCAAGACACATAAGCAAGTTTTAGTTTGGAAGAATGTGATGATGGTTAAGCAAGCACATGAAGACAATTCAACAAGTCCTAGTTAAGGTAAGGCCACTATCACAAGGAGGTTCTAGTGAAAATCCAGGGGACTGGCACCCCACGAGCATCCAGCAAGCCACTTAAGACTTTAACTAACCCTACTAGGATTTTTAATATACACAAAGGTAAACCTCCTTTCAAGTTAGCACTGTATGGTGAGCGCTAATACCGGTTAGACTTGGCTTTCGCTTTATCCTCTAATTTTTATAGCGGACCAGATGAAAGTACCACTTGAGGTCGTTCCCTTGGGGTGGATACCAAGGCAGGCCTCTCTAAGGCTTAACAAAAGCAACACAAGTAAATGTTTTTGATCTCCAAGTTCGTGTTGGGACGCGAGGAGAGAGCATACACATTTACTTAGTCACACTCGCATGGGGTTCATTAACCTTAGAAATTCAATGTGTGGAAGACAATGCAAGCACTTGTTTGTTTTAAAACCCAAATCCAAATGTGATGAAAGACCATGGTTCGTTTTAGCCCAATGTTTTGATGTGAATTTGCAAACAATTGTTCATTTTATGCCCAAAATCCAAATGTGTGATCAATCAAGATTAAGAGATGAAAGATTAGAATGAGTGCACCTGATACAATTACTTTCCAATTTGCTGTAGATGTTGATGCCAATGCTGCTCCAGCTCCTTAGATGCCTCTACAAGTCACCAATTCCAAAAAGAAACAAGTAAACTTGCAAAGAAGATGATTACATGAAAAAGATGAAATCTGAAAATTATGATTAAAATGATCTGATACAAGAGAATAGATTGCATAAACAGAAAGTTCAGGAGATTCTAAGCAATTTGAAAAAAAGATTCGCTAAAAAATGATCAAAATTGCTCAAGTTATGCTCAATTGAAGTTTACAAAGAACCTGAACTTTGACTGATAAAAAAGCCTAAAAAATAGTATAGTCACCTAATAAAAGTGGTACAGTTGTGAAGCTTGTCCTCCCAGCTTTCCAATGAGTCCTTGTTTGTGCAATTTTGCCTCTGTATGTGAAAGTTATGCTAGAAACACCAAGATGCACAATGATAGCAACCAAAAGCAAATTACAGTTGCCAGATGCGACAAACTGTTTATCAGAAGCGACGGTTGTTTTACCAAGGTGATCACTTGCAATTCAAATATGATTAGGAAAAGCACCAGATGCGTTCCACTGTCGATCAGAAGCGATCCGTATTTTTCAACAGGCGAGATCTTGCAAATCATATGCGAGAAGAAAAATACCAAATGCGGCACCTGTAAGCTTGCAAGCGATGCAGACATACCCAAAAGTGACCGATTGTGTGCTAAAAGCGACCTGTATCTGCAAAATGATAGTCTAAACACAAAACCCTATTCTACAAAGGTGAGGACTGTCAGTTCATAAGCGATTCATATCAGTATAAAAGCGAATACTATCAATTCATAAGCGATGTGCATAATCTAAAGGCGACCACTGTTATTACAAAGGCGATCCGAATGAGTACAAAAGCGGTCACTGTTAGATCATAAGTGATCAATACAGTTTAAAACTAACAACCAACAGTGAAAACACACAAGCGAGTTCTATTAGGGCAAAAGCGATGCAAATCATACCTGAGGCGACCACTGTCGATGTAAAAGTGATCCAGAAAATGATAGATGCGGCCGATCCCAGTGTAAAAGTGACGCAGATATGCAGAAAGCGGCGTATTTTTGCTCATAAGCAATGCAAAAATGGATGAAAGTGACATATAATAGCTCATATGCGACTAACAAAAAGCCAAAAGCGAGACATAATAGCCCAAAAGCGATTCAGAGAGTTTTGAGGAGACAGAATGCAAATGTTAACCATAAGCGACCAATTTTACCATATGCGATCTTTTTTTGTTCAAAAGCGAGCACTGTTTGTTTAAAAGCGGACCAAATTTGACCATAAGCGACTGCTGTTTGCCCACAGGCGAGCTGATTTAGCCCAGGTGATTGCTGTTTGATCAGAAGCGACCTGAATTACCAGAAGCACATTGTTGCAGTCCGGTTGTTGTTTTCTTCACCAAATGCTCCATTTTTCATCAAATTTAGGCAAATTTGTACTCAAAGTTTATGGAAATAGCATCTCAGATGCAATGGTGAGGTTAGATTTGGGCTAAGAGATCATCTACATATATTTTTAGCCAAATCTTTGCAAACTAGGGTTACAAAAATGCAAATTTTTGCTACAAAAGCTTGCAAAAATGAAAGATTGGCACTCTAAGAGATCTAAACTTCATAAAAACAACTCAAACAAGAGAGGTTAATCAAGGACGTGAGTCCCACCGGGCGTGCCAAATGTAGTTAGGGTAAATTGCAAATCAGAGCAAATGAATAAACAGCAATGATAAAGACCCTAGCAATGCACAATGAAGCACAAGACAACATGAAAATCAAAATAACAAATATAAATGCAAACCGATCTCCACGCTATGCTTGATTTATCTCCATTGCTCTTCTCCACCTCGCATGAGCATGCAAGATTTTGAAGGATTATTGTTGGAGGAATGTTGGGTGCTCATTTCTGCAGCATAACATTAAGATGAAGATGCTAGAATGAATATAGATGAAGGATGCAAAGGCTCTAATGATATTTCAACAGCATGTGGATACTTGAGGATCAATGCATGCTAATGATAATTTGGCAGAATAATGTTACTTGAAGCTCAATGCATGTTAATGGCTTGTGAGGGAGTTGATTTATAGGAAAGGCTTAGTTCAAATGGATGGTTGAGATTAAAAAGCTAAATGATTGATGTGGACGGCTACGATTGATTAGTTATTCCTACTCTTCAAGGGAGTTGTAGTCATTTGACAAGTGGCAAGGAGAATAGGGCTCATGTGTGCTTGTGTACATAAAAAGTACTACATATGAAAGATATTAAATAAAAGGCTGTAGTACCACTTATCTTTTTAAATGAAAGAGGCACACATGTCGGCTAAATAATAAGATAAATTAATTAAATAAATAAAATTTATTTAATTAATTGGAAAGTCGGCTTATGATGAGAACTTAATTCAAATAAAATATTTGAATTAGTTGGGATATGAATTGGATATTAATTAAATAAATAAAATTTATTTAATTAATTGGATAAATGAATAGGATGAGATAAGATATGATGTGGAAATTAATTAAATAAATAAAATTTATTTAATTAATTGGCTAAGTAGGATAAGGATGGGATTGACTAAGATTTTAATTAAATAAATAAAATTTATTTAATTAATTGGCTTAATAGAATAAGTGGGGTTAAGAGTGGGATTTAAGACAAAATGCTACATGATGTCTAAGTGATGTTTTTGACAAGGTGTTGCTAGACATGGACAAAGTTGGGACAAATTTGGGTGTCTACAGTTTCTTTACTTGACTTTGATGTTCTACAATGCTATCCACCACCTTTACACATTACTCCTCAAGTTCAAAAAGAAACATTATGCGCTTGTCAATAGAACTATCAAAAGTTCCATCTTCAATGGCCTTAGCTAACTTCAAAGCAGGCAACTCCAATGTGATTGGTATTTCAGTATTTAACCCATACAAAAGATGAAATGGTGACATGTTGATTGCTCTGTTGGGGGTAATACGATCTGCCCACAATGCATCAAACAATACTTTGTGCCAGGGCCTTTGATTCTCATCAACCAATTTCTTAATGATAGTAACCAAGTTCTTATTACTAGACTCAGTTTGACAATTCCCTTTAGGGTAATAATCAAACAAGTGAGTAAGAATGATCCCATAATCAAAATAGAAACTAGTTATCTCATGGGAAGAAAAACAAGTAGCATTATCTGCTACTATCTTGTTTGGCACTCCATATGGTGCAGGAGCACCAAGGGTTTAGAACCCATGTACATACCCTCGCATTTTGGTGTGAATTTTTTGATTTTTCATAAAGAGCGGGAACATACATTCGGTGACCAACTGTGGCGGTGAGGAGAACCGGCGGTAGGGAGTCAGCGGATGTATATAAGAAGCATCAATGTGATCGGGTGTATCGGTAGAACAGGACCGGAGTTCTGCTGAAGTAGTAAGTCTGGCCGATAGGCGAATAGGACATTGTGGGCCCCACCGATGACATGTTAAACTATGTATACTCAAAGGAGATCCATCAGTGTGAGGTTAGATATCAGCAGAGCAGGAGCGAGTTAGACTGACAGGAGTTGTGTTGCTGATCAGAGTAACAATGGACATCAGGAGGAGATATGAAAGTTAGGCCGACAGTGGGAGGTCTGGCCGATGGGTCAGTGTTTATTGGCGTAAAGGGAGTCATCGGCAGATGAGGCCAAAGTCTTAGCGATGGAGAGGGTCTAGTCAATGGAAGAGAATCAAAGGTCATCAGGGAGAGATGACATATCGGTGGGAGAGATTCTGGACAGACTGATAGATGTTATCTCGCCGATAGGCGAAGACCAAAACCGCAGACTGTTATTTCGGGGTGATATGCATTACCGGAGAATAAGGGAAAAGCTATGCCGACAGTGGAAGTCTGGGGGATTAAAAGGCATCGGTGTGAGGTTCCATATCGGTGGAAGACTGTTTGGAGTGGCTGATAGAGATTATCTTGCCGATAGGAAAGTAAAAGCATAGTTCGATCAGTGAAATGATAGAGATCATCTTGCCGATAAGAAAGTGGAAACATATTTTGACATTGTATGCTACGAATGAATGTATCGACAGAAACACGTCGACTAGAGAAAGATGATCGATGAGATGAAGAATCTGTTTCACCAATGAGAACCAAATAGACAGGAAACCCTAACCGTCCAATAACATACATGACGAATGGTATAAGAACTGTTCTTGGCTTTGTAAATGGGTTTGAGTGGTGGAAGATTGAAGAACATACATTGAATGTAATAGAGAAACTTTTGATAATAGAAACATTGATAGTTTGAATCCATTTGTATATTGTTTGTAGAGTACTTGTATAATCCGGTTTGCAGTAGACTAGACAGTTTAATTTCTGTTCTTTTGTTTCTGTTTGTACAAGATGTCTCTGTCTTGATGCCCCTATATTTTCCTTGTATAGTCATGGAGGGCCATCAAGTAGAGACCTTGTTTCTTTTGTTTCTGTTTGTGTTAGTGATTGGATTGTCAGAGAGAGGCCATGTGAACTTGTCCTAGGTGAGCTGTGCTATAGCCCGGCTAGGTATGCAAGTTACAGTCTAAGAAGACAGGGGTGACAAATAGAGTAGAAAGAGTTGAGCACCAAGCAATCAGAACCCTGGACCCAGAGAGGAGGGCTGATAACGGGCTCAAGAAGGCTATAAGCCTTGGAGATTGGGAATCTTGGAAGCAGTGAGGATAAGGAAGAGTACCTCACACAAAGAAAGCATAGTCTGTATGGGAAACAACAAACAAATAGGTCTTTCACCTCTGTAATAGATTGTGTAGGTTGGATTAGGCATTTTGGGTAGAAAATGTCTTTAAGCACTTGAATTGGGAGGGAGACTTGGGTATGATTTAGGTCTTGAAGTGTTGGTTCAAGATAGGTTTTCTAAGCCCATAGGCCTCCCCATCACCAAACCACTTTAGAAGTAGCATGCTTCACTAGAATAGCTTCCACCCACTTGGTGAAGTAATTAGTTGCTGTGAGAACATAACTATGCCCCGCACTTGACTATGGATGCATTGCGCCAATGAAGTTAATACCCCACTATCGAAAAGGCTCCTTGATCAATACTAGCTTGAAGGGTAATACTGCCAAATTGGGTTTCCCCACAAACTGTTGACACAACTCACACTTTCGCACCCGGTTGTATGTGTCTTGGAAAAGTGTGGGCCAGTAATATCTAGCTCGCAAGATCTTGTGAGCCGTCAGTGGTGTTGAGAAATGTCCACCACATGCTAAACTATGGAAATACTCCAATAGTTTACCTTGTTGCGCCTTATCAACACAACGTAGAAAAATTCCATCAATACTTCTTTTATACAAATCATTATCCCATATAATGATTTCACTTAGATTCTATTCTTTGATGGTGGTAGGATTAGGTTTTCACTTGCATGCTTGATCTTATCAACCTAATTTTTATCTATCACATTTTGGCACACCCAGTGGGACTCACGTCCTTGATTAACTTTGATGTTTGAAGTTTTTTGTGTGAAGTTCATATTTTTTAGAGCGCTTACGACAATTTACAGTCACTTTTGATCAAAAACTAGTCGCCTTTAGCATCTCTATGTCACCTCTAAGTAGAAACTGGCCACTTTCAGCTTTTCTGCATTGCTTCTGAGCCAACAATGGTTGCATCTGGCAGAATTTGACTCGCTTTTAAGCTAAAATCGGTCACTTTTGGCTATTTCTGTCGCTTTCTACAAATTAGGGTTTTTTGCTAACATCTGGTTTTTGTAGGGTGTCTTTGCTAAATTTTCATTGATCAAATATGGGTTTTACCTTTGTTTTGCAAGATCTTGATCATCATACTACCATTTGCCAATCAATTTGATTAGGGTTTTCATTTTAATTGAGCTAACACCTTTGATTTCACAAGATCTTATCAATTTATCATTCTAGGGTTTCCAATTGATCAATCTGTAATTGCAGGGTGTTTATCTAATCATATTTCATCAATCAGATTTGTCATTTTAGGGTTTGCAATCTTTATTAGCCATTTTTTTCATAACCCTAACCCTAGTTTTGCATAAACAGGGAATTTTTGTGCATCTGGTAGATTCAGGTTGCTTATGAGCAGTAATAGTTCGCATCTGGTTTTTCTGCATCGCTTTTGAGCAGTAACAATTCACTTTCAGCTAAATTTAGATCGCTTTTGATCAACAGTTGATCGCCTCTGGTAACTGTGTGTCGCTTTCAATTCTATCATTCACAGTTGGGTTTTCTTGGCTACTAATCATCTACTTGTGCAGCATCTTATCGTTTGTCCAAGAAAAGGAGGTTGTAAAACTACTAATATATCTGTTGTAGCTTTCATCGGTCCAAGACATTTCATTTTTATCACTAATTTAGGAACATTTGGGCTTGGTGCTTAAAAAGAATCATCATTTGCTCTGTGCTTGTTTTATCTTTCTTCATTGCTTATTGTGCATGTGTGTAACCCAAATTTAATAGCAAAAGTATCCTCCCGCTTGCCTATCAAATAGATCTTGGGTGCATGAGAACTTGTTATTATCTTTAGAGGGTCTGCCTTCCTGGTGTGAGAAGGGGTATGACCCAAGCAGTAACGGGCTAAAGCCAAGCTCTTCCAAGCCACTATATAAGAAAAGTGTTTGTGTCGAAAGCCACAAACAACGAGTGCTGTTGTGTTACACTAACGAACGTTTCCCCCAAAACCCCTTAGAGCATAACCTCTTTAGGCCGGGAAGCCTCCATTAATGGAGTGAATCACCACACATGTAGCAACCTGAATGGATGCCCTTACTAGAAACCTTATGTAGTAGCCAAAATTCCTCTATTTGTTTATGCAAAAGGTGGAGCCTTTCAAGCTGCCCCAATTCTCATGGTTCTTAGTAGAGATAGCAGGGACAATCCTAAGGTTTGCGAGCCTTGGGAAACCTGGAACTTGGTATGCGTGAGAAGTGAGTGCCGTGGAGGGGAGCTGGTGCTACCAAGATCCTGAAGCTATCTGCTTTGAATAGGCACAGCAAGGGGACTCAACAAATACAGTCATTTCCTAGCCTAGGTTGTAAAAGCTTGTGATTGTTGTGAGTGTGTGACTAAAATCATTGTTTTCTTGTCAAAAACTTATCAAAACACACCCTCTATCAAACACAGATCACCTCTAAACTGTAACTGCTCACTTTTGGCAAAACCAAATCACTTTTAAACAATAGCTACTTGCTTCTAGCAAGAATTGCATCACTTTTAAACAGCAATAGCCCACTTTCAAACCAAAACTGATCACCTCTGGTAAACCTAGTCTCTTCTGGCCAACACTGTAGCCTGTCACTTGCAACAATCCAGATCGCTTTTGAGCTATTACCCATCGCTTTTGAGTTATCACCTATCGCTTCTAGGCAAACATTAGCAATCCATATCAACTCGTCCCAATCAGTTGCACTTTCAGACTTCTTAGCTCTGTCACCAGCTTTTAGACAATCCTTTGATCATCTACAGTCACCTAAACATTATCTCCTATCTTGAGCATACCAAACCATTGGACTTTTTTAGCTTTTCATCCTCTTGAGACCCCCAACCAACAACCAATGATCAAAACAATCAACCCAGGAATAGCAAACATCATCCCTTGGCTTTACTTAGCCCTAACAACATTAGCAAACAACATCATCAACCAGCTTTTCCCTTGAGTTTGTGAGATGTTCTCTAGGGAGTTTATCCAATCAATCAACCAACAAAGCAATCCAACAACAACAATCAACAACCAAAAGCAACCAACCAACAACCAAACAGCAAACCAATAACCCATTAGCAAACCAAGCAACCGGCAAACTAGCAAAACAAACCATTAACAAACAATCAACAAACTAGCAACTTTTGGGTCTCAACCTTGACAAACTAGTCCAATCTTCAACATCAACCATCATGCCTCAAACTAGGAGCCAATATAGAGCTAAAATGGAAGAAAAATTACAAGCTGAAATAGAAGCCAAAATGCAACAATCTCGGTAAACTCCCCTCAAAGATGCAACTCAATTCACAACCGGTATGCCTTCTTACATGTTTGTACCTGAAGGATACACCGTTGGACCATCATCTTCACAACAAGTGCAACCTCAACCATTTACAGCAACATATGAAGAGCAATCTCAAGATGAATTATCTGAATTTCTAGACACACACATATGGGACCAAGTTGAGAAGCTTATCTTATTTGATCCAGATTGTCATTTCTTGCAATTAGCCCGTATGGGAGCCAAATTACCAAGTGACTTTGACATATCTGCTATTCGTAAACAAGATCCAAACACTCCCATTGTTGTTGCAAAGGGACCATCCACTATAGTTACACCATTTCATGACATGTCCATGCAATCTCATCCACCTTCCAATCCATCTCCCTCATTGCCTATTGCTACACCATCAAACCCACCATGCTCGGAGTACACTCTAGAACCTTTGATAACTCCAACTGAGATGCTTCCTTCCCTTTCACAAAATTTGAGCTTTCCACCTTTCCATGTTTCACAACATACCCCTTCTCCTACAATGACTGTATCCAAGCCTCAAGTATCCCAAATGCCTCAAGTATCACAAGCTGTCCATGTTTCACAAGTGCAAACTCCGCAAGTTTCACAAACTATTCCAATATCACAAACTCTGCAAGTTTCACAAGCTATCCAAACACCACAAGCTACACAAGTCTCGCAGCCATTACAAGTCCCTACTCCTATTGCATCACATGTGGAAACCAAACCCCAAAATAGTGTTCCTACCATTTCTAATATGGTCTCCATGATTTCCACGAATCCATCCAACACACCATATTACCCCAATGTTAGTCTCATTGACATGAGTGACCCACCTATTGTATCACAAGCCAATCCGAGCACCGCTATCTCTTATGTTGATCAACTTACATCACTCACTCCACCTCCATATAGTTCTTCACAAAATGCCAATCCATCTTATGCAACCCAAGGAGTACCCATTGTCACCCAACATATGACTTATACCAATCCATCTCAAGGTACTCATGTTGTCCAAAACATAAACCCAAATGTCCATCCTTCTTTATCCACCAATCCTTCCATTGCTTACCATAATGCAAATCCAACTTTCAATCCACAACCATTGACCAACATCAATCCATCCTCTAGTTCCCATGTGGATGCAAAATCTTGGAGTCAATCCATCGCAGTATACCCAACCACCACTTGTGTCTCAAGGACAACAATCCTCAAACACATATGTCACATACCAATCCTTTGACATATACTATGAACACTCAACCTCAACAAACGGTCATACCCTCATACATTCCACAGCAGCCACAATATTCACCATATTGCATTCCACCTCCAAACCATCAATCCCCTTTGCAACAATAGCAACTATCTCAAGCGGATGTTGAACAAATGGTTAACAAAGTAGAAGGACAAAACAAGAAGACATTTTCCTTGGGAGACATATGCCCTTATCCATTTGACAAGTCACTTCAAATGACACCTTTTCTGCCACATTTTGAAATCCCACAATTTGACAAATACAAAGGGAAAGGTAATCTAGATGACCATCTTAGACCATTCTATGTTGTATGTCTCGATGTTGCTCAGGATGACACATATCTCTTGAGACTATTACCCTGAAGCTTAGTGGGACAAGCTCTTGAATGGTTCTCTCACTTACCTCTAGGAATCAAGACTTTTGAGGAATTAGCGCACAAATTTTGATCCCATTTCTCTTTCAACATTGAACATGAGGTGAATATGAATGATCTTGTCAATAACAAACAACACAATGGTGAAGCTTTCTCATCATTCACCCAACGATGGTGTAACATGGCTAGAAAATTATCATGGCAAATACCTGAGAAACAACAACTTGACATCTTTGTCCAAAATCTTCATCCTGAGATTTCATTCCAATTGCAATTACAAAGTGCTAGCACCTTCGACGAATTTATCTCCAAAGGAACCACCATTGAGCAAGCTTTATTGCTAAGGGCACCATTAAGATTTTCAAAGACAACAAATACAATCCTCAATCTTCAAATGACAAATCCTGCTTTTGGAACAAACACAAAAATGTCATTAATGACGGCATTGTGGATGCAAAGAACATACAAATAGTGAAATCTCCCATTAATATTCAAGCCACATCTACATATAATCCACCTTTTCAATGAAATTGACCAAGAGCAAATCCAACACCTCGACGATAATTTACTCCTTTAGGGGAACCCATGGAGGTAATCTTTCGCAAACTTCTCCAAGTGGGAGATATCACATTCCCTAAAGCTCCACCCAACGAAGAACCTATCTTCAAAGCTCCTTGGTACAAAGAGAATGAATACTGTGAATACCATAGAGTCAAAGGACATAAAACAAATGGTTGCATGCGCTTAAAACATGTCATTCAAGATTGCATCAATCAAGGTCTAGCTAAAATCACACCACCAACATCACAACCGGCACATCAACCAACATCGAACTATGATCTAGATGCTTTCAAGAATCCACTTCCACTTCATGACAAGACAAGTAACCGTCATACTGGGAATGCTATCCATTACAACTATGAGTCATCCACAATTGGCCGCATTGACCAAGCTCGCATTTCTACCATCACCATCCAAGGTAAAGCACCCGATTACACTGTAACTACTAGAAGAGGCCGTGTTACCATTCAAGGAGCACCTATCAATCCTCCTTGATAATATCCTTGATCACCTTCGAAAAACTCCTACACACATCTCCATCCTAGAATTGCTTCACATATCCCCTGCCCATAAAGCTATCCTTGAAAAAGCATTGCAAGAGTCTTTGGTGCCTAATGATATCGATACCACACAATTTCAATCTATGGTAGCCAGCATTGCAACCCCTTGCTACCTCACCTTCTCTGACAAAGATCTTCAACCATCCATTAACCCATCACATAATGAAGCCCTCCACATAGAAGTATTTGTAAACCAACGCCATATCAAACGAATACTAGTGGATGGTGGAGCTGGTCTCAATATATGCTCTCTAAAACTAATAAAACAATTGGGATATTCTGAGAAAGACATTGACACTTCCAAGGTCATTACTATCAAAGCATATGATGATGCTGAGAGAGATACTGAAGGAGTCATCCATTTGCCTATCCAAGTTGGTCCTATCACTACTGACACCCGTTGTCAAGTTCTTAACATTGACCTTCCCTATAACATCGTCCTTGGCCATCCATGGCTCCATACCCTTAAAGTTGTTCCTTCCACATACCATCAATGTCTCAAGTTTCCATACAACGGTGTTAAAGTTACTATTCATGCCGATCCCAATCCATTTGAGTTTTGTCACGCCTTTCAAGCCAAATATCAAAATCCTAACCGTATTACTATCAACACCGAAGCTTATCCATCTTCATCCTATGTTGATCCATCTGCTTTACTCGAGCCATCATCTAGCAAAGCCACTTCAACTCTCCATATCAAGTACATTGAACAAGGTCCGAGTGAATACACACTACAAGAATCTTCATCCGCATCTATTTCTGATATAGAAGCTGGACCTTGATGGCAACACTTCGTGAAAAATGACTAAGTGTCAGAACAACTCCCCCTTTCTATGTATACTTATGCTATTCACTAATCTCCAATGCTCCCCCTTTGCTAGATTCCTCATTTTTCACTGCTCTTCACTCCCCCTTTGACATCAATGGCAAAGGGTGGGATCCACAACCAAAATTTACACAAAAAATCCTATAAACCAAGCCACATATGTACAAACAGTCCTTAAGTCTTATTTACATAAACTTAAGTACATCACCAAAATTGTTCTTCAATTGTGTCAATTCACTATCCCAGCTATTCTTCATAGTGTTCAAAATTTAGATGTGGCCACTGAATAGGAATGCTTGTGACTCTGTCGTTCATAGATCAATGAGATCACTTGATTGAGCTACAGCTTGGGCTTCAGTCAGAGCATTGAACATTGCTTCTATTTTGGGGAAAATTAGTCCCTGGAGCTCCTCATCCTTGCTCAATGCTCTCCTTTTCTTTTGTCAACTTCTTTATTTCTTCAATCACACTGATTGCCTGACTCTCCTTTCTTGCCACTGATGTTGTCATAGGATCAAAAGATTTGGACACACTAGATAGTTTTTTCTTAGACACTTTTATTTTATCTTCAATATCCTCTATAACTTTAGGACAAGATAAGCAAAATTTATATATATTTCCTCCTTCTATAAGAGAATTTTGAATACTCTTTACGCTAGCATCCAACACCATTCTATCTACTCCAATCAACCCTTTTAGAGCATCAAATCTTTTATCATTGAATTCCTTTTGAACCTTGACCTCTGCAGACTTCTCTAGAGATTCAAAATGAGAGCTTACTGAGTTTATTAGACTTTTCAATTGGCGGGATGGAGATGCTAAACAATCCTTCTAGTATGTTGGCATGATTTTCTCTAAAATCCTTGGTGCCAGACCACATAGCTCACTGTCTTCTAAGTGAGACTTCAAAATATCTTCTCTAGCCTTAGCTTGAGCTATAGAAGCCAACTTTATCTTTTGCACTGGAGATAAGGTATCAAAATTTATTGGACCTTGAATTATTCATGATCTTCTTCAATTTGTTTGTCTCTTTCCAAAATTTCCTTAACTGCTTCTATAGTGTCTCTTGCCCAAAATGATGATGTATCCATTTGATCCTTACCGGCACTGTCAACCGGATTGTCTTGCTTGGGCTCTTCATCAATCTTTGCAATCTTTTCTTCTTTTTCACTTTTCTCCTTGGCCTTTTGTTCTTCTTGGTCCTTAGCTTCTTATGTTTCATGCTCTTTATTCTTCAACCAATCAACCCTTTTAGAGCATCAAATCTTTTATCATTGAATTCCTTTTGAACCTTGACCTCTGCAGACTTCTCTAGAGATTCAAAATGAGAGCTTACTGAGTTTATTAGACTTTTCAATTGGCGGGATGGAGATGCTAAACAATCCTTCTAGTATGTTGGCATGATTTTCTCTAAAATCCTTGGTGCCAGACCACATAGCTCACTGTCTTCTAAGTGAGACTTCAAAATATCTTCTCTAGCCTTAGCTTGAGCTATAGAAGCCAACTTTATCTTTTGCACTGGAGATAAGGTATCAAAATTTATTGGACCTTGAATTATTCATGATCTTCTTCAATTTGTTTGTCTCTTTCCAAAATTTCCTTAACTGCTTCTGTAGTGTCTCTTGCCCAAAATGATGATGTATCCATTTGATCCTTACCGGCACTGTCAACCGGATTGTCTTGCTTGGGCTCTTCATCAATCTTTGCAATCTTTTCTTCTTTTTCACTTTTCTCCTTGGCCTTTTGTTCTTCTTGGTCCTTAGCTTCTTATGTTTCATGCTCTTTATTCTTCAACCAATCATCTTCAATTTGATCATCTATTTCAATATTCATCTCTGTATCTTCTTTGGATTGATCTGGAGGAGTTTGAATACCTCCTGCATCATCAGTTTCATCTGTCATCTTTTCATCTTCCTTGTTCATTGCTTCCTCTTCTGGAATAGAGGAGTCATCTAACTCAGTTTCTTGCTCATTAATCTTCAATTCTTCAACATCCAGAATTGAGGAGTCAATCCCATCATCAATCTCTTCTTCAACAATAGGAAGATTATGTCTTTTCAATGCATTCAGAAGAATCTCCTGAGTATCTTTGACTATCTCATTTGTTTCACTAAGCATGAGTTTATTCATTCTCTTCTTACTCCTGAAGTCATCCTTCACTTTTTTGAATATCATGTTCATCTGATATGGAGTAATCTAAGGGCACAAATTTATCAACACATGCTCCCTAATCTCAAAGTCTTTACCTTTTGCATTTTCTTTTCTTAACTCTAGAATATCTACAAGACTTTTTGGGATTTTAGAAGTTATTTCAATTAAAGCCTTATTGTAGATATTCAGATATTTGACTGTTGCTTCCTCTAGAACCTTCTTATCGGTATCACTGTAAGCATCATAAAATTCATTCATTGGCCTTAAGTTCCCATCTATAGTGACTGATTTGATGATGTCATCCACAGAGAGAGTAGGCTTTTCAACACATGTTTCAATCTTTTGCCTCTTGCTTGCCCTTTTTCTTTCGAAGGGCTTCTCCATAGACACCTTGGCTGCTTTTGTACCTGATGCCTTTAATTCTTTAATCTCAACATCAGAATTAGTTTCTTCTTCATCATTCTTCATGCTTTTATATGTCCGGGAGGACTTAATTTTCACCCTTTTCCCTTCTTTTCTGGATGATTTGCTTTTCGGTTTCTTAGGTTTGGCAGGTTTTGGGGGAACAGGGGCAGCAACAGAGCTTCTAGGTTTTCTAGCCTAGTTGGTGGAGACTTCTGGAGCACTTCCTTGTTTCTTATCCTGCTTCTCCTCAGATTTTTCTATCCTTTCTCTATTTTTCTTCACAGCTTCCTTAGTTATGCCAATACTTTCAGCATACATTTCTACTTGCTTTTGAACTTTCCTTTTGATTTCTAGTTTTCTGAGCTCAACATGCAATTTCACACTTAGCTCCTCATACGTTCCGAATCTTTCAACTGTGGTGTCCTTTGGCTTGCTTAAAAGGTGTTGAGCACACATGTCTAATACTTGCTCATCAACTTCATAACCCATAGGCATAATCCATACCGTTCTTGGTTCAACAGCTTCCATTAAGCACTTATCTATATCTACCATAAAACATATTGTATCCTTATATTTTTCAAATATAGAAGAAGGAATTCTCTCCCTTGAATGCATCATGCTCTGAAAATTCTTGAAAAATTGCCAGAGAGTTGTCCTTTGGGCATTGGCATCTCCAATACTATTCAAGTGCTCTCTTATCTAAATAGCAACAAGTTTATCACTCGTCCAACACATGCTTTTCTTGCTGGGTAACTCGTTCATGAAATAGAAGAACAAACATAAGACTAGTGTACCATATCTGAAAGTGTTCTTCTTATCCTTCTTTACCTTATTCAAATTTTCCATCAGTTGGTTCTACAACAACTCACACAAGTCATAATCTGCATTTTCCTTTAACATTTTGTATGCAACATATATGGTCGTTCCAGAAACAGAGTTCTCCCTGTTGGAGTGATAAATCTTGTATCCAATCACCATTTAAGCAAACTTAACATCTGGATCAATAATGTCATTGATAGTCATTGCTCTTTTGTCAAACCTTGGACTGGTAGCATCAGTCACAGTTTGATTCTTTACAGCCTTCAACATTAGTAGTCCACCGGTTGAATTCAACCCTGTCACAGCCTTGATGGCGTCCTTGGTGATCTTGAAAGGTTTCATTAGCCACATAAACTCATCATGCATATGGTTTAAAACATATCAGACCCATTCATCTTCATCAAAGCATGGAAACCCTATAACCTGAATGAAATGTTTATCATACAATGCCTTATACTCAGGTTTAAGACCAAGAATTTTATCCCTTAGGTGATTCTTAAACAAATCTACAAACTTTGAGTCTCCAAATTCATCTATGCTGGCATGAATGTAGGCCCTAATATCCTCAACATGTAATACACCATACGGAACACTTGAAAATGCACATAACAAGTCAACTTCTACTGATTTGTGTGGATGCTTCTTGAATTGGGTCGGGGCCTTTCAGTAATATCAACAACCAACGGTGTAGCCATTGCAAAAGATCACAAGTTCAAAGTTTTGTAGAAAATACCTTTTTCTTCACGAAGTTAGGGTTAGTGGATGAATTCACCGATTGCACTTCAAATCCTTGAAATCTTAGCTCAGGTGCTCTTCTGCTTGCTTTCTTTGAATGCAAAGTAATCCAAATGCTTGAATGAATGACCTTTTATCCTCCACAAAACCTAATTCTTCATTGTAATAAATGCTCTGCCCTAACACATCCGGTTACACTATTTTTGCATATAGTTGATCTTCAATTGCTCCACAATCAGTCACATTAGCTTCTTTTCTTCTGAAATTAGCTTCAATAGATCTGCAATAGGCTTCTTTAACCTCATTCATTGTGCCAGATTCAAGCACCCACTTACTGGCTGGGGGAATTAGATTTTCAAAACAACTCCCCTTGAGCCAGAGCTCCTAATTCAATTCCCAGAGGAATTATCAGCACTGGATTCCGGTGCGGCTCCATTGTCAACATTCATTTCACCTTTCTTTACCCATGTTTTCCTCATTTCATTCTGGACCTGATTCACATCAACTTTACCATTGCCTTTGCCTTGTCTCTGCATGTTTTGGTTTCTGTTTACCGGACCTTTTCTATTATTCCTGCTTTTGCAGAATCTTGCAATATAACCAGATCTATTGCAATTAAAGCACACAACATTTATTTGCTTATTTACTTGATTTCCTCTTGATCTGCACTAATTGGCCATATGTCCAAATCTACTGCATGCAAAACAGTAGCCATTGAAGGAATTGCCATTCCCTCTGTTGTTAGAGTTATTCATTATCATACTTCTACATTCATTGGATCTATGACCATACCTTTTGTAATTGAAGCATTGACTGGAGAAGGATGGACTAATTTGATTTACTCTACTTCTGCATTGAGTAGCTCTATGACCAAACTTATTGCACTTGAAACAATTGCCATTGAAAGATGGATACCTTTGAGCATTAGGTTGTCTTACCAAAGGTCTTCTAGGATTCCTTCTTTGATTTATTGCATCAAGATTTCTCTAACCAGATCCAGAGCTTTCACCTTTCTCAAATCCCAGACCATGCTTATCATCTGCCTTCTTCTGATTGTCAAGCAGCACCTCAAGTTTAGCTGAGCTTATCTTGAATTTCTCTTTATATTCATTTGCAACTTCTAGGTCATGTTTGAGAATGACAATTTGCCTTTCAAGTTCTTTTTCATTGTCTCTGCTTTCATGTAGATCAGATTCTAGATGGCCAGCAATTCCGTCCAATTTGTAGCATTCTTCTGTTCTTTCTTTTAGAGTTTGTTTCAGGTCTTTCTTAGTATTCTTTCTTTCCTCAATTTCTTTGGTTAACCTCATCACCGCAAATTCCATCTCATGTTTTAGAACATAAACTTCTTTTGTTAGCTTCTCACATTCCTTTGTCTGCTCCTTTAAATCCGCATCCATGTCATTGTCTACATTCTGATTTCCTAGTTGAAGAAGTAGCTCCTTTCTCTTTTCATTAGATTTCTTTAATTTTTCTTTTAGCAACTCAATGCAATCATCAGCATCCTTAAGGTTCACTTTCAAGTCATCTACTTTTGCTTTGGACTGATCAAGATCTTCTAAATCCAATTGAAGTTATTCTCTGAGTGAACCCATTGAAACTCTTTCCTAGATCTTCCTCAAGCTGTTAAGCTTCTTCCAAGGAACCTTGCTCTGATACCAATTGTTGGAATTAAGGAACACTGAGAGGTGGGTTGAATCAATGTTCTGCAAAACTTCTTAGATTGTTCCTTAATTAATTTGCCACATACATTCAAAAGAAAGAACCATAAACATAAGAATAGAAATAGCAAGATCATAACACATGAACACCAAGATTTTTACGTGGAAATCTGATTAAGTGAAAAACTACAGTGGGGTTTAACCCACAAGAAATTATACTCTGTTAAAAGTATTACAAATGGGGAAGGCACATGCCTTTAGGGTCACTGCCCAGAGCTCACTACTCAAAGAGGCTCACTACATACAGGAATGATTACAAGAAGATTATAGAATGTTTGAACTGATGAATAGCATCTGCCAATGCAAGAATTTTGTTTCGGTTAAGTACAGAATACTGATCTTACACACTTCATCCTTACTCTGCCCTGTTTACTATTTTGCCATGATTTAGACCTTAGATCTCTTCTCTTTTGCACTTCTTTCTGTCTTTTCACACTTACTCCATTACCACATCACAGTCGCACACCAAAAGACTTGAATCCATTGGTTATATATATCTACATCAAGAAATTCAATCAACTGCAGTCAGCTTCAAGGAAACTTAGAACTTTTATTAAGAACTCTGCTCTGTCGGTTGAATCCATGCACAAATAACAATGCGGACCAAAAACTTGTGTTCTCAAATCATCAATCATGTCGGCCAATATCACTAATTATCACAAATTGCTTAACCAACACTTTTTCTTCATCCAGACTAAGATCAAATACTAGGTCATCATGTTCTTCTTCTGATTGTGCTAACTAACTGGAACCTGATACTCAGATGCTTATAACTTTTGAATCCTTCATCACCGAAGGCTAAGATTCTGGATTTAAACAGTCCTGACAATCCTTATCACTCCCTCAGATCTGTAGTACACTGTGAATTACCACCAGAGAGATCCAGACCAAGATACCGGACCCTGTCACATGATCTATTTCTGACATCCGGACTTAGACAAATCCTCACTCTGACTTTCGGTATGAACAAATCATGTAATGCAGATGTGTAGGATAGACTTAGTTGCCATCAATGACAACACCTATCATGCGTAGCAGTGTCTCTTGCCAACAGATTCTTTACAGGCTAATGTGTAATTCTCATGAGCTGAGGCTGTCTGGTGATGGGGTTGATTTACAAAACTCTCTAATACAAGGGTAGAATCATATCCACAGGGAACAATCTCATTCCCTTCAATGAAATGAGGGTCACTTGTGGTGTTGGACACTTTTGCTTGAAAGATAGTGGCAGCTATTTTGAATTGAGGACAATCTAGCTCAGCATGTGCATTAGTGTTGTGTATTCTACAACAATTTGTAAGCGTTGCCTCTGCTAAATTAACCTTGGTAGTCTATATTGGTTCATTAGGAGGATGATTATCCAAGGGTGATGGCAAAGAACCATTGTTTGGCCTAGTATTCCATACTCTAGGTTGCCTAGGTGCAGTATTGTTATTGCCATTATTATTGTTGAAGTTTCTATCATTGTTATATCACATGTCAGGATATCCGGATCTATCATTGTTGTTTGCATATCCTCTGTTTTGGTTTGACTGGGAATAAAAGTTTTGACTTCTCAAGTGTGTGATCTTAGTTGTCAATTTCCTCAATTCTACGGGTATCTCCTTGATGTCTACTTTCTCTTCCTGAACTTTGGCTACTACATTTTCTTGTTGAGGTTTAAAGAAAGAAGAACCACTGTTATTATTTTTTCATACATCTTGAGGTGTTTGAGTATGTCCTGGATATTGTATCATCTGGTCATTCCCATTTGGAGGAGGCATGATACTAAGGGGAAGTACTTGTAATGGACTGGGCATTGTAGCAGGAGGCATCATGACTCCATTGGTCTATGTCTGGGCAGGATATGCTAAGTTAGGTGTTGTAGCAGGAATCAATTACTGATTTACTTTTATTGCTTCTCCAAAAGCTTCTGTCAGAGTTGTGACAGATGAATGTGCTCTCCTTATGAACATGGAGGTTAAGGGATATAAGGCTGAGTAACATATCAATCTAGCTGGCTCATCTCCTATGTTGTATGGAGCTACTAGCTTAGAGTACATCTTCTGGAATCTAGTGTTGAAGTTTGAGATAGGTTCCCCTTCTACTCTTTTGATTGTAGCGAAAAGATAAGTCATTGCAGGATCTATAGGTATCTTGAACTTATCATTGAAAGCTTTTTCTAATGTAGCCCATGAATCTATTGAACCTTGAGCAAGGCTAATGTACCAGTTGTATGCTTCTTCTCCCAAGGAATATGGAAACAATCTACATACCACATCCTGATGTTCAATCCTTTCTCTAAAGCAAGCTTCCTTAAATGTCTGGATATGATCATTTGCATCCTGATATGGATGATACTTAGGGCAAATTTTATCAGGATCCTTAGGCAAAGGATGGTATGCAGTGAAGGGGTGAATCAACAACAAAGTATGACATTGTGACTGGTGCTTGATGCACTTGAGGTATAATTGGAGATCCTGTCTGAGCTACAGGTGGAGATACTGGAGGTGTTGTAGTATGTCTTGATGAAGATACTGATGTACTAGACTCAGGAGTATGATGAATGTCAATAGTACGAGGTCTAAGTCCACGAATAGGCAATTCCTCAAAGAGTCCACTGGATCTAGACTTGGTATTAGGCCGATGAGCCAAGATTCTAACAACTTAAGACAGAATATGGATATTTTGATCGAATCTTTGCAAAGATTAGAGGAAATAATCTTCCAGGATGGATATTTATGGTCAAAACTTCTATAGTGACTGGATATTTGGTCACTAGGACACGTTACTATAGGATATTTGCAGGAAACCTAAACAATAACTCAATATTTGAAGACTTGGAGAAGATTTGTGCAAAGATTGCAACATTCACACACAATACTGAGATATTTGTGATCAACACTCTTAAAACAACCAGAAACAAGTGAATATTTATAAAAGCACAACCAAATTTAATGAACTTTGACAAGATCACCTTGTTCATACACAGGAATTAGGTGTAGCTAACCAATTCAAGTAACATAAGAGAAATGCAGGCCCTCCTTCTATTGCCAATTTATGTTGCGTTTAGAAGCGAGGGGCGTGCAACTTATAGTGGATTTTCAAAGGGATGCGGATGATTCAGAAATAGGAACAAAATGCTTCTTCAAGCACCTTTATATGTTGAGCCCTCCTTCTAGTGCCAATTTATGTTGGTTATGATGTTAGTCATAAACACATATAGATAAAGAATTGCAAATCAAACCTTTATCATCTTGAAAGATACGATGAATTTGGAGAATTCATGATCCCAAGTCTCTATGGATTAGTTCATAATCTACAGATATCTCTCAGTGGTTTGATGTGCCTTGTTGTTTTCCTTTCAAGGGGTCTTACGTTGCTCTACTACCATGAATTGATGTCTGCACATCCTGTTTCACACCTGATTTCTGTAAATTTCTTCACAAACAAGGTTAGTCTTACTGTATTCAACAGTGATGATGATATTTTATAAGTTTGATCAATTCTTCTAAACATCAACTATTATGGATTAATCTTCACTTATGCACTATGAATTTATCTAAATAATGTGCCTTCAAGCAAATATTTGCATGATCTTTGTTAACATTTATATGTTTTTGCATGATGTTTTCAATTATACATGTTGATTTGCTCAAATATGCTATGATTATTCTATATCCTTCAGGATATCTACATATTTACTTGTTTTTGCTTGAGATTATTTTTATATTTGCAATTGTGATGGTGATTGTAATAAAATTAAACAAAGTGTGTTAAATGCTTTCTAATCTTTACTAAATTAAGTGAATCTTTAGCTATTGGTACACATACATTCCAGATACTATCCTGAAAGGAAGAAAATCAAACCATAGGTTCACCAGGGTGTTCCATAGCTAAGTATGGTTGATGCAAACTTCAGTGGAAAAGAGATGAAGACAACATGTATAACATGAATTGCACTCCAAGGGATGTAGCAAATCAAAGCACAAACCAAGACTTCATCTACAGATTACTCAAAGTATACGATTGTATGTAATCTAGATCTTCACTTTCATTAAGTATGCAAAAGACATGTACATCTACAATTAGCTTTGAGAATTAGTCCTGAGAAGCTTCAGCAATCTAATCTCAATTAAGTTTTGAATGAATTACAATGTGCACTCCATCTCCTTTTATAAGACAAAGAGAGGAGGCGGTTACAAATGATCCAATGATCAGGATTTATCTTTCTAAATCAACGGTCCATAGCTTCTTTGACTAAGTCAACAAATGTCAAACGTGGCACAGGTTGCCAGCTGGCAACCATCTAGTGGGACTCAATCACCTCTTTGTCTCATTATGCATATGACCCTATCATCATGCATCTTTACTTACTCTTCATCTTCTACATCATCACATGGGTCATCTTCTATATGCTTGCTGATGATCCCCCTGATGGGTTCATATGCCTATATTATTCTTTCAATTTCTCCCCCATCTTGAACTCTAGCTTTTATTACAGCATGTTCTTGAGAGTGGAACTATGTATGTAGTGTAGACCACTTGTTTTTTCTGCTATTCAACAATTCATTATATCCCTCCACCTTGGCCTTCATTCTCATGGCCCTATCAACTGTCTTCTGTCAAGTGGTGAAGAGGGTCATCTGATGCCTGCTTAAAATTACTCTGGAAGGTCTTAACTGTGAAATCAACATCTTGATTTTCTATCTTTCCTTATACATTACTCTCAAGAGTTTCCTGGATAGCTACCTCCTCTGCCATAAGATAATGCAATTTGACACTAATATCCCTAAGCTTGGCATTACATCTCTTCAAGATGTCACTCTCGAACTTGGTATCTTCATACCATATGCTCAATAATTGTGCAGTATTATTGTCTAGTACCTTATTATATATGAGCACTTTCATGTCTGTGCACCTCATCTCAGCTAAAGCATCTAGATGTTTTTCTACTTTAATGGATCTCTGCCCAACCTCCTTTTGCAATTTATCCACCTTGCTCCTCAATGTGCCGAGCAAGTTCCAATTGGTGAGAGAGGTTTTTATCACCTTTTCTACTTCAGAAATGAAAAGAATAAACCAATTGTCTACCACATGAGCCTTATGCTTCATGATGTCTAGGCCTATTACCTCCTCTTGAGATATAATAGTCAAAGGGGTGGCTATGCTGACTGGTATGTGATTAGGGTCAATTAACCCCTTTATAAATGCATGCAGTTGGGCAATGTGCTCCTTGTGCATTTTATTTTTGTCCTTCTCCCTTTTCACACTTTTCATCAGGGAGTCAATAATATCTTTGGCCTCTTGGCCTTCCTGCTCCTTAGTAGCAAAGCCAAGGTCAACATTAGTTATCTGAAATTCATCAATCCTTATCTCTCCTTTTGCCTTTTCTGCTATTGGCAAAGCTACCCGAGTTGTTCTCCTGCCTATGGTAGGATCTCTTTTTATTGCAGATGTGGGTCTTGCCTTTCTCTTAGGTTTAATCATATCGGATGAGAACAATGCACAAACATCAAATTCAGGTACATCACTGACCTGAGGTGGGGTTATCTCCTGCTGCAACCAATATGGTATGTCACCAGTGGACCCTTGTTGGTCTATTTGCTCAATGTGAGCATCATGAGATTCTACATTTTTCTCCACATTTTGTTCTATCCTTGGTGGAGAGGTTTCTTTTCTTTGTTCATCCTCTTGAATTTCTTCATGAGGGATCTCTTTTTGTGCACGGGTTTCTTGTTGTGCTTTCACATTCTGATCCTGTGTATCTTGTTGTGCTTGATCCTCATGAGGAGTTTGAACGTTCTGATCTAATTTATCCAAATGATCACCTTGATCATTCTTGTTCACATTTTCTGTTTCTTCTTGCTGATCATCACCTTGTTGAGGACCATGTTCTTCATCATTTGATGTGTCCACTTCTTCAAGGTTCTAGGCTTTATCCACCTCTTCTTCATTTGTTCCTTTTTCTGGTGCTGGCACACTATCCTGATCATCATTCTTATCAGGCATCTCTTCATCATCCTCCGCAGGCACATTGACTTCTACCTTTTCTTGTTTCGAAGGTAAGTCTTTGTCTTTACTCTGATCCTCATCACCCTAATAAGTCAGGTCTATGGTTGCAGGGCTAGTGACTTGATCAACCAAGTTTGTCAATCCAATTTGTTGGGCTACCACTTCAGGGCTATCTTCTTCTATTTCCTTGACTTCGACCTCCTCCTGATGAACTTCCTTTTGAACTACAGGGGTGCCCTGAGGTGTCAGCTTTGTATTCTCTACTAAGGTCTCCATAGAATGAGCAGAAACCTCATTGACAACATCATCAATAGATAAGTCTTCTGTATCATCTAGTGGAAAAGGGGGCTCTTTTCTTGCACCATGCATCTCTTTTCTTTGTTCCTCTACCCTTTTAGTCTTGAATTGCACTATATCAAGGATGGGAACTTCATGTTGCAAATTCTTCAAAATACCTTCACCACCTGCTCCTCTTAATAGGATGTGGTTTATATCCACAGCCCCCCTCATAATAGGTGTTTGTTTCTTTTGTGGGGGCTCTTGGATCCTCTTCTTTTTCTTCTTGATCAAGAGATCATCATCTAAGGGCTCTTCTTCCTCTGCAATAGCAAGGGCAAGCTTTGTAACAATTTTATTTTGTTTTGCAAGTGTATGAGGTGATGTCGCAGCTGATGTGGAAGCTACATCTTCCTTTGGTTGAGACTGTCGAATGACCATAACCCCAACTACTTGGCTTCCTTTCTTATTTTCAGTTTGCTGCCTTTCTCCTTTTGATTGTCTCTTTTCCTTGAGGAAATCATCATATTCTTCATCTGATAGTTCTTATCTCTTTCTCTTGTTATCCACAGTGAGGGCTACTCCTTTATTCTTCAACTTGGTGATCTCACTTTCTACCCCCTCCTTGGTCAATTGTATGGCTTTCTATGTTATTTGGTCCAAAGAAGTCTCCTCTAGCTGATTCCACTCTGGAGCTGATATTGTTTCATTGTACACCTTATTGTCCTCATATTTTTTAGACATGATCAGGCATCATCCTCATGTAACTGCAGAGGCACTGGCATGCAATCTAAGGTGCATATCTGATTCAAGGTAAGCCTTTGGTAGCCTCTCCTTCTCACTTCTACCTCATCATCGTAGTCAGCCCATAAATCTTTAATGTGCTTCTGATGCATAGGCTTCTTGTTCAATGCTAGCATCCTGCCATAGGGATCATATGGCCTAGATAATGATAAGGGTTGCAAATGCATCAAGTTTAATCCTCCAATTACATCCTTCACACTCTCCCTATTAGGGCACATATACCACCCAATCATGACTGGAAACAAAACATTGGGTATCTTTCCTTTCTCAATATGAGCCTCCACTGAGGGCAGTATTTGTCTAGCAAACTCCATTAGGATGACCTTGTCATTGGGATATCTCAGCAACATGAGAGTTTGCCTGGTGAAACCTTCCATTCTTATGTATGAAAATGTGGGGAATTGGATGAACCAAGCCCCATGTTTGTATATAGCATCTTGAGCTTCCACATTTAATCTCTTTCCTCTGTCTTCTTCCATGATCCTGACAAGGTGCATAATGTTGGAGAGACTCTCTTCTTTTCAATTGTGGATAATGTGCCCAGATCTTCACATCTCCAGGGTTATTTCTGACCCTGCCTACTGTTTGCAATCCATTAAATGTGCCTCTGAATGCACAAACATATACTACATAGGAGGTCATATGGAACATGTTGATTTTCCCTCCTAGCTTCCTCATTCCCTCATCTAGGCTGTCACTTATGATCTTTGCCATAGGGGTTTGTCATCTGAACATTCTACCATCCAGATGATACCATACATCCAATTCTCAAAGGATATAGCATTTGGTTTCCCTGTCATCCTACTGAGCATTACCATCATGTACTGATATTCTGGAGCAAAATTGAATTTGAAGAGATGTACAAGCAATTTGGCAGAGGCCTTATATTTTCTATTCATGGCCCTCCATTGATACATGACCCTCCTAGCTTCTTTTTCCTTTCTATTATACTCCTTTTCTAATTTCCCCAGGTTTAATCAAACCACATTAGGTCCCTTAGGTAGATTGAAGGCTGAGGTGATGCCTGCAGTTGAAAAGTCTGCATAGATTCTCCCATGCTTTTCCACCTTTCTGGTATTCACGTTGTAATTCCAGGTGCATTCTACCACTAGTTCAGTGGCTTCCATTGCATAAGGAAACCCACCTACATTCCACGTTCCTGAACTGTATATGCTCATGAGCAGGGGATTCCCACATCCTTTCTCTAGTCTCGTTGTCCATACATCAAGATTAGTGTTCCCTTGATGTGTATCGTTGATTTGTCCATATCTGATTGTGATCCCTTTGGCTGTACATACATGGGTTTCAAACCTCGGTGTCTGATCTGTTGTTTCTAACTGCCATTAGATCCTGCAATAAAACATGCATATCTTACCCTAACGTGTCATGTGCAGTGGTGTCAATGATAACATGCATTCATGGTGACAATTCTATCATTCTAATTTATTTTATGCATCATCATGTCGATTAACTCTGTTAAAACCATTTTTACCTGTTTATTCACCATAAACGACAAAAAGAGGGTTTCACCATTACATACCTGATAATCACTTCCCTTTTACTGTGTGGGTGATATCCGGATGAGCTCGATCACCTTGCAATTACTATTATCTGTTCCATCTAGATGCGTACCATGTTCCGTTGAGCTTGTAAGTTGCAGTATTTTTTAATCTCACCGGAGCTCTGTAATTCTCTACTTAAACATATGGTAAATTCGAAATGAACTTAGATCTTTACTTTTAACAGATTACCATGGCGAATTAGGGTGCGTTTAGTGTCTCCTTGTTAATGTCCGTTGATAGACACATGAGGTTTGTAGATGTTGACAAGTGGCAGGCATGTATTTGAAATTTTGAAGGCTCGAACTACCTCTCAATCACCTTTATGCTCAAAGACACTTGTCTTTCTAATTCTAGTTCATCTCTCACATTCCAATAGATCAAGAGTCCTTCCACAATCTCCTCAAAGACATCCACCTTTAACTCACAGGTCATTTGTGAGCACAATGACATGTGGCTCATGGATCCACTTATTCCTCTACCTTGTAAACATAGTAGGAACATTTCCCATGATTATCTCCCTTAACTCCATCTCAACCATACGCATCACAGATAATTCCTCCAGTCGTGGATCTATTGACACTTGGACTTGGCCTCTCTTAAGCCTATAAAAGTAAGGTCCTCACACCCATTTTGCATCCATCTCAAGCTTTAGTAATCTTACTCTACAGAAATCCTACCAGCGTGCCTTTGGAAAAGTATCCTCGTTGCAAAAAGTATCCTCATTGCATTTGCATAATCCCATTATCATCACAATCATCCAATCATGTCTCCATATCTCCATTATCCATCATCATAGAGTTGCATTGTAGTTTAATCTCCATTGCATTATCCATCTACAACCATTCTCCTATTGTCATCTTCAACAACAAAGAAGTATAACTTTTGAGAGCTCAACTCATTCATAAGATCAATACGAGATAGGCAACAATGGAAGTTACGAGGTGAAGTGATCTACAAAGGTAATATCTTTGTTTATCGCATTTGCATCAATTTCATTGAGTTATTGGATAGTAAGTAGTTTAATACTGTTGTTCATATTTCCTCTAACATTACCAACATGTAATCTTGGAGTAATTATGGTAGCACAACAATACTTGCAAATCAACTAAGCAACTCATACAATACTCTATCTCCAAGCACCAATAAATAGCCAAATACCAAACCACAAACCAAGAGTGATTTTTCAAAACCATGGGAAAAAATAATGACCTAAAATGGATGTCATATATGGCTTGAACTCCAATGCCCAAGTTGGTCATGGTCTTCCAAGATATTTTTCTAATATGCTCTCACAATTGTCATAACTTGTCATAAAATTTGTCATATGTAACTCCCCAATTTGGGTGCCCCATTTTGGCTTATTCAACCCATTAAAAAATGCCTTCTAACTTGTCATAATATTGGCCAATATTCTAATATAACGCCCCTCTTACATGCTCTTGCATATCATAAGAATCTATCATTAGTAAATCCTATCTTACAATGTCATAAGATGATATTATGCATCATAATGGTATTATATACTTTTACAACCTTTTACATACTTCCAAAAGTAATTGACACATGACAAATAATGCCAACAAAAAATGGGACACCACATTTTCCAATATAAGGCTAAAATAGCAAATGAATATAAATAATTAATAAATACAAACATTAGGAATGTAAGGTTAAGACACCTTTTCCCAACATTCTCCCACTTTCCAAACACCTTGCAAGAGCAAAGGGGAACACCAACACTAAAATCTGACTACTAGGGACCATGATACTGTTGATAACTGAGAGGGGGGGGGGGGGTGAATTAGTTATCCTAATTATTTCTTCTTTTGAACTTTCTTATTAATCAATGCAGCATTGAAGAAAACAAACAAACATTACCATGAAATGAGAAACACATGACACAGTATTTTTGACATGGAAACCCTGTTAAGGGAGAAAACCACGGGGTGATTAACCCAAAGATTATTCTCTGTTAGAAGAATAAGGAATTACAAAATGGCACTTGCTAATTAGGGCTCACTGCCCGAGCACACTGCTCACAAAGAGGCACACTGCCTACAAGGAGACACACTGTCTACAAAAGAATATTATACAATACTTGAACTGATTGGAAGCATCCACATATGCTGGAGTTCAGTTCCGGTTAGGCTCAGTACACTGATCTGTTGCACTTCATCTTTCCTCTTCTCTTTATTCTGCTTTCCTTTCACATACTGGATTTCTCTGGCTGTTTCTGCTCTACTCTGCACTTATACGCACAACAACACACAACTACACTTCTCACAACTAAATCCATCGTGCATATATATCCGCACAAGTAATTTCATCACCTTTCTAGTCGGCATCCAAAACAGTCTATTTTCTCACAAACTCTGTTCTGTCGGCTGAATCCTTGCTCATCAAGTAATGCGGATCAAGCATATACTTGTAGATATCATTAATCATGTTGGCCAAACATAATCCATGTCTTCATAACCTTTACCACTGTCAGAAACACATCCAAAAAGCAATCTGATGTTCTGTCAGTCAGTTCTTCCTCTGTTCACACTGTTACTCAGGAATCCGGTATTCAACTGTTCATATCTTTTTCCTTGTCCATCACCGGAGGCTAAATCCTTGGAATCTATTACTCAAGGTAGTCCTCTTGACTTCCCCAATTCCACACTGCACCAAGATACTTCTTCTGAGAGATCTAGACCAAACTGTCGGACCTTGCCACATGCTCTGTTCTTGTTCGCCGGACCACAACAATCTTCATTTTGACTTCTAGTAGAGACACACCATGACTTGCAGATATGTGGAATGACCTTTGTTGCCATCAATGACAACAACCATGAATCCATATAGTGTCTCTTGCCAACAATCTCCCCCTTTGGCATTGATGGCAACACTTAGTGAAAAATGACTAAGTGTTTACACTATGCTCCCCCTTGGCTGATGCTCTATCTTTATATACAATTTCCGGAACTCCCCCTTAGTTGGATTCCTCATTTTTCACTGCTCCTCACTCCCCCTTTGACATCAATGGCAAAGGGTAGGGTCCACACACCAAAATTTTTAAAAATTTTACTATACTTAGCCGCATATTACATACATAAACTGAAGAATGTCTACAAAGGATGTCTTCAATTGGATGAGTTCTGTAGCCCAACTTTGCTTCATTCTATCCAAAATTGAAATGTGGCCACTCAACAAAAATGCAAAAGCTTCTGCCCTCTTGAGATCTGTCGGATCATTGGTTTGGGCGGTAGTCTGAGCATCACTTATGGCCTCATGCATAGTTTCTAACTTAGGGATAATAATCCTTCTAAGTTCTCCCATCCAGTTAATTATATTCTTCCTTTCCTTCTCAAAGTTCTTTATTGCATTTGTGATTGCAATAGTTTGACATTCTTGAGTTACTATGGAGGAAGAGAGAGGATCAAAACTTTGAGACAAACTCAGTAGTTTGTCCTGTTCCTCTTTTATTTTCTTCTCAACTTCTACTGTTGCTTTTGACCAGGAGATACAAAATTTGTAAATGTCACCGCCATCCTTAAGAGCATTTTCTAAGCTCTTTATTCCGATACTCATATTTCTCCTATCATTAGAGATTAATCCTAGTACCTCTGAGAATCTCTTATCTAAGAACTCCTTCCGGACCTTTTCTTCAGCTGATTTTTCTAGGGATTCAAAATGTGTACTAACACTGCTGACTAAGGTTTTGAGATTACCGGAAGAGGAGGCTGTCGGATCTATCTGGACCGATGGCATAATCTTTTCAAGCACTCCGGAAGCAGCCTCTATCAACTCACAGTCTTCCATGTGAGACTTTAGGAGTTTTTCATTTGCCTTAGCATTTGCAAATGAAGCTATCTTCATTGTCTGTACCGGAGAGAGGGAATCAAAGTTGAATGGACCTTTTAGAAGCTCCGGTTCATCAATCTCTATTGTTTCTTGACTCAGAAATTTTTGAACAGTTTGTCCAGTGTCTCTTGTCGGAGACAGATGTTTCTTCTCTTCTACAGTCTTGGAACTGTCCTTTGGAATTTTCTCTTTCTCCACATTCTTACCACTATCAGTTGTGGTTTTCTCTGTTGGAGTCTTCTCTTTCTCTGCACCCTTGGTACTGTCAGCTTCTTTTTCTTTTACCGCTGCTTCTTTCTCCAGTAGTTTCTCTTCTTCTTTGGATCCAGAGACTGTAGGGGAAACTGGAGGAGAAATGTTGGTTTGTTCAGGGCCCATCTCTTCTGTTGCTTTCTTAGAAGTTTCTTCTGCAACACTTGTAGATGAGGGATCAGTACCCAAGTCCTCTACAACAGGAAGATTAAACCTTTTGAAGGCCTTCCGGAGGATCTCTTCTATCTCTATGGCCACCTTGTCAGTCTCACCAAGCATGAGTTGATTCATCCTTGCTTTACTCCTGAACTCATCTTTGCAGTCTTTGAATATTATGTTCATTGTCTTGGGATCCATTTGAGGATATAGCTGAATAGCTATCTGCTCCCAGATCTCAAGATCTTTTGTCTGGGCATTGTTCTTTCTTATTTCTAATTCCTTTTCTAGGCTTTTAGGAATTAGAGATATAATCTCAATGAAAGCCTTATTGTATATGTTTAGATACTTGATTGTGGCTTCCTGTAGAATCTTTTGGTCAGCCTCATTGTAGTCATCATAGAATTCATTCATTGGTTGAAGGTTTCCATCCACCGTGACTGACTTGATTACACTCTCTAGAGATAGGGTGGGCTTTTCAACAAATACCTCTGCCATTTCTTCCTTGTCTTGGCCTGTGGAGGGTTTACCGGATCCTTTCTTCTTCTGCTTCTTTATTTCTTTTACCCCCTCATCTGATTCCATTTCCTCTTCATCTTTCTGACTTGTATAAGCCCTTGTGGCTTTTATTTTAGACCTTTTCTCTCCTTTACCGGATGTCTGACCTTCCGGTTTAGATATTTTTGAGCTTTTGGTTTTGACAGGTGTAGATCCTTTTGATGATCTGGTCTGGGTTGAGGTTTCCATCGGAGCACTTTTCTTGCTTTTCTTTTCTGCCTCTTTCTTTTCTTCCTCAGCCTTTCTCCTCTTTTCCCGGTTGGCATCAAGTGCCTCCTTTGGGATGCCTAGGCCTTGGGCAATATGTTCAACTTCTTTTCTTACTTTCCTTTTTATCTCAGGTTCTCTGAGTTCCACATGGATCTTCACACTCAGCTCCTCAAAGGTTCCAAACCTTTCTGCTTTTGGATCTTTAGGTTGACTAAGCATGTGTTGAACATGTAGTTCCACAATCTGTTCATCAACCTCATACCCCATGGGCATGATCCAGACTGTCCTTGGCTCAACTGTGTCTATTAGGCACTAATCAGTATCAACCATAAAGCAGACTGAGTCTTTGTATTTTTCAACAAGAGACTGGGGGATTCTTTCTCTTGCTTGCATCATACTCTGGAAGTTTTTGAAGTATCCCCACAGAGCTGTATTTCTTTCTTTGGCATCCCCAAGTCCATGTAAGTAATCTCTGATCTAGACTGCTACAGGTTTGTCATTCTGCCATACCCATCCACTTGATCCGGGCAGCTCATTCATGAAATAGAAAAATAGACATAATATAAGAGTACCATACTTAAAAGAATTCTTTTTGTCCTTTTTGATTTTCTGTATATTTTCCATTAATTGGCTTAAAAGAAGTTCACAGAGATCATAGTCTGCATTTTCCTTTAGCATTTGATATGCTGTGTAAATTGCAGTTCCCGGTACTGAATTTTCCCTACTGGAGTGATAGATTTTGTAACCAATTATCATAGATGCAAATTTGACATCTGGTTCAGTGATGTCTTCAATTGTCATAGCTCTCTTGTCAAATTTAGATCCGGTTGCATCACTAACTGTCTGATTTGACAGACTTGAGAACAGGTAATCCACCAGATGAGTGCAGACCGGTTACAACCCTAATTGCATCTTTGGTGATCTTGAAGGGCTTGTTCAACCATAGGAAATTGTCATGTACTCTACTTAGTACATACCGGACCCATTCATCTTCTTCAAAACAGGGGAAATAAATGCATTGTGCAAAGTGCTTATCCCGGATGGCTTTGTACTGAGGTTTAATCTCAAAGGAGTCATCTATCAACTGTTTGTGATAGATATCCATCAATTTTGATTCACCAAAGTCTTCAAAGTTCGCATGTATGTAAACCCTAATGTCCTCCGTATGCAATACACCATGCAGAACACTAGAGAAGGCTCCTAGGGGATCTATATCCAAAGATTTGTATGGATGTTTCTTGAATGTGGGGCGAGGTCTATCAGAGATCCTAACTATATTCGGAGTAGCCATTTTTCAAAGATTTGCAGTGAGATATTGAAAACGGAAAATACCTTATGCACCTTTGGTTATACAGAGTGGTTGGATTGATTTCTGTATGTAATAACTTCTGCAAGTGATCTTTGGTGAGCTTGATGAATTTTATTGCAGAGCTCCACTTTTCGCTTCTTCTTGAGTGTAGAATGAATAAGTGATTTATGAGAAATCCCTTATATTGTTTCGCAAACCCTAATATCTGTTTGCAATAAATGCTCGACCTACATTCTTCCGGTTTGCCTTATTTGAATAACTTGAAGAACCGAATCAGTCCTGATTTATGAACATCATGCGGATCTTCCAACCATGAACAAATCAAGATGTCACATCACAAGGACATCCCAAATACTCTGTCCAATCCACAGAATAAGACAATGCACTTCCGGATCTCTCTGGACCTTTTTGTAATCTTCTATCATTCCGGAGCATCTCCCGAAACAGGTCTTACTTGATCGACAACAACTTCTTGACATCTTCATGCGGACCTCTGAAATCTTATCTAGATCATCTCAAGACTTATATCTACAAACCCTTTACTCCGCATCTTGTGCCACATCCGGCACCACTTGATTGGCTGGGGGAACAGGATTTTCTTTGAGTCTCCCCCTGAGCCAGAGCTCACCTTTAATTTCTGGAAGGAATATCAGCACCAGAGTCTGGTGCGGATCCAACCTCTACATTCTCTGAACTTTTCTTCACCCAAATCTTGTTCATCTGATTCCTAACTTCATCCGCATTCATCTTTTGTTTACCCTTGTCTTGATTCTGATTATACATCAGACCTCTTTTGTCTTGATTCTTGCTTCTGCAGACTTTTGCATTATGACCGGACCTATTACAGATTTGGCAAATAATATTTCCATGCATATTTGACTGATAACCTCTTGATCTGCATTGATTAGCCATATGACCTACTCTATTGCATGCAAAGCATCTACCATTGAATGATTTGTTTATTTGCATATTTCTGCATTCATGAGACTTGTGTCCATACCTTTTGCAGTTAAAGCACTGTCCGGAGAAGGATGAATTAGTCTGATTCATTCTCTTTCTACACTGATTAGCTTTGTGACCAAAGTGATTGCAGCTGTGGCAGTATCCATTGAAGGATGGATATCTTTGAGCATTGGGTTGTCTTACCGGAGGTCTTCTAGGCCTATTCCTTGGATTTTCTGATCCAAAATTCTTTTGACCGGATCCAGAGCTTTCTCCTTTCTCATATCCCAAACCATACTTGTCATCTGCCCTCTTTATATTCATTTGCTGTTTGAAGATCTCTTTTGAGAGAGACAATTTGATGCTCAAGTTTTTATTCATTATCTTTGGCATCTTCAAGATCAGATTCAAGATATGTGATAATCCTATCCATCTGGAGGCAATCTTCTGATTTCTCTTTAAGAGATTGTCTTAGATTGTCTTCAGCTTTTCTTTTCTCTTCAATCTTTTGAGTAAACTTTATAACTCCTGATTCCATTTCATGTCTTACCATAATGACTTCTTTTGATAACTTTTCACATAACTTGGTTTTCTCAGTCAATTCTTCATTTGTATTACTTTCTTCACTTTGTCTTGCCAATTGTTGGAGAGATCCTTTCTCTTTTTCATAGAGAGACTTAATTTGTCCTTTAGTTCTCTCATGAATTCATCAACCTGTTTGAGTCTTTCCTTTAATTCATTGACTTCAGAGTTTGATTGTTCAAGATCCTCAAGGGTAGTCTTGAGTTGCTCCCTTAAACCATATGCATCCATTTGAACTCCCAGATCTTCCTCAAGCTGTTAGGCTCTATTAGGAGGAACTTAGCTCTGATACCAATTGTTGATAACTGAGAGGGGGGGTGAATCAGTTATCCTAATTATTTCTTCTTTTGAACTTTCTTATTAATCAATGCAGCATTGAAGCAAACAAACAAACATTACCATGAAATGAGAAACACATGACACAGTATTTTTGACGTGGAAACCCTGTTAAGGGAGCAAACCACGGGGTGATTAACCCAAAGATTATTCTCTGTTAGAAGAATAAGGAATTACAAAATGGCACTTGCCAATTAGGGCTCACTGCCGGAGCACACTGCTCACAAAGAGGCACACTGCCTACAAAGAGACACACTGTCTACAAAAGAATGTTATACAATACTTGAACTGATTGGAAGCATCCACATATGCTGGAGTTCAGTTTCGGTTAGGCTCAATACACTGATCTGCTGCACTTCATCTTTCCTCTTCTCTTTATTCTGCTTTCCTTTCACATACCGAATCTCTCTGGCTGTTTCTGCTCTACTCTGCACTTATACGCACAACAACAACACACAACTACACTTCTCACAACTAAATCCATCATGCATATATATCCACACAAGTAATTTCATCACCTTTCTAGTCGACATCCGGAACAGTCTATTTTCTCACAAACTCTGTTCTGTCAGCTGAATCCTTGCTCATCAAGTAATGTGGATCAAGCATATACTTGTAGATATCATTAATCATGTCGGCCAAACATAATCCATGTCTTCATAACCTTTACCACTGTCAGAAACACATCTAGAAAGCAATCTGATGTTCTGTCAGTCAGTTCTTCCTCTGTTCACACTGTTACTCAGGTATCCGGTATTCAACTATTCATATCTTTTTCCTTGTCCATCACTGGAGGCTAAATCCTTGGAACCTATTACTCAAGGTAGTCCTCTTGACTTCCCCAAATCCGCACTGCACCAAGATACTTCTTCTGAGAGATCCGGACCAAATTGTCGGACCTTGCCACATGCTCTGTTCTTGTTCACCGGACCACAACAATCTTCATTCTGACATCCGGTAGAGACACACCATGACTTGCGGATATGTGGAATGACCTTTGTTGCCATCAATGACAACAACCATGAATCCATATAGTGTCTCTTGCCAACAGATACATATTGTCTTATTTATGCCCCGGGCAAAATAACACAAAAAATCTCCTCTTCCATCAAAATATCTGATCTGAGGCACTTGAAATGGAGGAAGTTTTCCCCTTCAAAAATCCCCAAAAAAATTGAAGTTTTGCCTTTCATTTGCCTTAGTTGGCAAAAGTTTAGTTTGGCGAACCTTTGGTTCGGTGGTTCGGCGGTTCACCGATTCGTCGGTTTGCCGACTGAAGGGGCGAGGCGAAAGGAAAATGTCCAAGGCAAGCACTTAGAAATTCATTAAGGAAAGAGGTTTGCCTTGTTGGCAAAAGTTTGGTTCTACAAACCTTTGGTTCACCAATCGACGAATTCGCTAACAAAGGCAGAAGCAGCTAAGGCAGAAAAAATTAAAGCAAGGGAAAACAAAAGAAGTCAACCACAAAGAAGCAAAGGGAAGTCGGGGAGTCGGCAAAAAGGAGAACTCGCAAACCAGTTCATAATTCTCAAGGTTCGCCGGCAGGGCGATTCGCCGATAAGGTGAAAGTGGCTAAGACATCGGGAAAGGAGGACCCAGGCCAAGTTCGTGAAACTGATGTATTTCGTCGATAAGGCAAGAAACAAGCCAAATAGAAGTGGTTCGTGAATAGGAAGTTCTGCTGAAAAACAAAAGAAGATATGCAAAGAGCAAGGTAGTTCGTGAAATGCGAATTTCGCCATCTAAGGCAAAAAAGGTGATAAAATTCGGTTGGTCGGGAAATCGGCAAAGGGAAAAACTTGCCAATAAGTTCCTGAAATGCAAAAAATCAATAAGGTGAAAAGGAGAAAGGGAAGGCCAAAGGCGTGGTTGGTTCGCGAAAGGCAAAGTTTGTTGATAAGGTGAAAGACAAAGCCGCCAAGTTCACCAAACAAAGATTTTGCCAATAGGGCAAAATGGAAGATAAAAGGCGACGAAGGAAGAAATAGTTCACCAAATGAAGAGATCATTGATAAGCCGAAAGACGAAGCCGCCTGGTTCACAACGAGAAGACTTTGCCGATAAGGCAAAAGCAGAGATAAAGAATCGAAAGACAAGAAGCAGCCAAGTTCGAGAAGGTCAACTTTCACCAAAAAAGGGAGTAGAAAAAGTTCGTGAAAGCGAGATTTTGCCGATAGGGCAAAGTAAAGACTAGAAAGGGGAAAATCAAAGGGGCGCCAAAAGTAAAATTAAAAGATCAACACTTTTAAAGTGTTGTAAAATCTTTAATAATTCAATTTTCTAAGCCCCTGAAAACACGCCTCCGCTGAAGGACGATATTGCTGCAAGTCGAGGGTCCAGATAGCTAAAACAGTGGAGACTTCAATGCAAAAAGGACCAAAATTTAATGAATCAGATGAGGTATCCCTATAACCATGCTTCTGTAGATTCTTTCAAGGACAAAGTCAACGCACAGGCTGTGGGCATTTCTTCTTCTACAAGTTTTGCAGGCATGTCAGAAGCATGGCCACCGCTCCTCAGTTTCCATGGATTTTCTGACAGGACCATGGGCCAAAATTGAAAATAGCATAGACGCAGTAATCAAATCAATTGACCAAAATCCAACGCCTGTAGTTGTTGCACAATTTGAAATGCTATATATATATATGCAAGAAAGATGTTTTTTGTTGTTAGCTATTCTTCTGGGCCGTTACACTGGCCAGATAGTTTGTTATTACGGACCTTGTAATGCACCTACATAACCAACTAGATTTGATACATTGTGCTCAATTCTGAGCCTTTGTTGTCTCTAGTTGATTGTTCACCAATGAATGTAGATGGTTATTTTGTGTCTATTCCTCTGTAACAAGTTATCTTCTTTTGTAATGGCTATTTAGCCTTCAGGATCAATATAGTCATTAACATTTTGCCTCTCTTATGCTTTTTCCATGTGTTTATTTGAAGTTTGTAACTCATTCTGTGAATAAAATGGTCCCGCTGTTAGTTGCAGTCTTCTATTCGAGCCTCTATTAAAGAATAAAATGGTCCCTCTATTAGTTGCAGTCTTCTATTCGAGCCTCTGTTAAAGCTATAAGTTTGTGTGAGTCTCTTTCAGTATTTGAGGTCATTATTGTGTCATGTCAGTCCCAGCTAACATATTAAACCTGGTGCATCACCTCTTTAATTTCAATTCCTTTTTCTCTCCTTTTCCCCTAGCATGTGTAGCATTAGATTTAGTTGAATTCTCTGGACCATAAGTCCAGAAAGAAGAAACAGCCTTCTCTGAAGGTCTGATCTCATCTGCAAGGTCCCACACCTTGAGATCAGTCTTATTGTATCATTGGAATGCTTGAACAAGATTCAAGCAGGGTGCAATTCCATGTGATAACAGTTTCTGGCACACCCAATGGGACCAATTTGATGAGCTTTATCATCCACTAAAGGATTTAGTGTGTTCTTCAGTGCATTTTACCATTCAGAGCAGTCTTCTTCAACACCATGGTGACTCTGTTGAACAATTCCACTGGTGAAAGCAACCCAAGTGCTTAAAGATTCATCAAGGATCAAGATTTCAATGGTATTCCTGATCTAGCTTTCTTTTAGAAGCATCTCAAATCACCTAGCGACTCTTTTCTAGTATGTTTCCAGTCTCCAAAAGCATACCTGTTATCGTTGTTTTCAAAGAATATTTTGATACATCTCTGCTTTGCAATGCTCTAGTGTGTCAAGTTATTATGGAAGTCATGGCCTTTTCCCCCATCAAAAATAGGCTTCCATACACCCATTATAACATTCACACCATTATCATGGCCCTGCTAAGAAACAGACCATTTGTGGCCTTTAATGGTGGAAGCCCTCTCGACCTTGCACAATATGATAACATCCCAGTTTCAGCTCTAAAGGCTATTCCCTTTTTCACTAGTGAAAACTCCACCACACCCGTTGAGCACATCCAAGACATTGCCAATGTATGCTCTGTTCACAATGTTACCCAAGACAATGTCGCAGTAAGGCTCTTTGCTTCTTGCTTAAAAAGAAAAGCTCTCCAATGGTACATGGGGGTTACCTGCAAATTCAATTCATGAATGGGACGACTTGGGAACAAGGCTCTGTCAGTGTTTTAAAGATAACAGTGATCATTTATCCATGATAGAGCAACTGGCCAATATTAAAAGGGCTCCTTATGAATTTATGGTGGATTTTAATTTCAAATTTCAAAAGGCTTGGTATAGAATTCCACCATTGGTGAGACCTTCCCCTAATGTTATCTTCTTTTATTATTCGAGATCCCTAAACAGTGATATCGTTGTCATAATCTAGTCTCTAGGAGGGGATGTGTTACCTGATGCCTATGAGGTAGCTATTAGGGCAAAAAATGGTCTAATTCTAGCTGGAAAGATTGTCCCCAGGCCTCCAATGCCATTATTTCCAGAAACCCCAATCTTTCAGCCAATTATGGCACCGATTCCTACAACTAATGTGTCATACCAAGCTCCTAATCGACCCTATCAGCCTAGCGGGAAGCCTTGTTAGGGGAATAATCAAAGACAAAATTAATTGAGCCATGTTAGGTCCCTGAACTCCATAAACTCAGCTGCTACAAGTACATCATGAGTGCTTGTTTCAATTCAGAACAGCTTGGCTTAGGGTTATGAGTGGTGCCATCCATGCAATCCATCGGCAATTCCAAAACAACAGATTGGATCTAGTCAGTGGGCTATGGGAGGACAAAGGCAAGTGCAAGTTGAATGTGTGTTTTTGAATTGGCAAGTGGATGATGATGCCTTGTTTCATGAATTGCCTAGTTATATTGAAAATGAAGAAAACAGACAAATGACAGTGGATTTGTAGCAGCATAAGGGCAATGAAGATGATGGTGAGTTGTTGTAGGTTGAGGCCCAGCATGACAGTGAAGCTCCGGGTCATGAAGAAGAGCATATGAATAGTCCTATACTAAAGAGTGTAGAGGACTTGGAGGAGGCTCATTTCTGGGATGAGCTTGATGTTTTTTCTCAAATCTCGATAGTAAATCAACCCCTCTAGATGAGGTAAATTCTGAGTCATTTGAGCAGGTTGAGGAGGCAGTCATTCCTCCAATTAATATACAAGGATCAGAGCATTCAGACCAGCAATAGAATAATGAAGAAATAGAGCAAAGGCATGAGATCAACTCTGTTGATTTGCATGTCATTCCAAGGGGATGTCCTATCAGACATTTAGCACAGTTGGAGACATATGAGGAGTCACCGCTTGTCATGCTTACCCCTGAGCATGAAGTTGAGCATCAGAATGAGCGGGACTAGCCCGTTTATCCACTTCCAGGCAAATGCATCAACAATCAGTTCAAGTGGGTAAGTGAGTTTGTTCCCATTCTAGGGGAAGTGTTTTGTCAATTTCTTGTATGCCCATCCCTTCCCCACCTCCTTTTAACTACCCATGAGCATCTGAAGAATTGTAAATTGTTGAGAAAGGGCAGTTATTTTGAAAAACCAGTTAATGGTTTTGTTTATTATCATTTCTGATGGATTAATTTAGGTTTAGGTTAGTTTTGTTTCTGTTTTAGGTTTCCCTTCAATAAGTGATTTTGCACAGGCAGTTTTCTCATTAGGAGATTGTTTGTCTTGTTATGTGTTTTTTGTGTTCTCTAGAGGCAGTTTCAGTTATGTTTGGTCATGTTGTTGCAATTCCTTTTAACCCTATGCCTAATGGATTGTATAAGGCCACTGGATTCTCGTGTTTAACAGGCAAACACACCTGCATAGTTGCTAAAATGTTGTCTTATTTTTACCTAGGCCAAAATAACCCAAAAATCCCTTCTTCCATAAAAAATATCCGATCTGAGGCACTTGAAATGGAGGAAGCTTTCCCCTTCAAAAATCTCCAAAAATTCTAAATTTTGCCTTTTATTTTGCCTTAGTTGGCAAAAGTTTAGTTTGTCGAACCTTTGGTTCAGCGGTCCAGCAATTCACCGATTTGCCAGTTTTTCGACTGAAGGGGTGAGGCAGAAGGTAAATGTCCAAGGCAAGCATTTGGAAATTCACTAAGGAAAAAGTATTGCCTTGTCAGCAAAAGTTTGGTTCTGCGAACCTTTGGTTCGCTAATCAGTGAATTTGCCGACAAAGGTAGAAGCAGCGAAGGCAGAAAAACTTAAAGCAAGGGAAAACAAAAGAAGTCAGCCGCAAAGAAGCAAAGGAAAGTCAGGGAGTCAGCAAAAAGGAGAACTTGCCAACTAGTTCATAATTCTCAAAGTTCACCAACAGGGCGATTCGCCAATAAGGTGAAAGTGGCTACGACATCAACATAGAAGGACCCAAGCCAAGTTCGTGAAACTGACATTTCGCCAATAAGGCAAGAAACAAGCCAAATAGAAGTGGTTTGCGAATAGGAAGTTTTGCCAACAAAGCAAAGAAGATATGCAAAGAGCAAGGTAGTTTGTGAAATGTGAATTTCGCTAACTAAGGCAAAAGGGGTGATAAAGCTCAGCTAGTCGGGAAATTGGAAAAGGGACGAACTTGCCAACAAGTTTGTGAAATGCAAAAAATCACCAATAAGGTGAAAAGGAGAAAGGGAAGGCCAAAGGTGTGGTTGGTTCGCGAAAGGTGAATTTCACCAATAAGGCGAAAGAGGAAGCCGCCAAGCTCGCCAAACGAAGATTTTGCCAATAGGGCAAAATGGAAGATAAAGGCGGAGAAGGAAGAAATAGTTTGCTAAATGAAGAGATCACCAATAAGGCGAAAGATGAAGCTGCCAAGCTCGTAAAGAGAAGACTTTGCTGATAAGGCAAAAGCAAAGATAAGGAACCAAAAGACAAGAAGCAGCCAGGTTCAAGAAGGTCAACTTTCGCCAAAAAAGGGAGTAGAAAAAGTTCGCGAAAGCGAGATTTTGCCGATAGGACAAAGTAAAGGCCAGAAAGGGGAAAATCAAATGGGTGCCAAAAGTAAAATTAAAAGATCAACAAGTGTTGTAAAAGCTTTAATAACACAATTTTCTGAGCACCTAAAAACACACCTCCGCTGAAGGACGATATTGTTGTTGGTCGAGGGTCCAGGTAGCTGAAACAATGGAGACTTCAATGCAAAAGGACCAAAATTTAATGAATCAGATGAGGTATCCCTATAACCATGCTTCTGCAGGTCCTTTCAAGGACAAAGTCAGCGCACAAGCCGTGGGTGTTTTTTCTTCTACAGGTTTTGCAGGAATGTTAGAAGCATGGCTGCTGCTCCTCAATTTCCATGGATCTTCTGACAAGGCCATGGGCCAAAATTGAAAATAGCATAGGCACAACAATCAAATCGATTGACCAAAATCCAATGTCTATAATTGTTGCACGATTTGAAATGCTATATATACATGGAGGAAAGATGTTTTTTGTTGTTAGCTATTCTTCTAGGTTGTTACACTGGCCAGATAATTTGTTATTACGGACCTTGTAATGCACCTACAGAACCAACTGGATTTGATATAATGTGCTTGATTCTGAGCCTTTGTTGTCTCTGGTTGATTGTTCACCAATGAATGTAGATGACTATTTTGTGTCTATTCCTCTGTAACAAGTTATCTTCTTTTCTAATGGTTATTTAACTTTCGTGATCAATATAATCATTGACATTTTGCCTCTCTTATGCTTTTTCCCCATGTTTATTTGAGGTTTGTAACTCATTCTGTGGATAAAATGGTCCCTCTGTTAGTTACAGTCTTCTATTTGAGCCTCTATTAATGCTGTAAATTTGTGTGAGTCTCTTTTAGTATTTGAGGTCATGTTGTGTTATGTCAGTCCCAGCTAACATATTAAATTTGGTGCATCACCTCTTTAATTTCAATTCCTCTCTCTCCCCTTTTCCCCTTGCATGTGTAGCATTAGATTTAGTTGAATTCTCTAGACCTTAAGTCCAGAAAGAGGAACCAGTCTTCTCTGGAGGTCTGATCTCATCTGTAAGGTCCCACACCTTGAGATAAGTCCCATTGTGTCATTGAAATGCTTGAATAGGCTTCAAGCAGGGTGCAATTCCACGTGATAACGATACTCATAGACTCACTGCACCACCTAAACTTTTATATGCCTATAAGATTTGTCAATACATCTATAAAATTTTGCAAAGTGCCAACCTTTTCCAGCATCACCCTCCCATCCTCTACCATGTCATGAACAAAATGGTATTAGAAATTGTTGGTGTTTCAATTTGCACATCTGGAATGCGAGTTGGAAATGGACAGCTATGCACAGATAAACTGCTCTCCTATTGTGAGGGTGAGTTCCCTTTTTGCTGATGTTCACTGAAAAGATAAATAAATTAAATTCGCCTCTCTTCTTTTTTATTCTCAGCTGCGAGCACAAGGTTATAAAACTCTATTTCACTGCAGAAGAGGTTTTTTCCTTTTAATAAACTTCTAACTACAACTAGGCTTAAGCTAAAGACGCTTTTGATTATTCGAGTAAACACAGAGCACAGAGATCAAAAGTGGACGAGGAATGATTTGTTTTTAACACAAAAAACTTGAATAAGTTTCTCCCAGATTTACATCACAAGATGCATTGTACTTTAATGATGAAAGCTGAAATAAAATTTAAACAAGCCACACATCTGACGACAAAACTTGATGATTAGTGAGATAGAATATCAGAGCAAAAGGTAGGCATGAGACTTCTATTCCAATATCATAAAGTTGATACAACTCCAAGACAATGATACTATAGCAAAAGGCAGGCATACAGTATGCGATCAAACACTAGAAACAGATTACACAAAGTGAACAAACACTTGGAATAACAAGATCTGCAGGCTAGAATAGGCACAACAAATTTGCTATCACAAAAGTAGCTCCTTTACAATGGTCAAGGCTGCCCTTATTTATACTAAAATCAAAGGAGTAGGGAACCCTAAAATCTCCTTGATTTACCCTAACTAACTTGCCAACTCGCAAGCTTTATTTCTATTCTAAGACAAAGATTACAACTAACAAACGCTTTAAAGCAAAGAAAACTCCAACTAATACAAAGTGATTTTTTTCTAAATAAAAAATGGATGAGCTTTGGATGAAAACAAATGCTTTAAACCAAAAAGCATTTGAGTTAAAGTTGCTTTCTTTTGAATCACATCTTCATCAACATTCTTGCTTTTTGGTGATGTCATCCATTGATATTTTGGGAAATAATATCTTCTAAAAAGTGAGTGACCACATCTTTGCCAAGAACACTGATACTCTCTAGAATGACATTCTGATTCTCTAACATTTCTTCACCATTGGCAACCATCTGAAGGAATTCATGAACTTCACCCACAGCTTTGTCAAATTTCACTGTCATTGCGGCAAAACGATCCATCTTGCCGGCACTGATATCACCATTAAAATTGTTGCAGATGAGAGTTTGGAACTCTTCTTGCACTTCCCTGAGATCATACAGGGTACCATCTTCTTTTTCATACGAACACAGGATCTAAGAAACAAAAGATCTAACGAACTTGAGAACATTTACCACTTTTTCCTTCCACTCTACCAACTCTGAGATTACACTGTCATAAGTTTTTACTGTGAAAAGATATTGCGCTTTCCAAGTAGAAACGATCTTATCTTCAGCTGAATCAACAGAATTATGTGCTATCTTCAAGTCGGAGATAATGATCTCAAACACCGGTTTATTTTCAGCCATAGTCTACTGCAACCCCTGAATGCCTTGGCGTAAATCATGAGCATTGTACTTTGATTGATAAAACTGTGAAAGTACAACTCTCCCTTTAGTCACAAATTCTTCCACCCAGTCCTTCATGTGCCTCCCATAGATGACCAACTGACTGAACTGTTGTTGATCGGCTGGTGATCCCAGATTCGGAGGAAGCAATAAATCATCCTGTGATGCACCATGGAAAAGGTTGGAAATGTACTGTCGCAGCTGCCTAACTTTAGCCTTGAGGGCTGCTTTATCTTCTCCATCCTTCAACACCCTTTCTTTCAGATTATCCGCTGCAACCTCAAAGAGATTTACATCTGTATGCCGAGTACTCCTACCAAGATTTGCCTTGACAACCTTGAAGTCATCAACCTCAATATCATCAACATCCTTATCTTCTAGAGGTGTTGCAGTTTCTAGGATGATTTCTCCATCCACATTCTTCTCAATATGAACTCGCCTCTTCATTTTCTTGTCTAGTGTATCTTGGTAGACGCTTTTAAGCTCTGTCAAGTTCAACTGATATGAAGGCTTTCTCCTTTTTCTTCCCAGAATGTTTTCAAGCCAAGATGAGCCATCTTCTCTTGGAAACTCGATTCTAACCTCATCAACTCCTGATGGACCAATATGTGTCTCAGAGTTACGAACCAGCGAATCTAGCTCTAAATCAATGTGAATGGGAGAAGAACTAGGTGAAGAAGGTGAAGAAACATGAACAGAAGGCAATGTTTCTACATGCGGTGCTAGTTTAGTGGGAACTTCTGATGCAACTGTTGGTTGTTCCTGCTGAACATGAACTAGAGAGTCAACCTTTTTCCTTTTCAACTTAGCCATCTTTGTTCCTTCTGGGAGGACGCTCATAGTTTAACTCTTTGTTTTGATTTGGAAGTGGAAGGTTCTGATGGTTGAACAACTGGCGGCTCTGCAACCCAAATAAGTTCTTTCCACTTACTTTTCAAGAATATCAAACTGTTTTTGATAACGCGACTTGTCCTTTCCTCGATGGAGGTGCTCTCTTTAGTTGACCAATCGATTGATGGCAATGGTTGTTGCTCAACCTGATCTCTGAAATATGTGGGAAGTAAAACTCCACCATCATCTGACAAGCCTTCTACAGCTTCTGAAAAATATCAACCAACTGCCGAAGAGTAACCTGTTGTAACTGCATTCTCGCACTTCAAATTCATTAGCACAATTAGCCCAAAAATCTTCAACTGCATGAGTATGCACACAATTTTGACCAAGGTGTGATGCAAAAACACCACATGGATCATATGAAGACCTCCTGTCGAAAAACATAAGACCATACCTAGACATTTCACTACCAATCACTTTGGCATCTGCTCCAGATCTACATCTATAAATACCCATCCCAATTGGAAAATTGAAAGCTACCTTGCGCCTGCTGTGTAGAAATGTATTAACTTCGTAGGCTTGCCTCAGAAATTCCATGAACGCTACCTTATCCGTCGAATATCTTGGCAACATTGCTGGCTCTCCTGAGAAGCCATATACTCTGATGTAGGAAAAAATGGGAAACTGGATAAACCAATCAACCCATTCTGGCATCCACTGAAAATCACATATGCAACTCATTATCCAGATCTCGCACTGCATGCATCAGGAATGCATCATTTACCCGCCTATAATGTCGCTTAGCCTGAGAAAATTCTAACTGCGGGAAATGGTGATATACATGTTGAATGTATAGAGTTCCAACAATATTCAAACCTCTGAATTGACCTTGAAAAGCCATCAAATACACAAGGTATGACATCATGTGGAAATCATGGGCCCTTTGAAAATTAGTTATTTGTCAGTGGAGACTGTCACTGATGAGTGACCACCAATCATAGAATTTTGTTCCGTCAACAATCTGGGACATGATGTAAAACATCTAAGGCTGGAATTTGTTAGCATCTGCTTGACCCGTGATCCGGCTTAGCAAAGTAATCATTATTGCATGTTCCTCATTGAACTCTCCACGTCCAATGCTCTTTGGCATGACATTTTGTTTTTCCTTCAACCACCTCTGAGCAATCTTTTTCCGGTACTTTTCTTTATCATTGTTCCACACCCTCTTGCATTCTTCAATTGAAACAACCAAGTTTTCTCTCCAGATTGGTATTGGAAAACACTTCTCAATGTCGTTTGGCCTCAGGCTGTAGAGCACATGTCCATCTCTTGATTGGATTTCTCTTGTGACCGAATTGTAATGCATCATACAAGCAATTACAAATTTGATACTTTGCATTGTGATGGGGAAGGATGCTGCTGCAAGCAATCCGGAGTGACCCATATTCCTGATAGTGTTGTTTCCTGCATCTTCCAAAAGATGTAAATTGAACACTGGAAGTACTTTATGCACGTCTATCTCAAAAGTTCTGACGTAATCGTGAACCAATGCCATTTTAGGCTTGATCTGAACTGGAGTGTACTGCATACTGAAAGATTTAAAAAATGACTATGAGCACGCCTATGTTGGAAAAATCTTGGACAAAAGGTTGAAAATTACTTGCTGATTTCTTTTAAAAAACAGATAGTGAGCAAAAAAGCTAGGACATGTGTTTTGTAGGCAATTCCATTTTGAAGCAACCCAGATCATCGGATTTTGAAAAAGCGGAAGGTTTCCCGAAAAAACAGAAAAAAGTAGATTCCCGGAAAAATAAAATTTCCCAATCTTCAAGAGGATGAAATTTTGGATGGACCCATCTCGATGAAAATTGAAAAAGCTTTGGTCCTATTTCTGGAAAATGATCCCCTAGAAAAAAGGACCTCAAAAAAGTGTGCCTCTGTGCTTCCTCATCTCGAAACTATGAAGAATACTGAAAAAACACTTCGTTTGGGTCTTCGAATCTTCGTGGAAAGAAAATAAAAATCTTCCTCCTTTGGATGCAACTTGCAAAAGTAATGAATAAAAGAAGCCAAAAGATTGTCTTTATAGAACTTTAGGGCAAAAAAGCAGCTTTCTTTGTGAAAGAATAAAACTTAAATCTTATCCATGAAGAAAGCATCTTTTAAAGCACAAATCCAAGTAGATATGTTCAAATAGGAAGAATCCCTATTTTATAGTTGTCTATGGCTTTATGTGTGAGATGATTAAAAATATCTTCTTTGATGATGTCATCAAACACGCCAGGTTGCAAAAGTGTTAGCCAATTTTTCCTTCGTTTTGACACTTTTTGCACTCGTTTTGACTCTAGTATGACCTGTCCATTACTTCAACAAGATGGAAAACTGTCACCGTTTGATTGAAAAAGCTGACTGATCATGGCACCTTGAAGACTTATCAATCCTGATTTCATCCCCAGCCTCGAACTGACGATCTGACAACGTTTGACCGCAAATTTGTCCTCTGGAACCTGTCGTCAGATGAAGTTTTGGAAGTGGCTATTGAAAAATACACTATCAAACATGAAAAATTCTAAGGCATGAAATTTTGGGAGCCCCCAGCCTCCAGGGGCTCCTAGATTTTCATGCCTTAGCCATTTTTTGGAAAATTTTAACTTTTTCAATTTCTTGTCTTCTGCGCGCGCGGTGACTGTAAACCCCTGTTTGGCTGTTGATTTCCGCCTGTCGGAACAAAATTGAGTCTAATGATCTAGTATACAGGCAAGCCTAATGAAAACTAAGCTGATTGTACCTTGTGCCTACCTCAAAAATTGAGCCAAACTGATTATCTATGAATATGACCGAGTTGACGGAAGAAGATTTGTCGTTTTTTCAAAAAAACATGGAAAATATTCTAAGGCATGAAAAGATGGGAGCCCCCAACCTCCGGGGGCTCCTAGAAAATTGTGCCTTAGAATATTTTTTAGATTTTTATTTTTTCTTTCCATTTCTCCGTTTTGCGTGCTGTAGGTCTCGTTCGATCTTCGTGTCAGGTTGTCCGGTTGACTGTTGGAGCAAGATGGGAGGTGATCTAAGTAGCCTGAACCTGCCTAAAATGAATTTCCAGGTTTTACTGGCATTTCGACTGAGTTTTGACTAATTTTGACCACCCGGAAGCGAGCTAACGGAGGCTTTTTGACGTTTTCTAGAAAAACGTGAAAAAAATCTAAGGCATGAAAAGACGGGCGCCCTTTTCCTCTAGGGGCGCCTAGGATTTCATGCCTCAGAAAAATTTTAGAATTTTTCAACTTCTACCACAAGTCTTGAATTCCGCCAGATTTCGAAGGTCATCCCTGACGTATATTTCAAAATATATTTAAGTATTTTGAAATATACTTTTAGGATGTTTGAGATAGGTCTCAAATCCATGGGATTTGACATGCAGATTCTAAATTTTAGAGGATCCACTAGATTTCAGACTTAGTCAAATTTTCAGGACTTCAGGACATCAGACTTAGTCAATTTCAGGATTCCAGGGACAAGCATCGGGATGAGGGTAGACTGGATAGCCTAAAGCATATCTGAGATGAATCCCGAGCCTTCTGAAAAAGTAGAATTGACCCAGTAGAGAAAACTCGATCTTTTGCAGATTATGTCTGGACCACCTTGATCGTGAAACAAAAACAGCCAAACACAACACCTGAATCGGAGATTCTATTTTTAGAAAATTTTGCCAACATCCATATCTCAAAAAACCCAGAAAACCTAATTTGATGTCTATTTTTAGAAATTTTGACTTCTTGACTTTTTTTTTACAAAATTTTTTTTTGACTTTCACAAAATGCCTTAATGAAACAAAAAATTTGATTGGGCACAACAGACATCAATGTCCTTAGTCATCGCATGAAAGGTCAAGTTTTTCGCCAAACATATGGCACTTTGACTATTACATAGAACTCTAATAGCTCCATAACTTAGCCCCACATCTAAACACAATCTATTAAGCAAAATGGCTTCCTTACAAGTATGAGCAGAAACCATGTACTTAGCTTCTGTAGTGGACAAAGCAACCATAACCTACTTCTTGCCCATCCAACTAATAGAACCATCCAATAAAGTGAAAATGTAACCACTAGTTGATCTCCTACCATTGATGTCACTTGCCCAATATAAATCTACAAATATCCATTGAGCGTCAATCGAGTAAGGTTATTTGGAAAAGATATGGAGTCATCACTCTAAAACACAATATGAATTTTGCAAAGTTGGAACAATGGGCTCCAAGAGAACATCCCCACTCAATAAGAAGTGATGAATGATATCCTATTTGAGAAGATAAAAGATAAATGCCTATCTTTTCATTTCTAGATTGGGGAGGTATATCTCAAAAGGATCTTAAATTTTTTCATTATTTAGTTGATTGAGTTGATTAGTTGTACTTAGTTCATGAGATGAAAGATCTTAAAACATCCTTTAATCTCACTAAGATAAAATTGGGGCAATCTAAAGATGGTAAGTTAGATGTAGAACATGAGAAACATGTGCACTGGGAGACAAAGATGATTTAGACATCTTGGGGCCAAAGAGATCTTTTTCTTTAATAACAATTTCTACTAAAAAAGAAATATTACAAACAATTTTGGATGTAACTTTTTTATTGTTTTAACTACAAATGAAATAATCACTAGGGAACTAGATTACTGTTGTCACTTGGATTTGGCCCCTGTGTTGAAGCATGTTTGCTGCAACAATCAAGTGAAACATGGGAGTGATCTCAAGGAGTGGAGCCCTGCAAATGAAATCAAACCTCCAAAAAAGGTTGATTCCTCTTTCTGAATATAAGATTAAGAGAAAATTATAAGACTAAACCTAATCTAACACCACTGACAAAAGGGAAGAAGGAGAAAACTGAAAAGGGAAAGGTGAGAATCGGCTAAGGCGATAGTTTGCAAAATCGAGGTTTCGCCGACTAAAGGAAAAGCAAAGATAGAAATAGTTCGCAAAAGGAGATTCTCACTGACTAAAGGCAGAAAGTGACCAAGGAAGAGTAAAAGGAGGAAAGGAAGGATGGATGGAAGGTTAGCAAAGTTCATGATGAACAGGTTTTGCTGATAAGGCAAAATAATAGTCTAAAGTAAAGTGAAAATCAATGAAAATAAAGCATGTAATATAATGTAGTACTTTAGAATATTTTAAAGTAAATTTAAAATATTTTAAAGTGTTGTAAAAGTTTGCACAAGAATTTTGGTGGGCATTATATTTTGAAATGGCCATCTTCTCTCCAGTCACCATGATTGCATGATCAGGTCAACTCCTAGCTGGAAGTAGTTGTTGTGCCTTTATTTTTGCAAGAAGATGAATCAGATGCTAACATTCAATGCAGATATTTTTCTTCAGCTACTTCATCCTTTAGATATTTTCATATTTATTGTTGCAGATCAAATCAAAATATTTTTTGCATTTATGTTTTGCAAAACAGATGTATACAGACATTTCTTTTACAAAAGATCTTCTGACAGGCCCATGGGCGAATTTATTGTAGTGGGTGACTTCGATCAATGTAATAGAATGCTATATATAGATGAAAAATCAATGTAACAAGGGTTAGACGCAGAGGCTTATTTTGTGCTCGAAACAGAGTCTATCTTGTTGTAATTGTGTCTTTTAATCAAATACAATACTGGTTATTTTTGTCTTTTCATGCTATTTTTTAACTCTGTGTAATCTCGAACTTGTTATTGCATGTGAGTGTTTATTCCTTGCAATTCTATTATGTTATTTACCTTTGTTAATATCTACAGGATTTGTGTGATCCTATTAGTTGTGTGAAATTATTTTGTGCATTTTAGCGTTGTGGGTGTTTTTCATTATCCCTGGTGTATCACCTTCCCCTTTTCAGTTTTCTCCTTCTTTCCTTTTCTTAGTGGTGTTAGATTAGGTTTAGTCTTATAGTTTTCTATGAATCTTATATTTAGAAAGAGGAACCAACCTTCTCTGGAGGTTTGATCTCATTTGCAGGGTCCTACACCTTGAGATCACTCCCATGTTTTACTGGATTGTTGCAGCAAACCTGCTTCAACACAGAGTGCAAATCCAAGTGAACAATTACCTAGATGAGAGCTGGGCATAATATCATTCCATACAAGACCAATGTCCAAAGGGAATCTGAATCAATTCATCTTCCATCTCTGTGTGGGAGGCATTTCCAATCATCTCTACAACTCATTTTCCTATCCCTTAGTTCATAAATATAGCTTTCAAGGTCAAGTGATGCAATGCAAGGGCATGAAAGCATAGGCAAGAGTGATATAAGGGAGTTGTTGAGGTAGAAGACGACTGCATAGCTGAGAGCAGCAACCTAGCATGTTGTATTAGAGAGCATTCCACAAGAAGGTACCAGCTAGAAGAGTATTGTAGAAGTGCCAACAAAAGCTAAAATATTTGTGAAGGTTCAATTTGGGCAATTGACTTTAAGAACTTGAAAGACGATATTAGTGATGAGGATGGACACCACTTTTTTAACTTTTCCCATATTGGGTTTGTCTAGGTAAATCCTTGTGTTTATCTTTATTTCCATGTGTTTGACTCATCTTCTTGCTTATTTTCATTCCATGCAACTATTTCTATATCTCAAGCACTTAAGTAAGCATCTTAACTGATGTGTTCAATTGACAAGCATAGTAATTGTTCATACATAACAATAGGAAAGTGAACTTAATTCACATCAGTTAAGAGAATCAATATACTTTTGCTGCATATACACTCAATTGATCTCGTGGAATAAAGAAGAGTCACATGTTTGTGATAGAAAAGGAGTATAAAATTTACTATGCCATGAATGTGAACACATACACAATTGCATAATGGATATAAGATGTAAATGGAAGCCAAAGAACTGTAGCAACTTCATTAGAATCCTTAGATTGTTGTTTCTATAGCATAAAACTCAGGGACTACACAAGGAAAATATATATCTGTTTTCCTGAGTGATGCATTAGAATATCCAAGCCAATTATGGACCACAAATATGAGCATAGGTCATGGACCACAAACAAAGAATAGAGTCAGAATCCTTGACATGGTCATTTGGTGTCACTCATATTTATAAAGTTAAGCTTTCGCTAGAGGGAAGAGCAGATAGGTGTACTACCTATTGGTGCAAATAATAGTAATTCTTCTATTGAAGAAAATACTCATATAAACGCACTCTCACACAAGAAACCACAAACAAAATTGAAAGATTATTGGAAAAACTATATTCCATTGGAATAAGCTTATTGTGACTTAGCCTTGACATGTTCATAAGAAACTGTAATGTGACACAAAAAAATCTGTGGATATGTTGCTATATAATATTCAAAAAATTAAGCTATTAAATAAAGTAGCTATGTTGTTTGGGCATAGCAATGCTCCTAATCATAACCTGCTTTTACGAACAGATAATTCTTGCTTGATCTGGTCCCGTAAAACTCTTCTCAAAATTTTATTAGATGCTGTACGAGGGAAGTTGGAAATGACTTTGACAAAGCTCACCTACACATGAATTATAGACATGAGTAAGCAAAAATCTACTTCAGCTGATTCTCAGAGAAAACTTGTCAGTATGCAAATTCTAAATTAGTCTATATTAACCATCAAAACTAGATTTCCACTCATGGAACAAAATATTCAGTGGCAATGCTGCTTACTATATAATACATTATTGGATAATCTAATTCGCTGCCTGCATACAACATGCACCCAACCGAAATTATGTAGGAAGAGATGAAAATATAATTTTCCCCTTGAACAAAGGATTTAGGTTGGTTTGAATGGCAAATTTCAATGGCAATGCTTCTCAATAAATAAAAATTATAGGTATAAATTTCATTCATCTCCAATCAAGGTACACCCACTCAAACTTTTGAAGTTGAAAGAAACGAGAGAAATGATTTTCACCTTAAACAAAGGATTTAGGTTACTTTGAATGGCCTTTGAGAAGGACATTTTCAATGTATCGATGCTAACAGTGTGTGCATCCCTCAAAACTGCAACTATGGCAAGTAGTTCTGGACCACCCCCTGTAGATGATACACTGATGGCAGCAGTTTCTAATACTTGCTCATGAGCTCTATTGCAAACCCGTTCGATCTCAATGGCACTGGTCTGTCATTCACCAATCATCTATAAAAAATCAGAAGGCTTGTCATAATCCAGGCATGATTTCTTGCAATATGGGAAGTAAACTAGAACTCACTAAAAAGCAACTTTATTCTGAAATATAATATTAGAAATCTTGATAGTTACTAGGCCTAGTAAGAAGTTAAAGATCAAATAAAAAATGTATAACTGTCTATAAAAATCAATTAAATAAACCTTGATGCCACCAAGATTCATAGTGTCATCAGAGCGACCATGTGCTTTGTAGTATCCTCCTATTATGCGCTCAATCATATCACCATGCCTTCTTAGACGCTGCCCAAAGAAAAAATCCGTGTCAAGAAACAAAACATATAGAAAGTGAAGAAAAAAACCTTTCACAAGCAAAATTTTCAATTCAAATAGCTAGGTTGTGCCCTTGAAATAGTATTTAAACATAATAGAAAACAAAGCCTATACAATATATCATTTCTGGGGTTGTCTCACGCAAGAGAATCAGCAAAACCAAATATCTCCCTCACGTCCCTAATGGCATGATACTACTTATAATTTGTAGTTCTTGCAGGTTTACTAAAAAGTTCCCGAGTTATTAATTCTTGTACCATACTCTTCAAGTGCTTATTATTTCAGCACATAAATCAAGAACAAATTTGAGACCTTTCAGTATTCCATATAGTGTGCATGGTTTTATGAGATTTCATCTCTTCTGTGTTTCTGGCCTAGCTAGATCTTTGGGTTTTGGTTTGTTTAGTTGGTGTGAACTTGGATGTCAAGAGTGTTATTTTCCATGGGCCAGCTAGGTGCAAGTCAAAACTAGGACCTCCCATGTGCATGCTGCGATGCTCTACCACTGAGCTACCAGCCATCTTTGTGACCAGAGCTTTTTGGTAGGCTCCTTATTAGTTTGGGTGTAGCTCATTTTTTGAACAGCCCCCCTTGAGTCACACTTTGGTTATTGGGGATCCTAGTTTGGCTCTGATACCATGTTATTTTCCATGGACCGGTTAGGACGCAAACCCAAGGACCTCCATGTGCATGTTGGGATGCTCTACTACTAAGCTACTGGGCCCTTCGTGACCAGGGAATTTTGGTAGGCTCTTAATTATAGTTTGGGTATGGTTCATTTTTTCCAATAGAGAGGCAGTTGGTGAAGGGTAAGGGTGGGAGTGGGAGGAACGTACAGTCCCTCAAATGAGTTTTCACAAGAGGAAGAAATTTATCTCCAAGAAATTATTTGGAAGTGGCCAGTGGTGTGGCAGAGAAACAGGACATAGGGGCTAATTAAAAGGCCTAGAGTGGAGCATGGAAGCTATGGAGGAAAGACTGACCGAGAATTGCATCATGAAATTTTGGGAGATAGCATTGTGATGCTGGTTGAGAGAGGTTCGATCTGCAAATTTTTTGGGACTTCTGTTTGAATGGCATTACAAAAATTTAAGACTTGGGAATGTTATGAGATCTGAATGTATCCGAGGTATTCCTAAAGTTATTTTTTCACTGATGAGGAATAGTACAACTCTCAAGGAGGTGCATGGTGTTTTGAAATGGTGGTATGTTCATGAAAATTTGGCATCTAAGTTTCAAGCCAATGGAAGAGATGCCTTTTAGGAAAATACTATGAATAAGATTGCATGCTCTTCTGCATGAACTTTGGATGCCATATGTTTTCAAGAAATGGAGAATTTCTCAAGTTAGTTTCTGTGCACCTCCAAGGAGACATTTTGATGGGGGCTGTTGAGACCCAATCTGAAAATTGAAAAATATGTCTTGGCCCTTGCCCCATTTTAAATATTTCCTTGTAATGTCCTTATGTGCCTCTTAAGTGTGGAAGATGTTCAAGGTCCATAAGTATCTCAAATCTTGTCTAAAGGTGTTCATTCGATCTGTCTTATCTAAAAAATCCTTAGTGAGGTTGGTTATGGGATACTTGTTTGTCACTTTGAATTAAGTGGGGCTTTCGTTTGGGTGTTTTGGTCATTTTTGGGTTTTCAGGTTTTTCGTAGACATTAGGATGTCCCTATGTCCTCAGGTCCTCCAAAACCCCACATGGAGTAGTTTGAAGTCCTTGGTTTGAAATTTTGGGGTCATGATGTGAATTGTGGTTATGTTTGTCACTTTGAATTAAATGGGGCTTTTATTTGGGTGTTTTGCTCATTTTTGGGCTTTTCATGGACATTGGGATGTCCTCATGTCCTTGGGTCCTCCAGAACCCCCAAAACCCCATGGAGTAGTTTGAAGTCTTTGGTTTGAAATTTTAGGGTCATGAAGTGAATTGTGGTTACGTTTGTCACTTTGAATTAAATGGGGCTTTCGTTTGGGTGTTTTGGTCATTTTTGGATTTTCAAGTTTTTCATGGACATTGGGATGTCCTTGTGTCCACAGGTCCTCCGAAACCCCCAAAACCCTATGGAGTAGTTTGAAGTCCTTGGTTTGAAATTTTGGGGTTATGATGTGAATTGTGGTTGTGTTTGTCACTTTGAATTAAATGGGGCTTTTGTTTGGGTATCGTGGTCATTTTCGAGTTTTTGGGTTTTTCATGGACATTGGGATGTCCTCATGTCCCTAGTTCCTTTGGGATCCCCATTCCCCCAGTGTTGTGGTGTCATGTCCTCATGTCCCTAGTTCCTCTGAGATCCCCATTCCCCCAGTGTTGTGGTGCCATGTCCTCATGTCCTCAGTTCCTCCAAGATCCCCATTCCCCCAATGTTGTGACACCATGTACCTATGTCCTCAATTCCTCTAGGATTCCCATTCCCCCAATGTTGTGGTGCCATGTCCCTATGTCCTCAATTCCTCTAGAACCGCCATTTCCCCTAGTGCATTTTGTCACCAGGGTCCAAGATTCCAAATTCCCCCAAAACCCCCATTCCCCCAATACATTTTTCCTCAAGTTCCAAGGTTTCAAGCTCCCCTAGAACCCCCATTCTCCTGGTGCTTTTTCCCTCCAGGCTCCAAGTCCTTCCGAAAACTTGAAACCCGACAATGCAAAAAATACTCAAATTTTCATGAATTTTCAAAACATGACGGGACACACCAACAACTCTTAGGACTGCCATCAATGATCTTTTGAGGCTCGATAACATGGTAGATGGACTCCATACGGCTCAAGATTCTTGTAGACCCTTCAATGATAAAATCTCTATACCAAAGCATGAGCAAACACTCCAAATATGCATGGTTTGTTGGTACAACCCATGTGGTTATGATGCAAGCAGGCATGGTCGCCCATTTCTTTTTCAGAATGTCATATCCCTCCTTCCAAAGTTGCTTGATGAATTGAACAAGGTATATAATGCATTTGGCATTCATTTTAAAGGGAGGGAAATTTTTGGTTGCAGAGCAGAGTTGAGGTAAAGAAGAAAAGTAGGTGTGATCTTCCTATGGGCACAACAAACTGTTGAAATAAATAATGTTTTGTTGTTTGTACCTATTTGTTATGTTAATTTCCGTTGGCATTAGGTAGTGATGTAACAGCTTGAGATTCAGTTGTTGGCGGTTGTGTAACCAATAACCATAAGTATTGTCACTCAAATAGCAAGTCTTATGTCAGGTGAGATGAGCTATGTTGATGATTCTCCCTGTACCGAACAAATTGTATCTAACATTCTATATATGAACTCTTTGATTATTCTGTATTCCTTGTGCCATAAAACTACTACCGTTATTATTGCAATTATTATTCTCTTGTAGTGTTGAATAAATCAGCAAACGATTACTCCAAGAACTCCTATAACACAAAATTTTAGATGACCATCTTACCCTCCCTCAACAACATCAGTACCATTTGGCTTATTGCATTTCCCCTAGGCCTTGAATATTGTAATCTTTGTGTTTTCTCTTTCAAGTTAAGATCCCAAGCCATTACAAGCTCTTCTCATGTCCTCTAATGTTCACACATGAAAGATTTTTACCAATGTTTTTCAAAATTAATAGAGGGTCCATTTCCCTGTGGAAGCACTCTGAGAGTTCAGCATGGGGATACCTTGGTATTAGCATACTCTTGACATCCAGTTTGGATAATGACTTGGTAAGCAGCACAAAATCTGGAAGAATGGCAAGCAATCTTGGGATGATACTCCCAAGACCAATTTCATAAACTGGAACAGTCGAGGCTGGACAATCTGAGTCTGGATTAATCTAGTTTAAGCCTACATAATTGTTTTATCCCAAAACATAAAGTTCTACATTCATCCGTTCACATACCTTAAATTGTTTATTCCTACTATAAAAGAAAACTAAAGCTGAGCAAGAAACTTTAGTCAAATGCATTTGAAAGGTTGTCATGGATTACATCCAACAAAAATGCAAAATAATATTTTTCAAAAGCAGCATTATTTTGTTCATCATGGCAATGATTTTCACAGAAAAAATCAATAGAAGTAGATGAAATGACATGCAATCTGCTTAAGTCAAAATAAAAAGGGTTGATAATGCAAAGATACAAAATTTCCTTCAAAACTAGGACTTAAAGAAGATTGCAATGTTTAGGATGTGAGTGGAAAGTGATGTAACCTGCACTTACAAAGATATAGTCATGAGGAGGAAATGGGAGATTTGTTAGGGCATACCATTCCTTTGTATACTGGCATTCCTTTGAAGTATACAGCATCATGATCTGCATTGAGCAATGTATATGATGCTCCAAAGAACGTAGGAAACAATCCTATCTCACCAATGCAAGGTTGATCGTTTGGCTGAAGTTGAACAGCTCATTAACAGCAATAGTTAGAAAAAAAATATTCCATCAAATGGCTAGAACTATCTTTTGGTTTTCTGTAAGTTGCTTAAAAAAAAATTGATTAAATAAAAGGACATCAAAGGAGTCTGTTTTCTCACATAAGGAATTTGTTGGTCATCAAATAACACAAATCCTGTTGTCATTGTGGGTGTGCTAAACATTCCCAAAGCCTGTGGCTGCAATAATGAGCCGTGGACAAAGCAAGCTGAAAGTTCTGTACCACCACAGAGCTCTATCACTGGCTTGTACCAACCTTTGGAACTCAGCCACAAGTCATCATCAATACTAGAGGCCTCCCCTGTAGAGGCAAAAGTCCTGCAAGCAAATGGAAAATGTTCATCATCAGGTTATTTGATGATCAGCATAGGCATTAAATAATACAGACTTTGTGACTTATGAACCATGGTATTCAAATGCCATATGGAGACCTTATATGAGACCAATCAAGCCCTTCCATACATCCAGTGCTCTTCCATGTCTTTACCATACTTGGTACAGTACCCAGCACAGTTATCCCTGCATCCTGCACAACGTTTACCATGATACATCTCTATACTAGGGCAAAACTATGAAAGAAGAGGAGGAAATTTAAAGACATGTATAATTCTTACCTGAACAAATTTTCCAAAACCATGATCAAGAGGAGATCCCTCATAGATAGCTGCCGTAGCACCGCTAAGAAAACACGAATAGATTAAAACTGGTCCCATAACCCACCCTAAGTTTGTTGGCCAGCAAAATACATCCCCAGCTTTAACATCCAGGTGTGACCAACACTCAGACCCACACCTAATTGGCGGTGAATGTGTCCATGGAATGGCCTTTGGTTCACCTTTCAAGTATAGAAAAATATGTAAATACAAGAAACAACAGTACAAGAAGTGGATATATTGGAGAAAACAATTTCTAATCAACATAAACATACATTGCAGAATAATTCCATCTTTACCTGATGTGCCAGAGGAAAACAGAATATTTGTCATTGCATCTATGGGCTGGCAAGCAGGCGAATAATACTCAGGGCTGCAAGTAAATTAATTTTGAGCCCATGTTATTTGCGAACACTATTATCTGTCAATGGATTTCATTATATTGCTAAGGACATAAGGGAAACACTGCCGTAACCGTTTTTATGAATACAGAAGCATGTGAACAAAAGTATGGGGACTATCTCATAAAGAGGCTGCAACGGGAACATAGTAATTTACTATATATGACTCAACCAAGGATTTAAAGTTCAAATCACAAATAAAATCCTCAATGTTAAGCATATTGAATACCTTTGAAGGCAATCTGCAAACGAAAGGAACTTGCTCCATGCTATGTCACTTTCTCTTAGTTGAGTTCCCAATTGCTCCTCAGCAGGGATCACAATTGCCTTGGGAGCACCAGATTCAACGACTCGGCTATCATCAGAGGTTGCCAAACAATAAACATAAATATTTGAGTGTGATGTAAATTATAGGCAGAATGATGGTTTACTATTATGGTATGTCGATGCTATGGAAACATGCATTAGCTCTTCTAAAAAGTTATAAAAGTCAAAGCATATGAAAGGAACTTTCAACATTATTGATGATAAGAAACTTTGAATATGTAAAATCAAATCAATTTTATCATCCAATTGTATTTATGACTTTTGTCAGTTCAAAATTTAAAATATAATATGATTTTGGACACGATTATATAAGAATATATTTAAATTTATTTCATTCAAATTCATATTTCAAGACACTAGGCATGGTTGCACCAAGAATCAAACTGTTTCCCCATTATCCTTGAGCACCAGAAAACTGCTTAACAATTGACCAATGAACTTTCCAGATTACCCAGATCCAAAAGGTCACAGGGTTGTAATTGAAACAACAAAGATTGTTTTGACTGAAATTAGGACTCTGATTTAACAACTGCTTCTTTGTCAAATCTTCTGAACGAAATATTGCCTAAAAACAAATTTTGAAGGTTGTTTCCTTACAACGTAGAATATCTAACTCACAAGAGGATAAGTAAGAACAAAAAGGACAATCAGAAATCTGTGATCTGCTGAAACTATCATATGGTTCTCGGTTGAGCTTCATCAGATCTAAGTAAGGTCATACCCAATTTCGTCTAGTCACCTCCAGGCATTACTTGCTTTTCATGCTTGCATGAAGAAAACAAATACATAACATAGCAAGACTGATGAAACTATTAAAGAAACAGATAGATGCTCTGAAATAACTTATATGTAGTGTTGTAATGTAATGTGCCAAGCTAATTTTTTGTATTTTGGCAAATGTTTGACAAAATGACAATAGAAATAGCAATGCATAAACATATATTATATTCACAAGAACAATGTAGGAACACAATGTCTATTTCAGATGTGAACCAGCTACTATAAAATTCAGAAATTTATGATATAAATCATTAATTTATCAGCTACAAGTATTTGATAATACAAATGTATAGAGCTGGAGATGAATGCAAGTCCTGACCTTCAAATCTCAAATAACATGCTGATGAAACCCTTGATATAATAATATCAATTTCTGAGATCAAAGCACATTAGAAACTTCATCTTCATAGATTGTACGGCCTCCTTTTATGGCTGAATTTACTGCTGTAATCTCCAAATTATAGCAGCAACCATCTTGAGAATCAAATGCTAACCCAACATAGGGCTGCGATAGGCATGTGGGATCAAACACCTCCTTAAAATATAGTGCTTCCTTTTTGGGAAGTCTCACATCTCCTCCCAACTTCTAACAATATTCATCAAATGGTACGGCTGGGTGTTTGTAAGAACCCTTAGTAGTTCTGACCCAAAATTTCAGTTTTGATTCCTTGAATGCTCTAGGAAAATAAATGTTTTCAAAACCCGCTGAATTCTGGTCTGAATCTGATATACTGATTATGTGTGTTTGTTTCAATGTTTTTCTTTGTTTCAATGTTTTCAATGCAATTTTGACAAACAAACACAAAACAAATGTACCCAAATGTATAACAGCAATATCCCACTCCAAAGATAACTTTATTTCTCAAAGTAAGAGGACTGGTTACAATAAAATCAGGTCTGATATAACTCAGATCAGACTGATAACATCATATGACAGCGATTACAAAGATGATTCAAATTAAAGATTTGAATTCTTGACTGATTACAAAATACCCGATGGAGAATACACCAATGATATGATGTTGCAGAAGATTGAGAAGTCTGATATGAAGGAGATATGACTGCAGTGATGAAACCCCTAATGCAAACAGCCTAATACAATTTTCTTTATGGCCATAGACCTCTCCAAAGGGCAGCGATTAGACTTGTGATGGAGCGCCTAGGGTCAGATAGTCTTCCTCAATGAAAGTATGCACTTTATCCTTCTCAAACCAAACCCTAATGACGGAAAATACATCACTGATGTCTGATATTGATAGCAACCTTCTGGCAAGTTACAGTCAGGAATAGTAACTCTGTGGAATTCTACAGTCGACTATGACAGAGAACAAAATAGGGTATATAATCCTAGCCGATTCTCAATATCCAGACATCATCTAATCAATGAAATAGAGATGGAAACAATGAAAACAATAATACAATCGATAGTAGACAATTAGAGATTATAGAGAGACCGGCGACAAAATATCAAAATAGCACTTCTTTATTCATTTTCCTCTATACCTAGTAGATTCTGTGGTTGGTTAAGCAGATCCATACCCTTTTGAATTAATTTCAAAAGCAGCTTGTCGAAAAAGTTCGATCGACGGATCGGCGCATTGAGAGACGGATCGTCGAGCATTCATTTTCCCATCCGTCATTGAATTGCTTCCCATCCTATCTCTCGATTCTATACGTAACATGCCCTTTAGTGAGTGGTGCATTGGGAATGATAGTTGCATGTTACGTAGAGAATATATGAAATGTCGAAAACGGCCTTTTGTTTGGAGACAACTTTAGCCCCCCACAATAATTGGAGGCACCTCCCGGCTATCTCCCACCCAACCCGTAACCTTCACTGGCGTTCAGGAGAGCTATAACCCCCACACGAAAAAGCATTAGGACAAACTGCTTCTGAAGGTAATAACATCGACATCAAAATTCGAATTGTTTTGGAACTCCTCCCATCCGAACTCGCCTTCTGATGAAGCATTATTAAGGAAGATTCATTAGAAGGGATGATTTAGAGAGCGAGCACGCGGATGCTTAGGCTTTTGATGAAGTTGCCTACCATGAATAGACTATCTATGGTGCCAACCAATCAATAAAATTGAATGAATTGACTCCGAAAAGTGGCGCAGAGATTAGGATCAAGCCTGCCTTCTTGGAAACCCCAAGATTGTATCATGAAGATTGAGGTCGCTCTCAACGGAGGTCGTGCAGGTGGGCATCCAGGACCGCCGGGCGCGGTTCTTCCACTATGATGGAACCAATATGTGGATAGGACCAACCATAGCGACGGCTCAAGAGGGGACGTAATGTCCCTTCCTCCCTATGGGCATCCCCAGTTCTATCCTCTTCAGTGAGAAACACGGCATCATCCATACGCGAATGCACGCAGGAGAGCTTTATCCCGTTTGGACAGCAGACGCTAAAGGAGGCCGTAGACTACCTGCCACGGCGAGAGTCCACCTTTGACAAGAATGGGACGCCTATGCCCGAAATAACTCGGGCCGTCCCCCGATCAATTCACGAATTGTGTTCAGCTTCAGATCGATCGGGAGCAAAGCCCAATCCAACCCGAGTGATCGGGCGAAGAGCTAATGAAGAGCTCTTTTTAAGCACATAGCCGAATAAAGGATTTTCTACTGGTACGAGAAGGTGGGAGAATAGTAATAAGAAGCAGCTAGCCCAGAACGAGATTGAAAGAAAGCTTTTTCAGGCCGTGTCCATAACAACTTGAAATGCCAACGACCGGATGGAACCCAGCTATACTGCTACATGAATGAAATGAATAACGGGGAATGGAACTTTGGGAATGGTTGGGGGAAGGTTTCATCCCTGCAATACCCTCTACTCTATGAGGTTCATCAGGGGTATGAATAGCAGTAAACTTCTATCTATAGTCAGGATTTCCCTCCACCCAAGCTAATACCCAAACTGAAGCTCTCAACTAATACCAAACGTGCGGGTGGGAGGAAGTTGCTAAGTCAGTCCAGTCACACCGGTCCAGTCCCCAGCACCACTGTTATAGTATCCGACACCACTATTTCCCAGCCTAACTCACTAAATGGTAAGTCCTAGGTAAGTCCTTTCGTCACGATATAGCACTCACGTTTGGTCGGTCCACCCCTCCCAGCACACTGGGAGAAGAGCTTGTAGTGGTTCTACGTGGTTCGATTCACCAACCCCAGTATCCAACGGTTCACCCACCCGTCTACAGAGAATAATACCACTAATAAAGTGAACCAGTCGACTAGTCACCCGACCTCCCCCTTTCTACATTTTGTGTCCTCCTTCATTTCTCTTGGACCAACGACCTTCACACCCTTCAACAGATTCAGATCAACTTCCAAAAAATTGATTGTTCATAACTATCATTGGCAACGGGGCTTTTTAACTACTAGAAGCAATAAGAAATTATAGAGTTTTGGTTCCTGTCTTAATGGCGACAGGAAGAGACACTGTTACTAAGACCAAGGAAACCCGACAACAACCAAAACTTGGCATAATTGCCATACACACACAGAAACAAACAAACTAAACTACAAGATAAAGAAAGTGACATGATGCTCCGGCATCAAACTCCCCAGGCAGGAAAAGAGATCATGAGCTCCTGCTCATGAGATATGCTACAGAATGATCCAGCTTGATGATCTCTGGTTCAGTGAGCCAAGAAGCATCTTTTATCGAGTGATTTCGCAACTTAACCAAATACCTGAAATAGTCTTTCTTACGGGTCTGCTTCAACACCTGTTGGTCCAGAATGCATTCAATCTCCAACGAAGTCGATGTGTTTCCTTGTTGTTTCTTGAGGAGGGGTAGTTCTGTTTCTGTTATGCCATCTGCCCCATCTCCCTTGTATGGATATAAGTCTGCTATATTGAAAACAAGGGAAATGCCTAAGTCTGCTGGTAGGTCTATTTCATAGGCATTTGCTGAGAACCTTCGAAGGATTTTGCAAGGACCTACTTTCTTCATTTTCAGTTTATTATACTCACCTTTTGGAAATCTATCCTTCCTAAGGTGAGCCAAGACAAGATCTCCCATCTGAAAATGCAATTCTCTCTTATTTCTATCAGCATACTACTTGTAATGCTGATTGCTTTCTTCTATGTTTCTTTTCACCTCTTCATGGAGATCATGGATGACTTTAGCAAAGTCTTCTCCATTCCACCAAGATTTCTAAGTTCGAACACACCCCTGGGATGTACACCATACACTACATAAAATGGACTATAACCAGTGCTCTTATTAGGAGAATCATTATATGCAAATTCAGCCTGTGCTAATGCAAGATCCCAATTCCCAGGTGACTGTCCAACCAAACATCTTAACATATTACCAAGGCCCCTATTCACTACCTCAGTTTCACCATCCGTTTGAGGGTGGTAAGCTGAACTAAAACACATATTTGTTCCCAACTTCTTCCAAAGAGTCCTCCAGAAATGGCCCACAAATTTAATGTCCCTATCAGATATGATACTTTTTGGAATACCATGCAATCTTACAACTTCTTTGAAGAACAAATGGCAATGTTAGTAGCATCACTCGTTTTCTTACATGGAATGAAGTGAACCATTTTCGAAAATCTATCCACAACAACAAATATGGAATCATTGCCCCTTGGAGTTCGAGGCAAACCCAAAACAAAATCCATATTTACAGAATCCCAAGGCCTAGATGGAACCGGAAGTGGTTGATATAGCCCAGCATTTTGACTTCTTCCTTTTGCATGTTGACAAACTCTAGATCTTTCCACATACTTCTTAACATCTGTTTGCATCTTAGGCCAATAGTAATGAGTACTTAGCTGTAAATAAATTTTATCCTATCCAAAGTGACCAGCAAGGCTGCCACAGTGCTTCTCCTTCAATAAATTGTCTCTCATAGATCCCCTCAATATGCACAACTTAGTTCCTTTGAATAACAATCCTTCTTGTAGCATATAATCCATCCACGGTCCTCTATCTCTGCTGATAGGACTGCTGCATGCTTCATAAGCATCTTTGAAATCTGCATTACATTCATACAACTCCTTCAAACTATCAAAACCAACATTGTTAGCCTGTATTTCATGAAACAACAAAGCTCTTCTACTTAATGCATCAACAACCCTAGTTGTTTGTCCAGTTTTATGCTTCAACACAAAGTTAAAACTTTGAAGATACTCTACCCATTTTGCATGCCTTTGATTCAGTTTATGTTGGCTGTTAATAAATTGCAATGCATGGTTATCTGTATAATACTATAAACAACAAACTCCTTAGGAAGTAAATAATGTCTCCATTTCTTCAATGATTGAACCAATGCATAAAATTCAAGATCATAGACAGAATATTTCTTCTTAGCTTCATTCAATTTATCACTAAAGTAAGCCACTGGTCTACCTTCTTGACTAAGAACAGCCCCTATAGCCAATCCACTAGCATCACACTCAACTTGAAACACCTTATCAAAATCAGGCAAAGCAAGAATAGGCTGCTCACTCACCTTTTGTTTGAGAAATTTGAAACTATCTTCAGCCCTTCTAGTCCATTCAAAATACCTCTTATTTCCCTTTATGGTTTCAAGAATAGGAGCAAACACATGACTGAAATTTCTAATGAATTTTCTATAAAAACTGGCAAGACCATGAAAGCTCTTTACCTCCATTGCACTCCTTGGTGTATCCATCTTTAATCCATCCTTGGACACCACAAAGCCCAAATAAACCAGTTTGGTCTGCATAAACACACACTTCTTAAGGTTAATCTGCAACTTCTCCTCATGTAACCTTGTCATAACCATCCTCAAGTGTTCCAAGTGCTCCTCTTTTGATCTGCTAAACACCAAAATGTCAGCAAGATATACAATCACAAACTTCCCAAGAAACGGTTTTAGGACCTCATTCATAAGCCTCATAAAAGTACTAGGGGCATTAGAAAGCCCAAAAGGCATAACCTAACATTCATAAAGCCCATCATTAGTTTTAAAGGTTGTTTTCCATTCATCCCCAGGTCTTATTCTAATTTGATGGTAACCACCTTTCAGATCTATCTTAGAAAAATACATTGAGCCACTCAAACAATCCATTAAATCTTCAATTCTAGGAATAGGAAATCTATATCTAATGTTATCTTATTTATTGCTCTAGAATCAGTGCACATTCTCCATTCACCTCCTTTTTTTGGCACCAGAACTGTAGGAACAGCACAAGGGCTAAAGCTCTCTCTTATCAAACCTTTCTTGAGTAACTCCTTAACTTGCTTTCGAATCTCCTCATTCTCCTTTGGAGTCAATCTATAGGCAGCCTTGTTTGGAAAGCTAGCCGAATCAAATCCATATGATGATTGATGCTTCTCATAGGTGGCAACTCATCAAGCAGATCCATTGCTACAATATCCATATGTTCATTCAAAATTTCTTGCACTTCATTAGGCAAATCATCTAATCTTGTAGAGGTAAACACAGTAGAAAGTTTAGGAACCAAAGCAAATCCTACTTCTTCATTCTTCATCTCATTTAAAAACTCGTTGCCACTTACCAACATTACCTTATTGCTACTGCTGCTACTGATGTCCTCTTCTCATTTTTGCATAGGTAAAAGAGTATGTTTGACTGCATTCTTCTCAATCGTGTAAGTATTCTCTCTCCCATTATGTACCGCCTTCCTGTCAAACTACCACGGTCTTCCAAGCAACACATGACATACATCCATGGGCATGATATCACATACAATATTATCCGTATAACTACCAATTTGGAATTCTACAACAACCTGTTCATTAACTAGCAATTGATGACCTTTTTGTAACCAAGAAACTTTATATGGTGTGGGATGTTTAGTCCTTTCAAGCCCTAATTTCTCCACCATTTCAGTAGACACTATATTATCTGTACTTCCACTATCTATAATCAACTTACAACACTACCTTTGGCCTTACATTTCGTCTTGAACAAGGCTCTCCTTTGTACTGGTTCTTGATTCTCCTTGGGTGGCTTTAGCAACACTCTTTTGAGCAGCAAACTTTCTCCGGATTTGGGTTCTTCTTGGTGATGTGCCGGTGACCCAACACTCTCTTGATCTCCTTGGACTATCTGATTGCTTCTTTCATTTCTGGTATAGCCTCCTTGTGAAGATTCTGGACATTCCCAACTCTTGTGACCAGCATATTGATTACACTTAAAACATTTACTGGCAAACCCTTGGCCTCTTCCTTGGAATCCACCTCTTCCATAGCTTCTTCCTCCTTTGTTTTGATAACCTCCTCTTTCATTCTTTGCTGTCCCATTGGAACTTCCAGCCCCTTCTTGATGATTCTGCTGTCCCCTTCCTAATTGCTGCTCTCTTCCTCTAAATCCTCTTCCTCTCTTCCTCTCTTGTCGATTTTGTTTCCTTTGCAACTTCTCTTCAACCTTGAGAGCCAATTGGTAAGCCTCTTCAAGACTCCTAGGGGACACAAGGCTTAGTTCATCTTGCAAACTATACTTGAGTCCATTCAAATACCTTGCAACTTTCTCCATGTCTTCTTCACTATGCCCAGAACAAATCACAATTTATAGAATTCTTCAGTGTAATATTTGACTGACATATCTTTTTGTTTGTGATTCTGCAATCTCTTGAAGAGATTAGTTTGATAATCTCCCGACAAGAACTTTGCTTTCATCTTTGCAACCATACGATCCCAAGAATTGATCTTTTCTTTATTCTTTTTTCTTCTCTCAGTTTGAACATAATCCCACCACATCACAGCATGACCTTTTAGTCTTGTACAAGCAAACTTTACTCTCATTTCTTCTACAACTCCCTCATATTCAAAATACTTATCGAGGTCATTAATCCAATCTATAAGTTCTTCTCCATTGAGGCTTCCAGAATATGTGGGAACCTCAATCTTGGGTTTGGCACTAACATTCATCACTATTCTCAACAGCCTTTCTTCAAAAGGTTCAGGCCCTTCATGCTCCTCTTCATCCTCCGCTTGTGGTCTCTCTTACTCTTCAATTTCACTGGCATCATCCACTGGTGTTCCTCATCTTTGTGCCATTTCCATGGCATCCATTCGTGCAGTCAAGTTCTGCAACATTTCAAGGACTCCAACCTCATGTCCTCTTCTACCTCTTCCTCGGGCTCCTTGAAATATACCAAGCCAATTTTTTCACTTTTCCAATTACAACAAGCAGAGCAATACACAATCGTTGAAGTTAGCACTTAAACCAAACGATGCAGAATTCAACTCTAACCAAGAATGTACACCAGGATGGCGTGATCATATGGTCAGAGGATCTCTATGCAATGCTGATAAAAGAACTCTAACCAAGAATGCGCCTGATGATGACGAGCATATGTTCAGAGGGTCTTGATGCAATGCTGATAAAAAGAACTCTAACCAAGAATGCGCCTGATGATGATGAGCATATGGTCAGAGGGTCTTGATGCAATGCTGATATAAAGAACTCTAACCAAGAATGCGCCGGATGTCGACGAGCATGTGGTCAGAGGATCCCTACCAACTACTATGCTGAAATAGCTCGACGTCAAGAATGTGCTTTCCAACCCGAAAGGGAATTGGAGCTACCATATGACGGAGATGCAAAGTGTTATAAAGCAAATATGAGAAGAAGTATGAAGTGTTGACAGTACTACTGTTCAGCTTACAATAATTAGAGACTTCCAACCCAACTCAATTGATAGAAGTTAGCAAACTGAAATGATGGATCAGCAACTTTGAAAAACCAAACCAGCAACATAAAACCCTACAAAAATGCTCACACCTCACTCATTTCTCAACCAAATGACCTCAAATCTGATGCAATGCACTCCTATGACAATGGCGACCAAGCTACACACTAGAGACCACTCTTAAACCCAAGTATTTATTTAGTACGCTTTCCGATGCACTCCAAAGAGGGGCGGCCTGGCAAGAAGGGCGATTTCCTTCTAGAAAATCAGATTCTTCATAATAAAATCTGCAAATTGGCACAATGGGGCGCCCAACATAGACAAAGGGAAATATGAAATACCCAGAACAAATGCCTTTTTATTTTCAGATTTATGAATGAAACTACAGATTCAGCCCTGTTATCAGCAACTCCAAAAAATGACATAAAATGTAAATAACTGAACTACAAACAGAACTCAAGCTACAATGCAAATCTCACTACAAAAAATCACTACTATCAGCAAACCTCTCCCTAGGTGCTATCTCTCAAGCACGAAGTGAGCCCAGGCTAGGAGGCATTCATTCCTCGAAGCAGTCCCAAAACCATTACGGCAGCATAACATTATCAAGCTTTCCGATCCCCAAATGAGAGCACTCTTCCTCCTTTTATACTTTTCCAACTGGGAGTCTCTAAAATCCTCTTGCATATGGGATAAAACATGAGAGGGAAAATAATATAATCCTCTTCAATTCTTTTTCAACCTCACCCTTAAAGTCCCCTCTTTTAAAACAACATTATTATTAAATAATAATGTTTAATTTACGGACTTTAAAACGGAGGCCAAGATGATGTCGGAAATCAATGATCTATAGCTCGTTGGAAAGGTCTTGACAAAACGAATCCAACCCCACTCTCAAAATCCCGTTCTGGTGCCAATCCCGAACTTACTAAAAATAGCAGTAACCAACAGGGACTAAAGAGAACTTCGGAAAAACCCCGCCAACCAAACCACACTCCACGAACAAAAGCAACCACCAAAACAAGAAACCCCAATTTCAACCTCCAAGTAGCCTACGGGTCTTTGGAATAGGCCAACGGTCAACTGTAAAAGATCAAGCTAGAAAATGAAACATTACAGTCCGCCCTTCCCAAGATTGCTTGTCCTCAAGCAATTGCAAGCCTGGATGCTGCAGAATCTCATCATTCTCCGAAGTCGTATCCTCCATAGGCAAGTTCTTCCACTTCACCAAATACTCTCTGATAGTTCTTTTCCTCAAAGAACGCTCCCTGGAATCAAGAATCTCTTCTGGAATCAAAACTAACTGTCCTTCTTCATCCAAAGGTGGCAACTGTGATGAAGCAACAACATTGTGTCCAAGTGCCTTCTTGAGGCGAGACACGTGGAATACATTGTACACTCTGTTATCCGAAGGTAGCTCCAACTCATAAGCCACTGCCCCCACCTTCCTAGTGACCTTGAATGGCCCATAGAAACGTGGTTTGAGCTTCTCAGCTCCACTTTTCTTAAGAGTGGACTGTCTATAAGGTTGTAGTCAAAGATAAACCATATCTCCAACTTCAAAAGAGCGCTCAACACGCCGCTGATCAGCGTACATCTTCTGCTGATTCTGTGCAATTTGAAGATTGTTCTTCAATGAGTTCAAGATATCTTGACTCTGCTGCAACAAATCTTTGGCCTAAGGGGCTTTGCTATCACCAAACACCAAATCAGCAAAGCTAGGAGCCTCATAGCCATAAAGAGCCATGAAAAGTGACATCCTTATTGACATGTGAAAAGTAGAATTATAACAATACTCGCCCATGTGAAGCCACTTCACCCAAGCTCTTTGCTGCTCCGAAACATAGTTTCTCAGGCAACCTTCCAACCACTTGTTCACTATCTCTGTCTGTCCATCGGTTTGAGGGTGATAACTAGTGCTTGGAGTAAGCACTGTACCACTCATTCTGAAAACCTCTTGCCAAAAAGTGCTTAGGAACTTGCTGTCCCTATCACTCACAATATTTTTTGGCAACCCATGTAATCTAAACACCTCATGAAAAAACAGATCTGCAACTTGGGCTGCTGAAAAAGAGCTGGCAATGGCGAAGAAGTGAGCAAATTTTGTTAATCTGTCCACTACAACATAGATACAGTCTTTACCTTGAACCTTGGGCAACCCTGTGATGAAGTCCATTGATATGCTTTCCCATTTTTGATTGGGAATGGGAAGAGGTTGCAGAAGACCAGCTAGTAAAGTATGCTCATTTTTGTTCATCTGACAAGTGGGACACTCCTGAATGTAACGTTGAACCTCCCCTTTCAGCCCTTTCCAAGAAAATCTTTCTCTGATCTGCCTATATGTCTTGAAGAACCCTTGATGACCAGCAAGTGGAATGTCATGAAAGGTCAACAAAATCTTCTTTTTGAGCTTAGAATCAACCACCACAAAGATTCTATCCTTGTAGTGTATCAGCCCTTCGACCACTTTGTACCTTTCGTCAAGAAAAGTACCCTCAATGATGCTGGTTGCAAACTGATTTTTGGCATAATCAGCAAGCAACATGTCCCTCCAATCAGCTGTAAGCTCACACAATGAGCTCAAATGAGGTCTCCTAGATAGAGCATCAGCCACAGTATTGTTTTTTCCTTTGACATATTCGATGTCGAAATCGCAAGCTTGAAGTTTACTCACCCACTTTTGTTGCCTCTCGTTCAAATCTCTTTGATGCATGAAGTGCTTGAGGCTATTGTGATCAGTCTTGACCACAAACTTGCTCCCCACCAAGTACTGTCTGAACTTAGCTAATGCATGCATAATGGCAAGCATCTCCTTGTCGTAGATGGAGTAGGTCCTTTCAACACCTCTTAATTTTCTGCTTTCAAACACAATGGGATGTTTGTCTTGCATCAAGACAGCCCCAACTCCTTCACCGGATGCATCACACTGTAGCTCGAACGGCTTGGAGAAGTTTGGGATAGCTAAAACCGGACAAGAGCTCATGATCCCCTTAAATTTATCAAAAGTAGTTTGAGCCTTTTCTGACCAACAAAAGGCACCCTTTTTCGTGAGGTCAGTAAGAGGAGCAGCATTCTGAGAGTAGCCCTTCACAAATCTTCTGTAAAATCCACTAAGACCCAAAAATCCTTTCAAATGAGTCAAATTCTCAGGAGGCGGCCAATCAACAATTGCCTTGATCTTTTCAGGATCAACCTTCACTCCTTCAGCACTGATTATATGGCCAAGGTAAAGTAACTCCATTCCAAATTCACATTTGGATTGTTTGGCAAACAAACTCTCTGATTCCAGGATGCTAAGCACTTCCTCCAAGTGCTTGAGATGTTCTTCCCATGTCTTGCTGTAGATCAGGATGTCATCAAAAAATATCAATACAAACTTCCTCAACTGCTTCTGAAAGATTTTGTTCATACATGACTGGAAGGTAGCAGGAGCATTAGTCAACCCAAATGGCATGACTAGAAACTCGAAGTGGCCATAGTGACATCTAAATGCTGTCTTCTCAACATCGGATCCTCTCATCCGAATCTGGTAATAACCCGATCTCAAATCGATCTTTGAAAAGAACTTGGCTCCATGTAGCTCATCAATGAGCTCATCTATCCTCGAGATGGGATATCGATTTTTGATGGTGCTTTGATTCAAAGCACAATAGTCCACACACATGCGAATGGTACCGTCCTTCTTCTTCACCAGGACAACTGCCGAAGCAAAGGGGCTCTTGCTTGGACGAATGAAACCCATCTCCAAGAGTTCCCGAATGTTTTTCTCAATCTCATCCTTTTGCTTCTTAGGATACCGATAAGGAGTTGTAATAACTGGTTTAGCTCCTTCCTTGAGCTCTATGACATGCTCCGAACCCCGATCAGGAGGTGGTCCAGGAGGTAAATCAGCAAACACCTTGCTCTTCTTTGTGAGTAAAGATTGAATATCAGGAGGATAGTCTCTCTTTGTTTCAACTAGACTAGCAGGAAGAATCATACACTCTGCAGCCCACTCAACTTGATCATGACGAATCAGCCTCGCCATCCTCTTGAATGACACAATCCGAGGACCACCATTGGACATTCCTCTTATCACTACATTCTTCCCTTCGGATTGAAACTTGAGCTCCATGGTTTGCAGATTTAGAGTGATCTCCCCAAGTGAACGCAGCCATTGAATGCCTAGGACGGCATCCGTATCTCCAATTTTGACTACTTAGAAGTCGTCCTTGACTTCATAGTTTCCCACTTGCATGGTCATGTTTGAGATCTTCTTGGTGCAGGTGATATGAAAACCATCAGCAACCATAACCTTGAAGCCTTCAAACTCTTCTGTTTGCAGCCCTTTCTTTGCCACCACAGCTTCGTCAATGAAGTTATGCGTTGCTCCAGTGTCAATCAAAGCAACTATGCGTTGCCCCTTAATCATCCCTCGAACTTTGAAGGATTCATTCCTTTGAAAGCTCGAAAGTTGAGCCAAAGTGCCTCCACTTCCCTTTTCATCTTCGAATTCCTCTGAGACCTTTTCCACTTCACTGTCTTCAGAATCAGACTGCTGGTCTGACAAATCAGAATTACTTTCTTCAGCTGAATAGTATTCAATTTGATGAAATTTGCCTCCTTTTGGGCAAACATGATCTTGGGACCATTTTTCTCTACACCGGAAACATAACCCTTTTCTTCTGAGTTCATTAAGTGTCTCAGGATCCAACCTTGTGACATGAGGTTGATGTTGTTTGAACTCCTTATGCTGAGGTCTTTTTCCTTTATCTCTTTTGTGAAATGATGGCTTGGGTTGAAACTTTGCTTTAGGAGCAGCCCACTCCATGTTTCTTGCCTTCTTCATTGCCTCTTGTAGAGAGGGTGGATCAAAAGCTTTAATCCAACCCTTGAGTGGCTCCGTCAATCCTTCACTGAATAGGATCACCAAGTGCCTCTCAATGACTCCTGTCACCATGACTGAAAGCCTCTGAAACTCAGCTATGTAGGCATCAACTGTACCATATTGCTTAAGTTGTGCCAATTCTCTGAAATGCACTTCTGGATCTTTTTTCTCAAATCTCTCTATGAGCTTATTGGTAAACTCATCATAGGTAGTGATAGACCGATGACCCAAGGTCACTAGACCATGGTACCACCACTTGTGCGCCACCCCGTCCAGGTGTAGCGTAGCGAACTTAATCGCCTCCTCCTCCTCCATAGGTCTAAGAGCTAGATAGTTGTCTAACTTCTGTATCCAAGCTCTGGCTGAACTATTGTCACTCCCATCAAAATGTGGAAGCATAACCTTGTTGATAGCTTGATGCAAATCCCCATGAACTATTGTCCTCCTTTGTTCATAAAGTCTTCCTTGTCCTCTATCCTTCCTTTTATGATCCATAAAATCATTATAAGACATATCTGCCTTAATTTCATCAGGTAGAGAATCATACTCAACGCGGCCGAGTCTCAACTATTCAACAAATGACACATTTTCTTCTGGATCAAAGTGAGGTTTTACTGGTGCCAAGAAAGTGGGTTTGAATGGCCTGGAAGAAATGTATGTGTTATTTGAAGCAGGTTGAGCAGCATGTCCATTATACTAGTTGGTGGCACTGTGTTCTCCACTATGTCCTGAATTGTTCAGTAGAGGTTGGTTCTGACCCATTCTCCCCATCATGAGAGATATCATATCCATTAAGGTATCCATCTTCCTCTCGAACCTCTTTGTCGGACTTAATGATCTTTCTTTTCCTTTCCTATTATCATCTCTGTTACCTCCCGATGCCCTCTCATTATCCCCCATTTCTCCTTCAGGAGAAGACTCCCAATTGGCTCTTAATACCTCTGAAGCTGTCTGACCTTCTGGAGCTTGATGCCAATGAAATTGACTGGTAGCCTTCTTGTATTCTCTTGCTACGTACCTCTGTTCTCTGTCACTCATAGAAGGTTTGTTTTTCACAGGATGGCAGGATGCGTGGCTCTGATACCACTGAAATATACCAAGCCAATTTTTTCACTTTTCCAATTACAACAAGCAGAGCAATACACAATCGTTGAAGTTAGCACTTAAACCAAACGATGCGGAATTCAACTCTAACCAAGAATGTACACCAGGATGGCGTGATCATATGGTCAAAGGATCTCTATGCAATGCTGATAAAGGAACTCTAACCAAGAATGCGCCTGATGATGACGAGCATATGTTCAGAGGGTCTTGATGCAATGCTGATAAAAAGAACTCTAACCAAGAATGCGCCTGATGATGACGAGCATATGGTCAGAGGGTCTTGATGCAATGCTGATATAAAGAACTCTAACCAAGAATGCGCCGGATGTCGACGAGCATGTGGTCAAAGGATCCCTACCACCTACTATGCTGAAATAGCTCGACGTCAAGAATGTGCTTTCCAACCCGAAGGGGAATTGGAGCTACCATATGACGGAGATGCAAAGTGTTATAAAGCAAATATGAGAAGAAGTATGAAGTGCTGACAGTACTACTGTTCAGCTTACAATAATTAGAGACTTCCAACCCAACTCAATTGATAGAAGTTAGCAAACTGAAATGATAGATCAGCAACTTTGAAAAACCAAACCAGCAACATAAAACCCTACAAAAATGCTCACACCTCACTCATTTCTCAACCAAATGACCTCAAATCTGATGCAATGCACTCCTATGACAATGGCGACCAAGCTACACACTAGAGACCACTCTTAAACCCAAGTATTTATTTAGTACGCTTTCCGATGCACTCCAAAGAGGGGCAGCCTGGCAAGAAGGGCGATTTCCTTCTAGAAAATCAGATTCTTCATAATAAAATCTGCAAATTGGCACAATGGGGCGCCCAACATAGACAAAGGGAAATATGAAATACCCAGAACAAATGCCTTTTTATTTTCAGATTTATGAATGAAACTACAGATTCAGCCCTGTTATCAGCAACTCCAAAAAATGACATAAAATGCAAATAACTAAACTACAAACAGAACTCAAGCTACAATGCAAATCTCACTACAAAAAATCACTACTATCAGCAAACCTCTCCCTAGGTGCTATCTCTCAAACACGAAGTGAGCCCAGGCTATGAGGCATTCATTTCTCGAAGCAGTCCCAAAACTATTACGGCAGCATAACATTATCAAGTTTTCCGATCCCCAAATGAGAGCACTCTTCCTCCTTTTATACTTTTCCAACTGGGAGTCTCTAAAATCCTCTTGCATATGGGATAAAACATGAGAGGGAAAATAATATAATCCTCTTCAATTCTTTTTCAACCTCACCCTTAAAGTCCCCTCTTTTAAAACAACATTATTATTAAATAATAATGTTTAATTTACGGACTTTAAAACGGAGGCCAAGATGATGTCGGAAATCAATGATCTATAGCTCGTTGGAAAGGTCTTGACAAGACGAATCCAACCCCACTCTCAAAATCCCGTTCTGATGCCAATCCCGAACTTACTAAAAATAGCAGTAACCAACAGGGACTAAAGAGAACAACTTCGGAAAGAACCCGCCAACCAAACCACACTCCACGAACAAAAGCAACCACCAAAACAAGAAACCCCAATTTCAACCTCCAAGTAGCCTACGGGTCTCTAGAATAGGCCAACGGTCAACTGTAAAAGATCAAGCTAGAAAACGGAACATTACACTCCTCTACCTCTCAACACTCTCGGTGGCATTCTACCCTACCCAACAGCCTAAATCTTTACAAGCTCTGATACCAAATTGATAGCAACCTTCTAGCAAGTTACAGTCAGGACTAGTAACTCTGTGGTATTCTACAGTTGACTATGACAGAGAACGAAACAGGGTATATAATCCTAGCCGATTCTCAATATCCAGACATCATCTAATCAATGAAATAGAGATGGAAACAATGAAAACAATAATACAATCGATAGTAGACAATTAGAGATCACAAAGAGACTGGCGACAAAATATCAGAATAGCACTTCTTTATTCATTTTCCTCTAAACAGATTACATTCTTTTTTTTTTTCCTTACACCCGACCTCCCCCCTTCTACGTTTTGTCTCCTCCATTCCTCTCGAGCCAATGACCTTCACACCCTTCAACGGATTCAGATCAACTTCCAAAAAATTGGTTGTTCATAACTGTCATTGGTAACGGGGCTTTTTAACTGCCGGAAGCAATAAGAAATTATAGAGTTTTGGTTCCTGTCTTAACGGCGACAGGAAGAGACACTATTACTAAGACCAAGGAAACCCGACAACAGCCAAAACTTGGCATAACTACCATACACACACAGAAACAAACAAACTAAACTACAAGATAACGAAAGTGACATGATGCTCCGGCATCAGATATGCAACTCCAAGTCTGATTTCAACCTCCTTATACCAGGATTTCTTCCTTATAGAGCTGCGATTTCTTCCCTTTGTAAAATCGTCCCTTTATGAGGTCGAACATGCAATTTAAACTATTGTTGAAGTCCACGATTTCTTCTTATGCAAGTCGATTTGATGTGAAGATGAAAACTTAAACAAATGATCAAAATGTCTTTCCAAAAAGGCAGCGATTCTTTCTTATCCTCATGGCTAGGGTTTGTAAGCAAATTTTAGACCTTACAACAATGAAACCCTTCACCAATCTGCATAATAAAGTCCTGCCATAGCTGATAAACGCATTCATGAAGACCTGCAACCAAAATCAAATGTCTCTCTGGCCACATCGATTCATACCCAAATTGATATTTGTTTACAAATCCTATGTGATGCTCCAAATCAATGCTCAAACCTACAAATAAGTGCAATAGTGAACCCTGGGTGGATTCACCTATCAAAGTGGAGTTGGGTTTTCGTCCAATCCACTAATTTTCTAAGGGTTTCATCCTCAGAAAATCGTTGAGCCAATGTTGCAGCTCAAAGGAAAATTCTCCAATATCAAATGACAAATACACAATGATGAAAAATGACCTCCAAAGCCTTCTTTTATAATGCCCAAGTGGAGAGCCCAAATTTGCTTTATTTTATTTGCATTTCATGTCCACCGCATAGTAACGAGGCTCGGACTCGGCAAGCTAATTTTGGACTTGGACTCGGTGCCTAGACTCGGCAAAAACTCGACAAAGACTCGGCAAATTGAAAAACCCAAGAAATTCAAAGATTTTAAGGATTTAAAACTTGTTTCATGCACCCTTTAATAAATAAACCTTAAAGACACAATAACATCATCAAATAGAAGCTAATTTGATCACATACACAAGTATACATCAATCACATAAGTATAAACGCAAATTGTAGCTGGGCTGCTGAAGGAAATAGCACACTTAGATATATAAATATAGTCAAATGTATACAAAACTCATGGAATATGGAATCCATGACATCAAATGTTCCAAACAAATATGAAATATCAAAACAATAACTAGAGTCTAGAAGTCTATGGCTCAGAGGAGCCTGCATCCTTCGCCTTCCTATGAAGGTGTAAATGGTAGGTCTTAAATGATGCCAAAATTGACGAGTAAACAAAAACTTGGAGAAAACTCAGCAAAAACTCGACAAATCAATAGGATCCAATGATTTGTCCTCTACTCTTTTTGTGCAAAATTGAAACCCTGAATTTGACTAAGTCTGAAACCCTGAAACTCTGAAAAATTGGTTAAGTCTAAAATCTGATGGATCCTCCAAAATCTAGAATCTGCATGTTAAATCCCATGGATCCGGAACCTATCTCAAACATCCTGACAGTATATTTCAAAATATTTAAAGTATAAGAAATTTATACTTAAATGTATTTTGAAATATACTGTCACCCTGTTCCTGATTTTTTCACTAGTTTTAGCTGAGTTTTCCCATCGGGACTCGCCGAGTCCGGCGAGTCTGGCGAGTCTGCGATTTTTTGGCGAGTCCGAGCAAGTCTCGTTACTGTGGTCCACCATCATAATAAAATAATATTTTATTTTATTTTTCCCTTCAATTGGGACATTCAAATTATGAATTAAAATATTATTTTATTTTAATTTTTTTGCTCCAATTGGGGCATCCAATTTGACAATAAAATATTATTTTATTTTGTCATTTTATTTTTAATTTCTTTTTTCCCATTTAAAGTGACTTTCCATTCTCCAAACTTTAAGTTATTTTTCCACTTTCCAAATATCTAAGTCGCTTTAGTCATTGTAACCAACTTTCCAAATGTCAAGGTCACTTTTGCAACAATGGCTCAAAAAGGGGACATTACAATGTTTGGGTCCACAAACTCCAAAAAAAATGTATTGAATCCCCTTTTTTTACTTACCCTGTCCCACCTTCAACTAGTACGGCCTTTCTTGCACCTAGTAAACATAGGGCCAGCAAAATACAAGTTCTTCCTCATTTTTTTTTATTGTAAATATTTTCAATAAATATTCTGTTAATTTCACAACTAGTAAACAAAATAATATTTCATTTATTATTATTTTCTATGCAAATCTTTTCGATAATCCTTCAATCTACAACTTCCTGAATACCAAATAGCAAACCCAGAAATGATCTTAACTTTTCGATGCAAATCTCCACAAATTTCGAACATTCAACATACCTATGAATCCTAGATGAATCCACTCATAAAATTGGCTAGGAGGGTTTTTGTCCTCGAAACCAATCTTGTAGGGTTTTCGTCCTAGGGAAAAAAGTTCAACAATTGCTCTTCCAAAAATGGGATTTTGAAAATAAAATGCCAAGAATCGATTTTCTCTCCTCAAATCCCCCTTTTATACACTTTTCGGAAATAATAAAATATTATTATCCCCTCCAAAAGTGACTTTTAAAATCTCTTAATTAAATAACACTTTTTGGCCTTCTTTTTTATAAGCACTTTATATGTTGTTCAACCTTCTAAAACAAATAAAAATAAGTTGCCTTATAAAATGAACTTTTGACAACTTAAGTTGATTATTTAATTATTTCCCATGCATCAATAAAAATCTAAGAAAAATATTAAAATGGGCCAATTATGCTTCCCTGATAACTCCACCAACATCTTAAGTGCATAGATCTTCCCTCCACAAAAAGTTGGCATTCTCCAAGGATGATGGACTTCTCCATGAAGTTTGGAGCACTCCCAAAAAGTCAGAATTGCATGGAAATTGGATAATTATGCCCGCCTTGATTCCAAGAACTCTCTGTCGTTGTCAGATAACCTTTCCGAGAAAGCTGACGCTCTCCAAGAAAGTTGGAGTTTCCAAGGATGTTGGAATGGACTAAGAAAGGGGACATTACAAGTCCTCCCCAAAATTGCTTGTCCTCAAGCAATGTCAATTCAACTCAACAATTCCAACTGATTGATTCATTCTGCAAACATCAAAGTTCCAAACATATCTCATCAAACTTTTTCCCAAACTCCATTGTATCTTTCTAACCAAATTGCATCTAGAATTTTTAGGCAAGTGCAAATGTAAGATCCCCTACCCAGATTTCCACTTAAAACCACAAAATTTTTGACTTCTAGTGTATTGACATTTCATCAAACGCTTTGTATATTGCTGATTAAACTGTTTTTTTTCTGAGTTTGTTTGAATGGACAGCTTGTTTGTTTGTTTGCGATGTTATTTTACTCATAAATGCAACATACATCATATAGGAAAAGAAGAGACATTTGGACAAACATATTGCAGCAGTATCACATAAAAAGATTGAACATAATGATGCCATAGAAATTGTTCATAATCTGAAATTATATAGGTACAATTTGTCTCAACATAAAACTCCTTATACAGACCAAATTATCATATTCCATAGCATCTTCCCATGAGATCAAATAGCTGGGTGACTTGCATATCCGATTCCCCAACAAGGAGGGCGCCACATTTTAATCTTCCATGACTCTTCCTTAAGCCCACATACCCTCCAAGTAGTAGAAGGCAGCCCAAATAGAAGAAGCGGCTCCAAAAGACGATGTGGCTGATCGAAAAGGCTGCTAATATTATATGAATATCCCCTTGATTCTCCTATGAGCTACGGCTGGTAATATAGAAGGTTGCGGCTGATAATGTAAGGGTTGCGGCTAGTTTTTGATAGACATTAGTCACCATTAATAATAAAAAACTCTCCAAAAAGTAAACGTTGAGCTTAGGGTGTAAACCCTACTAAAACTTTCACCAAAGTGTTCACAAAATCTTCAATAAATTTCTCACAAATTTGTAGTTGCTACGCAAATCATACAAAATTGGCAAAGAACTCCTCCAAGCAGCAAATACCCCAACCCTGCAAATGATATCTCTCTTTCGCACAAGAAACTCCAAGAATCTAAAACAATATATGCACCTACAAACTCTGTGTGAATCCACTAAGGAATGACCAAGTGGGTTTCCATCCACGAAGTCAAATACCCAAGGGTTTTCGTCCTAAGGTTTGCTGAACCAAAAAACTCCAGCTCTCAAAAAAAATCTCCGTGAAAATGAAAATGTCTAAAAGAATTGATTTTTGGCTCACATCTCTTTTACATCCTTCTTTGAGAGAATTACTTTATTTTCTTTTACTTTATTTCATTTTCCCGCTCACATAAAGTGGCCCACTTTATATTTTTCCATTGATATAAAATAAAGTCACTTTAATTAAAATCCAAGGTTCAGCCTTTTAATTAATTAAATATAAATAATCCTTAGGAACTTAGGACTATTTAAAATTTAATTAATTAATTATTCCCTTATATCCCCGACTTAGCCTACAGGAATTAAATAGGTTAACGGTCTCCCGCAAATGTCTCATTCGAAAGAAGGGGACATTACAGCAAACTTTGAAGTTCCAATTTACTGTACCAATGCGATGAACCATACTGTGATTCCCATAGAGTCTAGATCCTTATCCTATCAAATGACGTCTCTCTTGCCAAAGAAGTCTATGAAGACTACTATCCACATTATTCTTATGCACCTTTTGAAATTCGTTCACCTTTTTGAAAGACAATTTGTCCTCATATGGGATGGAAGCAAAAAGATGTCCATATCTCACCATATCACAAGTACAAGCTTCCCATCTTGGAACTGAAAATGTGAGCAAACATTTCAAATGTTCCTCTTTGGCTTGAAGTCCAATGATGTCTTCTTCCCAAGGTTTTAAAATTTCCATGCAACCTTCAAGTTCAATTCTCTTGCTTGACGGGTGAAACAATTTGGGCCAACAAGTGTAGCTCTCAACTCCATTAACAACGATGTCTCTTAGAAACTCAAAAAATAATTTGATCATCAAGTGTGCATAATCCACAACACATTCCTTCTCAAAATGATCTTCATTAATGATGTTGTAAATTGTTTCTTCCAAGAAAAACCACAAATCAGCTTGTGTGCAGGCTGAAAACAAATTATGACAGTCATGAATCACCTGGTTTTCCACCCAATTCGGAGCTATGTTGGCTAAAGTACTCATTCTCTTCAACTAAAACTATTTATCAACATTTTCCAATGATTTAGTGGCCTCAAAATGATCAATCTTGCAGCTGTTCAAGTCTGGAAACAACAACTTATGATCTGATTTTATAAAAGTCAACAACTTGAAAATGGAATAGTAGCTACAAAATTGAAACCTCCTTGCAAAAATAAGAAATGTGAGCATCGTAATGACTTAAAACACTTCTGTAAAGGCTGAAAATTCTTTCCCAATAGTCACCAACTGAAAAATGCTCCATCCCTTGACTGAAAATACTTGCTAACCCACTTGTATGTATGCAAATGAAATCATGTGGTGGCTGATTTGAATGACAACAGCACTAAGTCTAAGATTTTGACCTATAATCCTCCATGATGCATTCCTCGTGTCCCCACTAACCTCCAACATAGTTTGTTGGTAATCTCTTGCATGAATACTCAACAACGAAGTAGCTCCACCATACTTATGTTGCGTTGCTCTGGTATTCATGTGAACTTCATCTAGAGATCTTTTGGTGGTGCTTGAGGCTTCTTCACTGGGAAGAATACTTTCCACCCAACCAATCTCTGACTCATGATAGTGTTCATCACCTCGTGGCGATCCTAAAAATGCAAAGTCTATCACCATGTTATTCTGATCCAAAGTAGAAAACATACGATCATGAGAAAATTGCTCCTCTAGTGTAATGTCCCCCATCTAGCCCAGTTGATCAGTGGATGAGGATTAGCCTATCACATGACTCCCGTAGGCTAATGACTATGGTTAGGGAGCCAATTTGACGTATTATTTATAGTAAGTCAGGGCAAGGAGCACTTTCTATTTTTAGCAGGGCAGTTGCGGATGATTGGTGCACGAGGTTCATGGTCTCGATATGACTAGAGCTTCATTTGATATAATATAAGTTAAATTAAATATTTAACTTATGTTATTTTATGAGACCTAAAATGACTTAAATTATAATGTAAAGTCACTTTATAAAATTAAGTTATAACTTAAAAGTGACTTGTCTAGGAGATGGACACCCAAGGTGATGAGGGGACATAAGGAGTTAATGAGAATAAAAATAAAATACTTTTCGTGGGCGTTGGAATTGAGGGAGAGATATAAGAAAAAAGTTATTTCATTTTGGCATTCATGTGCGACTATTGTTTGCTTTTCTCTTGGAGAGTTATTCTCGTGCATTATTGAGCTTGGAGCTTGAGGGTTTTGATTTGGCTTTGCTGGGACAAAAACCCCTGCAATAGTCCCTTTCTTCGTGTGTGAAAGATCGCATCAGGAGAGGATAGTTGGAGGCTTCATTCCAGAGCTTCACCTAAGCTTTATTTGACGGATTTTGATGGAGTATTGAGCTTGCATTGAAGGTATTTGGCAAAGAAATCATATGCAGCTGAGTGTATAAAGTCAGCGACAGATTTGAAGCTCTTTGGGAGCAGATTTGGAACTGTATTTCATTCCTTATGCTGGTCGTACCTTGCTAGTACAAGCCGTACTACTGGCTGGGGGTCGTTTTTGGAGTATAGAGTGGATTTTGATGAGTTTCTTCAGCTCTACATGATCACCTAGTCTCTGCAAGAAGATTCAGTCCAAAACAGAAGTCTTTATCAGTCTTTTGGAGTTGTTACATGCTTGATTTGCAGCCCCAAGTGGGTCGCACAGCCTAGAGGAGTTATGGGTATTTGCTGGTGATCTTTCTCTCTTCTTTGTAGCTGCTATCAAGTGCATTTTGGGCATTGGAAGTCTTATATGTTGCTGCTACACATTTCACACGAAGATTTCTCCATTGGTGATAGCTAGGAGTCATTCTATGGTGTTTTATTGTTGGTCCGGCTACAACGCTGACATGAAGTTGTAAATCTTGACATGGGTATGTACTCATAATTCATATCTGGCTATAATACAATCTGGGTCATTGTTCTTTTGTGCAAAATCATTGTATATTTTCTGGGTTTTCAATATATGCCTCATTTTCTATGTTATCAATGCAATATCACAACATGCAAGAAAAACCCATAAAACCCTAAACACCAAACGAACAGAAAACCGAAAAAAATATAGAGAGCAAACATACATTCAGGGGTGTATGTTACATCTAGCCCCATGAGATTGCACTCTTGATGTTCTTCCCAAATGCTATCAACATGCTGAATCTCCATGGTACTAAAAATGTTGAAGTCATTGTGCAATATTTCATCCTCCTTGAATTCTTCTTCGTGTCTCCAAGGGTAACTAAGCTCCAAATTATAGTTCTTTTGGAGTTCATCAATTCCTTCAATTAACTGCTTGATCTCCATAGTTCTGGTGTCAACTTCTTGCTCCTTGGGCATGGCTGCAACAGATGACTGACTTTCGGCTTTGTAGAGTGAGAAGTGAGCTAAACTTAGCTCTAGGTTGAGCACATCAACCTCTTTCTCTTTTTCTTTGAATGAACTAAAGGTCTCTTTTGCAAACTTGATGGCATGATCTCTATCTATGATCAATTGCAAGTACTCTAATTTCATTGTCCCCAATGTATCTTTGACAATTTGCAAGAGTAGCTCCACCCTCAATGCCTTTTTGTCTCTCCTCAACTTGAGCCTTCAAAATGAGGTCTTCAATGAATGTGTGTGCTGTCAAATCTTGTTAAAACTTGCACCTCTTTCTCTTCAATGACCAAGAGTTGATTCTTCAATTCTTGCAATTCTTTAGGCCTTTGCTCTATTTCTGCAAGATGACTTTGCTCACCATGCGGCAAAATTTCTGAATTATCTTCATTTGTAGGAGCAACATGATTTTCAAAATCAGCTACCTCTCTGATTGTTGTCTTGCAAACTCTTTGAATAGATGACATAACAACACTATGCTCAAGTAATGAATAATCAAGAAACTCCATACCTTCAATTCTTAAACTATAACCATAATTATTGTCAAATTGCTTATCAACAATTGTTGATTTGATAATTTCATAAAGCTCCAAATCAGCATGCCCTTCTACTAAATTCTCTAGAAGGTCAATCTGCCTATCATCAAAGAAGTTTGTGCACTCATCTGCTTCTATCTCATCACTTTCAGGAAAACTCATGTACTCCTCTTCTCTTGCGGATGCATCTTGTGATTCTTCTTCCTTTAGCAGTAATTCTTCAACTATCATTTCAATTGATAAGTATGGCTTCAACTTCTTCTCACATTGTTTAACAACATTTTTAGCCAACTCATGTGCAACTAGAGAAATATTTTGCTCCTTCCCCAAAACAGCCAATAAAATAGATAAGAGTGGTTGGCAGATATCATCACTCTCATTTAGAATCAAAATAATGGTCTGCATAGAAGTTATAAATTTTTTGCCCGACTCTTACTAACAGCAACCAAGAAAAGTTGAAACATTTCGAGAATAAGATCTTCACAATCAAGATCTAACATAACACATGATCTGATTTTTGCAACAATTTCTAAAATTGTTACCCTCTTAGCAAAAGGACTTATGATATCATCCAAACCTTGAAAACTTTCCACAATTAACTAACATATCTCCTTCATGATATTGTTGTTATAAGGATCCTTTAGAGCTGTTATTCTTGTAATTTCATTAACGCAAGAAGTAACTGTAAGTCTCACATCTTTGTCTTGGTGTCTCAACAACTCTAGCTTAACCAAAGAAGTCACTGATGGAGTCACTACAAGTTGCATCATCATAGAATCTAACTGATCAACCATAAATAAGCAACTCTCCACTTCTTCCAAAATGTAGAGTAGATCATCCTTTGACTAAGGTAGGTGTTCAAGTTTCTTTCCTGCATTGGAAAGCTTCTTACTCAAATCTTCTTCACTTATAATTACCATGATTAACAAGCTGGTAGAACCAAGGCTCTACTAATCCTATTGAAAGATAAATTACAGCTGAAACTCAAAACATGCTACTGTTGAACTGTCATGAGCCACTGAACTGTAACATACACTATCCCGGCTAGGGTTCTCTATATCACTTTTTTGTGTTTTTTGCTTGCTGATGTTTAGGGTTTCATGTGCATGTTTTTGCATGTAGGTTTTTTGCATTGAAATATGGAAATAAAAACATATATTGAAAACCCAAAAAATATACAATGAATTTGCATAAACGAACAATGACCCAGTTCATAAAAAATGCTAAAACTAATTATTGTGACATACCCATTTCAATTTCTTCAACTTCATACATTTGTCGTAATGGACCAGCAATATGGGCTGTCAGGAAATGCCTCTAAACACCCACAAATGAATGTGCACTGTCATATGAATGCTTGCAGTCTAATATTAAACCCTAGGCATCCATAATGCTTGGTAAATGAGTCCCAAATGAGAAGGGTTTGGCTGTCTTGAAAGCCCACGACCTGTGCCAGCATGTACGGCCCTGCTGGGGTGAATATCAACAACAAACCAATCTGATAATACTCTTAAATCTGCCCAAAATACTTCTAATGATCTGCAGATGTAAAACTAATCCCAAACGCCAAAAACTAGTGAAAAGATCTTCAAAACACACACAAAATGAATGATACATGTTGTACGGCCCTCGCTGAAAGTGTACGGCCAGCAAATGGAATGTATCAGTTGCTCATAACTCCATCAAAATTGCATAAATCTGTCACAAAATCCTTCATTACCAGCTGCATACAAAATCTCATAAAAATATATTCGTTTCCAGCTCAAATCTCCACCAAAAGCAATCACACTAAAGCCCAACTGAAGCCCCTAAATGAAGCCTCCAATTCCCCTTCCTGATGTGGTCTTTCACACATGAAAGGTGTCCTTGTAGAGGTTTTCGTCTCAGCTAGTCAATATCAAACCCTCAAAGCTCTCAACTCCAAGAATGCATGACAAAGCAAGTTTCATCAAAAGAGAATAATAAACCAAGTATATGCAAATGAGCTTCACTTTGTCTTTTTATAATATTCAATTTGCATTTGACTTCATCTCATTTGATTGACTTTAATTTCATTTTCTCTTCCCTCCTTTTTGGTGCACAATTTATAATATAAAGTATACTTTATTATTCACTTATATTTCCCCTTTATTTAACACTTATTATAAAGTATACTTTTAAGCATTTAAATCTCCCATTTAAATAAAGTCCACTTAATTTATTAATGATATGCACTTAATAATTAATTATTATTAAAGTATAACTTTAATAATAATTATAATATTATAACTCCATCATTAACCATCGCAAATCAATTCTGACTTCACCATGTTGGCCCACTGCATTCACTGCTAACCAAGGTGCCTTACTATAAGTAGTAAGGTTGGCCTCTATCAACACACTGACTTACTATAAATAGTAAGTATATAAAAAACAGAGCCAAAACACCCTGGATATCATAACCTCTGAACAAGCTAAGGAGTTGGGGATGAAAACACCACCAACTGCCAATTGAGGAGACAGCTAACTCCAACACTGGGCCTCTAAACACCATTATTAGCCTACGAGGACCCAATGATAGGCTAAACCACCAACTCTGATGCTCACTCAAAAAGGGGACATTACATGAACACTAATATACAACTGCTGAACATTGACACACAACTATTGAATCTCACATGCAACAGAAGATCTCAACAAGGTATTAGCTTTCCAACAAGCTGGAAAGACCACTAATTCTGATACCACTATAAATTGCCAAGCTAATTTTTTTGTATTTTGGCAAATGTTTGACAAAATGACAATAGAAATAGCAATGCATAAACATATATTACATTCACAAGAACAATGTAGGAACACAATTTTTATTTCAGATGTGAACCACCTATTATAAAATTCAGAAATTTATGATATAAATCATTAATTTATCAGCTCAAAGTATTTGATAATACAAATGTATAGAGCTGGAGATGAATGCAAGTCCCGACCTTCAAATTTTAAATAACATGCCGAAGAAACCCTTGATATAATAATATTAATTGCTGGGATCAAAGCACATTAGAAACTTCATCTTCATAGATTGTACAACCTCCTTTTATGGCTGTATTTCCTGCTGAAATCTCCAAATTGTAGCAGCGACCACCTTTGAAATCAAATGCTAACCCAACATAGGCCTGCAATAGGCATGTGGGATCCAAAATCCCTCCAAAATTTCAAACACCTCCTTAAAATGTAGCGCTTCCTTTTTGGGAAGCCTCACATCTCCTCCCAACTTCTAACAATATTCATCAAATGGTACAGGTGGGTGTTTGGGCCCACAAACTCCAAAAAAATGTATTGAATCCCCTTTTTTTCCTTATCACGCCCCACCTTAAAATAGTACAGCCTTTCTTGCAGCTAGTAAATGGTACGGCCAGCATGGTAAATGCTACATAGGGCCAGCAAAATACAAGCACTTCCTCATTCTTTTTTTATTGTAAATACTTTCAATAAATATTCTGGTAATTTCACAACTAGTAAACAAAATAATATTTCATTTACTCAACATATATCTCCATATCAAGACAAGCACTAAAAATGTCGATTATAATTTTATATGCGAATCTTTTCGATAATCCTTCAATCTGCAACTTCCTAGATACCAAACAACAAACCTAGAAATGATCTTAACTTTTCGATGCAAATCTCCACAAATTTCTAACATTCAGCACACCTGTCAATCCTGGATGAATCCACTCAAAAAATTGGCTAGGAGGGTTTTCATCCCCAAAACCAATCTTGCTGTAGGTTTTTGTCCTAAGGCAAAAAGTTGAATAATTGCTCAATCTCCAAAGATTGGGTTTTGAAAATAAAATGCCAAGAATGGATTTTCTATAACATCACATTCCGTAATGCTCATGATTAAACATAAGTATTCATCTTAACTAAGAATTAGAATACATCATGATTATCCAAATCATAGTTAACAAAAATGAATTATCATCATTACAAACATTAAGCATGTTATTCTTTTTTAGAATATAACAAAACTTAGAATTACATTATCCAAGATATCTCATTGGTGAATAACTTCCACTATGTATGTACAAGGCTATGCTCAAGGCATCAAATATTCAATTATACATAATAACTGACTATCAAGTCATATAATGAAAAGGAACTGCATTTGGAACTTTTGACATCTATCTTCATAAGCCTTGGCTTGTCTCATGCTTGGGAAGGAGAGCATCATCCGAGTGCTTTTCCTCCAACCACAGACCAGTGGTCCCCTGCACAACTTCCTACCTGGAAGCGGCCCTACCCTTCACAGAAGGTATAGATATGCGGAACCATTAGGTTTGCCATCTGAGTATCTGGTGTTGTGTCCTTCATAATGTTTCACAGTCACACAACTATAGATCCACTCTAACTATGTATGACACTAATGGAAACATTATGCCATCTGGAACACTGTGGACCGACTAATGCACTCAGAGACGATTGCATTACTTTGGCCAAATATTTACATACATATATGTTTCGCAATGAACGTAGTTGTATGTCCACCACCTTGACTCAACTTAGAAGCTGTCTCATCCTACCAGTATGCTTAGTTCGGCCTCCCCAGGTCTAGTAAAAGTGAGTTCAGATCGTTCATTGTCCAATTCCAGGACAATCGACTCCTATCTTATGAGTACATCAAATATAATAGGTTACTTTCACAACAAGGAACCTATGACTCCTCATCACTCTATTCCATTTTTCAACATGACAATAGCCAAACTAAGTTTTCCAACCTGGGTCTTCCCAAGATTCACAATTTCAAAATGATCTACCTTATAGGTTATATTCAAGATCATAATAATATAGGCTTACATTGCCTTAGCCAAATAAGATGGTCTTAACAAAAGACATCAACTCATATACCCATGTGAGTTTTTAACATAAAATACTCCCTTCATGGAGTTCAGCCACAAGTAAAAGAAATGGCTTTTATTTACATTACAATGCCGGAGACTTAGATTAATTTAGTTTTCAACCTCAATACGTTATAAGCCTCAAGAGGAGAATCCTCACTATTAACCCGGCATGCATGCAAAGCTACCTTTGAGTAATCCTATTAACTTTCATATTTCTGACCTCCTTTATCAAGGGATCGATACATACTGCACTATGGTTATCCTAATAACCTTTCAATAGCAGTCAAATACTATGTGCGTAGTTCTCAAGAATGGTTTCTAAGTGCTTTTAGCACGTTCAAAGGTTAAGGTTTTCACAAAGATTATCATTATACTTCGAGGATGGTGCATCGACCCACATGCAGGCCGAATCCTCCAAACACATATCTAAACATAATAGTTTTAAATACTTGTTTCATGAGCACAGTCGGCATCGAGCTCATCATGATAGCTCTAGGGTTGTCATTTAATTGTTTTCAATTGTGCCATATTGGCACTCAAGTATGGTGCTTGCCACTGCAGCTCTAGCTTGGCCTCAAGGGCCTGGAGCAACAAGTTCAACAACAGTCATTACAAGTTTTCAGTATAATTCATTTACAGCGTCGAGGGCCTGGAGTTTATCTCCAAAGCATAAGCCATGACAATATTAATCAACAGAAACATAGACCACAAGGGTCTCATAATAAAGTTTATCATATCAATTGCTACGGCCCAAGGGCCACAAAACAATAACCACAGCAAGCTAAATACTTAACTGTCGACACAGTCGACCTTATTCAACAGTGATTTATTACTGTTTAACATTCAAAATAATGAGTCTTTCCAGACTTCAAATCATACCCAAGGAAGTTCGTTTAAGTGTTTACGATGCGGCCTATCGATGGCTTTTAGCAGAACACAGTCGTGCCAACTTCCTGTGGTGTTCAATAAAGGTTTCCAGAAAACTGAATGCCATTCCTGTTCTTGCTCTCTTCTCCCGAGCATTGTCCAAAACTGAATGAATGACCTCCAAACTAAGTTTTTGGTCTTCTTTTTGCATGCAAAGCATGTAGTGAAAGCGCCACTTCGAGCCCACGAAGTGAATGGTATTACAAAGGTAATTTTTAAAAAACTTAATTGTATTAACAATGAGCAAAAGCTCAGATAAAATGATTTACAAAATGTACAAGGCAGGTTTCTAAAAATAGAAAACTGCAGAAGATCGTAAACACGATCTTACTAAAATAATTACAAACAGTTACAAAATTGACCATTAACTAAAAATAGCATGAAATAATATTCTAATACCCTCCCTTAATGGTCAATCTATCAACTACACCAAGAGACCCCCTGAATTTTACAAACTTATCTGGACTAAGGGACTTAGTGAGGATATCGGCTGTCTGATCCTCTGTCGGAACATACAGCAACTGAACTGATCCGTCTTCAACAAGCTTTCTGATGAAATGACAATGAGTTTCTACATGCTTGGTTCTTTCATGGAAGACTGGATTTTTGGCAAGTTTGAGAACTACCTGATTATCACAAAACAAGGGAGTTGGACCTGCTTGAGATATTTGCATATCAGCAAGCATCCGGCAAAGCCAAACTGCCTCACAAGCTGCCTTAACTGCTCCCCAATACTCTACTTTTGTCGAGGAGAGAGCCACTACCTGCTGCTTTTTACTAGTCCAAGTGACTGCACCAGATCCCAAACTGAACACATACCCAGATGTTGATTTCCTGTCATCAACTGAACCTGCCCAATCTGAGTCTGTGAAATCACTAAGTCTAGGATCATGACTCCTAGTGTAAAGAAGTCCATAATCAGAAGTGCCTTTCACATAACGCAGCACACGTTTCGCTGCTACCCAATGATCAGCCTTGGGGGCTGTCATGAAGCGTGAAATGTAGCTAACTGCAAAACTGAGGTCAGGTCTAGTGGCAGTGAGATAGATGAGGCTGCCCACTAGTTGCCTGAACAATGATTCATCCACTACAGGTGAGTCTGACTTGGCTGACAACTTAAGCCCTTTTTCCATGGGTGTGGAGGCAGGTTTGCAATCCTGCATGCGGAACTTATCCAGAAGACTTCGAGCATACTTAGACTGGGAGATGAAGATACTACTCTCAGTCTGCCAAACCTCAACACCTAAACAATAATGCAAGAGGCCCAGATCTGTCATGTCAAATGTGCTGCACAAATCCTATTTGATCTCAGCGATCAAATGTGCCGAGCTACCAGTAATGATCAAGTCATCGACATAGACAACAAGAATCAAATATCACTACCAGTGTGTTTGACATTCAAATTAGAGTCAGATGGACTCCTCTGAAAGCCATGATCTATGAGGTACTTATCAATCTTGATGTACCAAGCTTGAGGAGCCTGTTTCAAGCCATAGAGTGCTTTGACCAATCTACACACCTTGTGTTCTTGACCAACAACCTTGAACCCTGGAGGCTGCATCATGTAGACTTCTTCCTGCAATTCACCGTTGAGAAAGGCACTCTTAACGTCCATCTGATGGACTTTCCAACCAAACTGGGCTGTTAAGGCAAGAACAAGCCGAATTGTACTCATCTTGGCTGTAGGAGCAAAAGTCTCCTCGTAGTCAATGCCTTCCTTCTGTGAGAACCCCCTAGCAACGAGACGAGCTTTGTACTTGTCAAGAGTTCCGTCAGCTTTGTATTTCACCTTGTACACCCATTTGCAGCTAATGGGCTTCTTCCCTAGAGGAAGATCAGAAAGGACCCAAGTGTGATTTTTCTAAAGACTCTGGTATTCAGACTCCATAGCCTTTTCCCACTCAGGAATTCCTTTAGCCTTTGAATGTGTCTGAGGCTCATAGACACTGTGAATGTTGGCCATGAGAGCAAAATTAACTGTATGCTGCTGTTTGCTCTTGTTTCTGGATGATCTACCCTCAATGAGCTCATTGTCATGAAGATCTCCAATAGTCTTAGCCCACCATTTAGGCCGGAGAGTAGAAGTGTCAACATCCGATGCAACAGGAGCTGAAACAGGTGCAACAGGTGGAAGATCAACATCATCCGGAGGAAATTCGGGTTGAGCATCATCAAAATCTGAATCTGCATTATCATCCCTCCCATCAGGTGGACCTAACGGAAGAACACCCAAGTCAAAAGCCTTCAAAGGCTGATCCTCAGAATGCTGCACAGACGAGGAAGAAAGAAAAGGTCCTCGTTCTTCATCAAAGACAACATCCCAACTGAAAGTAAGACGATCAGTATCGATATCAATCAACCGGTAAGCCTTATGGTTGTCACTGTACCCTGTGAACATAAGCTTTTGACTCTTGGAATCCAACTTGGAGCGCGTGGCATCTAGAATCCATACATAAGCTAAAGAGCCAAATATTTTCAAATGACTGATCTGAGGTTTGCGGCTAATCCAAGCTTCTTCAGGAGTCTTCTCCTTAACAGCATAAGTCGGAGACCGATTAAGGAGATAGACGGCAGTGTAGACTGCTTCTGCCCAGTACTTCTTAGGAACACTCCTGTGTTCTAACACGGAACGGGCCATCTTAGTGATTGTGCGATTGCGCCTGTTGTGACCAAATCACACATCACCCCATTGCAAATGGGGACCCCCTTTTTTTTGAGCTCTGATGCTTTGCATGAAGTTCTGACGATGCCTTGGGTTCATTTCCTCTGCCAATCAGACAAGAAGTCTCTTCCTTAGAAGATTTTGCTTTATAACTAGAGGTCTCATCTGGTACATAAACTTGTAGTAATGAAGAATCTTGATCAAATCCCATCCAAATGATGAATCATGAGATCAATCCTGATGTATGTTTGAGATCCTGAAAATGGCTAAGTCTGATAGCCTGAAATCTTGAAAATTTGACTAAGTCTAAAATCTGGTGGATCCTCCAAATTCTAGATTTTGCATGTTAAATCCGGTGGATTCGAGACCTATCTCAAACATCCTGAAAGGTATATTTAAAAGTATTTAAAGTATAAGAAATTATATATTTTTCAATATACCTTTATCCTCAAGGACCCTGAAAAAATGACTAAGTACTGAGAGGATTCAAAAAGTTGATCTAGTGCGACGGCATATTAAGATGGTGCAAAATCTTGATAAATCAAGCCACTTTCAAGAAGATCTCAAGTTGATCTCTTGCGCTTGAACCAATGCGCCCAAGGATAGAAGAAGATGATGATTTCGAAATTTGGATCTAGTGCGCCAAATTCTAGAAGATTTCGAATACCTCAACCAATGCGCTAATCCTAGAAGATTTCGAATACCTCAACCAACGCGCCAATTCTAGATGATTTCGAATACCTTAACCACCGCGCCACATGTGAAAGGAAATCTAGAGGATTCTAAAAGTCTCAACCGCCGCGCCCTCTAAAGATAATGAGGAATTTTGATTAGAATTGCTACATTAAGAGTTTCAAACTAGAGGAAACCAAAACATCCAACTATTGCGCCACCTTCTAAAGGATTTCAAAACCTCTATCTAGTGCGCCACCTTATGGAGGGGAGTAAAGTCAAGTTTTAAAGCAGCATCAAGAGGATTCTTAACCCCTTAACTACCGTGCCACAACAAGAGGATCTTCAACCCTTGAACCGACACGCCACCTTCTAGAGGATCATTCATCCTTGATCCAATCCGCTAATATCAAGAAGATCTTCAATACCTCATCTAATGCGCCAACACCAAAAGGATGGAAAATCTAGAGGATTTCAAATGTCTCATCTAGTGTGCCAAGGCAGATTTCAAGGGGAAATCAAATGTGTCAACTGCTGCGCCAAGGTGGAAGGGCAGGTTTTAAGCCTTAGAATGCAAATTTTCTAATGTTTCATGAAGATCTTCAACACTCTATCCAATGCGCTCAAGCAAGAAGGAGGATTTGCCTTCAAGTTGAAAAGAAGAAGATTTTAAAACCTTGAACTAGTGTTGATCCTTAGAGGATTCAAACTCCTGATCTGCTACGCTAGAATGAAGAGTGAAAGGGTTTTATTCCAGTTTTTTATAAGAGTTTTAAAAAGAAATCAAGACCTCAATCTAATGCGCCATTTTGAGATGCTAACCCAAAGAAGATCTCTAACATCTCATCCATTGCGTTAACATCTAGAGGATCTCTAACACCTTATCTGCTGCGCCAAAAGACTGATTTGTAGAGGATTCCAAATCTTTATCCAAAGCGCCTAAATGAAGGGGAAATCAAAATTGTGATCCAATGCGCCAGCTTTTGGAGAGGTTATCTAATGAGAGTAAGAGGATTTAAATCTTTAAACTGTTGCGCCAGCCTTGTAGGAGGCAGTCCAAACGGGATATCATACAGTAACTAAAATCTGATTTTGAAAGCTTTTAAGAACTTACTTCCAAATCTTTATCCAAGGCACCCAAGAAAAGGGTGCTGAATGTTTTGGAAGACTAAAGAAGGAGATCTCAATACCTTAATCCAGTGCGCTAGTTATAGAAGAGATTGAAATTGCCATGATTGATAATTGGAAATTAACTAATTTGGCATCTAATGCACTTAAGGTTGGAAAGATTAGAAATTGATTTATAATGATTATTTTGTATTGTAAGATTAAGGATTGATATTATTTCTTCCTTTGTGTTGCAGGAGCTAAGGAGTCGTTAGAGGAGCAAATGTCTAGAACCACCTTCATCAAGTAGCTGTTCTAAGAAGTCACTTCAAGTATCAACTACTTCATCTTCATCAATCAAGACTTTCAAAGGCATCCACTCTACTTCAAGGAAACCTCATGTCATTAAGCTTTAAGATCTACTTCAAGGAAAAGTCATCAAGTCGCTGTTCTCGCTGTTCCATCATAAAGAAGGTGTTATCATTAAGTTGGAGCATTTTATATATTCTACTTCATTCAAGATCATCTTCCAGGAAGCATCATTCTAAGAGATCTACATCACTTCAAGTATCAGCTGGTTTCTTCATCAATCTACTGGAACTCTTGATCAAGTGGCATCATGTTCAAAGACAAGGCATTCACTCATCCAAATTTCAAGTAAAGTTCTCCCAATCTTCAAAGATTCATCAGGTTTCAAGTATCCTTGAAGAGGTCATCTACTCCACATCCAGAAGGTGTTGTCATCTACATTCCGAAGGGTCACTTCGAAGATCATTGTGCAAGATCACTTCATCAACTTCTACATCAAGCGAAGACATTCATCTATTTAACTTCAAGTTCCTTTGAAACTTCAAGTTCAAGAGAGTCTTCTACTCCATGTCATTAATGAAGCTTCATCATCTACTTTGAGTTATGAAGGAAGCATCATTAGCTTCATTACCTACTCACTCTTCAAGAAGGAGCATCATCAAAGAAGATCAGCATATCAACTTACCTATAAAAAGAAGAAAGAATCATGAAGTTAATCAAGTGAAGCAACAAGTATCATACATCCAGTCTACATGAAGAATGAACAAGGCGAGATCTGCAAGATGTATTCCCAAACATACAAGTTCAAGCAATCACATTGAATACATCACCACATTGATGATACAATTTTCAAAGTATGTTGAGGTGGCATCTATGTGGCGAGTACACATCATTTTAAATGCATTAAATGTATCATTTAATAAAAGGAGTCAAAAGGGATTCCTATGTGGGGGATGTTTTAAATGATTTCACCTTACCTTATCACATTGGAAAACGTGCCTTCATTGCCTCTCTCTTTTGTGCTAAAAATAGCAAATTGTTGTAACTACCTCTGAGGTGGCACGATCTAGACCCTTGGCTATTGAATTAATCTAAGCCATTCATTGTAATCCTGGACACTATATAAAGGCCTTGCTGCCTCATTTGTAATGCAGTAGGTCATTAATAGTAGTTCAGTTTGTAGGCAAGTAGGAGTAGAATAGGAGAGACTCTCAAAATTCTCTAAGAGGATTTGAGGCTGTTGTAAATATTTCTCAAGGTTAATGCAATGACATTGGAGCTACTTGTTTGGTGTTCAAGTGTTGTCTTGTGGAATCGCATGGTTTCTTGTACTTAATGAAATTGAGAGATGTTTCAAATAGATTAGAGCTCATTGTTGTAATGTATGTTGTGTTGAATATTTGATCAACTCCTAGCTCATGCTTTTAACATTCATCGCTGGTGGATTGTTGTGTAAAGCTAGTCTGAGCCTTACAATTTGTATAAGTTCAATTATGGATGCTTGTTTGAGCTGCGTCATCCGATGGGTGCTCATATGAACCTTCATGATTTGAAAACCATTCGCGTAACCTTAGAAGATTGCATCAACTTCATGTAGTTGTAGGCATCCTTGGCGAAGTGAAGTTAGGTTTATTCAGGAGTTTGTCTATTCAAACATCGTCATTACTTCATTGACCCTAGATTAGTTTCTGAACCCATTATCTTTTGCTTTTCTTCATTATTGAAACCTTGTATATGCATCATCCACACTGAAAGGAGAAATAAGCTGAGTGTATGAAGAAGTCTGCGTAAGTCCTTTTGTGATTATCAGTAAGATCACATGTAATCACTGAGTTAACCCATCATGAATCATAAATAAGGAACCTTGGAGTTACTTCATTGGATCACATAGTTCAGCCTTTGAAGAGCTTTATTCAAGAGAGAGTGGGATACTCTAGTGTTTTACTCTATTGTTGACTTGTCTAAAAACAAACATCAACAGCGCCGTTCTACAACACTGTTTTGCTGAGAAGTATAGGGTGTGGTTAACTGGCGTTTGATGCCGTGTATATCACAGAAGTTGAAGTCAGTAGAACAAAATTCCCCCCCATTATCTGACCTAAGAGTGACTATGGAACAGCGAGACTCTTTCTCTACTAAGGCCTTAAACTTCTAAAATACAATAAATACATCTGATTTCTGTCTGAGAAAGTACACCCACATTTTACGACTGAAATCATCAACAAAAAACAAGAAATACCTGCAACCAGTAACAGAAGGTGTATTCATTAGCCCACATACATCAGCATGAACCAACTGTAGTACCTTGGAGGCTCGCCATGAGTCACCAGTCAGGAACAGTGTCCGATGCTGCTTCCCAGCCTGACAAGCTCCACAAACACCATGATGCTGGGTCTAGACCTTAGGTAAACTGGCTACAAGGACCTCCCGAGATAGCTGAGAAAGATAGTGCCCATAACGCTGATGCCAAAGACTAGTGATGGAAGAATTTCGAGCTGCCATGGCTAACTCTGGAGAATCACCTGTATCCACAAGTCTGTATAGACCATGATCCTCAATACCAACAGCCACAGTGCTACGAGTCTCCCGATCAACAATGGAACATTTGTATGTACTAAACACCACATCCAACTGAGGAGAGTGCCGCATGATCTGACTGACAGACAGAAGATTAAGTTCCATGCCAGGAACATAGTAGACATTGAGGAATATTAGATTCCTCCCACTAGACTGAATCTGAACAGTGCCCTTACCGACAACTGTATATTCTTCTCCTCCAAAAATAACTGAGTCACTGAAGGGAGTAAAGTCTGTAAACCAATCACGTCGATGAGTGAAGTGTCGCGAAGCACCTGAATCAATGTACCAGGCAGAGGATTTCACATGATCTGCAGGTCTTTTAGCCATAAAAGCGTAAAACCCAGATTCCTTCTGCTCAGTGTGCTCGGCAACATTTGCTTTCTGCTAAGACCCTCCCCGCTTCTTCTGTTCAGAAGCCAAACGCTGACGACAATCCTTTTTTATGTGACCATATTTATGACAGTAATTACACTGAATATTCTTTTTCTTGGTGCTGTCCTGAGGGTGACCTGAGCCTTTCTACTGTGGAGGCTGACCTTTGCCTTTATTCTGAACCTAAAACTTGGCTGCAAAAGCCTGCTCTGTAGAGGACGAAGTACTACGACCAAACTGTTGTTTCCAGCGATCCTGCTGCAAGAGGATAGTACAGAGCTCTGGAAACTTCAGATCAACATTAGCTGATGTAATGTTGAGAGTCTCAATGAAATGTTCATAAGACTTAGGTAGACTTTTCAAAGTGATCACGACCATGTCTTCTTCCTCCATTTTTTGACCAATAGCCTCCAACTGATCTCAGATCTCCTGGATCTTGTTCAGGTGCGCTTGCAATGTTGTTTTCTCATCCATCATGATAGAAAACAACATATTTTTCAAGAAGAACGCGCAGCTCTTGTCAGAGATTTCATGCAAACCCTTCAGATGGTCCCAAATCTCCTTTGTTGTTTTTCCAGTTGGAATCTGAGGTAGCTGATCATCTATGACTGAAAGCTTAATGAGCATGACTGCTTCACGAGTTTGTTCGTCAAACTTACCCTGGTCTTTTCCCGCCGTTGCTGGACGAGTAGTATTGCCTAGAATGATTTGATCAAGGCAGCGATATTCAAAGATGGTCATCATTCGCTGCTTCCAGGTATTATAGATTTTGCCATTAAATCACTGACTGCCTTCCAACATGATGTTGGTCAAACTCGCCATCTTGCACGCTTTTCGAGGCACGAAAAACGAGGTACTGAGAAGATGCTGAATGCACGGAACCTGAAGCACAAATTCCAATGCACAGGATGCTGAGGCAGTTTATAGGCACAAAATTCGAGACAAATCCGTCGACACAAATTTCAAGGCACAGATTTCGAGACACCCAAAAAAAATCCGACAGGTACCTAGAAATAGTCTCGAAAAACCCACCAAGAATCTGCAATCGAAAAAAAAATTTGGACTTGAACTATAGGGTCAAAACCCTAGCCAAAAATTTCAGAAGCCCTAAGCGGCCATGAAAGCACAGAGAAACCGAATGAAGAGACCAGGAGACATCGGTTTGATGATCTAAACACAGAATCGTGATTCCAAGCAGAAACCGCAGATTTTTCCAGGGACAAAATTATTAAAAACCAAAAAAACCCTTGAAAAGAATGAAGGGTCGTGATGTGTAGGTGTCCGAAAAAGGGTCAGGCGCCAAAAACTTTGACGAATGCAGAAAACTCTTTCAAAGAATCGAGCAGAAGTAAACCAGAGTCGCATAGCTGAAACGCGACTAGGGAACAACAAAACACATGCCCAAGAAAGAAATATTTCGCACGCCAAAGAAAATGAACAAATGACGCCCAAATAGATACACAAAATGCGACCAGGATACAAGGCAAATCGCATGTTCAGGAACAAAGACAAAGCACGATCATACAGAGCTCAAAATCACGGCCCTGAAGACGCGAACCGGCAAAAAAAAAAAAAAGCGATCTGTCTTGACAAAAGACTCGAGCAAGAGGAACACGCCTTGAAGAGATTTAAAGTCATGCCCAGAAGGGTTTAGACGCACGCCCAGGAAGGAACATGCACCCACCAGCTAAAAACCCTTGAACGAAAATCTTAACCAGAAAAATTGTTCATCAAAAAACTCAAAAATTTCTCTCAAAATTTTAGAAGACCAATTTTTTTAATCACCTGGGCTCTGATACCATATTACAAAGGTAATTGGTAAAAAACTTAATTGTATTAATAATGAGCAAAAGCTCAGATAAAATGATTTACAAAATGTACAAGAAAGGCAGGTTTCTAAAATAGAAAACTGCAGAAGATCGTAAACACGATCTTACTAAAATAATTACAAGCAGTTACAAAATTGACCATTAACTAAAAATAGCATGAAATAATATTCTAATAAATGGGTGGTTACACCACCCCGCGGCTTCCTTGGAATCACTCAGTCCATTACGTGCTATATGCAAGAGGATAGCGAGGATATGGATCTAAGTGGTCCAATATGGCCTCTCATCACTCCACTAACAGTGGATGATGTCAGCCAACACACTTAACACATACATATTAATAACATGGGGCTCGATACAAAGTTTAAATAATTATATCTTAATAAATTTTCCATACATCTTCATGATGTATGAAGGTACTCATAACAACCAATATGTCATACGACATCATCACCAATATGGTGACACGATCAAAATGCGATTTAGGGATCGAGCACCGCTCCCCCTTCTTCGCTATGAACTCAAAGCATATTATACAGAGACTAATAGATTCAAAATCCCAGTTTAGGAATAAATAGAGAAACAAGAAAGTACTCCGCCACTTGGCGAGACTATCTCTCGACTCACGTTGACATTCTAAGAACGTCGTTTAGTCAAGTTGACATAAACATTGTCGAGATAACTCAATCGACATGACAACATAGAAAGGAAATCAACTAGCAAGAAAAGACATGACTCACGCTAACTTACAAGGGCCCATAAGGACGTAAATTCCGATACTCAGATGGCAATTGGACCCATTTCCCAATATCTATCTCTTCCTCCCGGATGATACTCTCCTTCCGTCTTCAAAGGAAAATTCATTGTCTGTTCACACTCACCATTATAAAATCATGATCAGTGCATCATCATCTGATTCTCAATTCATAATAATTAAATATTCATATGAACATGTAATCTCATATCTAACTATCATTAGTCAGTATTCACATAATCAATGATTAAATCAGATATTTCCACAACATCTAATTATTAAACTATGGTTAATCCTCCTAATTACCACACAAAAATAAGATTAAGCTAAATCATAAGTTGGGAATGTAACATTTTTTCTCCTCAAATCCCCCTTATATACACTTCTCGGAAATAATAAAATATTATTATTCTCTCCAAAAGTGACTTTTAAAATCTATTAATTAAATAACACTTTTTGGCCTTATATAGACTCAATGAGGGAATAAAATGAAACAGAATATTCTTTTTCTTTTTTCCGTTTCCTTTTAATATTTCATTTTGCCCCCTTCTCCTAGAGACACTTTAAAAAACAAATAAAGTCGCCTTTTAAAATCACTTTTAAAGATGTTTTTAAATAATTAAAATAAGTCGCCTTTTAATTTATAACTCAAAGTTACTTTTTCGACAACTTAATTTTTAATTATTTAATTATTTCCAAGGTCTTGAAAAAAGGCACATGACAAAAATAGCAACATGACAAGCTAGGGTGCAAAGAGGAGGCATTGTATGTCATGATTACTGCAAATTTATGAACAACATCATAATAGGAAGGTAGATGCCACTGAAATGCTCAATAGAAAGACAATTGAGGACAAAGAGGATCAAGAAACAAGAATAACAAAGAACTACAGACATTGATGTAAAGGATCATTCCAAAGAGCTCTTTGTGCCAAATGATACTAGCTTCCAAGAGACTGAAGGTCAAAAGAATGCTAGGAGACCACAAGCTATCATTACTAATTCTTCATGAAGTCACCCTTTTGGAAACATTGCCAAAGATAAGGAAAAGACAATATGCCAAAGGTCAAGATATGTGCAATGTTGTTCAAAAGAGTCTTGCATGATTGATCCGACATAATAAAGTTAGACAGAATAAATAAAACCTATAATTGTTGGTTTAACAACTAAACCAGTTACAACGATGTAATTCTTGTACACAAATTCTATGGAAAGTAAATAAAAAACAGATTAAGAGAAGATTCACAAAATCTAATCCTTTATTTTTTTAAGGCTAGCAATATCAAACCCCACACATTTTAGGAGAATATTCACAAAATCCATTCCTTTACTTTGAAAGGCTAGGAATATAAAACCATGCTCTGACCATTTTTGTACTAGAAAGCATATACTCCTGAAGGAATATGCAAGGTTTGGCTGCTGAAGTAAAAACTGCAAATAAAAATTATGATTTTTCTTTTTTGTGAAACCTACAAGCTGCAGAAGACAACTACCAGACCCACAAAGAAAGTGAGAGAATCAAATTAGGGGCCAAATGTAAAACCATAGCATCAAAATTCAACTCACCTAGATGTAATTTTTCTTTCACACAAAAAGAAATAAAGTATCTTCAATGGTAAAAAACAATTCCAAAAATTATTCGAAAATAATGCAAAGCATATTGCATACCTGTACAAAGGAATTCTCTTACCACCCCTCAATATGAAATCCTGCATCACAACCACTAAGATTAATGTCAAGACTGAAGTATATTAGCAGATACTGAAATCAAACGCCATGAACAAAGTACATAATTAGTTTCACCTTCAAAGGATGTGCTTCCTACTAAATATATTCATCCATGAAATTTTTTTAAATTTCAAATCCAGTCTCGTTCTATAGAAATACATTAGAACATATTTTATCATCTTGAATTTTTTCAGTTTCACATTGTAGCTTGTGGTAAGATAGTTTTTTCAATACAAAAACATCCTTGGAAACAGAAAAGAAAGATGGTTTCACAGCTACATGGTTATGTAGAATGTAAGGCCATGAAAACAGCTTAAAATATCAGTTAATGAATATAATGTCAAAAAGAAGCAAAATTAATATTAGTTTGCATGAACCACCTTGCTTATGTTTGGGAAAATCCAAATGCTTTCATCTAGTATGGGACTTCTTGTACTCATACAGATTTTTTCGTATTGTGACAAATTTCAAGTTGAAGCCTAGCCTTTCATCAAATTAAGTGATCATGTCTTTGTCCTATTAGTTTCAGATCCTAGAGATATTGAAAATCTCTGGTGAGATCATTCTCCCACTCTTGATTTGTTTCTACTACTTCGTGGATAGGCTTACCAATTAAGACTCTGATCTGATTTGGTATAGGCAATGGGCCAATGTTTTCTATTATCCAACTAAAGTATCAATTGTATAAAATGACAGAAACTAATAGTTCACACCAGATAGGGTAACACAATAGAAGCTTTATTCAAATAGAGTTTGCTTGCATATAGGTAGATCAGGGAAGACCATGCCGAGATCATACAGTCTCCTTGTCTATGATTATTCAATATAAAGGGGGCCAATAGTTGTTGGTTAGAACAAAGTCATTGGGAGCCACTACAACGAAACATGAACAACCCAAAGCCAAGAAGTTAACTAACAACATAGTCGGCTCCACAAACTAACAAAACATTATGAATTCATTTTATGAAAATTACATGTACCATAAACAGTTTCTCAGTCCTTCACTAATTTGTGCAGTCCCTAAGCTTTCATCCTCTTCGACTTCCTCTTACCATAGCTCTAGCACCATATTATAAAAACTGATACATACAAAGAAACCAAGCAAGAACACAAGAGAGAACTTGGAGAGAAATAGTTCATCTATATTAATGAAATAGCAATGGTCCCTTTATAAGAAAGCAACAACATAAACCCTCATACTAAGGTGACACAAACCTTAACTGTAAAATGACTTAAGAAAAAATTAAGTCCTGTTTACATTATTTGATAAAGTAAACTAAAGTGATAAAGTAACTTTATTACTAATCCTACCACTTAAGACTAGTATAACCACTATAACTTTATATTACAAACACTAACAGTCCTTGAAGGCCTAAGAAGGAAGTAAGCTTGTAATTGCAGCAGAGAGGATGACCAAAGAAGGTAAAGTGCCTTACACTTAGAGAGTTTCTTCTTATATTGGGTTTTCCAAGGTAATCTTTTCTGTTGTGATAGTTTTCATTCAATGTTTCATTTCTCATTTTGTTTAATTAAACATTACAACTATCTCTATTCAGTTCAGCACTTAAAACAACTTAATTCTAGCACTATAATTTGACTATTTTATGAGTAAATATGGAGAAGACAACCAATTGATTGATCAAGTTTGTGTTGGTGAATTGGTAATGGAATATTCATGCTAATTACAGATCCATGGCTCTCCAAGATAGCTGCCCCTTAACTAGAGAGTTGCAGGTACCCTTCAGATAATGGTGTTTTGTCCATGTTTTTCCTTTGAATCTTTTTCCTAATATTAAACTTCTTTCTCTTTGAATAAAATACATGTTCTATACCCACATGTCCAATGGGCTTAATCCAATTTTATCTTTTATGTCTTGTCAAAAAAGTAATCATTGTGCTTACTGGAATAAAGCTGGATGATTTAAATGGGTGTGGCTGCGCACCTGGGTGAAAATGCCCTTTGCTTTTGTTACTCGGATACGAGTTGCAATTTCCTTGGGAACAAAACTGTCTGCTATTGATACAACTACATACCCTGCAAGAACCAGTGCCAAGTATATAACCACTGCATTTACAGTCATAGGCATGTCTATTGCAACTGCGTCACCCTTTGCAAATACTGCATCAAGTGCATTTGCGATTCTCCTGCAAGCCATTCACAAAAACAAAGATACATATTTTAGAGCTAGCTTTCCCCTAAATATAAGCTGGAAATTTGTCTTACCCTAGGATCTTCTCCGTTATATTATATCACAGCTATTGGTTTTATCAATAAATGGATATCGTTGTTTTGACAGAGCTGTTAATAAATAAATGAAGAAAGGATCAATTAATGTTATCTATTGGTGAGATTGAGGTACCAAAAATTGATCAGACATCTAAGATGTATGTCAGAACAATATAGCAATAAAGACAAACTTCCTTATTAAAAACTATTAGTCTTTAGAGAACATAAAAAATGACATAGAATAACTGATTATGAATAAATGCTGTATTTTCTAAGATAATGGAAACTTACATCACTCTAGCCCGTAATTCTCTCAATGTCATCTTCTTCAAAGGATAGTTATCACGACCTTCCTCTCTCCAAACAATAGCTACACTATTGTCTGTTTTATTTATACTCTCCTTTGCTGAGAGGCAGCTTTCAGCAACATTTAGAACTGCACCAGGCAGCCATACCCCACCAGGTCGGGACTTGTCGCTGGTATCAAGAATACACCTAGGACTTTCATGGAAGACAACTGATAATTCCTTAAGAACGAGTGACCAGTAAACCTGCAAAATTGTAATATCAGAAATATCAAATTCAGGCCTTCCCTAGAATATTATTTGGACAAGACAAAGACAAGGAGGGGACTAAAAGCACTATACTAGAATGACCATCACACTCAGCATCTTCATCCCCAGAAAAACCTCATAATCTTACTTTTGTCATACTTTACTGATCTTTTACAATCCCACCAAAATATGACCACCATTGAAGAAAGCCTGTAAGGTATAAGTTCAGTTACAAACCTCTGGATGATCTACTGAAAATTGTTGAAATGATTGAAAACTTGTGATAGGATTATGATAAGATGATCCCAAAAGCTGTGGTCCATAGGCTTCCATCATCCGTCCCAGATTTGTGAGTCTAGCTGATTCTCTGTGGTTTGCAACAGAACAAGTAATTGTAATTAAAATCTGCACTAAAATTTTGTAGGAATACAGGTAACTAAGTTTAAAACTCTACAAACATGATTATTAACTGAAATGCTATTCAAGAGATTGGCAGGAAAATCAGTGTAGCAAACGCAAAGCACTCTACATACTTCAATCACAATATTTTCTTTAATTGCAAGCCTACATGTTGTTAGCATTTTAATTTGTCTCTTGCAAGAAAACACAAAACAGAACAGCACATACAGTAGAACCGTTTTTCAGATTGTAAGGGAAAGCTCCCTAAGACCTGATTGAACCTAAAACTAATCCTAGACTAGAACTATAGAGAAAATTTACAAGTATGCACACTATACAAGATTTCAATGGGAGTTTGCATAAATGGGAATAAATAACTGCCTATGTTTTTGCCCTAGATGCATGCGCCAAACTGTTAATAGTCAAGCCCTATAGTGAGACTTTCAAATATTAAGGAGAGTAAACTAATAAACACAAACGAACACGACAACTTCCTACTGGCTAAAACAAAGACCAGTATTCCATTGCAACAAGATATTTGAATGGACAACACACAATTGAACAACACATGATTTCAGGAAGTAAACAACTAAATTACATACAAAGTTACAATTTAGACAGACAGATTTCGCCAATACAAAGGTTGACTCAAAACAATCTACTTCCAATTTACTTGATGAAATTATAAACATACAATCACTTCAGCAAAATGACAATCTTTACAGCATAAGCCTAGCTCCAACTATCATTAAGAGTTTGTGTGCAAGACACTTATTTATAGGTTACAATAAAGAGCTTTTAGGGATTTTGGAAATCATAATAAGCAAAAAAAAGTGGAAAGAAAACAACTTTAAAGAAACTAATTCTAAAACAACTAATAAAATATAAAAGGCCTAAAATAGGCTCTCATCCACTACCCAGAAATAGAACACCAAGAATGGCCACTGTTGGCTACAACCGCTACTAAAAATAGAAATTTACACATAAGTGGCCTCCATGATTCTAAAACAAATCTTCACACTAAACTCGTAGATCCTTTGAAATATAGTGAACCTTCCAAAAGCTTCTGAAACCCTAACCATGATGACCCTAGAATATTGGCATGCTAAACACTTGAATTTGGATTTTTTCATGACAACTCAATGTCTAAAAGGTGACTTGTTCTTCACTACATGAACTTGTCCCATGGTTTAGGATATTCATTTTGATCAATTCAACTTGCTAGAAAGGAAAAACGGCTGCTTAAAAGAGGGAAAAATTCTATTCAAGATCATGAGCAACAAGAATAATGAAGGGAAACCTTTCATTACTTGTTTTCATCCACAAATGACTTGATGAGTGTGGTGGGCCACTATATGAGATGGGACTTCATGACTTAGGCATATTATCATAAAGAATGGTGGACTTCCCAGAACCTATGTGGGGTTTGTTAAGTGTTCATATGTTCAAGGTACTCAGGCACATGTGTTTAATATGCCAAGAAAAGCATTAAAGTTTAATGCTCGGGTGATATTATGTATTCTATTTGCCTTGATTTAATGAGTTACATCTTGTAAATGTCAAAAGGTAAATTTTGGACATTTGCAGAAAGGTGAAAAATCACACTTTGGGAGACAAAATATTTGCACTAAGACATCATAGTTTGCTTGTTTATCTTTGGATAGAAATATTTTGTTGTTCTATTCAATTTAGTGCCCAAATGAAAATGAATATGTTTCATTACTCAAAACTGAAGAAAGTGACCCCCAATTAACAGAAATGGTGTCAGCTTAATATTTCATCTTATGTGTTGAAGTAAACATTGAGTATTTCTGTGCGGGAAGGTTAAAAGCATATTGTTGGAGCCAGGTAACTGCATGCGGATATTTTGGGCTCATTATGTTTTTGGATCCTAGATGTAAAACAATATTTTTGTTATTCACAGCTGAATAGAATGACAAGCTGGTAGCAAATCCGGTTCTTCCTATTTCAAAGCAAATTGTTATGCCCCTAAATTCATCTTCCTAAGTGTAATAAGGTTAAGCACTTGTGCCATTCTTAACCTTAATATTTTCATTTATTATCTCTTGTTAATTCCTTAGGCCAGCCTAATTAGGATGAAGGGGTGTGTCCCTACCTTATTATGTCTAGACTCTATATATAAGGAAGAGAAAGGCCCTTCCAAACCATCAAAAGTTGTAAAATTAATTTCATATTCTCATAGTTTGAATTTTGGAAGTCACCCCTTCGAAGTGGTCTGATATTTTATTGATTTTTACCTTTATTTCCAAGATATATCCTAACAAGTGGTATCAAAGCGATGATTTAGGCCAAGAATGTCATAACTTACAAACCATTGTGATTTTGACCATGATTTTTTCAGGATTTTGATTAATATATCTAAGGAAGCTACAATAAAAAATTTAGCTTTCTATGATTGGTTTTAAGTGAGTTATTGCAATTTTATGATTTTTCATTAAATTGCTCTATAGGCTGCAATTTTTGAAATTTTTCATATTTTTTTACATTTTTGGAAAGCTCTTGAAAAATTAGGTAGGCCTGGTTCTTTATAGTTTCTAATCAGAGTAAAAATAATTAGTGATCAAAAGAGGGGCAATAGATTCAATTATAGTTCATGTTTTAAATTTTTATTATTACAACTTGCACCGAATACTTCCCTCCCTTACCTAATAAAAAATCTAGAGTTCAAAAAACAAACACATTAGAAGCCATGTCATCTTTTGGATTAGAGAGTTTTTCTACAAATATTGAGTCTAGTGACTCTCTTTACTGTCCACCACCTAAAGTCAAGGGAAAAATTCTACCAAGTTGTGAAACAATGGTAATTTTTTTTCAAGGATAATTTGTTTGACCCATTTGCAACATCTTTAAATGAGGATTTGGATAGGTTTAAACAAGAACTATTGTCGAAATTGAAGCCCCAGCCAAATAATCTAGGCAAGTATAACATCAACAGACAAAATCAAGAAATACAGCAACATTTCAAGGTCCAAAATTGAACTTACCAAAAATAGATATTTGTAAGTTTGATGGGCAAATGTCACTTCATGGATAAGTCTCATGGAACAATATTTTAAGCTTCATAATATGCCAAAGAATGAATAGTTAACACAACCTCACTACATTTAGAATCTAAACCTTATTGGTGGTACCAATGGATGATGAGTGACAAGAAAGGGCAGGTACTTGGTTGCAAGGAATTTACTAATGACTTAGCAACCCACTTTGAGCAACCATGGAAGGGAAGCTATTTTACCCAATTGACAAATTTGAAAAAAATAGCGTATGTAGCTAAATATAATGTTGAGCATATGAGGTTGGCAATCGGAATGCAGGATATAACACCTTATTAGAGGCTACAATTCTACATCAATAGATTTAATGATCGAATTAAGCATGATGTCTGTTTGTTGGAACCTTGTACAATTAGGAAAGCTATGCAACAAGCACTGCATATTGAGCAACAAAATTTTGCCAGTAGAATATCCATCCAAGGTCAAACCACAGAATGGAGAGATAGAAATGTGACTAATCCTATTGACAAAAATGTGGCAAACTTCTTTAATCCAACACAAATTACTAAGCTCTCTCCTCAATAGGAGGCAAAGAAAAGAGAAAAAGGTCTATGTTGGTATTGTGATAGCAAATGGTCTAGAGGTCATAAGTATGCCAATAGTGAGAAAAGATTAATGATAATTGAGAATGAGGTTGAAGAAGAGGAAGAAGAAGCTATAGAAGAACCAGATGTGGAACTTGAGCATGCAAATTCTGAGGGAAAAAACCCTACTCTCCCTACATGTATTGAATGGAATAAGAAAACCACAAACACTTAAAGTGCTTGTTTACATCAAAAAGCAAAAGGTGACAGTGTTGGTTGATACAGGTAGTATACACAACTTCATTGATAGAAGATCAACTAATGAGCTCAATCGCTTCATGTATCCAGTTTCTAATTTTCAAGTCATGATAGTTTATAGGAAACAACTCTCTTGTGGTGGTAAATGCCATCATATAAAACCCTCAATGGGAGACTATCAATTAGATTCAAAAAATTTGCCATCCCTATTAGGGGAGTAGATGTAGTTTTGGGTGTGCAATGGCTTAAATGGTTGGGAACAGTGTCCTTCACTTTTCAAAGCTTATTCATGGTTTTCAATACAAATGGACAAAAGTATAAACTTGTAGGAATGCAATCACCACCAAGCCAAATTATCAGCTCTCATAGGATGGAGAAATTACTTAAAAAATGATCTTATGTCATAGTGGCACAACTACAATTTTTAGAAGCACAAGACATGAAAATTCAAGATCCTCCAAAGCTTCAAGAAATCATTCAATACCATAAACAAGTTTTTCAAGAACACAAAGGTCTACCTCCAGTTAGAGACCATGACCATGCCATTGAATTAATACCAGGAACTATTCCTCCTAACATTAGACCTTATCACTATCCATATGAACAAAAGCTTGAAATTGAAAAACTAGCCAAGGAAATGTTGGATTCGGGCATTGTTCATTCCAGCAAAAGTGCCTATTTATCCACAATTGTTATGGTTAAAAAGAAGGATGAGTCATGGAGAATGTGCCTAGATTACAAGGAGCTCAACAAGATCACTCTCAAAGATAAGTTTCTCGTTCCTATTATTGATAAATTATTAGATGAATTAAATGGTTCATATTTTTTTACTAAGTTAAATTTGTGCTCAAGTTATCATCAAATTCGACTAAAGGAGGATGTACATAAGACTGCCATTTAGAACACATGAGGGTCACTATGAATTCTTAGTCATGCCATTTGGTCTCACTAATGCTCCATCAACTTTTCAAAGCCTCATGAATTTAATGTTCCGCCCATTTCTTCGGAAATTTGTGTCGGTATTCTTTGATGATATCCTCATTTATAGTGAAACATGGGAAGAACATTTGCAACATGTAGAGAAGGTATTACAAGTATTGGAATATCTTGTCCCCTTCTCAAACGTAAGTCTAGTGAAGACTCTTAGCCTATTCTTTTAATTTTTTTCGTAGGCTAATGCAATGGAAATAGGGAAATATTTTAATAATTTAACTTAAGTTTTCCAAAAAGTAACTTTATGTTATATTTTAAAAAGGCAACATCTATTTTACTATTAAAAAGATTGTTTTTAAAAGTGAGTTTAAAAAGTGCCATTAGGAATGGGGTCCAAAAGGTGGTGGAACTTTTTAGACACTTAAGTTGGATGGAAAAAGGGAAAGAGAATTAAAAATAACATTATATTCCCTCAAAAAGGTCTATATAAGAAGAGTTTGTACACAAAAGATCTTCTTCTTGCTCATTATTCATTTCTATGCTCTAGAGAATGAACATGAGTTCTTATTTTGTCTAAGGATGAATACCCTTTGGTAAGATGGTTTCAAGGACGAAAACCCTCCTAGCCATCTAAGTAATTCCACTCTAGGATTGCCTGGGTGCTGAATTGGTTGTGAGATTTCCAATTGTTTGTGGCGAGTAGCATTTTCAGTTTCTTTGGTGGAGATTTTTGGTGTGTTTTCAATGGGTTGTTGAATTTCATGGTCTTATTTGTTTCTGCAAATCTTACCGCTCATTTTTGAAGTAGCATTGCAGTCGCACCATTCTAAAGTTTGGTTGGGTTGAACTACTGCAGATTCTAGTCGTACCAAGTCTTTATTGGGCCATACTCCAAGTTGCGGCAAGCTGTTCTGGTCTAATTGTTGCTGGCTATACTTTTATGCACTAACCAGGTTGTACAATCTACACTTCATGCCATACTTTACCTTGCAGCCCGTACTTCCTTTTTAGAGGGCGTGTGAAGTGTCAATGTGGGGTCACGGCTGCTTAGACAACAATTTTCAGTCCTTTTCTGGTCGGATAGTAGTCCTTTATGCAACCGTACAGTTTCAACAATGTGGGAGGTTATTCCTAGGGTCCATACTAAGTCTCAGTTGGGTCATACAATTCTGTGTCAACCACTACACAGCCAATTTCAGTCAGAATTTGAAGTATAATTAATCCTTGCCTTGGCTGCTCAACGTGGGATTAAAATGCCTTTATGATGATGAATTTTCCAAAGCATGCTGCTGTAGATTGATAATATTATGGAAATTAATATGTTTCAGTTATGTGTTATTGGTGTTTTTCAGTAGTTTCAATTCCATGCTTATTGCAAATCTGGATGATTTTCCGCCATATAGTAATTTGCATATTGATTAGATTATAAATCTAGATGGTTCAACTGCCAGATTTGCATTTTATTTCCAATCCGTTTGGCATTGATTAGGTTTGCTTGTTATTGGCCAACTTGACTTGATTAGACTTGCTTGTAATCTGTCAGTGGCTCTGAGCATATACACATACTTGTCCGCCAAAGAGGTGTTGATATGGCTGGCTATTCCAACTGTATGCTCGGGTTGGCTATGTTGCCACTTCACTTCTCCAGCATTGCATTTATCTAGTTAGTTTTTTTTCAAACACTATATGCTCTCACCTTGTCCACATCAAGATCTGGGTAATCAAAAAGTGCAAGGGCTTGCATTTGCATCTTTCAAATATTGTAAAAATTCAAAAAAAAATAGATTGGGTTATTACAATGGTATCAGAGTTGGTGATCTTGCTAGCCTATTCAGAAGCAAATCCTTTGTTGCAGAGTTCTTCACGTGTCCCAGTGACAGAGTACAGATATTATCAGAGGGAAAGAAGGAGAGTTCAGTCTCTTGATCCGTTTAATATAGAGGTAGAGATTCCAATCCCAGAGTTTGAGGTAGAAGACTTTAATATGGTAAAGAGAGAGAGAGGACTCCCAATGAGAGGAGGATTTGGTTAGCCTATCCAAGGTCGACAACAATTGACAAATTTGTTAACTCAAATGTTATAGAATTTTCAGAACATGAATACTTATGGAGCCAATCAGAATCAAAATGATGAAGGAAGTACGTCAACAAACCCTAACAATAACCACATCAGGACTGTGATTGGTTTTGCAGCTCATCCTCTTCATCCTAAGTTTCTAACGAGAGAAGAAGCACCTGAGGGTGGAGAAGAGAAACCGAATCAACATGGTGATAACTTCCTTGATTATTTGCATGAGTACCAATCTTTGGGAGACAAGTTTCATTCAGCCATGTCTTTGCAAAATTTATGTAACCTAAAGATGAGAAATCGCCCTAGAAAGGAAACACGAACTACAATCATCAACACTTGCAGTGGAGATTGGGCAAATTGTTAATACCCACTTTTGATGGTTCAAACAAGTGCACAGCATGTTTGTGGATTCAAAAGTTGGACACCTACTTCTCCCTTAATCCAATGTTCAAAGGAGAAGCTATCAAATATGCTCCCCTCTACTTGGAAGGAGTAGTGCATGAATGGTGGTGCCACAGGTTGGTCACACAAGGGCATAGTTTGATTGACTCGTGCTGATTTCAGCCAACAAATCATTGATAGATTTGATAATAAGGATCCTAAGATCCACTTTAGAGAGATGGCCCAATTGAAGCAATGTGGTCCAGTAGACAATTATGTGACAGAATTCCAAAGGCTTTCTATTATGGTTCCCGATGTCTCTAAAAGGAGACTTACCATTCTATTCATAGAAGGTTTGACCGAGCCCCTCAAAGGTTGGGTAAAGGCCTTTGACCCACCTTCTTCACAAGATGCCATCAAAAGAGCAATGAGCATGGAGCTTTCTATTCCAAAGAATAAATTTTATTCAAAAGATTCTCATGCAAAGCAATAGAAGAAGCCAATTACAGGTCAAAGAATTGTTCCATTTGGCAAAGCCAATTGGTTGGATCCTTGCCATCAAACTTGCACATATCCATCTTAGATTGTTGGAAACTGTTGTCATTGATGTCAAAGGAAAGAATTGATGTCAATATTGTCATTGATGTCAAAGAGACGTTGTCATTGATGTCAAAGGAGTGATAGGGAGAAGTATGAAAAGATCTTCAGCTATTTGGGATTGCATCATCCAAGGTTGTGATGTTCGTATTATTATTATGTCACATAGATTGCAGCTATGTGCAATAGAAGATGCCATTAAGGATATGAATCGGTGTTTGAAGCTATGAAGGATCTTATTCCATTAGAAGGAGGCCGACTATGTGAAAGAAAATAGAAGGATCTAATAAAAGATCAAATCTGGCCGACTTCCTTTAGTAGTTTTAAAAGACACATATATATAAGAAATCGCCCAAGAAAGGAAAGAGATAATCAATGAGTAAGCAAATGTAATTAAGCAGCAGTGATTAGTAAATAAGAAGGCAGCACTTGAAGAAAACCAAAAAGGCAAACGTTGAAGTGTTTGATGTTTACTAATGCAAAGAAATATAGTGTTACGATGGCCGACCCCATATGAAAGCATGGATATGAGGGATTAGAAATAAAGTTTGAAGTAAAAGTTTAATTTAATGCTTTACTAAAGGTGGCCGACCTTTACAATATTGTTAGTTTAAATATGTACAAGGAAGCCGACTACATCAGCAAAACATTGGCAAAATGGAGGAATTACATTGGCACCCGAATTAGAGTTTGAATTGCATTGAATAAAGAAATTTGTATTTATTTGAAGAGGCCGACTCAAAGACCAACAAGATCGCTGCCTATGGAAGTTCAAATTCTAAATAAACATGTGTATTTACGTGGCCGACTCCCTCATAAGGAGTGCCTATTTAATAAGACAAAAATCGTCTTATTTATGATATACAATGATGAGCAACTAAATATAATCAAGAGGTGCAATTTAGTATACACAAAAAGGTGTGATCAGTTTTTATGAAAGGAGATGTGTTGAATGGATGTGACTCGATGTATAATATATAGAAGATAGTGTGAGTTGGAAGTGTGAATAGAACATGATATATATTTGATTTTGAGCAGACCTAGAGCAGGTAGTGATTGTTAGAGTAATAGGTTCCTTACTAAATTAATTTAATCATATTGATTAATTAATTAAGTCACCTTTACTTTATTTCACTTAAGCTAAACTTAGGAATCTCTCATTAGGGTTTTCTAACTTGAAATTATAAAAGCAAGTGCTCTCATGTAATTCATTAATCCATTTCATTAATTGCATCATTTTTGTGCAAATTGCTCTCTTTGCTTTTTTCTTTTGTGGAAGGTTTCTTAGGTTTTGCAGGTGTTCACTGGGTCCTATGAGGTTGGTTTCACAACTTCTACATGGTATCAAAGCTCCAAATCTACAAGCCCCTTCTCAAATTTGGAGAAATTTTTGAGCAAAAGTTTTTTTCTTGGTGCATTTTTGTGTAAAACGGAGTATTCCATTGGATTTAGAGCAGTCGAAATAGTCAGATTAGCCCTTTATTTGGCTTGATTTGAGCTTCGTAGGCCAGATCTGCAAGGGTTTCAGCGAGTGTTTTTTTTTTCTAGATCTAGAGGGTACCTGCAATTTCGGAGCGTTTTGGGCCCAGACGGACCTCACCATCGCACTCAAAAGGCCCAAAAACCTTAAGATCGACTGTCAAATCGTCGAAATTGGCCTTGGGCTCATCTGGGGCAAAAAAAATTTGCTAGGCAAGCCGTACAGCCTACCCAGCACGCAGATCGAGGGTTCTAAAGTTGGCGGATCTCCAAATTTGGAGGTGTTTTTGCTAAACTTGGTGGAGATGTTTTTTTTGCCCAGTCTAGCCCCTCTCTGTTGGGCTTTTCACTTTTGCACTCAATTTTCAAATGGCAATATCTTGGCCACACGATCATATTTTTCAGTACAATTTTTTTTGAAACATGGTAGAATTTCGTGCTCTTTGCAGTGGTGCAGTTGGTTTTTTGTTTTGACTTCTGGTTTTTTCCAGAAATCAATTTTCTTAGTGTTGTTGCTATGCAGTTCTCGTTTTGGAGACTTTGACGGGCCATATCTTCTGCATCTGGACTCCTTTTTGGTCCCATTTTTTTTTAAAGTGCATGTTTTTCTGTGTACTTCATCATGGTGCTATCAGTTTCCTCTCTTTCTATTAGAGAATTGTATTTTCAGCATGTGATCTTTTTTTAGACCTTGTGAGCTTCTATTGTAAGCACTTCTCATATGTAAACGCACTGAAATAAAGTGCTAGATGTTCTTGTTTCTTCTACATGCACTTCTTGGTTTCACACAATTTCAGTGTATCTGTCCTAGCTCTCCCGTGTTTGCATTATGGGGGGGTTTCTACTATTGGTGCTAATGCTTCCTTGGTTTCGCGTTACAATGAGTTATGTATCTAGTATTTGTTCCTATGTACTAGGCAGATGCAGCGATACATCAGTGGTTGGTTACCCATGCATTTCGGTGAGATGGAGCATTTACCATATGGAGACTCTTGCATTTCTTTTGTGGAGGCAACCTTCTATTTTCACTTGATCAGTTCTTCAAACTTTTGGTACCTATGCCATTTGTATCTTCGAGTTCGCAGGGTAATCATTAAGTTGAGCGCCTTCGAGATCCTTCGAAGACAGGCTGTGTGGCGGTTATTTAGGAAGGAGGTTTTCAGTGTTATGCAAATCTTTTCACAGTTGTTTGCAAATGCCGTCCCACTTCGTCGCAATTATCTCAGCCTATGGCATTCGCTGCAGGGATGGACACCCCCATTCGACTGGTCAACACCAAGAGGCAGATGGCTTTCTTGGGAGGTATTACTGATCTACGTTTGCAGAGGATGCTAAGACGGTCGGAAGGGCTTCTGGTGGACACGGTGAAACTGATTCTAGGAAAGGCTTTCTTGGAGAATGATGAGAGATATCGAGTTGACACAGATATCTCCTCACGGGTCCTGGCAATGCTGATGGAGCTGGAAGTGGCGAAGGTAGAGGCGGAAACAATCATGAGAAGCATTTTCTATCCTGAGCACCTAGGAGATTTGGGGAAGACTCTGCAGGTTGTGAGGCCGGGTGTCGGCATTCCTCGCCCTAAGGAGTGGAAACTACTGGAGGATCCTGGGGCAGTGATCAAAATGTATCTGTTCATCCTGGATGCCAAAGGATTTGATTTGATTGTGCTTAAAGACCAAGCTTCGACGGCGGTGGAATTCGTCAGAAGGTTGCTAGGATTGGTGGAGACCGAGGATTTCCAGTGGATGGAAGATTTCAGGAGGAAGATGGAAGAGTATGCCAGTTAAGTTCGACAATGTATAGTTTAGTATGGCTTCCTTTTGTTTATTAGAAGCTGCTAGTTTGTATGGTCATATCTAGGATATAGTATATGTTTTCAGTATAGTATGGTATCTATAGCTCTGACCCTGCGTGGTCTCCTAGTTAAGGATTATAGGCTAGAATGGGAATGGTCTAAACTTTTTTTGCCAGCCATGGAAGGGCTGAGGACTGTAACTCTTTTTAAAACAATATAATAATATTCCAGATTACGAATCAAAAAAAAAAAGCCACTTTGAGGGGGCAAACCTCCAAATATCTCCAATAAGAACACATTCGCAATTTGATGATCAAATAACACTGACTACTTCCTATATATACCCTACTTATGTCTTGGATATCCAACAAACCAATTTGGATAACTAATTATATCACCTAAGCCGACTTGACTACCTATATAAGGCTATATTAATGATTATATAACTTAATTAAGAGTTAAGGTAGCCACAAACCAACTACTCATAACCCTATACACACTAAAGGATTAAGGGCATAGCATTTACACAACACGAAACTCGGCAAATCCAAAGGAAAACAACACATACAAAGCTACAATGGCTACACTTCTCTAAACTTTGCAACACAAAGCCTGCAATGTTCGAAAAACAATTCAATCTACCTCATTCGTACAAACAAACAAAATATTACAAGTTAACATGGGAATTAAATACAATGCCTCAAGATACAACTTAATCATCGTTGTGATACAAAGCCCTCAATAATTATTAATGTTTGACTCATAAAATCACATAAGACAAAATACTTCAACAGCAATTTCAACAAGAAGTAGGCATGAAAATTACCATTCTATCTAAACTAAGTGCAAATGGCACTTATTTATAAGGTTTTGCAAGACATTGCATAAAAATAAATTAAAAAACTAACTGCACTTATACTCTAGGAATTGACTGCTTGCAAGCAATCCAAGTTTTACTACAAAATTCTATCCACTAATTCTAAAACTAAACTCTAGAAATCTCTAGTTAAACTGCCGATAGAAATTATTAAAAACTACCACTTACAACTCACATCTCTTGCATGACAAGAGATCCAAAAATAGATGATCTAAAAATAGCGCATCCGGCTAAAATTAAAGACAACTACAAATAGCATGAGCTATTAATAGCTCCAACTAAAAATAAACTTTTCAAAATATGCTCTTCTTCTTGAAAATGATGACGACTAAAAATAGCACCAGCTATAAATAGAAAATCTTGACAAGCATCTCTAAATGATTCTAATGAAGCTTTTTCTATCTCAAACATGGCAAACCCCCTAAAGACACTCTGGAGTCTGAAACTTTGATAATTCAATTCTTGGCATTTTCAATCTGAACACATTCACTTGTTGATCTTGCATCAAACCCTAGATCTTCTCACCAATGCAAACTTCATGACACCCCTCCTCCATGACAATCTCCTTTGACAAAAAATCAAACCATGAACATGGAAACTCTTTGAATGAAGGGAAGAGGAAATGATAACTTATCACTTTTTGCTGTCAAAAGTGCATCTTGACAATGAAGATCCATTTCCTATAAATGTCCTGACCGTGCTGATATTTATTTTCTTGTAAACTTTGTGAATCAGCCAAGGTTTTGAAAAAAAATTGAAAATCAACTAAGGACCCAAGATGCTGCCTTTGTTTGCTGATGAACAATTGATGTCTAAACCCTGCTGAAGATGAAACCAAACTGATATGATAAATACACCTGCTGTTGATATCATTGTTAAGACTGACTTTGCCTCTGAATTGCTGATGAATGGCGGACAAAGGCAGATTTTCAAACTCACTAACTGCTGCTATGATTGTTTATGACAGGGACATGACGAAGATGACTGTTGATTGGTGAAGGAATTATCAAAAACCCTGCAAAAAGTGTGAATATGTTGCTGCTCTGAATGTTGGTATTCTGCTCTGTTCTCTTGCCCTTCTGCTGTAGTTACCTGCCTTGCGACCTACTCTGATTTAAACTTCTGCGCTGCTTAAATAATGGGGATAGAAGGCTTTTTAATCACAAATCTACTTCAAAAATAGTGCCAAGCATTATTACTGCTTATTCCTTTAAAATATGCTGTCAAAAGACTAATCTATTGTTAACTGGATGCCTCTAATAATAAAGAATTCCACTTGAGTTTGAAAAGTTCTAACCGCTGCTTATAAACAGACACTTCCTTTATTAATAGCTGCATCACCCTATTTAAATAGCTGGTTGGCTGTTTGCATATAGGATCTATTAATAAATCTTATGCCATCTTTTAACCAATGCTGAATTAGCCTTCTCTATAGATTGGTGCACACTTAACTTAGCCTTCAGCACTTGAACTCTGTTTCCCTCATCTCCATGCACGCCCCTGCATCTGCTAAAAATGTTTTGAATCTGTATATGCAATTACCTTTAAAAGAGTGTGTACCTCTAAATGTGCTTTGGCTGTTTGGTCTTTGACTAGGATTTCTATTATTAGGCATGCACCTAACAATAGGAAATGTACCTGGTTTGAAATGTAGTTTTTTCTCACTGAGGCATGCATCTATGGGCGTAGCTTCTGTTTGAGCAATCCTTTTGTGAAGGGTGCAAATTAGTATGTGAATTAATTTCAAATTCTCTTTTGCACTAGCATGTACCTATGCATTACAAAACAGCCTTAATTTTCCCTTTGCATCTGAACGATTTTCTCTTTATTGTTCTAACTATATAGTTTTAAACTTTGACTTGAAACACAATTCCCCTACCAGGTGCATGCCTCACTATGGGATTTCAGTTTATGAGTGTGCACCTATGAACTAACCGTAGCCACTTCAACTTTTAAAATCATCCCTGTTTCAGAAGTGCACCCTTATCAATGAGTTTTTGAATTTCGTACTTTGCACTTCGCATTTCCCTTATCCAAGCATGCACTTTTGCTTCACACGTGCACCTCACAACTAGATTTCACACTTTGAATTTGAAAATTAGAAATCCTATATCAAGGTGCACTTTTCTACACACTTTGCGATTTGAATTTCATACTTTTAGGCATGCACTTATAAGTTGAATTTGATATCTCTTCTTCATGCTTAAGCGTGCCCCTAATAGTGGAAAATGGTCTTCTTTGTCCCATGAACACAAGTGCACTCCTATCAAAAGCAATTTTGACTTTGTCTTTTTCCTTCATAGCAATGTACACTTGTCAATGGTATTCAGATCTTCATCTAGAACTTCTTTTAGGTGTACCCCTATACAACAGGGTCATGCAGTTTGAATTTACTCATTGAAGTGTGCACTCTGTAACAAGAAATTCACTTTGTTTGAAATTAGACACCCTTCCCAGGTGCAAACCTGTCAATACTACTTCTCCTTACACAAGCGCACCCTTTGACATTATACTTGGAAATTTTATGATTCTACATGTCTACAATTTCCCCTCACAGAGGCTCACATCTCATAACGTAATCTCCTTTGGATGGATCTCCTTTCATAAGGATGCACCCCTAATAGAAGGATGTTTGTAATGTCCCCTTCTAGCTAGACACCAGTTGTCGGCAGGATTAGCCTATTAAGCGACCCTCGTAGGCTAATGGGATTGGATAGAGGGTCTTTTGTGACAGAAACCTAGTCAATGGATGGTTTATTTCTTCTCCAGAGTTTAGTAAGTTTCAGGGTTGGCCTTTGCAAGGGTTTCAGGACTCATTTTCTCATACTTACTATTTATAGTAAGTCATTCAGTCGTGGCTACTATTTATAGCAGGGCACCTGAATGGGATATTTGGCAGTGTCGATTTCGGTATTCAGTTGGCTTGGAGAAATAAGGTGTTTTGCTTAAGTTATGATGTTTAATTATTATTAAAGGTCACTTTAATAATAATTAATATTTTAATGTTATAATATAACGTTATATTTGCACTTTATACTTGAGGGTCATTTCATAATTAAAAAAGGGGCCATTTAATTAATTGTTTGGGGCACAAATTTCAAGGATATATTATAATGTCCAAAGTGCAAATATTATATTATTTTGAATGACATTAAAAAGGGCAAAATGGAGGGAATTGACTTCTTGAGGAAATATATAAAGGAGCCAAGGAAAGTTGGAGCTCATTCTATTATGCATTTTGATAACTCATCTCATGTTTTCTATTGGCGTTGGAGAAGAGAAACGAGGGTTTCTGTATTTTCCAGAGCTTTCAGGCATTGGAGAGCGTAGCTCCTTCAATGTATCAGCATTCTGAGGTTGTGAGACTATTAGCTGAAGATTGCTTAACAGTTGGCTTCATTCAGGAGTCAATTTTGTGCAGATTGGAGAAGTATTTCCAAGGTTTCAGGCATACTCTTCATCATAGAAGGCGATTTTGACAAGGGCTGCATTATATGATCATCACACACATTTCCAAGGGCCGTACCATTTGTTCTGCAGCCAGCCATACTACTTCCAGCCAGGGCGTGTTTTCCTTGAGGCGAAACGCCTATCTTCTTTGAGGCCTTTCATCACTATAAGGGGCGGCTAGATCTAGGAGGAGATTTGACAGAGTTTTGTGGTGGAAAAATCATTTTGAGTTGCTTTTTCGGAGCCATCTAGTGCTGCTTTTTCATTATCAGACCTGGGAAAGTCAAATTCAGAAAATGGGTATGTTGGAATTAGATATGTAATCCTTTTTAACAAACTGGGTTGTCTTTTGTTTATTGAAAAAATGATTGTATAAGCAGGAAATAAAATCTGGAATTTTCGGACTCATTACATGGTGAAAACTCAGAACTTTTGATTTATGTGTTTGCTGTTATAATTTTATGATATTGTGCAAGATTTTGTTTAAATGTATGTGAAGGAGAACCAGGGTTCTTACAATGTTAGCCCTGTTCCCCCAAAGCCATTTCCTTCATATCAATGTCCCTCAATACAGGCAAGTCAGACGCTTGAAAAGTCAAATTGACACTTGAAAACTCAAATTGATTCCCCTATATCAGGTGCACGTTTTCTCCACTCCTTAGCAGATTTCTTTGTCAAGAACTTCTTTTCTCTGTTGCAAATGTCTTCAAAAACTTCATTCCATGATCCTATGAATATTCTGAAAAGGACTACAAAAACAACAAAACAAAGAAACCAGACAAGGCCTAAATTATGAATTGTACTTGGGAAAATAACAAATTTTAGCTTAAAACTTGACACAATATGAAATTTTCGTATGGGTACAGCAAACCTGAAACATCAGAATCCCAAATCCCTCAACTTCCCCCGATCCTACAAATACTGTCGTTTTGTCCTATGTGGGGCATTTTTGACTGCAAACAAAACTGTCCCATGTACTCCAAGAGTTCGCTAACATTTTCAGCTGGGGTTAAATACATCAATGATGCCTATTTCTCATCATAATGTGAGTCCTCTTAGTGTCCAGATCACTTAATTGACTTCTATATCAGTTATGCCCTTTCAATTTCTCCTGTAACTCTGTTTCTAATGTTTTCCTTAGAAAATACATCTTATGAGTGCCTTGGAATTGGAAAGCCTTCAAGATTGTCAACCAATGGGGGTGTTAACTGATTTCACTAACTTTTCTGGTCCATTTTGGATGGCAAGAAGGGGCAGCCATCCCTTTTTTCATTGGTCTGAAAACGTGTAATGTCCCCTTTTGGGATATACCTGAGTTCTTGGCCTGCAAACAACAATAATCACTAGAAATGATATTAGAAATATTAAAGATCAAGAAATTATGATAATATTCAGATCATAGCACAATTAATATTCAGATCAATACATCATAGCACAATCAATATTCAGATCAATACATCATAGCATCAATATTACTCAAATCAATACATCATAGCATAACCCTCACAGCTAATCACATTGTGAATTTCTTGGAATTACTTGAAAATGGCAACATTAAGGCTGGTCGTCCTTGACTTGCCGAGAGCAGGGAAGGTGGGCCATCCTTCCCACTCTCAGTCCACCTTGGAGGCTGGCCATCCTCCTTGATCAAGCCCAAGAGCATGGAAGGGTGGTCGTCCTTCCAATTCCGATCCATAACTTGATAAGAGCATGAGAGGGGGGCCATCCTCTCATCTCTCGTGAACCGGAAGGGGGGCCATCCTTCCTATTTGCAAGTCTCTTAAATTCAAAATTGATTGCTTAGATACTAGATGATTGCTGATTGAGTACCTCTCGATGGATGGACAAGATTATTGTTTAATGGCTGCAAAAAATGATTTTCTGCTGTATATGTTTGTTGTTATCTGCTGTAGATCTTTTTATATATCTTTTTATTTATTTCTGGCTCATATATTCTTTTGCTGATCAATGGATGATTCATGCTTTTGTGATTTCCTTTTTATATCCTCCTTTAGAAGGGAGTCGCATCCCTTCACCTATATTGCTTCTCTTTAAGGAGACGCTATATTAAAATAAATTAGATAGTTTCTAATGGTCAATATTAGTTTCTTTTCGATAGTTTCTAAATTTGTTTTAGTTTATCTAGTTTGCTTTATTAGCTGTAGTTTCCTTGTGAAACTCCTGTGCTCATTTTAGAAACTTCTCTAAACCTCTTTATATAGAGCACTGCTCTATCATTGTAAATAACTCATTCAATAATATATTTGCATATTATTCTGAAATGTAACACGCTACCCTTCAATAATAGCTGCCGCTGCCTTTAGGAATAATTTAGTTAATTTTAATTAACTTACTTCAAATTGCTAGCGCCGCCTCCTTTAGTAATTTCTCCACCGTCTTATGAGATAGGCGCCACTTTTAATGTTAGTCGCCTGAGTCTTTCTTCTTCGATTTCTAATATTCTCAAACGGTTATGGGAGATATTCAGGCTGGAGTATGACATTTTGTAAACAGGACATTTCAAAAAGTCAAATAATCCACAAGGGTAGGGAAGAGATAAACGTCCTTTGTCTCACTGCCTTTTGGGAGAAAAAATCAGCATAGTAGAGAATGGACAGTTTTCCCTTCTCTGCCCTTGTTGTCAGGTTTGACTAGATGGGAATGATAGTTACAAGGAATATATCAGAGTTCTAATTAGAAAAGGCAATAAGGAAGTTATGAAACATCTTAGGTATCATGTGCAATAACGAAAGTAATGAGGGGGTAAAATTTCTTACATGTCATGGTCCATTGTCAAAGTGACAAGGTCGCTACACAGAGCCTTAAATTGCAAAGGGAGTTACATAGAATTTCATAATAATGAGGAGGTTACAAGAATCTATTATCCAACATGGAAGAAACAGTTATAAAAAGGCTTTTAGCCTTAGAGTTTTCAATTTTTGGAGGTCTCGGAATAATTGTGTGCGAATGGTGTGTGGATTGAGTGTTTGTGGCCAAATGCAACACTCATACTGTACTTTAATTGGGCTTGATTTGGCACCCATACTTTCTGAGGAAATTTTTGCTTATTTTTTGTGATGAATTAAAATGATAAGTAAATAAACTCTTAACTGAGTTCTTTTCAGATTTAATTCATATTTCCATAAATTTTTAGATTTCAGTTTTTAAAAAGACAAATAAATAGATCTCAATTTTCTGTTTGATATTTTTCAGTTTCTGCTGCAGTTTTTGTCATTAGTTTCCAGAATTGGGAACATAAATCACTGTCACAGTCAAAATGTAAAATGTTGTCATGATACATATCAAATCACTATGAATAAATTACTTGTCAAAGCTGCAGGAATAAATCAATCAATCCAGAGGTGCGGTTAAGTCAGCGTCCCTAGAAGATGCTTATTACTCTAATGTCTTTTATGAATGATACTAGCAAAAGCATCAGACAGCATATTTTCTTTAATAAAAGCTCATATTTAACCGCCACTAAGTGCTTCATCATTTATCAGGAATCCTTTAATGAAAAAAGAACAAAGGACCATTGAGGGATTTCAATGTCATCAAAGCTCTCCCCTCATGCAAAAAGGTCAATCATATAGAAAATATGATTTATCCCGCTTTCAACACCTTAATTACCCTACTTTGTGCTTACAAGAATAAGTGAAGCTTTAGTTAGCACAAGTCTTATCAAAGGGTCGAAACATGAAGAGGTACATATTTGAATAATATATGAGGTTACTGGAAAGAAATCCCAATGTGAGCTTCTAAAAGTGGGATGACCAAGGCTTAAATTTGACAGTCAACCTCGCTTGTCAAGCAATTTTTTTATAACGGTTATCTATTCAATGGTGCCTTTAAAAAACTATGACATACTTTAGTATAAGTAAATTATATAAAAACCAAATATAAATATCATCATAATCGTATATAAATTTTGACAGTTTGTCCAAAATCTCTCCTTTCATATGATAGTCTTTTCAAAACTTCAGTTGTACTTTACAGCTAAAATTCCTAAATACAGCTATACAACTGTCAAATTTAAGCCCTGATCACGTGCCAAATTGGCATTTGGTTTGGTTGTGACCTATAAGATAACCTTCACATTAGTAGTTTGGAGCCTTCTACATTTCCCAGAACAAAAGCAGTTGTGAAGCATCAAAGCTATGATGCCAAAGCGGATGTATTTCTGTTTCTATACGTTTTCCAGGCGAACTCACTGGCAACTAATATACATCTGATGAATATGTCGGATAAACATCCCTATTTGTTATTTTTCTTTGAGAATGCCCTAACAGAGATAAGATGGATGTTAGCCATCGAATATGACCAGAGGCAAGCATAGGAAATAATCTATTTTGATGAAACAGACCACTTCATCTATGGCTTCTCAACCGAAGAACCTCAGAAACAAAACTATTTGGAGAACCCCCAAACACTTTTGTTATCAAACATTACAACCATCACAGTGCAACCAGAGCCAAACATTATCTGCATCGCTACCTGACAATTAATGAAAAAGGCCCTCCAGAATAGCTTTCGCAAGAAAAAGCATACATTACTTTATTAAAAGGTAAGATTCGCCAACAACCTTCCGATGAAATCTTTATATGGTCATGCAGTTAAGGCAGGTGATTAACATTTATTGACCAAGGTCTCCAGCCAGAGAAGACGGGAGCCAGAGACCAAGCGATGCCTAAACAGGAATCGATAGATGATACATCCTGATCCAATATCCCCAAGGAATTAAGAGTACGGTCGGATTGGTTTGACTAATCTAACTAGTGGTTAAAAGGTTCTCAAACATGTTGCTAAAGACTTTGAAAACGGACTACAAAAAGATACCAATTGGAGGATCCAAACAGAAATCACTCTTTCTTAAAATCAAACTCTTCACACGTTAAGTAGACAGCAAAAAATAGGGCTACCAAATGGCACGTCAATGAGAACTAGACGCATTAAATATTAAATTAAATAATTATTTGCAGTATCTTAAGAGCTTAAATGCCTCCAAACTCCTGCCTGCAATGAAATTTCTGAACATTTTGATTTAAAACTAGGAGGAACTTACTGTGTAGGGAACCAATAAAGGGGCGGTCCATTCTTGGTGGTGTCCCAGTTTTTATAAATGGAATAATACATGAGCTGGTGCAGAGCATGCGGGTAATGGGGTGCCAAAAGCTCCTTTGAAACTCTCTGCCATAGCGAGGTTTGTGATCCCCCAATGTCTGCAATGGCTCCTTGAAGTTGCCTGTAAAAAACCTCTGCCCTGTGGGGTGGTAAGCCTGCATGGATTATGTCATCTAATCCCACCTCTCTCACACTCTTCACTTCTTCACCATCCATTGCACAAATGTGTCACCAAACAGTGAAAACACTATCCTGCAAAAACACCCACCGAGCTTACAGGATGAATTTCAACATTAATTGAATTCCAGTGTCTTTCTAATAAACAAACCTATCGTGCTTTAAATAAATATCCATTATTCGTAGCTTAGAAAATGAATTTCAACATGAATAAAATCTCATTTACTTCTGATCAAAGCAATTCAAGAGTCCAAAACTCTTAGTCCAAAAAGCATCGAAGAACTCCAATATCAATAAGAACAAGGTGAATCAGTTGCAGTGTAATCCCAATCCAGATTCAGTACCAATTGTGGGACAATAAGAAGTTAATCAAAAGTTGCAAAGCATAGAAGAGTGGATATGTTTACCTGCACACTCCAAGCTACATATGAGTGTTAGATGGACATGTGTTTGGTGATGGAATATACCGCAGGTCATGTCCAACAATATTGCTGGGTTAGGTGCGTTTTAGTCTGCTGCAGGATCGATGATTAATTACATCTAAAAAAATACAGAGACAGGATTGTAAATTGATGTTTCCCGAATCGATAGATGAAAAATTCTTAACAAGAAATTTGACCGGTTTGTCCTCACGTGGTTGGGGTAGTTATGCATGTAAAAGTATTGTGTACATTGGCGTCACAAACATTTTCGGGAAAGCGTGGGTGAATCCAGAAGTGTTTTTTTTTTTATAATGCCTTTAATATTATATTATACACATAACTTTAATAAGTATATTTAAAAGGTTATTAAAACACTACGAATAAAAAAATTAAAGGTATGTAATAATTTTCGAAGGGGATGGGGAAGATTATTACACCTCAAAAGCATCTACTACGAGGGTTTATTTGGTAGAGAATCAAGGGTCATCCATTTATATTGGAGGGCCTACATAATCAAGGAGATTTGGACACCCCATCTAGGAGTTGGACTCATAATTGTAGTCTTAGTGCCAATATGCACTTGCTTAGAAGTATTACCATGCCAAGACACATACTAACCCCTCTATTACACTAGTGGTGATGAGAAGCGACTCCAATTATTTGAGTGGCTCCACCGTGAAGGTATAAGAGGCATAGTGGTTTGAATATTCCCATCGAAAAGAATTATACTCATAGTGCAAGGCACACTTCCCATTGCTTAAGGGTTCTTGCAAATACTAGAATTTCAACACCGCCTTATCGACCTAGGCCTAAATGGATACAAACAAACACAATAATATTGATCGTCTTAGAGAGAAAAATTACAATCTCATTTCAAAAACTCGTATTTATTGAAATTTTAAATTAGATGGCTATTTTTTTAAAATAATTTGGTTGTAATGCATGTGTTTAGGTTTTCTTAGGGTTTTGAACTTTCTCTTGTGTCACATTACATATTTTTTTAATTAATTCAATTTGTGTTTATTGTATTGAATTAATCTATCCTTTGTTTTTTAGGTGATATGTTCCTTATTTATAATGGTTGGCTTAGTGATACATTCATCAATGTTTTTGAAGCTCAAGTTGTTGGTAATGGCCATGGCCCCTAAAAGAGCTTGTAAATTTGTCCCAAAGGTATTCCATGAGGTAATGAATCTCCTTCTAAAGAATCTTTACCTAACGTTGTTTTAGAATTGCTTGGATTTAATAATATGTGTGTATGGACCAAGCATTGTACCTTCACTACTCATTTTGTTGGTTATATTATGTATAGAAATATACTTAAGAGATATGGGTAAGCTACTAGGAAGCCTTGTGGCATCAAGTTAGAGGTGATCCAAAACATGACCAAAGGTTTTTTCTTTAAGTTTTCTAACCAAGACCACTACTCCACCATTATCAAACATGATCCCCAGTTTAATCATAACACCCTTGTCATCTTCTCCCATTAGGCTCAAGACTTTGTAGTATCTAATAAAGCCAAACTCAAAAGTTTGATGTGGATTGAATTACCTAGCTTGCTCCTACCCTTATGTTGTTTTTGTTGATTGTTTTATTAATCATTTAGACAACTTGTATGACATGACCAAAATAACTCATATTTCCCATCCCTCAAATAGGTATTGTTGAAGTTGACCTTTCTCAAGATTTGAAAGAAACCATTGAAATCTAAAAAAGGAAGGAGATTTTTATCTTAGTGAGTGCTTTACTTCAATCTTCCTAGTTTGCATGCTTTGATTCTACTAAACATAAGATTCAAGATCCTCTTTATTGGCAAATATTTGGTTGGTTCTAAAACCCGTAGTGAATAATGGGAAAGTTATTACTAACAACTTTGAAGGATGTGCACTTGTTAATATTAAGAAGGCTAATCAATAAATCTATTAGACTACCAAGGCTTCTAGGCCTATGAATAAAACAATAAGGTGCCTCTTCAAGCAAACCCTCATTAGCCTTGACTAATTATCAAGCTTCTCCCCCACTTTCTAGTACTCCTCAAGTCACTGTTGTTTACGCTAGGTCATAAGAGGTGTTCACAAACCATTTAAACAATACAATGAGAACAATAACATTTAGCAATCAAACCCATTAACATACATACATGATAAATCATGAAATGGAAACATAGAGCAACAAATAAAATCAACAACACTGAGATAATGCTAGATTTATGTGGAGAAACCCTTTCAAGAAAAAACTCCACCAGCAAAGAGAGCACTAATCTTGTATTAATCTTGACAAAAGGAGTACATCAATATAGTCAAAGTTATCTTTTCAGTCTAACAAATTTTAGTGAAATACCGCTCATCATACCTACAAAAGACCATAATACCTCTATCTCATTCTTCCAATATATAGAGAATTGGAAAACTAGAAACCACAAGTGGTATCAAAAAATAAGTGGCCAAAACCATGGGCCCAAAGTAGGTGCCCAATTCCACATACAAAAATTGAATGTCTCATATGCCATGAATACAATATCCCAAGAGAGAATAGAATTTCCACAAGCATCTTTGACCACCACTACTCAAGTTGGCATAATGTAACTCCCAAGCACTTCATAAGAGCATTAATTACACATGCATGCAACAACTAATAATGGAAGATACCAAAGTAGTCAAACTCTTTAAGAGATAAACACTAATTACACCTCATGACTACCATTAATGAAGATGCACTGTAACTCCCACTTTTGACCTAAATTCAATTGTAACTCTCCATTCAATGCCCTCTTGCAACAATATTCTAAGTTTCTAGGATAATAACAAATAAATAAATAATGACCCTAGCCTCACATGGACATCCAACTTGCCCATTCCATGATGTTTGGAGATCACACATTATTGATCATCTACATTAATAATTACAATAATCAAGACATGGGATTTGCAAGGTGGCCAACACACCTAATCCTAGTATTCTCCCACTCAATATTTACATTGCAAATACATAATAGGGATCATAAAGCGAATGAAATAAGTGCTAGAGAGTGGAAGGCCCATAGCCTCTTTGAACCAACAATTGTTTTACATGCTCATTGGCTTGGTAGGAGAATCTACAACATTCTCCAAAGTAGCAACCTTCTGTATCATGACCCTCTTATCCTCAACCATCTCATGAATAAAGTGATATTAAACATCTATATACTTAGTACGAACATGATACATCAAATTCTTCACTAAATGGATAGCATTCTGACTAGCACATCTAATCCTCGCTTTCTTGCACTCAAAACCAATACCTAAACACAATCCCTATAACTATACTGCCTCTTTGCAAGCATGTGTAATATCCTTGTACTCTACTTCTATAGAGGAAAGAGCAATTGTAAACTATCTCTTACTCATCCAGCTAATATCATCTACAAACAACTCATGAATACATAGCCACTCTAAGTTGACCTCTTATTGTCTAAATCTCCAGCCCAATCTACATCAACAAAGCCCTATATGTCTAGCATCCTACCCACATCATTAGTCCCATGATAACAAATATAGTAATTAGAAGTCGCATGCAAATATTTAAACACCCTTTTTACATAATTCTATGACTCTCTATCAGGGTTAGACATAAGCCTAATAATAACTCCCACTACTTGGGTAATATCTAGTGTAGTACAAAATATTATGCATATCTTTAAAATCATCATTCAACTTAGGACATTATTCAAAAGAAAACCTAATCCTAATAAGTACATGAATACTCACTAGCTTATAGTCCCACATGTAGCAAACCATTGCAAAATGGTGTCAACACACTTCCTTTGATTAAGCCAAAGTTGTTTTGTTAACCCAATCCCTAGTAATTTCCATACCCAATATATTTTGTAGCCCCTAAATATTTTATATCAAATGCACTAGAAATCTAAATTTTAAGTTCTCTCACCATTCACTTATTGTTTCCAATGAACATGTCATCAACATACAAGATAATAATTACCAACTAATCATCAGTTAACTTAAAATAAACAGTGATTAACCTCACTTATTCTTATTTTTAGATTTATGATCTATTACTATTAAGAAAAAAGTCAGAAACAATGTGAGTGGCTAAGGAAGCCACTTCAACCCCACCAAAGCTAGAAGCAAGTATAAACTACCAGAAGATGAATAGTTTTAGGTGTACTACACCATATTACAAAAATTCATAGTTACAATGCTCAATAAATTCCAACAACAACAAAAAATCATCAAAAACATTTAGAACTGCATATAATGAGCCATCTAATTTCACAATTCTGCACAATGACTAAAAAGTCACCACATTTACCATCCACTATTGAGTTGCTCTTGTACATCATACTCAGGTCATGTATCCTGTAATCCATCATCAGGTGCTGAGACATGTTTTCTTCTTCAGCCATATTATTTTTACCAACATAATCTTTTTTGTTGCTTTCCTTAAAGGAATCCAAACCTTTAAATGTGTCTGATGGAGGAGAAATCCTATCATTACTGCCATTATTATCAGCATTCTAGAAAGTCATCTCTAAGTCCTTTATTATTACATCCCTGTTAAGTTCATAATAATGTTGCTTGAAATATTGATAATGAAAATCAATATCCTTTATGAAATTTCTCATCCACTTTTCTCAGATCATGTGGCTAGAATTTTGCATCCTTTACATTAGACCTAAAAATTAGAGTTGATCCTTCGTCCACAACTTTCATAAACCTTTCAGTGGGGATCTCCAATGTCATGGTTACCTTCTCAAAAATGTTAAATAGAGTGATTCTACCGAAATACTCTATAAGGCTCCTCCTTTTGTCTTGGTAAAAGTCCTCGTTTCTCCTTTTTCATATAAACCATAAGACTTCAATAGATAAAGACAACCAACATGCATTTGACTTGACATTGAGACCATGGACATAACAACATAGAATTTCCTTCTAGGACACAACATCCCTAATATATCACCCATTGATATTACCCATGAACAAGGACCATACATCTTTAGCATATAGGTAATAAAAAAATATGTTCACAACTTTCAACACATTCACATAAAGAATAGTAACTATCACACTGATTACTAACAAGTTTTTTTAAAAGCAAAATTCATCTAAAAAAACTCTTTTGGGGCTCAATACCTTTGGACCAGCAACCCTTAATGGATTTTGACCACTCAAAATAGTCAAGGTTCATATTCAAACAAGGTTAACATGTTCATATGCCTCTTGAGAATCATTCAATAGCTTATATAGGATATTGGGTTTCATTTCATGAAACCAATACCATCTTTCCATTTGAAATTGTCCAGGCATTTTATAATGAATTTCACATTGATGGGAATTTGAATCTCTTCAAGGCTTTACACAAGATAGACTAAGTTCTTCTCTGGGACTCGAGAATCCCAAACTTTGTTTTCAATTGCAACCAACTTTTCACATAATTGTTTTCAAAATGTCTTGAAATTCTGCAATAGCTTTATTGTTCTAGCTCTTGGCTAAACAACCTTGGAGCTAAGACAGGGGTTTATTATTGTAGACAAGATTCCACCATATAGATCTGAAGCAAAATGACTCATTATTATTCTCATTAAATGCATCTTTATTCACCAGTAGGCTCCTAACAAACTCCTATGCCCTCTAGATACTGACAAACACTGTAAACTCTAAGGTTTAGTGGGAAAATTTTCAAGGATAATGTCATGTGGGTGCAAGTTTTTCCACTGTCTAGCTTTTTTGGGCACTACTTCTTGAATGTTTATTCTAAATAATATTTTCCAAGGCCCCTCACCATCTAAGGGCTTAATGATCCATTTTGCAGCCAAAGCTACACCTTGGATCTTCAAGTCCTTTAATCTAGTACCTCCCTTGCTCTTGTTTAGACAACACCATTCCCATTTTACAGCATGCCTCTTCTTCTTTCCTTTACCATCCAACCAAAGGAAGGTTCTCATAATCTTCTAAATATTATTAATTTGATAGCAAGAAAATAGCCACACAGAAGCATACAAGATTGAATATGACAAAAGGAATTTTTTGACAAACTTGAATCCTCCCAGCAAGGGATAATAGTTATTATTCCAATTCCTTAACTTCTTTTCAATTTTTGCAAACATCCATTTCCACTTAGATTTGAGAGAGGAATTAACAACAAATGGTATTCAAAGAAATCTCACTTGTTCTTGTGGACCCCCCCATTGCCAAGGAATATATTTGAACCAATCAGGAGGTTCATCTTTCCAAATCATAAGCATTGATTTTGTTTCTAAAATTTTGGCTCCAAAAGCCACGCAAAATACTTTCAATCTTTTTGCTATGTTTAGCTCTAGGTGCCCATCTTGGGAAGATGCTTTCTAGAGGAATCTATGACGATTATGATGCATCATAAGATGCTATAAGAGACCACATTTAGCCTCGGGTGCCCAACTTTGCATGGTTGACTTTGGACAAGTGTCATGAGCTTGTAAGAAGACATGTAATGTTTGCATGTTGGAGATTCTCAAGAGAGAGAAAGTGGATGCCTAGATTGGAGAGAAAACACTTCTATAAGTAAATTGCCATGTAATTGTTGTAGTATGACATATTTTTGTACATAGGTGTTACCAGAGTGAACGTTGGAGAGAAGAAGGAAGTGCATGTATTATGTTATTCAGATTTTTGAAGATAATACAACTTGAGCCTCTTTTCTTAGTGGAGTTTTTTATCTGAAAGGGTTTTCTCTATTAGAATTTGTATGCAGAAGATATCAATTAAATGCAAATAAATATTAAATAGAGGAATGAAAATACACAGAAATAATAACAGCGAGAGACAATTTTTAACTTGGTTCACCCAAATTCAGGCTACATCCACCAATAGAGAGTCCAATATTATTATCTAGTAAATCAAACCGATTACAACCAACAATCCTTGCAACTCAATACCACTGCAAATGCTACAATACAATATCAACATAAACCCTAACCCTTAGCCATTTTTATCAAGACTTATGTTGGTTACAAAATAGGGTTTTTTAATGTCAGCTAATAGAAAAATAACTCCCGACGCCTTTATAAAATAATAAAAATCATTTGAGGTTTCGGGGGCGTTGCCCCTCGACCCCGCCCTATATCTTGATAGGGAGTGCACCAGGGGCGCTACACCCGGACCCCGCAAGGGACGATGCCCCTTGACCTCGTCTTGGGGGTGCTGTCCCCAAACCCCTGTTAAATAATTTGGGGGGAAACCGCGCTAATAAAAGGGGAAAATTTAACAACACTCTGAGTAGGCTACATATAACAACATTCTCCACATTATATCTTGTGTCATTCTTCTATGGTGTTTGTTCCTATGTTGTGATTTGATTTCCGAATGCAATCTTCATTGGTATTACACTGTTAGAGATCATTAACATATTGTAATCAAATTTTTGTTTGAGTAGTTGTTGCCTTCATTTTCTAACATTTGGTATCAAAGCCTGGCCAACTTTGACTCTTGGGTGGCACTGTGAAGGTTATTTAGCTGCATGGGAGATTTGGTTGTTTCTGTTTGTAGATCTTGTGTTGATATTATGGTTGCATCCACCACTTCTTCAACATCTCAATTGGATATTGAGAAGTTCATCGATACAGGGTATGAGTTGTGGAAATTTTGTTGTAAGAAAGAAACCAATGGTTGGTTGTTCAAAAGGAGAAGCCTGATGATGTGAGTCTAGATGAATGGGAAAGGTTGGATAAGAAGGCACGGGGAACTATCTGACTATGTCTTACAAATTTTGTCCTATTGAATGTCTCGAAGGAAGAGACTACATACAAACTATGGAAGAGATTGGGTGAGATTTATCAAGCCAAGAGCATCGTAAACAAGCTTTACTTAAAAGTGAAAATTGTTTTTTGTTAAAATGAAAGAGGGTGATTCCATTGCAGAACATTTGAACAATTTTAATTTACTTTTGAGTCAACTTGCTTTTGTAGATGCTACAGTTGTAGAGGAAGATAAATGTATACTTCTACTTTGTTCTTTACCTGAATCTTGGGAGAATGTTATTCTTGCTATTATTGATAACCTTGAAGATCCAAAGTTGGATTGTCTTGTTGCAACTTTGTTGGCACAGGAGATGAGGAAGAATACTTCTGAGGTTAACACTGAGGATCTCAATGTGAGGGGAAGGTCCAAGGAAAGAGGACTAAAAGGAGATCAAAAAGGGGCTAAGGAGAAATTTAAGGCTTGATCTAAGACTCTTGGAAAGAAGAATAGAGTAAGTGTTGGAACTGTGGAAAGAGGGGACATGTGAAAAAGGAGTGTAGAAACCCAAAGAAATAGTGGGATATCGCTTTTGAGAAGTCCTCAAATGCAAGTGAATATGTTTTACTTTTTGCATGCAATATTGTTTCTAATTATCACTGATTGGTTGACTAAGGATGCTCATATCATATGACCCCACATAAGGAATGGTTTTCCACATACGAAGATTATGATGGAGGTAAAGTGTACATTGGGGACAACTCCACATATCTGATAGTTAGGAAAGGCAAGGTATTGTTGTGTTCAGTGATGGGAGGATTAAAATCATCCTTGGTGTTTTGCATATTCCTGGATTAGCTAATTTGATTTCAGTTTATAAGTTGAATGATTTGGGAGTGCGTGTAACATTTGATATGAATGGTTGTAGATTGGTGAGAGGAAACTTAGTGGTAGCAAAGGGGAAGAGAATGGGAACATTGTTTAGGCTAGATGCCACTATAGTTTGTAATTCCTCTTATGTTTTTGAAGCTTCTAAAAAACTTGTATGTTGTGGCACCGTAGATTGGGCCACACAAGTAATAATGTTTTGAAAACTATTAAGACTACAGATTTGTTGGACAGTTTTTCTTATTCTGATGAGCACTTTGATTTCTATGAGCATTGTGTGTTTGGAAAACAAAACAGAACAACATTTCCTTTAGGAAGTAGTAGAGCAAAAGAGAAGTTAAATATTATTCATTCAGATGTGTTTGGACCTATGGATAATGACTCTAATGACTCTATTAGAAAATCTTGTTAGTTTGTCACCTTCATTGATTGTGTATCCAGATTTACATGGATTTATTTTATGAAACACAAATCTGAAATTTTCACTAAGTTTAAGGATTTTAAAGTCTTAGTTGAAAACCAATTAGGATTAAAGATAAAAATATTAAGATCTAAAAATGGAGGGGAATATTAATCTAAAGAATTTGATGAGTTTTGTAAGCATGCAAATATAATTAGACAAAAGACAACTCCATATACACCACAAGATAATGGTGTTGTAGAAAGGATGAATTGGACAATCATGGAAAGAGCTAGAAGTATGTTGAGTGATTCATAGTTGGAGAAATGCTTTTGGGAAGAGGTTGTGTGTACCACTTGTTACTTGATTAATAGAAATTCTCGTAAGGCTCTTGATTCAACACCTTATGAAGTGTGGACAGGTAAGAAACCTTTTGTTTCACATTTAAGGGTTTTTGGCTGTGAGGCTTTTGTTCATGTGACTAAGGAAAAGTGATCTAAGTTGGATCCAAAAGTGCAGAAATGCATCTTCATTAGATATGGTGAGAATGTTAACGGATATAAGTTTTGGGATTCTCTAACCAAAAAAATTGTTTTATCTAGAGATGTTATTTTCAGGGAACTTAGAGCTATTTTTGAACCTGAGCAGCCAAAAGAAAAAGGAAAGGTGAAGAGAGTGCACTTTGACTTAGAGTAGGAAGATGCACCTCAAGAAGAACACAATGATGGATTGGAGAGTGAAGAAGAAGATTCGAGTAGTTCTGATGAGGAAGATTACGTTGTTATAGAAGAAGTTGGTGCAGATGATCATGCAGAAGAACCTGTAGAGTCTCTTACTCCACCCTTGATGAGATCCACAAGACAACAAAATCTAATTGATAGGTATAGCCCACCATATTTTTATTATGTATTTGCTTTATTGTGTATTGATGATGAACCTAGATCCTACAGGGAAGCTATTCATGCAGATGATAGTGAGTCTTGGTAGTTAGCCATGCAAGAGAGATGATGGCTTTAGACTCTTGTAACACCTAGGATCTTGTTCATTTGCCCAAAGGAAGAAAGGCCATAGGTTGCAAGTAGGTCTTCAATAAGAAATTTGGATTTGACGGTTCATTGGAGAAGTACAAGGCTAGATTGGTAGCCAAGGGCTACTCTAAGAGAGAGGGAGTTGATTTCGGTGAAAATTGGGATTTGTTAGAAGTGAGGAGGATCGTTGTGTTTACATTCATTGTATTGATGATTTTATACTGATCATTGCATTGTATGTTGATGACATGTTATTTTTCAACAATACTAAGGGTATGATCAGTGAGCTAAAAGCTCAACTTTCAAGTGCATTTGATATGAAGGATCTTGGAGCAGCCAGGTATATTTTGGGTATAGAGATCAAGAGGGATAGAGGTAACATAAAGCTTTGGTTGTCTCAAAGTATGTGAATACCATTTTACAGAGATTTAGTATGCAGGACTGAAACCCAATCAGAATTCTTTTACCCATTGGTACTAAGGTTTCATTCAATATGTGTCCAAAGAATGAGGATGATTTTGATGATATGTCTAATGTGTCATATGCTAGTGTTGTAGGGAGTTTGATGTACGCAATGGTTTGCTCTAGGCTAGATATTGCCCAAGTAGTGGGAGTTTTGAGCAGATTTATGTTAAACCCTAGTAGACAACATTGAAATTATGCGAAGAGGGTGTTTAAATATCTTGCAATTATTCCTGATTATTGTTTGGTTTTTTCTGGTACTAATAGTGTTGATAAAACTTTGGACATACAGGGATTTGTTGACGTAGATTGGGCAGGTGAGTTAGATAGTCGAAGGTCCACTAGTGGCTATGCATTTACTTTGTTTCGAGAAGCAGTGAGTTGGATGAGCAAGAGGCATCCCACAGTTGCTTTGTTCACCGGCAATTTGGTTGAGGAGATTGTGTACAGGTATTGGTTTTGATTGCAGGGTCATTCAAATTGGTTGTGATAGCTAGAGTGCTATTTGTTGTTGGGAATTAAGGTGTCTCAACCTTGCAATTCCTAGCATTGGTTATTTGAATATTTATTTATATATTTTCTCAATTTTGTATTTACTTGCACATTTAGTTTTGGCATTTAGTTTGAGGTGGCATTGTGACATGTCATCCTACTTGGAATATGCTTTGAATGGTCAAGTCAAACACATGTGGATTTGGGCATCCAATTTGAGGTGGCAATAATATGCCATGTGTCGGCTTCTTGGAATACAATGGAGGAGTTATTTTGTATGATAGAATCTATGACGTGTAAGAGCCAAGTGTAGAGATTCCTATGACAAGTGAAGACAAATGTCGAAAAACATCTTTGCATGTGGAGAAGGCATCTTTGGGTGCCCAAGTTGGGCTATGACATGATGTAAGAGGAATATGCTATTTTTAGTCATTTATAATGGACTCTCTTACAACATTTAAGGTTGTTATGTTGGGTAGATTTTATGACAGCTGTAAGATGCGTAAGAGCATCTGTCATAGCTATTTTTAGTTTGGAGCACTCCATCCTTGGGAAGTCAAATCCACCATTTATGACAGATGTAAGAGAGATATGTGCAGCTTAGACAAGTGTCCTTTGATGCAGTAAAATGGCCATGTGGCTAAGATGGACGCCCATCTCTAGAAGCTTCCTGTTTATGCCTTGTAACTCTATATAATGCATTGTTTTGGAGTTGTAGTTGCATAGTAATTGTACAGGTACTGTTATGCTGCCAGAACTACTCCAGAAATGACATTTGTAGACTCCTGGAAGAACTTTATTGCAAGTGTATTGTAATCCTTTCATAGATTTGATAACACATTATGCAGGTTTTGGAGTATGGGGTTTTTTACCTGAAAAGGTTTTCCCCATGATATCTTGTGTCACTCTCTTTATGTGTTGTGTTGCTATTGTAATCTTTATGTTATGTATTTAACATTGTTGAAATTGTAAGGATTAAAAAAAATTTGCATACTATTCCCCTCATTAGATTGGTGTAGGAAGTGTGTCCCATGCACCTTGCTTCCTTTCATTTGTTTGGCCAAGAATCCTATGTATCATGCTTGGACTAAGCATGTTGATGTTCAGTATCACTTTGTTTGAGAATTGGTTGCAAGTGGACAAATTGAGTTGAATAAGATATACACTCAGGAGAATGTTGCAGATTCATTGACCAAGCCTGTGAGTACAGAGAAATTTGTGTGGTGCAGAGAGGCCATGGGCCTTGTTTCTAGTACCTGATTATTTTTTATTTGATTTTCTATGGATTGATTTACAATGTATATTGTCAAGTGGGAGAATGTTGGGATAAGGTTCCATTAACCTTGTAAATCCTAATATTATATTTATTCCATTTTATTGTTTGTAATTTGTAATTACTCATAAGGGAATGAGGCAGTTTCACTGGTAGTGATAATTTCAGATTTATCAGAGGTAATTATGGAGTGACACTTACGATTGACAATTGTAAAAATCTTGAGTAAATAAGGGTACGTGCCACCTTGGAGGAATCAACTATTTTTAGGATGTATGACACATGTCATAATGTTGGTGAATGCATGTAAGAGAATCTATGATAGCTGCAAGTTATAAGATTCTATGACACTATAACAACATATGACAGATTTTTAATAGGTGTAAGATGATATGTTTAGCTCTAGGTGCCCATCTTGGGAAGATGCTTTCTAGAGGAATCTATGATGCTTATGAAACGTCATAAGATGTTGTAAGAGACTATATTTAGCTTTGGGAACCCAACTTTGCATGGTTTACTTTGGACAAGTGTCATGAGCTTCTAAGAAAGCATTTAATATTTGCATGTTGGAGATTCTCAGGAGAGAGAAAGTGGACACCTAGATTGGAGGGAAAACACTTCTATAAGTAAATTACCATGTAATTGTTGTAGTATGATAGATTTTTGTACATAGGTGCTACCAAAGTGAAGGTTGGAGAGACGAAGGAAGTTCATGTATTATGTTATTCAAATTTTTGAAGATAGTACCACTTGAGCCTCTTTTCTTGGTGGAGTTTTTTACCCGAAAGGGTTTTCTCCACATTATATCTTGTGTTATTCTTCTATGGTGTTTGTTCCTGTGTTGTGATTTGATTTCCAAATGTAAAATTAGATTTTTGTTTGAGTAGTTGTTGCCTTCATTTTATAACACTTTCAACCATATTCCTTAAATTATATTTTTCAAGAATAGAAAATAAAGTTGAATCATCAGTGAACTGAATATTCAACAAGCTATCGTTATTAGGCAAAACAATTCCTTTCATCTTACCTTCTATAAACTCATTTCTCAACAAATAATATAATATTATGAAGCAATTACAAATAGTGTGAGAGCAAGAGGACACCCCTGCTTGACGGATCTCTCAATCACAAAGGGCTCTGATAAAGAACCATTGATATCAATTTGTGTAGTTGCATCTTGGAATAAAGCTTTCATCATTTTTCAAAAATGTTCAAGAAACCCAATTGCATCAAGAATGGAGATAACAAAGGACCATTCAACCATATCATAGGCTTTTCCAAAGTCTAGCAACAATATTCCCACTAGACCTTAAATTTGATAGTCCACCTTGCTTGTCAAGAAATATTTTTCCTACAATTTAGTCTTCATTATTTCCTTTCACATGACGATTATTTTTAATGCAAGTCAATTTTTTTATAATAAATATAAAAAAATTGCAAGCATGTGAGATACTTATGCAAACATTTCCAATAATTTACCAATTACAAACACAGGTAGCTTATATAGGGTTTTCAAAAACATTTAAAGCTCATGCTAAATAGACTCTTACAAGAGATGTCTTCTCAAGGAATGCAAGAATAAAACAAAGAAGAAAACATGAATAGCACAATCTTACCTCTAGTCACACCCCTGGACCTGCAATTTTAGTTGCTTATTTTCTTTTCAATTACTGACATGTAACATGAAAATGCATTCTTCACAATTCTCCTTCAATGCAAAACCAAAGCATTCTAGTTCTTTTTATTTTTTATAACTAACAGGCCATTATCCTTCAATGCAAAATTTAATTGTTCGATGTGCTGGAAAATCTTGGAATGAATATAAAATATTCTATAAAAAACTCAAAGAGTTGAGATTTTTTTTTTAAAATCTAAAAATTTGGGATTTTTTTTAAATAATAGAAATTTCTATTAAAAAATAGAAAAAGTTTCTATTAAAGAATTTAAAAATAAAAGGAATATATATATATATATATATATATACACACACATACAGTCAAATTTTCATATTAATTATTTTTCTATAATTCTTAAAATAAATTACATGTATGTTAATATAATTAAATATTTATTTTAACCATATTTTACAATCAAAATCATTAAATACAACTATACAATTGTCAAATTTAAGCCTTGATCCCTACATTCTGATTAGTATTATTAGCCCATTGCATAGCCTCCCAACTTGTGACCAGGTTTTCAGGTATGTATCTACCCTTTATGAATCTTGTCTAAGTGGAGTTGATGATCTTGGGGATAATATATGTTAATCTCAGGGCCAAAGTGATGCAGGAGCATCACCTGAATGTTGTTCTTGAAGGTCCAAGAGACCTAGTTGATGTTTTAAGGAATATTTTGTTCTGTGAGTCCTAGTTGTATATTAATAAAAGATCAAAAAAATGGTCTTAGAAAACCATATATATAATCTTTTGTAATGTTTTCTAGCCTAGGTGTGGTATAGGGTTAAAAGTTGCACTAAAGTGGCATAATTGTAAAATTTCATAACATAATCTTTAGGTTTTGTATGAAAAAGGGCATATGCTCATGAATAACTATTTTTTGTAAGTCTTTTATGCAAAATCAATCCAAGAATACACTCCAAGAAGTATTGGGAGCTGGAAATCAGAAAATACCCTGTTATTTTGCACTTTTGTGACAATTTTTACTATGAAACAACAAGAAACTTGCTTGGTACAGATTTGTATGACCTATTAAATGGTATGAAGGTGGATGTAAGTTTAGATATCTATGTCAGGATTCCAATCCAAGTGATTTGGTTAAATTACATGTTATATTAAGCAAGATATTGTTAAATTACCGCTAACAGGTTTGATAGTTTTTAAGCAATTACAGTCTGAAATTCTTTGTGTACGGTCAAGTCTCAAGTTTTTGTTTATGTGGGATGATAATGTAATGTATTAAGGTTCAGATGAAATTAGTTTGAGATGATTTCATTGAGTTTTTCTCAAGTTATGATCAAAATAGTGCTCGTTGCTTTGTTCAGAAACTAGGGTTTTCTGCAATAGCAAAAAATTCATATCTTTGTTTTGGTACGGTGAAAAATCATGAAATTTTATGAGAACCTCTATTAGGGTCTTGGTTAAGTTCTCACCAATTTTGGGCTCCATATCTATTGGTTTGCATGAGTTATTTAGGACCATTTGCTGGAAATCCCAACCAAAAAGGTTGTCATAACCCTAGAACTGTTAGAGTTTGTTAAAAATTTGAATTTCTTGAGTTTGTCAAACAACGTAAAGGTTTATGGAGGCTCTATAAGGCATGCTAAAGGTGGTCAAGCCATCAAAGGCATCAAAAGTAAGTTTTTCTATGTTAAGAGGCCAAGTTTACCAAGGAAGTACGAGTTTAAAGCCTATGAATGAAATGCTTATGGGTCAAATGTGTAATGAGAAAGGGGTAGAATCTTTTCTTAATTCCAGCAGACAACTGAGAGGGGGGTGAATCAATTTTCCTAAAACTTTTAACCAATTATGAACATTAACTTATCAATTACTTATATTCTGATGTAACCATGAAAGCATGAAATGAGAAGTTCAACACAATAACATAATCAACACCAGAGACACCAGATTTTTATGTGGAAAACCCTAAAAGGAAAAAACTATGGTGGGTGTTAGCCCATAGAAATATATAAGTCATATCAGTATCGAAAAATAGAGGCTCACTACCCAAATTGCTCACTGCAAAGAATGGCTCACTAAGAAACTCAGGGGCAGAAAGAATACAAATGTGTAATGAGAAAGGGGGAAAATCTTGTCTTGATTCTAGAATCATAGACCAAAATACTTCAGTGCGAAGGAATGTGGAGCATAACACTTTCTCCCTATCACCACTAAACATACAGGAAAAGCAATTTTTACATTGGTGAACACAATTCACTTAATTCTTCATGCCAGAGGCTCAAACTTGGAATATAACATCTTCAGACAAACTTCTAAATCATTTCCAATCTGCAGGAAAAGATATTCATTCTACAGGAAATGAGGAGCTATATTCTAGACTATTCATCAGTGTCTAATACATTGTTTCGACTGCAACACACTGTTTCCACAGGAGGGGCTAATTTTCTCAATATCCTCAACATCAGAATCACTTACATAGGTAAATACAAAGCATCTTACTCATGAAAAGCAAGTAACAAAATAAGAGCACAATTGACACCAATGACAACATAGATATGTTGACATCAATGACAACACTGATCAGGCACATACTTGCAACAATCTCCCCCTTTGTCATTGATAGCAACATATGATGTGAAAAACTAAAAAGACCATCAAGCCAAGATTCTCCCCCTTTCTCATTACACATCTGCATTCTTTCTCCCCTTACATTTTTCACATGATTTCTCTCCCCCTTTGACATCAATAGAAAAGGGCACATACTTGCATGCTACAACTTTGTTCCACTAAACTTTCTTTGTTTTTCAACACTTACTTTGTTAGAAACATCTAGCTACTCCCCCTTAAGAGGTAGCCCTTAAAACATCAATCTAGATCAAAGAATGACACTTTGAGCTCCCTTGTATTGATGCATTCCTATGCATGTTAGTTTAGGGCAGGAGGGCTAATGACCCCTAACTTTTCTCTGAGATACTCAAAGGTATCTTTAGGTAGAGGCTTAGTGAAAATGTCTGCAATCTGATTCTTTATGGACACATATTCCAACTTTACTTCATTCTCTATCACCTTCTCTCTCAAAAGTGATACCTTATTGATATGTGCTTTGTTCTTGAGTACATCACTTGATTCTTTAAATGTTTATGGCACCTGTATTTTTGCAAAAGATTGCAATTGGATCTTCATACACAACTCTTATATCCTTCAAAGTCTGCTTCATCCATAATACTTGAGTGCAACATGCTGCTGCAATATACTCTGCTTCTACAGTTGACAAAGAGATTGAATCTTGTTTCTTGCTCATCCATGAGACCAATCTATTACCCAAGAAGAAAGCACCTCCACTTGTACTCTTTTTGTTATCAACATCTCTAACCCAATCTACATTTGTATAAGCATTGAGAGTGAAATCATTGTCCTTTGGATGCCATAAGCCATGATCTAGAGTACCTTTTAAATACCTTGGGATTCTCTTAACTACCATCACATGTGATTCTCTTGGATCAGCTTGAAACCATGCAACAAGACAAACTGCATGCATAATATCAGGTTTGGTTTGCGTTAGATAAAGCAATCCTCCAATCATGGATCTATATTTTTTTTATCAGCCTTAAATGATTCATCACTTTTGCTCAACTTGCAGCCAGTCACCATGGGAGTACATACCGGTTTAGAGTTTTCCATACCAAACTTCTTTAACAACTCTTTCACATACTTAGACTGAGATATGAAGATTCCTTTATCTAATTGATTTATTTACAGACCTAGAAAGAAATTCATCTCATCAAACATGGACATCTCAAACTCTTTTTACATTTCACCAACAAATTTCATACACATACTTTCATTGCCTCCAAATATGATATCATCAACAAACAATTCAATAAACAAAATTTGATCACCATTAATCTTGAAATAAAGATTACTGTCAGTAGTACCTTTATTGAACCCTAATTGCAATAAGTACTTATCCAACCTTGCATATCAGGCTCTAGGAGCTTGCTTGAGCCCATACAAAGATTTCTTCAACCTGCACACAAAATCACCTTGGTCTAATAACTTAAATCCTTCCGGTTTCTCAGTGTAAACTTCCTCTTCGAACTCACCATTTAGAAATGCAGACTTTATATCCATCTGATACACTTTGAAATCTTTGTGGGCTTTAAATGCCAGAAATATTATGATTGCCTCAATCTAGGTTACTGGAGCAAAAGTCTCTTCAAAATCTATTCCTTCAATCTGTGAATATCCTTTGCACACAAGTCTTGCCTTATTCCTGACAACTTCTCCATTCTCATTCAACTTATTCTTGAAAACCCATTTGGTTCCAATAAATTTTTTGTTAGCGGGTCTGGGAACTAATTCCCAAGTATCATTCTTTTCTATCTGCATTAGCTCTTCCTCTATGGCTTTTACCCAACTTTCATCATTGCATGCTTCATTCACGGTCTTTGGTTCAACCTTTGAAAGAAAACATTAATTCACTTGTTCTTCTGCAGCTTTTTTCCTTATCAGCACACCTTTGTTTTTTTCACCTATAATCTGATCTTCAGAATGATTGATCCTCACATACCTGGGAGTCTTGACAACACTTTCTGGAGCCTCTTCTTCATCTTAACTATCTTCTTGCTCATATTTTTCTTCATTCATTATAGTCACAACTTCATCTGGTTCATAGCAATTCAGGTCTGATATTCTTTCCTTGCCTTCATCCACCTTCACATTTGTACTCTCAACAATCTTTTTGAGCCTTTTGTTGTAGCAATGGTAGGCCTTACTCTTGGTAGAGTATCCAAGGAAAATTCCTTCATCACACCTTGCATCAAACTTTCCTAGATCTTTATCTCTCCTAATATAGCATTTGCTTCCAAAGATTTTGAAATATTTTACAGTATGAATTCTTCCATACCACAATTCATAAGGAGTTTGAGTACTATTACCTTTCACTTGAACTCTATTTTGAATGTAGACAACAATATGAATAGCCTCTTTCCAAAGACTTCTGGCAAATCTGCTTCCTTCATCATTGTCCTAACAGCCTCTTAAACTATCCTATTTTTCCTTTCCACAACTCCATTTTGCTAAGGAGTCCTAGGTGTAGACAACTATCTTTTTATCCCATTATCTTCATAGAAAATGTTGAATTCATTTGATGTGAATTCACCTCCTCTATCAGACCTCAATCATTTGATTTTCAACTCTATTTCATTTTCAACCATTACCTTGAAAGATTTGAACTTCTTTAGGGCTTCTGATTTGTCTCTTAGAAAAGTAACCCAAGTCATTCTAGAATAATCATCAATAAGCAACATGAAGTACCTATCACCTTGTAGACTTCTCACCCTTGTAGGATCACAGAGATCTGTATGCACTAGATCCAACAAACCAGCAGAAAATTACTCTTTTCTCTTGAAACTTGTTCTTGTCTGCTTCCCTAACTGACATTCCTTGCAAATTGTATTGGATGGTTTCACACGTTTTGGTAAATATCTCACAATCTAACTTGAATTTATCTTTACCAGATTATCAAAGTTTATATGACACATCCTTCTATGCCATGATTAAATTTCATCTGCTTGGGCCAATAAAAGTAATCATTAGTTCCTCTCAATTGATAAATGTTACCTCTGGTCTTCTTACTAGTAGCAATCATAGTTCCGGAGCTTTCCATGATCTTGCACCCATTGTCTTTGAATCTTAGATCATATCCTTTGTCACACATCTGACCAACACTCAAAAGATTATGATTCAAACCTTTCACATATAGGACATTGTCAGTATTATTCTTTCCATCAAATGAAATAGATCATTTTCCACAAATCTTACCAGCTGCATTATCTCCAAACCTAAGCAGTCTTCCATCATACTTTTCCAAACTTACAAACTTACTTTTGTCACCATTCGTGTGATGTGAGCATCCACTATCAATAATCCATTCATCCTTATCTTTCTCAACCTGAACAGTCGAAGCACTTTCTTCCACTAGTTTTTCTTCCTTCACACTGGTAGTAGAATTAGTAGACATAGATCTTCTTTAATAGTAATGAATAGGCATTCATTTGCACTAGTACTAGCATCATCAGATTCATCATCAGTCACTCCTTCATCATCAAAATCTCTAACATAGTAACATTTCTTTGGAACTCTAGACCTGCTCTCATATCTTTTCTTATTTCTTTCAATTCTTTCAAGACATTTGGAAGCATAATGACCTACTTTACCACAAGAGAAACATTTGAAAGGTAATTTACCTTTGAACTTACTGGAACCTCTTTGCAACTTGTCAACAAAGTTAGCTTCAATTTCCTCAAAGTCATCATCCACTTTATATTTCTCATCTCTGGAAATCATTTTTGAAGTACTGGCTTTAAAAGTTGATTCAACTTTCGGCAGGGCATCACCAAATTCTCTCATCTCAAAGGCTGTAAGCTTTCCAAGTAACGAATCTCTGTCAATAGTTTTCAGTCATAAATTCTTCAATAGCAGCTACCTTGTGACTATAGGACTTTGGTAGTGATTTGAGAATTTTTATTACAATTTCCTTATCACTGAGAATTCCTCCCATACCTTTTATTCCAGTGACAAGTTCATCAACTCTTTGCATAAAGGTTGTTATGTTTTCATCTTCATTCATCTTCAAACCCTTATATTTCACTTTCAAGCTCTATAGCTTGGCTTCTCTTACAGAATCATCTCCTTTATACAGATTTTTTAGCTTCTCCCATGCCTCATTTGTAGATTCAAGGTTGACAACTTTTGTCAACACTGAGTCACTCAAGGAACTTAACAAGGCATCCTTTGCTTTGACATCCAATTCATATTCTTTAATATCATCTTTAGTTATCAAACCATCTTCAGGCATGAAAAATTGTGACTATGTAGCTAACCATATTTTATAACCAAGACAGAGGAAGTGGCTTTTCATTCGTACCTTCCAAAGAGCATAATTTGTCCCATTGAACTGCAGAGCTTCCTTCCTATAAGACATCCTGGATCTTCCTCAAGCTATTAGGCTTTCTTTTGAGGAACCTTGCTCTAATACCAATTGTTGAACTGCATTGGACAACTAAGAGGGGGGGTGAATCAATTGTCCTAAAACATTTAACCAATTATGAACATTAACTTATCAATTACTTATATTCTGATGTAACCATGAAAGCATGAAATGAGCAGCTCAACACAATAATATAATCAACACTAGAGACACCAGATGTTTACATGGAAAACCCTAAAAGGGAAAAACCATGGTGGGTGTTAGCCCATAGAAATATTTGAGTTTTATCAATACCAAAAAATAGAGGCTCACTACCTACAGGGCTCACCGCCCAAATTGCTCACTACAAAGAATGGCTCACTACCTGTGGGTGGCTCACTGCTAAAGGGTGGCTCACTACCAAAAAGGGTGAACTAATTTAGCATCATCTACTCCATGCCAGGGTTCAATTCCATTAAAGCACAATATTGTTTCTCTGCTTTGCTCTTTCACACTTTCACACTTGTCTTTTCATCTTCACAACACACACTTTTTCGCAATTTCATTACATGCTTTTATACAATTCATCAACCTTGGAATGTGCATCAAGGTCAGAATTACATTCATCAACCATTGGATCAATCTCCAAGTTCGGCATTACAATTATACATAAAATAGGTCTGGACCTAATACAAATTAAGCTAAGGAAAAGATGTAAAGATGTATGTGGATCATGCCACGCCTTAGTTGGGTCTCAAACACAATCCTCCATGCCACAACATGCTTCTACAATCTTCGATGCATCTCTGCAAATAATGAATTCAACTAGGTCGGCCAAGATTGATGACAGCACTAGGTATACTAAGAACATTCTTCATTCACAATCTAATTTTCTCTTTGCGGACCAATCTAAATGTAGGGACTTGATCAGGAGACATCCACAAGCACATTGTGATAATTAGGAACAACTGCATGATCTCTAACCACTCTATCAAGAAGATTCTTCAAACCGGAGCACAAGGACAACATTGCCAGCCACTATCATAAGTAAAAGATAGCTTGCGGGCCGCTAAATCATGAACCATTGCAGTTGAAGGCCCTTAACATCATCACATACTTGATTCCAGAACCGCAGACCAAAATACTTCAATGCGAAGGAATGCGGAGCATAACACTTTCTCCCTATCACCACCAAACATATAGGAAAAATAGTTTTTACACTGGTGAACACAATTCAATTAATTCTTCATGCCGAAGGCTCAAACTTGGAATATAACATCTTCAGATAGACTTCTAAATCGCTTCCAATCCGCATAAAAAGATATTCATTCTACAGGAAATGCAGAGCTATCTTCTAGATTGTTCTTTAGAGTCTAATATACTATTTCGACAACAACACACTATTTCCATCAGAGGGGCTAATTTTATCAATATCCTCAACATCAAAATCACTTACATAGGTAAATACAAAGCATCTTACTCATGACAAGCAAGCAACAAAATAAGAGCACAATTGACACCAATGACAACATAGATATGTTGACATCAATGACAACACCGATCAGGCACATACTTGCAATAGTTGAGTGCTCACCAATTTTGGGCTCCATATCTATTGGTTTGCATGAGTTATTTAGGACCATTTGCTAGAAATCCCAACCAAAAAGGTTGTCATAACCCTAGAACTGTTAGAGTTTGTTGAAAATTTGAATTTATTGAGTTTGTCAAACAAGGTGAAGGTTTGTTGAGGTTCTATAAGGTATGTTAAAGGTGGTCAAGCCATAAAAGGCATCAAAAGTAAGTTTTTCTATGTTAAGAGGCCAAGTTTACCAAGGAAGTATAGGTTTCAAGCCTAGGAATGAAAGGCTTATGGGTCAAATTACAAGAACTAGTTGAAACCTTATTAAAAGTGAATCTTTTATAGACTTTAATGATTGTTATAAGACCCTTTAAGGCATCAAGAATGAGTGTTATCATGACAAGTATAAATTTGGGTCTAAATTGAGGGTTTAAGGGCTAGTAGAACAGGGTATCACCTAACTTCCATAGAAGGGTCAGTCAAACTTTTGGAAAGTCTTTGTTTAAGTTTCTTTCTCTATATTAGTCTCTAGTTTTTCATGTTCCTTTTATCACCCTCTTTTGGTAAAATATTTATTATCCCTCTATTGATATTATTGCCCAATGAACCTCTCTGAATGGCTTCGAAATATAGCTCATACAAGTCATCAACAACCCATTCCATATTGACCTTGTAAAATTCCACTAACAGACCATCTACACTAGGGGATTTCCCATTATCCAATGATAATATAGAATTTTTAATCTCCTCCCTAGAAATATCTTGCTTTAACATATCAGCCACCTCTGAGTTGATTTTTTTGGAATGATCCTTTGGCAGAATTCCTAAGCTTGCCTGCAACGTCTACTCTTATCTTCAATAGTAAAGAGATTCTTGTAAAATGATCTAAAAATCCCTTTGATGGACCATCATGTTTTGGAACCATATATCCTTTTCCATTATTGGACCAATTGATTCCTAACTATTTTTCATCTTCAACAAATTAAAGAAGTATTTGGAACCTCTATCACCTTCTTTGATCCAGTTTATTTTGGCTCTAATCCTGACCCCCTAAGCTCTTTTAGTCTGAAATTTTCTTAGTTTATATTTGATATCTCTTGGCAGCTAGATATACTCCTGGCTCTTATTATCTTTTTGTACATTATCTTCAACTATTAGAAATTCCTCTTGAAGAAGACATTATATTTTCCGACTATCCATGACAAATTTTTTGCCAATAGTTTGAAATAAAGTCTTACAATTCATGACAAGATTATCCCATAATTAAACGACAAATATATTGGGAGACAACATCTTGTATCTCCTTCTCAGAGAAGTAATCCCATTCAAGCAGTCCTTATTTTTCAATAGTTCAATATTCAATTTAAACAAGTTGTCTTTTCTAACTCTATTATCAAGATTACCATCTTTGATGATAATACTAGTTTTAATTGGATGGTGATCAGACAATGTGCTAGGTAACACTTGCACACAATTGGCCCCATTTTTTCTTTCAAAGAAAATGAAATTTTTATTTACATAAAATCTATCAAGTCTACAATATATTCTTTCCCATCTTGCTAACTATTGCGCCAGGTGAACCATATAATCTTATTGTCTTTTTTTCCTTGTAGTGGCTTAAATAGTTTCAGCAATTTTTCATCCTTAACTAGAAGAACTACTCATTTCCTTTCCACGCCCAAGGATTTCCTCCAATTTTATCTTCTTTTTGCTCCACAACATTAAATCTTCCCCAAGGATCCATGGAATTTTAGGAAAATTAGAAGCAAACCATTTCCATAATTCTTTCCTTTCCCTATGGTCATTAGGTGCATACATTGAGAAAACCCTAAATTTAACATTATTTCTCTCAAATATGACCCAGAGGCATCTATTACATGGGGAGCACCCATTTTGGATAATACCTTTTTCCCATTTTTGATTGACCAGTATAGCAATACCATCCTTCCCCTTACAATGATTTAAGAAAAAGTAGGTAGAATCCTTCCACACAAATCTCAAGTTGTTTTCCAACTAAAATCCAACAACCTTAACCTCTTGTAGTAACAAGCAATCAATGTATTTCTTCTTTTTATATAGATCCTTGATAATATATTTTCTATCAGGGGACTCAATTTCCCTTGTGTTCCAGTTAATGAAATTCAACCTCATCAAAGAGGGGGCGTATCAAGCTTTTGATCCCTTTTAAAACATTTGGGGATTTTTTCCCTCTTCCCTTTTTTACCAGGTTTCTTGGAGCTATTACTCCTGCTAACCTGCTTCCTCTTCCTTTTATCAACTTCTTTGTAGATGTTGTCCATTTCAACATCTTGCTCCATGTTCGCCTCTGAAATAGGGAGGGCCAAGCATTCCTCCTTTTTATTCTCAATAGGATCATTACCCTTAGGGGAACTATCCCCTAAGCCACCAGGGTCTACATTATTCATACTATCTGGAGGTTTCTTAGTTTTGGATGCATGGGCTTCTTTTTTGGCCCTTATTTGTTCTTTTAATTTGTCCAAGACAATTTCTTGGACATTTTTTTGTGCAAATTTTTTTTCTCCATCTTTGCTTTCAATATATTTAATATTCTCATTAGTCTCCACTTCATTTGAAGCCTCATTTCTAGGCCTCTCATTAACAATGGTTTCAACATTCACCATATCAATGTCCTCATCACATTTTTTGAGGGCAATGAATGTGACATTAATATTTTCTTTCATTTTCTCCATGTTTTGTTTAGGGCTTCAAAAGCCTCCTCTGATTTTCCCATAGGGTTTTCAGATTCCTTCCTTATGTTTCTCTCTTTAGGTATTATATTTCTCTTCCTCCTATTATTATTTCTATTTACAATAGGACAATCTCTTTTCTAGTGCCCATTAGATTTAAAGAGGAAGCAAGCATCAAGGCCTCACAATCCACCCACTTGACATTTGTACATTTTACTATAAATTTGAATTTCTAAAGCTTGTAGGATTTGAATCCCAATGTTAAGAGACAATAACACCCTTGCATCCATATGCGGTAAAGTAGACCTTTTCTCCTCAATTTTAAGGATGTTTCCAATTGGTTTGAGCAACTATGGTAGAAAAACCCAAAGTTGGGCCAACATATTTTTTATTATCATCCATCTAGGGAGGGAGCAAAATATAACTTCTTTATGAGTGGTATCAAGAGACCAAGAGATGGATTTAAACATTGATTGTCCAATGTTATTCCCTTTTAATACTCTTTTTGCATATTGTGATTCTTTAAAAAAATCACAAACAACCCTCTATGTATCATACGATAGAATGAAACATAAATATCCAATTTTTTGCCCCAAACATTTAGAAGCTAATTGTCAAAAAATTTCCTTGAAGGCATTTTATCAACATTCAAGCATGCAAAGAATACATCAATGTTTCTTAATATATTTTCTTCATTTTTAACCACTTTTATCATTTCCCCATTTGGATTCACACGAAGAACCCCAGGAAAAGGGAGGTCCTTACCTTTTTCTTCTTATCCTCTACCCTTCTTCTCTCCTCACTCAGTAGCATCTCCATAGCCAGTTCTGAATCCATCTTGAATCTCAAAGATGACCTCTTCTGATGGAGTTTCAACATCCTCCACATCAAGAACATCACTGTAGGTCTTTTTGGAATTATCCCCTTCTCAACCTCTATTTTTTCTTCCATAATTTCTCATAACCGAGCAATAAATGCATCAACCAAGTTGTTCCCAATTCCCAAGATGTGTAATGAACAATAGCATACCCTGACCTAAATTCAACCACCAATTTAAAAAGTAGGAAAACAAATACAAATTCAAATACCATAGACCAAAAACCTATCTACAAAATCACATAAAAAAACACAAAACAAACAAAGAAGACCAAATTAAGATCAAGAGAACTTGTCCTCAATAGCACTAAGATGACGAAGAAATCTAATTAGAGTTGATTTTATCATGGAAGAGGTCTTCAGTAGGTTGAACATGGAGGGTGACCTTTTGTCTCCCTCAAGCAATCCCAAAACACCTCTTCCTTTTTCATCAACCTCACTTTTTATAAAACCAAGCTCCAACACAACTCTTTATTGGATTTAAAAATTTGTCATCTCGGGGTAAGGGCTCCCATGTGGAATACCAATCTAACCCATGAGATCTAAAGTTAAAGAGTATCTATATTTGTTGTTCTAGAAGAGAAAAATCCCATTTGACAGTCTAGCAATTCTTGCAGCTAATAGTGCAGGTTCATTGTCTTTAATTACAGCTTTGGCAAACTAATCTGTAGTCAGAGGATAAAATTCAACTCTAGCTAATTCGTGTTTTCAATGATTTACTAAATAGACACACATTCCTTCAAATATGGTGGACTTGACTCCTGATACAGTAAGCTCAAGAAATTGGACCATATCTTCAGTAAATTGGGCTCCAAATATATCTACATAATCGTGGAACTCATATTGAAATAAAGTGAGACTATCTATAAATCCATACTTGCATAATTTAAGAATGTTTTTCTTAAGGATAATGGGTCAAGCCATGCTAGTAAACCTAATAATCTAGATATTCATTAAAAAGTTGTTCCTTAAATGAACTGTAATAGGAGCTTCTTCAAGGCTAAAACAACTTAAAAATTCTTCTTCCATGGCATATCTTGAATCATAAGTAGCTCAAATGAGATTCCTTAAGTCTTGTAACCATTTATTTAAAATATGTACATCCAGAATTAGGATTATGATATGTGAAGGTAATGTTGTCCATTGTGCATTTTCTTCATCATCATCTATGATAATTGTTGTTGTTGTTTCCTCTATGTAAACATATTCTGTAAATTTACTTGTGAGAGTATCGGCAAGAGGGTTGTTTTCTCCTTTTATCCATTCAATATTAAAGTCATAACCAAGACATTAAAAATACCATCAAGCAACTCTCTCCTGCACAATATCTTTATTAGGCTTCTTTTTTCCTAAGATTATGCATTGCTTGGCTATCTGTTTTGACAATGAATGACACTAGTTTCAAAAATATTTTGAATTTTTCAATTCCCTTTTTAATAGCCAATATCTCTTTCTCATATATATGATATCTAGTTTTTGTATCAATGAATATTCTAGACCTATATCCACATAGATTTTCTTCATTATCAAATTCTACCTACATCAAAATAGCTGACCAAGTTGAGTCAGAAGCATCAGTATATAAAACTAGGGGTTTCCCTGGAACAGGAATTTGAAGTGCTGGTAGATTCTGACACTTATATTCGATTCGTTGGACAACTTGCGTGGCCTTTTTGTCCCATCCTTGACTATTTTCTCTGAATTTTTAAGGAATAACTTTTGTTTTAGAAAAAGATCTTGTTGATCCTGAATCAATGAAAGCATCAAACTTTAATGGTTTATAATCAAGGAAAAGCAAGATAATCCTAATATACACACTGTTATTTACATGGTAAACTGTTGATGCTTTCTCTTTTGGAATGTTTGGAGAATCACCATCAGAACTGCTAGAAGAATCCTTATTTTCAATTTTAAATAAAACATCACGAATTTCCCTCATTGACTGATTAAGTTGTTTTAGTTGTTTTTTTATTGTCCTTTATAAGCCTAGTCAGGTTTTTTACATCCTTGGTTACCATATCAAGCTTTTTTAAGATAGCAATTTGATCTAAAGAAGGTTCATCACTATCAAATTCATACTTACTTGTCCTTTTACTGGAGGAAGGCTTGGATTTATTTTTCCAAGTAGTGACTTTATAGCCAGAGTGTTTTTTGGCATACCCTTTAATTTTTTTCCAATTGTCCTTTTTTGCTGTAAGGTCTTTGATCTTTTTTAATATGCTTCTTCCCCAAAATGTGGCATTCATCCCTAGATTCTACATTCTTGTAGGGATCTTTGTTCTTTTAAACCCGTAGTTTAGTTCTATGTCTTTGAGATTCTGTTTTAGCAAAGTTTCTATAAAATCTCCATCTTCATCAATATCTAAACTTGTTTATTCTTCTAAAGAATATTTAGACTTATGTCTTTCTTTTATCATATTATATTCTTCAGATATCTTAAGAAGCTCATAATATTGGACATATGGATTGGTGTAGGCTTCGTGAGAAGACAATATTTCCCAATTACTAATAGTTGGGGAGTGTTGAAACATGGCATATTCTTTGGATTCTTTAGACATGGTCGTTGATTGTGTTGATATGCGCCAGACAACTAAAGGGGGGGTGAATCAGTTGTCACAAAAACTTAAACACTTTTTGTAATTAAACATTCATCACTTATCCACAATTATTATGATTTAACAATGAATGCATGAAATCAAAAACTTAACCACAGATACAACATCAAACACAAGAGACACTAGATTTATGTGGAAAACCCCAAGATGGGGACAAACCATGGAGAGGATTAACTCTCAATCTATATTGCAATCTTGAAATAATGATGTTTAGGCTTGGTCACTCTATGGGCCTAAACATATTGGCTTACTGCCATGAAGAACAACTAGGTCTAGCAAGCTCACTACCTGAACCCTAAACCTAGCAAGATTAAAATAAGGGCTATTAAACCCTACTGGTGGCTTACTACCAGAATTACTGCCACGATCAATACCTTTCTATATTTGCAACTAAAGTATAATGATTCCCCTACTCTGCTCTTCCTCTGCTCTGCTCTTCCTCTTCTTTCCTCTACCTCTTCTCTGCTCTGCCTTTTGGACCTTTCTTAATATATTCTCATTTTCACTCATGGATACCTTTTCCACAACTCCACTACAAGTATTTATACACTACATCAACCTTGGAATGATTATCAAGGTCGGCATCACAATCATCAACCATTAGAACAATCTCCAAGGTCGGTATTTCAAACATTTACAAAATAGGTCCTAACCTATTACAACAATGCGCAAGGGAAATTAAATGTAGATCATGCCATGCCTTAGCTGGGACTCAAACATGATCTTCCATGCCTCAACACACTTCCACAATCTTCCAAAAATCTCTACAATCACGGGGATCGACCAGGTCAACCAAAACTGGTTACCCGCTACATTATCTAGGAACAATATTCACACACCATCTCAATTTCTTAACATGGACTAAAGTCCAGATAGGAACATGATTAGGAGACATCCACAAACATGCTATAATCATCAAGAGCAACCGCACGAACCTTAACCACTTTATCCATAGGAATCTTCTCATCAGAACACATGAACTTCACTGTCTTCATCTGTCATAAAAGAAAGATAGATTGTGGACCACCAAACCATGAACCATTACAACTGTAGGCACTTATCATCATCCTAGACTGCCCTCTAGAACCATAGAGCTAAATACTTTATTGTGGAGGAATGTGGAGTAGAATACTTTCTTTCTGCCCCAATTGAACTTAGAAAAAAAGCAGGTTTCACTCTGGTGAACACAACTCACTCAAATCTTCATGTGGATGGCTCAAACCTAGAATGTAGCATCCTTAGATATACCTCTAACTTAATTCCAATTTGCAGACCATGATCTTCAAGAAAAAATAAATGTGGAGTAGTTTACCAGACTGTTCTTTAGCATACAACTCATTGTCTGTACTACACTTCTCTGTAACTCACTTATTTTTTCTGGAGAGGCTAATTTTCTCAATATCCTCAACCTACAAGTCTTTTAAAAAAGTAATAGAATAAGATACAATTGACACCAATGACAAAAAGGATATGTTGACATCAATGACAACACCGATTATGTACATACTCGCAACAATCTCCCCCTTTGTCATTGATGGCAACATATGATGTGAAAAACTACAATAGCCATCAAGACAAGATTCTCCCCCTTTCTCTTTACACACCTGCACTCTTTCTTTCTCCAAAATTCTCCCCCTTTCTCTTATACATATGCACTCTAAGTTTTTCACATGACTTCTCTTTGCATTTGACATCAAATGCAAAGGGCACATACTTGCACTCATCTGCTCTTATCTAATCTCTCTTCTGAACTCTTTGACTACTCCCCCTGAGAAGTAGCCCTAAAAAGCATCAATCCAGACCTTTGAACATGGATTGATGCACTATTGTGCATCTTAGTTTAGAGATAGAGGGGTGATGACCCCTAACTTTTCTCTGAGATCATCAAAAGTACCCTTAGGCAAAGGCTTGGTAAAAATGTCTGCAATCTGATCCTTGGTAGAAACATACTCCAACTTGACTTTATTCTCTGTCACTTTTTCTCTCAAGATATGATACCTGATGGATATGTGCTTTGTCCTTGAATGCATCACTGGATTCTTTGATATGTTAATGGCACTTGTGTTATCACAAAAGATTGCAATGGGATCTTCATACACAACTTTGATGTCCTTCAAAGTCTACTTCATCCATAACACTTGAGTGCAACTACATGCTATTGCAATGTATTATGCCTCTACAGTAGGTAGGGATTTGAATCCTATTTCTTTCTCAACCAAGATACTAATCTTTTCCCCAAGAAGAATGCACCTCCACTTGTACTTTTTTTGTCATCCACATCTCCGGCCTGATCTGCATCAATATATGCACTGAGAGTAAAGTCATAGTCCTTAGGGTAGCACAAATCATAATTTATTGTGCCTTTTAAATATTGTAGAATTCTTTTGATTGCCATTACATGTGATTCCTTGGGTTCTGCCTAAAATCTTACCACAAGACATACTGCATGCATTATGTCAGGTCTGTTTCAAGTCAAATAAAGTAATGCTCCAAACATAGATCTATACTTTTTCTGCTCTACCATGGGTGAGTTATCATCTTTGCTCAACTTACAACTAGTTATCATAGGTGTGCATACTGGTTTAGAGTTTTCCATCCAAATTTCTTTAACAACTCTTTCACATACTTAGACTAAAAAATGAAGATACCTTTATCTGATTGACTTATTTGCAGACCTAAAAAGAAGTTCATCTCTCCAAAGATAGACATTTCAAATTCACTTTACATTTCTCTAGCAAAAACTGAGCACATACCTTCATTGCCTCCAAAAATAATATCATCAACAAAAATTGCAACAATCAGGGTTTGTTCATCATTGATCTTGAAGTAGAGATTACTATCTGTAGTACCTTTACTAAACCCTATATGTATCAAGTACTTTTCCAACCATGCATACCATGCCCTAAGAGCTTGTTTTAATCCATACAATGCTTTCTTCAATTTGCATACCATGTTCCCTTGTTCTAATGACTGAAATCCTTTTAGTTATTCAATATAGACTTCCTCTTCCAACTCTCTATTTAAGAAGGTAGACTTCACATCCATTTGATAAACCTTGAAATCTTTGTATGCTGGAAAGGCTAGAAACATCCTTATTGCTTCAATCCTTGCTACTGGAGAAAAAGTTTCTTCAAAGTCTATTCCTTCAACTTGAGCGTATCCTTTTCATACCAACCTTGATTTGTTTCTTACCACTTCACCATTCTCATTCATTTTGTTTCTGAAGACCCACTTTGTACCAATTACATTCTTGTCTGCTGGTCTGGGAAAAAGATCCCAAGTCTGATTCTCTCTATCTGCATCAATTCCTCTTCCATAGCCTTTATCCAATTCTCATCTTTGCAAGCCTCATCCACAGTTTTAGGATCAATCTTAGAAATTAGACAGAAATTTACTTGTTCCTCTATAGCTTTTCTTCTGGTTAAGATCCCTTTGCTCTTATCTCCTATGATTTGATTTTTAGAATGACTGATTCTTACATATCTTGGAGTTTTGGTAGCACTTACCAGGGCTTGTTCTTCTTCATCTGTGTTGTCTTCATAATGCACCACTTCTAAAACATATGGATCATTTGACTCATATCCACTTGATTCTAAAGACCTTTCCTTACATTCATCAAATTTAACATTTGCACTTTCAATGATCTTATTCAGCCTCTTATTATAGCACCGGTAGGCCTTACTCTTGGTGGAGTAACCAAGGAAGATTCCTTCATCACATCTAGCATCAAAATTGACTAAATCTTCTTCTCTTTTGATATAACATCTATTACCAAAAACTTTGAAATATTTCACAGTAGGAACACTACCATGCCACAATTCATATGGAGTTTTTGAACTATTACCTTTTAATTGAACTCTATTTAGGATATATACTGCGATGTGAATTGCCTCTCTCCAATATGCTTCCAAAAGATGAGCTTCCTTCATCATGGTTCTAGCAGCTTCTTGAACTGTTCTATTTTTCCTTTCAACAACTCCATTTTGTTGTGAAGTTTTGGGCGCAGATAGCTGTCTCTTTATTCCATGCTCTTCACAAAAGAAATTAAATTCATTTGATGTGAACTCTCCTCCTCTATCAAACCTCAAGCATTTGATTTTCAAATCCATCTCATTTTCAACCATTTCCTTAAATGCCTTGAATTTATCTAGAGCTTCAACTTTCTCTTTCAAAAAGGTGACCCAAGTCATTCTAGAATAATCATCAATGAGAAACATGAAATACATGTCTCCTTGCAAACTTCTTACTCTGGTAGGTCCACAAAAATCTGTATGTACTAGCTCAAGTAGTCCTCCAACTGATTGGTCCTTGCTTTTGAAACTTGTTCTTGTCTATTTTCCAAATTGACACTCCTTGCAAACTGGATTAGTAGGCTTTACAAGCTTAGGCAAATCTCTAACAAATATGTGTAGTACTTATCTTCATAATATTATCAAAATTTATGTGACACAACCTTCTATACCATAACCAACTCTCATCAGTCTGAGTCAACAAGCAATAGTTTTTGGTTTCTTTCAAGTGATAGATATTACGTCTGGTCTTCTTACTAGTTGCAATGACTATTCCAGAGCTTTCCCTGATCTTGCATCCATTGTCCTTGAAGCTTAAGTCATAGCCCTTGTCACACATCTGACCCACACTCAGAAGATTGTGCTTTAATCCTTTCACATACAAGACATCTTCAGTATTATGCTTCCATCAAAAGAAATAGATACTTTCCCACAAATCCTACTAGTTGTATCATCTCCAAACCTAACCAGTCCACCATCATATCTTTCCAAACTTGCAAACTTACTTTTGTCACCAGTCATGTGGTGAGAGCAACCACTATCGATAACCCATTCATCCTTATCCTTAATGACTTGAGTAGCCAAAGCACTTTCCACTAGTTTTTCTTCCTTCACACAGCTAGAAGAATTAGTAGACATGAGACCTTCCTTAATAGCAATGAACAACCATTCATTTACAGAGGAACTAGCATTATCTGGTTCACCATTATCTGATACTCCTTCATCATCATCAAAATCTTTAACATAATAACACTTCTTTTGGGTCCTAGGCCTATTCTCATATCTTCTTCTATTTCTTTCAATTCTTTTAAAACATCTAGAAGTAAAATGACCTACTTTACCATAGAAAAAAAATTTGAAAGGTAATTTGCCCTTATACTTACCGGATCCTCTTTGCAGTCTATCCACAAAGTTGGCTTCAAATTCATCTAACTCATCATCGGATTCTACCTTGTACTTTTCTAATCTGGAAGTACTTCCAGGAGTACTAGCTTTGAAGGTCGTCTCAACTTTCGGCAGAGCATCATCTAACTCCATCATTTCAAAAGCAGTAAGCTTACCAAGCAACTAATCCATGTTAATGGTTTTTACTTGCATGAATTCTTCAATCGTGGCTACTATAACAATTTCCTTTTCTTCAAGAGTTTCTCCTATGGCTTTTATCCCTGTAACAATTTCATCAACTCTTTGCATAAAAGTTTATATGTTTTCATCATTGTTCATCTTCAAGCTTTCATATTTCACTTTTAGACTTTGTAACTTGGCTTCCTTCACAAAATCATCTCCTTCATATAGATTTTTCAACTTTTCCCATACCTTATTTGCAGTTTCAAGATCCACCACTTTCATCAATATTGAGTCAGTTAATGAACTTAGCAGAGCATCCTTTGCCTTGATATCTATCTCATATTATTTGATTTCGTCTTTAGTCTAATAGGCCAAAACTGGTGGTAAAGAATAAGAAAGATTTTAGCTTGGTCTAGATGTCAATCTAGGGATCGTAAGCTTGAGAGAGGTGTTGTGGAAATATACCTAAGGATTGAAAGCAGTGAATTAAGTGGGGATAAATGCAACTAGAACACATAAATTTCTGTAACAATAATAATAGCAATTTATAGCAGAAAGTAAAGCACACTTCACAAAATTACAAGTACCGAAATCAAACTTTAATGAAATCAAACTCTAATGAAATCAACTTTTAATGAAATAATACATTCCAAACTTAAAGCATGAAACCTTTTATCAAACCAAGCTTAATTAAAATGTTGAAATTCAAATTACACAACAATTACAGTTTTAAACCGAACGGAAAATAAATAACATACAAAAATATTAATAGTAAAATAAATAAATAAATGTCGTCGTTCTTCACCAGGGAGTGGGCCCTTGCTCCGTGGTTTGTAGGTGAGATGGAATGAGAGCCTTTTTACGCTACTGTCTTGATCATGCAAAATATTATTTTGTTCATCAACAATTTGATACAAAGTCTTTGCTACAAAATTCTATATGCTCTCCCCCTTCTACAACATGCTAATTCATCCCCTTTTATAACTATTACATTACCTTATAAGGCATGAAACAAATTACAAGTTGTTTCACTATTCACACCCTTCCTCTTATTTCTACATGTAGATTTGTTGCATTATTTTTCTAATATTATGCATATACTTTTCTACACCACCAATCATATTTTGTGCTGACCAATTTTGTTGCATTTGCTCCTATTCTTTTGTCTTCTTTTATGGCACCATTTGCCCCTATTCTTTTGTCCTCTTTTATGGCACTATTTATGGCTTGTGGGTTGGAATAAAACCAGCCATAAAAATAGGAATTTGTTGTGCCAAAAAAATAGGATTTTGTTGTGCCATAAAAATAGCTATTTGTTTTTCCTCTGTTCATAATAATTTTATTAGTTACAACAACAAATAATATATTCTATTTTGTGCCATATGAGTAGCACAATAAATAATTATTAAAATAAAATTAATTTCTAGAATCATTTGTTCCTATGTAGGTTCCTGTCAAGAATGTGACAGGAAGTCTGTATGTTGTGCAAGTTCCTGTCAAGAAAGTGACAGGAAGTTTGTATGTTGATGGCAGGAAATCTATATGCTGCAAGATATATTCTCCAAGGCTTAAAATCACAATGTTTATTAGTAAAGACAATCAACAATTCATTTCGATATTTTATCCAAAAACTATATTAAATACCACTTATATATATTTAATCATATGCAACATAAAATGGTAAAATGGTATGATATAGAATAGAAATGGAATGTGGGAATGGGTATGAAGGTGCATGAAATAGGCTAAAATATGACATAAAATGGAACACAATTGGCTCTCATCATAGTCGTCGGACCATTTTGAGGTATGGTGCATTTTGTTTCTGCAACTTTCCAAACTTTGTAACCAAGAGAAAGAACATGGCTTTTCATCCAAGCCTTCCAGAGAACATAATCTGTTCCATCAAAATGTGGCACTTCCTTCTTGTAAGACATTTTGGATCTTCTTCAAGCTGTTAAACTTTCTTTAGAGGAACTTGGCTTTGATACCAATTATTGATATGCGATGGACAACTGAGAGGGGGAGGTGAATTAGTTGTCACAAAAACTTAAACACTTTCTGTAATTAAACATTCATCACTTATCCACAATTATTATGATTTAACAATGAGTGCATGAAATCAGAAACTTAACCACAAATACAACATCAAACACAAGAGACACCAAATTTACATGGAAAACCCCAAGATGGGGAAAAACCATGGAGAGGATTAACTCTCAATATATATTGCAATCTTGAAATTATGATGTTCAAGCTTGGTCACTCCATAGGCCTAAACATATTGGCTTACTGCCATGAAGAACAACTAGGTCTAGCAGGCTCACTACCTCAACCCTAAACCTAGCAAGATTACAATAAGGGTTGTTAAACCCTACTAGTGGCTTAATGTTAGACTTACTACCATGATCAACACCTTTCTATATTTGCAACTGAAGTATAATGATTCCCCTACTCTGCTCTTCCTTTGCTCTACTCTTCCTCTGCTCTACTCTTCCTCTTCTTTCCTCTACCTCTTCTCTGCTTTGCCTTTTGGACCTTTCTTGATATATTCTCATTTTCACTCAAGGACACCTTTTCTATGACTCAGCTACAAGTATTTATACACTACATCAACCTTGGAATGATCATCAAGGTCGGTATCACAATCATCAACCATTGGAACAATCTCCAAGGTTGGTATTACAAACATTTACAAAATAGGTCTTGACCTATTACAACAATGCGCAAGGGAAATTAAATGTGGATCATGCCATGCCTTAGCTAGGACTCAAACATGATCTTCCATGCCTCAACACGCTTCCACAATCTTCCAAAAATCTCTGTAATCACTGGGATCAACCAGGTTGGCCAAGACTGGTTACATGCTACATTATCTGGGAACAATCTTCACACACCATCTCAATTTATTAACGTGGACCAAAGTCCATATAGTAACATGATTAGGAGACATCCACAAGCACACTATAATCATCAGGAGCAATCGTACGAACCTTAATCCATAGGAATCTTCTCACTGAAACACATGAATTTCACTGTCTTCAACTGTCATAAAAGAAAGATAGCTTGCGGACCACCAAACCATGAACCATTGCAACTGTAGGCACTTATCATCATCCCAGATTTCCCTCTAGAACTGTAGAGCCAAATACTTTATTGCAGAGGAATACAGAGCAAAATACTTTCTTCCTGTCCCAACTGAACTTACAGAAAAAGTAGGTTTCACTCTGGTGAACCCAACTCACTCAGATCTTCATGCGGATGGCTCAAACCTGAAATGTAGCATTCTCAAACATACCTATAACTTACTTCCAATCCACAGACCATGATCTTCAAGTAGAAATAAATGCAGAGCAGTTTACTAGACTATTCTTCAACATACAACTCACTGCCTGTACTGCACTTCTCTATAACTCACTTGTTTCTTCCGGAGAGGCTAATTTTCTCAATATCCTCAACATACAAGTCTTCTAAACAAGTAATAGAATAAGATACAGTTGACACCAATGACAACAAGGATATGTTAACATCAATGACAACACCGATTATGCATATACTTGCAACAGATTGTCTCGCTGGATAGTCAGTTGCATAATGAGGACCTTTACAAATGAAACATTTGACATGTCTCGGTGCCTTTCTAGGAGCTAAGTATTTCTTTAGGACATATGGTCCTTTATATCCTTTTTTCTTAAACTGCCTTTTGTGAATAAGAGCAATTATGTATTTATGCCCAAGCCTCTTTTTCCTTTTGTAGTCTATTGCACCTTACCATTGTGTGTCTTTTGCCCAAACTTTAGGCATTTTCTTGTGAGAGCAAGTTCTGCATCCACAACTAGAGCTACACCTTTTGGTGAATCTTTTTAATTGTAATGACCCTTGTTAAAACTGGCCTTAATTTTTAGTTTTGAACACTTAGGAATTTTGTCAAACAACTGGCAAACAATCTCTTTCCAGCTAGTAAATGTTTTCTTGTTTGGTTTCCCCTTTTTGAGTGATGATAAGGTGCATAAAATAACTTACTAAGTTTGCCAAATGACTACAAATGAGTTAGAATGTAATGCAAGGTTAATTTCTAACTCTCTCAAACTATATGATGGCTGGAAATGATATGCAACTATATGAATGAACATCTACAGCTAAGAGGTATTTTTACAAACACTTAGCATGCAATCTTCAAGACTCTAAGTGACTGAAAATGAAATGCATGTACAACTACAACCATATGACATTATATCAAACAAGTGACATGCGAACTCCCAACTCTATTAAGACTGAAACTTATGCAAATATGAAGCACAACTAATAGACATTTGTCAAACACATGCCATGCAACTTTTCAACTTCAACTTGATATTTAGTACTGAAATTCTGATTTGCATACAACTGATTACAATGTTCAATAATTTGATTACAATGATTTGGCATTCAAGAACAGTAAATAATTGAAAAATACTCGAAAACTATTGAGTTTTTTTTGCAGATAATCACTAAATAATGCATCGGCACTATAGCAAGTACTATTCACAGGTACTGTAGCATCCAACACAAGTTTTGATATGCAAATGATTAACTCTTTAATATTCTGATCTACAAAATAGATAATCATGAAACCCTTGAAATGCTTGTATTTCTTCACCAATTCTGCATGATTTGGACTCCTGATTGAAGCCCACACTCTGGAAATGATTCAATTGATCTTTCACAGCCTCAAGATTGCAAATACATTGAAGAGATCTCGTTCTCCAATGGTTGAAGATGACTAAAACCCTTGGTCTCAAGCTCAAATCCCAAGAACACCAAATAGCAAAGACAAATGATCATTCCATAATGAAAAAGCATTTGCTTTTTGAGTCCTTTTATAACCTCAATCTCCTTAATAGCATTTAAATCCACTTTCAAATCCACTTTTAGGTTTTTTAAAAAAAAATTTATATTATCTCCTTATACTTATGATTTTCTAATTTTGTCTGAACAAGGAGGTTCACCATGATACCCTTTGTGTATCCACCCACCTTACCAAAAATAGTAGGGGTCCCTCTCTATCAACCACTGATTCACTATAAATAGTAAATCCCTCATTATTTGATCAAACCAATTGAGTAAGGGATCGACACTACAAGCAAGACCTGTCCAGGTGCCCTACTATATATAGAAACACCGACTCTCCTAAAATGGTGACTTACTATAAATAGTAAGTGTCTATAACTGAGTCTAGATACATCAAACAAAGACCCAACCTGAACCAAACTGAGCTCTGAAGAAGGTAACACCCTGATAACTACCAAATGGGACCCTCTAAACAACTCCATTAGCCTACAATGGTCAAATAATAGGCTAATCTTCCAAACTCTAATGCTCTTGAAATTGGGGACATTATAGTCCACCCTCCCTGAGATTGCTTGTCTCTAAGCAATCACAACTGCAAAGAAACACAACTACACTGGAAGTCCAAAGGAAGACTATGAAATGCCCCACATTGAAGCACAATTGCCACAACATCAACATAACCACAACTACGCAAAGATGAACACCAAACCAACTGTCCAATCCCTGTGCACTGAAACTGTGCATCTCAAACGAATCATTTACATGGGAACCAAAGGTAAAACTGCAAGTAATCCTCATCAAGTACATACTGCAATACTCCCTAATGAACCCAAACTGGAACCCTGATGCACATGAAGGATCCCACAGTGCACTGAAGAGTGTCCAACCAAAAATACCTAGATTGCAAATCTAGAATAGAAGCCTGCTAAGAAGAGCACTCTTAGCCTTCTATTGCAAAACACTGATTCCCACTTCACCATGACTGAAGTGGTGAAGCCATCCAATGGAACCCATCTAAACTATAGTGCCAACTTTGTCACCACCTGGATCCCAATGCAAACGAAACTCACATCCATCTGTCATGTGGAGATAAAAATATCTAGAAGCATCTGCTACACCAAATCTCCCTCTATACTCTAGTAAAATCTCATGGATGTGATATCCAACTAAGCCATCATGTCTACTAACACTAGATAATCTATCAAAAGCCATGCATCCACAGGTAGTCTCTGTGACATAGAAGTAGCAAACTCTGTCGAATACATATCAGCATGATAGGAAACCAATCTCTGATCCCGCAAGTACTCACCCACAAACAACTAGGTCAGGTACTTATAGCCACTAACTCCATCTACTGAAGATGGTAACTTTCCATCCCACAATGGATGGTAAAAGTCATGAGCCAATCTACACCGACGCATCAACAAATCCTCCATGTGTGGACTAAAGGAGAAGTGATGAGCACTTCTCACTATGCAATCAAGGTAAAATGCTCCCACCTCTATCAATGGTTGACTGTCATAGTCCTGGGGAACACTCACCTCATCACTCTCATTACTAGAATCGAAAGATGGCTCACGTCTTCGACTCTAAGGGACTAGCTGGGTAGGTACTCTGCAAGACCTCTCTGCAAACCCAACTACAAAATCTCGGTCAAATATAAACTGAAGGTAATATGACTTAATTCCCTCCAAAGCACACACTATGGTCTACAGATTAGATATGGAAGGGCCAACTACTACCCCCGTCTACCTTTCCTCCAATTGTGCTGACCACAGGAGGTGCTCCATAAACTTATGTGTGTTGTCGAAACAAGATAAGGTTTGGACAACCCTGTCCTCAGTGACTATCAACTGTTTCTTGAGTCCTGGTGACTCAATAGGCTCACGCCAACCATCCCCCTCAACCAAGGCATTACCCAAACTATTGGCAAATGTAGGAGACATGCTTCCACCTGTAGACGCTCTGCAATCCTCAAGCAAATGTGATTGGGCAACATGTTGGTCAAGCACACTAGTCACACATGACTCTACCTCCTCAACACAAATCTCTCCAATAGTAATCTCTACTCCCATGTAGAGACTGGAACCCCTATAATGAGATGTCATGATAGCCCTGGATGACTGTATTTCCACTGTGGTTGATGTTGAATGAGCCAAACTCACTTCCTCACAAAGCTCAACAACCTAAAATTGGGACTCTCGAAGAGCCTCCTAAGTGCTCTTCTGATAGATTTAGGACAGATAACTAAGAGGGGGGGTGAATCAGTTGTCCAAAACTTTCTTGCAATTAACCACTTAAATGCTTTTCTTAAATCAGTAGTATAATGATAAATCAATCATGGAAACTTAATGCAACAATTCAAGAGCATAAACACATTAACACATATGACACCAAGATTTTTAACGTGGAAAACCTGGTTAAGGGAAAAACCACAAGGTGACTAACCCAAGATTGTATTCTCTGTTAGAAGAATAGAAAGAACAAAATAGCACATTCCAATTAGGGCTCACTGCCCGAGCACACTGCTCACAAGAGGCCCACTGCCTACAAGAGACACACTGTCTACAAAATAGTAAGTATTACATACTTGAACTAAAGAATAGCATCTTCATCTTCACCATGCTTGAGTTAGTTCCATTTAAGCCCAAAACTTCTACTCTGCTTTTCACTCTCCTCCTCTCTACCGCTTTCTCATCTCCACAAGATACTTTTGAAATGACTTTACAATTCCTTATTTATACAAGACATCGACTTAGGAATAATCATCTAAGTTAGAAAACATTACAGAGCAAATACATAAATACATCATGACTAATTACAAAAGACTTCACGCGGATCAACACACTATCAGTCACACAGATCTGAGACTTCAATCTTCTTCTAGGAACACGCCAATCTCCACATAACATCTTCAAGATCATCCGCAGGATGTGTAACTCATCTGGTCGGCCTGACTTGAGAAGAACACCATCATTCGAAAGTAATTATTCAATTGTAAGCTCAATCTTCAATGTGGATCACCAACACAAACTAGACATGATCCAAAGACCTCCACAAGCTTGCCTAAATCACCAAGAACATCCGCACTACATCTGCTTACTGAATCATTCTCTCCTTCATCCAAAACCTCAAGAGCACAGTCTATCATCATTGTCATAATGGAATAGATGCTTGTGGACCTCTAGACCACAATCTAATTGAGTTATCAATTCACATTGACTTCCTAAACACTCCATCAAATCGGCAGAACAAGATATTTTATTTCCGGATGTCACCGGACCTTTCTGTATCACTCTACCACTTTTGAACTTCTGCCAAAACTAGTTTTACTTAAGTGGCCATAAATTCCTCAGATCTTCATGCGGACCTCTAAAATATTTTACCGAATCATCTTAGGACACATATCTACAAACCCTTTGATGCGCAACCTCTGATCTACATCTTATCTAGGATCTTTACCTCATAGTCTTCACTGTTCTTTTCTGATCCTGATAGGATTAATTTTCTCAATATCCTCAGCATACAGCTCATCCAATCCTTATCATTAATAAAACAGGAGTATGTTGACATCAATGACAACACCGGTTAGGCCCATACTTGCAACAATCTCCCCCTTTGTCATTGATGGCAACATGTGATGTGAAAAATTGTTTTGACCATCAAGACAAGAACTTCTCCTTATTGATACAACTCCCCCTATCAGCAACAACCATTCACATGTCTTCTCTTCCTTTACTGCTCCCCCTTTGATCAGCAACAACTTATTTTTCACATGTCTTCTCTCCCCCTTTGACATCAATGGCAAAGGGCACATACTTGCATCACTTCAAAATCATACCAGCTACTCCCCCTGAGTAGCTGCTTCCCATCATCAATCTAGACCACAAGATATGTCTGTGAGATCCACCGGACTGATGCACATTAGTGCACCTTAATTTAGAACCAGAGGGGTAGTAACCCCTAACTTCTCCCTGAGATACTCAAAAGAGTCCTTAGGTAGAGGTTTGGTAAAAATATCTGCAATCTGATCCTTGGAATGCATAAACTCCAATCTGACTTCATTCCTGTTCACTTGCTCTCTCAAAAAGTGAAACTTGATTGATATATGTTTAGTCTTTGAATGCAACACCGAATTCTTAGATATATTTATTGCACTTGAATTATGACAGAAGATTGTGATAGGTTCCTCATATTCCACTTTGATGTCTCTTAGCATCTGCTTCATCCACAAAACTTGAGTGCAACTACCTGTTGCTGCAATGTATTCTGCTTCAGCTGTGGACAGAGATATTGCCTCTTATTTCTTGCTCAACCAAGAAACCAATCTCTTCCCCAAAAAGAATGCTCCACCACTGGTACTCTTCTGGTCATCCACCTCTCCTACCCAATCCGCATCAATATATGCATGAAGAGAGAAATTATGATCTCTAGGATACCACAAACCATACTCAACTATCCCTTTTAGATATCTAAAAATCCTCTTGATTGCCATGACATGAGATTCTCTAGGATTAGCTTGGAATCTAGCAACAAGACTAACAACATTCATAATGTCAGGTCTAGTTTGAGTGAGATACAACAATCCTCCAATTATTGACTTGTACTTTTTCTAACCAGCCTTAGGAGAGTCATCATCTTTGCTCAATTTACATCTGGTTGCCATGGGAGTACTCATTGGTTTTGAGTCTTCCATCCTAAATTTCTTCAACAATTCTTTCACATATTTGGTCTGAGAGATGAAGATTCCTTTCTTTGTTTGAGCGATTTGCAGACCCAATAAGAAATTCATTTCCCCAAACATGGACATCTCAAATTCACTTTTCATTTGATTTGCAAAGGTTTTGCACATATCTCTTCCTCCAAAAATGATATCATCAACAAATACTTCAACAATCAAGATGTTTTCATGATCAATTTTGAAGTACAAATTATTGTCAGCAGTACCTTTGTTGAAGCCAATCTTCAAAAGATACTTATCCAATCTTTCATACTAGGCTCTTGGGGCTTGCTTGAGTCCATACAGTGCTTTCTTCAATTTGTAGACCATATCACCATGATCAGACAACTGAAATCCATCCGGTTGCTCAATGTAAACTTCTTCTTCCAAGTCACCATTCAGGAAGGCAGACTTGACATCCATCTGATATGCTTTGAAGTCCTTGAAGGCAGCAAAGGCAAGAAATAATCTGAATGCTTCAATTCTTGCCACCGGAGCAAAAGTTTCTTCAAAATCAACTCCTTCTACTTAAGAGTAGCCCTTATAGACCAATCTAGCTTTATTTCTGACTACTTCACCATCTTCATTCAATTTATTTCAGAAGACCTATTTGGTTCCAATCACATTCTTGTTTTTAGGTTTGGGAACAAGATCCCATGTGTGATTCTTCTCAATTTACATCAACTCTTCCTCCATTGCTTTAGTCTAGTTTTCATCATTGCAAGCTTCATTCACTGACTTTGGTTCAATTTTAGAAATTAGACAATACTCCTCTGAGTCTTGGGCAATCTTTCTTCTTGTTTGAACACCTTTGCTTTTATCACCTATGATTTGATCTTCAGAGTGATTTAGTTTTACATACCTGGGAATTTTAGGACTTACTTGCACTTGTATCTCTTGAACAGGTTCATTCAAATTCATCTCTTCTTCCTAGTTTACCAGATCAGTCTGAATCTAAATCTCAGAAGGGGCTTGAACTCATTGGATCAGAACATCATTATAATCATCTTCATCATATTCATAAAACCTTGAGGGTTTTTTGATCCCTTCATCAACCTTCACATTTGTACTTTCTATAATCTTTCTCATTCTCTTGTTATAACACTGGTATGCTTTGCTTTGAGTAGAATAACCCAAGAATATTCCTTCATCACTTCTAGCATCAAATTTTCCTAGATCTTCATCTCTTTTAATGTAACACTTGCTACCAAAGACTCTAAAATACTTCACAGTAAGAGTGATTCCAAACCAAAGTTCATAAGGAGTCTTACCGGTATTGCTTCTGATTTGTACTTGATTAAGAGTATAGACTACAGTGCTTACAGCTTCTCTCCAGTAGATTTGAGGAACATTTGCTTCCATCATCATGGTTCTAGATGCTTCTTGGATGGTCCGGTTCTTTCTTTCCACTACACCATTCTGCTATGGAGTCTTAGGAGCAGACAATTGTCTTTTTATTCCATGCTTTTCACATAATTCTATGAACTCACCGGATGTGAATTCTCCACCTCTATCAGACCTTAGACATTTTATGTTCAATCCGGTTTCATTCTCTACCATAGCCTTGAATATTTTAAATTTTTCAAGAGCCTTTGATTTCTCCTTCAAAAAAGTTACCCACATCATCCGGGAATAGTCATTAATTAATAGCATAAAGTATCTATCACCTTGAACACTTCTGATTCTTGCCGGACCACATAGATCAGTATGAATTAAGTCTAATAATCCGGTAGAAGACTATTCCTTACTCTTGAATGTGACTCTACTCTTCTTACCCAACTGCCATTCTTTGCACAAACTGTTAGTAGGTTTCACTAGTTTTGGAAGATCTCTCACAACCTAGGTGTTGCTTATTTTAATGATATTATCAAAATTCACATGACACATTCTTCTATGCCACAACCAACTCTGATCAATTTGAACAAATAAACAACTGTTGCCAATACCAACCAGGTGGAAGATGTTACCTTTAGTCTAGGTACCAGATGCAATCTCTGTTCCAGAGCTTTCAAAGATCTTGCATTTTCCATTTTTGAATCAAAGATCATAGCCTTTGTCCACCAACTGTCCAACACTGAGAAGATTGTGCTTCAATCCTTCAACATACAATACATTACCGGTTTTATTCTTTCCATCAAAAGAAATAGTTCCTCTACCTCTGATTCTATTAGCAGAATTATCACCAAAATTTACCACTCCTCCTTCATACCTTTCCAAATCTATAAACTTGTTTTTGTCACTTGTCATATGGTGGGAGCATCCACTGTCAATGACCCAATCATCCTTTTCTTCAACTTGGGTAGCCAGAGCTTTTTCAACAATTTTATGATTGACAGATTCAGAGGGCATTGGATCTTCTTCCTTAATGGCAATAAACACCCAGTCACTTTCAGATTTGTTTCCTATCTCTGATTCATCATCTATTACTCCATCATCATGATCTTCATGAACATAGTAGCATTTCTTTTGGAACCTTGCTCTTTTAGGGTTTGGCGTTGAAAATCTTTCTGGACACCTTGAGGCAAAATGACCAATCTTATTGCAATTAAAACACTTAAAAGGCAATTTCCCTTCATACTTATTGGATCCTCTTGGTAGTCTTTTTACAATAAGGGCTTCAAGTTGAGCAGTTTTTGTTTCATCTTCTTCCAGGTCTTTTCTTTCTTTTTCATACCATGATAATTTCCTTGAAGAGTTCTCTCCTGGATCAAACCTTTGTTTACCTTTTACAAAGGCACTAGCTTTGAATGCAAATTCAGTCTTGGGGGGGCATCTCCAAACTCGGTCAATTCAAATGCAGCCAATTTACCAACCAATTGATCTCTTGTGACACCTGAATGGGCTATGAATTCTTCAATTGCAACAACCTTGTATTTGTAAGAATCAGGAAGGGATCTGAGAACTTTACCAACAATCTCATATTAATCCAAGACTCCACCAGCACATCTAATGCCACAAACAAGCTCATTTACTCTGGGCATAAATGTAGTGATATTTTCATCTTCTCTGATTTTCAAGTTTTTGAATTTTCCTTTCAGACTCTGTAGCTTGGCACATTTTACATACTTGTCTCCTTCATGCAGAAGTTCAATTTTTTGCCAAATCTCATATGTGATTTTTAGATCAACAACATTTGTCAGTTCTAAATTAGACAAGGCACTTAGAAGAGCTTCTTTAGCCCACATATTGTTTTCAACATCTTTGATTTCATCTATGGTATGCAGACCATTCTGAGGAGGCTCATACTTCTTTGAGGCCATGGTCCAATACTACACTCCCATACATTGCAAGTGGCATTTCATGCAACTTTTCCAAAGAGTGTAATTATTTCCATCAAACCTCAGACTATCCTTCTTGTATGACGACATCCTGGATCTCCTCAAGCGGTTAAGCTCTCTGAGAGGAACTTAGCTCTGATACCAATTGTTAGATTTAGGACAAACAACTGAGAGGGGGGGTGAATCAGTTGTCCAAAACTTTCTTTCAATTAACCACTTAAATCCCTTTCTTAAATCAACAGTATAATGATAAATCAATCATGGAAACTTAATGCAACAATTCAAGAGCAGAAACACATATGACACCAAGATTTTTAACGTGAAAAACCTAGTTAAGGGAAAAACCATGGGGTGACTAACCCAAGATTGTATTCTCTATTAGAATAATAGAAAGAACAAAATGGCACATGCCAATTAGGACTCACTGCCTAAGCACACTGCTCACAAGAGGCCCACTGCCTATAGGAGACACACTGTCTACAAAATAATAAGTATTACATACTTGAACTGAAGAATAGCACATTAACACATATGACACCAAGATTTTTAACGTGAAAAACCTAGTTAAGGGAAAAACCATGGGGTGACTAACCCAAGATTGTATTCTCTATTAGAATAATAGAAAGAACAAAATGGCACATTCTAATTAGGACTCACTGCCTAAGCACACTGCTCACAAGAGGCCCACTGCCTATAGGAGACACACTGTCTACAAAATAATAAGTATTACATACTTGAACTGAAGAATAGCATCTTCACCTGCTTGAGTCAGTTCCATTTAAGCCCAAAACTTCTACTCTACTTTTTGCTCTCCTCCTTTCTACCACTTTCTCATCTCCACAAGATACTTTTGAAATGACTTTACAATTCCTTATTTATACAAGACATCGACTTAGGAATAATCATCTAAGTTAGCAAACATTATAGAGCAAATACATAAATACATCATGACTAATTACAAAAGACTTCATGCGGATCAACACACTGTCAGCCACACAAATTTGAGACTTCAATCTTCTTCTAGGAACATGCCAATCTTCACATAACATCTTCAAGATCATTCGCAGGATGTGTAACTCATTCGGTCAGCCTGACTTGAGAAGAATACCATCATCTGGAAGTAATTATTTAATTGTGAGCTCAATCTTCAATGCGGACCACCAACACAAATTGGACATGATCCAAAGACCTCCACAAGCTTGCCTGAATCACCAAGAACAGCCACACTACATCTGCTTACTGAAATCATTCTCTCCTTCATCCAGAACCTCAAGAACACAGTCTATCATCACTGTCATAATGGAATAGATGCTTGCGGACCTCCAGACCACGATCCAATTGAGTTGTCAATTCACATTGACTTCCTAAACACTCCATCAAATCCGTAGAACAAGATATTTTATTTCTGGATCTCACCTTTCTGTATCACTCTGCCCCTTCTGAACTTCTGCCAGAATCAATTTTACTTAAGTGGCCACAACTTCTTCAGATCTTCATGCAAACCTCTAAAATCTTTACCGGATCATATTAGGACACATATCTACAAACCCTTTGATGCACAACCTCTAATCTGCATCTTATCTGGGATCTTTACCTCATAGTCTTCACTGTTCTTTTCTGATCCTAATAGGATTAATTTTCTCAATATCCTCAGCATACAACTCATCCAATCCTTATCATTAATACAACAGGAGTATGTTGACATCAATGACAACATCGGTTAGGTCCATACTTGCAACATCTTCAAGGAATTATCCATGACCATAAGCTCATCAATAATCTTATCCACTTCCCTTTCTTTTCTCTTGAGTGCATCAAGACAAGTCTCACCAAACATGATTAGGTGATCCCTATCCGAGAGTAGCTGCATGTAATTGGACTTTGTTTCCATCAATGCCTCTCTGAGAGCATGATAACCTACAAGGGAAAGACCTCCTTCGGGATTGTTCTATATTCTTTGAATCCTCCAGCAATATTTATCTATCAACTGAATAGTGTTGTCAAAGTTTCTAATGGCTGCATCAATTTGGTCCTTGTTTACCCTCAGTTGTCCCACCAACTGACTGTACTCCTAGGACTCATTAACAACATGCACTTTTCTAATGTATAATCAACACTATGATATGAAGTTGTATCATCTTCACTCACTGTTTGATACCCATCATCATGTGATCCATCAGTACTGCACACTTCCTTAATGACAATACTGTTATTATGTACCACACGGGATAGCTCCAATGACATAATAGAAGCTGTTAATTGGACACAATCATTGGACACTTCTTCCCCATCACCAAGAATTAGATTTTTTGATTCGTTCTCAACTTCTAACGTCTGATTTGCAAAATCAGACTTGTTGTAGCTTGAATCAACATCACATAATTCATTTTTAACACTCATATCTTGAGTGTCAATGTTAGGGGACTCCACACATCCATCATGCTCAAGTGGACAACTACTGTCATAAAAATCAGTCTTATTATCATAACTGATAACAATTTCTAGAACGTTGATAATGTCCACTTCCTCCTCAAATTGGTCCTTCTTTTTCTCCATACTGATAAGGTTATATGCATTAGTGTTTGCTTTCTTTTTCTTTGCAAACCAAGGATCCAAAATTTTTGGATGTTGTAGAAGCCTTGTTAAATTCTTTCTACTAAAGCTATTGATTGGACACAATCATTGCACACTTCTTCCCCATCACCAAGAAGTAGATTCTCTGATTCATTCTCAACTTCTAATGTCTGATTTGCAAAATCAGACTTGTTGTAGCTTGAATCAGCATCACATAATTCATTTTTAACACTCATATCTTGAGTGTCAATGTTAGGGGACTCCACAATCCATCATGCTCAAGTGGACAACTGTTGTCATAAAAATTAATCTTGTTATCGTGACTGATAACAATTTATTGAACGTTGATAATGTCCACTTCCTCCTCAAATTGGTCCTTTTTTTCCTCCATATTGATAAGGTTATCTACATTATTGTTTGCTTTCTTTTTCTTTGCAAACTAAGGATCCAAAATTTTTGGATGTTCTAGAAGCCTTGTTAAATTCTTACCACTGTAATATCCCTCCTGTCTTCTGAGATATTTTTATGCAACTAATGATTGATTTTTTTGATATTTATGCTATGTTGGGTATAACAATGTAGTACAACAAAAGAGATATTGTAATGTATATATTTTTCCACTAACTGAATATTTCAAAGGAAATGCACTACTAAAATTTCTAGATTTCTATATCTTCAAAAATACTTAGTATTTTATCAAAATATTAAGAACCTAGTTGAGAGAAAATCCTCTAATATCTAAATCACAAATATCCAAAAAATTGTATGGCCAAAATATGAAGCAATATCACATATCCATTTGCTGAAATGTGAAATACATGGCTAGAAATAGCAGAACAACAGTATGCAAATGAAATACAACTCCTTTAAGCACATGCAACTCAGATTTGTTACTTCAAATCAGCATATAATTATGTTGTAAAGTGTTTTTAGTACTGCGAAGGCATCTACAAAGGAGGACAAGCTCGTAACCATCCATCAACATATGAAGTTTCGAAACAAGTCTTCTAAACCACCGATAAAGGAAGTAAAAGTAGTTTCTATCGTCAACATGTTATATTTCAAAGTTGCTTAGTAAAGTGTTCCTAAACACTATAAAAAGAACAGTTGGTTATTTTAACAACCTGTGCCAAATGTATTCTGTTTAAAAGACTTTCAAAATCTCTTTCAAAAGCCAATGAAAGGTTTTCAAAAACTCGTCAGTAGTCAATTAAAATAGAAGCAAGGAAAATAGTTACAACTTCCTGAAAATCATGATAGACAGTTTCAATACAATATATGCACAAAATCGACATGTTGAAAAGACATTGGAAACTTTCAAGTTAAATGTATTGGTAGTTATAAATCCAAGCCCAATGGATTACGCATATTGGCCGCCATGGTGAATATGTATACAAGATGTAGAAAGACAGACAAAGCATACAAAATGTTTGATTAAATGCCTCAAAGAAATTTGATCTTGTTGGGTGCAACAATTACAAGTTATGAACAAATGACTTTGTTGAGAAGGTTACACGAATCCTTAAGCAAATGCAGCTGGCTGGTATAAAACCAGATTCCACGACCTCTGTTAGCATATTCCCTAATTGTGTTATAGAAACACATGAAAAATGAAGGTTTTTGTCAGATATGTAAGTTACAAGTGCCCTGATAAATGTATAGCAAACTGTGGAAGGCGAGGTAAGGCACACAAGACATTTATAGGTAGCTTCAAGGAGACGTTATCTCATGATATGTTATGATTGTAATGAAATAACTTGCACAATGGAAGAAGATAATATGAAATATTTTGCAAATACTTGATAATAACTGAGAATAATAGGCCACTTCGAGGGGGCAACCTCCAAATATCTCCAATGAGAACACACTTCACAATATGATGATGAAATAAGACTCACATCCTCCTATATATACCTAATTATCCTTAGGATGAATAGACACACTGCTATATAACACCTAGGCCGACCTATCTAACTAAATAATAATATAATAATGATAACATGGCTTAATTAGGAGTTAAGATAGCCATAAGCTGACTATTCATAACCCTATGTACACCAATATTAAGGGCATAGCATGCCCCCCTCTTCAAAGAAGCATTGTCCTCAATGCTAACCAAGTGTGGATTCTTTTGAATGAACTCCTCATCCTCCCATGTGGCCTCTTCAACTAGTAAATTCTTCCATTGGATGAGATACTGGGTGAGGGATCTATTCCTCAACTTCTTCGTGCATGTTTGAAGAATGCACTCTGGTTCCAAAATTATTCTTCCATCTTCATCAAGCTCTGTTAGTACTGTTTGAGTAGGAATATTCTGCCCAATTACCTTCTTCAAACAAGAAACATGAAAAACTGGATGTATCTTTGTTGTTGGTGGCAACTCTAGCTTGTAGGCAACACTACCAATCTTTTGCATGATTTGGTATGGCCCATAATATCTTGGAGACAAGTTGTTATTCTTTTTTTGTTGCTTCATTGAGATTTGTTTATAGGGCTACAATCTCAAGAAGACCCAATCCCCAACTTCAAAATTTCTTTCACTACGATGTTGGTCTGCCTGTTGTTTCATTCGATTTTGTGCCATAGCTAAATTCTCCTTGAGTCCTAAAAGTACCTATTGTTGATGAAGCAAGTGGTCCTCTACTGTCTGAACTCTTGGTGACACCTTTAATGATGATGTGATGGAAGGAGGATGATATCCATAAAGTGCCAAAAATGGAGACATTTTTGATGATCTATGAAAAGAAGTGTTATACCACCATTCTGCAAGTGGTAGCCAATCTACCCATTGAGATTGTTTCTCTGAAGTGAAACAACGTAGATATCCTTCCAAACATTTATTAACAACCTCAGTTTGCCCATTTGATTAAGGATGGTATGAAGAACTATGAGCCAATTGAGTACCCAAACATGAGAATAAATCTTTCCAAAAGTGACTAGTAAAGATAGGATCACAATCACTGACAATAACCTTAGGTGTACCATGTAACTTTTGGATATTCTCCAAGAAAACTTTTGCCACTACACTTGCTGTAAAAGGATGTGATAATGTAATGAAATGTGCATATTTAGTGAGGCTATCAACTACTACCATGATGACATTATGACCTTTAGATTTGGGAAGCCCTCTGATGAAGTCCATGGATACCTCTTCCCAACGCTGGCTAGGAATAGATAAGGGCTGCAAGAGACCTGGTGTCTTAATTTTCTCCCCCTTATTTCTTTGACAAACCAAACATTCAACCACAAATTTTTGAACATCACCTTTTAGCCCTTCTAAAAAAAAATCTTTCTTGACCCAATGATATGTCTTCAAAAATCCTGAATGACCACACACTGGGGACTCATGTAGCTCTGTGAGAATCTTGTGATTAAGAGTGGAATTTTTGCAGAGATACAAGCGCTCTTTATACCAAAGAACATCCCCCTTCAAACAAAACTTATCTGAACTACTAGGATCACTTTTTAATTGTTGGATGAGATAACTTGTTGCAACATCATTTTGCCACTCTGCTTTGGCTTCTTCCACCCAATTTGCTTGTACTATTGAAAGGGCACACAATAAGGCTTCATCTTTTTCATCCTTCCTAGAAAGTGCATCGGCCACAATATTTTCCTTCCCTTTCTTATATACAATCTCAAAGTCATATCCCAACATCTTAGTGACCCATTTTTGTTGCTCTTTAGAGGATAGTCTTTGTTCCAAAAAATATTTTAGGCTATCATGATCTGTCTTAACCTTGAAGTGTTAACCCATTAAATAAGGCCTCCATTGTTTAACTGCGTGAAGGATTGCTAGCATTTCCTTCTCATAAATAGGTTTGAGCTGATTTTTACCCTTTAATTGACGACTCTCAAAAGCAATTGGTCGACCTTCTTGCATGAGAACTACTCCTATCCCATTTCTAGAAGCATCACATTCCACAATGAATTCCTTGGTGAAGTCCAGAGTGGCAAGCACTAGAGTTGTACACATAGCCTCCTTCAATTGCTCAAATGCTACATTAGCGGATTCATTCCAATGAAAAGAATCCTTCTTCAATAGAGTGGTGAGGGGTGCTACTATACAACCATAATTCTTCACAAATATTCTATAGTACTCTGTCAATCCCAAGAAACCCCTCAGTTTCTTAATGGTTTTTGGAATAGGCCATTCCATGATAGCCTTAATTTTGTTAGGTCCACCTTTACTCCTTCATGTGAAACTATGTGTCCCAAATACTCCACCTCTTTAAGACCAAAAGCACACTTGGATGGCTTCTAGCATAGAGTTGATGATCTTTGAGTAATTGTAATGCTTGATCTACATGCTGCAAATGTTCTTCCCAAGTCTTTCTATAAATCAATATATCATCAAAGAACACTAACACAAACTTTCTCAAGAACTTCTTAAAAATGGAATTCATCAAACTTTGGAATGTAGATGGTGCATTGGTAAGACCGAATGGCATCACCAAAAATTCATAATGACCCTCATGAGTTTGAAATGTTGTCTTACAAATATCTTCCTCCTTAATCCGAATTTGGTGATAACCATATCTAAGATCTAACTTGGTAAAATACATAGCTCCATTTAATTCATCTAGCAAATCATCAATGATTGGAATAGGAAACTTATCTTTAATGGTGTACATGTTGAGCACTCTATAATCTGGACACATGCACCAAGTTTCATCCTTCTTACGCACCATCACCACAGGCGAGGAGTAAGCACTTTGGCTATGCTTGATAATTCCTACCTCTAGCATCTCCTCAACAATTTTTTCTATCTCACTTTTTTGTATGTGTGAGTACCTATAAGGCCTAATGTTTGGTGGTTGGCTCCCTAGAACTAGTTGTATGGCATGGTCATGATCCCTCTTAGGAGGAAGTCCTTTAGGCATATCTCCTAGAACCACTGAGTGATGATCAATTATTGCTTGTAAATCTGGATGAGTAGGAGCATTAGATTGAGAGACTTCTAATGAACATAGCTAGGCCACAAATCCATCCGCTCCTTTCTTAAGCAACTTTTGCATTTGATGAGAGCTTACCATCTATGGGGATTTTGCCTTCAACCACCTTAGCTCCACGACCTTTCCTTCTGATTGAAATCTCATGAATAGTTCTTAGAAGTTCATCTCAATTGTTCTCAATGTAGTAAGCCATTGTACTTCCAAAACAATATATGCTGCACCCATGGATATCACATACATTAGGGTATCAAGTTGATAATCTCCCATGGATAATTTAATGCTATGACACTTCCCTGAACAACTAACTGTACCCCCATCTGCAATCAAAACCTGAAACTCTGGGGCTGGATAAATAAAACAATTTAGACGAGTTGGCAACTTTTTGTTGATGAAATTATGAGTACTACCTCAGTCGATCAACACTGTTACTTTCTGCTTCTTTAAGAAACCCACTACCTTGAGAGTTTGTGGTGCACTGAAACTTGAAAGTGCATGACAAGAAATGATTGGTTGAGAATCATGTGATTCCTCACTTGACTCCCTATCCTCCTCTAATATGGGTTCCTCCTCTTCTTCCTCACTTGGACCTTCAATATAGAACAATTTCTTTTCACTACATTTATGTCCTTGACTGTATTTGCTATCATAATTGAAACACAACCCTTTTTCTCTTTTCTCCTCAATTTGTTGTGGAGTCAACCTAGTAGGTTGAGGAAGAGAATGTGTTGAATAACCTTTCTCTCTTGTCACATTAGCCCCTTGCTTTCTAGGAATCAAATACTTCTCCTCTACCCTGCGTGCCAATATAAAAGACTCATTTACTGAGCTAGGACTAAAACATGTGTACCTCATGTTGAATGTGATCCTTGAGACCACCCAAGAATAAATCATTCAAGTTCTCCTCTATAATTGTATCCACTCTTAAGGATAGATTTTGGAATTTTTAAATATAATCCTTAACTGATCCTGTTTGTTGAAGTTTAGCAAGCTGGTTGAAAAAGTTGTTTGTCACACTATTGCTATATTGTGCTTGGAGTTCTTCTGTAAAAATTGACCATGAGACGGTGAGACCCTTTTTCCTCTAATGAGTACAAAGCCAATGATACCAAATGAATTGATTTGGTTCTAGATATAGGGAAGCCATTGTGACCTTTTGTCCATATGGGATTTGATGTACTTCAAAAAAATTCTCCATTTAGTTTATCCATGTTAGAGGATCCTTACCATCAAACTTGCACGTATCCACATTTGGAAAAAAATTCCTAGATCCCATAGGAGTCTTAAAATTTGTCATTATTAGCCGACTTGAAGGTTTCACCTTGGTTGCTTGAGAACTCCTTTCTTGGTTCATTCATATAGGCACTTAACATGCTTCGTATATCTGGTATATCTCCTCTTAGGTCACACATATCCCTCTTAACCTCTTCCTTGAACTTACTTATTTCCTTATTGGGATTACTATCCTCTATTGTTTCCCCATCCTTATCAGAGGATTTCCCCGGTGTGGCAGCATTCTTTTTGCCTCTTGTTGCAGGCCCCATCATGATGGAAACCAATATTTTTGAAATAAATCACACAAATGAAATGTAAATTCTTTGAAATTTTTACTGTAACTTACTCAGGCCAAGATACCACATACCCAGAAAAAAATCTAAAAAATTATCAAATTTACTGCCTTGAGAGCGAATTTATTGGAAACCCTAATTTTGCAATAACTCGCTTATTTTTTATTCAATTTCTCCAAGCTTTTGAATGTAATCTCCTCTACCATTTCTTCAAAAACCAAATACAAATTATACTCCAATTCAGCAGGATGTGAGAGATATGTAGATCTCAAATAAATTGTGTAGAAATCATAATTCTGCAATAATTTGCTCAAATCTACTCCAATTCCTCTAAAATCTGGACTGTAGCTTCTTTAATATGGTCTTCAAAAACCCTTTAAAAATATTTAAAAAATTATCTAAAATCTGAAAGTTATGCTCTTCCCAAAGTCGCCTCCAATGTTGAGAAAAAATCTTGCCTCTACGGTGCCAAGATCATGCTCCGATACCACTTGTAATGAAATAACTTGCACAATGGAAGAAGATAATATGAAATATTCTACAAATACTTGATAATAACTAAGAATAACAGGCCACTTCGAGGGGGTAACCTCCAAATATCTCCAATGAGAACACACTTCACAATATGATGATGAAATAAGACTCACCCCTATATGACACCTAGGCCAACCTATCTAACTAAATAATAATATAATAATGATAACATGGCTTAATTAGGAGTTAAGATAGCCACAAGCTGACTATTCATAACCCTATGTACACTAATATTAAGGGCGTAGCAATGATTGCAGCATATACATAAAACAATTTTGTTGAAAAGACTTCAAAAAGTTTCAAGCAGATCCAGTTTGCAAGTGTAAAGATAAATTCCATAACCTTTTCCAGATTCTTCTCTATCTATGCATGCATAATAGTTTTGAATGGACGGTTTGCACATCCATTAATGTATAATGGAAGGTGGAGTTTTGATAGATATTATCGTTGGAATACTTTGGTAGACACGCATGCAAAATACAGAGACATACACAAACAAGGCATGCGAAGAGTTTGGGATAACATTCAAAGCAAATGTGGTCGCATGGACTGCTAGGATTACAAGATGTGCACAATAAGGTTTTGTTGAAAAACACACAGAAAATTTCAAGAAAATGCAATTTGCAGGTGAAAATCCTAATTTTGCAGCCTTCGCCATCATCTTCTCAGCCACAACTTGCTAAATGGGAGATTTTGAAACTTTATCATTGTGTTTACTCTGGTAAACATGCATGAACTATTTGACATAATACCCTAGCAAAGATTATGCCATGAATGCAAGATATGTATAGATAGGATTTGATCGAGGCATCTGCAAATTTTTAGTTAAATGGAATTCCACTCAATGTAGACAAAGTGTGTGAAGGATTTGACAAGAATCTTGAGAACATTGAGTCTCATGGAATATTATTTCAAACTGAATCCCTCCTTCTTACCTACACGTGAATGAAATTTTCCAGACAAAGCATGATTGAAAGTAGATTTTAATGAGTTGTGAATACAGGGGCCCTGGCAAACATATCTATAAAATGTGGAAGTTGGGCATGGCACATTAGCTATTTGACAAATTGCCTTGAAGAAATGTCGTCTCATAGACAACATTGACATCAGATATATGCATTCGGCTATTGAAAATTCATTCCACAACCTTTGCAAGTATCTTCCAAGACCTATGCCAACATCATCTCCAATAACACCAAATTGGGAGCTTTGGAATCGGCATTCCAAAGATTGGTGGTAAGGATCTAGACCTCTATTTATTATACAAGGAAGTAACTACTCATGGAGGACTGCAAATGGTCATAAATGAGAGAAAATGGAGGGAGATCACAGTTGTGCTTAATATTCCTCGCACTACCACAAGTGCTTCATTTATTCTTTGCAAGTACTACATTAATTTGCTCCACCATTTTGAGCAGGTTCACTTCTTTTAAGTCCAAGGGCCCTTAGTTCCTCCCAACTCTTTCTTACATAGTTATTTTAAGTGCCAAAGTTGGGTAGTTACTCTAAGTAACTATCTTTATGAAAAGAAAGTTAGTTATTTCAAGTAGGTGCAATTAGAGAGTTAGTTATACCAAGTAGTTACAAAAAGTGGTTATGGTATTTACCTTAAGTGGTTACTAACCTCACCTATAAATACAACATTGTAATTCAATCAAAGGGGGTTCCACTTTTTCACATGACAATGTATGAAAGACTCGAATAGTGTTATTCAAGTTTGAAAGCAATAAAGAAACATTTTGAATGTGTGTTCAAATTGATTTCATGTGTTGTTATTGGTATTCGTATGTTTCATCAATAATGATCATGTGCTTTCCTTTCAAAGTTGCATTGTGAGAAAGATATTTCGCATCAAGTTTTGGTATCTCTACTTGGATGCATGAAACTTAAATTCATAAGTTTGACTCTTATTTCATCATTATTATTTGTTATTTCTTTTTTTTTATTCTTATAATTCTAGAAAATCCAAATACCCCTATCATACGAGGGAGCTGCCCCTCTTAAATGCAGAGAGGAATTGACATAGACTTGCGATTCTTCAACTGTTGTGAGCAGGTTGTTGCTAATCCAAGGGTGAACAGAGTTACTCAAGAAGATTATTTTAAAGCAACAAATTTAGTTACCAACAGATTAATGCTCAGCTGAATGCTAGGATCCCAGATCATCCTGTAGGATTCCCCATTCAAATCCTGTGGTGTCAACATATTGTAAGAACCCTGCTGGTTCTAACCCAAATTTTCTAATTTTTTCCCTTGGTAATTTTGTCAAATAGTTATCTTGCAAAGTCTGAACATGCTGATATGAATTTTCTATTTGTTGTTTGGGTGTTTGCTGATGATGCCAAAGTTGTATTTTTGAATGCTTCTAATCAATGCAAATTGACTACTAATGATAGGGAGAAGAAATGCAAGGTATTTTGTATTTATCTTGTGCAAATACATGAGTTTCTAATGCGAAATGCACACCTACAACCAAGGAGCATTTTCACAAACACTTAGCATGCAATCTTCAAGACTCCAAGTGACTGAAAAATGAAATGTATGTACAACTATAGCCATATGACATTATATCAAACAAGTGACATGCGAACTCCCAACTCTATTAAGACTGAAACTTATGCAAATATGAAGCCACAAATGATAGGCATTTTGTCAAACACATGCCATGCAACCTTTCAACTTCAACTTGATATTTAGTACTGAAATTCTGATTTGCATACAACTTATTACAATGTTTAATAATTTGATTACAATGATTTGGCATTCAAGAACAGCAAATAAATGAAAACTACTCACAAACCCTTGAGTTCTTTTGTTGATAATCATTAAATAATGCACCAACACTGTAGCAAGTATTGTTCATGGGTACTGTAGCAGCCAACACAAGTTTTGATATGAAAATGATTAACTCTTTAATATTCTAATCTGCAAAATAGATAATCATGAAACCCTTGAAATGCTTGTATTTCTTCACCAATTTTGCATGATTTGGACTCTTGATTGAAGCCCACACTCTGGCAATGATTCAGTTGATCTTTCACAGCCTCAAGATTGCAAATACATTGAAGAGATCTCGTTATCCAATGGCTAAAGATGACTGAAACCCTTGGTCTCAAGTTCAAATCCAAGAACACCAAATAGCAAAGACAAATGATCATTTTATAATGAAAAAGCATTTGCTTTTTGAGTCCTTTTATAACCTTAATCTCCTTAATAACATTTAAATCCACTTTTAGGTTTTTAATAATAACTTTATATTATCTCCTTATACTTATGATTTTTCCAATTCTGTCTGAACAAAGAGGTTCACCATGATACCCTCTGTGTATCCAACCGCCTTACTAAAAATAGTAGGGGTTCCTCTCTATCAACCACTAATTCACTATAAATAGTAAATCCCTCATTATCTGATCAAACCAATTGAGTAAGGGATCGACACTGCAATAAAGACCTATCCAGGTGCCCTACTATATATAGAAACACTGACTCTCTTGAAATGGTGACTTACTATAAATAGTAAGTGTGCATAACTACGTCTAGAAACATCAAACAAAGGCCCAACCTGAACCAAACTAAGCTCTGAAGAAGGTAACACCCTGATAACTGCCAAACAGGACCCTCTAAACAACTCCATTATCCTACGAGGGTCAGATAATAGGCCAATCTTCCAAACTCTGATGCTCTCAAAATTGGGGACATTACATTAATTCATTAAACTTTTGAAAAACAACATTTGGTGGTAAGCTATAGTATTCTCTAAGATCACATGAGGAATTATAATCACTTTTTTTTTGCTACGTAAGGGTAATCTATATTAATATCAAAGGAGAATTTATAGCTTGTGCAAGAAGATACCAAAATGCAGTAGATTTACTACCAAGACCTTAACCAATTACATTTCCTGATAGACTTTCCATCCATCCCTGAAAAGCTTGAAAGACAACCTGCAAACATACCCAAGGAAGATAACAAAATAACTTATGACTGTAACCCTAAAACATAGAACCTCCAGAGTGTTATTCGACACATTTATACTAAGGATTGACACAAAGTATATGGGCACCATAATAACAAAACCAAAGACCAGAACCTGAGATTACCGATGATCAAATGAAACCATGGGAGTGGGAAAAAAATTAGAATTCTGGAACCTAATTGAATTGACCTCCCACCGGCTCCATCTGCAAAAATTTCTTCAGAAACTTCACCCCACCCTCCGCAAACTCCCTATGATCAATCAGTACCATCCCTTTGAGATCTAATAGGAACAAATAGAACTTGATTACCTCCCTAGGATCCTACAACAGATGCATGTACCTTGGCCAAGGAGCTCCAATGCCCAGTGTACCATGCGAAGGACTTCCATCAAACCCACCAGCATATCAGCCTTGAAGATCTTCCTTACCAGGGTCTTTGTCACATCTTTAGGAGTGCCAATATCTAGTAAAACCGTCAGGAGCCTTGAAGCAATGTTAGATTCAACCCTATAGGATTCACCATTTTCCAAAAGGCCTTTGCCCAAAACAATTTTTATTGCAACCAGAGTTAGGGCATCAATGTTGCAGATGATTCATTTCAATCTCTAGTCTGTCACCCTACATTTGAAGGCCATTTGTCACACAATGCTCTCTAATTGAATGGGTGTATCTACCCCTAAGCTCATGAGAGACTCTGCAAATATGTGAGCTATAAACCTAGAACCACCAACCGTGTCAATGTCGAAAAGCAGAGGAACCCAATACTTTTCAATCAATCTTCAAAAATTGATAATAAAGGCAGATTAATATCATTTTTAAGGCAATCCACACAAGCTTGTGTGTGCCTCATCCACATAGCTAGATTGTTATTAATGGCAAGCCTCAATCTTGCAAAAATATGATTGCCTGATTGCCTATGAAAGGACATGCCACCCTCGCAAAGAGTATCTCCAATTAATCGTGCACCCGCCTGAGATAGGAAATTATAAATTTGATTTGGTGCTAACTGTAGAGGGCAATGCCACCCTAATTGAACATGGTCTTCCACTTGTGATGTCCACCTTGGGAGACTCAACGCAACCCAAATCTCCACCAAGGACACATATCTACCACCCTTGCCTAGACTTTCTACAAATGCAAGTGTAAAAATTCACCTACTCTACCACCCACTAGGAATTATAATCACTTTGATTGTCAATTGCATGATGAATTATAATCACTTTAATTGTCAATTTGTCTTAGCAAATATTGTTTTTGCAACATACTACCTATGAGGTTCTTCATTTCCACAAAGGTAATGTCTTCAACATTATATTTCATCTTATTCAAAATATAATCTTTTGCCCATCTACCTAATTTACAAGGTAGTTAATTTAAGAAATACCTCTTAACTACTTTATCATTTTGTAATTTGGCAACAAATAGATAGTTTCAAAAATTAAAACATTTTTTTGGTAGTAAGCCAAATTCTTTAGTTGTAGACTATATAATATTCTTGTGGCTTCCTTGGAAACATTATTTCTTGAAGCACAAAATTGATCCATCATGCATAATTTAAGCTGCTAAAACCAATTTCAACAATATCTTCTTTTCCCATATTTAAGTCTTTGACTTGTATAGCATCCTCATTAATCTTAGTACCTGGACCTTGATCTACAAGACCATCCCACCAATCTCTCAATTTTCCAATAAATAGGTGGACTACATAATGAACCTATTGTTGATTGGTCTAGCTTGGTTGATTGTCAAAGAAGTTTCTTAAAGAATCACACCATGTACAAATTGCATCATAGGGATCTAGTAGTCAGAAAATATCTTGTTGATGCATTGGGTCTCACTTTCTCAAGATGAGTATTTTTAGAAATAATATCATGCATAACCTCATCATATTCCTCATTAATTTTTGCATAGTCTTGCCAATTTTCATTTGTTTCTTTAGAAATCTCTAGATCTACTTCTTGGTCAAGATCTTGTGTTTGATAGGACTCAGATGTAGAATCTTCTAATTCTACTTCATGAACAAAATCTAAGTTAACATTTTGGGCAAAGATTGGTTCTAGCATTTCTTTTGTAATACCAATTTTTCTTAGCCGGACACCTTGTTCAATTATTGTATTGGTGTGCTCTCTCTCTTCTACTTGTGGTATTATGTTAATTTTCCTTATTTTTAGTTTAAATATTTGTCACTTAACTCTATTTTCTCATGCCCACACAAATGCAACTATACTAATAGTTGAGTTGATTGCAATGGCATTTATAGTGACTCTCTACTTATTTTACACGTCATAGCTACCTTCGAATGATATTAAATGAATAAAAACAATGTATGCTTTTGACCAAAAAGCAAGAAAGGTGGCACTTTTAACCAGAAAGAAATAAAGGTAATGAATCTCAAAGAACAACTAAAAGATTTAAGAAGCACAAAGACTTCACATAAACATGATCATAAACTTATATTCTTCATAATATAATCACCAGTGCAAATCATTCATCAAAAGAAAAACAACTCACAATAATGATCTTTAATAAAGATTTCCAATTGCTTCAATATAAAATTGCATTCTAAGAAGTTGATAGGTATTCAACATAAGAAGAACGTGCATCCATCTACCATAACACAAAGTTTACGATTTCAAAATTCAACTTCTCAAGCTTCCATTCATATATTGAAAATAAATAAAATATGGCATAACATAAAATGACCTATCCACAACCCAGAGTTTGCCAAAAGATCCTATAAGCATCGATACACTTAATATATATAGCCTTGTCATAAAATAAGTATCTTTGAAATAATAACGGCTTCTTGAAGTTAGCCGATTAAAAAGATATTTAATAACAAGTCTTTTAAAATAACAATTTTCAAAGCAATGTTTAAAGAAATAACATAAACAAATGAAATGTCATCACATGGCAGTAGTTTGATTTTCCTCTCAAATCGCTTCACTCTCCTTGTCCTTTTCACCAACAGCAATTGAGTCCACTCGTGATTGAAGTTTTGCCTTGTAACTTCTATACCTAGAGATGATGGGAGTTAAATCTTGCCACTTGGAGTGATAGTAATGTGTACCCTAAGTTTCCATTCTCTTATTGTCTTCTCTACATTTGCTAACTTCTTTTTGATCTCATTGAATTTTGCTTTGAAATTTTTGAGGTAAATTGCTATATTCCTGACCTTTCCTAGTGACTCTCTAGTAACAGTATCAACACCACAATTTCTTCATTGAGTGTCTTTTTAAAGCCCTATTTTACCTCTTTCACATCCAACAACTTTTCTCCACTTTCATCCAAAATATTCACTTCTAAAATGGTACAGTTTTTCTTGAGATCTATAAGGTCAGTGAGGTATTGATTGATAATTCCCCTTATTGCACTATTATATTGTCCAAGCACAAAAAAATTTGATTTGAGTGCATCCAACCACGAAACTAAATCATTTTCCTTAGCATCGTTCAAATTTTTCTCAGCCATCAAAATACTTGTATTAATCTTAATAATCTCCCACACCTCCTTGGAAACCATGAGCAAGCCTCTTTCCTCCTTTTTCACATTTTGTAGCTTTGCTGCTAACCCTTTCCTTTTATCTGAGATAAGAGCATATAATCTCATAGGCTCCTTGATGTATAAAAGGCTATCAAAGGTAACCTTCTCTATCCATTGCTCAATGACGTTGGCTAGGGTTTGGTATCTCTTAATTTGTTGTAACATACTAGGATCCATACCATCAACAATAATGCTAGGAGTTGTATTGGAAGACTGAGAAGTAATATTTAAAATAGACTAAATAAAAGAAGTCAAAGTATTCATACAGGCTTGTAATTTTGAATTATCCTACTATTCATCTTTGACTCTTTATGCCAGCATGCCTACAGAAAATTTGGCATGATATATGTCACCTTCAACAGTTGGAGGAACCATATAAATATTGCTCATGTTGAAGTCTGCTTCTGTGACTTCATTTTCATTTTTATCACTGATGGGATCTGTAATCTCCAAAATTTAATGCCTAGAGGAAGAATCAATCACCATCCTAGACATCCTCTTAACTTTCTTAGGCTTAGGTTTAGTTTGCAACAACTTGGCTACAGTGTCCACATTCATATCTATCATAGGAGTGTACCTCCTCTTTTTCTCAACAACCTTCTTTAACCAAGATGGAGATGGTAGTACAAAACTATTATCACTAGCACCTAGGACAATATTGTCTGGCTGATTCAGAGTATTATGTATAGGAGTTTCATTTAATCTAGGGGAAGTTGGAGTTTCAAATAAAGAATGAAAAACACTATCTTCTCCAATTTTGTTGAAAAATCAAATAATCATTACCAGACACAGGGGAATTAGGAGAGGTCATATGATCTAACTGTAATTGTTGTAAGGCATCTAACTTCTTCTCTGCTCCTATTCTCATGGATGCAGGTTGACCATCCTACTCACATATGCCTTTAGTCTCCTATTATCCTCAGGTTGTTCTCCATCCCCACCAGATTGTGAACCAACTCTATATTGAGTTGTCTCCACGTTAGTACAAGTTCTTTGGGTTCCAGGGGCCTAGGATGTTCCTTGTTCTCTTGCTCTATACTCTTTTTACACAGAAGAAGAGCTGATGTGCTCTCGAATCTTCCCCTTGAGCCACCTTTCAACCTTATTCAAAACATAGGAGGACTGAGCCTTAGTATCAGTAATCTCTTTTTTAGACCATTGTATCCAAGGCAGGGGTTTAGAAGCAACAACATGGTATTCCTCATCAATTATATTGAATTATCATCCACACCACTTGGAGTCTATAGAGGCAAATTAAAGGCACGGATTTGCTCTAAGGTTAGCCTCATCCAATCCCTTCTTTGGACCTCTCTCTTGTCAACTCAATATTCCCAATAATCTTCCAAATGTGGTTGGTGTTCATAGAGATTACCTCCATGGAAATTTCTCTTAACAATGTTTTTGCCGTCGAAAAATGGTCTCACAAACAAAGGGTGAAAATTATACTCCACTAGAATCTTCTCTATATTTCTAGCATTATCATTAGTTTTACAAGTGAAAAATGACAATGACACAGGAAAAGCATATCCCTTGTTTTTCATGCCATGTTAATTACTGTTCACAGTCGCCATCTGGTGACATACTTCAAAAAGAATAAAGTAATCAAATGCATATCTTGGAAATTTTAATGGGGCATTTTCATAACCCCCAACCTAAAGGTAGGTTAACCTATCAAACTGAATATAAAAACTCTCATATCTTATCACCAAAGACGCAGTCTCAGGGGAAATTCTCAATTTGGGGTTACTTTCAATCTTTCTTACAAAAAACATGAGAAAAGCATCACTGACATGATGATAATCCTTCATCCCAATTTCTCTCTACAATTGAGGGAAATATTCGTACACAAGTGGTTCTAGTGTCAAAGACACTTAAGTCCTTAACCCTACCCAGACAACCTCTTTGTTACCTAAAATGTAAAACACATAAGAGCACATGTAAAAAGAGACATTGTGATGGAAGTTGGCCAGCTGCTCATTTAATTGATCACTAATCATTTTAGCCCAGTCGATATATTGGCACTCACTACACACTACCAAAATGAACTGGCACATCCACTTCTCAAACAAATCAGACTCTACATTTCCAATGACACGGTGCAATAGAGTGATCATGTCAGAAATTTCTTCTTTGAAAATTTCTCTTTTTTTATTCATAAGAGATTTTATATTATATTAAAAATTCAAAAAGTTTACATCCTTGTCTTTTGCCTAATTGGTAGAAAGTATGCAGACCTAGTCTATGAAAACCAAAATTCTACTAATTTGCTAATTGTCTTTTGCTTAATTTGCCTAATGCACTCTTTTTAAATTGGCAGGAACTTGTGATTTCCCTTCTTCTCTACTTTCAACTAGTTCCTCACAATAGATTTCAAACACCAATCTTTCTTTTCCAAAAAATAATTCCACCCCATGGTGATAGACATCTCCACGAATTCTTCTCTATAAGGTAAACTCAATGCATGAGATTTACAACTTCAACGTTAATTTTTGTATCACAAAGTCCTCAAAGGCTCTTATCTCCTACAAATTAGGGACATAATTCCTTGCACATGTAACAACCAAGTCTAGGCATGACACAGTAGGTGGAAAAACCCCAGCACGAGCTAATCCACTTGTTCAGATTTTCTCAGCTATAGGTGTTCTGGGGTTTTGCAACATTCAAGCCCAAAAATCACCCTAGTCTATATGTCCAAGTTCAGTATCTCTCACCTTAGCTAAACCATTCTCAATAATTGAAGCAACAAGAAAACACTGATATTTATACTTCATCTTTACTTGTTTGAGAAACCAGTAAACAAAAGCTTTTGTAATTGCTAGGGGTGCCAAATAAATTTCTAGAATGTTTGGGGGGAACAAACAATTCAGACTCATGAAAGGAAACTACTCTTCCCACTAAAATGACTCAAGAAATTTAAATTTATCATAGTAAGGAGAGAGTGAGAAGATGATGTAGTCAAGACCAGGGTTTTTTTATCAAACTACCTAGTCATGCAGCTTGTAACACATAGTGAAAGCACAAATTCATTCACAAATCTGAAACTCTTTTATTAACTTCAAAATCATTACATTTACAAACTCATTGGCCTTCAAAGCTTCAACATTAAGCTTTACACAGTAGTACTCCATCAATTATGTGCTTACAACACTAAATTGATTTCCAATGAATACAAAGATTGCCCCCAATCTACTATCATGTCACCTCTATTCTAAGAGGAACAATAACTACAATCACCCCCAACAACAAATTACAATCACCTTTTATTCTTCATGCGTGGAAGTTAAACCATTATGGAACTAAACAAACAAGTATCCAAATAACCACTTGACATTTCAAATTTACCCAACAGAATAATGATAATACTGTTCAATTATTATAACAAATGCCTTTTGCTAAAATCCTATATTTATGAGTCTATAGGTAGTTTATCTCTTCACGAATCATTTATGTCTTCCTCAGAGTCCCAACACACCATATGGAACATTGTCGAAAAAAGTGAAACTTTGCCAACATAAGATTTCACTGATACAAGCTTATCAACAAATTTATTGTTTTGCAAACTAGGGAGTTTGCCGATACAATACTCCTAATCCATCAAGTTTGTTTATCGGTGACTTTTCAAGTTCGGGAACTTAAACATTCCCTGATACACCTTGTCAATAAAAATTATGGCCCATAACAAACTTAAGTCATTCCGACACATGCTTTATTGATAAATCTTCAACCCTCGACCATCAATTGACTTTATGACCTTTGAGTGTTTTAACTTTGACTTTATCGCTAATCGGGGAGTTAAAGAAATGACAAACTCCACTCCTTAAAGCCTTTATCAATGAAATGGCTTATTGATGAACCTATAGGTTCACAAACTAATGGTTTTACCAATGAAGTTCCCAAACTTCAAACTTTTCTGATAACAAAGAAAACACTCTTCCAAATGCTCTTCATAGATTCAATTGGCAATCCATACAATCGATGAACTACTAGCTCGATGAACTGAATGGTTCGTGAACTTGAAACTTTGCCAACCAAAGGCTTCCCTTGGGTAAATTTGGAGAATGCAAACTTGTCTTGAAGGTTTGTCGGTGAAAGTCCCTGTCGGTGAACTAGGTTGTCCGCAAACTAGAGGATCGGTGAATTGAATAGTTCACGAACTGGAGAATTTTCTGACTTGTCATAACTTAGCCATGTTTCATCCAAATTTCCCCAAATTGGAACTGGAGATACCCAATTGGCTCTTCTACATGATGATGCTCTTAACTTGGCCAAATTAATATGAATTTGCCTCTTGAAGGAAAAGACCAAAACTAACACAAAAAGAAGATAAAACACAACAAAAAATGAATTGAAACTAAAATTGAAAACCTGAAATATTTTTGGTTGATGTTGATTGCTTATCGACCCGGATGCTCCTGCATCAGACACGTCAAGTAAATGAAATGTTTCATCAGTTGGAAAACTCATGAACATTTGGAAGTCCTTGGGATGGTGATCCCATGCTTGTCCTTTATCCAAACCTCCTCTTTATCTACTTGACCTCTCCTCTTCATCACTTGCTCAAATACTTCAATGCCACTTACTCTTCCTAGGCTATAACTCTCTTCAGAAAATTCCAAGTGTCCAAACCATGAGTTGTGTTGTTTCCTCTCCAAACTGCCACTTCCTTGTTCAACATTCACAATCTTCACACTATTGGCTGCTGCTTTATGCTGTTGTTGCACAAAACCAATACTACTCCCTTTATCTTCAACCACAGTCCCCTTTTTGGAACCTTCATTGAGTCACTCCTAATCTCTCTTGTTACCTCTAGCAGTTGTTTATCAGAGTTGCAACAAACTATTGGACTACTCTCTTTCACCTGCTAGATCTTCTCTTGTACTGAACTCAACACATACTTATGCCCATTCTTCTCAATGCTATACAAATTCCTTTTACCAGTGTAGATTGCTTCCCTATCAAACTGCCAAGGTCAATCCAATAACACATGATAGGCACTCATTGACATAACATCGCACAAGACTTCATCCTTATATGACCCAATCTAAAAACTAATCGTGTATTGCTCTTACACCACTAATTCATGTTCTTTTTGCAACTGACTAACTTTATAAGGACTAGGATGTTTCCTCTTTTTCAAACCTAGCTTTTCTACCATTTCCTCTGAGACTAGGTTATCGGTACTACCACTATCTACAATTACTTTGCAACACTTACCTCCAGACTTGCATATAGTCCTAAAAAGACTTCTCCTTTGAGACGCTTCATCCTTCTTTACCTTTGGTGTTATCAACACTCTCTTGAACATAAGAGCTCTCCTTCTTCAGGCTCTTTTGCTTTCGGTGATGCCATACTCTCTTCATCTTCTTGTACCATGTGATTTATGGCCACACTTTTCTTATTTTTCTCCTGATGTAATTGTGGATACTCATAAGATCTGTGTCTAGACTCACCACACTAAATACATTTTCCAAGAAACCCCTTGTTGTTGCTCCCACGTCCTCCTATAGAGTATTCTCTTCCTCTTGTTCTTTGACTTGATTCCTTATTCCATTTTACATTTGTTTCTTCTTCCTAAACTTTTTTGCCTTTGCTACTGCTTCCTTGTCCTTTCCTAGCTGAGAATTTTCCTCTTCCTCTTGCATTACTCTGCTATCTTCTTTCTATCTTTTCTTCCACTTTCAAAGTATATTGAAATGCCTACTCTAGTGTATAAATCTTCAACATATTCATCTCATCTTGTATATGAAATTGCAACCCATTGATATATCTGACTACTTTCTCTTTGTCCATTTTATGATGCCCAGATCTGATTACCATTTTATAAAACTCTTCAGTATAGTCCTTTACACTCATATCTTTCTGCTTCAAATTCTAAAGTTTTCTTAACATCTCCAACTCATAATCTCCAGGAATAAGTTTGGCTTTCAATTAGGTAACCATCTAATTCCACTAGGTTATCCTTGTGTCTCCATTTGCTACTCTTTCTCTTTACAACTCCCTCCACCACAAGGCAGCATGTCCTTTGAGTTTTGTTTGTACCAATCTCACCCTCTAAGGGTCACAAATATTTTCATATTCAAAATATTCTTTTAATTCTCTTATCCAATCTATCAATTCTTTGGGATTCAATGTTCTAGAGATTTTGAAATTTCTATTTTATTGCCTCCAACTCTAGCAAGTGTTCTTAGAAACAGTTCTTCTCCAGCATCTACTGGCCGTTTGTTTTCATTTTCTCTTTCATCCTCCACAATTTCATCCTCATTGTCAGCATGATCTTCCACAAAATCTGGGTTTCTTCTTAATCCAATCACTAAATTTCTCAACTCGTTCCTCATTTCAACACGAAATTGTTCAAACATTTCATCCATTTTGGGAACTCTTCTTCTTGGGGGCATCTTCTTAAACTACAACCGCTACTATTTGCTATCCACATACATGGTGGAAACAAAATCCTCCTCTACTCACAACTCTAATGTCTCCTTCAACCCTCAATAATTATGGGACTCCTCTTCACATTCACAAATACCCTCTCGAGCCCTCTGAGACAATATTTCAACATGCCAACTTATCCGCAATGTATCTCCTCCCAACAAGAAAACCTTGCTCTGATTCCACTTGATGCAGCCAAGACCAAGGAGTTTTATCAAACTACACAATCATGCAGCTTGTAACACACAACAAAAGCACAAATTCATTCATGAATCTAAAACTCTTTTATTAACTTAAAACTAATTACATTTACAAACTCATTGGCCTTCAAAGCTTCAGCATTAAGCTTTAGACAATAATACTCCATCAATTATGTGCTTATAACAACAAACTGATTTCCAATGAATACAAAGATTACCCCCAATCTACTATCGTCTCACGTTTGTTCTGAGAGGAACAATAACTACAATCACCCCCCAACAACAAAATGACAATCGCCTTTTATTCTTCCTATGTGGAAGTTAAACCATTATGGAATCAAAGAGACAAGTATCCAAATAACCACTTAACATTTCAAAATTTCCCAACAGATTAATGATTTACTATTCGATTATTATAATAAATGCCTTTTGGTAAAATCCTATATTTATCAGTCTATAGGCAATTTATCTCTTCACAAACCATTTATGTCTTCCTCAGAGTCCTGATACACCATGTGGAACATTGTCGGCAAAAGTGAAACTTCACTAACATAAGATTTCACCTGACAAGCTTATTGGCAATTTTTTTTTTTTTTTGTAAACTAGGGAGTTTGCCAATACAATAATCCTAATCCATCAAGTTCCTTTATTGGTGACTTTTCAAGTTTGGGAACTTAAACATTCCTCGATACACCTTGTCAGTAAATGCCCTGTCGCAAACTTAAGTTGTGTCGACAGATGCTTTATAAAAAAATCTTCAACCCCATGAACCTTGGACTTGGCCATCAATTGACTTTATGAAATTTGAGTGTTTTAACTTCAACTTTATCACTCAGGAGAGAGTTAAAGAAATGGTGAACTCCACTCCTTAAAGCCTTTATCGATGAAATGGCTTATCGGTGAACCTGAAGGTTCACAAACTAATGCTTTTGCCGATGAAGTTCCCAAACTTCAAACTTTTTATGATAATAAAGAAAACACACTTCCAAATACTCTTCAAAGATTCAATCAACAACCCATACAATCGGCAAACTACTAGCTTGACAAATTGAATGGTTCACGAATTTGAAACTTTGCTGACCAAAGGCTTCCCTTGGGCAAATTTGGAGAATGCAAACTTGTCTTGAAGGTTTGTCGGTGAAAGTTCCCATCAACAAATTGGTCTGTTGGCAAACTAGAGGATCAATGAATTGAACAATTTGCAAACTGGAGAATATTTTGACTTCTCATAACTTAGCCAATTTTCATCCAAATTTCCCCAAATTGGATCTGGAGATACCCCATTGGCTCTTCTACATGATGTTGCTCTTAACTTGGTTGAATTAATATGAATTTGCCTCTTGAAGAAAAATACCAAAACCAACACAAAAAGAAGACCAAACACAACAAAAACTGAACTGAAACTGAAACTGAAAACCTGAAATATATTTTTTTTATGCTGATTTCTTGTGGACCTAGATGCTCCTGCATCAGAAGAAGTGTCAATTAGCTAACTTGGTTATGAGATTCTATGTTCATCACTTGTAGAAGACATAGTCCAAAGCTTCTCCAAAGTATACTTGCTACAAAGCAGAATAAGATATCTACGAAGGTGGCAACCCTTATAAAATGTTTCAATAAATCTCATTAATTTCAGTCGCATGCATGGTTGTACAATTCATAAATGATCTGCCTTAGTTCTCCTTTGAAAAATGTGCAATCACACTTTTCAAGACATTCCTTATTTATTACAAAAGGATAGGTGTCACTTTTGCCATGCATGTTAATTAATGGAAAGATGGCTCCTTGAAAAGTTGACTGAGCTTTGAGTCAGAGGATCAACAATTTTTAGAACTTTTGAACCGTTAGTCGGGAGTTTGGAAGTTTAGAACTTCAAAGAACTCCTGACTTGTTGACTAAGATAGACTTAGCATTTGGACTAACACAAATCCAACAATAGAGACTTAACTAATAACTTTAAAGAAGAGTTGGGAAACCAGAAGGTTTCAAAACTTAAGAACCCACCGACTAAGGTTTTAAAAAACATTAAATCACTGACTATGAAGGCAAGACACCTAAGTAAACACTACAACTTAGTTAAAGGGATGAAACAATAAATAATAAAGGAGAGGACATTTAATTGACACATAAATGGAAAAATTTTCAAAAATTTGGTAACAACAAGCTTTTAATGGGGACAAGGACTGAAAATAATCTAGATAATCTAGACAAATTGGGATAAAGCCTTGTTCCACGGGCAACAGAGTCACACAAAAAGTAATGACAAAAAACACATAGGGAAAATAGAAATAGAGACTATTATACAAAGGGGCATATGACCACATTACCAGTTACATAATTTTAGATCTTGCCCATTGTAGGCAAGAGGCATTGGAGTTCTGTCTGTATATGTCAACAAAAAGGTATTCTCTCCAATCACTTGTCTGATTGTAAATGGCCCTCTCCATTAAGAGTCTAATTTCTTATAAGCCCCCTTAGACTCTCTCCTTCTGTCCCATAGTAGCACAACATCTCCAACTACAAATTTCCTTTGTCTAAATTTTCTATCAAATATTCTCTTTACTACTTCTTGATGTCTTGTTATTTTGTCAACCACCTCATCTCTCTACTCTTCAAGTTTTGTCAAGTACATAATCCTCTTTTCCAGTGAAAACTAAAATTGCTCATCCTCAAGAGCCTTTTGCAAATTCAACGTAGATAACTCCAAAGGAATAGGTAAAGAACTTTCAATTCCATACACCAATTGGAATGGGGACATCCCAATTGCTTTCTTATGAGTTATCCTATCTACCCATAATGCCTCATAAAGACTTTTATGCCATTCTCTCTAGTTTTCATCTACCAACATTTTGACAATAGAAATTAAGTTTTTATTGCTTGATTCAACTTACCCATTGCCTTGTGGATAATAATCAGAAGAGTAGGCAAGACTGATGCCATAGTCATAACAAACAAAAGAAAACTTGGTAGAAGAGAAATTGCTAGCATTATCAGCAACAATTTTCTTGGGGATACCAAATATGACCAATATGTTTTCTTTAACCAAATTGTAGATAACTTTAGAAGTGATATGCTTAACTAGGATGACTTCTACCCTCTTAGTAAAATAATTAGTAGCAGTCAAAATGTGAGTGTGGCCAGCACTGGAATTAGGATTAATGGGTCCAATAAAATCTAATCCCCACTGCTGGAAAGACTTATAATTGACTATAGTCCTTAAGGGTGGTGCAGCTAAGTGAGGTCTACTAGTGAATTTTAGGCATTTCTCACACTTAGAGACCCAATCATAAGCATCCTTGAACATAGGTGGCCAATAGAAGTATTTTCACAGGATTTTAAAGGTGGTTAATGAAGCAGAAAAGTGCCCTCCATGGGCTTCATTATGGAAAGTCTCCAATAGTTTCGTTTGTTGTTCTCTATCTACATGCCTCAGGAAAGTGCCATCCACTCCCCTTTTGTACAGATTTCCTTCCCAAAGAACATACTTGCTATCCTTCAATTATAGATGTTGAAATTAGGACAGACAACTGAGAGGGGGGTTGAATCGGTTGTCTCAAAACTTCATCTTTTTTCTATATTTAATCTTCTTTACAACTTATTAACATATTAATGATATAACCATGAAAGCACGAATCAACAACACATGAGCAAAAACATAATCAACACATATAACACCAGGATTTTTATGTGGAAACCCGGTTAAGGGAAAAACCACGGTGGGGATTAACCCACAAGATTTTATACTTTGTTAAAAGTATTACAAAATGGAAAGGCACATGCCTTCAGGCACATTACCTAGAGCTCATTGCTCAAAGGAGGCTCACTTCCTACAAGATCAATTGTAAGAGTTCACTGAAATGTTTGACCTGAAGAAAAGCATCTAACTATGCAAAATTATAGTTTTGATTAAGCTTAGTACATTGACTTCACACACTTCATCTCTTTCTACCTTGCTTTATTGTTCTGTCATGATCTAGAGCTTAGATCTCCTTGCTTCGCACTTGATACTACTATACTTCACACCTATCTCTTCATACTCACACTCACATATGCCAAAATGCTCAAATTCATCGATCATATATATCTGCTACATGAAATTACATCAACTGCAGTCAGCCTTAAGAAAACTTAGAAACTATTTCAAGAACATTGTTCTGTCGGATGAATCCATGCACAAACATCAATGCAAACCAAGAATTATGTATCCAAGTTACCTCACATGTCGAGTAATACTACTGGGTCTCATAAATTACTTGACCAACCACTTCTCTTCATCCGCACAAGGATCAAACACCTAGTCAACCTGTTCTTCATCGGACTGAATTGTCTAACCAAAACTTGATACTTAGATGCTTGTAACTTACAATCCATTCATCACTGGAGGCTAAAATCTTGGATTTAGGTATCCCTGACATCCCTTAACATTCCCTCAGATCCACAGCTCGTTATGATTACCTGTGGAGAAATGTGGACCAAAATGCTGAACCTTGTCATATGCTCTGTTCCTGTCTATCTGGACTTAGACAAATCCGTAGTTTGACTTCTGGTATGATCCATTGATACAATGCAGATGTGTAAGATAGATTTGGTTTCCATCAATGACAACATCTGACATGCCTAGCAGTGTCTCTTGCCAACAATCTCCCCCTTTGGCATTGATGGCAACACTTAGTGAAAAATGACTAAGTGTTAGAACAACTCCCCCTTACTATGTGCACTTGTGATTTCCAATACTCCCCCTTTGATGGATTCCTCATTTTTCACTGCTTTTTTGTCCCCCTTTGACATCAATGGCAAAGGTCAAGGTCCAAATCCAAAAATTCACACAAAAAAATTATATACTTCCACATATGTACAAACAATCCTTGTCTTATCTACATAAACTTGAATACATCACCAAAAATATTTTTCAAGAGGGCCCATTCACTATCCCAACTTTTCTTCCTGCCATCCAAAACTAAAATATGACCACTATATAAGAATGCCTGTGACTCTGCCTTTTGCAGATCAATGGGATCACTTGTCAAAGCAACAACTTGGGCTTCTATCAATGCATTGAACATTGTTTCTAACTTAGAGGAAATCAATCCCCAGAGTTCACACATCCTTGCCACAATGTTCTCCTTTTCTGTCACCAATTTCTTTATTTGATGAATCAAGCTAACTACTTGATACTCTTGACTTGCTGCAGATACTATCAGAGGATCAAAGGATTGAGATACATCTGATAATTTTTGCTCGAACTCCTTTATTTTCTTCTCAATATCCTCTACAATTTTAGACCAAGATAAGCAAAATTTGTACACATCTCCTCCTTCAGTGAAGGTATTTTGAATACTCTTTACACTAGTATTCAACACAATTCTATCATAACTAATCATTTTCTTTAATTTAGCAAGCCTCTTCTCATTAAACTGATTTCAGACTTTAACTTTTGCTGACTTCTCAAAAGATTCAAAATGAGTACTTACAAAGTTTATCGGACTCTTCAACTGATCAGAGGGAGAATCAGATGAATTCTTTTGAGAAGTTGGCATAATCTTTTCCAAGATGCCAGAAGCAAGACCAAGCAACTCACTATCCTCAATGTGAGATTTTAGGATCTCCTTTCTTGCCTTTACTTGTGCAAATGATGCTAACTTCATCACTTGAGTAGGGGAAAGTGTATCAAAACTGATAGGCCCTTGAATTAGGTCCGGTTCATCAAGATCAAGCTTATCTTCCTCAAGAAATTTCTTCACTACATCTGCAGTGTCTTTTGCCATGCATGCAATTTCATCTTTCTTCTCTTGAGATTCATAGTTTAGATCCTTGCCAATATCATCAACAGGATTGTCTTGTTTTTATTCTTCAGCATTCTTCGCTACTTTTGCTTTCTTTGTATCATCAGCAGTGTCTTCTACATTATTTTCCAGAGGATTTTGTGTATCCTCAACAACAACATTATCAAATTTCTCAACATCTGGAATGGAGGAATCAATTCCATCATCAGTTTCTTGATCTTCCTTGTCCTTAACTTCTTCTGCTTTCTGCTCTTTAATATTTTCAGAATCACCTTCAGTAGGAGCATTTGTTTCCATATTCATCTCTGTATCTATTACCATCAGTGGTTTTATGAGCAGTTTCTGTCAGTAGCCATGCCATATACTGGCAGTTTCAAGAAAACCGATGGTTTTGGCTTTAAAACTGTGGTTGTTTGCTGCAAAAAGGTGGTTTCCATATTCAGTCAAGCGGTTTACGACAGTCAACAGGCAATTTTTCAATCCCTAAAGTGGTTTTTCAAAATTCAATGTTGGTTTTCAGCCTTTGATTGACAATCTTTTGCTCAGATTGGCATTTTTCTCCTTTCGAAAGAGAATATTTCGTCAGCGTTAGGGGGCCATTTTTGCCCCTCAAAGCCCTAGAAAGGGGCTTTTTTTTTGCATAACTTTTGGCCACAAAGGCGAAATCAAGTAAATGAGATATCATCAGAAAGATGACAAAGAGAACTTCATAGTGGTGTCAGTAGTTTTCTGAAATTCTACTATAGGTGACTGCTACAACAGTTTGAAGATAGATCTTCATTTTTTACTTCTGAGCTCACAACTTTCTGCCACAATCTTTGATTTTCGCGATTCTTGCAGCATTGGAAAGGTATTCAGGAGCTCTTCAAATCCATCCATGCACTTTTTTTAGATTTAGCTCCAAGTTCATTTTTATTTCATTTGTCAATTTTTTGGCTTTTGACTTATAACTTGGGCATTCTGACACTTGAGGAAGTGAAACTTGTTTTGAAGGGATCTATTTACTGTGGTTAATCATTATGGGCAATTGCAATCTCCTTTGAATCTTAGTTTTAAGAGATTTTGATGCTTTCCCATTTTTGGTCGCTTGACGACAATTGTAAATCGCACTAAATATAAAGTGCCACAATCATTTTTTTTTGGGGGGTGATCTCTTTGATTGAGTAACATGGGGGTTGTCTTGTGTTCTTTTTTGTACTCTTGCATCATGGATTCACACAAACTTCCTTTACTCACACCATATAACTATCATGAGTGGAAAACTAAAATGGAGATTCATTTAAGAAGTTTGAAAATTCATAGAGTGACAATGGGTACATAAATTGAACCAACAACAGCTGCAAAAAAGAGAAAGTGGCACAATAGATGTGATCAAGCCTATGGAACACTATACTTGTCTATCTCTCCCGACCTTTTTTTTCATATTGAATCTTGTAAAACACCTAATGAAGTGTGGACTACCTTAGAAAATCTCTTTGGTAAACAAGATACTATGAGAGGTTTCAAATTGGAGAATGAATTAATTGGTTTGAATCCAACCAATTTTGCAAGCATCCAAGACTTCTTCACAAAGTTAAAATCACTTAGATTGTAGCTCAAACAATGTGGAATTGAGAAAGAGGACACTCAATTGATTCTTTCAATCCTTGCCAAGCTTGGTCCTAACTATTTAGTTTTTGTTTCTACCTTTTATGCTACAATGGATGCACTTGGGAAAACTTTCACAATGCCTTCACTTGATGAGTTTGCTACATCACTCACAAGGGAGCAAGCTAAGTTGGTACACATGGGCACATTGAAGACCTCAAGCACTTCTTGCTAGTCAAAGTACAAAGGATCAAAAGGCTTCAACTAGCAAAGGCAAGAAATAGAAAAATAAGGATCTCAAGAATAATGAGCAATAAAAAGAGTCAACCAAATCACCTAAGTCCTCATCCTCTCCTAACGAGGAGTCATCTAAGAAGGAGAGACCAAAGTGTGTGTTTTGCAAGAAACTAGGACATGATGAGCATAAGTGTAATGAGAAGAAAATTGATGAGTTGACTCACATTATTCAAAAGCACAATATCCAAATGCCATCATCATCACCTAGTACATCCTCTTCTTTGACATCATCATCATCATCACATACAGGGACAATAGGCATTGCAAATGGGACAATCAAAGGAAAAGGACATGCACTCTTTGCTTCTACAAGTCTTCAGTTAGAGAGATGGCTTCTTGATTCAAGAGCTTCTCATCATATGGCATCTTCACACAGGATGTTCTCTTCATTTGAGTCATGTACTTCGCCACCTATTTTGATGGGTAACAATACATACATGCATGCAACTAGAAGAGGAAATATTGATGTTGGTGAGGGCACTGTCAACAATGTGTTGTGTGTACCTTCCTTGTCAACCAATCTCCTTTCCATCTATTAGATTACTCATTGTGGTGCAGGGAAGACAGTTGAGTTCACTCCTGATTCAGTGATCATACAAGACTTGGAGGGTAGAGATATCATTGCTATTGGGATGGCTGATCATGCATCTCACCTATATACTTTCTCCCATTTTGTTTCTGATGATGTAGATCCATTGATTGATATTCACACTCATGCATCAAGTGTGAGTCATGTTTCTAAGGAGAAGTTTGGTCACTTGAACCTTGGTGTTATTTCACCCACTTTGGTTGATGGGACTAGTGCTGAGCTTCCATCACCTTAACCTCCTACTTCTTCAGAGATCGACATCGACATGGTTTCATCTACATCAGTTGAGCAGGATCATTCCAGTCTTTCAGACACAGCTTTGTGGGATACTTTCTTGGCAGGTATATCAAACTTGTTATCTGAGTCTCATATTGTAGATTTGGAGGACACACATGAGGGGATATCTCTCCTCTTTGATGACAGTTACAACACAACTGTTATCCCATATACTTCATCTTTGGAGATTGTTCTTCATCAGTCTACCTAGGATTTTGGATTGGTCACACTTCATTGCATTGTGGCATTCCTTGATTCTAACATGTGGACATTTTAGAACTCTTTAGAGGCATACATCATGAGGCTTTTTCCCTCATACCTTGAGATGGAGTTTCTTCAACATCAACCTTTGGATTGGTTTCTTCCTAAGGGGAGAAATATTGTTTGCAAGTACAGGACACTTTCCAACATTCATCTTCAGGCATTCACTATTGGCACAGGAGCTACTTCATTGTGGGGGGGGACTTATAGTCTCACACTTTCTCTCCTATGGGGGGGTATTTGATTGCACATATGTGATAGAAGTTGTCCTTGGGGGGTCATGTTGAGTCCTCCTACTATCACTTCTTTCACTTTCATTTTTCCATGCATTCTCTCTTTTGGAGAGGAGTTTTGTCCCATGAGGTTTTCTCCTTTTCTCCACTTGAAATTTGTTGTATATGGGTACCTAACATGGCCTAGTAGGTGGGACCCATCCATAATTTCATCTTGCTTTAGTCAGCTACTACCTAAGTTGCACTTAAGGGGGGGTGTTGGTGTGAACAAGGTTATCACCTAATTGGTTTACCCTAGTGTGGATAATTCATCTTATTTAACTATTTACTAGTTAAATAATATTCACACATCACACATAATTCACACATGTTAAGTTGACTTAGTGAGTCTACTAGATGTCTAGTTGTGTCTAGTTGAGTCTAGTTGTGTGTTGAGTTGTTGATAGTTGGAGTGAGTTGTCTTATCCTCCACATGTGCAATTAGTTATCATCCTCTAATTGACACATGTTGTGGGAATATCTCCACTTTCCACTCCACCTTTCACTCCACCTTTCACTCCACCTTTCTAGCTCTCTCCTTGTCTTTATAAGAAAGGCATATCATGTACATTGTAATAACAATCATTTGCATTCATTGATAGAATAGCATTATTCTCTCATTTGATCTCTCTTGTGCTTTCATGAAGTCCTAGATCCTGGGTGGCTCCAATCATAGCCAACTCTAACAGTATCTCCTTTATCAGATTGGTCTAGAGGAATTTGAGTATCTTCTGCACCATCAACATTAACTTCCTTCACCATCTCTTCATCTTCTTTATTCAATGTTTCCTCTTCCAGAATTGAGACATCATCCACTTTAGCTTGTTGCTCATTCTTCTGCAACTCTTCATCTTTCAGAATGGATGTATCATCAGGTTCTTCACTAACCACATAAAACTTATTCTTGTCCAGTACTTTCTTTAGAATTTGTTCTATTTCTCTAACAACTTCATCAATGTCTCCAATCATTAGCTTTTTCATTTTTTTCTTGCTTCTGAATTCATTTTTAACTTCTTTGAAAATTTTATCTACTTCTTTTTTAGAGATTACCAGACATAGACTTGACAGCACATGTTCTCTTAGCTCCAAGTCTTTTGCTTTGGTAGTTTCTTTTCTCATCTCTAAGATGTCTCTTAGACTCTTAGGAATCTGTGACAAAATCTCCACAAGTGCTATGTTGAATATATTTAGGTACTTAACAGTAGCATCCTCCAAGATTTTCTTTTTACCATTATCAAAGTTGTCATAATATTCTGCTATGGGTTTCAAATTCCCATGAGCAGTTATAGCATTCACAATGTCTTCAGTTGACAAGTTAGATTTTTCAACATGTGTCTCTATCCTTTGCCTTTTTCTTACCCTTATACTTTCAGAGGGCTTGTCTTTGGCAATCCTTGATGTTTCTGCTCTTTCTAACTTTATGCTTCGAGAGGGCTTCTCCTTAGACACTTTAGCATCCTTAGTGCTTGAGGCCTTTAGCTCTTTAACCTCATCATCTGAATCAGTCTTTTCTTCATCCTCCTTCTCCACACTAACATATGACCTTTTGGCCATTACCTTTGTTCTTTTTCCCTCCTTACCGACAAGTTTTTCTTTGAATTTCTCTGCAATAGGAGAAAGTGATGCACCAGAGGATAAACCAGAACTTCTTGTAGTCCTTGACTTAGAGGAGGATTCTACCGGAACACCTTTTTGTTCCCTATCTTGCTTCTCCTTCTCAGCTTTCTCTATCCTCTCCCTATTTTGTTTCACAGCTTCCTTTGTTATTCCAATACTTTCTGCATACCTTTCAACTTTCCTTTGAACATTTCTCTTGATTTTTGGTTTCCAAAGCTCAACAAACAATTTCAAACTAAGCTCACTATATGTGTTGAATCTCTCAACTAAAGTATCTTTTGGTTTGCTCAGAAGGTGTTGAGCATACATTTCCAGTATTTGTTCATCAACTTCATACCCCATAGGCATGATCCATACGGTCCTTGGTTCAACTGCTTCCATCAGACATTGATTTGTTTCCACCATGAAACAAATTGTATCCTTGTACTTTTCTACCACATAATTTGGGATTCTCTCCCTTGTTTGCATCATATTCTAAAAGTTCTTGAAATATCCCCAAAGAGTAGTCCTTTGGGCATTGGAGTCACCAAGATTGCACAAGTGCTCTCTTATTTGTATGGCAACAAGCTTATCACTAGTCCAACATAGGCTCTTCTTCCTGGGTAACTCATTCATGAAATAGAAGAACAAACACAATATCAATGTACCATACTTGAATGTATTCTTCTTGTCCTTTTTGATCTTGTTCAGATTCTCCATTAATTAGTTTTGCAGCAGCTCACACAGGTCATAGTCAGCATTCTCTCTTAACATCTTATAGCTAGCATAGATGGTTGTACCAGATATAGATTTTTCCCTACTGGAGTGGTATATCTTATACCCAATCACCATAGATGCAAATTTGACATCTAGATCAGTTATGTCATTGATTGTCATTGCCCTCTTATCAAATTTTGATCCGGTAGCTTCAGTTACAGTCTGATTCTTCACTGATTTTAGCATTGGCAGTCCACTGGATGAGTTCAATCCTATTACCGCTTGGATGGCATCCTTGGTGATCTTGAAGGGTTTCATCAACCACATGAATTCAACATGCATTTGACTCAGTACATACCGGACCCATTCATCCTCATTGAAGGACGGGAACCCAATAACTTGAATGAAATGTTTAACTTGCAGCACCTTATACTTAGGTTTAAGACCATGAATCTCATGCCTCAAATGATTCTTGAACAAATCTACTAACTTCAAATCCCCAAACTCATCTATGCTAGCATGAATATATGCCCTAATATCTTCAACGTGCAACACACCATGTAGAACATTTGAAAAGGTGCCTAACAGATCGACCTCTACAAATTTGTGCAGATGCTTCTTAAATTTAGGTTAGGGCCTTTCTGTGATGTCAACAACCAATGGAGTAGCCATATCCATAGATTACAAATTCAGAGAGCTTTACAGAGAATACCTTGTTTCGTCAGCTAGGGTTAGTTGTCAAATTCACTTTTCTCACTTCAAATCTTTGAAATCTCAACTCAGACGCTCTTCTCCTTGTTCTCTTCAAATGCAAAATGATTCAAATGTCAAGTGAATGACCTTTTGTTCTCTGTAAAACCTAATTCACCATTATAATAAATGCTTTTCCCTAATTCATCCGGTTACACTTTTTTTTCATACAGTCAATCTTCAATTGCTCCACAATCAGTTGCATTAGCTTCTTTTCTTCCAAAATTTGCTTGAATAGATCTACAATAGGCTCCTTAAACTTCATTCATCATGCCAGATTCAAGCACCCACTCACTGGCAAGGGGAATTAGATTTTCAATGCATCTCCCCTTGAGCCAGAGTTCTCATTTTAATTCCCAGAGGAATTATTAGCACCGGATTCTGGTGCGGACCCATCACCTTCATTCTTTGCATCTTTCTTCACCCATGTTTTATTCATTTCTTTCTAGATCTCATTCACATCTATTTTTCCCTTGCCTTTGTCCATCTTCTGCTCTGTTCTTCCTTTACCTGCCTGTGAGTTCTCCTTTTTACTTCTGCAAAACTTAGCAATATGTCTGGATTTGTCGTAGTTGAAACACATAATCTTATTTTTCTAGCAATTACATGTTGGAGTAGGTTTAGATCTGCATTGCATTGTAATATGCCCAAATTTGTTGCAAGTAAAACATCTTCCATTGAAATCTTGTTTGTCCTTAGGAGGATTCCTTGATCCACTTCTGCATCCTCAGCCTTATGACCTATCTTTTTGCAATTAAAGCATTGACTAGAGAAAGATAATGCATTTTGATTCACTTTACTCCTGCATTGATTAGCTCTATGACCATACTTATTGCATTTGAAACAATTACCATTGAAAGATGGATACCTTTAAGCATTAGGCTATCTTACCAGAGGCCTTCTAGGATTCCTTCTTTGATTTCTTGCTTTAGGATTTCTTTGGCCGGATCCAAAGATTTCACCTTTCTCAAATCCTAGGCCATGCTTATCATCTACCTTCTTCTAGCTATCAAGCAACACCTCAAGTTTAGTTGAGCTTATCTTGAACTTCTCTTTATATTCATTTGCAACTTTTAGGTCATGTTTGAGAATGATAATTTGTCTTTCAAGTTGTTACTCATTATCCCTAGTTTCTTGTAGATCAAACTCTAGATGGCCAATTATTCTATCCAATCTATAGCACTCTTCTATTGTTTCTTTCAGAGACTAACTTAGGTTTTCTTCAGTCTTCTTCCTTTGCTCTATTTCCTTGGTTAGCCTCATCACTCCAGATTCCATCTCATGTTTTAATACAACTTCTTTTGCCAACTTCTCACATTCCTTTGATTTTTCCTTCAGAGCCTCATCCATTCCATTGTCTTCATTCTAATTTGCTAACTGTTGAAGTAGCTTCCTTCTCTTTTCCATGGATTTGCTTAGTTGTCCTTTTAAAGTCTAAATGAAATCCTCAGCATCTTTAAGATTCCCTTTCAGTTCTTTGACTTCTGCTTTGGAATGATCAAGATCTTCTAAAGCAACTTGAAGTTGTTCATTAATTCCATTAGAATACCTAGATGAACCCATTGAAATACTTTCCCAGATATTCCTTAAGCTGTTAAACTTCTTCCAAGGAACCAGGCTCTGATACCAATTGTTGAAATTAGGATAGACCATTGAGAGGGGGGTGACTCAGTTGTCTCAAAACTTTATCTTTTTTCTGTATTTATTAATCTTTACAACTTATTAATAGATTAATGATATAACCATGAAAGCATGAATCAACAACACATGAGAAGAAACATAATCAACACATATAGCACCAGGATTTTTACATGGAAACCCGGTTAAGGGAAAAACCACAGTGGGGGTTAACCCACAAGATTTGATACTATGTTAAAAGTATTACAAAATGGGAAGGCACATGGCTTCGGGTGTGTTGGCGTTTCAATTCGCACCTCCAGTATGCGATTTGGAAACGGACAGCTATGCACAGATAAACTGCTCTCCTATTGGAAGGGGGAGTTCCCTTTCTTGCTGATGTTCTCTGAAAAGATAACTTGAATGAAACTTCACCTATCTTCTTTTTGATTCTCAGCTACGAGCACAAGGTTATAAAACTCTAAACGCTGCAGAAGAGGTTTTTTCCCTTTTTATAAAACTTCTACTACAACTACCATAGACTATTGACGCTTTCAATCTCCTGAGTAAATTCAGAGCAAAGGAAGTTGAAAGTGAACGAGGAATGATTGTTAACACAAAAACTCAAGCAGTTTTCCTCCAGATTTACACCACAGGACTAAAAGTACTTTAATGATGAAAGCTATAGAAGCTACACATCTGACGACGATAACTTAATGAATCGATATAGAATATTAGAGCAAAGTAGGCATGAGACTTCTATTCAATATCACAAAGTTTAATACAACTCCAGGATAGCAATACTGCAGCAAAAGGTAGGCATACAATAAGCGATCAAACACTGGAGAACAATGAACACAAAGTGAACAAACACCTAGAATAACAATGTTTGTAGGCTAGAATAGGCATAGCAAATTTTGTTATCACAAAAGTCATTACAAACAATGGGCAAGGATGCCCTTATTTATACTAAAATCAAAGGAGTAGGGAACCCTAAAATCTCCTTGATTAACCCTAACTTGCCAACTCGCAAGATTTATTACTATTCTAAGACAAAGATACAATAAACAAATGCTTTAAAGCAAAGAAGATTCCAACTATCACAAGGTGATTTCTTTCTAAATATAGAATGGATGAGTTTAGGATGAAACCACATGCTTTAAAACAAAAAGCATATGTTTTAAAGTTGCTTTCTTTTGAAATGCATCCTCATCAACATTCTAGCTTTTGGGTGATGTCATCCGTTGATATTACGGGAAACAATATCTTCTAAAAAGCGAGTGATCGCATCTCTGCTAGGAACACTGATACTCTCTAGAACGATATTCTGATTCTCTAACATTTCTTCACCATTGGCAACCATCTGAAGAAATTCGTGAACTTCACCTGCAGCCTTGTTAAATTTTACTGACATTGCCGCAAGACGACTCATCTTTCTAGCATTGATATCATCATTAAAGTTGTGGATGAGAGTCTGGAACTCTGCTTGCACTTCCCCGAGATCATACAGGGTACCATCTTCTTTCTCATATGAACACGGGATCTGAGAGACAAAGGATCTGACGAACCTGAGGATGCTAACTACCTTGTCTTTCCATTTTATCAACTCTAAACTCATACTGTCATAAGTTTTTACTGTGAAAAGATATTGCACTTTCCAAGTAGAAACTGTCTTCTTATCTTCAGCTAAATCAACAGTATCAAGTGCAATCTTCAAGTCGGAGATAATGATCTCAAATACCGGTCTATTTTTCTACCATGATCTGCTGCAACCCCTGTATGCCTTGGCATAAATCATGAGCATTGTACTTCAACTGATAAAGCTCTGCAAGTACAACTCTCCCTTTGGTCATAAATTCTTCTACCCAACTGTCCGTGTGCCTCCCATAGAGGACCAACTTACTAAAATGTCGATTATCAGCTGGTGATCCAAGATTTGGTGGAAGAAGCAAATTAGCTTGTGAAGTGCCATGGAAAAGGTTGGAAATGTATTGCCGCAGTTGTCAAACTTTAGCGTTGAGAGCTGCCTTGTATTCTCCATCTCTCAACACCCTTTCCTTCAAGCTATCCGCTGCAACCTCGAAGAGATTGACGTCTGTATGGCAAGTACTTCTGCCAAGGTTAGCTTTGACAACTGTGAAGTCATCAACCTCGACATCATTAGCACTTCTATTTTCTGGAGGTGTTGCAGTCTCAAGAATTATTTCTCCATCCGCATTCTTCTCAATGCCAACATGCTTCTTCAGCTACTTGTCTGGTGTGTCTTGATAGACGCTTTTTAGCTTTGTTAAATCCAGCTGATATGAGGGCTTTCTTCTCTTCCTTCCCAGAATGTTTTCAAGCTAGTATGAGCCATCCTCTCTTGGAAACTCAGTTCTCGCCTTATCAGCTCCTGATGAATCAATGCTTGCATCAAAGTTATGAATTGGTGAATCTGGCTCTGAATCTATGCGAATAGGAGAAGGGATTGGTGAAGAAGGTGGAGATACATGATCTGAAGGTAACACTTCAACATGCGGCGTTGTTTCAACAAGAGCTTCTGGTTCAACTGGTGGATGTTCCTGTTGGACATGAGCTAGAGACTCGTCTTTTTTCCTCTTTAACTTTGCCATTTTTGTTCCCTCTAGGAGAACACTCATAACTTTTACTCTTTGTTTTGGCTTGGAAGTGGAAGGTTCTGATGGTTGCACAACTGCGGCTCTGCTAATGGAATATCATCCTTCCGCTTAGTCTTCCATAATATCAAACTATTTTTAACCACTCGACTTGTTCTCTCCTCAATGGAAGTGCTCTCTTTTACTAACCAATTAACTGGCGGCAACGGTTGTTGCTTAATTCGGTCTTTGAAATACGTGGGAAGTAGAACTTCACCACTTTCTGTCAAACCTTCTATGTCTTCTGATAGGATATTAGACATTTGTTGAAGAGTGAACCTACTGTAACTGCACCCTCGCACTTCATACTCATCAGCATAATTAGCCCAGAAGTCTTCAACTGCAAACTTGTGCGTACAATTCTGACCAAGATGTGATGCATAAACACCACGGGGATCATATGAAGATCTCCTATCAAAAAACTTAAGACCATATCTGGATGATTCATTACCAATTGCCTTGGCATCTGCTCCAGATCTACATCTGTAAATACTCATCCCAAGTGGAAAATTAAAGGTTGTCTTGCGTTTGCTATGCAAAAAAGTATGCACTTCATAAGCTTGCCTCAAAAATTCCATAAATGTTATTTTGTCTGTAGGATATCACGACAACATGGCTGGCTCTCCTGAGAAGCCATATACTCTGATGTAGGAAAAAGTAGGAAATTGGATAAACCAATCAGCCCATTCTGCCATTGCTATTCTAGCCTCTACAAAAAACTGTATATGCAACTCCTTGTCCATGTCTCGCACTGTATGCATCAAGAATGCATCAATCTCCTACATGTAATGTCATTCATCTTAAGAGATCTCTAACTATGGGAAATGATGATACACATGCTGAGTACCCAGAGTTCCAACAACATTCAAACCTTTGAATTGACCCTGAAAAGCCATCAAATACACAAGGTATGATATCATGTGGAATTCGTGAGCCCTTTGAAAATTAATTATTTGTTGGTGGAGACTATCACTGATTAGTGCTGACCAATCATAGAATTCGGTTCCGTCAACAATCTAGGACATGATGTAAAACATCCAAGGCTGAAATTTGTTTGCATCTGCTTGACCCGTGATATGACTTAGCAGAGTAATCATTATTGCATACTCCTCCTTGAATTCTCCACGTCCAACATTCTTTGGCATAATATTTTGCTTTTCTTTCAACCATCTCTGACCAATCTTTTTTTCTGTATTTTTCCTTATCATTGTTCCAAACCCTCTTGCATTCTTCAAGTGAAACAATTAAGTTCTCTCTCCAAATAGGTATTGTAAAACACTTTTCAATGTCATTTGGCCTCAAGCTACAGAGCACACATCGTATTCTTGACTAGATTTCTCTTGTGATCGAGTTGTAATGCATCACGCAAGCAATCACAAACTCGATACTTTGCACGGTGATAGGAAAGGATGCCGCTGCAAGCAAACTGGAGTGTCCAAGATTCCTAATAGCATTATTTCCTGCATCCTCCAAGGTGTGTAAATTGATTACTGTAAGTACTTTATGCAAGTCTGTTTCACAAGTTTTTAGGTAATCATGAACCAATGTTGTTTTGTGCCTGACTTGTGTTGGAGAGTACTGCATACTGGAAGATTTGAAAATTGACTATGAACATGCCTATGTTGGAAAAAGTATTGGACAGATGGCTGAAAATTATTTGCTGATTTTTAGAAAAAGTAGAGTGTGAGCTAAAAAAGCTAGCACATGGGTTTTGTAGATAATTTTGTTTCTAAGCAACCCAGATTGTCAGATTTTGAAAAAGCAGAGATTTTCTCAAAAAAGCAGGAAAAAAACATTCTCCCAAAAAAAAGCACAACTCCCAATCTTCAAGAGGATGATAATTTGGATGGACCCATCTCGATGAAAACTGAAAAAGCTCTGGTCGGATTTCTGAAAAATAATCTCCTTGAAACAAGGACCCTGAAAAAGCAAGCCTCTCTTCTTCCTCAACCCGAATCTATGAAGAACACTGAAAAAGCACCTGGTTTGGGTCTTCAAATCTTTGTTGAAAGAAAAATAAAATCTTTCCTCTGGATGCAACCTGCAAAAGATAATGAAATAAAGAAACCTAAAGCTTGTCTTTATAAATCTTTTGGTCGAAAAAGCAGCTTTATTTGTGTGAGAAGAAAACTTCACCCTCATCCATGAAGAAAGCATCTTTTAAAGCATAAATCCAAGTGGATGTCTTCGATTAGGAAGAATCTCTATTTTGTAGGAGCCTATGGCTTCATGTGCAAGATGACAAAAAATATCTTCTTTGATGATGTCATCGAACACGCGAGTTGAAACAAGTGCTAACAAAATTTTCTTCATTTTCGACACTTCAACACTCGTTTTGACTCAAATATGGCTTGTCTCCAACTTTAACAAGGTGGAAAAATGTCATCATTAATTGAAAAAGATGACTGATCTTGACATTTTGGAGATTGATCAACTAAGATTCCATCCCCTACCTTCGTTCGACGATCTGACATCGTTTGACCAAGTTTGACCTCCCAGAAACTGCCAACGGGCGAAGATTGGTAACAAAGCATGTCAGAAAACACTGAAAACATGAAAATATTCTAACACTGCTCAAGTTGGGCACCCCAAGCCTCCTGGGGTGCCTGGTTTCCCAACACTTAGCCATTTTTTCAATTTTTCCAACTTTTTCAATTTCTTGGTTTGCGTGCGCATTCCGATGGCACAGGACCCCTGTTTGGCTATCGATTTATATCAACTGGGATGAAAATGAGTCTGATGATCTAGAAAATATGCAAGCCTGATGAAAATTGAGCTAATTGTACCTTTTGTTTGCCTCAAAAAATGTGCCAAACTAATTAATACTGAACTGGACTGGGTTGACGGAAGGAGATTCACATTTTTCAAGAAAAACATCAAAAATAATCTAACTCTGGAGAGTTTGGGCGCCCCAAGCCTCCTGGGGCGCCTGGTTTGTCAACACTTAGAAAATTTTTCAAAAATTTTCAATTTTGTACCTTTTCTTGATTTCCGTGCCCACGACTCCTGTTCAATCTTCAATTTTAGTCATTTTGATGACTGTCAAGGTGGGATGGAGGGTGATTTGAGTAGTCTAAACATATCTGTGATGAAATCTTGGCTTTGATTGACTTTGACCAAGTTTGACCAACCGGAAAAGAGCTGACGGAAGCATTTTCGACGTTTCTTGAAAAACATGAAAAAAAAACTAACACAGGAGCCCAGTTTCACCAGACTTAGCCAAATTTATGATTTTCCAACTTTTCAATTCACCTTGGATCCATCTTGCATCATTTTGCGTGCATCATCGAGTCGACAGCCATTTGTCAATTTTGCGTCATTGAAACAGCGTTGGAAACTTGTCGAAGAATTCTAGCAGGTGAACTTTCTGTGTTGATGACTTTTGAGCTCATGCTTCACCTTGTGAAAAAGCAAAAATGACCCAGTAGAGAAAACTTGGTCGTTTGAAGATTCCGTCTGAACCGTGCCGATCGTGAAGCAAAATCGACCAATGAGAATCGAGCGCAACACTTGATTTGGAGATTCTATTTTTAGAAACTTTCTATTTTTAGAAAGTTTTGCCAACATCCATATCTCAAGAAACCCAAAAAACCTAACTTGACGTCTATTTTTAGAAATTTTGCTTTTTTGACTTTTTGACGAAAAATTTTCTAGACTTGTTTCAAAATGCCTTAATGAAGCAAAACATTTGGTTGGGTACAACAGGGTGCACTACCCAGAGCTCACTAATCAAAGGAGGCTCATTGCCTACAAGATCAATTATAAGAGTTCACTGAAATGTTTGAACTAAAGAAAAGCATCTAACTGTGCAAAATTATAGTTTCGGTTAAGCTCAGTACACTGACTTCACACACTTCATCTCTTTCTGCCCTGCTTTATTGTTCTATCATGATCCAGATCTTAGATCTGCTTGCTTCACACTTGATACTACTATACTTCGCACCTATCCCTTCATACTCATACTCACATATCCCAAAATACTTGAATCCATTGATAATATATATCCGCTACATTAAATTACATCAACTGCAGTCGGCCTTAAGAAAACTTGGAAACTATTTCAAGAACACCGTTCTGTCAGCTGAATCCATGCATAAACATCAATGTGAACCAAGAATTATGTATCCAAGTTACCTCACATGTTGGTCAATACCACCAGGTCTCATAAATTACTTGACCAACCACTTCTCTTCATCCGCACAAGGATCAAACACCTAGTCGACCTTTTCTTCACCGGACTGAACGTCTAACCAAAACCTAATACTCAAATTCTTGTAACTTACAATCTGTTCATCATCGAAGGCTAAAATATTGGATTTAGGTATCACTACCATCCCCTAACATTTCCTCAGATCCGCAGCTCATTATCGAAATGTGAACCAAAATGCTGAACCCTATCATATGCTTTGTTCTTGTCTATTCAGACTTAGACAACTCTTCAGTTTGACTTCTAGTATGATCCACTGATACAATGTAGATGTGTAAGATAGATTTGGTTGCCATCAATGACAATACCTGACATGCCTAGTAGTGTCTCTTGCCAACAATGGATTCCTCTTCTCTTTGGCAGATAAATGAGATGAGTACTCACCATAGGTTAATAGATAAGAAACATTTGAAAACCATTCATCAGCAGTGCTTGTAAATAGGACTAGTTGTAGATCTTCGCCTTCAATAGGTTTATTTTTAGCAATCACTTTGCACAAACCCCTGCCCCTAACTAGAGTAGTAGGCTTCAAATCAATATCATACTCTTGTACCTTTACCACACCTAAGCTCCTCTCTTGTTGCAACTAATTTCTTGTTGGGTCAGAATACTTTTGACCGCAAGGTCAAGGACAAAGACAACAACATGAGAATGCAAGATATAGAATATGAACTGTTTCAAAGTCTTCACTACTGCATAAGCATGCTTCTCTAGAAGAGAGTAATTTAATTCATGTTTCTTTAAAGGCGCGCTCATAAAGGCTATTGGTGCCTCAATTCCTTGTTCGTTCCTCTATAGCAAAATCGCTGATAAAGTGTGCTCAAAAGCATAGCAATAAATAATGAAATCTTTCTCAAAAATTGGATGAACTAAAGTGGGAGCATTAGCAATAGATACCTTGATGTCTTCAAATGATTTCTTTCCCTCTTCGCTCCACTTGAGTACTAGATTGTTCTTCATCATCTCAGCGATGTGTCTGGTCAATTCAGCAAAATTAGAGACAAATCTTCTCAGGAAATTAACCTTACCAAAGAATGATCTGGTATTGCTTTTGGATGTAAGAAGGCTTAGTTTCTAGATTGCCTTGACTCTTTCTTAGTCAATCCTTATGCCATCTTTAGAGACAATGTGGGCTAACAATTTACCTTCAGTAACTGTAAATATGGATTTCTTAGGATTAAGAGAGATGCCATGATCTTTGCATCATTGAAGCATGACTGCCAAATCATCAAAGTGATCAACTCTCCTTTTTGAAAATACTGTTAGGTCATCAAGGTAGGCAACAATGATTTTATTCTTCAATCTCCAAGTGTTATATCCATTGCCCTCTCAAAAGCAACCCTAGCATTAATAAGGTCAAAGGGCATCCTGTTATAAGCAAAGACACCAATAGGAGTGGTAAATGCAGTTTTATGTTGATCCTCAGGAGCTACTCCTATCTAATTGTAACATGAAAAACCAACCAACATGGAAATCATTTCTGATCCTAACAAATTTTGTTAGATGTGGTCCATAACTAGTAAAGGATAATTATCCTTAAGAGATGCTTGATTCAAATTTCAAAAATCTACTCAAATTCTTATCTCCCTATTTGTCTTCCTTACCGGTACAATGTTAACAATCCATGTAGAACGATGAATAGGGTAGATAATCTTAACTTTCAGCATCTTATCTATTTCATTGAAAATAGCCTCAACAACTTTGGTATTATATGTTCTTTGCATCTGTCGGAATGGAGATGTACCATGCTTCAATGGTATGTGGTGTTGTACCTCTCCATTTTAAAACTTCTTCAATTCTACATAACACCACGCAAAAACATCTTTATACCTAATTAATAAATAAATTAGACGCTCTATTTCCTTAGGAGAGAAGCACTTCCCAATACAAACAAATTTGGGATCTTCTTTAGTGCCAATATTTACATGATCATACTCAGTAGATGATATGATGGAAACTAAATTTTTCTGATTGATGTACAGATCGTGTCTATTGAAAAGGTCTTCAAGGGAGATCAAACCCTTAGGAATCTTGTTCCCTTTCAACTGTATGACTTCAGTATCTTGACCATTTCAGGAACTCACTTCACCATCAAGAATGCCACCACTCTCTGTAGTACTACCTTCAAAGAATAGATTGGCAAATGATTCAGCCTTCTCTAGAAAAGAAATACTATGCTGATCATTATTGAACACTTGCCAATTATGTACATTATGGGGCACACTGGGCCTGTATATCACCTCCAACTTGTAAGATTCATCTTTGAAGTTAGGATTAGCAAGGAGCAGTGATGCTGAGACAGCTAGGGAATCTGTCCTGGTATTCTGGTCTCTGGGGACAACTTCAATTGAAAACGCATCAAAATGCTCTATACAATCCCAAATCTTATTCTTGTAGTGTCTCAACCTTCCATTTTTAACCAAGTGTATATTTATTACTTGCTTCACTATGAGCTCAACATCTTCTTTTTCTTTCAACTGCTTAATTCCCTTCTCCTTAGCCATTGCCAACCCCAAGAGCAAGGCCTCATATTCAATAGTGTTATTAGTGTTTTCAAAATCTAACTTATAAGCAAAAGGAAATTTATAATCATCAGGAGAAATAAGAACGACACCAACACCTAACCCATAAGTAGAACAACTCCCATCAAACTCCAAAGTCCATAACTCATTAGACAAATCAGGGCTAATCATCTCTAGACTTTCTTCTATGGTAGAAGTAAACATGTAAGTACCTAGACCAGTGGGTCTCCAAAATTTAGTACTGTGAACTTTGCCTTCGGTTTAGGGTCCAAGCGGACTTTCTTACAATCTATAGGTATCAGTGCATGAGACCAATCCATCTAAATTTCCCCACCCAAGTCTTTGCAGAAACTTCTACTCAAAAGCATACCATAGCTGGAGGGAATATCGACTACCAAAATGGTTAACTTCAATCTCTTGGGATATGTTGCTAGAGTAACTTGTGTTGGCAAGAGACACTATATGGATTCATGAATGTTGTCATTGATGGCAACAAAGGTTATCCCACACATCCGCAAGACATGATGAGTCTCTACCGGAAGTCAGATTGAAGAAGTGTTATGATCTAGTAAGCAAGAATAGTGTAGTTAGCAAGGTTCGACAGTCAGGTCCGGATCTCTCAGAGGAAGTATTTTAGTGAAGTGCAGATTTGGGGAAGTCAAGAGGAGTACCTTGACTAATAGATTACAAGGATTTAGCCTCCGGTGATGAAAGGGTGAAGAGATATGAGCACTTGAGTGTTGGGTTCCTATTTGACAGAGTAGACAGAGGAAGAACTGTACTGGCAGAGTGTCAGATCCAAATCTGGAAGAGATATTGCTAATGACCAAGTTTCTTGAGGTATCATTCATGATTGGCTGACATGATTGAAGACTTCTACAAGCATATCCTTGATTCACATTACTTGGTATGCAAGGATTCAGCCGACAAACCAGAGTTTGGGATAATATTGACTATTCTAGATGCCAACTAGAAAAGTGTTGAAATCACTTGTGCAGATATATATACAAGATGGATTTAGATGTGAAGGTGGGTGTGTAGTGTGTTGTGCAAAGAAAAAATAGAAAAGCAGATTAAAAATAGTAAGACAGATCCGGAATGTGACAGTTTAGTAGCATCAAAAGAGAGTAAGAATGAAGTGCAGTAGATTAGTTTATTGAGCTCAACTGGAACTAAACCTCAGGATGAGTAGATGCTTCTCATCAGTTCAAACATTGAGTTACCTTCCTTTCTTGTAGACAGTGAGTCTCTTGTAGGCAGTGAGCCTCTTGTGAGCAGTGTGCTTGGGCAGTGAGCCCTAATTAGCAAGTGCCATTTTGTTCTATCTATTCTTCTAATAGAGAATAATATCTTGGGTTAATCACCCCGTGGTTTTTCCCTTAACAAGGTTTCCATGTCAAAATCATTGTGTCATGTGTATTGGTGTTATTTCTATTTCATGATTATGCTTGCTTATTTGATTTGCTGTTGCACTAATTGTTAAGAAAGTTTAGAAAGTTGAAATATTAGGATAACTGATTCACCCCCCTCTCAGTTATCAATAATTCATATCAGAGCCAAGTTCCTCTGAACAGAGCCTAACAGCTTGAGGAAGATCTAGAAATTCAAATGGATATGTATGGTTTGAGGGAACAACTTCAGTCTACCGTAGACGATCTTGAACATTCCAACTCTGAAGTCAATGAATTGAAGGAAAGACTTAAATAGGCTGATGATTTCATAAATGAATTAAAAGGGAAACTAAGCATCTCTATGAAGAAGAGAAAGGAACTACTTTAGCAATTAGCAAGTCAAGGTGAAGCAAATGATACAAATGAAGACCTGAAGGAGAAAACTAAGTTATGTGAAAAATTGTCAAAAGAGGTCATTATGGTAAGACATGAAATGGAATCAAGAGTTTGAAATTCACCCAAGAAATTGAAGAAAAAAGAAAGACTGAAGATGATCTAAGACAATCTCTCAAGGAGAAATTAGAAGACTACCACAAGATGGATAGAATAATCAGACATCTTGAATCTGATCTTGAAGATGCCAGAGATAATGAAGAAAAACTTGAGGATCAAATTGATACTCTTAAAAGGGATCTTCAAACAGCAAATGAATACAAAGAGAAATTCAAAATAAGTTCTGCTCAACTTGAAGTTCTTCTTGAAAGCCAAAAGAGGATAGATGACAAGCGTGGTTTAGGATATGAGAAAGGTGAAATTTTTGGATCCGGTCAGAAGAATTTTGGATTAGGAAATCCAAGGGAAAAGCCTAGAAGACCTCCGGTAAGGCAACCCAATGCTCAAAGATATCCATCCTTCAATGGATACTGCCACAACTACAATAACTTTGGTTACAAAGATAATCAATGTAGAAAGAGAATGAATCAAACCAATTCATCCTTCTCCAGACAGTGCTTAAACTGCAAAAGGTATGGTCACAAATCTCATGAATGTAGAAATATGCAAATGAACAATTCATTCAATGGTAGATGCTTTGCATGCAATAGAGTGGGTCATATGGCTAATCAGTGTAGATTAAGAGTATATCAGTCAAATATGCAAAGAAATGTTGTCTGCTACAATTGCAATAGATCTGGTCATATTGCCAAATTCTGCAGAAGCAAGGATCAAGACAAAAAGGGTCTGAGACACCATAATTAGAATCAAGACAAAGGAAAAGGAAAAGTGAATGCGGATGAAGTTAAAGGTGAGATGAACAAGATTTGGGTAAAGAGAAGTACAAAGAATGTAGGGGATGGATCCGCACCAGAATCTGGTGCTGATATTCCTTCTAAAAATTAAAAAGTGAGCTCTGGTTTAAGGGGAGACACAAGGAAAAACATTTTCCCCCAGCCAGTCAATTGGTGCCTGTAATCAGCACATGAAAGGCTATGGATCAAAGTGTTTTCAGAGAAACACCTAGATAAGCCATGGTAAAGATTTGAAAGATCCGCATGAAGATTTAAAGAGTCTAATCCCTTCAGATAGATCCGGTTTAACAGACTTCCGGTAAAAGCAAGCTTCTTACAATTTTGGTCTGGTGTGATTCTAAAATTGAGACATCTTGATCTGCGAATAAATCAAATGGTTAAGGAAAGTAATAAAGCTCATTGTTATTCACCAAGGATAACTCTAAGCATATTACAGTGATCCAGAAAGAGATCTATTTCAGAATAAGAAGAACAGAGCAACCTGAATAACTTAAGTTGCACATTTATTGTAGTATGAATTTAGGGTTTTTCTTGCAAATAAAAGGGTTCATGTGCTTGTCTTTTGCACATTTGCATTCGAAAAAGAAAGAAAGGAGAGCTCTGCAACAAATTGCTTCAAACTTCTCAAAGACCAACCATTGGAGTTGATTCAATCAGCAAATCACTCAAGTTCACTCCGCAAACCCTACAAGTGCAAAAGGTATTTTCTGTTATCAAATATCTCTCTGTAAAATCCTTGAATGATGGGTACTTTGAATATAGTGAAGATCACTGATAGGCCTCGCCCCAAATTCAAGAAACATCCCTACAAATCTTTGGAAATAGATCCCCTAGGAGCATTTTCCAGTGTACCACATGGTGTATTATACACAGAAGATATTAGGGTTTACATTCACGCAAACATTGAAGAATTCAGAGAGTTCAAATTGAGGGATATCTTCCACAAACAACTTGTTGTACCCAACCAAATTTTTTGCTTCATCAAGGCATTTTGAAACAAGTCTAGAAAATTTTTCGTCAAAAAAGCAAAATTTCTAAAAAAAGAAATTTCTATTTTTAGAAATTTCTAAAAATAGACGTTGAGTTAGGTTTTCTGGGTTTCTTGAGATATGGATGTTGGCAAAACTTTCTAAAAATAGAAAGTTTCTAAAAATAGAATCTCCAAATCAGGTGTCGCGCTCGATTCTCATTGGTCGATTTTCCTTCACGATCGACACGGTTAAGACGAAATCTTCAAACAACCAAGTTTTCCCTACTAGGTCATTTTTGCTTTTACACAAGGTGAAGCATGAGCTCGAAAGTCATCAACACAGAAAAGTTCACCTGCCAAATCTCTTCGATGAGTTTCCAACATTGTTTCAACGACGCAAAACAGACAAACAGCGGTCGACTCGACGATGCACGCAAAACGATGCAAGATGGATCTAAGGTGAATGGAAAAGTTGAAAAAACTAAAAAATGGCTAAGTGTTGGGAAACTGGGCGCCCCAAGAGGCTTGGGGCGCCCATCTTGAGCAGTGTTAGAATATTTTTGTGTTTTCAGTGTTTTCTGACATGCCTTGTTACCAATCTTCGCCCGTTGGCAGTTTCCGGGAGGTCAAACTTGGTCAAATGATGTCAGATCATCGAACGGAGACAAGGGATGGAATCTCAACTAATCAATCTCCAAAATGTTAGGATCAGTTAGCTTTTTCAGTTCATGATGACATTTTTCCACCTTGTCAAAGTCAGAGACAGGCCATATTTGAGTAAAAACGAGTGTTGAAGTGTCGAAAATGAAGAAATTTTGTTAACACTTCTTCCAACTCGCGCATTCGATGACATCATCAAAGAAGATATTTTTTGTCATCTTGCACATGAAGCCATAGGCTCCTACAAAATAGGGATTCTTCCTATTCGAAGACATCCACTTGGATTTATGTTTTAAAAGATGCTTTCTTCTTGGATGAGGATGAAGTTTTCTTCTCACACAAGTAAAGCTGCTTTTTCGACCAAAGATTTATAAAGACAAGCTTTGGGCTTCTTTATTTCATTATCTTTTGTAGGTTGCATCTAGAGGAAAGATTTTATTTTTCTTTCAACAAAAATTCGAAGACCCAAACCAGGTGCTTTTTCAGTTTTCTTCATAGATTCGGGTTGAGGAAGAAGAGAGGCTTGCTTTTTTAGGGTCCTTGTTTCAAGGAGATCATTGTTCAAAAATCTGACCAGAGCTTTTTCAGTTTTTGTCGAGATGGGTCCATCCAGATTATCATTCTCTTGAAGATTAGGAGTTGTGCTTTTTTTTGGGAAACTACTTTTTTCCTACTTTTTCAAGAAAATCTCTGCTTTTTCAAAATCCGACAATCTAGGTTGCTTAGAAACGGAATTATCTACAAAACCCATGTGCCAGCTTTTTTAGCTCACACTCTACTTTTTCTAAAAATCAGCAAACAATTTTTAGCCATCTGTTCAATACTTTTTCCAACATAGGCGTGTTCACAATTGATTTTCAAATCTTCCAATATGCAGTACTCTCCAACACAATTCAGGCACAAAACAGCATTGGTTCATGATTACCTGAAAACTTGTGAAACAGACTTGCATAAAGTACTTCCAGTAATTAATTTACACTCCTTGGAGGATGCAAGAAATAATGCCATCAGGAATCTTGGACACTTTGGTTTGCTTGTAGCGGCATCCTTTCCTATCACCGTGCAAAGTATCGAGTTTGTGATTGCTTGTGTGACGCATTACAACTCGGTCACAAGAGAAATTCAGTCAGGTGATGGACGTGTGCTCTGCAGCTTGAGGCCAAACGACATTTTAAAGTGCTTTATAATACCTATTTGGAGAGAGAACTTAACTATTTCACTTGAAGAATGCAAGAGGGTTTGGAATAATGATAAGGAAAAATACAGAAAAAAGATTGGTCAGAGGTGGTTGAAAGAAAAGCAGAATATTATGCCAAAGAAAGTTGGACGTGGAGAATTCAAGGAGGAGCATGCAATAATGATTACTCTGCTAAGTCGTATCACGGGTCAAGCAGATGCAAACAAATTTCAGCCTTGGATGTTTTACATCATGTCCCAGATTGTTGACGGAACTGAATTCTATGATTGGTCGGCACTAATCAGTGATTGTCTCCACCAACAAATAATTGGTTTTCAAAGGGCTCATGAATTCCATATGATATCATACCTTGTGTATTTGATGGCTTTTCAAGGCCAATTCAGAGGTTTGAATGTTGTTGGAACTCTAGGTACTCAGCATGTGTATCATCATTTCCCGCAGTTAGAGATCTCTCAAGCTGAACGACATTATAGGCGGGTGAATGATGCATTCTTGATGCATGCAGTGTGAGGTACATGGACAAGGAGTTGCATATACGGTTTTTTGTAGAGGCTAGAATAGCAATGGCAGAATGGGCTGATTGGTTTATCCAATTTCCTACTTTTTCCTACATCAGAGTATATGGCTTCTCAGGAGAGCCAGCCATGTTGCCACGATATCCTACAAATGAAATAGCATTTATGAAATTTTTGAGGCAAGCTTATCAAGTGCATACATTTTTGCGTAGCAGATGCAAGACTGCCTTCAATTTTCCACTTGGGATGAGTATTTACAGATGTAGATCTGGAGCAGATGCCAAGGCAATCGGTAATGAATCATCTAGATATGGTCTTAAGTTTTTCGACAGGGGATCTTCATATGATCCCTGTGGTGTTTATGCATCACATCTTGGTCAGAATTGTACACAAGTTTGCAGTTGAAGACTTCTGGGCCAATTGTACTGATGAGTATGAAGTGCGAAGACACAGTTATAGCAGGTTCACTCTTCAGCAAATGTCTGATATCCTATCAGAAGACATAGAGGGTTTGATAGAGAGTGGTGAAGTTCTACTTCCCACGTATTTCAGGGACCAAATTGAGCAACAACTATTGCCGCCAGTTAATTGGTCAGTAAAAGAGAGTACTTCCATTGAGGAGAGAACAAGTTGAGTGGTTAAAAATAGTTTGATATTCTTGAAGACTAAGTGGAAGGATGATATTCCAGTAGCAGAGCTGCCAGTTGTGCAACCATCAGAGCCTTCCACTTCCAAGCCAAAACAAAGAGTTAAGGCTATGAGTGTTCTCCCATAGGGAACAAAAATGGAAAAGTTAAAGAGGAAGAAAGATGAGTCTCCAGCTCATGTCCAATAGGAACATCCACCAGTTGAACCAGAAGCTCCTATTGAAACAACGCTGCGTGTTGAAGTGTTACCTTCAGATCATGTATCTCCACCTTCTTCACCGATCCCTTCTCCTATTCACATAGATTTAGAGCCAGATTGACCGATTCGCAACTTTGATGCAAGCATTGATTCATCAAGAGCTGATGAGGTGAGAACCGAGTTTCCAAGAGAGGATGGCTCATCCTAGTTTGAAAACATTCTGGGAAGGAAGAGAAGAAAGCCCTCATATCAGCTGGACTTAATAGAGCTAAAAAGTGTCTATCAAGACACACCAGACAAGCAGCTGAAGAAGCAGATTCGCATTGAGAAGAATGCAGATGGAGAAATCATTCTTGAGACTGCAACACCTCCAGAAAATAGAAGTGCTAATGATGTCGAGGCTGATGACTTCACAGTTGCCAAAGCTAACCTTGGTAGAAGTACTCGCCATACAGATGTTAATCTCTTTAAGGTTGCAGCGGATAGCTTGAAGGAAAGGGTGTTGAGAGATGGAGAAGACAAGGCAGCTCTCAAAGCTGAAGTTTGATAGTTGCGGCAATATATTTCCAACCTTTTCCATGGCACTTCACAGGTTGATTTGCTTCTTCCACCGAGTCTTGGATCACCAGCCGATCAGCAGCATTTCAATAAGTTGGTCCTCTATGGGAGGCACATGACAGTTGGGTAGAAGAATTTGTGACCAAAGGGAGAGTTGTACTTGCAGGCTTTATCAGTTGAAGTACAACGCTCATGATTTATGCCAAGGCATATAGGGGTCACAGCAGATCATGGCAGAAAATAGACCAGTGTTTGAGATCATTATCTCTGACTTGAAGATTGCACTTGATAATGTTGATTCAGCTAAAGATAAGAAGATAGTTTCTACTTGGAAAGCACAATATCTTTTCACAATAAAAACTTATGACAGTATGATTTCAGAGTTGAAAGAATGGAAAGAAAAGGTAATCGGCATCCTCAAGTTCGTCAGATCCTTTATCTCTCAGATCCCGTGGTCATATGAGAAAGAAGATGGTACCTTGTATGACCTCGGGGAAGTGCAAGCAGAGTTCCAGACTCTCGTCCACAACAACTTTAATGATGATATCAATGCCGACAAGATGAGTCGTCTTGCCACAATGTCAGTGAAATTTGACAAGGCTGTGGGTGAAGTTCACGAATTTCTTCAAATGGTTGCCAATGGTGAAGAAATGTTAGAGAATCAGAATATTGTTCTAGAGAGTATCAGCGTTCCTGGTAGAGATGCGGTCACTCGCTTTTTAGAAGATATTGTTTCCCAAAATATCGACGGATGACATCACCAAAAAGCTAGAATGTTGATGAGGACGCATTCCAAAATAAAGCAGCTTTAAAACATATGCTTTTTGTTTTAAAGCATGTGCTTTCATCCTAAGCTCATGCATTCTATATTTAGAAAGAAAGCACCTTGTGATAGTTGGAATCTTTTTGCTTTAAAGCAGATTGCTTTAAAGCATTTGTTTATTGTATCTTTGTCTTAGAATAGTAATAAAGCTTGCGAGTTGGCAAGTTAGGGTTAATCAAGGAGATTTTAGGGTTCCCTACTCCTTTGATTTTAGTATAAATAAGGGCATCCTTGCCCATTGTTGGTAATGGTAGTTGTGATAGCAAATTTGTTGTGCCTATTCTAGCCTGCAAACATTGTTATTCCCAGTGTCTGTTCAATCTGTGTTCATTGTAAGGAATGACTTTTGTGATAACAAATTTGCTGTACCTATTCTAGCCCACAAACATTGTTATTTTAGGTGTTTGTTCACTTTGTGTTCAGTGTTCTCCAGTGTTTGATCACTTACTGTATGCCTACCTTTTGCTGCAGTCTTGCTATCCTGAAGTTGTATTAAACTTTCTGATATTGAATAGAAATCTCATGCCTACTTTGCTCTGATATTCTATATCGATTCATCAAGTTTTCATCGTCAGATGTGTAGCTTCTGTGGCTTTCATTTTTAGCTTTCATCATTAAAGTACTCTTAGTCTTGTGGTGTAAATCTGGAGGAAAACTACTTGAGTTTTTGTGTTAACAATCATTCCCCATTCACTTTCAACTTCCTTTGCTCTGAATTTACTCAGGAGGTTGAAAGCGTCATTAGTCTATGCTAGTTGTAGTAGAAGTTTTATTAAAAAGGAAAAACCTCTTCTGCAGTGTTTAGAGTTTTATAACCTTGTGCTCTGCAGCTGAGAATCAAAAAGAAGATAGGCGAAGTTTCATTCAAGTTATCTTTTCAGTGAACATCAGCAAGAAAGGGAACTCCCCCTTCCAATAGGAGAGCAGTTTATCTGTGCATAGCTATCCATTTCCAAATCGCATACCAAAGGTGTGAATTAAAATGCCAACACAACTAATAGATGATTCTTTTGAGCTCAAACCCCAATTCAAAGCCCTCCGGGACAAGCACTTTGCACAATACATACATTTCCCCTGTTTTGTTGAGGATGAATGGGTCAGGTATATTTTGAGCAGGATACATGACAATTTCATATGGTTAAATGGACCATTCAAGATCACAAAAGATGCCATTAGGGCAGTTACCAAATTGCACTCATCTTGTGGGATTTCTGTTCTTAAATCTGTCAAGAATCAAACTATGAATGAGGCTACCGGATCAAAGTTTGACAAAAGAGCAATGACAGTAGATGACATCACTGATCTGAATGTCAAGTTTGCCTCCATGATCATTGGATACAAGATATATCATTCTAGCAGGGAGAATTCAGTACCTGGAACTGTCATCTACACTGCTTATGAAATGTTAAGAAAGAATGCAGACTACGATCTTTGTCAGCTCTCTTTAAACTAACTCTTGGAGAATCTGCAGAAAATAAAGAAAGACAAAAAGAATTCATTTAAGTATGGTGGGTTAATATTGTGTTTATTCTTCTACTTTATGAATGAGCTACCCGGATCTAGTGGATGGGTATGGCAAAATGACATACCAGTTGCCATACAAATTAGAGATTATTTGCATGGACTTGGTGATGACAAAGCACAAAACACAGCTCTCTGAACATGATGCAATCTAGAGAGAGAATTCCCCAATCTCTGGTTGAGAAATACAAAGACACAGTATGCTTTATGGTAGAGACTAATCAGTGTCTAATGGAGGCAGTAGAATCAAGAACAGTGTGGATCATGCCAATGGGGTATGAGGTGGATGAGAACATCATGGAGCTGTATGTTCAGCACATATTGAGTCAACCAAAGGATCCCAAGGCAGAAAGGTTTGGAACCTTTGAAGAATTGAGTGTGAAGATCCATGTTGAACTAAGGCAACCAGAGATGAAAAGAAAGGCAAGAAAAGAAGTGGAAAACATTGCCAAAAGTTTTGGCATCTCAAAAGAGGCACTAGATGCAAACAGAGAGAAAATGGAAAGGACAGAGAAAGAAAAGTAAGAAACTGAAAAAGAAAGTGATCCAGTAGAAGCCCCCTCCCAGACTAGATCTTCTAAGAGCTCTGCACCTGCAACTACTAAAAGCTCAAAGGATTCTAAACCGAAAGCAAAATCATCTGGTAAGGCAGAGAAAAGAACCAAGAAAAAGGCAACAAGATCTCACACTAGCCAAAAGGATGAAGAAGAGACATAATTAGATGAGGAAGTAAAGAAAATGAAGAAGAGGAAGAATGTATCCAAAGAATCCACTACCAGTCAAAGCGAAGAAGAAAAGGGAGAGCAATTTGTTGAAAAACCCACTCTTTGCATTGATGACATCACCAAATCAGTTACTGTGGATGGAAATCTTCAGCCAATGGTTGAATTCTATGATGCTTATGGTGAAGTTGATCAGAAGATATTGCAAGATGCCACAATCAGGTATCTAAACATTTACAACAAAGCATTCATTAAAATTATATCTCTGATCCCCAAAAGTTTAGAGAAGGAACTTGAAATAAGAAAGAATAATGCCCAAGCCAAAGATCTAGAAATTCGGGAGTAGATAGCTATTCAACTCTATCCTTCAATCACTCAAAAACAAATGAATATGATCTTCAAAGATTGCAAGGATGAGTTCTGGAGCAAAGCTAGAATTAATCAGCTCATGCTTGGAGAAACTGATAAAGTGGCAAGTGAAACAAAAGAGATCCTCCTGAATGCCTTCAAAAGATTGAATCTTCCTATTATAGAGGACTTAAGTGTTGATCCCTCGGCCACAGGTGTTGAATAAGGATCTACTAAGGCAATGATAGAAGAAGTAATGGACACCGGTGAAGATTAAGGGCTTGGAATCCTCTGCTCCGGAAGAGGTGGCCCATGAACAAACAAAATTTACTCCTCCAGTTTCCCCTGCTGACTCTGAATCCAAAGGAGAAGAAAGAATAGAGGAGAAATAAAAAGAAGTGAAGGGAAAAGAAGATGACAGCTCTAAGACTGCAGAAGAAAAGAAAACTCTGTCTCCGGCAAGAGACATTGCAAAAATTGTCAAAGAATTCTTAAACAAAGAGACTATGGAGATTAATGAACCAGAACTTCTACTAGGACCATTTGATTTTGATTCTTTTTCCCCAGTACAAACAATGAAGATAGCTTCATTTGCTAATGCAAAGGCAAAAGAAAAACTCCTGAAGTCTCACATGGAAGACTATGAGCTAATAGAAGCTGCATCCGGTGTGCTTGAAAAGATCATGCCATCCTTTCTGAAGGATTCATCAGCTTCCTCATCAAGTAATCTCAAGTCTCTTATTAGTTCAGTCAGCACTCATTTTGAGTTCTTAGAGAAATCAACTGAGGAAAAGGTCTGGAAAGAGTTTTTGGATAAAAGATTCTTTGAAGTACTAAGTCTAATATCAAATGATAGAAGAAATATGGATATAGGGATAAAGAGCTTAGAAAATGCTCTTAAAGATGGCAGGGAAATATATAAATTTTGTCTATCATGGTCCAAAGCAACAATGGAGATTGAGAAGAAAATGAAAGAACAGGAGATCAATCTAACAAAACTTTCTCAAAATTTTGATCCACTTACCTCATCCATAGTAAATCAAGAATGTCAGACTATTGCAGTCTTGGATGAAATTAAGAAGCTAGAGAAAGAAAAGAAAAACAAAATCAGCAGGTTAAATGAACTTAGAAGAATAATCATTCCTAAGTTGGAGGCCATGCATGAGGCCCTAAGTGATGCTCAAACCACAGCCAAGACAAATGATTCAACAAATCTGAAGAAGGCAGAAGATTTTGCATTCCTGTTGAGTGGTCACATATCAATTTTGGACAGGATGAAGCTGAGTTGGGAAACCAAAGTTATACAATTGAAAAACACTTTTGCAGATATACTAAAGTATATGTAGAGTACAACCGGATGATATACTTATGCGACTAAGTATAGATTAATTTTGGAAAATTTTGATGTGCGGACCCCACCCTTTGCCATTGATGTCAAAGGGGGAGTGAAGAGTAGTGAAAAATGAGAAATCCTACTAAGGGGGAGCTCCAGAAAATGTACATAGAGACAGAACATTAGCCAAGGGGGAGTATAGTGTGACACTTAGTCATTTTTCACTAAGTGTTTCCATCAATGCCAAAGGGGGAGATTGCTGGCAAGAGACACTATATGGATTCATGAATGTTGTCATTGATGGCAACAAAGGTTATCCCACACATCCACAAGACATGATGAGTCTCTACCAGGAGTCAGATTGAAGAAGTGTTATGATCCGGTAAGCAAGAACAGTGCAATCAGCAAGGTCTGACAGTCAGGTCCAGATCTCTCAGATGAAGTATTTCAGTAAAGTGTGGATTTGGCGAAGTCAAGAGGATGTTGGCAAGAGACACTATATGGATTCATGGTTGTTGTCATTGATGGCAACAAAGGTCATCCCACATATCCGCAAGTCATAATGTGTCTCTACCGGAAGTCAGAATAAAGACTGTTGTGGTCCGGTGAACAAGAACAGAGCATGTGGCAAGGTCCGACAGATTGATCCGGATCTCTCAGAGGAAGTGTCTTGGTGCAGTGCGGATTTGGGGAAGTCAAGAGGACTACCTTGAGTGGTATATTCCAAGGATTTAGCCTCCGGTGATGGACAAAGAAAAAGATATGAATAAGTTGAGTACCGGATTCCTGAGAGACAGTGAAAACAGAGGAAGAACTGACTGACAGAGTATCAGACTACTTTCCGGATGTGTTACTGTTGATGATAAAGGTTGTGAAGGCATGAATCATGTTTGGCCGACATGATTAATGATATCTACTAGTATATGCTTGATCCGCATTGCTTGGTGAGCAAGGATTCAGCCGACAGAACAAAGTTTGTAAGAAACTAGACTGTTCCGGATGCCGACTAGAAAGATGATGAAATTACTTGTGCGGATATATATAGAGGATGGATTTAGTTGTGAAGTGGGAGAGTCAAGCAATATATATGCGAATAAGTCCAGAACAGAGCAGAAATAGCAAGAAAGATCCGGTATGTGAAAGGATAGCAGAATAAAGAACAGAGGAAAGATGAAGTGCAGCAGATCAGTGTACTGAGCCTAACCGGAACTGAACTCCAGCATATGCAGATGCTTCCAATCAGTTCAAGACTGTGATTCTTATCACTTTGTAGACAGTGTGTCTTCTTATAGGCAGTGGGCCTCTTGTGAGCAGTGTGCTCGGGCAGTGAGCCCTAATTGGCAAGTGCCATTTTGTAATTTCCTATTCTTCTAACAGAGAATAATTTTTGGGTTAATCACCCCGTGGTTTTCTCCCTTAACAGGGTTTCCACGTCAAAAATACTGTGTCATGTGTTTCTTATTTCATGGTAATGTTTTTTGTTTAATTCAATGCTGCATTAATTAATAAGAAAGTTCAAAAAGGGAAATAATTAGGATAACTGATTCACCCCCCCTCTCAGTTATCAACAATTGGTATCAGAGCTAAGTTCCTCCTAATAGAGCCTAATAGCTTGAGGAAGATCTGGGAACTCAAATGGATGCATATGGTTTAAGGGAGCAACTCAAGACTGCCCTTGAGGATCTTGAACAGTCAAATTCTGAAGTCAATGAATTAAAAGAAAGACTCAAACAGGCTGATGAATTCATGAGAGAATTAAAAGACAAATTAAGTCTCTCTATGAAAAAGAGAAAGGAGCTGCTCCAACAGTTGGCAAGACAAAGTGAAGAAAGCAATACAAATGAAGAATTGACTGAGCAAACCAAGTTATGTGAAAAGTTATCAAAAGAAGTCATTATGTTAAGACATGAAATGGAATCAGGAACTATAAAGTTTACTCAAGAGATTGAAGAAAAAAGAAAGGCTGAAGACAATCTAAGACAATCTCTTAAAGAAAAATCAGAAGAATGCCACCAGATGGACAGGATTATCAGACATCTTGAATCTGATCTTGAAGATGCCAAAGATAATGAAGAAAAACTTGAGGATCAAATTGCCTCTCTCAAAAGAGACCTTCAAACAGCAAATGAATATAAAGAGAAATTCAAGATAAGTTCTGCTCAACTTGAAGTTCTTCTTGGAAGTCAAAAGAGGACAGATGACAAGTATGGTTTGGGATATGAGAAAGGAGAAAGCTCCGGATCCGGTCAGAAGAATCTTGGATCAGAAAATCCAAGGAGCAGGCCTAGAAGACCTCCGATAAGACAGCCAAATGCTCAAAGATATCCATCCTTCAATGGATACTGCCACAGCTGCAACCACTTTGGTCACAAAGCTAATCAGTGCAGAATGAGAATGAATCAGATTAATTCATCCTTCTCCGGACAGTGCTTCAACTGCAAAAGGTATGGACACAAATCCCATGAATGCAGAATTATGCAAGTAAACAAATCATTCAAAGGTAGATGCTTTACATGCAATAGAGTAGGTCATATGGCTAATCAATGCAGATCAAGAGGATATCAGTCAAATATGCAAAGAAATGTTATTTGCCAAATCTGCAATAGGTCCGGTCATAATGCTAAAGTCTGCAGAAACAAGAATCAGGACAAAAGAGGTCCGGTGTATAATCAGAATCAAGACAAGGGTAAACAAAAGATGAATGCGGATGAAGTTAGGAATCAGATGAGCAAGATTTGGGTGAAGAAAAGTTCAGAGAATGTAGAGGTTGGATCCGCACCAGACTCTGGTGCTGATATTTCTTCTGGAAATTAAAAAGTGAGCTCAGGCTCAGGGGGAGACTCAAAGAAAATCCTGTTCCCCCAGCCAAACAAGTGGTGCCGGATGTGGCACAGGATGCGGATTAAAGGGTTTGCAGATATGAGTCTTGAGATGCTTCAGTCAAGTTTTCAGAGGTCCGCATGGAGTTATGAAGAAGCTGTGATCGATCAAGTAAGACCTGTTCAGGGAGATGCTCCGGTATGACAAAGGATTACAAAAAGGTCCGGAGAGATCCGGAAGTGCACTATCTTGTTCTGCGGATTGGACAGAGTGTTTGGGATGTTCTTGTAATATGTTACCTCGATTTATTCATGATTGAAAGATCCGGATGATATTCACAGATCAGGACTAATCCGGGATACTCCAAGCTATCCAGACAAGGCAAACCGGAATGATGTAGGTGAAGCATTTATTGCAGACAGATATTAGGGTTCGCGGAGCAATTTAAGGGATTTCTCAAAAAGTCATTTGCTCATTCTGCACTCAAGAAGAAGCGAAAAGTGGAGCTCTGCAACAAGATTCATCAAGCACACCAAGGATCTCCTGCCGAAGTCATTGCATAAAGAAATCAATCCAACCGCTCCGTGCAAACCGAAGGCACATAAGGTATTCTCCGTTTTTCATTATCTCACTGCAAATCTTTGAAGAATGGCTACTCCAAATATAGTTAAGATCTCTGATAGACCTCGCCCCACATTCAAGAAACATCCTTACAAATCATTGGAGGTAGATCCACTAGGAGCCTTCTCTAGTGTTCCTCATGGTGTATTGCATACGAAAGATATTAGGGTTTACATCCATGCGAATCTTGAAGACTTTGGAGAATCAAAACTGATGGATATCTATCACAAACAATTGATAGATGACTCCTTTGAGATCAAACCTCAGTATAAAGCCATCCAGGACAAACACTTTGCACAGTGCATTCATTTCCCCTGTTTTGAAGAAGATGAATGGGTCCGGTATGTACTAAGTAGAGTACATGACAACTTCCTATGGTTGAACAAGCCCTTCAAAATCACCAAGGATGCAATTAGGGCTGTAACCGGTCTGCACTCATCCGGTGGACTACCTGTTCTCAAATCTGTCAAAAATCAGACAGTCAGTGATGCAACCGGATCCAAGTTTGACAAGAGAGCTATGACAGTTGATGACATCACTGAACCGGATGTCAAATTTGCAGCTATGATAATTGGTTACAAAATCTATCACTCCAGTAGGGAAAATTCAGTACCGAGAACTGCAATCTACACAGCTTATCAGATGTTAAAGGAGAATGCAGACTATGACTTGTGTGAGCTTCTAGTAAACCAACTCTTTGAAAATCTGCAGAAGATTAAGAAGGACAAGAAAAACTCCTTCAAGTATGGCAATCTGATCCTTTGTCTCTTCTTTTACTACATGAATGAGCTTCCCGGATCCAGTGGATGGATATGGCAGAATGACAAACTGGTTGCCATCCAAATCAGAGACTATTTGCATGGACTTGGGGATGCAAAAGCAAGAAATACAGCTCTATGGGGTTACTTCAAGAACTTCCAAAGCATGATGCATGCAAGAGAAAGAATACCCCAATCCCTTGTTGAAAAGTACAAAGACACAGTATGCTTCATGGTAGAAACAGATCAGTGTCTGATGGAGGCAGTGGAGCCAAGGACTGTCTGGATCATGCCCATGGGGTATGAAGTGGATGAACAAATAGTAGAGCTACATGTTCAACACATGCTAAGCCAGCCCAAAGATCCTAAGGCAGAAAGGTTTGGAACCTTTGAGGAACTGAGTGTAAAGTTACATGTAGAACTCAAGGAACCGGAGATAAAAAGGAAGGTAAGAAAAGAAGTTGAGCATATTGCTCAAGGCCTAGGCATCTCAAAAGAGGCACTTGATGCCAGCCGGGAAAAGAGGAGGAAGGCTGAGGAAGAAGAGAAAAGTAAAGAAAGTGTTCCGGTTGAAACTCCCACTCGGACCAGATCATCAAAAAGATTTGCACCTCCCACAACCAAAAGTTCAAAACCGGAAGTCCAGGCATCCGGTAAAAGATCCAAGACAAAAGCCACAAGGGCTTATGAAAGCCAAAAGGATGAAGAGGAAACAAAGTTAGATGAGGGAGTAAAAGAAGTAAAGAAGCAGAAGAAGAAAGGATCCGGTAAACCCTCCACAGGCCAAGACAAGGATGAAATGGCAGAAGTATCTGTTGAAAAGCCCACTCTGTCTCTAGAGAGTGTAATCAAGTCAGTCACGGTAGATGGAAACCTTCAACCAATGACTGAATTTTATGATGACTACAATGAGGCTGACCAAAAGGTTCTGCAGGAAGCCACAGTCAAATATCTGAACAGATACAATAAGGCCTTCATTGAGATCATATCTCTTATTCCTAAAAGCCTAGAAAAGGAATTAGAAATAAGAAAGAATAATGCTCATGCTAAAGATCTTGAGATCCGGGAGCAGATAGCTATTCAGCTATATCCTCAAATTGATCCCAAGACAATGAACATTATCTTCAAAGACTGCAAAGATGAGTTCAGAAGTAAAGCCAGGATGAATCAACTCATGCTTGGTGAGACTGACAAAGTGGCCCAAGAGACAGAAGAGATCCTCCGGAAGGCCTTCAAAAGGTTCAATCTTCCTGTTGTAGAGGACTTAGGTGCAGAAACAGCTGCGGATTTGGAACCATCTGTTCCGGAAGAAGTGGGCCCTGAACAGACAAACATCTCTCCTCCGGTTTCCCCTACAGTCTCCGGATCCAAAGAAGAAGAGAAATTACAGGAGAAGGAAGCAGGGGTGAAAGATAAAGAGGTTGATAGTTCCCAGACTGCAGAAGAAAAGAAACATCTGTCTCCGGCAAGAGACACTGCACAAACTGTTCAACAATTTTTGAGCAAAGCCACTATAGAAATTGATGAACCGGACCTACTCAAAGGACCATTAGATTTTGACTCTTTGTCACCGGTGCAAACAATGAAAATAGCCTCATTTGCAAATGAGAAAGTCAAAGAGAAGCTGCTGAAATCTCACATGGAAGACTGTGAGCTTATGGAGGTAGCATCTGCAGTGCTAGAAAAGATCATGCCATCCTTTCAAAAGGATCCCACAGCCTCCTCTTCCGGTAATCTCAAAACCTTAGTCAGCAGTGTTAGTACACATTTTGAATCTCTAGAAAAATCTGCTGAAGAAAAGGTCCGGAAGGAATTTTTGGATAAGAGATTTTCAGAAATATTAGAATTAATCTCTAAAGATAGGAAGATTGTGAGTATTGGAATAAAGAGCTTAGAGAATGCTCTTAAGGATGGCGGTGACATTTACAAATTTTGTATATCCTGGCCAAAGGCAACAGCAGCAATTGATAAGAAAATAAAAGAAGAACAGGACAAGCTACAAAGCTTATCTCAAAGTTTTGATCCTCTCTCTTCCTCCATAATAAATCAAGAATGTCAGACTATTGCAGTCTTGAATGAAATAAAGAATCTTGAGAAGGAAAGGAAGAATATCACCAACCGGATGGGAGAACTTAGAAGGATTATAATCCCTAAGTTGGAAACTATGCATGAGGCCATCAGTGATGCTCAGACCACCGCCCAAACAAAAGATCTGACAGATCTCAAGCGGGCAGAAGCTTTTGCATTTTTGTTGAGTGGTCACATTTCAATTTTGGATAGAATGAAGCAAAGTTGGGCTACTGAAATGATCCAATTGCAGACATCCTTTGCAGACATTCTTCAGTATATATGAGTATGTAAATATGCGGCTATGTATAGAAAATTTTTGAAAATTTTGGTGTGCAGACCCTACCCTTTGCCATTGATGTCAAAGGGGGAGTAAGGAGCAGTGAAAAATAAGGAATCCAACAAAGGGGGAGTTCCGGAAATTGTATATAAAGACAGAGCATCAGCAAAGGGGGAGCATAGTGTAAACACTTAGTCATTTTTCACTAAGTGTTGCCATCAATGCCAAAGGGGGAGATTGTTGGCAAGAGACACTATATGGATTCATGGTTGTTGTCATTGATGGCAACAAAGGTCATCCCACATATCCGCAAGTCATAATGTGTCTCTACCGGAAGTCAGAATAAAGACTGTTGTGGTCCGGTGAACAAGAACAGAGCATGTGGCAAGGTCCGACAGATTGATCTGGATCTCTCAGAGGAAGTGTCTTGGTGCAGTGCGGATTTGGGGAAGTCAAGAGGACTACCTTGAGTGGTATATTCCAAGGATTTAGCCTCCGGTGATGGACAAAGAAAAAGATATGAATAAGTTGAGTACCGGATTCCTGAGAGACAGTGAAAACAGAGGAAGAACTGACTGACAGAGTATCAGACTACTTTCCGGATGTGTTACTGTTGATGATAAAGGTTGTGAAGGCATGAATCATGTTTGGCCGACATGATTAATGATATCTACTAGTATATGCTTGATCCGCATTGCTTGGTGAGCAAGGATTCAGCCGACAGAACAAAGTTTGTAAGAAACTAGACTGTTCCAGATGCCGACTAGAAAGATGATGAAATTACTTGTGCGGATATATATAGAGGATGGATTTAGTTGTGAAGTGGGAGAGTCAAGCAATATATATGCGAATAAGTCCAGAACAGAGCAGAAATAGCAAGAAAGATCCGGTATGTGAAAGGATAGCAGAATAAAGAACAGAGGAAAGATGAAGTGCAGCAGATCAGTGTACTGAGCCTAACCGGAACTGAACTCCAGCATATGCAGATGCTTCCAATCAGTTCAAGACTGTGATTCTTATCACTTTGTAGACAGTGTGTCTTCTTATAGGCAGTGGGCCTCTTGTGAGCAGTGTGCTCGGGCAGTGAGCCCTAATTGGCAAGTGCCATTTTGTAATTTCCTATTCTTCTAACAGAGAATAATTTTTGGGTTAATCACCCCGTGGTTTTCTCCCTTAACAGGGTTTCCACGTCAAAAATACTGTGTCATGTGTTTCTTATTTCATGGTAATGTTTTTTGTTTAATTCAATGCTGCATTAATTAATAAGAAAGTTCAAAAAGGGAAATAATTAGGATAACTGATTCACCCCCCCTCTCAGTTATCAACAGAGGAGTACCTTGACTAATAGATTACAAGGATTTAGCCTCCGGTGATGAAAGGGTGAAGAGATATGAGCACTTGAGTGTTGGGTTCCTATTTGATAGAGTAGACAGAGGAAGAACTGTACTGGCAGAGTGTCAAATCCAAATCTGGAAGAGATATTGCTAATGACCAAGTTTCTTGAGGTATCATTCATGATTGGCTGACATGATTGAAGACTTCTACAAGCATATCCTTGATCCGTATTACTTGGTATGCAAGGATTCAACTGACAGACCAAAGTTTGGGATAATATTGACTATTTCGGATGCCAACTAGAAAAGTGTTGAAATCACTTGTGCGGATATATATACAAGATGGACTTAGATGTGAAGGTGGGTGTGTAGTGTGTTGTGTGAAGAAAAAGTAGAAAAGCAGAGTAAAAATAGTAAGACAGATCCGGAATGTGACAGTTCAGCAACATCAAAAGAGAGTAAGAATGAAGTGCAGCAGATCAGTTTATTGAGCTCAACCAGAACTAAACCTCAGCATGAGTAGATGCTTCTCATCAGTTCAAACATTGAGTTACCTTCCTTTCTTATAGACAGTGAGTCTCTTGTAGGCAGTGAGCCTCTTGTGAGCAGTGTGCTCAGGCAGTGAGCCCTAATTGGCAAGTGCCATTTTGTTCTATCTATTCTTCTAATAGAGAATAATATCTTGGGTTAATCACCCCGTGGTTTTTCCCTTAACAAGGTTTGCACATCAAAATCATTGTGTCATGTGTATTGGTGTTATTTCCATTTCATGATTATGCTTGCTTATTTGATTTGATGTTGCACTAACTGTTAAGAAAGTTCAAAAAGTTGAAATATTAGGATAATTGATTCACCCCCCGCTCTCAGTTATCAACAACTTGTTCATCTTTGAATTGACATAGGATGTTCACCTATGCGGAGTCCATAGAATAGCATTTTCCATGGGAGGAGGTAAGAGACAAGCTGAGAGCTTTGGCCACTTGAGCAGGCATGACATTGTCAGAGGCCCTAGAGTCTGCAACACAATTACTTAGCTTGTAACCAACAATGTACAAAGATACATAGAAAGGCTTAGGTTTCTCAAAGGGATTCTTTGAATAGGATGTTTTGGAATTAGAACTTGAGAAATTCTAGGTTTTAGAATTAGCATTAGCTTCTATGGACACTTGTGCATTCAAATTGGAAGAGGAAGGTTCTTGCTTTACATATCTGGGAAGCCTATCTAACTCAGAGAGAGTGAGTCTAAGGTATTCGACTTGGGATATCTAAATTTTTGTGCTTTTGCACGATTCAACTATATCAAAAGAATTAGAAATAACATCTCCAGAGGAGGAAGTAGAAGGTACCTTAGAGGACGAAGCCTTTGGAACAACAGGCTCTACTTTCTTCAAACTGTTGGTTGCATGCCTTGACAAAATATACTTAGGGGTAGAAGAAGGATTGTTGGACTGACCTTTAGGATCATGATCTTTCTTCTAAGAATGTTGACCCCTAGTGAACATAGCAACATTGGTGCCATCCAATTCAATATATACATCCTCCCCTCAGTCTAAATCTAATTCATATTCAAAGAAATTAACACCAGCATCTCCAAACTAAGTAGGTTGTTCTTCAGCATATGGCTCTTCAGCATGCTCATTCATGGAAAGCATCTGCATGAACCTTATCATTTTGGGATAAGATGTGCAATCATGATCTATGGTGAGATGGAAATTACACACCATATGATTCCCTTTGCTTATAGAAGGATGACCTTTGATGTCTAGTCTGTGAGCAGGACCAATTAAAGGCAAAGGCCTATTGTAATTTCCTTGCTGACCATGATCCTTTCTAGGTACATCATAATAGAAGGGTTGTTGAGGCCCCTTGGGCATATGAATCTTCAGAGTGATAATATCATTGGCCAACCTTTGAATCATAGGGTCGGTTGAGTTAGTTGCATGAGGCTTCCCAGTCTCTAACTCTTTCTTCTACTTGCCAATAGTTATCAAGTCATCCTCTATAGAAATAGCCATCACCTATGCTGCTACCAAATCACCTGCACCTTCTCTCTTAATAGGGAAATTGACATCTGAAGGGAGAGTGTTAATAAATAAACACTTCAAGAGATCATTCCCAAGTCTCACATTTGCAGGAATCCTATTCACCACCTTATTAAATTTAGCTACAAATTCCCTCATTTGCTCATGCACTTCTTTCTTCATAGAGGATAGTTGGTCCACTAGAGTGTGTTCATACTCTATTGTCTTGAATCTATTTTTAAATTTATCCCTCATAGTTTCCCAATTATTTATTGATGCATTAGGTAAATGATAGAACCATTCAGCTACTGCATCAACCAAAGACTCCACAAATAGTCTAACAGATACATCCTCATGTTGTACACCTAAGGTGGAGAAGGCTGCATAGAAAGCATTCATGTATTCATCCAGGGTAACCTTTCCATCCCCCTAAACTTGGGTATTATTTTACTAGTTCCTCGAGATAATTCATGCAATTGTGTTCCTAAGTTTAGAGGACCTATGGCAGCTCCCCAAGGGACAGGGAATTGTTGATCCATGTTGACAAGGATGTTAATTGGAAAATTAACTTGCAGAGGTACAACAGTCCTGTGTAAGAAAAGGGATTGACAAGAAGATCTAGATGTATCTCTATTTGGAGGGGGAGAGGATGGACTACTAGAAGATTTTACTCTACAAGTTGGTAGAAAAGTGGAGAAATTCAAAGCTTGAAGTAAGTTAAAATGAGAATCAGAGATACCTTTTTTTATATCAGCATAAGTGTATCTTTTGTAAGCCAACTTTAGAGATAAAGGATGTTAAGCAATAGAGAAACCAACCACCTACTGATTACCTTGGTTACCTTGATTTCCCTAGTTACCCTGAGGATGATTAGGTGGATTATTCTAATTTCTAGGTTAGTTATCAGATACAGTGTGAATTTGAAAGGATCTATCCCTTCTAGGTATCCTTCAACAATGAAGTTCTCGTGGACAACATTGAACCCTCTGGCCTGTCTCCTCAACTCTTGTTCAATTTCTTCTTCTACATCCAAAAGTCTATTCACTTGGTGAAACAGTTCGTTACTTCTTTTGTGCCTCTAGGCTAGATTACGTAAATCAATAATAATATCTTCTTGTTCTACATTTAACCAATTTATGTTATGTTGAAGCATAAGTTTGAATCTCCTCTAGAGTACCATAAGGACCAAGTATAAAGCAACTGAATACAAATAAATCCCCAATAGAGTCACAAAAAATTGGTTAGTTTACAAATTTGTCACTTAACTCTATTTTCTCACGCCCACACAAATGACAACTGTACTAACAGTTGGGTCAATTACAATGATATTTACAATGACTACTTATTTAAAAGATGTAACTACCTTCAAATGATATTAAATGAATAAAAGCAATGTATGCTTTTGACTAGAAAGCAGAAAAGGTGGTGTTTTTAACCAGAAAGCAATAAAGGCAATGAATCTCAAGAACAACTAAAGAATTTAAGAAGTACAAAGACTTCACATAACCATGATCATAAATTTATATTCTTCATAATATAATCACCATTGCAAATCATTCATTGAAAGAAAAACAACTCACAGTAATGAGCTTTCATAAAGATTTCCAATTACTTCAACATAAAATTGCATTCTAAGAAGCTGATAGGTATTCAACATAAGAAGAAAATACATCCATCCACCATACCACAAAGTTTACGATTTTAGAATTCAACTTCTCAAGATTCCATTTATATATTGAAAATAACTGAAATATATCATAACATAAAATGACCTATCCACAACACAAAGTTTACCAAAAGATGCTATAAGCATCAACGAGCTTAGTATATATAGCCTCCTCATAAAATAACTATCTTTCTTGAAGAAAACTGATTAAAAAGATAATTAATAACAAGTCTTTTAAAATAATCATTTTTAGAGAAATGTTTATAGAAATAACATAAACAGATGAAATGCCATCACATGACAGTAGTTTGGTCTTCCTCCTGAACCACCTCACTATCCTTGTCCCTTTTGCTAGCAACAACTGAGTCCACCTATGCTTGAAGTTTCACCTTGTAACTTTTGTACCTTGAGATGATGGGAGTTAAATTTTTCCACTTGGAGTGATAGTAACATGTACCCTGAGTTTCCATTTGCTTATTGTCTTCTCCACATCTGCTAACCTCTTGTTAATCTCATTGAATTTTGCTTTGAAAGTCCTGAGGTAAATTACTATATTCCTAAGCTTTCCCAGTAACTCTCTAGTAACAATATGAACACCAACAATTTCTTCACTGAGTGTCTTTTTAAAGCCATGTTTTACCTCTTTCAAATCCAACAACTTATCTCCACTTTCATCTAGAATACACACTTCTAAAATGGTATAGTTTTTCTGTTGGCAAGAGACACTGATCTGATGGTTGAGGTAGAATGTTGTCATTGATGGAAAAAAGGATTGATAATAGACATAGATGTTATGGAAGTTGTTAAGTCTACTTTTAAGTCAAGGCACTGTAAAGGGACTTTGGTTCGGAAGACTAACCTAGTCAGAATGACTAAGTATGGACAGTATACAAGGCAAGGAGTGAGTGATGGTATGCCTCCGCAGTTGAAGATCATAGTCTGTGGTTGTGGTATGTTATTCACATCTATCTAATGATGTTATGTTCCAGTGTTTAAGCTCTGACTTCCTCTGGAAGTCATACTATGATTTGTCTAAGTACGGGTGAACAGAGATGAGTTAGAAACAGTGTAGAGTATATGAGTAAATTGGTCCGCATTCCTTTGCTGGTGAATATTTTGATTTGCAACTTTGAGGCAATATAGATACATGGCATAAGCATCTAAATCCAAAGTTGTAGAGCTTGAAGTTGATCGGATCACATTTTACAAGTTCTCCAGTATTGGCTTTCAAGTTGACAGTATTTCTCTATGACCAAACAACTATTTTGAGATCCGCATTTTTCTATGAAAGAATATTATGCTCTGTGGTTTTGAAGGTATGATAAGAGGTCCATAATGAATGTTGGTTATGAATTTTAGATTCACATATGGTTCGCATTGAAAGTTATGATATGGCAGTCAAGTTAGTTGAGTGTGCACTTAAGGATAAAGCTGACACTCATGGTAGATCAATATGCGATGAAGACATAACGATTGAATTGTCATTCTAAGTGAAACTACTATAATTCCTAACCTATATAAAGATTCCTAAATGTTTGTTTGGGTCTGTGTTGGTTGTTTTAAATTCTCAACCTGATCTCAAAGAAAATAGATCTATAAAATAGTCATTTCTAATAACTGATCTATCTCGATGGATTGGCCAATGAATAGGAAGATTAGGGGGGTCTTTGATCCCCTTCTTTTCCTTTATAGGATTGAGGAGGGTGTTCCTTTCTTTCTATTTGAAAATAAATAGACAAAACAAATATGTTCCTTCTAAAATGCTTGAAGAATTTCTGATAAAGTAAAGTAATGGGCTAGATTCTCAAGATTTAACATAATTATTTGCAGAGGAACATGTAAAATGAACTTGCATCTAAAACCTACAACTAGAAGGGAAAATGTTTTAATCTTTTAGAATGATGAGGATGATCAAGGGGGTGTAAGTATAGTGTAGTATTCATGAATAGATCAGTGCCTATCAAAGGATCATAGAGTCAAGAACTTACATAAACTTAAAAGAATTATTATGCAATTAATCTCAGTTTACTATAAAGATATAATAATGCCTTACATTAAAAGTATCTTACTAGTTTTAGAGTTAACCATGCTTAGTTATCCCTCTAAACCAATACTACATTCAATATTCTCTTGCAACCATTATTTTACTACTTGAGTAAATGCCACGAGAAGAATATACAAACACAGGAAAGACTGTGATGATGAATAAATTGATCTTTAATCAAATTTATATTCATAAATGTAGAACCGTGTACATGAAGTAAGAGACAGTACGCTCTAAAACTCAATAAAATTTGTAAAGTAAATTGCTTAATGAATTATAAAATAGCCTCTACAGTATTATCAATAAATCTTGAGACTCAAAATGAAGACTTGAAAATAGATGACTAATTTTATTGCAAAAAACTAACTATATACAACTCCTCTATGATCAGATTGATCTCACACTTCAGACTAAGTCTAGAAGACATGACCTTGAACCAATATTTTTTAATAAGCCATTAATTCCCTTTTATAAAACAAGCGAGCAGATAAGCTACAAGATTCAAGACAAAAGAAGTTACAACTTTGTTTAACTAGAAGATGAAGCTACAACAAGATGCAGGTGTATCCGTATCCTAGTTGTAGAATGAGATGCCTCTGTAACAAAATACCCTCACATGCTGAGGTGCCAACTTTTGAACTATATGCTCTTTCACTTTGGTGGGGTATGGAGCTAAGTGTTTGTTGATGGTTGAGACATTGTTAGAGGCTGTTGGAGCCAGGCACTCCTCAAATGCCATCAAATTTCTCTATGAGAGCATTCACTGCTCTACCTATCCAAGCCGCGCGCCAAAGAATGAGAAAACGTGCAAGGAAAAACATCAAAAGGAAACCCAGGAAGCCTAAACCTCCTTCACTATTTCTGGCTTCCATTGCACGGGTGTGACTCTCCACTTCTAATTAGGGGGTTTCCAACCTCCATAACAGGCAAAAACTTGGGGAATCCACACCTAGTTGGCTTCAACAGTGTTGGAAGCCAAGCCAAGAGAACAACAGCAGCAACAACAATTCTTCGTCCTTCCTTTATCTGTATCATCTTGGTTGGCAATCTCCTTACACCTAGAGTTAAAGCTCTATTAGGAAAATTAGATGTAAGGGAGCGGTAGAGGAAAATATGAAGCCCCTCTACCCTAGAACTTAATTTGTCTACTCACAGAAATAAGGAATTTCTGGAGCCAGGAGATCAGCCCTCAGGGCCCACAGTCAGATGAGATAACAGACAAGAGAAGAAATCACAGAGGCTCAATGGATGCTGCTACTATTCCCTAATTTCCCCTGCACCACCTATTCCAAAGAAAGGAAACTCCCAGTCTCCTAATTTTGTAAGGGCATATTGATAACCATGAAAATAGGGAGGAAAATCTGATAGAACAGGGGAGAAAAAAGAACATACAAGAACAGGGGAGGAAAAAGAACATACAGGAATAGGGGAGAGCCATACTGTCAGCATGTTTTAAACAATGTAGGAGGCAACATTAGCAATAGCCTATTTATAGAAACTCTTGGATACTTACACACATCTGCACATCTTTGGTTCAATAAATCCCAGTCACTTCAGAGCATTTCTGCCATAAATGGAAATCTCTTAAAGATTACCAAAATGAACAAAAAGATTGAATTTCATAATTCTGCATAACTGAAAAACATCACTTCTTGCATTGAATATGCCAAGTCAGGTGTCTCGATTTCATCATTTTATCTCTGTCATCATGCCAAAATTTGTCACACAGCAGATGAAAGGTCATTTCTGGTAGAAGCATGAATTTCCAAAGGTTGATCCTGCATAAGATAATCTTTCAGTTAGTAAATTCCCTTGTAGTGGTGGTGATGGAGACTCTGCACATAACTGATAAATTAATACCTGCAATGAAGTATCATCAAATCAAGTGCCAACACATCCCTCTATCAAAATTTTGAATTTGAGCCGTCAATCATGATCCTAGCTTATTCGAATCAATGACACTGATTTGGTATTTTACATAACAAGAGAGTATTGTTTGTTCCTTCCCAATGATGGCAAGCCACTTGGATAACTTCCTTAATTGTGATCTTGAGAAAATATCTATTCCGCAGTATAGTTAGGACACCATCGGCAGTTTCGCACTTGAAAGATATGGCCGAAGATGTGATCTCAACAGAACGGCGGAGAATCGTTGGATCAATTACATGTGAACGAGACAATTCCCAAAAAGTGATAACATCCCTTAAGATTTTGACATGTCATGTTTTTATTTTTTAATACACCAGTCTCGTCCTTCAGAAGCCACGTGTCATGTTTCTGTAGTTCTGCGGCTGCCTAGAAAGACCCTTTGGTGAAGTATGGTGGAACATCAGAAAATATAGAAAAATCCACCTCATAGTGCTAGGGACTCACCACTTTTCTTTCCTTTTGATATGAGATGGTCACCAGCCAGCTGTCATCCCTTCCACGGTTCTGCAAGCACAATTTTCGTCAATATTTTAATACCGACAGATAGGCGGAAACGAATCCACAATCACCACCTATCAAAAAGAGTTAGTGGGGTCAACTCTTGGTAAATATATGTTAATTTTTTTTTGTTTCACTAGGAAAAAGGGGCCGTGGGGTCGTTTTAAATTGAGACTTTTGGGCACGGGCCAGAGGCAGTGACTGCATGGTAAGGGGCCGGTCAAATAACATTTTGGGGGACATAATGAAACAACTTAAGAGCTTGGATAACAGGGGATAAACAGTCAACATGGAAATATAACCAATGGGACTTCTAATACTTTTGGTAGAAGGGTTTAGTGTTTAAGGGATTTTACCTAGAATACCTCTTTTAGTATGCAAAAAACCCTAGGCTAGGGACCTTCTAACCTGACGACACAAATTTGTGGACAAAAAATATCAGATCTATGGAAAATTTTATATGGTTCCACCAGTGGCTCTATTTGGGGATGCCTATTCAACTTGAAAAAGGCAAGATCACAGAAAAACTCTAGAGGAGTAGACCAAACACACAACAACCCCAGGCCATTATGCAGAGAAAAAGCAGAGCCTGCCTTTGTCAAATATTTTGTTTTCCAGCGACTTCATCAGGCTACTTCTGAAAACTTCACTGTAATCCAACTTGCTTCTAGTATGGATATTTGGATAGCTCATTGGACAACTACATTCATTTTCTTCAAAATCTCCCTAGCTCTTCTAAACCAATGGTGATTGGAATATATTGTTGTTAAAAAGAGAGTCAGCACATGGTTTAATCATATCCAACCAACTAAAATAACTATCATTTCTTGATTTCTAGTTTTTGCATATATCTGGGAAATGAAAGCATTCATAATCCATTTGATAGTTGATACTGAGGGAGTCTTCATTTTTTGTTGAGTTAGTGTCAAACCTAAAACAATCACATTCAATTTTTTCTTTAAAATTTGACACTTTGATTTTACTCTCTAGCATTTGATCTAGAAATTTAACTTGGTGAAGAGCATGGGATTGGGATACGTCAGTCTAACAGAGATCTAAATCTTGATCTATTAATGAGGCATTTGTATCCTCAAATACTTCTGCATTCTGAGCTAATGTTAGTTCAGACTTCTCCTGAATGTTGGCCTTCATAGGGCATTCTTCAAAGAGTGGATTATCTCTATACCCATAAGGCTCAATACTTTTCGTTTTTGATAACTCTATAGGCTCATCACAAAGTGGGTCATCTCTTATATGCATTTTGTTTATACATTCTTCAACATCACTATCCTGATAGCCTGTATCATCATCTGATGCAGAGCTTCCACAACTCTGATCTAAACATTCTGATAACTGCTCACTACTTTCTATACAATTGGTAGAAACCAATCTTTCCTGATATTTAGGCTCAAAACAAGTTGTTTCTCTAGGAGATGAAATCTTGTCATCTGTATTAGATATACCTCTTCATAAACAAGGGAGATATCCTCACAATTTGCTATATATTCATAAGATAAAGGAACCCCCTTAACTGATGTTTCCTTATGCGCTTGAGTATCAGTTATCTTATGAACTACCTTATAGGGATCTGGGGATATCATTTTATTCTGAAAATAAGGGAAAGAATGAGCAATAGGATTATATAGACTTTGAATTTTACTATTTTGATCACAATCCCTACCCCTTTTAGTATATTGAGTCCTATGTATTGATTGATCTGACATGGGTTTATTTGAGTTGTCCTGTTTATCTCCCTTTTGGCAAATGGGGATATAAATGGATCCATTCTTCTTTTCATAGCTATTTCCCATAGACTCACAATCCCCAGTAGAGTCACCAATCTGTTGGTTCTTTTAAATTCGCAACCTAATCTCAAGGAAAATAGATCTATAAAATATCCATTTCTAATAAATGTTCTGTCTCGAGAGATTGGCCAACAAACAAGAAGATTAGGGGGGTCTTTGATCCCTTTCTTTTCCTCTGCACTTTAGGCTCTACAGGGCCAAGGAGGGCGTTCCTTTCTTTCTGTTTGAAAATAAACAGACAAAGCAGATATGTTCCTTCTAAAATGCTTAAAAAAATTTATGATAGAATAAAATAATGGGCTAGACTCTCAAGCTTCAACCTAATTCTTTGCAGAAGAACATGTAAACAAGACTATCATCAATATGAGTACAAAAATTAAAATTGTTCTTTGATTTATATGAAATGATCAGGGAGATTTAGATGAGGACAATAACCATCAAAAGATCAGTGCCTAAATCCAAGGTCACAGAGTCAAGAAACAAATATAAATGAACTTAGCATAATAATGCACTCATAACTCTTATAAGATTATTGTAATGACGCATTACATCACCACACCTTGAAATCAAATCAAACTAATTGTACTTGTTTATCCTTGCATACATCTACTATATTCAATATCTTCCTTGAAGCATTAAATCTACTCTTTGAGTAAAAGCCTTTTGGAATAGATATCCTTACATAGGAAAGACTATAAAGATAAATAGTACTGATACTTGATCATATTATTCAAAAATATAGCAAAGGATACAACTGTAGGAGATAATATAGTCTAAACTTTAACAATATATTCGAAATGTTGAGTTTAACACAATTTTATACCAATAGTTACAAGTACAAACGATTCTATTTCTTGTAAAACACACCTAGAAGTAAAATTACCTATTATGATATTGTACTATGCTACAAACAATTCCTCCAAGATCCTTGTCAATAGGTCCTGAATTCCCTTTTATAGAAACAAGGGAACAAAACAAGCTTCAGACCTAGAAACAAATGTCACCCTTTCATTTGACAAAATTGCACTAATCAGAAAATAGAGATAATTGATTGCACCTGGATATTTTCATAGGAGCATAAGTTGTTACATGTATGTCTACAAGACAAGTTGTCCTTGGGAAGTGTGCCTTTGAAGAAGATGTAACACTTCCGACCTTTGCTCTTTATCTGCATTTTTATACCTTATGAGAAAATTGATGGTTGCACAAGAAAACAAAAGAGATCACTACAGGACAAATATGTGCCCGAGTTCTGAGAATAAGAAGATTCCCTTTTCTAATAAGGAGACCGGTAGGAGTACACTCTGAATTTTGAAAAAGGAGTAGGCAATGAGTATTCAAATGTCCATATCTTTCACAATATTTAATACTTCAAATATTAGGTAACTCATTATATTTCTTATCCCAGACTTGATATTGCTCCTTTGTGGGCCATTAAAAGTTGATGTGATTATCCACACAAGATAAATACTTATTATTGTACTTGGCCAGAACTGATCGAGCTTCCCTTGTAAAATCAGTAGCTAGATGACATGAATTCCATAGTTTGTTGATGCTCAATCTAAAAAAGGAACATCAATTTTATTATCTTGGTAGATGAAGAAAGATATGACAGGGATGATATTGCTAAATTGGAAAATCCATGATTGGGATGGCTTAATGTCACCATTCTCAGTTTTTATCGTATGGATTATTCCAACCTTGTCATTGTCAAAACCTTGAATTAACTTCAATGCCTTTTCCTCAAGATGGTTTATAAATGCCTGGGATTCTTCTACTTCCTTTGCTATCATATAGACTTGTTTAACATCCTTGGGAGCATTAGGATCATGATTTGCTCCTTTACAAATGCCTACTAAAGAAGCAATCCTAGGGATCCATTTGTTGAATAGAGGCACTGTTTGTTCTTTATCATCTGCAATTTTCTTAATGAATTGTGACAAGTCATAATAACATTTATGGATTCCAACTGCCTCCCTTGACACTTTATCCATTAACAACTCTAAAATACTTGAAACAATACACCAATTATCCTCTTGTTGTTTATCAAAAGCATATGTAAAAATGTCTTCAAATGAATTGATTTGTTGCTTCAGTTCTTCATTTTCCTTTTCAAGAACAAACTTTGACGAAGAAGAAAGATCAGAACAGAGGAAACTTGAATCCCTTACCACCAATGCTATATTTGGTGAGGCTGATGTTGAGGCATGTTGTTGCCAATGTATTTCTCTTTCTTTCAACCTGTTGTATTCTTGCGACATACCCATATGTTCTCTTAACAAATCATCATACTTTTTATGGAGAGCACTGGTGGTTGCTTTACTAAACTTTGCAGCTTCTACTGCCAATTTGGATGCTTCTGTAGTGGGGATATTAGAAACTCTCTTTATTATTGAGCCACCTTTCAAATCTTAGTCAGGTTCTACAACCCGAGGTTTATCCATGTTAGGAGCCAAAGCCCATATGGCTAGGTTCTCCCACTTCGGGTTGAATTTGGCACCTATTAATGCAGCCTCAACCTCCTGTTCTATGGACAAAACTTCATTATATTGTTTTTGTACAATATCCAGAATAATAGCAGAAGTTATATCCCACTTAGGGAGTAGCAAGATTCCACTATCTCTAATCATCTATCTACCCTAATCTGATGAAATGTTTTTGACCTCCTCTTTCATTTGTGTAAGTATCCTGATGGATACCTGCTCTCGAGCTTCTTAAGGAGAGTGAGACATTTCTTCTTCTAATCTTTTCTCATATTCACTCTTTCTGCTCTTCCATAAGAAATAAGAAAACTCCTAAGAATTGACAAAATCATCATCACTTATGAAATTCCTTGCATGCTACAATCTTGATATCATATGAAACATCATTGCCCTTCATGGAAATATTAGAAATCCTATTCAAAGGTAGTCCTTCAAGCTCATTTCTGCTAGGGGATGGCATCTCACGTTGTATCTCTTCCTCAGTTATTTCCATTTCTCCTTCATCACAGGAGTAGTCAACCAAAGGGCCAATTTCAACCTTACTTCTTTTTGGAGAAGGTTCTCCATGAAGAGAGTCATACTCAGTCATTGATATAGAAGGGGAGGATGATTGTGGAGGTGGTAAAAGAGAGTTAAATGAGTTGGTGGAAGCACCCGCAGAACTTTTTCCTTGACTTCTTCATTTCTAGCTCTTCTTTTGAAAGTATATTTTATTAAACCTCTAGTAGGGGGCTGGTATGAAGGCCTCTCTTCTATAGAGAGTTGAGCAGACTCACTATTTTGTATATCAACCAATTCATCAATATGAGATAAAATCTTTTTTATCCTACTGATGGGGTCATCAAATTTTGGGAAAAGTCCCTTGTAAGAAGGCTTCTTCTTTTTCATTCCTTCTTCAGATTTCATGTATATTGTCCATTTTTCTCTTTTTGTTTTCACTTCCTCATCAGTAGGAGAATTTCTTATAACATCCTCAGGAAAGAAAACTTGATGGGGAATGAAAGACCTATTGATACCTCTTCTAATGATGTTTATGTATCCTTCAGGATTAGAGAACCTAGTCTTCTCCTGCCTCATTTTAAAAGGCAACAATTTATCATTCAATTTAGCAAATCCTTCCTTGTTCATCCTGAAGTCAGAAAACACTATCAAGAAAGGAAAGAATGATCCCTTCTTCTATCCTACCAGGTGAGCTTTATCTAATTCAGCCAATTGCCAAATTACCTCCAAGAAATCAATCCTCAATGACACATACTTGATTAAAATGTGAGGACCAACAACGGTACCATAAATTCTAAAAACTATGCCCTCTTTGTGGGGGATGAAGTCACCCCAATTGTGCTTAATTTCCAAAGGAGGGACCCTCACTACATGTCTAAGGAAATTTAACAATGTTTTTAGAATCCTGGGTATGTCTGATTGGACGTACCTTAACATTGTGACCATAAAATAATCTATGAAGAATCTATAATTGGAATTGGGATCATGCTTGTCCCATATGTGAGTCCAACACTAGACATGCAATACATTTCCTATGTTATCAACATGGTTAACCACTAATTTGGGGTTCCAAACTATCTTTGTTTTTCCATGATACAAGAGCATATGGCAAAGCAATGAAAACCATTTGAATTTTGTTGGCGTTTCAATTCGCACCTTTGGTATGCGATTTGGAAACGGATAGCTATGCACAGATAAACTGCTCTCCTATTGGAAGGGGGAGTTCCCTTTCTTGCTGATGTTCACTAAAAGATAACTTGAATGAAACTTCGCCTATCTTCTTTTTGATTCTCAGCTGCAGAGCACAAGGTTATAAAACTCTAAATGCTACAGAAGAGGCTTTTCCTTTTTAATAAAACTTCTACTACAACTAGCATAGACTAATGACGCTTTCAACCTCCTGAGTAAATTCAGAGCAAAGGAAGTTGAAAGTGAATGGGGAATGATTGTTAACACAAAAACTCAAGTAGTTTTCCTCCAGATTTACACCACAAGATAAGAGTACTTTAATGATGAAAGCTGAAAATGAAAGCCACAGAAGCTACACATCTGACGATGAAAACTTGATGAATCAATATAGAATATCAGAGCAAAGTAGGCATGAGATTTCTATTCAATATCAGAAAGTTTAATACAACTCCAGGACAGCAAGACTGCAGCAAAAGGTAGGCATACAGTAAGCGATCAAACACTGAAGAACACTGAACACAAAGTGAACAAACACCTGAAATAACAATGTTTGCAGGCTAGAATAGGCACAGCAAATTTGCTATCACAAAAGTCATTCCTTACAATGAACACAGATTGAACAGACACTGGGAATAACAATGTTTGCAGGCTAGAATAGGCACAACAAATTTGCTATCACAACTACCATTACCAACAATGGGCAAGGATGCCCTTATTTATACTAAAATCAAAGGAGTAGGGAACCCTAAAATCTCCTTGATTAACCCTAACTTGCCAACTCGCAAGCTTTATTACTATTCTAAGACAAAGATACAATAAACAAATGCTTTAAAGCAATCTACTTTAAAGCAAAAAGATTCCAACTATCACAAGGTGCTTTCTTTCTAAATATAGAATGGATGAGCTTAGGATGAAAGTACATGCTTTAAAACAAAAAGCATATGTTTTAAAGCTGCTTTATTTTGGAATGCATCCTCATCAACATTCTAGCTTTTTGGTGATGTCATCCATCGATATTCTGGGAAACAATATCTTCTAAAAAGTGAGTGACCGCATCTCTGCCAGGAACACTGATACTCTCTAGAACAATATTCTGATTCTCTAACACTTCTTCACCATTGGCAACCATTTGAAGAAATTGGTGAACTTCACCCGCAGCCTTGTCAAATTTCACTAACATTGCGGCAAGACGACTCATCTTGCCGGCATTGATATCATCATTAAAGTTGTTGTGGACGAGAGTCTGGAACTCTGCTTGCACTTCCCCGAGGTCATACAGGGTACCATCTTCTTTCTCATATGAACACGGGATCTGAGAGACAAAGGATCTGACGAACTTGAGGATGCTGATTACCTTTTCTTTCCATTCTGTCAACTCTGAAATCATACTGTCATAAGTTTTTACTATGAAAAGATATTGTGCTTTCCAAGTAGAAACTGTCTTCTTATCTTCAGCTGAATCAATAATATCAAGTGCAATCTTCAAGTTGGAGATAATGATCTCAAACACCGGTCTATTTTCTGCCATGATCTGCTACGGCCACTGTATGCCTTGGCGTAAATCATGAGTGTTGTACTTCAACTGATAAAGCTCTGCAAGTACAACTCTCCCTTTGGTCACAAATTCTTCTACCCAACTGTCCATATGCCTCCCATAGAGGACCAACTTACTGAAATGTCGTTGATCGGCTGGTGATCCAAGACTCGGTGGAAGAAGCAAATCAACCTGTGAAGTCCATGGAAAAGGTTGGAAATATATTGCCGCAACTGTCAAACTTCAGCTTTGAGAGCTGCCTTGTCTTCTCCATCTCTCAACACCCTTTCCTTCAAGCTATCCGCTGCAACCTCAAAGAGATTGGCATATGAATGGCGAGTACTTCTGCCAAGGTTAGCTTTGACAACTGTGAAGTCATCAACCTCGACATCATTAGCACTTCTATTTTCTGGAGATGTTGCAGTCTCAAGAATGATTTCTCCATCTGCATTCTTCTCAATGCGAATCTACTTCTTTAGCTGCTTGTCTGATGTGTCTTGATAGATGCTTTTTAGCTCTGTTAAGTCCAGCTGATATGAGGGCTTTCTTCTCTTCCTTCCCAGAATGTTTTCAAGCCAGGATGAGCCATCCTCTCTTGGAAACTCGGTTCTCGCCTCATCAGTTCCTGATGAATCAATGCTTGCATCAAAGTTGCGAACTGGTGAATTTGGCTCTGAATCTATGTGAATAGGAGAAGGGATCGGTGAAGAAGGTGGAGATACATGATCTGAAGGTAACACTTCAACATGCAGCATTGTTTCAACAGGAGCTTCTGGTTCAACTAGTGGATGTTCCTGTTGGACATGAGCTGGAGACTCTTCTTTCTTCCTCTTTAACTTTGCCATTTTTGTTCCCTTTGGGAGAACACTCATAGCCTTAACTCTTTGTTTTGGCTTGGAAGTGGAAGGTTCTGATGGTTGCACAACTGGCGGCTCTGCTACTACAATATCATCCTTCCGCTTAGTCTTCATGAATATCAAACTATTTTTAACCACTTGACTTGTTCTCTCCTTAATGGAAGTACTCTCTTTTATTGACCAGTTAACTGGCGGCAACGGTTGTTGCTCAATTTGGTCCCTGAAATACGTGAGAAGTAGAACTTCACCACTCTCTGTCAAACCCTCTATGTCTTCTGATAAGATATCAAACATTTGCTGAAGAGTGAACCTGCTGTAACTGTGTCCTCGCACTTCGTACTCATCAGCACAATTGGCCCAGAAGTCTTCAACTGCAAACTTGTGCATACAATTCTGATCAAGATGTGATGCATAAACACCACAGGGATCATATGAAGATCTCCTGTCGAAAAACTTAAGACCATATCTGGATGATTCATTACCGATTGCCTTGGCATCTGCTCCAGTCTACATCTGTAAATACTCATCCCAAGTGGAAAATTGAAGGCAGTCTTGCGTCTGCTACGCAAAAATGTATGCACTTGATAAGCTTGCCTCAAAAATTCCATAAATGCTATTTCATCTATAGGATATCGCGGCAACATGGCTGGCTCTCCTGAGAAGCCATATACTCTGATGTAGGAAAAATTAGGAAATTGGATAAACCAATCAGCCCATTCTATCATTGCTATTCTAGCCTCTACAGAAAACTGTATATGCAACTCCTTGTCCATGTCTCGCATTGCATGCATCAAGAATGCATCATTCACCTGCCTGTAATGTCGTTCAGCTTGAGAGATCTCTAACTGCGGGAAATGATGATACACATGCTGAGTACCCAGAGTTCCAACAACATTCAAACCTCTGAATTGACCTTGAAAAGCCATCAAATACACAAGGTATGATATCATATGGAATTCATGAGCCCTTTGAAAATCAATTATTTGTTGGTGGGGACAATCACTGATTAGTGCCGACCAATCATAGAATTCAGTTCCGTCAACAATCTGGGACATGATGTAAAACATCCAAGGCTGAAATTTGTTTGCATCTGCTTGACCCGTGATACGACTTAGCAGAGTAATCATTATTGCATGCTCCTCCTTGAATTCTCCACGTCCAACATTCTTTGGCATAATATTCTACTTTTCTTTCAACCACCTCTGACCAATCTTTTTTCTGTATTTTTCCTTATCATTATTCCAAACCCTCTTGCATTCTTCAAGTGAAACAGTTAAGTTCTCTCTCCAAATAGGTATTGTAAAGCACTTTTCAATGTCGTTTGGCCTCAAGTTGCAGAGCACACGTCCATCACCCGACTAAATTTCTCTTGTGACCTAGTTGTAATGCATCACACAAGCAATCACAAACTCGATACTTTGCACGGTGATAGGAAAGGATGCCGCTGCAAGCAAACCGGAGTGTCCAAGATTCCTGATGGCATTATTTCCTACATCCTCCAAGGAGTGTAAATTAATTACTGGAAGTACTTTATGCAAGTCTGTTTCACAAGTTTTCAAGTAATCATGAACCAATGTTGTTTTGTGCCTGAATTGTGTTGGAGAGTACTGCATATTGGAAGATTTGAAAATCAACTGTGAACATGCCTATGTTGGAAAAAGTATTGAATAGATGGCTGAAAATTGTTTGCTAATTTTTAGAAAAAGCAGAGTGTGAGCTAAAAAAGCTGGCACATGGGTTTTGTAGATAATTCTGTTTCTAAGCAACCCAGATTGTCGGATTTTGAAAAAGCGGAGATTTTCTCGAAAAAGCAAGAAAAAAGTAGTTTCCTAAAAAAAAAGCACAACTCCTAATCTTCAAGAGAATGATAATCTGGATGGACCCATCTCGATGAAAACTGAAAAAGCTCTGGTCGGATTTCTGAAAAATGATCTCCTTGAAACAAGGACCCTGAAAAAGCAAACCTCTCTTCTTCCTCAACCCGAATCTATGAAGAAAACTGAAAAAGCACCTGGTTTGGGTCTTTGAATTTTCGTTGAAAGAAAAAATAAAATCTTTCCTCTGGATGCAACCTGCAAAAGATAATGAAATAAAGAAGCCCAAAGCTTGTCTTTATAAATCTTTGGTCGAAAAAGCAGCTTTACTTGTGTGAGAAGAAAACTTCATCCTCATCCAAGAAGAAAGCATCTTTTAAAACATAAATCCAAGTGGATGTCTTCGAATAGGAAGAATCCCTATTTTGTAGGAGCCTATGGCTTCATGTGCAAGATGACAAAAAATATCTTCTTTGATGATGTCATCAAATGCGCGAGTTGGAAGAAGTGTTAACAAAATTTCTTCATTTTCGACACTTCAACACTCGTTTTTACTCAAATATGGCCTGTCTCCAACTTTGACAAGGTGGAAAAATGTCATCATGAACTAAAAAAGCTAACTGATCCTGACATTTTGGAGATTGATCAGCTGAGATTCCATCCCTTGTCTCCGTTCGACGATCTGACATCGTTTGACCAAGTTTGACCTCCTAGAAACTGCCAACGGGTGAAGATTGGTAACAAGGCATGTCAAAAAACACTAAAAACACAAAAATATTCTAACATTGCTCAAGATGGGCACCCCAAGCCTCCTGGGGCGCCCAGTTTCCCAACACTTAACCATTTTTTCAATTTTTTCAACTTTTTCAATTTCTTGGTTTGTGTGCGCGTTCCGAAGGCACAGGACCCCTGTTTGGCTATTGATTTCTAACAACTGGGATGAAAATGAGTCTGATGATCTGGCAAATATGCAAGCCTGATGAAAACTGAGCTGATTGTACCTTCTATTTGCCTCGAAAAATGTGCCAAACTGATCAACACTGAACCAGAGCGGGCTGACGGAAGGAGATTTGTGTTTTTTGAGAAAAACATGAAAAATAAACTAACACTGGTGAGGATGGGCACCCCAAGCCTCCAAGGGCGCCCAGTTTGTCAACACTTAGCCATTTTTTCAAAAATTGTCAATTTTGTACCTTTTCTCAATTTCCGTGCCGATTGCTCATGTTCGATCTTTGATTTCGATCGTTCTGCCGACTATCGAGGCGGGACGGAGGGTGATCTGAGTAGTCTAAACATATCTATGATGAAATCCTGGCTTTGACTGACTTTTGACCAAGTTTGACCAACCGGAAAGGCGCTGACGGAAGCATTTTTGACGTTTCTTGAAAAACGTGAAAAAAAAACTAACACAGGAGAGGATGGGCGCCCCAAGCCTCCTGGGGTGCCCAGTTTCACCAGACTTAGCCATTTTTGTGATTTTCCAACTTTTCCATTCACCTTGGATCCATCTTGCATCGTTTTGCGTGCATCGTCGAGTCGACTGCCGTTTGTCAATTTTGCTTCGTTGAAACAGCGTTGGAAACTCATCGAAGAGATTTGGCAGGTGAACTTTTCTGTGTTGATGACTTTCGAGCTCATGCTTCACCTTGTGAAAAAGCAAAAATGACGCAGTAGAGAAAACTTGGTCGTTTGAAGATTCCGTCTGAACCGTGCCGATCGTGAAGGAAAATCGACCTATGAAAATCGAGCGCGACACCTGATTTGGAGATTCTATTTTTATAAACTTTCTATTTTTAGAAAGTTTTGCCAACATCCATATCTCAAGAAACCTAGAAAACCTAACTCGACGTCTATTTTTAGAAATTTCTAAAAATAGAAATTTCTATTTTTAGAAATTTTACTTTTTTGACTTTTTGACGAAAAATTTTCTAGACTTGTTTCAAAATGCCTTGATGAAGCAAAAAATTTGGTTGGGTACAACAAATTTAATTGGCTCTTTCTTGTTTTTTATGTCCACCAACTCCTAATGTATATGTTTTTCTAAATTGGAAGCAAAGTCAAATTGAACATTCTGAGATGGATGTTGGATATCCACAACCATATAAGTAAGAGCAATCTAAATCCTCTCATTCTTATCTTCTTCTAACACTTGACAAAGAGCATAGTAGGTTTTGGCAAAATAACCTTCAAAAGTTTCTAGCTTAAAAGGCTCTTTCTCACTTTGGGGAATTCTTATTGATCTACCATTTGGTCCCTTTTCCCTGAACCTAGGCAAATATATGGTTTTGTAATTGCTTCTGTCTTTTGTATATAGGGCTTTGAATCTATTTACATCAATCTCTATAGAAGTAGCCAAGTTTAGCCCAAAGACCGTGGCAATAGTTTCTCTACTAATTTCCACCAAAATTCCCCCTTTCATGCTTCTAATTACTTTAGATGTTTCATCATAATGGGTAGCCATGGCTTCGAGTAACTCAATATACTCAAATACATTAGTAACTATTACCTTTCCTAAATCACTCTCCCATACATTAGATAATGGTGAATGAGTATTTCTCTTGCTCCACCAGTGGTTAAATAATGACCAACCATGAATAGGGATTTTTGCATCTCTACAGTCAACAAACTTGTCAACCAGCCTATCTTTGCCTTCAGGGCCAATTACTCTTATCCTTTGTGCACCAGAGCCAGGGAGTTGTTTTACAAGGTCTTCATGCAGGGCTCATTTTTAGGAAATGGAGGAAACCTGAGCTTTAGGTGGTGCCATTATCAAATGGTTAAATTAGGGTGAGGGTTTTCTCTCTTGGTGTTCAGGGGTTCACTCAATTCACACCATAGAAGATTTTATTATGAACAGAAGGAAATAGAAAAACCCTACTAGAAGTGCAAAGCACAATAGGTGTAGACAACTCATCGAATTTATTTTGCATAACCACTTTTAATTTGACACCACAGATATGGTAACAGTTATCAGCTTCAGTGCTCTAATATTTCAATGATTTTGGAGTAGCAAATATAGAAGAATTTAGGACGTGAGTCACATAAATGCCATTTATTCAGGACTGTAATTAGTCATGTCTGCCCTCACTTCATCTTGGGTGAACTAGATATGCAAGATCATTCACTTTGGGAGATTTGAATATCAACCATCGGATTGTATGATACTGGCAAAGATTTGATGGCCACGATCGATCCTGAGAACTTGATCATACATGACACATCCAACAAATTTTACTAAACCAATCAGAAAGTTATTTCTCATTATTTCTCGATTAATTGTTGGAACAGACAAGCCATAGAGATTATGCCATTCCTATTACATGGAAGTTTTCCATCATTTCACAGTTCGGTGAGGAACACTGATTAATGATCCAGCAGAATACGAAGGGATGAAAACCATAACATAAAAACATGCCTTTCTCCATATGGATCTTTTCTTGCAGATATAGTAGCCACGTGTCAAACTTTCACTTTGTTGCAAGTATGAGGTTAACTAGTGTTGTCATTGATGTCAACATACTCATATTGCTCAAATGAGAAGGATTGGATGAGCTGTGTGCTGAGGATATTGAGAAAATTAGTCTCAATCAGGAACAGTGGAGAACAGTGATGAGAAGAAGGCAAAAGTACTCAATAGGTTGAGGATCAGAGGATGCGGATTAAAGGGTTTGTAGATATGAGTCTTGAGATGTTCTAGTTAAGATTTCAGAGGTCCGCATGAAGATATGAAGAAGTTGTGATCGATCAAGTAGAACCCATTCCAGGAGATGCTCTGGATTGATAGAGTGTTACAAAAAGGTCCGGTGAGATTCGAAAGTGCATTGTCCTATTCTGCGGATTGGAAGGAGTGTTTGGGATGTCCTTGTGATGTGTCATCTTGATTTGTACTTAGTTTGGAGGTCCGGAAGCACCTTTTTCAGTATGACAGTGGCGATAGACTGTGTTCTTGAAGTTCCGGATGAAGAAGAAAAGAATTCTAGTAAGTGGAGGAAGTGTGGATGTACCTGGTTATCCAGGCAAGCCTGTGAAGGTTCTTAGATCATGTTGAGGTTGTGTTGTCAGTCCGCATTAGTGTTAGAGCCCGAAATTGGAGATATACTTCCAGATGAAGATGTTCTTGTTCAGTCTGGCCGACCGAATGAGTTATTCATCTTGCAAATGTTCTTGTGGATGATTGCCAACTTAGATGATTGTTCCTAAGTCGATGCCTTGTATAAATAAAGGTTTGTGAATTCATTTCGTAGTGTGTTGTGGAGAGGATGAGAGTGTTATAGTGAAAGAGCGAAAGGTAGAGTAGTAGTATCACGGGCTTAAATGGAACTGATCCAGACATGGTAAAGATGTCAATCTCTAGTTCAAGTTTGTAATACTTGTTATCTTGTAGATAGTATGTCTCTTGTAGGCAGTGTGCCTCCTTGTGAGCAGTGTGCTCGGGAAGTGAGCCCTAATTGGCATGTGCCATCTATTTTTCTTATTCTTCTAATAGAGAATAATCTTTGGGTTAATCACCCCGTGGTTTTTCCCTTGACCGGGTTTTCCATGTCAAAATCTTGGTGTCTAATGTGTTGATGTTTATCTGCTCCGGTGTTTATGCTTTATGCTTTCATGAATGGTTAATTGATATGCTATTAAGTAACAAAGAAGAATCAAGTGTTTAAAGTTGAAGCAAGTTTTTGTACAACTGATTCACCCCCCCTCTCAGTTGTGTGCCCTAGATCTAACACGCTTCTCCGCGGAAGCTAGCTGAGACTTCTGAATAGAGCTTGGAAGAATGGCAGAGGCATTAAAAATTCTTTACATGTTAGATGGGACCCACCATCATTCACTTCATTGTAATAGGAGACAATTCTCCACCAACTGGCACTTTTTTCACAGTTCTACGAACATCTTTTACAATAACATTTGGATGTTAGCGGACTGACAGAAATGTGCAAATTAACTTCACCTATCAAAAGGGGTTAGTGGTACTCGACCCTTGGTGTATAATTTTAAAAACAACCTTCATCTATTAGGAAGGAAAAGGGGGCATGGGATCATTTGGTCATTCTAAAATGAAGTTTTTTAGGTACGGGCCAAAGGCAGTGGTTGTATGGCAAGGGGCCAGTCAAATATTGTTCTAATGGACATAAGGAAACAACTTAAAAGCCCAGGTGACAGGGGATAAGCGGTCGACCCCAATGATACAATAAAAGTAAAAGATCTTTAGGATGCTCGACACAAGGGCTTAGGGCCTTTTTTGAGGATTATTTCTCAGAGTATTCTTGTTTTGTAAAAATCCTAAGTCAAAAACATTCTATCATGATGTCAAAAGACTAAAACCATGGAAAAAATTTACATGGTACCGTCATTGGCTCTAGTTGGGGATGCATGTTCAACCTGAATAGGACGAGATCACAGAAAGACTCTAGAGGAGTAGACCACAACACAAAAAGGAAGAAAGGAAACAACCTAAAAAACAAACTAAAGTAGGGAACTACCTAAAACTAAAAATAAACTATGCATGGAAAAGGATCATGCCTTATGAAAAGTATGATTTCAAGAACTATCCATGCATTGGTAGTTCAAGTAATCCTCCAACCAGACTCTGTAAGAAATAAGAGTCTTCTCCGTGAGTGTTGCTGATTAGATATGGTCCAAGCCAATGGGCATCAAATTTACCATGTTTCCCCTTATCTTGAGACCTAGCATTCCATTTCAACACCATATCTCCTATCTGAAACATCCTTTCAGATGTTCTCTTGTCATTTAGATTTTTAACCTGCTGCTGCAACTTTATGTTTGTTAGTTGAGCTAGCCTTCTTGTCTCACCCAACTAAGTTACTTGATAAATCCTATTTTGCATAGCATTAGAGATGCCATTATCATGTTCTTGAATAAACTTGAAAATAGGTAATAGGTTATTTATGGGCATCCTTGCCTCTAGGCCATACATAAGTTCAGAAGGGCCTTGCCCAATTACCTTTTTCATAGTCACTCTATCAACCCAGATAGAAAGTCTTAATTTGGTATCCCAAGCCTTCTTGTTTTCTCTATGATTCTTTTAACAATCTTCATCAAGCTTTTGTTGCTTGATTTAGCCTGTCCATTTCCCTAAGGATGGTATGGGGATGAGTAAGAAATCAAAATCCCATACTGGCTACAAAAGTTCATGAATTCCTCAGTCCTGAAACACATTGCATTGTTTGAAATTATTTTTATGGGCATACCAAACCTAGTTATGATATTGTTCATCAGGAAGTCAATCGCAACTTTGCTAGTTGCCCTTTTGGTGGGGATGGCCTCAACCCATTTATTGAAATAGTCAGTGGCCAATAGGATCTAGCTATGTCCTCCACTTGACTTCTTAGTTATCTCACCTATGAAATCTAATCCCCACTACTGAAAGGGAGCTTCTACTGTTATAGGCCTGAGGGGTAAATTTCTAGAAAATTTTAATTTTCCTAAGAATCTCTGACATGCATCACAGCTTCTGACCATTTGGTGAGCATCCTTGAAAAGAGTAGGCCACCAATATCCATCTCTCAAGACTATGTAGGATGTTGTTTTAGCCATATAATGACCTCTGCAAACACCATAATGCATATCCTTCAAAACTTCAAAAGCCTGATTATTGTTTATACATTTGAGTAAAATAACCTCAAAATTTCTCCACCAAAGTTTGCCCTCTATGATCAAATATTTTATGGCCTGTAACCTCAATGTTCTCTTCTAATTTTCAATCATTCCATTTGGGCAAGACATATTCTGTAAATAGTGAACAATATTCCTATACCATTCAGAATCTTCCATGTCACAATCAACCACTGCCCCTGAGTTTCAATATTGTTTATCTGGTTAGCCTCTAGATTTGACTCAGCCATTAACTTTGCCAATCCTTGTCCTCTTACCAACTTAGTAATCTAAATATCAATATCAAATTCTTGGATCCTGTTGATCCATCTGCATCTTCTCCCAGTTACATCTTGCTGGGTAAAAACATATTTGACAATAGTTATTGGTACATAGGCAACAATACTTGCCTTGACCAACTAAGGTCTAAAATTATTAACATATTTTACTAGAGCATAAGCCTATTTTTTAGTTATGTCATATTTTAGCTTAGCTACCTGAAGAGATTTACTAAAAAATGAGATGGGTTGTTCATAACCCTCACTATTTTTTTGTAGTAAAACTGCAGCTATGGTATGGAAAGAAGCAAAAGAAAATAGTTGGAAAGGTTTGTAAAAATTAGGGGACTTCAATACGAGGGCCTCCTTGATGGCTCCTTTGATGTTTCTAAAAGCATTTATTGGTTCATAATTCCATGTGATATCCTCTCCTTTCTTCAGCATCTTGGATATTGGTCTAGTAGTTTCAGCAAAATTTATAACAAATCTCCATAGGAAATTTACCTATCCAAAGAAGGACTGAATTCCCTTAATACTTTTAGGTATTGGGATTTTTTCAATAGCAACAACCCTTTCTGGATCAATCCTAATTCCTTCCTTAGACACTATGTGGCCTAGGAGCTTTCCTTCTATCACTCCAAACACACATTTCTTAGAGTTCAAAGAGATGCCAAACTTCATGCATATTTCAAAAATTCTCTCCAGATGAGAGAAATGATCCTATTCATTTTTTGAATATGCAATTAAATCATCCTAATACACCACCATTATTAGATTTATGAGATCATAAAAAGCTACATCCATAGCTCTTTGAAGGTTAGCACCAACATCAGTTAACCCGAAGGGCATTCTAATGTACACATATGTGCCCCATGGAGTAGTGAATGCGATTTTATATTTCTCAAACTCCTTAACCATTACCTGGTTATACCCTGAAAAGCTATCCATCATAGATAAAAGCTCACAACCAGTTACCTTCTGTAGCATGGCTTCCATATTTGTAAAGAATAATTATCTTTTAATGACGCCATGTTCAGGTTTCTAAAATCAACACATAGTCTAATATCTCCATTCTTCTTTCTAATAGGAACCAGGTTTGAAACCCAAGTGGAATGTCTAATAGGATTAATAATCCCACCTTCACTTAACTTGGCTAATTATTGCTGCATTTTTTGGCTTAGAGAAGGATTTATAGGTCTTTGCTTTTGCTTAAAAGGTTTTGCATCTGGTTTTAAGGGGATTTCATGTTGAAACAAATCTTCTCTACATGCCTTCAAATCATCATAAGACCAGGCAAAAACCTTTATGTGTCTTTTGAGCAAAGAAACTAAAATTGCCTTAATTTTAGGTTTAGGTGCTTACATAAAATAGCTTTGGATGAGCTTCAATTCCTAGATTTACCTCTTCGAGGTCATTTAGATGCATTGGAGCAGATCTTATAGTTTTCTTGTCATTTCCATTGAAGGCTCTTTCTAGAGCCACTAGTCCTCTTGGAATTTTGTTAGTCTTTAACTAGATGATCTCATTCCCAAATATTGTTTATTTGCCATCTACCGTCTCCACAAATTCCTGGAAATCAATTTCCTGTGCATGATATTCATCTATGCAATTTAGAATTGATAGAGATCCTGATCATCATTGAAGATTTGCCAATGATAAATATTATCAGGAATAAAAGGTCTTGTCAACATTTCCACATTTGAAATTCCTGCCAATGTGATATCTTCATATTTGACTGTAATGATCGCCAAAAAATCAACCATAACATTCTTACTTCACTCTATCTAGTCAATAGAAAAGGCATCAAATTATTCAATAGTGTCCTAGACTGCATTTCTGTATTGTCTGAGTCTTATTTTTTGAAGCATACCTGGATTTGATTTATGAAACCACCAAATCAGAGTCTCCCAAAACCCTGAGCTTTTTAACACCATGCTTAAGGGCCATTTTTAAACTTATAAGTAAGGCATCATATTCTCAACATTATTACTACAAGAAAAACCAAATCTAAAAGAAGATCTGAATGCTTTTCCAGAAGGAGCCATAAGCACTACTCCTGCACTAGAGCCTTCCTTGGAACCCACCCCATCAAACTGCATAGACCATAATCCTTCTTTATCATCAATTGACTCAGGCTCACCTGGTGAAGCATTACTATTATCCTCAACTTTGAAGTTGTCTATAGCCACATCTAGGAAATATACCTGATCACCTTCTTCACTGATGCCATCTATTATTTGGGGACATTCTTTTCTCTATTCATCCTCACATCTTCATTGTCCATGGGAATCATAGCATATGAAGAGTCCATCTGGATGCTACCACCCACAGTGGAAGCCCACTTTCTTGACAACATCATCCCATACATAGGAGGAATATCCACCATAATGATATTCATTTTATACTCTTTGTGAGGGAAAGTTGCAAGTCTCAAACTGATATCCTTGATGATTCTGATGATGAGGACTTCTCTGGAATCCATGGAAAAGCATTTCCCATAGGTCTTGGTTACTTGTAAGCCTAGAATTTCCATGACTCCTAAAGGCATTATATTTGCAGAAGCACCTGAGTCAATCATATAATTTTTCACAAATCTTCCCTTTATCATGAGAGTGACAAAGAACAGATCTACTTGAGAAGGGCATTTTTGCAAAGTGGTCCCTAGATATACCTCCAATATTTTAGCACTGCACTTCTGGACTTCTTTGGCAAGTGCCTTCTTTACTTTAGGCAGTTTGACATGCCCATATGCCATCTCAAGTGTACTAGGAGTTGCATCATTTATTGCATCTACAACCCTATTATTATGCTTAGGTATCCTCATCATTTCTAATAAAGTAACCGTCACCCTTATCTAGCTAAATATATGGGCCATGTAAAGTGGGATATATTTGGGCACCAAGCTGGTGCAAGTAACATCTATACTAGCCGCATGGATGGGAGATGTGTCTACTTTACTAGATTTTTGTTCCACAGGGATTTTCTTGGCAATTTCACTTTCTACCGGTATTTTAGCTTTAGGGGGTGGATGGTGATGTGGATTACATTTATCCCCATTTTATTTAGGTATCCTCATAGATCCCATTTCCTTCTTGGGGTTAGGAAGATGCTGCTCTTCTTTAATGAAAATGCTTCTTGCATTTCCCCTTGTACTAATTTCTCCTTGGTTTTTCTTACTTCTCAGGTTGTACTTACTTTTGACCTGAGCAATCTTGGAGGTAGTCAAATCTTTGATCTCCTCAGTAGAAGGATTTCTTAGTCAAACATCAATATCTTTGGTGCTTAATTGAAGAACACAATCATCACCTCTATTCATACTCGGGGCAAGTCATTGTTTAACCGACTTCTCCTTTTCCATTGTAACTTCATCTTTTAAGCACTCATTGTCAAAAGAATCAAAATCTTCCACATTGCACCCTTGGTTAAAAACTGTATTTACATTATGGTCCTCATAATCATCTCTTTCCTCATACTCCTCATATGGGGCTATATTGTTGATCATAGATATTGCAATAGCACATGAAGCAGAGGAGTGGAGGGCTTGGCACTGCAGACACCAAAGTTCTTCATCTATGGCATGGACTCCTTTCCTCAAAGGATCAGGGGTTTGTTTTGACAAACCTCCCCTATCATTAAGGGGATTGGCTTCCTATCTGGCCAATTTGTGTTATAAGGCTATTCAACCAACCTTGGCATTTTCTCTTGTCTATTAAAAGGAGGCCTTTCATTAGGGATCCTTTTATCATTCCTCACCAAGGAGCTCTTTATTTTCTTAACTTCCTTCCACAACTTATCATACTCAATAGTGATAGGGACTTTACTACTCTGTCCTCTTTCTTGTGGGATGATTCTTACATCACCTCTCTTAGAAGTCTTTCCAGATGCTTTTCTATTATTTTCAATATGCAAAGCTACTTTGAAAGCATCCCTGAGAGTTTGAGGCTCTCTATTTCTTAATTCATAGCCCATCATGGGATCATAAGCATTTTGGTAAACTACCAAGCACATAGGCTCATTTGGTCTTAAGTGAAGTGGGATCTTATTGCTTACTTTGAAAAACTTGGCGTTGAAATCATGGACAGTTTCATTGAGTCCCTTTTGAATACTTGTGTCACAACAAATCATGGATCATTATTATCTCCATATTGTTCTTTGAAAAACCTCTTGAATCCCACCCAGGAATCAATACTAGCATCTGGTAGACTCTTATACCATTCCCTTGCATCTTCTGACAAGGATTGTATGAATAATTTTATAACTACATCTTCACATTCTTCTCAAAGTCATCTAGTATTTTGGTGAATGCTTCAGGTAATCCTCACCAGATATTGCATTATTTCCAGCAAACCTTGGTAGAACATTTCTTACTGTGTTCTCAATAGGGTTTGGATATCCCTGTATACCAGAGAAATCAATCTGCCTATACTAGGCTGACTGCATTAGTCTTTTGACAAAAGAATTTATCAAAGGGCCCCTTGTCATTACCAAGGTTTATAGAAATTACTGTTTGCGGCTAAGATCAAGCTGACAATGTATAATATTTGTGTACACACTTCATGCTTGGCCTGCCGACCTAGTTGTAAGATAAATAGTCTTGCGGATATATATATTCAATGGATTTCGACATTGGTGATTGATAGTGATACGAATATAGTTTGAATTTGATGTGTATGCGATCTAAGACAATTTTGTGATAAGAAAGAAGCAGTAAGGATAGAAGAATAGAGTATATGTAAAGCAAAGCATAAAAGAAGGGCAGATATAATGAAGACTTTTGAGTCTGTGTATTGAGCTATTAATGGAACTGCACTTCAGCATTCTGTAGATGCATTTGTAGCAGTCATCTCTTGGCAGTGAGCCAATCCTTCTTCTATCTTCTGTTCTATTTTCTTGGTAGTGAGCCTATTGCAGTGAGCACTTCTTTAGATAGTGAGTCCTTGGGCAGTGAGCCTTCATGTAATTTGGTTTTGATATCATAATATATTATGAGCTAACACTCACCTTAGTTTTTCCCTTTTTGGGTTTTCCACGTAAAAATCTTGGTGTCTATGTGTTATGACTTTGTGGCTGCTCCTCTTATGTTTGTTTTACTTTCATGTTATTGAATTTGGTAAATGGATTAATAAATATGTGAAAGAAAGATTTTACATAATATTGATTCACCCCGCTTCTCAGTATTCTTTGTGATCAACAATTGGTATCATAGCAAGGTTCCTTGGAAGAAGTTTAACAGCTTGAGGAAGATCTGAGAAAGAGTATTCATGGCAACTAGAACATATCTTGCTCTAGGCAGTACCACAATTGATCAAGAATTAAAAACTGCTCTTGGAGATCTTGATAAGTATGAAGCAGATATCCAAAATTTAAAGGAAAATGTCAAAGAAGCTGATGAATGCATCCTAGAGCTAAGAGAGCAAGTTAAGAGATCAAAGGATAGGAATAGAGAGCTAAGTGAATAGTTGCTTGAAACAAATGAAACCCTAAATGATTTATCAAGATTGGTTAAAGAGAAAGAAAAAGTTGAGGAACATTTGAATCAAATTTTGAAAGATAAGTTTGAAGAATGTGAAAAGTTGGCAAAATATGTTATACTTCTAAAGTTTGATTTGGAGGTGGCAAACACTTACAAAGATAAGTTCAAAATAAGCTCTGTAAAGCTTGATGAGTTGCTTGGCAGTCAGAAAAATCTAGATGATAAGAAAGGTTTGGGATTTGAAAGAGGAAAAAGTTCTAAATCAGGACAAGAAAACATTAAGATGAGGAAAAATAAAAGTAACCAGTTTTGGAATCAGAGAAGAAGACCTAGAAGACCTCCAGTTAGGCAGCCAAATGCTTAAAGGTACTCATTTTTCAATGGCTATTGTTTTAAATGCAATAAGTATGGTCATAGGGCTACTCAGTGTAGGAGTAGAATGAATCAAAATGCTTCATATTTTTCTAGTCAGTGTTTTAATTGCAGGAAAATTGGTCATAAAGCAAATGAGTGTATAAGTATGATAAGGAATGGTCCTAACAATGCAAGAAATACTCAATCTTTCAATGGAAAGTGCTTTTCTTTCAATAGATTTGGACATATGGATAACCAATGCAGATCAAGAATAAATCAAACAAATGGAAGGAATCAAGGATAGAGGAATGTGGTATGCTACAATTACAATAAGCTTGGACATGTTGCAAGATTCTGCAAAAGCAAGAATGGGAAAAGAGACTATCCTACAGAGAAGAGGAAAACAGAGCAATGAGAAGATAAAGGAAAGAACAAGGTTGATCTGATGGAACTCAAGAAGGAAATGAGTAAGGTCTAGATTAAGAAGGATGTGAATGAGATCAAGGATGGATCCACACTAGCTTCTGGTGTAGTTACTTCCTCCAAGAAGTAAACTGGGAGCTCTGGCTCAGGGGGAGCTTTCAATGAATATTTTGATCCCCTAGCTAGATAGTGGGTGTTGAGATCTAGCACTAGCACAAGTTAAAGAAGTATTGTATGGATCATTTGGAGAAAAAATTGGTAGAAAAAAAATTGATGCAGTACATTGCAAAGCAATCTTTATCGATTGTGTTCAATAATAAGATGTTTGACAGATTTTTTAAAACAACATTTTATGACGATTAGGTTTTAGTAAACAAAGGTTAAAAAGGGTTGTAGTCAAAAGATTAATTATTTTGCATTTAAGCTATCAAGTGCCAAGGAGAATTAAAGTAAAATTCCAAGCGATTTCAACGATTTCTAGAGATTCAAAGCAACTCGGAGCAAACCCTAATTCGACAAAAGAGGTATTTGTAGTTTGAAACCCTACTATGAACTTGTTTGAATTCCTATAGAAATGGCTACACCACATGTTATTGATATCAGTAAGAGACCATGACCTAAATTTAAGAAACATCCACACAAATCCATAGAAGTTGATCTTGACGGTGCTTTTTTGGAAGTGCCCTATGGTGTGATGCATGAAGAAGACATCAGGGCTTACATCCACATTGCCCTAGATGAATGCAATGATAGAAAACTTGGAGAATTATATATGAATCATCTATGTGGTGGGGATTACAAAGCCCTAGAAAATAAGAAATTCATGCAATACATAGAATTTCCATCGTTTGCAGAGGACTCGTGGGTCTGGTACGTACTGAGCAGAGTACACAATGAGTTTATGTGGCTCAATACACTATTCATGATCATAAAGGATGCTATAAGGGCAGTCACAGGGTTGAATTCTACTGGCACAATGCCTATATTGAAGGTAGTGAAAAATAACACAGTGATAGAAGCCACCAGAGCCAAATTTGATAAAAGGGCGTTGACAATCAATGACGTTGAAGACCATGCAATTAGGTTTGTATCCATGGTGATCAGCTACAATATCTACTTCACAAACTAGGAGAACTTTGTTTCTGGTACTACTATATACACAGCCTATGAGATGGTGAAGAAGAATGCAGAGTATGACCTGTTTGAATTACTCTGGTAGCAAATAATGGAGAATCTAAAGAAGACAAAAGAAAGCAAGTATCCCTTCAAATTTGATACGTTGATCATGTGCCTATTTTTCTATTTCATGCAAAAATTACCATGAATGAAGTTGATTTGATCCAATAGTTGACTCCATAAGCAGTATGGAAATACAAGTTGAAAATATTCATACATAAGAAGTCTATTAAGCAAAAGGGAAGAAATGAAAAACAAAATATGCTAGTTAAGAGGGTTAATAAGCCCTAAAATTGATTTAATGACAAGTCTAGCTATTGAAGCCACAAAAGTTAAGGCAGACACTGATATACCTACTGATGTACAGAGGGCAGAAGACTTCATTTTTTAGATAAATGGCAATATTCAAATTTTGGAAAGATCCAAGAATAGATGGGATGGAGAGTTAGTACAATTAAATATTGTCTACAATGATATCCTTTCTCCCACAACTAACTAATTTGAAAGATTGTATTTGTACATAAGTGATAGAGTATGATAGCTTTTACAGTTCTGACACAATTTTGACTCATGTACATACACCTTTGCCATTGATGTCAAAGGGGAGAAGAATAACCAGTGAAAAATGTTCAAACATCTAAAGAGAAGAAGAAAATTAGAGTAAGGGGGAGCAACACAATCATTTTTCATTAAGTGTTGTCATCAATGCCAAAGGGGGAGATTGTTGGCAAGAGACACTGCTCGAATGGTTAAGGTAGAATGTTGTCATTAATGGTAACAAGGATTGATAATAGACAAAGATGTTATGGAAGCTATTAATTCTTCTCTTAAGTCAAGGCATTGTAAAGGGACTTTGGTCTGGAAGACTAACCTAGTCAGAATGACTAAGTATGGACAATATACAAGGCAAGGAGTGAGTGATGGTATGCCTCCACAATTGAAGATCACAGTCTTGTTGATAACTGAGAGGGGGGGGTGAATCAGTTATCCTAATTATTTCTGCTTTCTAAACTTTCTTATTAATCAGTGCAGCATTAATTCAAATAAGCAAACATAACCATGAAATGGAAATACACATGACATAATATTTTTGACATGGAAACCCTGTTAAGGGATAAAACCATGGGGTGATTAACCCAACATAGTATTCTCTGTTAGAAGAATGGAAATACAAAATGGCACTTGCCAATTAGGGCTCACTGCCCGAGCACACTGCTCACAAGAGGCACACTGCCTACAAGAGACACACTATCTACAATTTATAAAGAGTGTAATACAATCCTTGAACTGATAAGGAGCATCTACATATGCTAGAGTTCAGTTCTGGTTAGGCTCAGTACACTGATCTGCTGCACTTCATCTTTCCTCTTCTTTTGTGTTGCTTTCCTTTCACATACCGGACCTTCCTTACTACTTTTACTCTTCTTTAGTGCTTTTCTTCGCACATAACCAAAAACCATGACACCTCTCACAACTAAATCCATCTTGTATATATATCTGCACAAGTGATTTCATCACCTTTCTAGTCAGCATCCGGAATAGTCAATCTTTTCCACAAACTCTGATCTGTCGGCTGAATCCTTGCTTACCAAGTAATGCGGATCAAGGATATACTTGTAGAAGTCATCAATCCTATCATCCAATCATAACTTATGCCTTAATAACCTTTACCATCATCAGTAACACATCCAAAATAATGTCTAATGTTCTGCCAATTAGTTCTTCCTCTGTCCACACTGTCAATCAGGAACCTGATACTCAAGTATTCATATCTTCTTCTTCATCTATCACCGGAGGCTAAATCCTTGGAATCTATCAGTCAAGGTAGTCCTCTTGACTTCCCCAAATCCACACTTCACCAAGATACTTCCTCTGAGAGATCCGGACCTGATTGTCAGACCTCGCCACATGCTCTATTCTTGCTTACCGGACCACAACATTCTTCACTCTGACTTCTGGTATAGACACACCATGTCCTACGGATGTGTGGGATGAACTTTGTTGCCATCAATGACAACAATAATGAATCCATATAGTGTTTCTTGCCAACAATCTCCCCCTTTGGCATTGATGGCAACACTTAGTGAAAAATGACTAAGTGTTTACACTATGCTCCCCCTTGGCTAATGCTCTATTTTTATATACATTTTTCGGAGCTCCCCCTTAGTTGGATTCCTCATTTTTCACTGCTCTTCACTCCCCCTTTGACATCAATGGCAAAGGGTGGGAACCGCGCATCAAAATTTTCAAAAATTTAACTATACTTAGTCTCATATAACATACTCACATAAACTGAAGAATGTCTGTAAAAGTTGTCTTCAATTGGACGAATTCTGCTGCCCAACTTTGCTTCGTTCTATCTAAAATTGATATATGACCACTCAACAGGAATGCAAAAACTTTATCCTTCTTCATATCTGTCGGATCATTTGTCTTGGCGGTGGTTTGAGCATCGCTTAGGGCCTCATGCATGGCCTCCAACTTAGGAATGATTATTCTTCTAAGCTCATTTAACCTGCCGATTCTATTTTTCTTTTCTTTCTCTAGCTTCTTAATTTCATCCAAGATTGCAATGGTCTGACATTCTTGATTTACTATGGATGAGGTAAATGGATCAAAATTTTGAGAAAGTTTTGTTAGTTGGATCTCCTGTTCTTTCATTTTCTTCTCAATCTCCATTGTTGCTTTAGACCATGATAGACAAAATTTATATATGTCCCCGCCATCTTTAAGAGCATTTTCTAAGCTCTTTATCCCTATATCCATATTTCTTCTATCATTTGATATTAGACTTAGTACTTCAGAGAATCTTTTATCCAAAAACTCTTTCCGGACCTTTTCCTCAGCTGATTTCTCTAAGGACTCAAAATGAGTGCTGACTGAACTAACAAGAGCTTTGAGATTTCCTGATGAGGAGGCTAAGTGATCCTTCTGAAAAGATGGCATGATCTTTTCTAAAACACAGAATGTAGCTTCTATTAGCTGACAATCTTCCATGTGAGACTTCAGGAGTTTTTCTTTTGCCTTTACATTGGCAAATGAAGCTATCTTCATTGTTTGAACCGGGGAGAGAGAGTCAAAGTTAAATGGACCTTGAAGTAACTCCGATTCATCAATCTACAACATTTCTTTTGTCAAGAAGTCCTTAATAGTTTCTGCAGTGTCTCTTGCCGGAGACAGAGATTTCTTCTCTTCTGTACTATCACTTATGTTCTTTTCAGCTTGACTTTCTTCTCTTCCTTTCACTTCTTCTTCTTTATCCTCTAGTCTTTCTTCTCCTTTAGATCCAGAGACTGGAGGAGAGATATTTGTTTGTTCATGAGCCACCTCTTTCGGAGTAGAGGATTCCAAGTCCTTATCCTTTTCTGCACCGGTGTCCATGACTTCTTTTGCCATTTTCTCAGTCGATTCTTCTCCAACACTTGTGGCCAAGGGATCAGCACCCAAGTCTTCTATGACAAGAATATTGAATTTTTTAAAGGCACTCTAGAGGATCTCTTCTGTTTCCTTGGCCACCTTGTCAATCTCACCAAGCATGAGCTGATTCATTCTGGATTTGCTTCGGAATTCATCCTTACAGTCTTTGAAGATCATATTCATTTGCTTTGAATCAATTGAAGGATATAGCTGAATGGCTATCTGTTCCTAGATTTCAAGATCCTTTGCCCTAGCATTATTCTTTCTTATCTCTAGTTCCTTCTCTAAGCTTTTGGGAATGAGAGATATGATCTCAATAAAATCCTTATTATATATATTTAGATACTTAATTGCAGCTTCCTACAAGATCTTCTGGTTAGCTTCATTAAAATCATCATAGAATTCAGCCATTGGTTGGAGATTTCCATCCACAGTGATTGATTTGATGACGTCATCTAAAGATAGAGTAAGCCTTTCAATGAATTCTTCTGTCATCTCTTCCTTGTCTTTACCGGTAGAGGGTTCATTGGATCCTTCCTTCTTCTGCTTCTTCATTTTCTTTATCTCCTCATATGATTCAGTTTCTTCTTCATCCTTTTGGCTTGCATAGGACCTTGTTGCCTTTTTCTTTGTTCTCTTCTCTGCTTTACCAGATGATTTTGCTTTTAGTTTTGATGTTTTTGAGCTCTTGTCAATGGTAGGAGCAGACCTCTTAGAGGATCTTGTCCAGGTGGGGGCTTCTACTGGACCACTTTCCTTTTCAGCACCTTCCTTCTCTTTCTCTACTCTTTCCATCTTCTCCCTATTGACATCAAGTGCCTCTTTTGAGATCCCAAAGCTTTTGGCAATGTTTTCTACTTCTTTTCTTACCTTTCTCTTGATCTTTGGCTGCCTTAGCTCTACATGGATTTTCACACTTAGTTCTTGAAAGGTTCCAAACCTTTCTACCTTAGGATCCTTTGGCTGACTAAGCATGTGTTGAACATGCAGCTCCACAATGTTCTCATCAACTTCATATCCCATTGGCATGATCCACATTGTTCTTGGTTCCACTGCCTCCATTAGGCATTGATCAGTCTCTACCATAAAGCATACTGTGTCTTTGTATTTCTCAACTAGAGATTGGGGAATTCTCTCTCTAGCTTGCATCATGTTCTGAAAGTTTTTAAAGAAACCCCAGAGAGCTGTGTTTTGTGCTTTGTCATCACCAAGTCCATGCAAATAATCCTTGATTTGTATGGCAACCGATCTGTTATTCTACCATACCCATCCACTGGATCTGGGTAGCTCATTCATAAAGTAGAAGAATAGACAGAGATTAGACCACCAAATTTGAAGGAGTTTTTCTTGTCCTTCTTTATCTTTTGCAAATTTTCCAAAAGTTGGCTTAGAAGCAGTTCACACAGATCATAGTCAGCATTTTCTTTTAACATTTGATAGGCTATATAAACTGCAGTTCTCGGTACTGAATTTTCCCTACTGGAGTGATAAATCTTGTAACCAATTATCATGGATGCAAATTTGACATCCGGATTAGTGATATCTTCAATTGTCATAGCTCTCTTGTCAAATTTTGATCTGGCTACATCACTTACTGTCTGATTCTTGACAGATTTGAGAACAGGTATACCATCGGATGAGTGCAAACCGGTAACTACCCTAATGGAATCTTTTGTGATCTTGAATGGTCCATTCAACCACATGAAGTTGTCATGTATTCTACTCAAGACATACCGGACCCATTCGTCCTCAACAAAGCAGGGGAAATGTATACATTGTGCAAAGTGCTTCTCCCGAAGGGCCTTGTATTAAGTTTTGAGCTGAAATGAATCATCTATTAACTGATTGTGGTAGATATCCCTCAATTTGGACTCTCTGAATTCTTCAATGTTTGCTTGAATGTAAACCCTAATATCTTCTGTATGCAAGACACCATGCGGAACACTGGAAAAAGCTCCTAGGGGATCTACTTCCAGGGATTTGTAGGAATGTTTCTTGAATTTGAGGCAAGGCCTATTAGTGATCTTCACAATATTCAGAGTAGACATCTTTTTAAAAAGATTTGCAGAGAAGAACGGAAAATACCTTTTGCATCTTTCAGTTTCACGGAGTTAGCCGGACCGATTTCTGGATGAATTAACTTCTGCAAATGATCTTTGATGAGCTTGAGGAATTTTGTTGCAGAGCCTTCTCTTTTCATTTCTTCTTGAATGCAGAATGAACAAATGCTTAATGAGAAAACCCTTATATTGCTCTACAAACCCTAATGTTAAGTTGTAATAAATGCTTGACCTAAGTCATTCTGGTTTGCCTTATTCGGATGACTTGAAGAACTGGATCAATCTTGATCTTAAACATCTTACGGATCTTTCAAATCTTAACCATAGTTTATTTGGATGTTTCTCTTATGAACCCTTTAATCCGTAGCTCTTCTTGTGCCAGTTCCGGCACCAATTGACTGGCTGGGGGAACAAGGTTTTCTTTGTGTCTCCCCCTGAGCCAGAGCTCACTTTTTAATTTTCGGAAGGAATATCAACACCAAAGTTTGGTGTGGACCCATCCCCTACATTCTCTGTACCTTTCTTCACCCAAATCTTGTTCATCTCACTTTGAACTTCATCCACATTCACTTTTCATTTTCCCTTATCTTGATTCTGATTATGATGTATCGGACCTCTTTTGTCCTGATTCTTGCTTCTACAGAATTTTACAATATGACTGGATCTATTGCAAATTTGGCAAACAACATTTCTTTGCATATTTGATTGATATCCTCTTGATCTGCATTGATTAGCCATATGACCTATTCTATTGCATGCAAAGCATCTACCATTGAATGATTTGTTCATTTGCATATTTCTGCATTCATGAGATTTGTGACCATACCTTTTGCAGTTGAAACATTGTCCGGAGAAGGATGAATTAGTCTGATTCATTCTCTTTCTGCACTGATTAGCTTTATGACCAAAGTTATTGCAGTTGTGGCAGTATCCATTGAAGGTTGGATATCTTTGAGCATTAGGCTGCCTTATCGGAGGTCTTCTAGGCCTGTTCCTTGGATTTTCTGATCCAAAATTCTTCTGACTAGATCCAGAGCTTTCTCCTTTCTCATATCCCAAACCACACTTGTCATCTACCCTCTTTTGACTTTCAAGAAGAACTTCAAGTTGAGTAGAACTTATCTTGATTTTTTCTTTATATTCATTTGTTGTTTGAAGATCCCTTTTAAGAGAGACAATTTGATCCTCAAGTTTTTCTTCATTATCTTTAGCATCTTCAAGATCAGATTCAAGGTGTCTGATTATTCTATCCATCTTGTGGCAGTCTTCTGATTTCTCCTTGAGAGATTATCTTAGATCATCTTCAGTTTTTCTTTTCTCTTCAATTTCTTGGGTAAACTTCATAGCTCCTGATTCCATCTCATGTCTTACCATGATGATCTCTTTTGATAACTTTTCACACAACTTGGTTTTCTCCTTCAGATCTTCATTTGTATCATTGGCTTCACCTTGACTTGCTAATTGCCGAAGGTGCTCTTTTCTCTTTTTTATAGAGAGATTTAGTTTCCCTTTTAGTTCATTTATGAAATCATCAGCCTGTTTGAGTCTTTCCTTCAATTCATTTACTTCAGAATTTGACTACTCAAGATCATCTAGGGTAGACTTAAGTTGCTCCCTCATACCATACACATCCATTTGAATTCCCAGATCTTCCTCAAGTTGTTAGGCTCTGTTGGGAGGAACTTGGCTCTGATACCAATTGTTGATAACTGAGAGGGGGGGTGAATCAGTTATCCTAATTATTTCTGCTTTCTGAACTTTCTTATTAATCAATGCAACATTAATTCAAATAAGCAAACATAACCATGAAATGGAAATACACATGACACAATATTTTTGGTGTGGAAACCCTGTTAAGGGAGAAAACCATGGGATGATTAACCCAAGATAGTATTCTCTGTTAGAAGAATGGAAATACAAAATGGCACTTGCCAATTAGGGCTCACTGCCCGAGCACACTGCTCACAAGAGGCACACTGCCTACAAGAGACACACTGTCTACAATTTATAAAGAGTGTAATACAATACTTGAACTGATAAGGAGCATCTACATATGCTAGAGTTCAGTTCCAGTTAGGCTTAGTACACTGATCTGCTGCACTTCATCTTTCCTCTTCTTTTGTGCTGCTCTCCTTTCACATACTGGACCTTCCTTACTACTTTTACTCTTCTTTACTTCTTTTCTTCACACATAACCAAAAACCATGACACCTCTCACAACTAAATCCATCTTGTATATATATCCGCACAAGTGATTTCATCACCTTTCTAGTCGGCATCCGGAATAGTCAATCTTTTCCAAAAACTCTAATCTGTCAGCTGAATCCTTGCTTACCTAGTAATGCAGATCAAGGATATACTTGTAGAAGTCATCAATCATGTCGGCCAATCATAAATTATGCCTTAATAACCTTTACCATCATCAGTAACACATTCGGAATAATGTCTGATGTTCTGCCAGTCAGTTCTTCCTCTGTCCACACTGCCAATCAGGAACCCGATACTCAAGTATTCATATCTTTTTCTTCATCTATCACCGGAGGCTAAATCCTTGGAATCTATCAGTCAAGGTAGTCCTCTTGACTTCCCCAAATCCACACTTCACCAAGATACTTCCTCTGAGAGATCCGGACCTAACTATCAGACCTCGCCACATGCTCTGTTCTTGCTTACCGGACCACAACATTCTTCACTCTAACTTCCGGTATAGACACACCATGTCTTGCGGATGTGTGGGATGAACTTTGTTGCCATCAATGACAACAATAATGAATCCATATAGTGTCTCTTGCCAACAAGTCTATGGTTCTAGTATGTTATTCATAGCTATCTAATGATGTTATGTTTTAGTGTTTAAGCTCTGACTTCCTTCAGAAGTCATACTATGATTTGTCTCAGTCCAGGTGAATAGAGATGAGTCAAAAACAATGTAGAGTATATGAGTAAATTGGTCTGCATTCCTCCGCTAGTGAATATTTTGATTTGTAGTTTTGAGGAAATATAGATACATGGCATAAGCATCTAAATCCAAAGTTGTAGAACTTGAAGTTCATCAGATCACATTTTATGTAAGTTCTCTTGTATCAAATTTTAGGTTGACAGTATTTCTCTGTGACAAAACAACTGTTCTAAGATCCGCATTTTTCTATGAAAGAATATTATGCTCTACAGTTTTGAAGGTATGATAAAAGGTCCATAATGAATGTTGGTTATGAATTTTAGAGTCTCATATGGTTTGCATTGAAATTTATGATATGGCAGTCAAATTAGTTGAGTGTACACTTAAGGATAAAGCCGACACTCATGCTAGATCAATATGCGATGAAGACATAATGATTGAATTGTCATTCTAAGTGAGTCTACTATAAGTCCTAACCTATATAAAGATTCCTAAATGTTTGTTTGGGTCTGCATTACTGTTTGTGGCTAAGATCAAGCCGACAAGGTATAATATTTGTGTACACGCTTCATGCTTGGCTTGCCGACCAAGTTGTAAGATAAATCATATTGCAAATATATATATTCAATGGATTTTGGCATTGGTGATTGATAGTGATATGAATATAGTGTGAATTTGATGTGTATGTGATCTAAGACAATTTTGTGATAAGAAAGAAGCAATAAGGGTAGAAGAACAGAGTATATGTAAAGTAGAGCAGAAAAGTAGGGCATATATAATGAAGACTTTTGAGTCTATGTATTGAGCTATTAATGGAATTGCACTTTAGCATTCTATAGATGCATTTGTAGCAGTCATCTCTTGGCAGTGAGCCAATCCTTCTTCTATCTTCTCTTCTATTTTCTTGGTAGTGAGCCTATTGCAGTGAGCACTTCTTTGGATAGTGAGCCCTAAGGTAGTGAGCCTTCATGTAATTTAGTTTTGATATCATAATATATTGTGAGCTAACACTCACCATGGTTTTCTCTTTTTGGGTTTTCCATGTAAAAATCTCGGTGTCTATGTGTTATGACTTTGTGGCTGCTCTTCTTATGTTTGTTTTACTTTCATGTTATTGAATTTGGTAAATAGATTAAAAAATACGTGAAAGAAAGGTTTTATAGAATACTGATTCACCCCCCTCTCAGTATTTTTTGTGATCAACATTTTCTTGAGATCTATAAGGTCAGCAAGGTACTGATTGTGAATTCCCCTTATTGCACTATTATATTGTCCAAGCACAAACAACTTCCATTCAAGTGCATCCAGCCATGAAACTAAATCATTTTCCTTAGGGTCATTCAAAATTTTCTCAGCCATCAGAACACTTGTATCAATCTTAATAATCTCCTGCACCTCCTTGGAAACCATGAGCAAGCCACTTTCCTCCTTTTTCACATTTTGTAGCTCTATTGCTAACCCTTTCCTTTTATCTAAGATAAGAGCATATAATATCATAGCCTCCTCGATGTATAACAAGCTATCAAAGGTAACCTTCTCTATCCATGTCTTAGTGGCTTTGGCTAGGGTTTGGTATCTCTTAATTTATTGTAACATACTAGGATTCATATCACCAACAGTTATGCTAGGAGTTGCATCGAAAGACTGAGAAGTAATATTTAAAATAGACTAAATAAAAGAAGTCAAAGTGTTCACCTGGGCTTGTAATTTTGTATTCTCCTGTTGAACAACTTTGACTCTTTTTGCCAGCATGCCTACACAAAATTTGGTATGATATATGTGGCTTTCAACAGTTGGAGGACCCATATCAATCTTACTCATGTTGAAGTATGCTTATGTGACTTCATTTTCATTTTTATCACCAATGTGATATGTAACCTCCAAAATTCAATGCCCAGAGGAAGAATTAGTCACCATCCTAGACATCCTCTTAGCCTTCTTAGGCTTAGGTGTAGTTTGCAGAAACTTGGCTACAGTCTCCACGTTCATATCTGTCATAGGCACGTACCTCCTCTTTTTATCAACAACATTCTTTAACCAAGAAGAAGATGGTAGCACAACACTATTATCACTAGCACCCAAGACAACACTGTTTGGTTGATTGGAGTATTATGTACAAGAGTTTCATTTAATCCAGGGGAATCTGGAGTTTCAAACAAAGAATGAAAAACACTATCTTCTCCAATTTTTTGAAAAATCAAAGAATCATTACCAAACACAAGGGAATTAGGAGAGGTCATATGATCTACCTGTAATTGATGTAAGGCATCTAACTTCTCTGCTCCTATTCTCATGGATGCAGGTTGACCATCCTACTCACATATGCCTTTTAGTCTCTTATTATCCTTAGGTTGTTCTCCATCCCCACTAGATTGTGAACCAACTTTGTGTTGAGTTGTCTCCATGTTAGTTGAAGTTCTTTGGGTTCTAGGGGCCTAGGATGTTCCTTGTTCTCTTGCTCCAGACTCTTTTTGCATAGAAATCTTTTCCTTGAGCCACCTTTCGATCTTATCCAAAGCAAAGGAGGACCAAACCTTAATATCAATAATCTCTTTTTCAGACCATTATATCTGAGGTAGCGGTTTAGAAGAAACACCATGGTATTCCTCATTAATTATACCAAAATTATCATCCACACCACTTGGAGTCTATAGAGGCAAATTAAAAGCACAGATTTGGTCTAAGGTTAGCCTAATCTAATCCTTTCTTTGGACCTCTCTCTTGTCAATGCAATCTTCCCAATAATCTTCCAAATGTGGTTGGCGTTCATAGAGATTACCTCCATGGAAATTCCTCTTAACAAAGTTTTTTCTATCAAAAAATTATCTCACAGATAAATGGCGAAAATTGTACTTTGCCATAATCTTCTCTATATTTCTAGCATTATCATTAGTTTTGCAAGTGAAAAATGACAATTACACAAGAAAAGCATATCCCTTATTTTTCATGCCATGGTACTTACTGTTCACAATCACCATCCGGTGACATACTTCCAAAAGAATAAAGTACTCAGATGCATATCGTGGCAATTTTAATGGGGCATTTTCATAACCCCCAACCTAAAGGTAGGTGAACCTATCAAACTAAATATAAAAACTCTCGTATCTCATCACCAACAAAGAAGCCTCAGGGGAAATTCTCAATTCAGGGTTACCTTCAATCTTTCTTATAGAAAACATGAGAAAAGCATCATTGACATGACAATAATCCTTCATCCCAATTTCTCTCTGCAATTGAGGGAAATATTTGTACACAGGTGTGTCTAGCATCAATGACCCTTGAGTCCTTAACCCCACCCAGATAACCTCTTTGCTGTCTAAAATGTAAAACAAATAAGAGTATATGTAAAAAGAGACATTCTAATGGAAGTTGGGTAGTTGCTCGTTTAATTGATTGCCGATCATTTTAGCCCAATCGATATATTGGCACTCACTACACACTACCAAAATAAACTGGCACATCCACTTCTCAAACAAATCAGAATCTGCATTTCCAATGACATGGTGTAATAGCACGATCATGTTAGAAATTTCTTCTTTGAAATATGCTCTTTTTAAATTGGCAAGAACTTGCGATTTTCCCTTCTTCTCTATTTTCAAGTAGTTCCTCGCAATAGATTTCAAGCATCAATCTTTCTTTTCCATAAAATAATTCCACCCCATGGTCATAGACATCTCCATGAATTCTTCTCTATCGGGAATCTCAATGCACAAGAAACAACTTCAATGTCAATTTTTGTAATCACAAAGCCTTCAAAGGCTCTTATCTCTTTCAAATAAGGGATATAATTCCTTACACATGTAACAACTAAGTCTAGGCATGATAGAACAGGTGGAAAACCCACATCGTGATCTAACCCACTTATTTGGATTTTCTCAGCTATAGGTGTTCTAGGGTTTTTCTACATTCAAGCCCAAAAATCATCCTAGTCTATATGTCCAAGCTCAGTATCTCTCACCTTAGCCAAACCATTCTCAATAATTGAATCAACAGGAAAAACTTGATATTTATACTTCATCTTTACTTGTTTGAGAAACTAGTAAACAAAAGCTTTTTTCACTGCTAGGGGCACCAAATAAATTTATAGAACATTTGGGGGAAACAAACAATCCAGACTCATGAAAGAAAACTGCTTTTCCCATTGAAATGACTCAAGAAATTCAAATTTATCATAGTAAGGAGATAGTGAGAAGAAATGCCAATTAGCTAACCTAGTTATGAGAGTTTGTGTTCATCACTTGCAGAAAACACAATCTAGAGCTTCTCTCTAGTAGACCAGCTACAAAATAGAATAAGATATCCATGAAGGTGGTAACCCTTATAAAATGTTTCAATAAATATCATTGATTTCAGCAACATGCACAGTTATGTAATTCATAAATGAGCCACTTTAATTCTCTTTTGAAAAATGTGCAATCGCAGTTTTCAAGACATTCCTTATTTATTACGAAAGGATAGGTGCCACTTATGTCATGCATGTTAATTAATGGAAAGATGGCTCCTTGAAAAGTGGATCAAGCTTTGAGTTGGAGGATCAAAAAAATTTAGAACTTGTGAACCATCAGTCGGGAGTTTAGAAGTTTGAAGAACTCTTGACTCGCTAAATAAGATAGACTTAGCACCAAGACTAACACAAAGCTGACAATGGAGACTTAACTAATGATTTTAAAGAAGAGTCAGGAAATTGAAAGGTTTCAAAACTTAAGAACTCGCTGACTAAGGTTTTTAAAAACATGAAATTGCCTACTATGAAGGCAAGACACCTAAATAAAGGCCTCAACTTAGTTAAAGGAATGAAACAATAAAGAATAAAGGAGGGGAGATTTACTCTTGACACATAAATGACAAAAAATTCAAAGATTTGGTAATACTTATGAGCACTCTTTGGTGAACCTGACGTACTGGGGTGTGTTGTGTAGTCTCACAACATGCCCCATTTTGCCCTAGCAAAATGAGGAGCCAACTTCTTTGATTGTCCTTGTTTGTCTATTGTCCACTTGGGTGGTAATGGTAAAATGTCCTGTCCCCTCAAAGCCAAATTCAAGTCAAAATTCTAGTTGCAAATAATCCCTTGTGAAGGCCACGAATGGATAGAGGGTGGAATTCTAGTCAGGTTTGCCTTTTGGACCTTGTGAAAATTTGTTGAAATAAACAAGCTATGCCCATTGGAACTTCCGGTCAACCAGACACTTCTAGTCAATGGGACATGGACATTGGTGAAACATAAATGTCATGTCTATTCTCCATATTGGGTTCAAAATACACCAAAATAAAATATGGACCCAAAGATAGAATTAAATATAGCTCAATTGCTATCCATAATGGACCAGACATTACCACATCCTGGGCGTAAATATCCATGCCCATATCCTATCAAAACCGTCAAAATTACCCTATCAAATCATGAACACATCTACCAAATAGGATATTTCAACCTAACATGATTGATTGAGTGAATGTCATGTCCAGTCCAAATATCTAATGTAAACCATCAATTTTATCTCAACCCACAGATGCGTTCCTATTGGTTTCATGCCATCACAAGGTTAGTTTGTCAAGGATGAGTCAATACAGTGCCATTGCAAAATTTTGACACCTGTCATGCGGACCCATAGTCTCAATCAACAAAGGAAAAGTCATACGTGTACTTCTTTAATCGGATAAGTATCCGCATAGAGGTTAGTTGTCAGAGCCAAGTCAGCTCTGTGCTGTTGTGATAGGTTGCCACATGTACAAGGTTAGCTGAAGGACTTCGAAGAGTGGTATTGGTGCATTCCACATGGAAGTAGAGCGCATGATCGCAGTGTCAGTTAAGTGGGACCCAATGAGAGGTGCTCTGGTGCAACTGTTGTCCACTAGACCTTGGTCAAACTCAACAGGACATTTTACACCAAAAATTCAAATTGGATATTAAGATCCAGATGTCAATCCGGTCCTTACCTTTAATTTCCATACCGTGAGATACTTTTGGCTATTGAGATTTAAATTTAAAATATAATCTAGTCTCCAAATGTCAATTTTACCCGCGCTCAAATAGCAATTGCTCACCAAACTTTAGCAAACATTCAATGTACCCACACTTAGCAAATTTCATGAAGTTAAAAGCTAATTTTGACACATTGATATCTAACAAAATCATTTTCTAGAAATCTAAAGAGCATAAGTGTAGAAAATTATCGTTGAGAGTAGATTTGTAGAGATTAATACAGAGTAACCATTTGAATGAACAGAGAACACAATAGTGAACAAGCTTTCCCTACACAGAGTAACCAAGGTGATATCTCATTTAACAGATGTGTATACAACAAAAACCCCTTTCCTTGACAGTTACAGTAAGTCTCTCTTTGTTGAAAGGTTAATTTCTTGTTACCAAAGGTAAATTCCTAAGGTGAATTCAATGTTTCATATTGTTATAAACAATCATGAGTTACTCTTCAAAGCTAAGATTATTCTACATGCTCTAATCTCCAATGCAGGAACTAATTTTAGATACTTGCATCATGTAGGAAAAAATGCACAAAAGACAAAGCAAATGCGACGATGAATTCAAAACATTGATGTTTCCTAGTCCTAGTGGGGTATGGGGTAAGTACGGGCATGCATTGGATACCCACTATGGGAGAATAGATCTAGAGGTCTTCAGGGGAAGGATTCGAGCCCATGAAGATGAACTTACACTAAACAACACTATTGATAGCAGGATGTACCACACCATAAGTTTCCCATACGCCATAGACGCCCTGGAGCTAGTGCTCAAATGCGCCCAAAATTACAATCATGTCAACAGGAAGGTGGAACAATAGGGGTGAGTCTATTCAAACTTCTCAGAAAAAAGGAATCACATAAACCTTTAGGTTACCACGAAGCTGGGATGTCTTTGAAATAGACCTAAAAGCCTTATCAGCAAAGTATAACTCCAATGTTGTGAGATGCTGCAAAATTATGCACACCTCGTGGTTGGATCTGGCGACTAGGCCTGAGCCAGTCTCCAGGATGCCACAAACTTTATATAAGTATGACTTCAATCCTGAAATACAGTACATAATAACCTTGTTGAGCATAATGGCTAGGAAGGAGGACTCTGGGTCCTTGGAGTTATGGATGTTTGGCCTCATCCATTTTGTAAAGGTGACCAGTGGGGTAGTGCATTGGGTGAAGCTCATCAGTGACTCCCTACATGTAGGGATGGTAGGATGGAAGAAGAAGAAGAAGAGGTTTTGTATGACCTCCTATGTGGTATAGTCTTGCACATATTGGTCCTAGTTTGATGGGCTATACATAGTTGGGAATCTTGGGAGCAAACAGACAACATAGTTGGTGTGGGAGGATTACCCAGAACTAGATAAGAAACGGTCCATTGTTCACTATAGAAGAGTGAACGATTGTTTCATGATGTGGCTGGTCCGATTAATGGAAGGGCATCGATCCAAAAGAATCTCAAAAGAGGCCCAAGCGGTCATTACAATACATGGGTCCTAGTTCATCCAATTCCCAACATTCACTTACATTAGGATGGCAGGATTTGAGGGTAACCCCCTCATGTTGCCTCGGTATCCAACGGATAAGGTTCTGCTTCTGGAAATCACCAGGCAGATAATTCCTTCATATGAGGCATATGTCCAGAAGAATGACCAAGGAACCATCAAGTTTCCATTGGGCATTGGTTGGTACAGGTGTGGGGAGTTTGATAACTCCAAACTATCAGAAGTTGAGTTGCACATGCTGAACTTACAGCCATTTCCCCTCATAAGAACCTTTGATCCTTACAATAGGATGGAAATGTTTGTTAATAAGAAATTTCAACATGTTCCTCATTTGGAGGATGATTCAAGGGTAGATTGCATTGACAAGGAGGATGTCAAGAAAAGGGGATACCAAAGGTTGACCTAAATCAGATCTAGACCTTGGGATGTCTGGAAGTTCCCCAACAAGTGAAGTTTGATGACGGTCAGGTTCTCTATTTGCACTATAATGAAAGACTGGTATACAAGGAAACTATTGTCACATGGATTTGCACCCAGTGTTGAAGGCTTTTAGGGCTCCAAAAATCTAGTGAAAGATTGAGATGAACTCCAGGTGTGGGACCCTACAAGGAGGTTAAATCTCCAGAGAGAGGCTGGTCCCTTTGTTGAATGAGAGATTCAACAATCCTAAGACTAAACCTAATCTATCCACCATTTATGAAAAGAGTAAGAAGGATGAACTAAAAGTAAGAGGAGGTGATACACTAGGTTTGAATATGAGAGCTCTCACAGAACTAAGAAAATGCACAAAATAATCAGATACAATGAATAGACATACACAGATCTAACAAAGGTAAAGAGCAAGAAATGATCTGAAAGGAATTAAACATTCATAGACACATCACCCTTAGATTACAAGAGTTAAAATAACATGAATAGGTAAAATAACTAGCATATATTCATTTAGAAGGCAAGGTTACAGCAGAGGAGGACTCTATTTGGAATACAGAAGCATGAAACTAACTATTTTCCAACCCTTTTTACATCTTACATTCATGCATATATAGCATCTGATTCCAAATTGACCTAATCGGTTACAATAAATTGCCCGTATGGGCTCTGTCAGAAAATATCTCTACCAAAAGGAATGTCTATTTGCAAGAATCAATGCAAAAAATATCTAGAGTCCATAGGCAGTTGAGAGATATTTTGCCCATCTTTAATGCAGGCAACTAATTCATTGATCTGCAACCATAAATGCAACAAATATCTAAAAAGGGGCAGCTGAGAGACATTAGAATTTGCATTGATGGCATATGAGACAAATCTTCCCGAGCAAAGCCTTTAAAACACTTTAAATCTTTTAGAGCCTTAGAATCTGTGTCTCTTCGATTTTGAATCCTTTGAAATTATTGACCTCTGCAATACCCTATTGCTTGATTTTGTGTATTTTTTCGCCTTTGGGATGCCTGAGAGTGATCTTTCAATCCTAGTCGTAGATGGATCTGTATTTTAGAATTGGCAGTTACCATGTATCTCTTTGAATCTGTGTTGAGGATCCAAAACTCTACATATGTGGCAATTTGCAGCTTCACAGGGAGCCAAAACAAGGCTCGACAAAGACAAGAGCCTCTGTGAAATGCTAAGATGTCAACTGAAATGCCACGTAGGTGCTTTAGTTTTACCTCCAACCATAGAAACCCTAATATGTTTGCAGTCCCACTGGAGGCCCATAAATGGCCCAACAAGGAGAAAAGTCTTCACGAAAAGTTATCCCTCAATGAAATGTGAGGTGGCATGTTGAGTCTACGGCTGAGTCTTCCTTTTCTCTTGGCATTGTTGGCATGTCAGGGCCCACCCAAATGGAACCTGCGGAGTGTGCCACTTGTAACGACGGCACACACCTGAGGGGACTCTACTTGAAAATTTTGGAGGAGCACCAACACCCCACACATCCCTTTGAGTCTCTTTTGTGAATGTGGCAAAAGAAGCCACTTGTCCCAATGGTGCAAGCCGAGAGGGACAATGCCTTCTTTGTGTTAGGGAGGTGTGTGAGGATGACACATGGAGGCTTTCGCATTAGGGTAGAGTCTTTGCCTTTATTTTATTGAGAGTCTACAAAAGGCAATGATGTGGCATGATGTTACACACCAAAGAGAGTCTCGGTTTGTATTTTGCTTGAAAGAGCATTAGGCCGACACTTGGCACAATGGTGCACATCGGAGGGGGACTTGCTTTCATTTTGCTTAGGATTTTTGCCAGGTCAACACTTGGCAACTTCTGAGTTGAAGGCCTTTTAGAAGCCCAGCGAAGAGTTGAGTCTTAGTGAAGGATGAACTTCGCGCCAATTGAGATGCCACATATGATCTGCGCTAAGCCACTAGGACTTAAAAAGAGGCTCGATGAAGATAAGAGTCTCTGTGAAGAATCTAACCTGGCGCCTTCAACACAACTTAAAGGGTGATTTTAACATGTGCAAATAAGTTGTCTCTAAAAGGGGGCTGCGCTAGGTAAATGAATACAAGGGGCCTTTAAGACTTAGACTCATCAAATATAAATTGTAGACATTTAGCAATGTCTCAATGGATGGGGCTGATAAATGAGACAACTCGCCTCAACTCAAAGTTGTAAATTAAATGACTCCTATGGGCAACAGGAGGTCAACATGTAATTATAACAAAAAGCACACGTCTTTGCAAAAACCTTTAGGTTTTAGGGTTTATAATCTTGTTTTTTCTTCTCTTTACTCCAAAACACCTAGAATTTGAGGGTGCACTATTCGACTTAGGACAGAGGAAAATAGGTCAATAGAAACCTTATCTCTTCCAGACTGGACTTAGCCAAACAAGACATCAATTGATGTTATTACAAGAAAGGTCATCCCAAAAGTGGGTTGATTAAAAAGTGAATGAGCTAAAGGCCAAAGGCATAGCTCTAACATATGATAAGAAGAGGAAGATAAAAGATAAAGGAGATGCAGACTACGATGATTTCCTCATTGTTAAAAGGTGAATCATGGAGGCTAAACTGGCACAACCAGGAGCATCAGCATATGGCAAAGTTCTAACTGCAGAAGGCATCACTGTTGCCACTGCATCATCTCGTCCAAGAGAACAACCACTAGAAGTGATCCCCATCTCAATCACAACACCTAAAGAGTGCCATTCTACAGATATACTAAAGGGAGTAGTGATTCCCAAGAAGAAGAAAAGGATTCTAATGAAACCTATGAGGGGTGCAATTACAAAACCAGTGGACACCCATGCAGAGGTATCAAGACCAAAGAAGATGGAACTTATGTTTGCATCTGATCAGCCTCAAGAAGGATTTCCATCACCTTAGCTTACTATTACTAAATTATTTTCACACCTAATTTAGCAAGGCCTAAGTTGCAATTGTCACAAAAGGAGATAAAATAATTTTTTTTAAAGTGTATGATCACTCAGTCAAATGCCTGATATCTTGGCAAGAGAACAACAAAGGATCATTTATCAGGATACTGTGACAGTCCAATCAGAACTGTCAAACCATCCTGATAAATGAAATTGGTCTAATGACAAGACAGCAGAAATTCAAGGAATAACATGTATCTAACTGGTTTATCTTGTAGTTATGATGTTGTTGAATTATTCAAATATCACAGTTCAGTGCAAAGAAAAGGTATTTATAAACTGTCATTTCATCATCATGTCTTAAACATGTGTTTTAAATCAAATTTAGTTGTTTTATCCTATGCATTTGATTCAGAAAGCAACATACATAAATCATTACATAAGATAAAACAACTTATTATATTCAAGAGAATGTTTAAATATGTCCCACACAAGCCGTGGGAATGACTAAACTGAGCCAATGCAAACATTATGCAAGCTATACATCTGATAATAAAAAAAAGGAAAAGAACACATGAGGAAAGTGGATATCCATCATTACCTTATCGAAGGTTGATTCTCCTCTCTGGCAACTTGGTCTTCATATATTCATCTTCTTGCTCCTAATCAGGATGGTTGACCTGCAAAGTTGGAGAAAAGTTTTGTTAGAAGCTCCGGATATACAAATTCATCATATGCTTTATCATCAAACATATAAACTTGCAAACATTATGCATTAATGAACAATTGGATCAAAATCAAACATGTGCAATAAATCAGATCATCATGAGAGGGTTCAATCAACTTCCAAAGGTATGTTTTTGTGCTAATTTGTTTGTTCACTGTGCAGGTATAGGAAAAGTTATGTTGCTAATTTGAAGACATTAAAGCATGTGGAGAAAATGGGCTCCCACAAGGGTTGAGCCCAACATGCTTCCTTCTTTATTAATTCAATAAGGATATATAATTGTGATATATAGAGTACACTATCATGTAATGCATGGAGCAATCAACATATCAAGTGAAGTATAAAAGTCATCATAAGAGAAGTGAGAAGGAGCAGTTGCTCCTATAAACTATGCTCACTTCAGAAGGAACTTGTCAAAATTAGATTATCATGTTCAAAAATGCTAATCATACACTTATTCTTTTGCCTTCATCATACACATGCTACAGAATGAGCAAAGAGCATATTCCCCAATTAAAGAATGCAAGGACAAAAGTACAGTGATCAAAAGAATGGAGTATAGCCATAGAAGCATCATGGATAGTCATCATTGAATTTCATAAGAAGTATAACTATGCAAGTATAATAGTCATCATGATGACTTCATAATTTCCTTCCTCCGTCAATATATTAATATCAGGTTCATGCATATGATTAGTTCAAAAACAATCAAGTATATACAAGCAAAGTGGAACAACAGTCATGAAGTCACATAAGATGCAAGGAACAGTCTTATATCTATCATAGACTGTAACATATGTGCAATGAAGGATACAATGATATAAGTGCCATATCAGTCATAATAATGCAAGGAGCAACAAGCTGTCATGATAAAGCAAAGAAGAATTGATAATACACAGAGGAAATGAGGTTGTACCATCAAGATGTCCATATGTTCTATACTTGACAACACAATAAAGTCATGAAAGAGATATTCATGAATGTATCACAAAGTGCATATATAGAAACCAATGGGTGTGCAAGAGAATCAATAAATGCCACAGTAAAAAAGGGAATAGCATCCCATGGTTTGTAATGGAGAAGTGAACCTTATAGCATGTGAGGCTTATAAATACAGTCATAATAGGATTAGACAAAAATGAAGAGATAAAATGCATATGATGTATTGTTATGCTACAGGAGGAACAGCTAATGGAGGGACCTTTCCAAAGTGACTGTATTAGGAAAAGTATAAGGTTTATTTCCAATAAGCCACTTACATATTGCAAACAAATTGTCATAGCTAAAGAGGTGGATGATGTGTTATCATTTTTCATCACTTTATAGGACACAATGAAGTCATAAGGCACAATTAATTAAAATTGATACAAAGAGCTTCCATTGGAATAGCTTAAAGACACTATTTGTCATAGAAGAATCAGAAATGCAGGATAATAAAGGCAGTCCACAGGTGGGACATCACCCTCTATCTTATGATGGAGATATGAGTCATGAAGAATAAGATACAATTAACACAGATCTAAATACAGGAGTAATAAAAGTGCAACAGCATGAATTATTTTTGTTCACCTATAGAGCAATTGAGCTTCAAGACACAAAAAGAGAAAGATAAGCTACAAAAAGGAGAGAAGAATTGAGTAAGTGCAGAAGAAAAAGAGCACAGTAACCAGTTTTTGTCCCATTTTTATAAACTTTCATTTCAGACCTCCATAATGCCTTGTAAGAAGTAAGAAACAGCTGAGAAACAACATTTTTCTTCAAGATATGAAAAACCAGTTGTTGTTACAGAAGGAAAGGTTGAAAGAAGGATAGTGTCTAGTTGTTCATTTTCACAAGGGTTTCCAAGACCAGATAGCAGATACAGAGGAAAGAAATACACAAAAAAAGGAGGTCGTGGACAGAAAGAAGCATTTCTTCAAGAAAAGTGCAAACCCACAAAATGTTTTTAGACCATTGTGATATTTCATGTTTGCAGAGAGCCTTTTTCTTTTCCTTTTGTAAAAGAAGCAAATATTACAAAAAAGGGTTTTTCTTGCTACAAAAGTGTTGTAGGTCGTGTAACACCTAATGATGTAGACCTCATAATGCCGCAAGGGCTCGTGGGGGCATTCTAATTATTGCCTTTTGATTTTTCCTTTATTTTTGTAAAAGTCAAAAAATAGATAATGAGAAGATAAGACCGAATGCCTTATGTGAATTTAGCAAAGGCATAATGTTAGTAAAATCAAACAAAGGAATGATTCAAAGGCATGGAATATGCATTATGTAAGGAGTAATAAGGCATGTATTTGATGTACTAATTTAGTCATGTAAAGGGAGTGATAAGGCACCTTTACATAATGTGTATGGCATGAGACACAATATAGTATGATGCATGCATGGGAGACATAAGGAGGAAGATATTTGTATCTTTTGCATGCACGATGGCCTAGTTCTTCTTGGCATCATCTATTAATGCAATAATGCAATTCATGTAAATCAAAGGGAGAGATAAGGTGTTGTTTTGTTCTTTTCATCCAATTTTGCATGTTTTTACAACTTAAATAATGTAAACAAATAGTAAAGTAATGTGCTTATGAATTACTTTACTATTTTCTCGCAAGTTGTAAAATCAATAAAGTAGAACAAAATGTAACTCATAGTAACATAATTGTGCCAAATTACTTTATTCTTTGCCTAGATCACTTACAGTCCAAAATCATGAAAATTTGGAGTAGAGTTAACTGAGGACTTTTTGAGTTCATTGCATGGCTTTTTGGGTCAATTTTGGAGAGTTTGGTCAACTTTTTGGTCAAACATATGGAGGAGAGCAGTTTGGGGCTATTTTTGCTTGATTTGAGATAGTTTTGACCCTTATTCTTAGGGATTTTATTGTTTGCTCGTGGATCAGTTTTGAGAGCTTATTTTTAGAGGTAGTTAACCTTTCTAGGTCTCTTGGAGAGAGCATATTATATATTGTAAGAAAAACTTAGGTTTTTCTAGTTCTTGCCTTTTTTTCTCTTTACACTTTGAGAGAGAAAGAAGGTTTTGTAACTCACTTTTGTAGATTTATAGAGATTACAACAGGTTATAGGTTCTATACTTTGTCTTTTTATGTAGTTGTTCCTTTATTTTTCAGTTGAATCAAGTGTCTACCTTTCCATTAATGCATCTTTTCTGAATGATTTGATGAGATTTTATTGTGTTTGAACATCAGAACCTTTAAAATCATTCTCATTTATACTTGCATGTGTTAGATAGCATTAAAAATCACATGTCTTAGGTTGTACAATTGGAGAAATTTCCTTTTATGTTGTGAAAAACCCTTTTCCTTCAAGAATAAAATCTTTTCTAGCCTCCCTTAGAATTATTTATGTGATCGAATTGTCAAAAAGTGGTTTGTGTGGATAGATTTTTTGATATCTATTGTGAGTTAGATTGTCAGTTTTCCATCAATTTTAGGTGCATCACCATAAACTTTTATTACAGTTTTAGTGTTTTTAGTAGATCTTTTTAACCCTTTCCACATCAAACTTATAGATCCATTGAATATTATAAGGGAACTAGCCCATAATCTAGAGGTTCAAGCTTACCATAGGTCACCCATAGCCTGAGTTTGATCCCAAGTTACACAGGATTGTTGAGCTTCACATCTTTGCATAATGGGTGCAATCCTACTCGTCAATAGTTTTTGGCATGCCCGGTGGGTCATTGAATTGATTTTTAGTTCAAAAAGAACTTATTATTACTGTTGTTTTGGTATGACCAGAAGATTTTACAGTCTTTCAAAGGTTTATTTTCAAGTACCTGGCGACTCTTATTTTTTGGTTTGATAGATCAAATCTTGCAGCTTGTGAAAAAGTATCAAACAAGGTCAAATAAAGATCCTGAAAAGAAGCACATTCATTTATCACCACCAAAAAGGAGAGTAAAAGCAAATAGAGTGATAAGACCAGTAAGTAAAATAGCACCAAATCTACCAAATACACAACCAAAATTTGCTTCCCATCAAAATCCTTTGTTTGCAAGTTCATCATCAGTACCTCATATTTCTCCACTAGCAAGCCCAAGAGAACAAATACCTATTTTTCAAGAGGAACATGCTTTTCAAGAGCTTGAGGAAGAGGAACTTGTATTACAAGTTGAAAGAGAAGAGCCTATTTTTCAAGTGTCATTACAAGTACCAATTTAAATACCAATAGTACAGGTACCTATTATTCAGATGTCAACAACAGTTGGAAATCAGCCACCACCAAGAAATTAGCCATTTGTTACCTTTAATGGGGGTAGCCCATTAAATCTAAGCTAGCATGATGCAATACCAGTAGCTACACTGAAAAGTCTACCTAGTTTCAGTGATGAAGATGGAACTACACCGATAGAACACATTAGAGATGTAGCATCATTGTGTGCTATTCATCATATTATAGAAGAAAATATAGCAATCAGGTTGTTGCCAACATCTTTCAAAGGTAAAGCCCTTCAATGGTTTAGAGGATTAAGAGTTAATTTTATTACATCATGGGATGAATTAGGAGCTACTTTAAATAGACAATTTCAAGATAAGTCAGCTCATTTATCATTGGTTGAGAAAATGAAAACTATCAAGAGGGCTCCACAAGAGCAAATGTGGTGCAAGAGCACCTTGGCAAATTAATGTTGCCCTAGACAAATCTTTGAGTGTAAGATACCCAACTAGTTCTACTAAAATTTTTCCTTAACTTAGATAAATCAACTACTCAACAATTGAATCATATATATCAAAGATAATAACTTGAATGAATCAATCTTGAAGCTGGGTACTTGTCTTATTACTTGATTCAATGCAAATGTCTTATTACAGAGATAATGCTTTCAATAGCATGAAGTTACAAACTTATTCAAATGGAAATGCAAAAGAAGGCCTTGAAGCCTTGATGTTTACTATGTCTTCCTCACTTGATCAACTCAATTGAACTCGATGATGTCAACTGAATGTCAACACCTCACAATACAACAAGGGAGCATCACCTTGTCAGTTGAGGGAGCATCACCCCAACACTTGAAACTTGCAGGCCTCAAGATCACAAGCTAAATAGCTTTGCAGAGAGAATTTTGTCAAAATGAAAATTAGATACCAAATGAATGAGAGAGCTCCTCCTTTTATAGGTCTTCCAAAGGCAATGAAGGCACGTTTTTCAATGCACAAAGAGGAACCAAGGCACATTTCCCAAGAAGTATATCCAAGGGAATATTCCATCTGATGACTCATTCTGAGTTGGCAAGCTTATCCAGAGACCTTGACATGGATCCCAAAGACACTCTGTCGACCAATGAGAGCACAGGTAGTGACAACTATCTCATCTTTTGACTAGGCGCCAATTGAAGGGAGTAGAGACCAGAATAGGCGCCATCCTAAGCTAGGCGCTTCCTTGAGGTGGCAGAGACATGGATGAACGCTTGGTGGGGTTTGATGACTCTATATGCCCTTAGATCATTCATAAGTTAGTTGGAAAAATGGTGATTGACACTCAAATTCACTTAGGCGCAATATTAGTGTTCTTCTGACTAGGCCCCAGATAGGAGGATTCTCAGGGGTTTTGGCGCCTAGGTTACAACTTGTTAATTTCTTAAAGAATCTTTGAAACAACTTGACTTCCAATGATTATCATCTTACCCTCTGATGGAGCGCTTTGTTCCAAAACTGGTCTTGGGGACTTGCAACTCTCTTAGGCGCATGTTTGGAGTAATGTCAACTGGTATCAACGCCTATTACCTCAATTCACACTTGAAATCAAACTTTTGAAGCTCTTTTACCCTAGCGCCTTTATCTTCTATTAAGTGCCTAACATTCTGGAGGTGAATTCCATCTTAATCCAAGTCTTCAAGGTACTTCCAAGTTTAGGCGCCAAAAACAGGGTCATGAAGAAGCAAAACCACGCCTTAGGAAGATGTCTGAACCCTAGGCGCCAATTTGAGGTTGCAAAAGCATAGGTATGCACCAAGCAGAGTTTGATGCTCAAAACATTAAACATTATTCAGTGAAATCCTTTTTGACTCTAGGCGCCATTTGGAGGTTAGAAAGAGGGAAGTTGACACCAAACTGCATTAGGCGCATCTTTGAGGTGATGGAGACCAATAAGTGCGCCTTGTCATCTAGCTCTTTTCTTGTTAACTTTATAACTTGGATTATCTAAACAACACTGAGAATGCTTCCCTTCTTCTTGATACAAGTTGAAAGATCCACTGGGCGTCATTTCAAGTGTCTGGAGATATCATCAACCTAGGGCGCTAATAGAGTCTTAGGCAAATGGAATGAGCGCCTTACTTGTCTAGGTGCACTTTAAGGGTGAGATAGGCAGTAGAGTGCACCTACCTTCTTCAATTTCTCCTAACTTGATCCATTCCAAAGTTATAAGCCATGTGAGTGAGTCCTCATCCTAGGCACCAAAATGGAAGCATTTTATCCAAAATGTGCACCTCACATAGATTTGATTTCTGGATGCCAGAATTTAGGAATTTTGCGCCTAGGCTAAGAGTTTCTCATTTCAATTTTGATTATTCATCTAAGTGACTTTCCTTAGCTTCCAAGCCTTCAATCTATCCATTACCCCTGCTAGGCACTCAAAATGGAGTGTTTAAACTTGAATTGACGCCTTATGAAAGTTAGGCGCATTCTGGGGTTTTGTAAGAATAAGGAAGTGCACCTATCTCAATTAGGCTCTTTCAATGACCACAAACATATGTTAGGTGAATGAGCAATTGCCAGTGATGCTCAATTAGTTCATAGATGACTTCATCTTCCTGATTGTTGCCTTCAAAACCCAAGGCGCTCATTTAGGTGAGTTCCACCTGCTATTGGTGCCTAAGCATGAAACTTCATTCCAAACCTACTTAGCTTATCTCAGAACTGGGCGCCAGGTTGGAGAAGGTTAAATCACAAGGAGCACCTCAATTGGATGCTTAACTGAGTGCCAGAATAGATTTGGAAGTTGGGTGCCAAAATGAGCCTGACTTGTCAAGGAAGGCGCCTGGAAATATGATCACTGGAGTTGATGAAACCACTCCCAGACTTAGTCAAATTTCAAGTTTCTGACTTTGCTCCTGCAAAACAAAAGGTTAAGTTAGTCAAAAACCAATTCATTCCCTCATTATTTAGAATTAGCCTCCGGGAATGAGGAATAGGCTAATCCATTCTTCACTTGATGATCAAGCTAGAAATGAGGACATGACATTGAGTTTGATTAAATTTGTAATGCTTCAACATTGTAATGAGGTTAATCAGGTCACTAGGTCTTTAGAAATGTTCAAGTTTTGTCTTCATTTGCAAAATGGGAAAGTTATCTTTCAAAAAAATGTAAAATGAGGGAAGGTGAAGAGTCATTTGGCTCTTGGTTCATTCTAATTCAGTTAGAAACTGAAAGGTCTTGATGTATTTCCTTTAAAAGGCCTTGTAACCTTTGGGAATTCGTGGGTGATTGGAGATTTGAACATGGAATGATAAAAGACACTGTTTTCTATATTCTACTTCAGAAATTTGCTGTTTTCTTGCATGGTACAGCCCATACGGGTAGGAGGACATTTTTTTTTATTTCAAATGAAATTATTCAATCACCCTCCCTTTCCTTTTTGTCTCATCGAATTTGGTGCAATATTGAGGAAGTTATGACCGTTTTAGTGACTGCAATTTCTAGAATTCTCCTATAATAGTCCTGTTGCAGCATTTGATATGGTTCTGTACGGATAGATACAGGGGCAAGCCATATATGGTTGGAAAGAGGATTGAGTTACCTTTAAAATGCATCTAGTAGGAGGTCTTAACTCGATTCCTAGAGGAATATATCACATTTTTTCTAAAACTTCTTTGTTAACTAGGTTAACTAGGGTTTTTGTAGGAAAAAAGTCATAAAACCTCATTCCACCGTGGGAATCCTCTAAAACTCAGTGGAATGGAAGTAGAGGGAGTGATTGACATGTTGACCAAGGCTCAGGACCGAAAACATTGTTTTGGTGTGTTTAAATTGATGCCCTAGGTGATTGTAGCAGCATTTTCCTTGTTATCTTTACATTTGAAGTGGGAAAACAAGCATAGAATGAAATTGTCTTGCATCCTGACCACAAAACCCCTGAAATACATTGTTTTACCATCAATGTGAAGTGTCCAAGGGGTCCAGAGAGTTTGGTGGTTCCATCCAAAGGTACTTGCTTCACAAACTAGGCCTAATTAGGGCTTAAAACCACTAGGAGGGTTATTGGTTAGGGCATACTTTCCAAAACAAACCAAACCCATTTTAGAGTATGTTGTGGGGAGGCATAATGGGTATCTATTTCATGTCTAAGAGTTGCATTTGGATGTCTGTATAAAAAGTTATTGGGACTGTTCTCTGTTTGTCAGGTTACTTTCCTTTCTTGAGGTTTGTGAAGGAACTACTAGTTCGAAGTTTGATCCACCTTTGCTAATGGATGGGATGGCTTCTAATACATGTCTAAACACCATTTCTAGGAAGAAATCAAGAGCCATAACTATTTTTCCCACTTTTCTATGAAGATCCTTGTTTTTGAGCTTTTGGGGTGAATAGAACCTTGTCTTGTTTGTCCTTCTGCTTGTATCCACTGTGCGCTCTGCATCAAATTGGTATCAGAGTTGATGAAAGATTTGGATGTTGTATTTGTTCCTGTCACTGAAAAGGCAGGTAAAGAACTGAAGGAAAGAATGTGTTGGTGACCATTATTTGTTTGCTAAGTTGTTTGGTTGTAGGTGCTTGGTCCATCTAGCTGCAAAAAGATGTTTTCTGAGGTTGTGTGTGTGGGCAGACAAGATGAGGTCTATCATGACCATTCTCCAATGGAGATTAGGCTGGATAAGGGTGTAGAGAGGCCACTGAGGAGAGAGTGGTAAGGTGCATCACCAGGATCTGTTGTTGGGTGAGATGAATGGTTTGGTGAGTTGGTGTTGTGAAGCAGCAGAGAGATGGATACCTAACTGAAGAAGCACTTAATGTTGTAGCCTGAAGAGTACTCCACTGATGGGAGTAGAAGGAGCCTGAAGAAGCTATAAAGTTGATAGTTTGATTTGTTGGTTGGTTGGTCATCATTTCTATTAGTCTAAAGTTTGGAAGATTGAAGCTGAGAAGATTGAAGATAGAGACAGACAGAGGAAATGCAGAAAAAGATTTTTGTTGCAGGTACATTTCCAAGGGACTTGGAAATTTTGTTGGTTGTTTGTATGGTGCAGGAGCACCTTGGCAAATTAATGTTTCCCTAGACAAATCTTTGAGTTTGATTAAATTTGTAATGCTTCGACATTGTAATGAGGTTAATCAGGTCACTAGGTCTTTAGAAATGTTCAAGTTTTGTCTTCATTTGCAAAATGGGAAAGTTATCTTTCAAAAAAATGTAAAATGAGGGAAGATGAAGAGTCATTTGGCTCTTGGTTCATTCTAAGTTAGTTAGAAACTGAAAGGTCTTGATGTATTGCCTTTAAAAGGCCTTGTAACCTTTGGGAATTCGTGGGTGATTGGAGATTTGAACATGGAATGATAAAAGACACTGTTTTTGTATTCTACTTCAGAAATTTGTTGTTTTCTTGCATGGTACGGCCCAGTACGGGTAGGAGGACTTTTTTTTTCAAATGAAATTATATTCAATTACCCTCCCTTTCCTTTTTGTCTCATCGAATTTGGTGCAATATTGAGGAAGTTATGACCGTTTTAGTGACGGCAATTTCCAGAATTCTCCTATAACAGTCTTGTTGCAGCATTTGGTACGGTTCTGTACGGATAGATATAGGGGAAAGCTATATATGGTTGGAAATAGGATTGAGTTACCTTTCAAATGCATCTAGTAGGAGGTCTTAAATCGATTCCTAGAGGAATATATCACATTTTTTCTAAAACTGCTTTGTTAACTAGGTTAACTAGGGTTTTTGTAGGAAAAAAGTCATAAAACCTCATTCCACCGTGGGAATCCTCTAAAACTCAGTGGAATGGAAGTAGAGGGAGTGATTGACATGTTGACCAAGGCTCAGGACCGAAAAAGTTGTTTTGGTGTGTTTAAATTGATGCCCTAGGTGACTGTAGCAGCATTTTCCTTGTTATCTTTGCATTTGAAGTGGGAAAACAAGTATAGAATGAAATTGTCTTGCATCCTGACCACAAAACCCCTGAAATACATTGTTTTACCATCTATGTGAAGTGTCCAAGGGGTCCATAGAGTTTGGTGGTTCCATCCAAAGGTACTTGCTTCACAAACTAGGCCTAATTAGGGCTTAAAACCACTAGGAGGGTTATTGGTTAGGGCATACTTTCCAAAACAACCCAAACCCATTCTGGAGTATGTTGTGGGGAGGCATAATGGGTATCTATTTCATATCTAAGAGTTGCATTTGGATGTCTGTATAAAAATTTATTGGGACTGTTCTTTGTTTGTCGGGCTACTTGCCTTTCTTGAGGTTTGTGAAGGAACTACTAGTTCGAAGTTTGATCCACCTTTGCCAATGGATGGGATGGCTTCTAATACATGTCTAAACACCATTTCCAGGAAGAATTCAAGAGCCTTAACTATTGTTCCCACTTTTCTATGAAGATCCTTGTTTTTGGGCTTTTGGGGTGAATAGAACCTTGTCTTGTTTGTCCTTCTTCTTGTATCCACTGTGCGCTCTACATCAAAATGTTAGATTTCAAAGGACATAGAATAGAATTCCAAATATGGTAAATCCTTCACCTGAGCATGCATTTTTATATTATTTAAGAGCATTGAATAGTGATATTGTTGTCATGATTCAGTCAATGGGTGGAGTTACTTTACTAGGTGCATTTGATATTGCTATTAGAGAAGAAAATAGTTTAATACAAGTTGGTAAAATTGCACCAAGGCCTCCTATGCCCATATTTATTGATATTCAACCCTTAATACCAATAGCAGTACCTCCTACATCAATTCCTACTATACCAACCTTTGGCTATCAAACAACTGTGAAAAATAATGTTGATCCAATTCTTTCTGATATACAAGAGCTTAAGGGTAATCAACAAAATATAGCTAAGCTATTGCAGACTATCAGTAATGACTTAGTGAGCCTCAAAATTCAAGAAAATCATAATAATAGACCATACCAAGCCCCATATTAGGCAAATAGACCTCCTTATCAGGTAGATTACCAGGGACAAACAAGAAACTATAATAACAGGCCAATTCAGCAGTATAATCCAAATTTTGTTAGCTCATCAAAGGAGCTTGTGCCTATGCAAAATAATATGGTTCAAGATTATGCATGGTGTTATCCATGTAACCAGACTCATAACCAGGCTACTTGCATGAATGGAGTGGTCAATCAAGCACTCTTGGTACAAAATAATTATGTTGCTGCTGAAAATACAAGTGATGTAATGACCAGCTGGATGCTCAGACTTAGCATAGTAATCTTGATGTTGCTTTAATGAACTGGCAGGTTAATGATTTTTGTGGAGTAAATCAATTACCATGGTAGAAATAGTCTTTTACTAATATTGTAGCTAATACCAGGTCAAAAAAGAGGGTTGTTGAGTTACAATAGCAATCTGATATCAGCAAACAACAAACAGGAAAAGTACAACAGCAAGCTGATAAAGGAAAAAATCTAATTTCTGTAGGTCAACAAAGCCAACCTCAAGCTTCTACTTCCCAAGATGTTCATATTCTGCTAAGAGGACAGCAAACACCTGATAAAAGATAGCCAGAAGCTCAATCTTAGCGAACCAAAGTAGAACCAGATGTTGTTGTTCCCAAAATACAACAAAAGGTTAGTGGCCCTTCTTTCAATATTCTTGATCAAATGAAAAAAGCCATTGTTAGCATGTCAATACTGGATGCATTGCATCTCCCACATCAAAAAGATTTGTTGCATGATGCTTTAGCTTAGTTATCTTTATCAAGTGAAGCTCAAACAAGTTAGCCTTAGGTTATGCTCACTAATGAAGCACAAAATAAGAATGAACAGCCAAAACAAGTGAGCAAACCACCTCCCTTTTATGTTACTTTGATAGTTGGTAATCATCTAGTTCATAACTGCATGATTGACTCAGGAGCTAGTAGCTCAGTGATGCACAAACAACTAGCTAACAAACTTGGTTTGAAGTATGAGCCCATTGTAAGGGGAGTTGTGCAATTAGATGGTACTGAAGTTAACATAGTTGGGATGTTGAAAAATCTAGGACTTACCTTACATGCATGCCCCAATTTTGTAATCCATCAGGACATCCATGTTATTGATCTACCAACTAGTTTTTTCCATTTATTTATCTAGAGATTTCACAACAAAACTGGGAGGTTATTTATCTTTTGATTGGACACATCTATTTTTTAGAACCAGATATGGTACTAAGGTCATCATAAAATTAGAACCATTAGCAATTGACCATCTTGAGCCATATACACCCAGTCCAATCAATGCCATCTTTCATGTTTTGATCAAGAAGAACCAACTAATGTCCAGGACCCAAGTACACCTTTAGAGGGCATACCTGATTTAGTTTTGGACCAGTAGGCAACATAAAATCATGAAACAGATCCTTTTGATCAAATGGATGAAATAGGTCTTGGTGTGTATATGATACAAGAGAAAGATGCAGTTATTCCAAATCTGCTGAAAGGAGAAAATCAACAAATTATAGGATCTAAAAATGATGTTTGGTAGTTGTATTTTGATGGTTCTAGAAGCAAAATTGGTGTTGGTGGAGGAGTTGTTCTAGTTTCTCCCATAGGTGAAAAGTATTACTCATCTTTCCGTTTTGCTTTTCGCTGTTCAAATAATTCAGTTGAGTATGAGGATTTAGTTCATGGATTGGAATGGGCTAGAAAAAGAAACATAAAATGCCTTAAAGTCTTTGGAGACAATGACTTAGTGATAAAACAAGTGAGAAATATTGCTGCTACTAAAAATGATCTGCTGAAATTGTACAAACACAGAGTTTGGGATATGATAGAAGAATTTGATGCTTTTAATCTTATATCTGTACCTAGGACTAATAATAAACAAGCTAAGAAACTGGCTGCCATTGGAGATGAGTATGATCTTCCAGCAGAAATAAAAAATGTTCATACTCCTCTTTATGTTAAAGTTGTTGTGAGACCATCAGTGCCAGCCAATAATACAAGTTGGCAAGTCTTTGATAGTGATGAGCAAATTGTTAATTTTTTGATGGAGGAAGCTAAGTTTTCTATAGGAAATCAACAGAAATTACTGCAGCAATATGATGATCAGATACTACAGTTAAAGTCAAATAAATTGCCTAAGGGTTTGGTAACCTTAGAGTCAATATTCAATACTGATGATCAGGTAAGAAGAGACAAGGCCAACTTATCAGTGAAACAGGAACATTATGAGCCTATTGAGATATTTAAAGATAAGTTGCTTAAACTTGGAAAAGCACAAAAGAAGAACAACAAGCTTTTATTTAGCTTTGTCAAGAATTCAGTGATATATTTGCTTGGGAATATGGAGATCTAAAGGGTTTTAACCTTGAGTTAGCTCAACACACAATCGAGATGGAACCCAAGGCAAAACTAGTTAGATAGAAGCAAAGGCCATTAAACCCAAAGCTGGAAGTGCTCATGAAGACTGAATTAAACAAGCTGATAGAAGGTAATATAATATTTCCAACAAAGCATACATCTTGGGTTTCTAACTTAGTTCCTGTTAGAAAAAAGAATGGAGAAATCAGATTATGTGTTGATTTCTATGACTTAAACAAAGCATCTCTGAAAGACCATTACCCACTGCCATCAATGGAGCAAATCTTACAAGTTGTTTTAGGATCAGAGAGGTTTTCTTTATTATATGGTTATTCAGGTTGCAATCAGATTTTAGTGAAAGAGGAAGATTGGTACAAGACTGCTTTCACTACCAAATGGGGCACAATGGCTTACAGAAAGATGCCATTTGGATTATTTAATGTAGGTGCAACATTCCAAAGAGCTATGGATATGGCCTTTCAAGGTCTTATAAACAAATTTGTACTTGTATATTTATATGATGTAATTGTATTTTTAAATAAAGCTGAAGATCATTTTTATCATCTAAGACTGATTTTTGAAAGATGCAGAGAGTTTGGGGTTTCACTCAACCCAAAAAAGAGTATTTTTTTAGTGCATGAAGGAAATCTTTTAGGACATATAGTGTCAAAAGATGAAATATCAATAGATCCTGAAAGAATTTCTGCAATATTAGCATTACCACTTCCTGCCCATAAGAAAGGCTTACAAAGCTTTCTTGGAAGAATCAACTTTGTAAGGAGGTTTATACCAAACATAGCAGCATTATTACAATCCCTTACAGCCATGTTGAAAAAGAATATTCCTTTCATTTGGACAAAGGAAGGTAAGCAAAGTTTTTAAGAGATCAAAGAGACACTTGCTGCTACCCAAACACTAATCAATCCAAATTTTGACAAGGATTTTATTTTGTATGAATTTGGTAGTGTTGATACCATATCAGCTATGCTTTGTCAGCAGAATGAGGAAGGATTGGAACAATCTGTGGCTTTCTTTAGCCAAATTCTGCATGATTATGAGGTAAGATATTCATTTGTTGAGAAACATGTTTTGGCTATCATAAGAAGCCTTAAAAAGTTTAAACACATGCTTTCAAATAATAGAATACAGCTGATGGTTGCCCATCTGACAATAAAAGAATTCTTGCTTAGCAAAGATCTGAATGATAAGAGAGCAGGATGGATAACAAAGGTGATGGAATATGATATTCAAATTAAGGTTACAAAGTTGGTCCTAGCAGAAAATGAAGGGTTGAGACCGTGCTGCAAAATAAGGAACAAGCTATTGTCCCAGACCCATCCCCAAGTTGGGTGCAACAAATGGTTCATCATCTGCATACTAGAGACTGTCCTAAAGGTCTAGACAGATCAAAAAGGAGGTACTACAGGTTGCAAGCCATACCCTATGCTGTAATTAATGGTGTTTTATTAAGATGTGTAGAGCTAGATCAGATTCAGAAAATTCTAGAAGCGTTTCATGATGGACCTTCTGGAGATCACTTTGCACCAAAAATAATAGCTCTAAAAATAATGAGAGCTAGTTATTATTGTCTAGAATTGTTTAAAGATGCACATGATTGGGTGAAGAAATGCACCAAATGTTTAGTTTTTGTAGGTAAACAGAAGCTTACAGCCATGCCCTTGCATCCAATTCAAGTAGAACAACCATTTGGCAAGTGGGGTTTGGACTTCATTGGTCCAATCAATCCACCTTCAAGTCAAGGACACAAGTGGATACTAATTGCAAAAGATTACTTCACTAAGTGGACCAAAGCAGTTGCAGTAAAAGAAGCAAATGAGATTTTTGTTCTCAATTTTTATCAAGACTTAGTTTCCAGGTTTGGTACTCCTGATTCAATCATTTCTGATAATGCTTTAGCATTCATTGGTTTAAGAGTTTCTGATTAGTCTGTAAAAAATAATATATTTTTGAATACTTCATCCAATTATTACCCTCAAGGTAATGGACAAGCAGAATCAACAAATACGAATTTGATTCAAATAATAAAGAAAACAATTGATGACAATCAGAGATCTTGGCATGACAAGTTGCAATTAGCCCTTTGGGCTGATAGGATAACTCCAAAGAGAGCAATGGGTAATTCACCTTATGTTCTAACTTATGGAAAAGAAGCCAAATTGCCAATCTCATGTGAGTTACCAACTCTAAGTTACATCAAGGAACTTGAATTATTGGAAGAAAAGCCAATGGAGGTAAGACTTGCACAGCTCATGGAGCTAGAAGAGACTAGAAAGGAGGCCTTAAAAACATTGGAGATGTGTCAAGATCAAATGAAGAGAACATTTGATAGAAAGGCAGTTCCAAGAATCTTCAAGGAAGGGGATTTAGTATTCAAATGGGATGAACTGAAGAGCAAACCTGGTAAACACACCAAGTTTGATGCCATGTGGGATGGCCCATATATCATTACAGAATACAAGAAACACAATGCATTTTAGCTTGCAAAGTTAGATGGAGAGGTGTTGTCAATCCCTATCAATGTTATTCACCTCAAGTTATGTTACTAGAGGAGAAACTTTTGCTGCAAATAAGTGCTTTTGCACATTTCATTTCAGTTTTGTTTTTGTTTTCCAAGAAGTACACATGCACATTTTGTTGGCCATGTCCTAAACAAGTCAGAATAGTTTTAATTTCAGTTTTGTTTCATTGCTATAGTTTTCTATCAATTTGAGTTGCAAGAGGTTATTCAAAGTTTCAGGAAAGAAAAGATTCATATACCCAATGGAATTGCAAGGCTACTGGTTCTGTTTTGTTTAGTAGGCAAACACCCTTGAGAGGTTGCCAAAAATGTTACTAAATTATGTTCACACCTAATTTAGCAAGGCCTAAGTTGTAGCTATCACAAAAGGAGATAAAAGAAAAAAATTTAAAGTGTATGATCACTCAATCAAATGTCTGATATCTTGGCAAGAGAACAACAAAGGATCATTTATCAAAATAATGTGTCAGTCCAATTAGAATTGTCAAACCATCCTGATAAATAAAATTGGTCTAATGACAAGAGAGAAGACATTCAAGGAATAACAGGTATCTAACTGGTTTTATCTTGCAGTTATGATGTTAAATTATTCAAATATCACAGTTCAGTACAAAGAGAAGGTATTTATAAACTGTCATTTCATCATCATGTTTTATACATGTGTTTTAAATTAGATTTAGTTGTTTTATCCTTGTTGCAAATATGTGCCTAAAGTGGTGTTGTCATTGATGTCAACATATCCTTGTTGCCATTGGTGTCAACTGTATCCTATATTGTTGTCTGTATAGAGGACCATATTGTTGAGGATGTTGAGAAAATTATAGACAATTTATACATGCGGATCATACAATTGTGTAGAGGATTGTCAGAGGTTGCTCCAGTCAAGATTTGACAAATCCGCATAAAGATTTGAAGAAGTTATGACCATCTAAGTAGAACCGGATTCTACAATATTCAGTAGAAATAGTGTAGCAAGAAGCTGGTCTGAATTGGTCTGGTATTAGCACTCTATGATTTGCGGATCTAGAGGCATGTCTGGGATGGTGGTGTGTTCTCTCAACTCGAGTGGTTCGTGGTTTGGAGGTCTACAAGAAATCTTTCTAGTTTAACAGTCATGGCAGATAATGTTCCTGAGGTTCCAAATGAAGGTGTAATAGATTTTGGTGATGTGGAGGAGTGTGGATGTTTCTATTGATCTCATTGTGCTTGTGAAGGTCTCTAGATCATGTAGCTATTGTGTTGAAGGTTTGCATTAAAGTTTGAGCTTGTTGGAAAAGATTTCTTTCTTAGTGTTGTTGTTCTTCCCAGTTTTGGCTGACCGGTTGATTCAAGTGTGTTGCGGATGTTCTAAAAGTAATTCTCTGGAGTGTGGTGTGTTGATTCAAGTCTTAGTTGTATTTGGCTGACATTGTGAAGATCCACGTTGAGCCTAGCCGACCTTATTGATCATTCCAAGGTTAATGAAGGGTATATACTTGTTGAAGAGAAGTGGAAAATTATCCTTGAACAAATGAGTTAAATCAAAAGAAAGGATCAGAAGCAGAGTAGAGCAGAAGAGGAGCGAAAGAAGAATAGAGTGAAGAGTCAGTGAAGAAAAGTTTATGGATAAGAGTAGAAGTTTTTGAGCCTTCAAAGGAACTGATTCAAGCATGAACATAGATGCTATTTCTTAGTTCATTATCTTTGTGTTAATCATAATTCTTTTTAGGCAGTGAGCCTTTTCTTGAGCAGTGAGCTCTGGGCAGTGCGACCGAAGGCATGTGCCTTCTATTTTCTTAAGTACTTTAATAGGGTACACATTTTTGTGGGTTAACCCCCACCATGGTTTTTCCCTTAACCAGGTTTTCCATGTCAAAACTCTGGTGTTGTGTGTTCATATTATTTATGTTCATGTGTTTAGTAATGCTTTAGTATTATCCTCATTGATCTGGTTGTAAAGAAGTTTCTAAAAGTAAAAGTATAGGGACAACTGATTCACCCCCCCTCTCAGTTGTTCGAACTATTTCTAACAATTGGTATCAGAGCCAAGTTCCTCTAAAAGGGAGCTTAACCACTCAAGGAGATCTAAGATGTCGACCTACAAGAAGGATAGTCCAAGATTTGATGGAACAAATTACACTGTTTGGAAGAGCAGCATGGAATGCCATTTACAATTCATGGGTGATGTCTATTGGTTAATAACTAAAGATAAGTATGAACCTCTGGAGAAAGGCCCTTCAACTCTAGATGAACTCCAGGATGCTGAAAATAACCTTCGAGCTAAAGAAGCCTTGTTGAGTGCCCTGACTGATTCAGAAATGACAAATATTTTTGGACTAAAAATTGCTCATGAAATCTGGAAGAAGTTGGAGAATCTATATGAAGGAGATAAATATGTCAAATGTGCCAAACTGCAAAGTCTGAGAGGAAAGTTTGAACATCTAAGGATGAGTGAAGATGAAAACATCACAATCTATATGCAAAAGATAAATGAACTTGTGTGTGGGATCAGGTGTGCTGACAAAATTTTGGAAGAATTAAAGATTGTGGAAAAAGTGCTCAGATCTTTGCCCAATTCATACAAACACAAGGTTGTTGCTATAGAAGAGATCAGGACTGTTACAGATGTTACAAGAGAACACTTGATTGGCAAAATCTTAGCTTTTGAATTAAGTGAATTTGGTGACTCTCTTCCTAAATCTAAATCAACATTCAAGGCCAATGTGCATGGAAAGCAAAGATATGATACGGGTGAAGGTTCTTCAAGAAAATCAAGCAGATTTATCAAAAAAGATGAAAATGAGACTGTAGATCTTGAAGCTCTCATTTCCAAACAGATGCTAAGAGGATCTGATAAGTATGAAGGAAAGTTGCCACTCAAATGTTTTGCTTGTAATAAGATTGGTCATTTTGCTTCAAGATGTTTGGAGAGGTTTTCAAAACCAAACCCTAACAAATACAAAAATCAAAAGAATTGCTATTATGTCTAAGAAGTTAGAGGAGTCACTGATGATGAATCTGATCATGGCAAAAATGATTGGGTGTTCATTGCTATTAAAGAAGAAGATCCAATATCTACTAAATCTGCTAGCTGTGCAAATGTGGAAAGTGCCTTGGCTTCTCAGGTTGTTGAAAAAGATGAATGGGTGATTGATAGTGGATGCTCTCATCATATGACTGGTGACAAAGTAAGTTTGTGAGTTTTGAAAATTATGAAGGAGGATTTGTGAAATTTGGAGACAACTCAGCTGGTAGAATTCATGGTAGAGGATCCATCTCTTTTGATGGTAAGAATAGCACCAATGATGCTTTATATATAGAAGGACTGAAACACAATCTTCTTAGTGTTAGACAGTTGGTTGACAAGGGTTATGATCTCCGGTTCAAGGATGGAAAGTGCAGGATCTTGGAAAGCTCCAGAACTGAAATTGCATCCGGTACTCAAACCAAAGGCAACATCTTTCATTTAAGAAGTTCAGGCAAAAGTTGTTTGATTGCTCAAACTGATCAAAGTTGGTTATGGCATAGGAGGATGTGTCATGTAAATTTTGATAACATTGTCAAAATAAGTTCCACTCAAGCTGTAAGAGATCTTCCAAAACTTGTGAAACCGGACAGCATGTGTAGAGAATGTCAATTGGGTAAACAAAGCAAAATTTCTTTCAAAAGTAAGGAACAATGTTCAAGAGAGAGATTGGAACTGGTACATACTGATCTATGTGGTCCTACCAGAATTAGGAGTGTGCAAGGAGATAGATACTTCATGATACTGATTGATGATTACTCCTGGATGATGTGGGTAACTTTCCTAAAAGAAAAATTAGAAGCTCTTGATAAGTTTAAGATGTTCAAGATGATGGTTGAGAATGAGATTGGTGGGAAATTGAAGTGTCTGAGATCTGACAGAGGTGGAGAATTCACTTCCAGAGAATTTTATGCTTTCTGTGAAAAACATGGAATAAAAAGATAGTTATCAACTCCTAGGACTCCTCAGAAAAATGGAGTCATGGAAAGAAAGAACCAAACCATTCAAGAAGTTTCTAGGACCATGATGATGGAAAAAAATGTTCCTCAAGTTTATTGGAGGGAAGCTATGAGTACTATTGTCTACACTCTTAACTAGGTGCAGATCAAAGGAAATTCTGGTAAGACTCCATATGAATTGTGGTTTGGTCATCCTCCTACTGTAAGATACTTCATAGTTTTTGGTAGAAAATGTTATATCAAAAGAGATGTAGATTTAAGCAAGTTTGAAGCAAGAAGTGATGAAGGAATATTTTTGGGATACTCAACTCAAAGTAAGGCCTACTGGTGCTTCAACAAAAGATTGAAAAAGATTGTTGAAAGTGCTAATGTTAAAGTTGATGAAAGCAAAGAAGGACACTCCAAATATGGAGTAGTCAACATATCAAGTGAAGTATAAAAGTTGTCATAAGAGAAGTGAGGAGGAGCATTTGCTCCTATAAACTATGCTCACTTCAGAAGGAGCTTGTCAAAATCATATTATTATGTTAAAAAATGCTAATCATATGCTTATTCTTTTGCCTTCATCATACACATGCTACAGAATGAGCAAAGAGCATATTCTCTGATTAAAAAATGCAAAGACAGAAGTACAGTGATCAAAAGAATGGAGTATACCCATAGAAGCATCAGGGACAGTCATCATTGAATATCATAAGAAGTATAACTATGCAAGTATAACAGTCATCATGATGACTTCATAATTTCCTTCCTCCATCAATATATTAATATTAGGTTCAGGCATATGATTAGTTCAAAAATAGTCAAGTATATAAAAGCAAAGTAGAACAGCAATCATGAAGTCACATAAGATGCAAGGAATAGTCTTATATATGTCATAGACTGTAACATCTATGCAATGAAGGATACAATTATATGAGTGCCATATCAGTCATAATAATCCAAGGAGCATCAAGTTGTCATGATAAAGCAGAGAAGAATTTATAATGCACAGAGGAAATGAGGTTGTACCATCAATATGTCCATATCTTCTATACTTGACAAACAATAAAGTCATGAAAGAGACAATCAGGTATGTATCACAAAGTGCATATACAAAAACCAATGGGTGTGCAAGAGAATCAATAAATGCCACAATAAAAAATGGAACAGCATCCCATGTTTTGTAATGGAGAAGTGAACCTTATAGCATGTGAGCCTCATAAATACAGTCATAACAGCATTAGACAAAAATGAAGAGATAAAATGCATATGATGTATTGTTATGCTACAGGAGGAACAACTAGTGGAGGGACCTTTCCAAAGTGACTGTATCAAGAAAAGTGTAAGGTTTATTTCCAATAAACCACTTACATATTGAAAACACATTGTCATAGCTAAAGAGGCGGATGATGTGTTATCATTTTTCATCACTTTATAGGACACAATGAAGTCATAATGCACAGTCAAGCAAAATTGATACAAAGATCTTCCATTAGAATAGCTTAAAGACACTAGCTATAATAGAAGAATTAGAAATGCAGGATGATAAAGGCAGTCCACAGGTGGGACATCACCCTCTATCTTATGATGGAGATATCAGTCATGAAGAATAAGATACAGTCAACAAAGATCTGAATACAGGAGTAATAAAAGTGCAACAACATGAATTATTTTTGTTCACCTATAGAGCAATGGAGCTTCAAGATACAGAAAGAGAAAGATAAGCTACAGGAAGGAGAGAAGAACTGAGTAAGTGCGGAAGAAAAAGAGCATAGTAACCAGTTTTTGTCCCATTTTTATAAACTTTCATTTCAAACCTCCATAATGCCTTGTAAGAAGTAAGAAACTGTTGAGAAACAACATTTTTCTTCAAGATATGAAAAAACCAGTTGTTGTTGTTATAGAAGGAAAAGTCAAAAGAAGGATAGTGTCCAGTTGTTCATTTTCACAAGGGTTTCCAAGACCAGATAGCCGATACAGAGGAAAGAAATACATAGAAAAAGGAGGTCCTAGATAGAAAGAAGCATTTCTTCAAGGTGCAACCCCACATAATGTTTTTAGACCATTGTGATATTTCATGTCTGCAGAGAGCCTTTTTCTTTTCCTTTTGTAAAAGAACCAAATATTGTGAAAAAGAGGTTTTCTTGCTACAGAAGTGTTGTAGGTCGTGTTTCTTTTCAAAGAGTGAACAAAATAAAGTGCAAAATGTATACAGTAGGCATGGCTGCAACCTAAGAGAGGCATATCTACAAGAAAAATGTAGACCCAAATAATCTCTTTCAAAACCTTCATATATAAAAATATAGTCAAGAAGCCCGAATGACAAGATAGAATGAAACCATACCTTGTGTTTTTTGCAAGGAAGAAGAGCTACAGGCCGTGGGCTTTCCTTTTGTTAAGAGCTTTTAAAACTCGGAAACAATAGCCATGAAGGAGAAAATATAGAGAGAACAAGAAGACATAGTAAGAAGAGGAAGTATGAGAGTAAAATGCAAAGTATACTACCACAGAAGCCGCGGCATGTAGGCCTTTTTCTACAAAAGAAAGTCAAGAAATGTCTTCAAACTTTCATAGAGAGCTTACCTCTATCTCCGGCGGAAGTTATTGAAGAAAAACCATCAAGAAATCATCATAAAATTGTAGAGAAGAGTGAAGAAATGATCAATCCCTAGTCAAGCATGGTGGTGGTGCAGGAGGAGCCCAAAGAGAAGCAAAAATAAAATGACAAGTTTAGGGTTTGATCTTTCCTTTTGGTCGATGGTCGATGGTGTTTTTTCCACATTTCTTTTGACTTTCAAAATTTTTAATTATTGCCATGTAATCACCAGCGAGGTCAAGACTTCAAAGTCTTGTAAAAACTAATGATGCAGACCTCATAATGCCATAAGGGCCCGTGAGGGCATTCTAATTATTGTCTTTTTATTTTTCCTTTATTTTTGCAAAAGTCAAAAAATAGATAATGAGAAGATAAGGCTGAATGCCTTATGTGAATTTACGAAAGGCATAATGTTAGTAAAGTCAAATAAAGGAATGATTCGAAGGCATGGAATATGCATTATGTAAGGAGTAATAAGGCGTGTATGTGATGAATTATTTTAGTCATGCAAAGGGAGTGATAAGGCACCTTTACATAATGATGTATGGCATGAGACACAATATAGTATTATGCATGCATGAGAGACATAAGGAGGTAGATATTTTTATCTTTTGCATGCATGATGGCCTAGTTCTTCTTGGCATCATTTATTAATGCAATTATGCAATTCATGTAAATCAAAGGGAGAGATAAGGTGTTATTTAGTTCTTTTCATCTATTTTTGCATGTTTTTACAACTCAAATAATGTAAACAAATAGTAAAGTAATGTACTTATGAATTACTTTACTATTTTGTCACAAGTTCTAAAATCAAGAAAGTAGAACAAAATGTAACTCATAGTAAAGTAATTGTCCCAAATTACTCTATTCTTTGCCCACATCACTTGCAATCCAAAATCATGCAAATTTGGAGGAGTGGAGTTAACTGAGGACTTTTTGAGTTCACTGCATGGCTTTTTGAGTCAATTTTAGAGAGTTTGGTCAACTTTTTGGTCAAACATATGGAGGAGAACAGTGATGAGAGCCCTCCATGTCTCATTCTATGCCACATTTTAGCCATTTTCATATGCCTTCAATCCCATTCTAATATTCCATTTCTATCTCATTCCATACCATTTTACCATTTTATGTTGCATATGATTTAATATAAATAAGTAATATCTAATTTAGTTTTTAGATAAAATATATGAATAATAAATATTAGATTGTATTTACTAATATTCACTTCTATTATGTTGAGAAATATATCATGCAGCAACTTCATGTCACCAGTGTGGGAGCATTTTACAACACATTAATTTCGATCATGAAATTATTTGTTCATAAAGTAATTTGGTTATATAGTTATAACCAATTAATATTTAGTGTTAATTTGGTGAAGGATATCTCCTCACATTAAAACTAATATTCTATTTTATTTTGTCCTTTATTTTAGGATCCTACAAATTTTCTCGAATCCTATATTGTTTCCTTCATTTTAGGGTGATTTATTTCCAACAAATAAAACAACTAAATGTGAGCCACAAAATAATAGAAAAGTGGCATAAAATAGGAACAAATGCTAGAAAATAGGTGCTAGAGAAAACCATATGAATAATGTTAAAAAATTAAGGCAACGTGAGAATAGAATTACTTTATAATTTGTTATATGCCTTCATTATATAAAGGCAATATCATAAAGGAAAGGAGAGAAGACTTGTATCATTTTTATAATAAAATACTATTATTTCTTCTGATCAAACCAGAGTAGAAAAGATTCTATTTCTTTCGTCGTGCAGACCAGGAGCAAGGGCCCACTCCTTTGGGAAGCTTGGTGATGTTTATTATTTTTTTTTTGTGTTATATCTTTTTGAATTTTATTTAATTATCATAGACTTTAAGATTTAAAGGTAGTGTGATGTTTATTATTTTTGTGTATGTTATTTCTTTTTAATCTGATTTAATTATGATAGCTTTTAAATATTTAAATGTAGTGTAATTTATATTTTAGTATTTTCATTAAAGTTTAGTTTGATAGGAGATTTTGTAATTTAATTTTGGTTTGTAATTTTCATTAATGTTCAATTTGGTGAGGTGTGTTTTCATTTTCATTAATATGTTATTGTTGTTACTATCATAATTCTTATTGTAGAATTAGAATAGAAGAATTAAATTATATTTTTATTAATGCATTTTTTTGTGTTTTCTTAGCTGCATTTCACCCCCACTCAGCTCACTATCTTCATCCCTTCGACAAATAGCCACAATACCTTTCACAAGTCTATGATCCCCATATTGACATTTTAGGAACAAACTGAGGAAGTTAATGTAAAACTTTTATAGCATTTTGATCTCAAGTCTCGATCCATAGTTTTGTCCATCAAGCAGTTCGGGGCTATTTTTGCTTGATTTGAGACAGTTTTGGCCCTTATTCTTAGGGATTTTATTGTTTTCTCATGGATCAATTTTGAGAGCTTATTTTTAGAGGCAGTTGACTGCATTTGACCTTTCTAGGTCTCTTGGAAAGAGCATATTATATATTGTAAGAAAAACTTAGGTTTTTCTAGTTCTTGCCTTTTTTGCTCTTTATACTTTGAGAGAGAAGGTTTTGTAATTCACTTTTGCATATTTATAGAGATTATAGCAGGTTACAGGTTTTATACTTTGTCTTTTTATGTAATTGTTGCTTTATTTTTCAGTTGAATCAAGTGTCTACCTTTCCATTAATGCATCTTTTCTGAATGATTTGATGATATTTTATTGTGTTTGAACATCAGAACCTTTAAAATCATTGTCTCATTTATACTTGCATGTGTTAGATAGCATTGAATATCACAGGTCTTAGGCTATGCAATTGGAAAAATTTCCTTTTATGTTGTGAAAATCCCTTTTCCTTCAAGAAGAAAATCTTTTCCAGCCTCCCTTAGAATTATTTATGTGATCAAATTGCCAAAAAGTGGTTTGTGTGGATAGATTTTTTGAGATCTATTGTGAGTTAGATTGTCAGTTTTCCATCAATTTTAGGTGCATCACCATACACGTTTATTACAGTTTTAGTGTTTTTAGTAGATCTTTTAATCCTTTCCACATCAAAGTTATAGATCCATTGAATATTATAAGGGAACTAGCCCATAATCTAGAGGTTCAAGCTCGCCATAGGTCACCTATAGCCTAAGTTTGATCTCATGTTACACAAAATTGTTGAGCTTCACAGCTCTGCATAATGGGTGCAATCCTGCTCGTCAACACTTACACTTCAAGCACATCCTAATCACCCTCTAATATAGTTCCCATGTGAGGATGGGAATTATAGTTGTAATTGATGAAGGTTCATGGAAATCCTAATCACCCTCTAATAGGAACTTTGAACCCTACCAAAATTTGGTCGCTTGATGGGATTGCAAGAACATGGTAGATGAATGTGTTAGAACATACAAGGAATCTCTGTGTTGTAGTCATCAATTGTAAAGGACAACAAAATTTGTGAATATGAAAGCAAAGTGATCGAAATGGCATAATGAAGAAGTATATATGTGCTTACAAATCTGTGAGAACAAATGCATTTAATGCTTGGCCATTAGAGATTTGGGTGTCAAACGTAATTTTGCAGTCTCACTTGGTTGCATCAAAGTTTCAAAACTTAACCTTTGAAAGAAATCACAAGTGTAGATGTGCTATGCAATTTTTTAGGATTTCACTTCCACATTTTATCTTTGAAGTTCTACTTGGAAGAATAGTCAAGAATCAGGAGTGGGGAGAAATTAGTAGTTTTTGTAAAACTATTGGTGAGTTTCGATTCTCCTATTTAAAATAGGATTGAAGATTGGAGAGTAGTTTATAAAACTACAAAATGATGAGAAACCTTTGCTTCATATTTTATTGAAATTAATAGTTTAGAAAGCAATTTGTAGAAACTACAAAAGTACATCTAAGCTTTGAAACTTTGAAACATTCAAAGCACTTGTCTTAAACTTTTAAACTTAAATTCTCATGATACTTAGACTTATTTCCAAGACCTGTAAGATGACACCATCTCTTGAATTTCAAGAATAAATGATAAATTGGAAAGGACCAATGACATTTGATTTGTAAAAGAAAAGTTCTTGTTAAGGACTAGAGACAACATTGGCCAACATGGTTACCCAACAAAAGGTTAAAGGTATCTTCCTCCTAACTTTGATATCTAGCTCATTAATGTCCATTTCACTAATGATTCCTTTGTCACTCTCTTGGAATACAAAGACAATGTGGGCCATGTCTTGCAGTCTTTTGACACTTTTTTCCTTGCTTCTTGCTCTAGTATTTATTGATAGAAAACTCAATGCTATCATTAATCTTTTTTGCCCAAACTCTCCTAGATGGACACCTTTGGTTGGAAATAGATTTACCATGGGGAGATTTTTAGATTATTGGGCATTCCCTTTGCTTTACAATCCTCTTCTATATCTCTTTGGGAAGTTGTTCTTACTCGCATTGAAAAAAGTTACATTTTTTAATTGCTAAGTCCCTTTCCCTAGTTGGGAATTTTTAATTTGTTTTGAAGTTCTTGTGGTCTCTCATGTGTATTATTCTTCCTACTAGGCTCCCTCAAAAGTCTCTTATCAAAAGCTAGAGAGATTGCTCAAGGACTTTAATTGGGCCTCCTTGAAACAAGGTAAAGGGTTCCATCAAGTTGCTTGGGAGTTCTATTACCTCCTGCATGACTTTGGTGATATGGGCCTTATTGATACTCATAGATAAGGGTTGGTCTTGTGTGCCAAATGGATAATTCAAGCCCTAGATGATCAAGAAGCCTAGAAAATCTTCCTTAGGAATTACATTACTTACAACATTCCTCATGGAAAGTAGGCCTAGTATAGTTTGGTCCTTCCATCCATTCTCATCATTAAGGAACCAATGCAAATTCAAGGCACTTTCATTGCCAAAAATATTTGGAAGGCTTGGAAAGTCATCAAGTCATGGCTTATCTAGAAAGGGAATGATTTCAGGACTAGGATTTCCTTCAACCAACAATCATTATTATGGTCTCTTGTGATTACTTGCTAGGGTCAACCTCTTGCCAAAATTCCTTGAGTTTGTGCACTTAAGTTCTTTAAGCATGGGATTTGCTTCATTTTAGACCTCTTCTGTAGAGCCATTAAGAACTAGCTCTCTTGGGCAAAATTTAAAGACAAATACAAGCTTAGCAACTAGGATTTTGATTCCTTTCAAACCATTATGGATTTTTCACCTGTTGAAATGGTGCATAAGGTCAGGATTTGATGCATTGTGCCCTTGTGAAAAGATTGGAAGTGGTATTTAGACACACCCTTTAGGATCTATAAACCTTTTTAGGGGTATTATTAGCTTTCTCTTCACCTGTCCATGGTTCAAAAACTTAATATCAGGCTCCAAAACCTCTAGTCCACCACCACTCAATGGGGACATAGGTTTCAAACTATTTGGTCTACCATTTTGGAGAACAAACTGACTCATTTTGCTTGGTGCCTTCTATCTTAGAGTCTTCCCATTGGGTCTGATATGATCCATCTGGGTGTTTCCAACCCCCTTTGTCCTTTCTATGGACATTTAGAAGCTCTCAAGCACCTTTCCTAGTTTTGCCTCCAAGCCCAAGTGGCTTGGAATTGAATACATGATTTCTGCAAGTCTTTCTGGCTAGATTTCTTTTCCTAGTGTATGATTCTTCTAGGTGACTTGCCTAAGATGCCTATGAGGTTTACCCAAATTTGTCATGCTTTCAAAGTTGAAATTCTCTTCAACATATCAAAAGGTAGAAAAACTACTTTATTTTAGATTCTCTAAAGGATGCTCATTTCTCTTTGTATGCTAAAGCCATGATATACACTAATGTTATGTTACAAATCCAAGTGCAAACCAATAAAGTTGCTCTAGAGGTTTCCCACTTGTAGACATTATTGAACATTAGGCCAATGCCCCTTGTACTATTGCTCATGTGCCACCTTATCTTGCTAATAGGGATGCCTCTCCACATGGGCACTATCATGGTTGTAGCCATAGTGGTCTTTCAAGACGTGGCTCTCATAGGTTCAATGGATCCCCTTAATGTCGACATTGTTAATGTGAAAAGGTGCATTAGCTAACTAGTTCTCTTTTGACTAGTAGACCTATTCACACCTTAGCTTAAGTTCACTTAGAGGATAAGATTCCTTTTGTCTCACCTCATGTGGACTCAACACATGTCCTCACACTTGTCTCAAGTGTTCAATATGTGTCACATCTTTGAAGGGGTAGTTAGACTTTCAGTCCTACCATCTCACCTCCTCAACCTTGCCTTTATATGCAAGGTATCTTTGTACGTTTCATGTGCTCCACATTTAGATCATTGTATGATAGCTTTGGCTTGTTATTTGTGCAATTCAACCTTGTGAAAGTTTTTGTTTTCTTGCAAGTGATCTTGGTTGCTCCAACAGACATCACCACTAGTCCCTACCACGTGGGCAATCCTTAGCTTCTCAACGTGACTATGTCCTCCCTAGTTGGCATGACAGTGAGAAGTTCCCTCAGTTGAACCTTGTTATTTCGCCTATTTGCACAACGTCCATTGATCCATAAGAAGAAAACGATAATGAGGACTTCATCACATGTTGGGAGTCCATCCTTAATGTCCAAGATCCCCCAAATGGCCCTAGCCCTCCTCCCCTTGATAATGACTCCATTCCTTCCCTCTTGCTATAACTCTTATTGCTTAACAATGTGACCGCTATTGTCATCTTTTATTTTTCACCATTAAATCTTTAAAATGTGATTCTATTCTACTCATTTTTCTATTTTACTTTTAATATAGGTATGGATTATAGGTATTGATTGTTCATCAATAAAAAATCAAATCAAATCACTATCATCATTTAATGAGAGACAACCCACTCAAGTCAATTAATCTTTATAATGTTCTTATTATTATATGTCTCAACCAATGGTAATTTTGTCATAGTTAAACATGCGGTCGGTTGTAGCTTAACAAATCTAACCACTCAAAAGAAACTTGTCACGTCTTGAGCGGAAAGATGGGTTGGAAAAGGACCAGCTTACCAGGCAGGAAAATATGTACCTTAGCGTTGCAAGGTTCCTCTCGGTCCAACGAAAATTTACTCTGAGAAGCGAGTTTATTACTATCTTGGTATGTCGAGGAGGACGAAGAAAACAGATCAATTGGAAAGGGCAAAGCGTCACGAGTCATTGAAGGATCTTTTTGGCGGCCATGGATCTCTTGGCCAACTCGGAGAAAGAAAGGCATGGTTCCCTCCACATTTTATCTTTGAAGTTCTCCTTGGAAGAATTGTCAAGAATCGGGAGTGGGGAGAAATTAGTAGTTTTTGTAAAACTATTGGTGAGTTTCGATTCTCCTATTTAAAATAGGATTGAAGATTGGAGAGTAGTTTACAAAACCACAAAATGATGAGAAACCTTTGCTTCCTATTTTATTGAAATTCAGAGTTTAGAAAGCAATTTGCAGAAACTACAAAAGTACATCTAAGCTTTGAAACTTTGGAACATTCAAAGCACTTGTCTTAAAATTTTAAACTTTAATTCTCATGATACTTAGACTTATTTCCAAAAACTTTAAGATGACACCATCTCTTGAATTTGAAAAACAAATGATAAATTGGAAAGGACCAATGACATTATACTTGTAAAAGAAAACTCCCTGTCAAAGACTAGAGACAACGTTGGCCAACATGGTTACCCACCCAACAAAGGGTTAACTGTACCTTCCTTCCTAACTTTGATCTCTAGCTCATTAATGGTCATTTCACTAATGATTCCTTCGTCACTCTCTTGGAATACAAAGACAGTGTGGGCCATGTCTTGCAGTGTTTGGACACTTTTTGCCTTGCTTCTAGCTCTAGTATTTAGTGGTAGAAAACTCAATATTATCATTAATCTTTTTTGCCCAAACTCTCTTGGCTAGACACCTTTGGTTGGAAATGGACTTACTATGGGGAGATTTTTAAATTATTGGGCATTCCCTTTGGTTTCCAATCCTCTTATATAGCTCTTTGGCAAGTTGTTGTTACTCACATTGAAAAAAGTTACATTTTTTAATTGCTAAGCCCCTTTTTCTAGCTGGGAAATTTTAAATTTGTTTTGAAGTGCTTGTAGCCACTCATGTGTATTATTCTTCCTACTGGACTCCTTCAAAAGCCTCATCAAAAGCTGGAGAGATTGCTCAAGGACTTTCTTTGGGCCTCCTCAAAACAAGGTAAAGGGTTCCATTAAGTTGCTTGGGAGTTCTATTACCTTCTGCATGACTTTGGCGATTTGAGCCTTATTGATACTCACAAAAAAGGGTTGGTCTTGTGTGCCAAATGGATAATTCGAGCCCTAGATGGTCAAGAAGCCTTGAAATTCTTCCTCAAGAATTGCATTACTTACAACATTCCTCATGGCAAGTAGGCCTAGCATAGTTTGGTCCTTCCCTCTATTCTCATCATTAAGGAACCAAAGCAATTTCAAGGCCCTTTTATTGCCAAAAGTATTTGGAAGGCTTGGAAAGCCATTGAGTTGTGGCTTATCTAGAAAGGGAATGATTTCAAGACTAGTATTTCCTTCAACCAACAATCATTATGGTGGTATCTTGTGATTACTTGCTAGGGTCAACCTCTTGCCAAAATTCCTTGGGTTCATGCACTTAAGTTCTTTAAGTATGGATTTGCTTCACTTTAGACCTTTTCTAGAGCCATTAAGAACTAGCTCTCTTAGGCATAATTTAAAGATAAATACAAGCTTAGCAACTAGGATTTTGATTCCTTTCAGACCATTATGGACTTTTCACCTCTTGAAATGGTGCATAAGGTTGGGATTTGATACATTGTGCCCTCATGGAAAGATTGGAAATGGTATTTAGACACACCCTTTAGGAGCTACAGACCCTTTTTAAGGGCATTTTTAGCTTTCTCCTCACTTGCCTATGGTTCAGAAACTTATTATTAGAATCCAAAATCTGTAGTCCACTACCACTCAATGGGGCCATAGGTTTTAAACTATTTGGTCTACCATTTTGGAGCCCAAGATGACTCATTTTGCTTGGTACCTTCTATATCAGGGTCTTCCAATTGGATCTTGTCTTATCCATATGGGTGTTTCCAACCCCCTTTATCCTTTCTATAGACATTTAGAAACTCTCAAGCACCTTTCCTAGTTTTGCCTCCAGGCCCAAGTGGCTTGGAACTAGATACATGGTTTCTTCAAGTCTTTCTGGCTAGAGGTCTTTTCCTAGTGCATGATTCTTCTAGGCGACTTGCCTAAGATGCCTACAAGGTTTACCCAAATTTATAATGCTTTCAGAGTTGAAATTCTCTTCAACATATTAAAAGGCAGAAAAACTACTTTATTTTAGATTCTCTAATGGATGCTCATTTCTCTTTGTATGGTAAAGCCATGATATGCATCAATGTTATGTTACAAATCTAGGTGCAGACCAATAAAGTTGCTCTAGAGGTTTCCCACTTGTAGACATTATTGAACATTGGGTCAATGCCCCTTGTACTATTGCTCACATGCCACCTTATCTTGCTAGTAGGGATGCCTCTCCATATGGGCATTGTCATGGTTGTAGCCGTAGTGTTCATTCAAGACGTGGCTATTATAAGTCCCATGGATTCCCTTAATGTTGACATCACCGCTAGTCCCTACCACGTGGGCAGTCCTTAGCTTCTCAATGTGATTGTGGCCTCCCTAGTTAGCATGACAACGAGAAGTTTCCTCAGTTGAACCTCGCTATTTCGCCTATTTGCACAATGTCCATTGATTAGAAGAAGAAAACGATAATGAGGACCTCATCACATGTTGGGAGTCCATCCTTGATGGCCAAGATCCCCCAAATGGCCACACCCCTCCTCCCCCCTCTGATAATGAGCCCATTCCTCCCATGCTATAGCTCTTGTTGCTTAACAATGTGACTGTTATTATCATCTTTTATTTTTCACCATTAACTCTTAAGAATGTGATTCTATTCTACTCATTTTTCTATTTTACTTTTAATATAGGTATGCATTGTTCACCAATAAAAAAAATCAAATCAAATCACTATATCATTTAATGAGAGACAACCCACTCAACCTTCGTAAAGTCAATTAACCTTTATAATCTTCTTCTTATTATTTGTCTCAACCAATGGCAATTTTGTCATAGTTAAACATCTGGTCGGTTGAAGCTTAACAAATCTAACCACTCCAAAGAAACTTGTCACGTCTTGAGCAGAAAGATGGGTTGGAAAAGGACAAGCTAACCAGGCAGGAAAATATGCACCTCAGCGTTGCAAGGCTCCTCTCTGTCCAACGAAAATTTACTGTATTTCTATTTTTCATTAAAAGGGAAGGTGGAGGTCACGATCTTGATATATACATCCAACTACCTTTCCTCTGTTCCAACTTTCTTACTAATCTGTAAGGGGTATTATCGATTTTGCTTTTGCAAAACCATGCTCACAATCTACGTTTCGGGCAATTCTCATAACATTGGTTGTGATTTTGGACCTCTCCTCAAAACATTAGGTATGATTTTATTCAGATGTACAAAACCTGTTGGATTTTAAGGGCTGGTTACTGTGAGATCAGGCATATCAGAGCACTAAGCAGTATGGCAGAGAAGCGAGTTTATTACCATCTTGGTATGTCGAGGAGGACGAAGAAAACAGATCAGTTGGAAAGGGCAAAGCATCACGAGTCATTGAAGGATCTCTTTGGCAGCCATGGATCTCTTGGCCAACTCATGGAGAAAGAAAGGCATGGTTCCCTTCACAGAGTGTTAAAGATTGAAAGTTCCGAGGATCAAAGCAAAGAACAACAAAGGCTATTGTACAAGTCTGAAATTCCGAAGAATGAAGAAAAGGATTCGTCTGACTCCGTGCGGATGATCAGTAAGTATATCAGGGGAGGCCTCTGCGGCCTTGATTGTAGGGTGAAGTAGTCATCTTGTAGAAGAAATCTTTGTACAAAAAAACAAATTGCATAAGCCCAATGGCTTGAGATGATATGATATAGGCTTAATTTGTATATCCATGGCATGGAAATTATTGAATCTTAGTTAGTTTCCTCTTGATTCAAATGAAGTAGTTTACACACCAATTATGTGATAAAGAAACAACAATATCGCTGGTCATTAACCAAATGGTCTGTGTATTTCAGACATTATCTCAGATTATTAACAAGAATATGGTCTTTACATCATATGAGGGTGCGTGTTATGGTATATGCCATACAAATAATTCCCATGAGCAAATCACATTGGGGCAAACAAACAGGGGCATATATTTATTTTTCATATATCTGAAAATAACTAGTATATTTATATTTAAAAAATATATCTACAGTACGCCAGAGATATCTTCCAATTTTTTTTTCTTTTTAGTTTTTGATTTTGATTTTTTAAATTTTTATAAATTACTGGGAGCTAGAATGCAAGCATTTCATTTCCCATTTAAATATATTTCTTATTCTTATCATTTATAAATTACTTGCATCTAGAATGTTTGCGTTTTGGTTTAAATTAGCACAAGCATCTTATAAATTACTCAAATCTAGAATATTTGTGTTTTGGTTTAAAATAGCACAAGCATCTTATAAATTACTCAAATCTAGAATATTTGCATTTTGGTTTAAAATAGAAAAAACATCTTTGAGAGTGGTGGCACATTTAGTGGTGTATTTATTGTGGAGTTTCATTATCATCCTCTATCTTAATAATCTAATGCATATAAAAAATAAAAAAAAATTAAAATTTTTTAGATTGGAATCTTATAAAATTATTCGGAATCTTGGAATCTTTCAGCTCTTCAACTCCACGGCTGTGAATGTAGAATGCCTCTTGGCGTAATAAAAGGGAACCCCAAATGGTTAGTCATCTTCTAATCTATCTAGATAAATAATTATTATAAAAAATTAGATCTTAGATTAATATAAATGAGTTTAAGTCTATATGATAATTGATTGTTTTATTTTTTAAAAGGGAGGGTTAGAAATTTGCTTAGTTTTTCCAATAGGATTGATGTGTTGATATGTCTTCAATCACATTTTTGAAATTAGATTATGTCTACAAAATTCAGATCTTCTTGAACAAATATAACTTTGAGCTTTGCAAATCATCTAGACACTTATTGCAATTTTGTCTTTCAAAAACTATAATCCTATCTACAATGTGATCATATTTGTATTTGTTGCCTACTTTGAATTTTGCTCCTCTACTTCAATACTTGCACTAAGTTAAGGTAGTGATTAGGAACACCTATGTTGCCTACTTTGAATTTTGCTCCTCTACTTCAGTACTTGCACTGAGTTAAGGTAATGATTAGGTGTACCTTTGGAAGATTTTTGTGCTAGCATTGAAGTACTTCACTTTCTTCATCCTTTACCAAGCCCCTTCATACTTGTTCACAAGGAGTAATGACAAGATAAATGGATGCAAAAATAGAAAACGCTGAATGCAGGGATGATCTTGAAATGAAATTACTTTTTAAGTACTCTTATTTCTCTTGGATGATTGCAAGGAGATGTTATGCTCTTAGATGATTATGTTAGAGTACCCTAAGAGTTGTTTTTAAATAGGCAATCCTAAGTGTTCATTTTTAATGTTTTTTACTCAAGTTAACTAGCAATGATCATTGTTGCCCAACATGAAATGGAAAGGAGTTTAACTGTTAAAGTAAAAAAAAAACATAACCAAACTTACCTTTGGTGCCCCTTAAGAGATGGTTAAAAACATATAAATCTGCATATTAAGGCTTGCATTCAGGCTTAAACCAGCCGCCTAGTTTTGGAAAGACTTTATCAAATCATAATATATTTCAATAGTTCTAAAGGAAAGAATAGAGGTTTTTAATCAAACAAAGGTGAGGCTACAAATTCACTTCCTCAACCACCCTAGATAGATGAAAGAAGAAATTTGTTGTGTTAAAGCATTTTAACTTCCTACTCCCGGTCACCAAAATCAAGGAATAAAATTTTTGTTTAGTTTTATTAAAAGAGAAGAATCATTTCTAGACCTGGCAACCACCTTGAACACAGAGAGGAAAGCAAAATTTAAAGATATTTATTCCAATTAATCACTCACCATATTTCATACACCCAAAATGATAATATAGAGATTTTTATTAAAATTCTTAACTGTAATTGTTGTCACTAAAGTATGCATCTTGTTGAATTTGAGGAAATCTCAACTACCTTGTGAAACATGGGATGATCTCACTGAGTGTGGGCTCAGATAAGTTGAGATCAACCTCTAGAGAGGGTTGGTTCCCTTAATGGATCACCTAAAATTAATCTACTCTACTGCCATTTGCTGGGAAAAGAGAGAAAGAATGACATGGGCTAAAACTACATCCTAAGGAGGTGATGCACCAAACTCTATGACCTATACTATTGTTTGGCATAGACAATATATCTCATGAATAAGCTAAAACAAGGCACAACTCAATGTTAACATACTTGTGCATAAGTATTTCATAGTAAAGTTAGAATTTCTGACGATTTTAGAAGGAAATAAGATATTCTCTCACAAATAAAAGCTTCACAACTTCAATGACATAAACTATGACCTGCACACACATATTTCTGCATAAAGGTATTCAAGAATGAGATTGAAAACAAGGATAAATCACACTATCACAAGATCACATCAATCATTCCCATAATTCTACACAAAATATAGCTTTTGAGAAGGCCAAAATGCTTATTTTATTGATAAAAAGGTAATTCACAGCTGATTACAAGTTTGAAACTTAACATATTTCTCTAAGAAATAGAAATTACATTGTTGTTCTAAGTTACAATAATGGTTTTGAGACTAGAAAAAAAATTGAAAAAGTTACAATATATGTCTCTAAAATGAGAGAACTTCCTTCAACAACTAATAACGACCCCCTAAAACTGACCCAAGACATCCCCTTTTGAACTCCAATAGGTGGAGAAGAAATAGCACATGCTTTGAAAGAGAAGAGGACACTTGTCCTTGGAGAGGTTTGGTCAAACCTCTTTGTTGCTGCTATAGGAACACAACGTTGATTAATCTCCTTGACAAGCACCAATATGCATGAAAAGAGGAGGTAGTTGGATTGTGGATCCTTGAAAAGTGAAAATGCTCCTTGAAAAGCTCCAAAATCAGCTCCTCAACCTCCTAGATGCTTAAATATTGTTCAAATTGCTTGTAGTTCTCTCATAGCTCCTTCAATTGCTCAAACCTCCTCATGAATGCTTCTTGAACAGGTGTGCTAGGTGTTTGAAATAAGTCAAATGCCCTAGGAGAGCGTGGAAGCAGTCCTAGATCTTGTAACTATCTCTAAACTACCCATTGATGACCACTTCCTTACTTCAAACTTTGCCCTGCATGTTTGTCACCTACAGGATGTTTTAACATCTCTTTCCAACTATTGAACACATGTTGAACTATCATATCTTCCATTCTTCTGCCAATCAACCATACAAGCTTCCCTACTATCTCACAATCATGAAAGAGGTCTATGTTGAATTTTCTTTACCTTGACATACATTGCATGTCACCTCTTTTAGCTCTGCCTATTATTGTCCCTATTTCATGCATGGTACTTATGATGCTTCATAGGTAAAGTTCTATGACCCTACACTAATAGAGCTCATAAAATGAACTATACAAACCTTATACAAGCTCTTCTACTTTTGACAGGGCATACAAAAGTACTGGTAGACTTCAACCTCCTTGATAGTCTATTATGAAGTCCCACAGAGATATGGAAACTTGGATAGTCTCTAAAGCCATTGGTAGAGTTCTAGGAGTTGGATTGACATTCTCCTTTAAGGTCAAATGATTTGGCACTTGTTCATCAATGTCAAGTGGTTCAAATGATTATACATCATTACCTTATTTTCTTTAGGTCTATAGATACCTCTATTCTTCTCTGCATCCTTGAAGACTGTTGACATTCTCAAAGTCTTTCATTGTCCAACCATTATCACTAACGATTTTTAAATTCTCACTTTCATGTTGCCACTGTACTATTTCATAGATGTAAACCATGATGTAGGAGCTTGAACTTTGTTGACAGTCTTCCAAACCATTTGTCAGAACTATCTCTGTCCCTACACTTTGAAACTTTAATCTTTTAAAACCCTCTTACATTGCCAATGCCCTTCGAAGTCAAAGCACAACAATATCTTCAAACGCTGCATCCATACACTATCTATACCCTTGAGATAGTCCCTAATGAAAGGAAGCTAGGCGTGCGGAAATTGCTTCCTACACTAATCTAATGAGGAGAGACGTATGCAAATTCAATTTAATTCTTACAACTACAACAACATAGAACATCTAACAGAGATATTGCAGTAATACACATACACACATAAACTAGACAGAAGAGAGAGAGAGAGAGACAAGATATACGTGGGGAAAACCCTTATGGGTGAAAAACCCCACTCTCCAAAACACAGCTCAAATGTATTACAGTAAACAATAACAGATTACAATACAGTTTCAGATCCAATGCTCTTTCAGGAGTCTTCGAAAGTCAAATCTGGAGATATTCTAGTAGCATAATAGTACCTGTAAAACACACTACTTATCTCCCATCCAAGCACCTATTTTTATAAAGTTTACAAGGCAAATATGGAACCTTCTAGAGATGGGCGTCCATCTTGGACTCATGCCCCAAAACCCATGCCTAAGGACACATGTCCAACATCCCATCCCAATGTGGGAGCCTTGTCCCAAGATAGGCTATGACAGATGCTCTTACGCACCTTACAACTGTCATAGAATACGTCATAACTGACAGCACTTACAGCTGTAAGAGAAACTGTCATACACTAACTAAAATTATCTTATTCCTCTTACAACTTGTCATAACCTCCCTTGACCACCCAAAGATGCCTTTCTCTCATGCAAAGATACTCACTGACACTTGTCATTAAATAAAAGTCAGTTGAGGTTTCGGGGGCATTGCCCCCGAGCCCCTACGGGGGCGCTGCCCCTCGACCCCGCCCAAAGGTAAAAAAAAAGAAAGAAAGAGGAAGCAACTTGCAGTTTTGACTAACTTGTGAAAAGAAATATGGTTACAAATAAAAGTAGTTATTATAACTACTTAGAAGTTAAAACCCTCGCCAATCTCCAACCTTGTGAAACCAGTCATGGGCAATGGAAGTTATCTCAGATATCACAGTTCGAAATGATCTGGCAGACATGTAACCTCATACACAAAATGTATTTATTGAAAAGGCTTTAAAAACTTTCAAGAAAATGCAACTGTCGGATTCCAAGCCTCTGCCCACGAAGTTGAAGACTGGGTTTGGCGTGCAGGTCACAGCAAAAAGTAGAGATCAAATTTTTATTCTTTCTACCGGTCAAAAGATAAATACATGCGCTTTATTGTGGCTCTTTCCTAGGAATTTTATTCAATGTGGGTAGAACTTCATCATAGATCCATCATAGCATAATCCCCTTTATCCAACAGTGCCAATATCTCATCCCCTTTCTCTTTCTTCTTCACTCTGCAGCTCAATTCAAGGCTACACACACCCAGCGAAGTATGTGGGATGGAGTCTACACATACCTACGAAGCCACCAACTTCTTAAAGTAGGTCCGTTGGAAGAAGCCATTCAATATTGGTGTCTGAATCAGCAGTAATCACTACATTTTCTTGTTTCCAAGGCTCTTTGAGACTGGGTGCCATATTTGTCTAGGCTGATTGGATGTGAATGGCGGTCTGTGCAGGAGGAAGGAAGTAATGAACGAGTCCAACGGAGTAGAATGAAGCTTTATTACACGGGGAATGGTGACCTACATAGAACCGTCACCTTTAAAGCCAAAAACAAGTCCACAAGGAGCCCAACACATGCTGGCGCGGGTCCCGACAGTTTCACTTAACAGCCTATTCTTATCTCCATTGACGTCCACTAGTTTTTACGGTGACCGGCCATTCACTCATCTCTAAACGTTGGGTCTGATTTGTGTTGGTGTGCGCCTTGTATTATATATACACCGAGAGGCCTTCTATGAGGAAGCGGTCATTAAACATCCTTCTTATTTAATGATGATCTATTCTACTGAGCAAAGTCATCAAGTTGAGCTAAAAGTCTGCGTTGAGGAGTGCAACTTTGACATTGTCTGGAAAGCACAAGAGGTAATTCCAATGAAGAAGGTGACCAAAGATTTGTAAAGGAGAAGTAGTTATTTTAACTACTTAAATACCTAATATCCCTACAAAATGATTAAGTTGAAGAGATTTTTGAAAACTTCAAACTAATGCAATTGGCAGGTCTAAAGCCAAATTCTACAAACTTCCTCTCGGCCTGCAAAGGAATAGAAACTTTGAATAGGGCATTGGAATCAGTGAAAGCATAATCGAAAGTTGATTTTGTCAGATGTAGTAGTTGCAGGTGCCCCATGCAAAGAGGGCTAAAATCCCTGGCAGATTTGTTAAGTGCTACTCCGAAGGGTTCTTCCAAGGTGGTAAGACAGCAGTTGAGGTCACCGTTGTTGGGGTTTCTATCATATGGTGTTAGTTGCAAATTCTCTGGTAGATATGTATGCAAAATATGAAAGCATAGACAAGGTGATTGAACTCCCACGACCGCAGATTATGCACAATATGGTTTTCATTGATCAAAAGGCTTTTCGAAACTCTCAAGCAAATGCTATTTGTAGGTGGAAAGCCAAATTCCATGACCTTTGCCAGCATTCTTCCAGTCTGTGCCGAAATGGAAGCTTTGGAGCAGGGAATATATATCCATCAAAGCATAATTGAAAGTGGATTTTTGTCAAAAGTCGTGGTGGACATGTATGGAAAATGTGGAAGCATACATAAAGCACGTAAAGTGTTTGACAAAATGCCTCACGGAAATGCAATCTCTTGGACTGCGATGATAACAAGATATGTACAGTATGGGCATCCATCAAAGTAAAATTGAAAGTAAATTTCATCCAAGATATTATAGTTGCAAATGCCACAAAATACATATATGCAGAATAAGGAAGCATTGCCTACACACGGGAATGAAATGCTAACTGTTTGTATGAGACAATAAAGCTTTGACGGGATTATAGAACCAAAGGAATTTTGAATAACTACCTCAAAGAAATGTGGTATGGCATTTTACAATGATTGCATGATATGCATTGGCAGATTTCAAACTAAATTCCATAATCGTTGCCATCATCCTCGCGGCCCACACCCATATGGGAACTTTTAAATCGAGTGTGAATTGTTGTCAAAGTCAAATGAAGAAGATACATTAAGTAAGTTTCTTGAAGAGGTTTTAAAAACCATCGACAAGATAGAATCTATTGTAAATTTGTTCCATAGCCATCGTCGGCCTCCTCACATGAACTTTAATCCAAGGAGAGTTTTCTAAAGATAGTATTGTTCGAAATGCTTTGGTGGATATGTAAAGCAAAATACAAAAAAGTTATGTGAGCTGTTTGAAATCATGAAATACGATGGTCTGGTAACATGAAGGAAGCTTTCCTCTTATAGAGAGAAATGCAGAGAATTGGCATTATGCCCAATCTTGTCAGTTACAGCTCTCTTACAAATGGGATTTGTAAAGAAAGTAAGACGCCCGAAGCAGAGGCTCAGTAGTATGAATTTGTTGATGGGGTTTGATGATGGATATTTCTACCTATAACTTGATGATTGGATGGTGAGCATGCAGGAATGAGGAAGTGAACACAATGAGTATGACTTAAGTGCATTAGACCACGAAGAGATCCTACAAATTGTTATTGCTCTTCATCTCAAGATTGCATTGTGCATGGTTTAAATGCTTCGGGTGATTGATAATGCACACATTCATTTTAGATATAAGAATGGCTCTCAAGACATATGTGGATGGTGATGACATTTTATGATTGAGATAAGAGCCTAAGATTCAGGGAAGGAGGGGGATGATCTTCCTATGAAAGTTGCAGGAAATAGAAATTTGAGTAATCATGATAGCCATCATGGAGGTGATTAACCAATGAGAAGTAAGGCAACATCTAGATTGCCCAAGACGTCCTTTTGTCTCACTTGCAATTGTGTCTATGATGAAGTCATAATGAACACATCTTGTTGTTGTTGTTTCAAAGAGCCGTCAGATGTATGTTTTCACTTCTTCAAGTATTGAGAGTAGTGATCATGTTGAGCAGGATATGAGTATTCTAGTAGACACAGAGCCACCAATTTCGATGAATTCCCACCAACACATATATGAATCTTCATGCTACTTCTTATGCAAAGTTAGTAGATCAATTTCATCATGTGTCTACCGCATTTCTAGCACTTTGAAAAAGATGTCAAGAACCAATTGAAGAGATGGCCACCGAAATGGAGCAATTGGAGATGGAAGATGACTTAGCGAAGTTCACCACTTGAAAGCTGCAAGTTCTAAATTACCTTTTTGTAGAAGTGACTTATGTCACTTGTTGTAACTAAAAATAAGGTTTATTATATTATTTCATTTCAAAAAGGTAGTTACTTGAAGTGGTTAGGAAGTAGTTACAAGTTGGTTATTAGGTGGTTACGCGGAAAAGTCTATATATACTGGACTTCACATTGTAAAGGAGAGGGTGAGGGGACTCTTTAGAGAGAACTTTTGCAGGGGGAACTTATGAATAAACTTCTTGGAACATTTTTGGTTCTACACATTGTATAGTCTACTTTTTGAATTGTATAATTTCGAAAAGATAATGAAGAATACATTTTCAATTCATATGTTCTTGATGTATTTCTGAGTTATGATTACTAGTCTCTCGTATGTCAAATTGGTGATCTTTCTATGTATTTGTGTAAATCAAAGTTATCCATTGAAGCATGCAATTATGGTGATGAAGCACAATCTTGTCTCGGTATCCTGATTTGAAAGTGTTTAGATAAATTATCTCTTTGTATGTTGAGATTTGCCATCTTTCTTCATCGTCGGTGCATATATGTCATGAGATTCATCATAGAGTTTAGGAGAGTAGTTTCTAGCTTTGTGGTGAAACCCCTACGTACTTTTCAATAAGATTGTGAAACTCCTGTTGGTTTTCGTACGTCTACCACAAGGGTTTCTACATACCTATTTCTCCTAATTATTTTACTTTTCTGCCTTTTTGTACTTTCTGGATAAAAGTACACAAAAACCCACAAATAACCCTATCATACGAGGGAGTTGCCCCTCTCAAATGCAGAGGAAAGCTGATAGTAAAACTACAGTTTCTCCAACTGTTGGGACAATTTAGTCACCGCTCTAAGGGCAACGAGTCATTTTCAAAGGTTATTTCGCTGTGACAAATCTGTTTACCAACAAATTTTTGGTGACTTTGCTGGGGAGACAAGCTGAAGTGTTGGTGCCTTTTGTTCTTTAGAAAAATCTACAGTTATCTCCCCCAAAAAAGAAATTGGTGACTCTATCTGAAAGAAGAATCCTAAAAGATGGTTTGGTATTGACGAACCCAGATGCATAACCTGCAGTTTCCTGAATCAGACAGTGACAGTGATAATGAAGATTATCCTTTTTCTGCATCCTCTGCTTAGTAAAATCAAGTTCTTGATGATCCTAAGCAAGTAGAGTTTTTGAAAAATTTCTATGGTGGCATGCAACTTGCTACTAACCAGGTTCATCCTTCTTTGCTTCAAACATTGCAGAAGATTGAAGAAAAAGATGGGAAGGAGACTCATTTTCTTGCTTGTGGTCCTAAACCCCTACTGGAGGAGATTTATGTACCAGAAGATAAAAAGGATTGTGCTAAGATATATTAGTCACATGATAAGGACAACAATTAAGGAGCAAAAGTTTTTCTTGCAAATGAACCAGTATTGAATGAAAAATCTTCAGAACCTGCATGTACTAGAGAAGAAGAAGTTATTACATTTTCTCATGATAGAAAATCTCCACTGAAGCAAGACCAAGAAGAAGAAGTGATGGAGATAGAAGAAGAAAATTGTATGGAAACATGCAATAATGAAGAAGAAATTTTTCCAGACGATGGCACGCCTCTTGTGACAACTTGTTTTGGCTCCACAACTATATCTTCTAAGAAAGATTTCTGTGACATGGCTGAAGTTCGAGGAAATACAGAAAGTGTAAATGAAGAGGATGAAGATGAGTCACGAAATGTTCTCTTATCATGTTTGCAAGAAGAGAATCATGATGAAATGGTACTAAAAGATCTCTCTCATGAGGTTTTGATCACAGACTGGTGTCTCAATACTCATGTTAATGATTTTGTTTGTAAAGAAGATGTCATCCTTTCTCCTTTATCATATGTTGAAGATGAATACTCAACTATTGAAACTGAAGGTACTACTCAAGATGAAGCGTTGAGTACTCCCACTCCAAATGTGCAACAAGGCAATAAAGATATTGGGTGTGAGTCTGTACAAAGGGAGATTAGAAATGAATCTATTCCTGAATATCCTTGTTTGAATGATTTTTCCAATCCTTTATCTACTAATAATAATGTTGAAGAAGGTAGCGACAGTAATGATTATAGTAGTGATAAAGGAGGTCAGGTATCTAATGTTTATCAGAACATGGATGAAATTGGAAGTGTTCAAAAGATTGATGGAGAGTTACATATTATTTCATCAACTGTAGGTGAGGATTTTCAGGAGGATAAAGTACATAACATAGATTCATCATTTTCTCTACCTCATGTGCATCCCTCTGATAAAGCAGATCCTGAGTTAGTAATGGTAAAGGAGGAATTTTATTTGACAGAAAATGATTCAATGATAAAAGAAGACATTGTTCATGAGAAGGATCAGTCACAGAATATCAAGTTTTCTTCGCTTATTGATTCATGAAGGATGCTCGGTTCATGATTCAGTTTTCTTTGGTTCAAACTATGAAAAGAATCTTCAGATAGAGAAAATTGGTATGTTCGACATGATGCTAGAAGATATGATCAACACTACACAGGGCAATACCAATATGATAGAAAAGGACTCAGAAGTTTATGATGAGAAATGGTTGTTCGATGCACTATTCAAAGAGTCTTCACATTCCATGTATTTTATTTTTCTCATAATCTTGAAATGGCCACTGAGTTCGTAGGTGCCTCATTCGTGCGCATCTCTTTTCCGCATAGGTGCCTATTTTTCTCAACCTATCAATGGTTTTACTTGATCAACCTGAAGCAGTTTTGAGGTAGGAGACACCTACCATGTACATGGGTTAATTAGGTGTTTTGGTTGTGTCTATCTTGTTTTAGTTTCTATTGTTTTTGTCATTTGCCTCATTGCTGTGTGTCTTTTGTCAGTTGCCTTGTTTCTTTGTTGTCTCTCGTTTGAGTCTTCCAATTCCACTTTTACGTCATATTATCTCCTGACTCTACCCACCCAATGGGTAAGGCACTATTCATTTCCAGAGATTCTAGGTTCATCCTACGTCCGCAAGGTCCTTGTCCCCAGTTAGAGCCAGCTATTGGCCTCGTTTTCAACTTGCCAATTTTAAAACTTTTTGTGTCGAAATGACAAATCTAACCATGCCTTGAACCCTTTCTCCAGAGTCACTTTTCGATTGCAAAACACCAGTGTCATGTTTTTCCTACATGAGTCATTGAGATAACTTGTTTCTGAGATGTCACAATCTATTTCACTACATTGAATTTTGCATAACAACATCATTTTGGAGTAGAGATACTCATCATTTCACTGAGTTTCTCGGGCACACTTGTCTAGTTTGCGACGTTTTATGAAAACAATTAAATATCAAAAATCTGTGACAAATGGTGCTAAATAATTTTTATGACAGTGTTCGTGACTGCATTTCACCTAATGTCACAACTTTTTAGGTTATGGCGCTTTATGGTTTGAGATATTTTAAACTTTCAATTTCTCGGCAGGCGGTTGGCAGAAACAATAAAATTGTGGTTTTTGGAAGGGCTGGAGAAAAATTGTTTGGCATAGAGATTTATAATGTTAATATAGATAATGTGGCAAAATTTCATGACGATCTGAGCTTCCAGTTGAAAGTTATATACTTTTTGCCATCTCTCGCTCTTGCACAGTTCGCAAGTTGCAAATTTGCCTAAGTTGAAAAGATATCACATGTGAATTTGTTTAAGTGGAGAGTTTGTTTTCAAAAAGAAGTTATCTTTGGCCTACTTAGGAAAAAGTGAAAGTTCACGCCAAACTTGTTCTTTTTGCAAAACTTTCAAGTTTGGCTAAGTTCGTGCACACTTTTAGTTTTGGCAAAGTTGTCCAAAGGTTAAAAAAAGAAAGAAAGAGGAAGCAACTTGCAGTTTTGACTAACTTGTAAAAATAAATATGGTTACAAATAAAAGTAGTTATTATAACTACTTAGAAGTTAAAACCCTCGCCAATCTCCAACCTTGTGAAACCAGTCGTGGGCAATGGAAGTTATCTCAGATATCACAATTCGAAATGATCTAGCAGACATGTAGCCTCATACACAAAATGTATTTATTGAAAAGGCTTTAAAAACTTTCAAGAACATGCAACTGTCAGATTCCAAGCCTCTGCCCATGAAGTTGAAGACTGGGTTTGGCGTGCAGGTCACGGCAAAAAGTAGAGATCAAATTTTTGTTCTTTCTACTGGTCACAAGATAAATACATGCGCTTTATTTTGGCTCTTTCCTAGGGATTTTATTTAGTGCGGGCAGAACTTCATCATAGATCCATCATAGCATAATCCCCTTTCTCCAACAGTGCCAATATCTCATCCCCTTTCTCTTTCTTCTTCACTCTGCAGCTCAATTCAAGGCTACACACACCCAATGAAGTATGTGGGATGGAGTCTACACATACCTACGAAGCCACCAACTTCTTAAAGCAGGTCTGTTGGAAGAAGCCATTCAACATTGGTGTCCGACTCAGCAGTAATCACTACATTTTCTTGTTTCCAAGGCTCTTCGAGACTGGGTGCCATATTTGTCTAGGCCGATTGGATGTGAATGGCGGTCTGTGCAGGAGGAAGGAAGTAATGAACGAGTCTAGCGGAGTAGAATGAAGCTTTATTACATAGGGAATGGTGACCTGCATAGAACCGTCACCTTTAAAGCCAAAAACAAGTCCACAAGGAGCCCGACACATGCTGGCATAGGTCCCGACAGTTTCACCTAACGGCCTATTCTTATCTCCATTGACGTCCACTAGTTTTTACGGTGACCGGCCATTCACTCATCTCAAAACGTTGGGTCTGATTTGTGTTGGTGTGCGCCTTGTATTATATATACACTGAGAGGCCTTCTATGAGGAAGCAGTCATTAAACATCCTTCTTATTTAATGATGATCTATCCTACTAAGCAGAGTCATCAAGTTGAGCTGAAAATCTGCGTTGAGGAGCGCAACTTTGACATTGTCTGGAAAGCACAAGAGGTAATTCCGATGAAGAAGGTGACCAAAGATTTGTAAAGGAGAAGTAGTTATTTTAACTACTTAAATACCTAATATCCCTATAAAATGATTAAGTTGAAGAGATTTTTGAAAACTTCAAACTAATGCAATTGGCAGGTCTAAAGCCAAATTCTACAAACTTCCTCTCGGCCTGCAAAGGAATAGAAACTTTGAATAGGGCATTGGAATCCATGAAAGCATAATTGAAAGTTGATTTTGTCAGATGTAGTAGTTGCAGGTGCCCCATGCAAAGAGGGCTAAAATCCCTGGCAAATTTGTTAAGTGTTGCTCCGAAGGGTTCTTCCAAGGTGGTAAGACGGCAGTTGAGGTCACCGTTGTTGGGGTTTTTATCATATGGTAGTAGTTGCAAATTCTCTGGTAGATATGTATGCAAAATATGAAAGCATAGACAAGGTGATTGAACTCCCATGACTGCAGATTATGCACAATATGGTTTTCATTGATCAAAAGGCTTTTCGAAACTCTCAAGCAAATGCTATTTGTAGGTGGAAAGCCAAATTCCACGACCTTTGCCAGCATTCTTCTAGTCTGTGCCGAAATAGGAGCTTTGGAGCAGGGAATATCTATCCATCAAAGCATAATTGAAAGTGGATTTTTGTCAAAAGTCATGGTGGACATGTATGGAAAATGTGGAAGCATACAGAAAGCACGTAAATTGTTTGACAAAATGCCTCACGGAAATGCAATCTCTTGGACTGCGATGATAACAAGATATGTACAGTATGGGCATCCATCAAAGTAAAATTTGAAAGTAAATTTCATCCAAGATATTATAGTTGCAAATGCCACAAAATACATATATGCAGAATAAGGAAGCATTGCCTACACACGGGAATGAAATGCTAACTGTTTGTATGAGACAATAAAGCTTTGACGGGATTATAGAACCAAAGGAATTTTGAATAACTACCTCAAAGAAATGTGGTATGGCATTTTACAATGATTGCATGATGCATTGGCAGATTTCAAACTAAATTCCATAACCGTTGCCATCATCCTCGCAGCCCACACCCATATGGGAACTTTTAAATCGGGTGTGAATTGTTGTCAAAGTCGAATGAAGAAGATACATTAAGTAAGTTTCTTGAAGAGGTTTTAAAAACCATTGACAAGATAGAATCTATTGTAAATTTGTTCCATAGCCATTGTCAGCCTCCTCACACGAACTTTAATCCAAGGAGAGTTTTCTAAAGATAGTATTGTTCAAAATGCTTTGGTGGATATGTAAAGCAAAATACAGAAAAGTTATGTGAGCTGTTTGAAATCATGAAATACGATGGTCTGGTAACATGAAGGAAGCTTTCCTCTTATAGAGAGAAATGCAGAGAATTGGCATTATGCCCAATCTTGCCAGTTACAGCTCTCTTACAAATGGGATTTGTAAAGAAAGTAAGATGCCGGAAGCAGAGGCTTAGTAGTATGAATTTGTTGATGGGGTTTGATGCCAGATATTTCTACCTATAACTTGATGATTCGATGGTGAGCATGCAGGAATGAGGAAGTGAACACAATGAGTATGACTTAAGTACATTAGACCACGAAGAGATCCTACAAATTGTTATTGCTCTTCATCTCAAGATTGCATTGTGCATGGTTTAAATGCTTCGGGTGATTGATAATGCACACATTCATTTTAGATATAAGAATGGCTCTCAAGACATATGTGGATGGTGATGACATTTTATGATTGAGATAAGAGCCTAAGATTCAGGGAAGGAGGGGGATGATCTTCCTATGAAAGTTGCAGGAAATAGAAATTTGAGTAATCATGATAGCCATCATAGAGATGATTAACCAATGAGAAGTAAGGCAACTCTAGATTGCCCAAGACATCCTTTTGTCTCACTTGCAATTGTGTCTATGATGAAGTCAAAATGAACACATCTTGTTGTTGTTGTTTCAAAGAGCCATCAAATGTATGTTTTCACTTCTTCAAGTATTGAGAGTAGTGATCATGTTGAGCAGGATATGAGTATTCTAGTAGACACAGAGCCACCAATTTCGATGAATTCCCACCAACACATATATGAATCTTCATGCTACTTCTTATGCAAAGTTAGTAGATCAATTTCATCATGTGCCTATCGCATTTCTAGCACTTTGAAAAAGATGTCAAGAACCAATTGAAGAGATGACCACCGAAATGGAGCAATTGGAGATGGAAGATGACTTAGCGAAGTTCACCACTTGAAAGCTGCCAGTTCTAAATTACCTTTTTGTAGAAGTGACTTATGTCACTTGTTGTAACTAAAAATAAGGTTTATTATATTATTGCATTTCAAAAAGGTAGTTACTTGAAGTGGTTAGGAAGTAGTTACAAGTTGGTTATTAGGTGGTTACGCGAAAAAGTCTATATATACTGGACTTCACATTGTAAAGGAGAGGGTGAGGGGACTCTTTAGAGAGAACTTTTGCAGGGGGAACTTATGAATAAACTTCTTGGAACATTTTTGGTTCTACACATTGTATAGTCTACTTTTTGAATTGTATAATTTTGAAAAGATAATGAAGAATACATTTTCAGTTCGTATGTTCTTGATGTATTTCTGAGTTATGATTACTAGTCTCTCGTATGTCAAATTGGTGATCTTTCTATGTATTTGTGTAAATCAAAGTTATCTGTTGAAGCATGCAATTATGGTGATGAAGCACAATCTTGTCTCGGTATCTTGATTTGAAAGTGTTTAGATAAATTATCTCTTCATATGTTGAGATTTGCCATCTTTCTTCATCGTCGGTGCATATATGTCATGAGATTCATCATAGAGTTTAGGAGAGTAGTTTCTAGCTTTGTGGTGAAACCCCTACGTACTTTTCAATAAGATTGTGAAACTCTTGTTGGTTTTCGTACGTCTACCACGAGGGTTTCTACATACCTATTTCTCCTGATTATTTTACTTTTCTACCTTTTTGTACTTTTTGGATAAAAGTACACAAAAACCCACAAATAACCCTATCATACGAGGGAGCTGCCCCTCTGAAATGCAGAGGAAAGCTAATAGTAAAATTATAGTTTCTCCAACTATTGGGACAATTTAGTCACCACTCTAAGGGCAACGAGTCATTTTTAAAGGTTATTTCGCAGTGACAAATTTGTTTACCAACAATATATTATAACAATACCAAAAAATAGAGGCTTACTGCCCAAAATGCTCACTGCAAAGATTTCGGCTCACTCCCAAGGGGTGGCTCACTTCCAAGTGTTGGTGAACTGATTTGATAGCATCTACTCCATGCCTGGGTTTAGTTCCATTGAAGCGCAATATTCCTCCTCTTCTATGCTCTTCTTACTCTTCGCACTTATCTTCGCAATTTTGCTCCAGGATATCTTTTTCGCAAGTACATTACATGTTTTTATACAATTCATTAACCTTGGAATGAACATCAAGGTCAGCATTACATTTATCAACCATTGGAATGATCTCCAAGTTTGGCATTACAAACATACATAGAAATAGGTCTAGACCTAAAAAAAAATTAGCTAAGGGAAAGATGTATGTGGATCATGCTATGCCTTAGCTGGGACTCAAACACAATCTTCCACGCCACAAAACACTACTACAATCTTCAATGCATCTCCACAATTAGTGAAAACAACCAAGTCAGCCAAGACTGGTGTTCACATTAAGACTTCCAAGAACAGTCTTCATCCACGATCCAAATTTCTCTTCGCAGACCAATCCAAAGGTAGGAACACGATCAGGACACATCCACAAGCACATTGTAATCATCAGAAACATCTGCACAATCTCTAACCACTCTGTCAAGAAGATTCTTCAAACTGGAGCACATAAACAACACTACCTGCTACTGTCATAAAGAAAAGATCGCTTGCGGACCACCAAATCATGAACCATTGGAGTTGAAGGCACATAACATCATCTTAGGCTTAACTCTAGAATCGCAGATCAAAACACTTCAATGCAGAGGAATGTGGAGCATAATACATTCTCTCTGTCACCACTAAATATAAAGAAAAAGTAGTTTTCATTCTAATGAACATATCTCACTCAAATCTTCATGGTGGAGGCTCAAACTTGGAACATAGCATCTTCAGACATACATCTAAATAAATTCCAATCCACAAGCAAAGATATTCATTCTATAGGAAATGTGGAGCAAACTATTGGACTGTTCTACTGTGGACAAAGATACTCTGCAACACACTGTTTCCATTGGAGGAAAAAATTTTCTCAGAAGCACTTGGAAACTCAATGTTAGGATTACTTATTCATTATCTTCATCACTTACATAGAAAAATACCAAGCATCTAATTAAGCATCAAAACAAGAGCACAGTTGACACCAATGACAACATTGATATGTTGACATCAATGACAACACCAGTTAGGCACATACTTGCACCAATCTCCCCCTTTGTCATTGATGGAAACATATGATGTGAAAAAATTGTAAAGACCATCAAGACAAGATTCTCCCCCTTTCTCTTTACACATATGCACTCTTTCTTCTCTAAGTTTTTCACATGATTTCTCTCCCCCTTTAACATCAATGGCAAAGGGCACATACTTACACTCTGCTGCTTTGATTCATCTGAACTTTCATTGTTGTCAACACTTTCTATATCAGGAACACATACTGGTAACATCTAGCTACTCCCCCTGAGAAGTAGCCCTCAAAAAATTAATCCAGATCAATAAATGAGGCTTTGGACACCATTGGACTGATGCATTCTTATGCATCTTAGTTTAGATCAGGAGGGGTAATAACCCCTAACTTTTCTCTGAGATACTCAAAGGTATCCTTAGGCAGAGGCTTAGTGAAAATATCTACAATCTGATCCTTTGTAGACACATATTCTATCTTTACTTCATTTTTCTGTCACCTTCTCTCTCAAAAAGTGATACCTTATTGATATATACTTTATTCTTGAGTGCATTACTGGATTCTTCAAGATGTTTATGGCACTTGTATTGTCACAAAAGATTGCAATTGGATCTTCATACACAACTCTTATGTCCTTCAATGTCTGCTTCATCTATAACACTTGAGTGCAACAATATGCTGCTGCAAAATACTTTTCTTCTATAGTGGATAAGGAAATTGAATCTTGCTTCTTGCTCAACCATGAAACCAATCTGCATATGTATAAGCACTGAGAGTGAAATCACTATCTTTTGGATACCATAAGCCATGATCTGGTGTGCCTTTTAAATACCTCAAGATTCTCTTAACTGCCATCACATGTGACTCTCTTGGATCTGCTTGAAATCATTCCACAAGACAAACTACATGCATTATGTTAGGTCTGGTTTGTGTTAGATAAAGTAATCCTCTAATCATAAATCTGTACCTTTTCTGATCCACCTTAGGTGATTCATCAGTTTTGCTCAACTTGCAACCAGTCACCATGGGAGTACATACCGATTTAGAGTCCTCCATACCAAATTTCTTCAACAACTCTTGAGAAATGAAGATTCCTTTATCTAATTGAGTAATTTGTAGTCCTAGAAAGAAATTCATTTCACCAAACATAGACATCTCAAACTCATTTTACATTTCACCTGCAAACTTCATGCACATACCTTCATTGCCTCCAAATATACTATCATCAAAAAAGACTACAATAATTAGGATCTGATTATCATTGATTTTGAAATATAGATTATTGTCTACAGTGCCTTTACTGAACCCTAATTGCAACAAATATTTGTCTAATCATGCATACTAGGCTCTGGGAGCTTGTTTCAGCCCATACAAGGCCTTCTTCAATCTGCACACCATATCACCTTGTTTTGATAATTGAAACCCTTCTGGTTGCTCAATGTAGACCTCTTCTTCCAACTCACCATTCAAGAATGCAGACTTCACATCCATCTGATACACTTTGAAGTCTTTGTGTGCTGCAAATGCCAAGAACATTCTTATTGTTTCAATCCTTGCCACAGGAGCAAAAGTCTCTTCAAAATCTATGCCTTCAACCTGAGAATATCTTTTGCATACCAATCTTTCTTTTTTTTCATACTACTCCATTTTCATTCATCCTGTTTCATTTAGTTCCAATCACAATCTTATCAGCAGGTCTGGGAACCAATTCCCAAGTTTGATTTTTCTCTACCTGCATTAGCTCTTCTTCCATGGCCTTTACCCAATTTTCATCATAGTCCTAGCAGCCTCTTGAACTATCCTTCTCTTTCTTTCAACAACTCTATTTTGCTGAGGAGTTCTAGGTGCACACAACTGTCTCTTTATCCCTTGTTCTTCACAGAAAATATTGAATTCATTTGATGTGAACTCACCTCCTCTATCAGACCTTAAGCATTTGATCCTTAGTTCTATTTTATTCTCAACCATTGCCTTGATCCAAGACTCCTCTTTACAAGCTTCAGTAACTATCTTAGGTTCAACTTTTGAAAATAAATAGAGATGTACCTATTTATCTGCAATTCTCATTCTTTGTCAATGCACCTTTGCTCTTTTTAGTGTGATGAACTGCACAAACCTCAGGGGTCTCAGAAATTCTTTCTGGAGCTTCTTCAACCTGTACTTTCTTCATCTTTTGCTTGAAGACTCATTTGATTCATGTCCATTTGCCTCTTATTTCATCAAATACTTCCAGTCATCATGAAAACTACTTTGTGCTGAAAGCAACTATGTTTTGTCAGCCCACACTTCTGTTACTCATTACTCTCAAGACAATCAACAAAACCATACAAAATTATGGATATACATGTAACCAATGATCAATAACCATATGTCTGAACTGCAAAGCAATATCTTCAACAACAGACCAATGCAGACCAAATTTCTGAAGCATTGTGACTTGATTATAGCCATTTTTTTCTGATCAATTCTTTTTGCATAGAAGACTTCTTTCTTTACACAACTCATCCTTTATCCTTCACAGTCTTTGTCCTGATTTAGACCTTTGTTGCTAATTCTTGACCTTGTCTTTTCATGCTAAGGCATCAGCACCAATCATTTGGCAGGGGAGAAAAGATTTTTCATTAAAGCTCCCCCTATGCCAAAGCACCCAATTCACTTCCTGGAGGAAATATCTGCACCAGAGTCTAGTGCAGACCCATCTTTCACTTCATTTACTTCCTTCTTGACCCAAACCTTGTTCATCTCCTTCTTGACTTCTGTTGGATCAACCTTATCCAGTAGTTTCTTGAATTTTGCGTGAGTATCCTTCTTCAAGTTCTTACTTCTGCAAAACTTAGAGGTATGTCCAAATCCATTGCAATTGTAGCACACAACATTTCTCTGGCTAGTATTTATTCCATTCACTCTGGATCTGCATTGGTTAGCTTTATGCCCAAATTTATTGCATGTATAACAATAGCCATTGAAGGATTTAACTATCCTATCCTTGCCATAGCCATTTCTCACTTGACTTCTGCACTCATTAGCCCTATGTCCCATCTTATAGCATGCATAGCACCTAATATAATTTTGACTCACTTTACTTCTACATACAACAGCTCTATGACCAACTTTATTGCATGTGAAATATTTACCTTTGAAAGATTGATCATTCCTTCCATTATTAAAACCTTTCCTAATCTGACTTCTACATTCATTTGCTCTATGACCAATTTTCTTGCAATTGAAACACTAACCAGAGAATGATGGAACATTTTGATTCATTTTACTCCTACACTGAGTAGCCTTATGACCAAACTTATTACATGAATTACAATAACCATTGAAAGATGGGTACCTTTGAGCATTTGGTTGTCTGACCGGTGGTCTTCTAGGTCTGTTTCTTTGATTCTGGATCTATTTGCCTTTGTCCTTCTTGATCTTAGCATTCATTTCTTGTCCTATTTTTGAACTTTACTTTTCTTAAATCCCAAGCCTTCTTTGTCATCAGATCTCTTCTGACTAGCAATCATCTCATCAAGTTTTGCAGAACTGATCTTAAACTTTTCTTCATAACTTTTTGCTTTCTCCAAATCTGACTTCATATTCCAAACTTCCTTTTCAAGCTTAGCACATTCTTCTGATTTGTCTTCTACCAATAGATTTAGGTCTTCTACTTTTGCTCTTTCTACAACTTCCACTTTCAAATCATTCAAGGTTTCATTTGCTAATATCAGTTGTTCACTAACCTCCTTATATTTTCTTTGAACTTCTTTACTTTCTCTCTTAATTTCTGATACATTCATCTGCTTCTTTGACATTCTCCTTTAGATCTCTGATTTCTTCTTCAATTCTTTCTAGGTCTTCAAGAGCAACCTTCTTGTGCGCCATCCTAGATCTACCTCAAGTTGTTCTGTTGTGGACAAAGGTACTCTGCAACACACTATTTCCACCAGAGGAGCAAATGTTCTCAGAAGCACTTAGAAACTCAATGTCAAGATTACTTATTCATTATCTTCACCACTTACATAGGCAAATACTGAGCATCTAATTAAGCATCAAAACAAGAGCACAATTGACACCAATGAAAACATTGATATGTTGACTTCAATGAACAACACCGGTTAGGCACATACTTGCAACACCAGTATACTTCAGAATACATACTTAGGGTATTTTTATAAGAGGTTTTTAGCCACTTCAAATCAGAATTCTACTCCAAAGTTTACCTCTATTGAAGATATGACCTTGCGGAATTGAGGACAAGAAGATAATGGTATTGTGCATATATGTTTCAAATTTCACATCATTTGGACTTGCAGAAGATTATCTTTGGTTTAGCAGTTTGGAAAACAAGGCCTCAGTGCTTAAATAGTCATAACAGAGAACGTATTTTTCACAGCATTCTGTCGGAGTGATAAATATATATGTGCGGATTTGGGGATTGTACGAGTACAGGACAATACTGAGAGGGGGGGTGAATCAATGTTGTATAATTTTTAACTTTTCAAAACTTGACTCAAAAATGTTGTGCAAAGGAATTCACTGAGAACATAGTCATCATGATACAAAAGACTTAAATAAAGATGATCAAAAGTTACAACATAATCAACCACAAAGAGAACACATGACACAGGTATTGATGGGTGAAAAACCCTCAAGGGGAATAAAAACCACTCTAAAAATTTGCCTCATTGGCTTATTTGAATCTCACTGATTACAACAATGGTTGTCTCACTGACAATTAATCATGCCTCACTGGCTACAAAGAGGTCTCACTGATCATACAAGCCTCACTAGCTACAATGTTTAGAAGCACCAACTTCAAGGAGCACCAACCCCTAATACATATAAAACAAACTGCAAAGTGTGCAAGAAATGATTACCACTCAATCTAATTTGCACCATTATATAACTTGTCTTCTCTTTTGCATATCTCTATTCAATTACAATATGAATATCAATCTCATTACCAATTCACCTGATACTCAATCAACTGCATATTGTCTTCGTAAATTTGTTGCACAAGGAGGTCATCATTTCTGCATTTTTATCCTTACACAAAATCTCTGCACAAATTCAATAATATCTATGCAAATTTATTTGGCTTCTTTGCACAAACATGTGTCTCTGCAAATATTAACACATCTTTGCAAAATAATTTAAATCATCTCTGTATATACTTCCGATACACATAAAGCCTCTCATCTCTGCTTGCAAATAAACCTCTGCAAAATGTTTCATCTCTATCTTCATTACAACACACACTATATATATTCAACCTCTATGAACTCATCATATGTATGTTTCATCTCTGTCTCCAAAGAAGTTACATCAATGCACCTGAAAAACCATTATATGCAAATTGAATGTCTTTTCACCTTCAAAACAAACTTTCATTTTCCTCTTTCCAAAACCTTTCATCTTCTCACACTTAATCTTCTTTTCAATCTGCAAAAACCATCTTAAGAAAAGTAAGATCATAATGAAATCAATCAATGTCCTGTAAATAAAAACTCTTATAATTGGATCTTCTTCATATTCTCTCTTCATTGCATCATTTTCACCTTCTCAAATTTTCAAATCCATTTTAAAAAATGATCTTTGATCTTCTTTTTCAAAACAATCAATCTACCATTGAAATAAAATCTCTTTCAAAAAATAAATCCATCTGCAATTTTCTTTACTCTATATAAACAAATCATTCTCCTCATCTTCCTTAAAAACTTTCCCCTTAAAAATATATATAAATCTCCTCCAATTTTAATGCCATGAGTAAGGCCCTACCTTTTAAAACACCAAAAAAATATGCCTTTCAAAAAACAAAAAACTCATTATAAAAGGCTAAATTTGATGTCATAAAGAAATGACATAAAAACAACCATCAAAATTGGAGTTTAAAAAGAAAGTTTCTAAGATTAAAAAGAAATCAATTATCATCTTTTTCGGGATGCATAAGGATATAAACTTCCCACTTCAAAGGATATTCGATGACTTTACAAAAACAACTAAAGAACTTAAAAAGAACTTTTGGCGCCTATAGCAATGAGACTAAGATGAAACCTATATACTTTTAGAAATGTCTAAGCCTTTTCTAAGGATAAGATTTGCATCAAATCGGGTTTAAGGCTTTATGAACTTATGGTCACTTGTATATACAAAATCTCTATCACATTTATTTCTTTATGTAAACTGGTGGAGTTCAGTAGAAAAGGTAATGAGCCGATTAAACTCATGACACAAATACCCTCTATTAGGTCAACTTTAGTGATAGCAACCTATTATTACAAGTCAACATCAAAATAGACTAAAAGAGCAACCTTCACAAATGAAGCTTTATAGATTGCATATAAGGATTTAGCCTTAGAGATTAGGAATCCTTTAGGGTTTTAGATCTTCAAATTAGAAATAGATCCTTAATGCAAGACTTTATGGACTTTATGAGAGCTCTATAATCTATGCAAGTCTAAAGCAACTCTTCAACAATTTATCAACTTGTCAAACCTCCACCACCAATGACCTCAACTCCAGTGAACATCTTATCCTTGTATCAACACAAGCTTTGATCAAGCACCAAATTTTGTAACTCCGACTGAATGGTATCAACATCAACATCATTTCTCAACTGTAGTATTCAACACATGCATTGTGTCCTTCCTTAACACCATAATAACAAGATAGACATTAACAACCAATGTGATCATCAATTGATCAATCAAGTCCTACAAACCTATCAATCATGACTGATACCTTCAACCTGCGTCTGTCATCAACATTACACATTGTGTTCTCACTCATGATGCTTATGAGTCCTTAAAGATATCCTGAATGAAGACTTTGCACAAGATCAACCCATGTTAGCAAGATAATAAACTTCATCATTAGTATAAGCAATTGAAGTACAACAACACCATTAATAATCAACACATCACATGAAAGGTATACACTAATCAAGACAACTCAACTAACAACATCCTTATTGAAGGAATAATCAACAATCTTATCCAATCCAAATGAACAACTCCTTATTGATGTTCCTGATAGAGTGAACAACTGTGAAAGACATGATCCTGAACAACCTATGTCAATAGTGCAGACCACCCTAATGATACCTTATGAAGATACACACTAACTCAACACCCTCAATACCCTTTTTGACATCAATGACAAACAACTACCATCAGGGATATGTTCTGAATGGTGTAGAGGTCCATCCATATGTGTTTTAGACATTTTTGTATACTGCAATACAATATCCTGAGTTGTGGAATATCACAATTAGTCCAGAATGCTCTGTTTTCAGCATTTCAACATGTTTCTTTTTTTTTATGTATAGAATGTGTTAGATTCAGGACAGACAACTAAGAGGGGGGGTGAATCAGTTGTCCAAAACTTTCTTCCAATTAAACACTTAAATCCACTTTGTAATTCAACAGCATAATAATAAATCAATCATGGAAACATAATGCATTAAATCAAGAGCAGCAACACATTAACAAATAAGACACCAAGATTTTAACGTGGAAAACCTGGTTAAGGGAAAAACCACGGGGTGACTAACCTAGGATTGTATTCTCTATTAGAAGAATAGAAAGAACAAAATGGCACATGCCAATTAGGGCTCACTGCGTGAGCACACTGCTCACAAGAGGCTCACTTCCTACAAGAGACACACTGTCTACAGAATAATAAGTATCACATACTTGAACTGAAGAATAGCATCTTCATCATGCTTGAGTTAGTTCCATTTAAGCCCAATACTTCTGCTCTGCCTTTCGCTCTGCTCCTCTCTACCACACACTCATCTTCACAAGACACAATTTGAAATGACTTTACAACTCTTTATTTATACAAGACATCGACTTAGGAATTATCATCCAAGTCAGCATACATTACAAAGGAAGTACATAAATACAATATGACCTATTACAAAAATACTTCATGCAGATCAACACATTGTCAGCTACACAGATTTGAGACTTCAACCTTCATTTAGGAACACTCCAATCTTCACATAACATCTTCAAGATCATCCGCAAGATGTGTAACTCATCCAGTCAGCTAGACTTAGGAAGAACACCATCATCCGGAAGTAATTCTTCAATTGTGAGCTCAAAATCTAATGCAGACCACCAACACAAACTGGACACAATCCAAAGACCTCCACAAGCTTGCCTGAATCACCAAGAACATCCACACTACTACTGTCTACTGAAATCATTCTCTCCTTCATCTAGAACCTCAAGAACACAATTTGTCATCACTGTCATAATAGAAAAGATGCTTGCGGACCTCCAGACCACGAACCAATCGAGTTGTCAATTAACATTGACTTCCTAAACACTCCCCCAAATTTGTAGAATAGGATATTGCATTTTCATAGCTCACCGGACCTATCTGTGTCACTCTATCACCTCTGAACACCTGCCAGAACCGGTTTTACTTAAGTGGCCATAACTTCTTCAGATCTTTATGCGAACCTCTGAAATCTTTACTAGATCATCTTAAGACACATATCTACAAAGCCTTTGATGCGCATCCTCTGATCTTTATCTGAGCTAGGATCTTTAGCTCACTGTCTTCATTGTTCTTCTCTGTTCCTAATTAGGACTAATTTTCTCAATATCCTCAGCACAAAGCTCATCCAATCCTTATCATCAATGCAACAGGAGTATGTTGACATCAATGACAACACCAGTTAGGCCCATACTTGCAACAGAATGATCTGATACTTCAGTAGAAAGGTATATGGATGATGTTAAGAAGGTACATTGTTGAAATTTTGGTACACATGATGTTTTTGTCTTCTCCCCAGTGATGTGAAGATAAACAGGTAGCAGTGTTTGTGCAGTTTGAGCCAACGGTCTGGTTTCTATCATGTGCAATGGATCCTAATCAATTGCTTTAACATTGAAAGGTGTGTAGTGATGTTCTTTGAATTCTATCATGAGATGTTGAGGTCTACAACTTGTTTCCTTGACATATTGTATGTGTTGAAGCTAACCCTTGAAGAATTACACATTTTATCTAAAGGTGTTTATGATGCTGACCTAATAAATGTTTTGAAGTGTTGTGGAGGGTATTTATAGGAGATCTATGTTGTTTGTGAAAGAGATGAGTGCGATAGATTGGTGTGTAAGTATGAAGTGTGTGAAGTCAGTTTGATAACATAAGTTGAGCAAGAAAAGAGGACTGCACAACCAACATAAGTCAGATGTTTTCCATACAACAATTCATGCAATTGTTATCTCTGTAAGTCTTACTGCATGGAGTTGTAGCTTCCTTGGGAGTGACCCTAAAAACTATATTCAGGGAGTAGTAGCTTCCTTGGGTCATAGCCCTAAAACAAAGTTGTAAATCTTTATAACAATTAACATTATATATTGTGAGCTAACACACATCGTGGTTTTTCCCATTTTGGGTTTCGACGTAAAAATCCTAGTGTCATTGTGTTATTTGATATGATGAATGCTTTAATTTCAGTTCTTCAAGTGTTTTGATATTAATCTAAAATGAAGTAGTTAAATTTTGTATAGATTGATTCACCCCCCGTCTCAGTCTTTAGATGTGTTCAACAATTGGTATCAGAGTTAAGTTCCTTTCAGAAGCCTAACAATTGAGGTAGATCCTGCATTTGAACACATGGAACCTGAAGTAGTGCCTAATGATATATTTACTCTAGAATTAGATCTTGAGTTAATGGAACTTGAAGGTTGGGACTTGAATCTAGATGAGGTAGACTTTGAAGGAGAACTCTTGTCATCTCTTAATGACTTGGATGAAGCAAGAAAACTCAATATGAAATATGAGGTCATGCTTGAAAAGTTAGAGGAAAAATTTGACAAACTAAAGACACAAGCTGGAAAATTAAAGGAGGAAGTTAAAAAACTAAAAGCTCAAATGGAAGAAGAAAAAGGATATGAGGTTAACCTCAAGAAGGTAGAATAAATGATCTCTGATTTGAAAGTCAAAATTGAAGAAGACAAGAGGATTGAAGATTGCTTGAATACCAAGCTCACTGAGAAAGCAAATGAATGTTCAAAACTTGAGGAAGAAGTTGTCACACTGATAAAAGAGCTAGAAAAAGCAAAAGAACAAATTGACAAGGGGTTAAAACTAAAAGGAGGTTCTGTAATTCTTGATGAATTGATTAACTCTCAAAAGCCATCAAAAGAAAAATCTGGTCTTGGCTTTGAAAAGGGGAAAAGTCCTATAACCAGTACATCAACAAACTTATATGATAATTTCAAAGCAGAAGGAAAATCTCAAATAAAGGAAGAAAAAACTTGCACTATAGATCCTAAGAAGAATGCCTCCAGAGATGCAAAAGAAGATGGATTTACTCCTGTCTAGAGACTAAGAAGATTTAGAAGTCCTCCACCTGCAAGACAACCTGCTCCTTTCAGGTACTCTCAAGCTTTCAGTGGTAATTGCTATGCTTGTAGTATTGTTGGTCACAAAGCTGTTGAATGTAGAAGCAAGATGAATCCAAATTCATTTAGGCCTCCAAGGTACAATGCGGTGAACTCTTATATATTTCTTGGTCATTGTTTTTCCTGCAAGAAATATGGGCATAAGGCAACTAACTGTAAATCTAAGTGTTGTCATATTTTGCTCAACCCAAAATATCCCAAAATCCCTTCTTCCATTAGAGAAATCCAATCTGAGAAAGCCTAAATGGAAGGATGTTTCCCTTAGAAAATCCTAGAAAAAATCCCAAAAACTTATAAGTTTTTTGCCCTTTCTTTTGCCTTAGTTGGCAAAATTTAAGTTTGGCGAACCTTTGGTTCACCAGTTTGCAGGTTTGTCATTTTGCCGATTTGCCGACTAAGCAGTACGCAAGCAAAGAAAGGCAGAGGCAAAGCAAGCGGGAGAAAGATTTAACTAAGAAGAGAAGTTTTGCCTTATCAGCAAAAGTTTGGTTCTGCAAACCTTAGGTTCACCGATTGGCAAGTTCGTCAATCGATGAATTCGCCAACTAAGCAAGGTGGTGGGCAATGAGAGCAACTTTTGAGTAGATAAGAAAAGATAAAGGTTTCCTTGTTGGCAAACTTAAGGTATGGTGAACCTTAAGTTTGTCGATTGGTAAGTTCACCAATTAATGACTTTGCCAACAAGTGGACGAGACAAGTCAGTGACGAAGGTGAAAGTTCGCGAATAGGGAGATTTCACCGATAAGGGGAAGTGGTAGAGTCCAATCTAGGGCAATAAAGGAATTTTCACAAAATCAGCTACAACTTCATTAAAGTATGTAGAAGTCACTTGCATTCATAAGGGAAATTTTTATTATATAACTACAACATTGAGAGTTCAAATTTTGACAACTAAATACAATAAGGTCTCAAAGACCATGGCTCTCAAAATAGCCAACAAGATAATAAAAATAAAGCCACAATGACCATTTCTCCAAGCTCAAAGAACCCCAAAAATGACCTACAAGATTTAACACAAGAGGGGGAAGCCAAGCAACAAAAACTGCTCTCCTCCCTACCATAGACCTACAAGTGGGTCACCCCCGAGCTGGGAGGTAGATCATCACACGGCTTCCATCATTCCACAACAAAAATTAAAATACAAGACAAACACACAAAATCACCCATAGATTTTACACAAGACAAAACTCATAGAAATGAGTTGGGAGGGGTAGAGGAGTGGACCGCTCGACTCAAGAGGTCACTCAAAAAAAAAACTCATAGTCTCAACACCACAAGACCTCAAGCCAAAAGATGATATCTCCATGAAACACAAAATCACCATGGCACTCATGCCAACCAAAATAATCCCATACTCAATATAATGCCCTCAAGGCCATAACAATACCAACACCAGGAGGGTGACCTCGAGGAGGTTCACTCCTCCTCCACCCCAAACAAGGAAGGACACACCCAAATGGATAGTCTCATCCCATCACACCCAAAACCCACACAAAAGAAAATACTCCGAAAACACAACCAAGCACATAAGCAAAAAATAAAACAAGCATAAGGAATGGCTAATGCCATGAGGCTTACCTTAAGAGCCCAACGATGGATGCAAGTTGAAGAAGAGCATACAAGCTTTCTCCAAGCCTCCAATCCTCCAAAATCCTCTAACTACTTCCCAAAACCCTCCAAAGATAGAAAATTTTCAAAAAGTAAGAACCCCGAACTCCTCTCCAAGAGGAGTTAAAATAGGCCTCCAATTCAGGCCTTGAGGAATGAGAAGGTGGCACATGTCACCTTCTTCTTCCTCATCCCATGCCACTTGCAAGGGAGAAGGAATATGATGGTGACATGTAACACCCTCCTATTCATTCAAACCCTCAGCCTTTCCACTTGTGCTCTCACACACTTCCAAGGGAGAAGGAATGTGATGGTGAGATGTGTCGCCCTCTTATTCATTCAAACCCTCACCCTCTCCACTTGTACTCTCACACATTTGTGAGAGTAAAAGTGGAGAGGTGGCATCTCTCCCCATGGCTCCATGAGGATAAGGGATGACACATGTCATCACCTTATCCTCCAAGAGAGCCCCTTCACTCCAAGATGCTCTCACACATGTGTGAGAGTCTTAGAGGAAGGTTCCACACACTTGGGGGTCTTGAAGACCCCCCAAGTCTTCAAGGTGGAGGAATCCCCAAGCCTTGGGAAGGGAGATGGGCCTTCTTTCAAGGCATGACTCATCTCCCACCCTTAGCCATTTTGAATTTTCGCCACCTTTATTTAACCCAAGTTTAGGGTGACTAGATGGGAGTTACCCTAGGGTTTAGTAAGCCCAAATGGACCCTAGACCCTAGGGGTACCACCTAGGGTTAGTTTAGACCTCTAATAAACACTTAAGGAGGTATAAATTCACATTAAGTGACCCAAAAATAAAAAGAACACCAAATGGTGTGAATTAAAACACATCTTTTACAAAACATCAATTAAATTAAAGAAAAGGGGTAAACTAGGCCAATTAATTAGATACACGCATTCACAAAAACATCATTCAATCACACATGATCCTTATCCCTCTTGGGAATGGATCAACTTAACAAGGAAACACATAAGTGTGAGATCGACCTCTGATTTTCCGTGGCCTGGAAAATCACTTGCGCACTTGAACAAATGATCAATCCACATATATATATCATAGCCAAAGCAACAAAAAGTTAACACTCACGTCATCACATAATTCATATAAAACATTAAACAATTCATATCATAATTAAGATTCATAATTGCATTTTCTATACACTATCTCAGAATCAAAATCACATAGCAAATTCTTATAATGAGCTCATAATCAACATCACTAATAATCATCAGGTATATCTCACATGTCTAACATCATAAGAGCATCAAAATAGGATATAAGAAAATCACCATATACTAATCAAAGCTAATACAAAATAAGGAGATATAGTCTAAATATACATAATGAAAAATCAATAGTCTGTAAATTTCTAAAATGTCTCCAACTATAATATGAAATGATCAAAATAGGGAAGTGAAATATATAGGCCTCACATCCTTCCCCCCTAAGACTAAACTTCCTCCTGGAAGTTGTCAAAGAGGTGAGGATAAAGTGCCCTTAATCTAGCTGCATTCTCCCATGTCACCGTGACCTCATCATAATGATCCCATTGGACCCTAACCTGGTCCAGCTCTCGACCTTGAAGGCCCAGTGTTTGACGAGCCAATATGCAAATTAGCTCCAAAGCGAACTGCCCGTCTTCCTCTACCTATAGAGCACTCAAGTCCAAAACATGAGATAAATCAGATATATATCACCGTAATACAGACACATGAAAAATATTGTGGATGTGCGACAGGCTAGGAGGCAAGGCTAGACGGTAGGCTACAGGTCCTATCCGCTCCAAGATCTCAAAAGGCCCTATGAACCGTTGTTGCGAGCTTAGAGCCCTTTCCATTACGGATTGGACTCTTGTGTGGCCGCTCTCTCAGGAATACTCTGTCACCAACCAAGAAGCTCTGATCTAGTCTCTTAGCATCAACATACTTCTTCTATTGATCCTATGCCTCCTGAAGTCTCTGCCTAATCAGTGTGACCTACTACTCCATATCTTGAAACAACTCTGGACCAATGGCAACTTTGTCCTCTATCCGATCCTAACTCAACGGTCTCCTGCAAGGTCTATCATACAAGGCCTGATAAGGAGGCATACCCAACAAGCTGTGATGCCCATTATTGTAGGCAAACTCAACCAGATACAGATACTCCTCCCATCTAGACTATTGGTCCATAACATACATACAGAGCATATCCTCTAACACCTGATTCACCCTCTCTATCTATTAATTGGCCTCGGGGTGATAAGCAGAGCTAAAGTTGAGCTGTGTGCCCAATGCCTGCTGCAAATCCCTCCAAAAGGCTTAAGTGAACACTGAATCCCTGTCAAAAATGATGCGGTGAGGTACCCCATGTAGTCTCACAATGTCATCCAAGAATACTCTCGTCACTGATGGTGCATTGTACGTCGTGCATACAGGTGAGAAATGTGCCACCTTGGTCAACTTGTCAACTATCACCATGATGGCATCACGGTGGCAAGAAGACATAGGAAGACCAACAATGAAATCCATGGAAATGGTGTCCCATTTCCACTTTGGTATCTCATGAGGGTATAAAAGACCTGCTGGATGCTGATGCTCGGCCTTGACTCTCTGGCACTCAAGGCATCGAGCAACAAACTCTGCAATATCCCGTCTCATACCTACCCAATGGTACAACTGTCGCAAGTCATCATGCATCTTCTTCACCCCTGGGTGTGTTGCATAAGGTGCTCTATGAGCCTCTGATAACACTACTGTACGTACGTTTCTTGCATGGGGTACATAGATGCACCATCGATGACGAAGTAACCCATCTGCCTCAAGGGAGTATCCTATAAACTTGCCCACAAGGGCCCTCTATGACTGGATCTTCTGCTACACCTCAAGAAACCACTCATCCTCAAGCAGATGTTGAATAATGCATCCCCTCAAGTCCACACTCAGATTCAAGGTCAGGATCTCATGGTGCCTTTGACTCAATGTGTCGGCAACCACGTTCTCCTTTACATTGATGTAGTGGACATCAAAGTCGTACTCGCAAAGAAACTCCATCCAATGCCGCTGACAGGCGTTCAGATTTGACTGCATGAAAATGTACTGAAGGCTATGATGATTTGATTGAAGCTCAAAGCAATGACCCACTAGGAAATGTCTCCAACGTGTTGGTGTTTTTCCCAGACTGGATGATTATTCCCAGTAATCAATACAAGGTAGCCATCATTGATCAACAGGATTCCCGGGCCAGGGGCCAACAGTACATGAGATAGACTCTATAAATATCTCCTCTTCTTCTTTAGGCTCTATAAAACCAAGGGGGGTATTCCCTACTCAACATCCATGAAATACAATTGTGAAATGACTGGGATGTTGATACAAAGCAGATAAATCCTCTCTTATGCAGACCAAAACTATGGAATAAGTGTAAAGGGGCTAGCTTTGGGCCTATATTCAGTTGTGAGACAAAGGATTTTGGTCCTAAACTACTTCTAAAGTCCTAATGATTTGGTTTTGAAGTTTAGAGTTTTATTTTTGGTGTTTGGATGCAGAACTAGGACCTTGGGTGTAACCTCAATACAAGATTAGACTGGTGCCTATCCAAGGCTCGGAGTCAATAGACATACACATGTAAATGATCAGCATAAACATATACCAAAGACTGGATATCAAGGGGGTTTTAGTATCTGCCTTACAGACACCTCCCAAAATTTAGTATTTAGTTATCTCTGCTTACAACATCCTCACTGCAGTACATTCCTCCCAATACTTGACCTAAAACATTTAATCTACTCCTTGAGCAGAAGTAAGAAATCAAGCATTCAACATAGTAAACCTATATTCTAGAATCATAAACATCCCTTAGATGCTTAGAATCAGAAGAAGAACATACTCAATTTAGAGACAAATAACAGAACACATGCAATATAGCATTACTCATATAAAACAGTATGAAACCAATGAATTTATGCATGAAACATACAACATGAGACTCATAAACTCACAAGACATCTAGAATAAGGCCACCAATGAAGTTGTATCTTGTTAAAGCACCAAAACTTGTCCAGTTTTCAACAACAACAAATGAGCAACACAGTCCGCTATATACAGTAGGAGAGTGCACTTAGCATTAATTACATGGCAAAATTCAAAAATCTACCAAATATAGTTCATCATGAAAAATGGCGCTCAACACATTGAATGCAGCAGGTAGAGGGGAAGACAGGAAGGTCTCGAGCCCTGTGCCGCCACCTGGGGATTCACATCTTCAATTGGCTAGTTGATCTGTCCATGCCTTCGCCCATACCCTGTAACATCTTCCATTAATGGCGTACCAAACCGCGGCCTTGGGAATGCAATGGACCGCGCCTTTTAAAACTTTCTCGCCAAGAAATATGACCCTGATTATTTCAAATCATGTGGGGACAAATTATCCCACATGCACCCCGCAGTGACCTCCTGAACACCTTATATGCATGACCACACCGGAAGATGATAGTCAGTGATTTTGCTCCCGACGACGCTAGTTTAAACCTCATCATGATCCCTCTGCATGATGCTCCAATGTTCAATATCTCCCTAACGTCAGCGAACCACCTGCAAGATAATCCTCCCTTGAAATATCACCCTGATGTGAAATATCACCCTTATCAGAAAATCACCTCGATAAGAAAATATCACCTGATATTTGAAAACCAACCTGATGACCAATCACCTGATCATGTTCACATCCTCATCGGTAGCTAGCGAACCTCCTCATCATGTCTGCTGATAATATCATGGCAAAAACCGCATGATGCATCCCCCTTATCCTGATGACATCACCGTCATGTTGCAATATCAAGGTGATCCTCGGTGGCAAGGGTGATATTCAAAATATCACCTGATATTTGGAATATCACCCCCCGCACAAATATCAGGTCGCACTGTAGCTTCGTTGTAACATCGGGGTGATCTTTGAATATGACTGATGCTCAGAATATCACCCCCTCCTTCGGAATATGAAGTTGCCAGACAGGCAGATATCACCCCCACATAAAATTGACGTCCGCACTTTGGGGTGATAAAACAACACGGGGGTGACCCACACTAAGATCACCCGATATTTGAAATATGATGACCCCCCGCAAGAAAATCAGGTCATACTAGAACTTTGACAGGCTATAACTTCCTTACTTGGCCAAATTTTAGGGTGATACAAGAGGCAAACCTACTTAGCATTTTACACTTTTCCACATGGCAGGCTTCCTGAGGCAAAATTCAGACTTTGAGTTTTTTAGATTTCAGGCCTTAAAATCACAAACATACCTGACATGATGCACATACACACTGAAAGATGCTGCATAGGCAGAAACCTTGACTTAACACAACCTCATGCCTCAGAAATTTCAAGGTTTTAAAAAGGAAACTTGCAAATGCTCAAGCTTAAAACCCTAAACACAAATGGGTACCAACACAGGCTTTGATTGGGGACGTGTAGGTGCAAGACTGTAGCGAGGACCAAACTACTCTGGGGCAAACCAAACAAAACACAAAACCCAAAAAATGACTGACTATACAGGGCACGCACAAAATATTTACATCTAATTTACAGTGTGCATAGAAGATATTCATTTATGAGAAATAAGCTTTAAGGAATTTACCTTGCATAGGCAATTCCAGTAGTTCACCATTAAGGGCCTGAAGGAAGTAGGAATCATCCTCATGGATGTTACTAATTTGATATGGGCCAATCCATAGGGGTTCAAACTTAGCATGCTTGCCCTTATCCTGGCTTCTTGCATTCCATACAAGGACCATATCACCTACCTGAAACTTTCTTTCTGTAGCCCTTTTATCAAACAGATATTTTACCTTTTGTTGTTTCTTGATGTTTGTCTTCTATGCCTCCCGCCTGATTTCATCTAATGCAACTAGCTGGTTTATTCTTTCAGTCATTGAGGCCTCAATCTCCTCATCGTTGCCTTGGATGAACTTATAAACTGGCAGGAAGTTGTTCACAGGCAATTTAGCTGTTGCACCATATACTAATTCAAAAGGTGACCTTCCAGTTGCTCTTTTCACTGTCACCCTGTCAACCCACAATGCCAGCTTCAGCTTTGAATCCCAAGCCCTCTTGTTTTATCTATCACCCTCTTGATGATTTTCATGAGACTTCTGTTGCTTGACTCTGGTTGACCATTTCCTTGTGGATGGTATGGTGATGTATGAGGCAAATCAATTCCATAAGTGCTACAAAAATCAATAAATTCACCAGACCTGAAGCACATAGCATTATTTGTGACCACTTTAGCTAGCACTCCAAACCTGATAATAATGTTTTCCAGAATAAAATCCATCACCACCCTGCTTGTAGCTTTTTTAGTTGGAATGGCCTCAATCCATTTAGTGAAGTAATCAGTAGCAACCAAAATCCAACTGTCCTCCACTTGATTTTTCTAAGATTTCCCCTATAAAATCAATTCCCCACTGCTGAAATGGAGCTTCTACAGTTATAGTCTTAAGGGGCAATTCACCTTCATATTTTAGCTTTCCTGAGAACCTTTGGCAAGGATCACATTTTCTTACCATTCTTTGTGTATCTGAGAAGAGAGTTAGCCACCAGTAGCCTGCTCTAAGAGTTTTGTAGGCTGTAGTCTGGCCAGCATAGTGTCCAGCACACACTCCCCTGTGCATGTCACTTAGAATATTCCTGGCCTGATTTTCATTCACACATCTCAGTAGGACACCTTTAGGATTATTCCAATACAGCTCTCCTTGAAGAATTATGTATTTGATTGCATGTAATTTCAAGGTCCTTTTTTGATTATCACTGAGATGGGAGGGACAATTCAAATTCTGTAAATAATGTACTATGTCCTTATACCATTCAGATTCTGACATATTTATAACTTCATTATGCACTGCATTCACTTGGCATGCCTCTAGATTCGACTGTGTCATCAATTTTGCCAAACCTTGTCCTCTTACCAATTTTATGATTTGTATTTCAATGTTAAACTCTTGCAATTTATTTATCCATCTGCATCTTCTTCCAGTTACCTCCTGCTGAGTAAAGATATCTTTAACTGCTGCATGAGGCACATATGCAATTATCTGGGAGCCTACCAAATATGGCCTGAAGCTTTTGACTGCTCTAACTAGTGCATGTGCCTATTTCTCCATGATGTCATACTTTAATTCAGCAGCCTGCAATGACCTGCTAAAGTAAGCAATAGGTTGTTCAAAACCCTCTGTATTTTTCTGCAATAAACATGCAGCAATAGTATGGAAAGAAGCAAATGAGAACAGCTGAAATGGCTTAGAAAAATCAGGAGATTTTAACACAAGAGCCATCTTTATGGCCTCTTTGATGTTCTAAAATGATCTAGTTGCTTCATCCTCCCATTTGACAATTGCACCCTTCTTCAGCATTTCAGAAATGTCCTTTGTGGTCTCTGCAAAGTTAGGAACCAATCTCCTAACAAAATTAATTTGTCCAAAGAAGGACTAAATACCTTTCACTATTCTAGGGATCTGAATTTTGCCAATTGCAGCTGTAGACACCCAAATTTGTCCCAAATTTGTGTATGTCTTACAACACCTTGTTAAAACATTATCCTAAACATCATAAGCCATTTTTGTCCTAAATCCCACTTTTAATCCTATTTATCCATTAGACAATTAATTAAATAAATTTTATTTATTTAATTAAAATCCCATTCAATCCCATCCTCATCCTACTTAGCCAATTAATTAAATAAATTTATTTAATTAATTAATTTCACATGCATAATCCCACTTTCCAATTAATTAAATAAATTTTATTTATTTAATTAATTTCCACATCATATCTTATCCCATCCTATTCATATTTTAAATTAATTAAATAAATTTTATTTATTTAATTAATATCCAACTCATATCCCAACTAATTCAAATATTAAAATATTTGAATTAAACACTCATCTTTTATCACATTCCAACACTTGTCCAGTCAATCATGTGTTGTTATACAACTTTTATCTTTCACATGCACAACTAATGGGACCTAATTTTAGTATTTATCTACACAAGCACACCTAAGCCTTATCTTTCCTTGCCACATGTCAATTGACTACAATTTCTTAATGTGCAAGGAAACCTAACTTAATCTTATCCATCCATTTCATCTAAAGCCCTAATTGATCCTAGCCATCCATTTGAACCAAGGCAATTCTATAAATCAACCCCCTCATAAGCCATTAGCATGCATTGAGCCTTAAGCACCCTTATTCTGTCAAATTTTCTATGATGCATTGATCCTCAAGTATCCACATGCTATTGAAATATCATTAGAGCTTTTGCATCTTTCATCTATCATTCATTCTAGCATCTTCATCTTAATGTTATGCTGCAGAAGTGAGCACCCAACATTCTTCCAACAATAATCCTTCAAAATCTTGCATGCTCATGCGAGGTGGAGAAGAGCAATGGAGATAAATCAAGCATAGCGTGGAGATCGGTTTGCATTTACATTTGTTATTTTGATTTTCATGTTGTCTTGTGCTTCATTGTGCATTGCTAGGGTTTTATCATTGTTGTTTAATCATTTGCCCTGATTTGCAATTTTACCCTAACTACAGCAGCCACTCTTTCAAGATCAATCCTGACCCCATCCTTGGAAACAATATGCCCCAATAGTTTTCCTTCTATTACCCCAAAAGCACACTTCTTTGGGTTAAGTGAGATGCCATATTCTAGTGCTCTAACAAAAATTTGTTCTAAGTGCATGCAATGATGCTCCTCTTTCTTTGAATAAGCAGTTTAGTCATCTTGATATGCAGCCAAGATTGAATCAATCAACCCTGCAAAAGCAACATCCATGGCCCTCTGAAATGTAGCACCTGCATTTGTCAATCCAAATGGCATTCTCACATAAACATAGGTTCCCCATGGAGTGGTGAAAGCAGTCTTGTATTGTTCAAATTCTTTCACCTTCACTTGATTGTACCTTGAAAATCCATCCATCATGGATAAAAGTTCACAGCCAGTTACCTTTTGTAGCATAGCCTCCTTATTAGGCAATAGATAATTGTCCTTCAAAGAAGATACATTCAGATTTCTAAAATCAACACAAAGTCTGATGTCACCATTCTTTTTTCTAACTGGGACAAGATTAGACACCCAAATTGAGTGTCTGATAGGCATGATTATTCCAACCTCCCTAAGCTTCATAAGTTCTTGCATTTTAGGAGCTAAAGTTGGGTTGATAGGTCTTTGTTTTTGTCTAAATGGTTTAGCTCTGGGCTTCAAAGGGATTTCATGCTGGAATAAATCCTCTCTATAAGCTTTCAGGTCCTCATATGACTAGGCAAAGACATGCTTATATCTTTTTAGTAATGCAATCAGCATAGTTCTGATGTGTGGTTTGAGCTGTCTGCCAATATATACCTTTTTGGGGGCATGAGATGTCCCCAAGTTTATCTCCTCCAAATCATTCTTGTTGGTTGGAGATGCCTTTGTAACAAATTGCTCCCTATTGTCAAAAGCTCTCTCTAAAGCGACCAGCCCTCTAGGGATTTTATTTGTCTTGAGTTGAAATACCTCCTTCCCTAAGAGAGTCTCTTTTCCATCTACAACTTCTACAAAGTTCTGAAAATCTATTTCTTGGTTCTCATATTCATCAATACAATGTAAAAATCTCAGCAAATCTCTGTCATCATCAAACACTTGCCAGCTGCATACATTATCTGGTACTGTAGGTCTAAGTTTGACTTCAACATTTGTAACATCTGACAGAGTCATATCATTTGGCCTTATGGCTACATTGGCTAGAAAATCCGCCCTGACATTTTTTGATCTCTCAATCCAGCTTATTGAAAAAGCATCAAACAATTCAATTGTTTCCCAAACAACATGCTTATATTGTTTCAACCTTTTATTCTTTGAAGCATACTTATCTCTGACTTGGGAAACAACTAACTCTAAATCCCCAAATACTTTGAGCATCTTGATCACATGCTTCAAAGTAACATTCAATCCTAATAACAGAGCTTCATATTCTGCAGTATTATTTGTACAAGCAAACTTCAGCAGGAAAGAGAATTTTAGAAGCTTACCGGCTGGAGATAAAAAGACAACCCCAGCACCAGAGCCTTCCTTCTAACAAGCTCCATCAAAATACATGGTCCAGAGACTCTATTGGTCAAGCTCTTGAATACAAATATCTCTCCTTTCATCTCCTTTTTCATTTGAGACAACCCTAAAATTTTCACAGTCAGTGTCCACAAAACATACATGCTCCTTTGACTCTTGATCTTCAACTATATCTAGTGATCTTTCTTCTCTGATTAATTTGACATCCTTACCATTCATAGGGATCATAGCATATGACAGGTCTAATTGCATACTCCCACCAATTAATGCTGCCCATCTTCTTGACAATAACATACCATATTGTGGCATGATGTCAACAGCTGTTATGTTCATTTTCTAGGTCTTTTCAGGATATGCTGCTAGTTTAAAATCCACATCTTTCATGATTCTAATGACTGGTACTTCCCTAGCATCCATGGCATAGCATTTCCCACATGCCTTGTCTATTTTTAATCTAGCTTGTTGCATAATAGCTAGAGGCATGATATCTGTTGATGCTCCAAAATCAAGCATACAATTCCTGATTGTTTTTCTATTAATAACAAGGGAAATATAAAATGGCTCAACCTGTGAAGGACACTTTGTCATGGTCACCCTTAAATATACTTCAGGGGTCTCATCCTCATCCATACACATAGCTTGTTTCCTGCCCTGAATCTCAATATTTGTATTAGCTTGACAGGGTACTCCTGAAATCAGGGACAATGTTTTATTTCTGAACTCCTCAACTTTCATTAGCTCCATTAATGGAACAGAGACCTTTACCTGGGACAAGACCTGAGTTATGTCAAACGGAGCATAATTTTGTATGACAATTGTAGCCTGATCCATAGTTTTATTTTTATCTTGAGATGATCCAGCTTTAATTTTTATGGCTCCCTGACTGTCATCTTTGATCTAAATTTTTTTGTTTTGATCCTCAACTTGGGGAATTCTATTTTCTAGTCCTTGAGGATCATAACCTGTTTTTTGCTTGAAATTTTGCTTGTTATTGCTCCATTGTTTCTTTTGTGGTTCAGTCCCCTTATGACTATGCACTGGCTGGCTCACAAAAGTGTCATGTGGCTGTCGTGGATCATTCACCTGAGATTTACCCCTTAGGTTATAATTGCTTTTGACTTGAGCAACTGCTGTAGCTGTGAAAGCTCTAATTTCTTCATTAGAAGGTCTCCTCAGGTTATTCAGAAATATATGTGAGCCCTGAGCATAAGCATAGTTGTCTTCATCATCCTCATCATAGGAAGGCTGCTGGCAGACCTGAATCTCATTACTTGCACCTACATCAGCATCACGAGAGGGATACTCCCTGTTTTTAGACAGCATATTTATACTATCATCCTCCATGCCATCTGGCTCATTGCACTCATCACAGGCCACGACATTGTTATATAGAGACTAAGCAATCATACATTGTGACTGTGAATGAGGCATTTGACATATGATGCACCATGGGGTGTCATCGACAATATTTACAGCCTTCTTCAAAGGATCAGGTGTTTCCTTAACATTTTGAGTCCTTTGACTTGGGTCGCTGTTTGGGAAAATAGGTTTACCATTATGCCAATTGGTGTTATATGGGATGTCATGTAATGATGATCTTCTTTCCTGCCTTTGGTAAACCTGTCTGTCAGGACCTATCCCCTTTTCATTTTTAGCCATTCTATAACTGAGGTCCCTGACAATAGTTGTCAATTTATCTAACTTATCCTTAGAAGTAGATGCATTGCCCTAAACACTTTGAGATTTAGTATTTGGATTTTGCAGAATTTTTACATCATCTCTTCTATTTGTTTTACCAGACGCTTTTCTGTTATTTTCAATATTAGTTGCAATTTTGAGAGCATCCCTGAGGCTATGAGGACCTTTATCCCTTAACCCATAAGTGGTTTTGGCAATTTGTTCAACACCTTAGTGAATCTAGCATTGAAATCAACAACCTGTTCATTTGATCCTTTGGTAATGCCAGTGAATTCATTAATGAAGAAACTTGGATCAGTTTTGTCACCATATTGTTCTTTGAATATTCTTCTGAAGTCATCCCATGATGAAATACTTCTGTCAGGTAGACCCTTATACCATTCTCTAGCCTCATCAACTAAAGATTGCATAAACAACTTCATAAATACATCTTCATGCTCAACCTCAAAATTGTCCATGACATTCTAAAAAGCCTTCAAGTGATCTTCACCTGACATAGTACTGTTTCCTGAAAACTTTGGCACTTGCGGCCTCACATGTTTGTCAATAGGATTAGGGTATCCAGGAATGCCATCAAAAACCAATTGCCTGAATCTATCTAGCTGCATAGGTTGCCTATCAAATTGATTTACATTTGCATTCCTATTCACATTCTGATTTCTTACATTATTCAATGGTATTCTAGCATTATTTGTGTTTTGTCTCCGATCATTATGCTGATCCTGAACTTCATTTCTTTGTTGGTTTCTTAGCACATTTATATTGTCTAAAGTGGGGACTGCATCATGTTGAGTAGTTCTCAGAGCTTGCACTTGTTGTCTCATATCATCTCTAATTTTTACTGCCTGCAGATATTCTAATTCTGCCTTCAGGCTCCTGATTTCTTCAGCTAATTGTTCCTCTTTGGGCATAGAAGTGGATGGTCTTATTCCATTCTGGTCATCATCATCATCCCTTGGAGATTCAGCCTCTTCAAATCTATCACTGGGATCCAAGAAAGGGCGTTCTTGGAAATTCTCAGACTACCACCGTGTCGTCTCTCATATGCATCCTGAATTTCAGCTTCTATATTTGAAAAATAAGGTGCTTGTTGCTCTGAAGACCTAGGATGATCCTAGATATTATCATGTTTTATGGGAGAACCTTCATGACTGGCTGGGGCAGTCCCTTTTCTCCTATACATCATTTTTATGGGTAACTCTTCAAACAGAGGATTACACAGGGATCTTCTCCCTTGCATACAAATTTTTACTATACCGGTTGGGAGATTGGTTTGGAGTCCCCACCTACAATTAGGAAATATTTTTCTTTTAAATCAGGGTTCATACACAAATCCCCAGCGGAGTCGCCAAATCTTTTGGTGTTTTTCCCAGACTGGATGCTTATTCCCAGTAATCCCTACAAGGTCGCCATCATTGATCAACAGGATTCTTGGGCCAGGGGCCAACAGTATAGGAGATAGAGTCTATAAATATCTCCTCTTCTTCTTTAGGCTCTGCAAAACGAAGGGGGTATTCCCTACTCAACATCCATGAAATACAATTGTGAAATGACTGGGATGTTGATACAAAGCAGATAAATCCTCTCTTATGCAGACCAAAACTGTGGAATAAGTGCAAAGAGGCTAGCTTTGGGCCTATATTCAGATGTGAGATAGAGGATTTTGGTCCTAAACTACTTCTAAAGTCCTAATGATTTGGTTTTGAAGTTTAGAGTTTTATTTTTGGTGTTTGGATGCAAAACTAGGACCTTGGGTGTAACCTCAATACAAGATTGGATTGGTGCCTATCCAAGGCTCGGAGTCAATAGACATACACATGTGAATGATCAGCATAAACATATACCAAAGACTGGATATCAAGGGGGTTTTAGTATCTGCCTTACAGACACCTCCCAAAATTTAGTATTCAGTTATCTCTGCTTACAACATCCTCACTGCAGTACATTCCTCCCAATACTTGACCTAAAACATTTAATCTACTCCTTGAGCAGAAGTAAGAAATCAAGCATTCAACACAGTAAACCTATATTCTAGAATCATAAACATCCCTTAGATGCTTAGAATCAGAAGAAGAACACACTCAATTCAGAGATAGATAACAGAACACATGCAATATAGCATTACTCATATAAAACAACATGAAACTAGTGAATTTATGCATGAAACATACAACATGAGACTCATAAACTCACAAGACATCCAGAATAAGGCCACCAATGAAGTTGTATCTTGTTACAACACCAAAACTTGTCCAGTTTTCAACAACAACAAATGAGCAACACAGTCCGCTATATACAGCAGGAGAGTGCACTCAGCATTAATTACATGGCAAAATTCAAAAATCTACCAGATACAGTTCATCATGAAAAATGGCGCTCAACACATTGAATGCAATAGGTAGAGGGGAAGATAGGAAGGTCTCGAGCCCTGTGCCGCCACCTGGGGATTCACATCTTCAATCGGGTAGTTGATCCGTCCATACCTTCGCCCATACCCTGTAACATCTTCCATTAATGGCGTACCAACCCGCGGCCTTGGGAATGCAGTGGACCGCGCCTTTTAAAACTTTCCCGCTAAGAAATATGACCCTGATTATTTCAAATCATGTGGGGACAAATTATCCCACATGCACCCTACAGTGACCTCCTGAACACCTTATATGCATGACCACATCAGAAGATGATAGTCAGCAATTTTACTCCCGACGACGCCAGTTTAGACCTCATCATGATCCCTCCACATGACGCTCCAATGTTGAATATCTCCCTGACGTCAGAGAACCACCTGCAAGATAATCCTCCCTTGAAATATTACCCTTATCAGAAAATCACCCTGATAAGAAAATATCACCTGATATTTGAAAACCAACCTGATGACCAATCACCTGATCATGTTCATATCCTCATTGGCAGCTGGCAAACCTCCTCATCATGTCTGCTGATAATATCATGTCGAAAACCACATGATGCATCCCCCTTATCCTGATGATGTCACCGTCATGTTGCAATATCAGGGTGATCCTCAGCGGCAAGGGTGATATTCAGAATATCACCTAATATTTGGAATATCACCCCCCGCACAAATATCAGGTCACACTGTAGCTTCGTTGTAACATCAGGGTGATCTTTGAATATGACGGATGCTCAGAATATCACCCCCTCCTTCAGAATATGAAGTCTCCAAACAAGCAGATATCACCCCCACATAAAATTGACGTCCGCACTTTGGGGTGATAAAACAACACGGGGGTGACCCACACTAAGATCACCTGATATTTGAAATATGATGACCCCCCGCAAGAAAATTAGGTCATACTAGAACTTTGACAGGCTATAACTTCCTTGGCTGAATTTCAGGGTGATAAAAGAGGCAAACCTGCTTAGCATTTTACACTTTTCCACATGGCAGGCTTCTTGAGGCAAAATTTAGACTTTGAGTTTTTTAGGTTTCAGGCCTCAAAATCACAAACATACTTGACATGATGCACATACACACTGAATGATGCTACATAGGCAGAAACCCTTACTTAACACAACCTCATGCCTCAGAAATTTTAGGGTTTTAAAAAAAACTTGCAAATGCTCAAGCTTAAAACCCTAAACACAAATGGGTACCAACACAATGAACTAGAGCATGAACCACTGCTGCGAGCTCTAAATCATGAGTGAGGTAGTTCAACTCATGGGTCTTGAGCTTTCGCGACTCATACGTGATCGCTCTACCACCTTGCAGAAGTATGACTCTCAAACCCTCAAGTGATGCATCAATGCAAACCATGAAATCCATTGTTAGATCAGGAACCGCTAAGATGGGAGTGCTAGTAAGATGCTCCTTGAGGACTCCAAAGGCCCTCTCACACTACTCAGTCCAGGTAAAACTCTTCCCTTTCCGCTGAAGGGACGTGATGGGGTGCACTATCCTGGAGAAACCCTCAACAAATCTATGGTAATAACCAGCTAATCCCATGAAACTCCTGACCTCTATCACACTGGTGGGTGCTGGCCAATCCCTGATAGCCCTTATCTTTGATGGATCTATGGAGATACCATTGCCAGATAGGATGTGCCCCAAATACTGCACCTCTATCCTGAAAAATGCACACTTCACCAAGTCGCCATAAAGATTATGCTCCCTCAAGCACTGCAAAACCTGACATAGGTGCTCCTCATGCTCCTCCTCGGTCCGCGAATAGATCAATATATCATTAAGGAAAATAATCATGAATCGATCCAAGTAGGTACGGAACACCCTGTTCATGAGACTCATGAACACTACAGGGGCGTTCATCAAGCTGAAGGGTACCACAGTGAACTCATAGTGGCCATAACGAGTCCGAAAGGTGGTCTTATGGATGTCTACCTCTGTGATGCGCAATTGGTGATAACCAGACTTCAGGTCTATCTCAGAGAACACCTTGGCTCCATGCATCTGATCGAAGATATCATCAATCCTAGGCAGAGAATAACGGTTCTTCACCGTCACGTTATTTATCTGCCTATAATCCATGCACAGACGAAGAGACCCATCCTTCTTCTTCACAAAGATGACCAATGCACCCCAAGGTGAAACACTAGGTCAGATGTGCCCCTTCTCAAGCAACTCCTCTAACTGTAACTTGAGCTCAGTGAGCTCGGGAGTGGTCATCCTGTAGGGTGCACGAGACACTGGCTCAGCACCGAACACTAGATCAATATGGAAGTCTACCTCTCGACAGGGTGGCATCCCTAGTAACTTTGGTGGAAACATATCGACAAACTCCCTCAAGATAGGATGGTCATCTAGCGATACCTCTGGCTCATCCTCTGATTTGTCACTAATAGTGATGGCGAACATCTAGCATCCCTTCCACATGCAACGCTTAAGCTGCTGAGCTAATATCATACGAACTACCATGGGCTTCTGAATGCCCACTATCTCAACTGACATGCCATGATCATCTAAGCAGCTAATTGCCTTTCGGTGATAATCTAGCTTGGCTCTATGAGCCGCAAGCCAATCCATGCCTAAAACCACACCATACGATCCTGAAGGCATAACCCTAAGGTCACATAATGTAGTAAAGGCCCCCAAAGATATCTTGCAGTCATGAACTAAGGCATCTACTGCCATCTTGGCCCCTGTGGCCAACTCAACCTCCAACCTATCGCCTTGTCTAAAGGCCACTAGCCTACAACGCTCCACTAACGATGGAGCTATGAATGAATTAGTAGCGCCAAAGTCAAATAAAATAACAATGGGGACATCCCCAATCATACATGCGGTCTTGATCACTGATGCCTAAAAATTAGCCTAGTAGTTATCAACTGCTGCAAACATACGGCGAGACCTACCCACATCTCCAACCGTCTGCTCTGATCCTCTTGCACGAGGCTGTCCCCTACCGTAAAGCCCTGTGGGCACTCTCTGGCTAAATGTCATGCCCCACCACATACATAGCATGGGCCCCTAGCCTGTACCTGTCCAGTCTGAGTCCTACTACTCTGCTGTTGTCCAGTCTGACCAGTGGACCCCTGAGAACCCCTGTAAGACTGCTGTGATCTCGCGGGTCCTATAGGTGGTCCTTGTTGTCTCTAATCCCTACACGGGCCCTGCTGCTGCCAACCTCAATTATGACCCCCATATGCCCTCTGTTATGGCCTGGATCTCTGCTGATGTTGTTGTTGTTGAGGTCTAGGAGGTAAAGGCGTAGAACTAAACCCTCCTCTCTGAGGTGGTGGTGGTGGTCTACGGTAATACTGTTGCTACTACTGGCTATGATCCTAAAACTAAGGGCGTGAACTCTGACCTCGTCCCTATATCTCCTTAGCAATGTATGCCTTCTCGGAAGCCTCACTCAAGGTCTAGGGATCTGCCATGTGCACAGGCCCTACTATCCTATGATTCAAACCTCTGATAAACTTGTGAACCAGAAGTTTTTCATCATGGAGATACTCTGCATAATGTGATAGATCGGTGAACTTGCCCTCATATTGTGCTATAGTAGACCCTCACTGCTGTAAATCATGGAATTCGTCAATGCGACGCTGCCTGTAGTGGTCTGATAGATATCGCGTATTAAAGTACTCAATGAATGTGTCCCATGAAAGTGTATCCAAAGATAAGCGGCGCTTGCACTCCTTAATGCGCCACCAAGTTGCTGCTACATCTCTCAATAGGTGAACTGCCATGTGTGCCTTCGTGTTGCCCTCGTAAGGACGCAACGCAAAGCACTTGTCTAAACTGATAAGCCAAGCCTCAGCTTCGGCTCCCTCTATGGTCCCTGTGAAAGTAGGTGGATTCAACCTAAGCAAGTCTCTGATAGGGTCTCCTTGGTCTTTGTGCCCTCAATGAGGCTCATCCACCTCCTCTTGCCATCCATAATCATAGGGTCCATGATAAATCTACTCAATCCTCACTGCCTCCTCTCACCTCGCATGGTGCGGAGGACTCCTACTGTGCGCTCTGTGAGTGGAACCAACCTCCTCTCTTGTGGTTTCAAGTATCTCAATACGCGGCTCCAAAAGAGGCTCTATGCATGGCGCCACTCGCGGCTCGACGCGGGGCTCGACATGTGGCTCTGTACGCAGCTCCTCACATGGCTCCTTTTGCGGATCAATGCGGGGCTCGACACGCGGCTCTACTATCAATGGTGGCAACCTCTCTAACACCGCATGCAATGCCTGTAAGATCTGTGGTCCAATATTAGGTACCGGTAGTGCTTGTAGTGCCTGCTGCTCTGGTGGTCCCTAACCCTCTGTTGAAGACTCGTTCTCATTCTGTATCTCTATGGATGTTGTGGGGTCTGAGTGCGCTCGCCTAATTCGTCGGGAGGCATCCTACAAGAACAAGGTATTCACAAATCAATCAAAATTACAGAAACTATAATGTGCCCAAACAAGCCTAGTGTTTAAACTTGGGCTCTGATACCAAATGTCATGCCCACATTTTCCATGTGGTCACGACACGCAACACACATGTCATGTCCACATTTGTTATGTGGTCATGACACGAAATACCAAAAAAACTTTTCCACATGTCCCTAGAAACCCCCTCGCACGTGTCAGCGTGCTCGGTGGCAATACGCATAAGGCATAAGCATGTCAACTGAACTCAGGGAAGACCGTTTACATACGCAATCCCCTGCGTGATGATAGCTGACTAGGGGGTCGTGCGACACGAGGAGTGTCGCTATTAGGGTTATGATCGATTTGACCCGAATCCTAAGTTTCCTAGGTGAGTGATATGATTTCGACATGAGTCGAAATCCAACCCTAATTCTAGAGCATAAGAATAGATTAAAATATGCTTACATTAAAATAATAACCACAATGCAAAATAGAATGTTAACTAATGCCAAGGGAATTCATTTAAAATAAATGCCCTAAACCTCAAAAAATTTCAGCAGCATAATGCGTTATTAACGTTTGGAGTAAATATTTTTAAAAAAGGTTTCCCTCAAATCATTTATGAGAAAAATTAAATAAACAAGATTAAATTAAATTTACCTAAATAACATTATAAAAATTACCACCGATTAATTGAAAATCAAACTAAATAAAAATTATTAAATAATTAATCCCAAAATAATAAAGGTTTACGAATAAATATAATTCCAACAATTATATTTATTCAAATAAATCAAGGTAAAAATTCCCAAAGAAAAAAGAATTAAATTGATCTTCATAAATCCCTTAGAAAAAATCATTTAACAAAATTAAATTAATAAAAGGGATCTACAATCTAATTAAATTAAATCCCACTAGGAAAAGAATAATATAGAAGCCTAAAAATTAAAAAGCAAAAAGGATAGAAAATCCCACTTAAATCCTAACTACATTACCCAATTAAAACTCCACATGATAAAATAAAATTCCTAAGTAATATTAAATCTCGCAAAATAAATAAATATCCCCCTTCCGAAAGAGAAGAACCCAAGATTAAAAAGTACATAGAAAAATAATAAATTTCAAAAGAAATAAAAGAGGGAAACTCAAAATTCACGTGCAAAGAAATGAAGTAAAATAAATTTATTCTAATTTCCCTCTCAAACCTCAACCCTAAAATCACTCTAGTATTTTATTAGTTTCCTATTTGCCCTAACCATATCTTTTTTTTTTTCCTCTATCCTATTCTACTCTCACATTGTTTTCTTCCATTTGTTTTCTCTCTTTGTTTTTTTTGTAGGTAGGGTTTTCATCATGGACTTGGGCAGCCATGGAAATTCCTATAGAGTGAGGTATATACTCATTAAATATACTACCCAGGGTTTCATTTTCTTTGTTATATATATATATATATATATATATATATATATATATATATATATATAATGCAAATGCAATACAAAAATCGTAGACTGAATGAATGATAACTGGCAGGACCGAATGTATGGAGGGATGACATTATAAGCAGCGCCGTCACGTTCTATGGAGGGCGCAGGTTTTATTTTGTTTTAAGTATGGAGACAGGTTGGGGAGGGGGGCCGAAGCCCCACCCACACGCTTGGGTGTGGGTGGGGGTTCGACCCCCCTCCCCACACCCCCTTCAAATATGGCAATCGCTGTGTGGGCGGCGGCTTGTGGCCGCCATCCACACAGTCCACATTTTGTTCTATTAAAACTTAAAACCCTCAACTACAAGGGTTTGGCCAACAACATCTTAACTCTCTTTTTTTTTTATCTGTGTTAGATATGGGTTTTGGACAGTATTGTATGCTATTTGATTTTTTTAATAAAATGCATATCATCTGAACATGATATATATATATATGTATACTGCATACTTCATTAAACAGATTTTAACTAACATAAAATATAAATCTAGGAGAGCTTTTAGGTAAACCATTCTCTTTAACAGCAAAAATAAAATATGATAGTGATATTATTTTTCTTTCTATCTTTTTTTTTGACATCAATAATAAAAATAGAACAGCGATATTATTTTCTTTTAAACAACAAACATTATGAGGAGAATAGCTTTACTTTGAACCATAAAATAAAAGTTTATCTATTTTCTTCCCTATTCTTGCATTTAAACAACAACTATTGCATTGGCACACAAATAAATCTAATCTGCAAAATATATATATTTTCCCACACAATGAAACACATTAACCTGATCAAGAAGATAATATCCAATCTAGGGTAGCAAATGAATTTTCACAAAATCAACTACAACTTCATTAAAGTATGTAGAAGTCACTTGCATTCATAAGGGAAATTTTTATTATATAACTACAACATTGAGAGTTTAAATTTTGACAACTAAATACAATAAGGTCTCAAAGACCATGGCTCTCAAAATAGCCAACAAGATAATAAAAATAAAGCCACAATGACCATTTCTCCAAGCTCAAAGAACCCCAAAAATGACCTGCAAGATTTAACACAAGAGGGGGAAGCCAAGCCACAAAAACCGCTCTCCTCCCTACCATGGACCCGCAAGTGGGTCACCCTCGAGCTAAGAGGTAGATCATCACACGGGTTCTATCATTCCACAACAAAAATTAAAATACAAGCCAACAATACAAAATCACCCATAGCTTTTACACAAGACAAAACTCATAAAAATGAGTTTGGAGGGGTAGGGGAGTGGACCGCTCGACTCAAGAGGTCACTCAAAAAAAAAACTCATAGTCTCAACACCACAAGACCTCAAGACAAAAGATGATATCTCCATGAAACACAAAATCACCATGGCATTCATGCCAACCAAAATAATCTCATACTCAATACAATGCCCTCAAGGCCATAAGAATACCAACACCAGGAGGGTGACCTCAAGGAGGTTCACTCCTCCCCCACCCCACACAAGGAAGGACACACCTAAATGGGTAGTCTCATCCCATCATACCCAAAACCCACACAAAAGAAAATACTCCCAAAACACAACCAAGCACATAAGCAAAAATTAAAACAAGCATAAGGAATGGCTAATGCTATGAGGCTTACCTTAAGAGTCCAACAATGGATGCAAGTTGAAGAAGAGTCCACAAGCTTTCTCCAAGCCTCCAATCCTCCAAAATCCTCTAACTACTTCCCAAAACCCTTCGAAGATAGAAAAATTTCAAAAAGTAAGAACCCCCAACTCCTCTCCAAGAGGAGTTAAATAGGTCTCTAATGCAGGCCTTGAGGATTGCAAGGGAGAAGGAATGTGAGGGTGACATGTGTCACCCTCCTATCCATTCAAAGCCTCACCCTCTCCACTTGTGCTCTCACACATGTGAGAGCAAAAGTGGAGAGGTGGCATCTCTCCCCATGGCTCCATGAGGATAAGGGATGACACATGTCATCACCTTATCCTCCAAGAGAGCCCCTTCACTCCAAGATGCTCTCACACATGTGTGAGAGTCTTGGAGGAAGGTTCCACACGCTTGGGGGTCTTGAAGACCCTCCAAGTCTTCAAGGTGGAGGAATCCCCAAGCCTTGGGAAGGGAGATGAGTCATGCCTTGAAATAAGGCCCATCTCCATTTTATTTCAAGGCATGACTCATCTCCCTTTTATTTCAAGGCCTTATTTCGCCACTTTTATTTAACCCAAGTTTAGGGTGACTAGATGAGAGTTACCCTAGGGTTTAGTAAGCCCAAATGGACCCTAGACCCTAGGGGTACCACCTAGGGTTAGTTTAGACCTCTAATAAACACTTAAGGAGGTATAAAATCACATTAAATGACCCAAAAATAAAAAGAACACCAAATGGTGTGAATTAAAACACATCTTGTACAACACATAAATTAAATTAAAGAAAAGGGGTAAACTGGTGTAGGAGCACCAAGATATCGAGATTTTATCTGATTTTCACTGAGGTTGTCTTGTTCAAATAAGGTCTTTGAGACCATTTACATGTTGTTATTAGGCTTGAAAGACATATTTGTAAGGGACCATGTCCATTTAGCTAGGGTCTATTTTGCATGTTTACTATAGTCTTTTATATAAGCCTTTGTAGAGGCATTTAGGACAGTTTTTAATTTTAATATTTGTTTAGGATAGTCATTAAGTGTCTATGGTTATAAGCCTTTTAAAGGCATGTCAAAGGGTGTAGATGTGTTAACACCTTGTGAAAGGTTAGGAGAATGTTAATCTAAAGTTAAAACAAAATATTATTTTAGAAAAAACAATCTTTACTGTCCAAAAAAGACAGTTTCCTTATTGATCTCTTAAAAACAGCAGTTACAAATCAGAAAAAAGACAAGAAAGGTTGATGGTTTTGGGAATACAAAACATTTTTGGCAAATGTTAAGGCTTGTATTAAGCCAAGGAAGATTGTATTGTGAAGGGAGATTGAATAGATTGAAAGAATATAACAAAAAGCCATTGTTTTCCTGTCTTTTCTGAAATTTTATGAGTTTTATGCCAAAAAAAGCCGTACCACCATATAATACGGCCCTGTCATGAGATGTTGAATGTTTGGAGGTGAAGCTTGAGGAGTTAACTATCCATTAAAGCAAGTTTGGGCTCTTGGCATTGAATAGAAAGAATGTTATGACTGTAGAAGATAAATCTGCTGTTTAAATCAGAAAACTCACTGTTTTTTCTATGTTTGTCATACCTGTACGGAATAGTTTTGGCATGTGTTTGGAATGGAATGAAAGAAGACTGAAATACCTTTGATCTGAGCCTAATTGGAAGTCTTGACAGTGTTCTAAATGAGAGATATCACTAATTCTTCCAAAACTATTTTTTTTAGAAACTGCTGTTATCTTCTTTAAGTATTTCGTTGTTTTCTGCATAAAATCGTACTTGTACGGCCTGTAGGTGGGTGAAGGTTGTAATGTATGTTTAGGTTGGAGAGTTACCTATCCATTGCAAGTGGTTTGAGCCTTTGACACCTTCATACACCTCTGCATTTCTCCTTTGTCTGAAAGAGGTTTAAAAAAACCTAGTTTAGGATTTTGTTGACTATCAATGGATTTCTGCCCATTTCATTGAGTTCTGTCTGCCCTACTCAATGGAATGGATTGTATGATAGTTAGGGTATGGCCTTGTGAGGAATGTGGAGGCAGGGGAATGGTGTAGATAAGTTTGGGCATGAGAAATGACTCTGCAGGAGTCTTGTATTGGGAAGTAGGAAGAGGACAGCAGCAATAGGTGATCAGTGACTGAGGAAGATGAATGTTGGTGAATGAAGGAGTGGAGATGTGGTGAGATGCCAATGATGCAAGATGCCCCTGGGTCTAGCAATGATCCTATGATAAAGGATATGTAAAGATCCTTTGAGGAATCAATCCTCTTTGTTTATTGTTTGTTGTTTTTGATAGTCTTCATTGGAGACAGCCACCGAGGAAGAAGCTAGGTATGTTTGGCATATTTTTGGTTTGTAAGGAAGATGTTAAATGTTTGGCAAGTTAATGATTTGGTTTGTTGTACGAGGTTGAGGGTGTCTTGATAGAGGCCACCATATGAAGGATATTGTGACTGTCAAGTCATGTTATGATTGTCTCCAGAAAGCATAGTTGTGACTGCTGCCTAGATGCTCTGCATCATAAACTAGGCCAATTAATTAAATACACGCATTCACAAAAACATCATTCAATCACACATGATCCTTATCCCTCTTGGGAATGGATCGACCTAATAGGGAAACACATAAGTGTGAGATCGACCTCTGATTTTTCATGGCCAGGAAAATCACCTGCGCACTTGAACAAACGTTCAATCCACATATATATATCATAGCTGAAGAAACGGAAAGTAACACTCATGTCATCGCATAATTCATATAAAACATTAAACAATTCATATCATAATTAAGATTCATAATTGCATTTTCTATACACTATCTCAGAATCAAAATCGCATAGCAAATTCTTATAATGAGCTCATAATCAACATCACTAATAATCATCAGGTATATCTGACATGTATAAAATCATAAGAGAATCGAAATAGGATACAATCAAATCACCACATACTAATCAAAGCTAATCCAAAATAAGGAGATATAGTCTAAATCTGCATAAAGAAAAATCAATAGTCTCTAAATGTCTAAAATGTCTCCAACTATAATATGAAATGATCAAAATAGGGAAGTGAAATATATAGGCCTCACATAAGCATGTTTTTGGCGATTGTTGTGGCGAAGCTCAATCATCGGTGTGTTCCTGTAATGTGTCTAAGATGGTGATGAGCCTAGAAATAGGGAGCACACCATCGCTTGTCTACCGTGTTTTCTCCGTATCTTCAAGTGTGTGTGTTTTGGCATGCTTGTTTTGTGTGGCGTGTTTGTTGCCCCATATGCAGAGACCAACGCCCTCGGGTAGTGCTTCCTACATTTTAGGAGGTTTTGCATGTCTTGCATGTGTGTTGCCCCATATATACAGAGACATGCGCCCTAGGGTAGTGCATCATGTATTATGGGAGGTTTGTTTACTTTCTAGTACTTGCATTTACATTTCATATATATATGAGAAAAAGAAAAAAAAAGATATCATTTCTGTCTTCCATGCATTAATGTGTCTTATATGCATTAACTGTCTTCTCTGTGTTCTACGTGACTGTAACTGTCTTCTCCGTGTTTTGTGTGCCTGTTACTGTCTTCTATGTGATTAGTGTTTCTTCTCCGTGCTTGATGTGTTTGCTATGTTTGTGACCTTACTTTAATGCATGTATTGGCCTCGCGTTTATACATACATTAAAGTGGGGGCTAAATGTAATGTCGGAAAATGTCCCCTTGTGGGATTTTCCCTCATAAGGTTTAGCTCCCGGGTCTTTTGCATGCATTTAGGACATCTTAGTTCATATTTTGGCATCTCGATGGAATGAGACCTAGGTTCCATGGCAAATTGGACCTAGGTGGACCCCTTGAGTTGTACCCTGCCCAAAATTGGGGTGCCCTAGTCCTGCCCTATTTTGGGGTAGCCCTAATTTCTAGATGTTGGTCTGTGACTGTTATTAGGTCTCTTTGCTGACACGGTAAGTTTGAATTACGAAAATCTTGGCGGGAGTGTTTGTAGTTGCATATAAAAGCGTGCTTAGGCATTCATTTAGAAACTAGATGGCAATTGTGATGTTTAAGTGTTCTAAAGGAGATTCAAGTCTCTCATTGTGTTGCAAGAGTAGACTTGTGTGTTTGTGTGTTGATATTTGTAGATTTGAGCATCAATCTCCTCATGGAATGAAGAGCATCTTCCTCCCATGAGAGCTTCACTACAAGGTGACATTATATTGTGTTTTCATCATTGATTCCTTTGGTTTCTGCCTCTGCCTCACAAGGGCACACACTCTTTATCTGACAATGGTGTTCGGAGACTTAAGTGTCCTCTGGGGTTTAACTGAGGCAAGCCTCTAAATGCCACAACCCCCAAACCAAGTCTTGTGATTGCAGGTTACAGGTGTCGCATTTGGGAAAAGTGGAGTTGTAGGAAGGACTGGCAGGCATCAAGGATTCGGGATCTGAAGAGTTGTAGGATGCTAGAGCATTTCTAAGACTTGGGCACTCGCTCTAGTGTCCTCCGCGGATGAATTTTTGAAAATAGAAGTTACAGGGCTGATTAGTGTCGGAAAGAGGTCTGGATCTCACAAAGAAACTAGTACCTTGGATTAGGGCGCTTGCTCCAGTGTCCCCGACTATTCCGCTTCAGAACCCCGAAAATAGGTACTCTGTGATTTGGTATTTTACTCCTGTCTGCAAGAGCTTTTTCTATTATTCATCAATTTGTTGTCGTATTTGCATAATTAGGGTTTTAATGGTTAATTAAGCTTAAGAGAAGGAAAATTGATAAATAAATTCCCTAATCCAAGTTTCCCTACATTTGTAAGCGACCTAGGGTATGATAGTGCTCGCCACTCGACCCTAGATCCTTGAATGTATAGTGGAGAGGAGGATTTAAACATTAAAACACTAAAAATTAACAAATCCAATTTTCCACTAAACAAAGACAAAGGTTGCCTTGTCAACAAACTTAAGGTTTGGTGAAGCTTAAGTTCACCAATCAACAAGTTTGTTGATCAACGACTTTGCCAACAAGGGGACGAGACAAGTCAGCGGCAAAGGTGAAAGTTCACGAACAGGGAGATTTCATTGATAAGGCGAAGTGGTAGAGTCATGGCAGAGTCAAAGTAAGTTCATAGCCAAGGGATTTTACCGATAAGGAGAAAGGCAATAAGGAAGAAGGGAAGAAAAGAAAGCTGACGAAGAGAACAAAGATGAGAAATCGGGGAATCGATGAAAGTGTGAAAGAGGAAATAGTTCGCGATTTCTCAAATTTGCCGATAAGGCGAAATGGCAGTGGCAAAGGAAAGTTTGTGAAATAGAGATTTATTCAATAAAGCAGAAGAAGGCCAAGGAAAATTAGTTCAAGAAATGTGAATTTCTCCGACTAAGGGGGAAAGTAAAGGAAAAGACTGTCAATTAGCGCGTCGGGGAAAATACAAACCCGCCAACAAGTTCGCGATTTCAGAAATTCGTCGATAGGGCGATTAGGAAGCCAAAGAAGTTGAGGGCAAGAAGATAGATCAAGTTCATGAATAGGGAGATTTTCTGATAAGGCACAATGGAAGATAAAGAGCCAAAGGGAGCTTAGTTCTCAAAATGAGGATTTTGTTGATAAGGCAAAAGCAAAGGCCAAAAAGTTCATAAAATGAAGAAAATGTCACTTGAAGGAGAAGAGAGTTAGATTAGTGGTTCACAAAGGTGGGATTTTGTCGATAAGGCAAAAGATGAGATAAGGCAGGCCAGGTTCACAAAATTCAGTTTTGGCCCCGACTAAAGAGAAAAAGCAAAAGATAGAGGAAAGCTTAGTTAGTGAAAGAGAGATTTTATCAATAAGGCAAAATAGAGAGCCAGAAAAGGAGAATCAATGAGATATAATGCTTCAAAATATTTTTAAGAAATTTAAGATATTTTAAAGTGTTGTAAAATCTTGAAGGACACATTTTCTGTTGTTGTAGAGGGGATTTAATACTTGAAGTACAAATATTGTAAAAAAGTCAGAATCAGGTAGTTGAAATAATTGAATCCTTCAATGTGATTGTATAAGAAGGGACATCTTCTTCAATGTGTCTAACATCCCATGTGTGCAAGAGATCTGTGATTTTCCAGGTCTAATAGGGCATGGTTGTTGTCCCATTCTGCATATCTTCTGACAACACTTCAAGACCAAAATTGAATGTAGCGTGGGCACCTGGGTAGGGTTAGTTGACTAATTTTCAGCGCCCAATGCTTATAATAGATTCAAATGCTATACATACATGAAAAAAGATGTAAAATCACCTTGTTGTTGGTTAGCTATTCTTTTGGGGCCATCACGTGGGTAGAGAATTTTATTGCATAGACCTTGTAATGCAGTTACAAGAATCAGTAGAATTTGATGTATTGTGCCTATATCTAGGCCTTTAATGTCTTCTAGTATGATTCACCAATGAGTGTAATTTATTATTTGGTGTCATATCCTTCTGCAGCAAATTGTTCTACTTCTGTAATGGCTTTCTAGCCTTCATGATTAATACAAAATATTATTTTGTCTCTCTCTTAAGTTTTATACTGTGTGTTATTTGTAAATTATATACTAGCATTATGGGTAAAATGGTCCCTTTCTTAGCTCTATTTCTCTACCCGAACCTCTATATAACTTATATGAGTCTGTGGGAGTTTACTTCAGTGGTTCACCAATGAATGTAATCATTATTTTGTACCTATTTCTCCTGCAGCAAATTGTTCTACTTTGTAATGGCTTTCTAGCCTTCATGATTAATACAAATTGTTATTTTGCCTCTCTTAGGTTTTATTTTGTGTTTATTTGAGAATTAGACGTTGGTATTGTGGGCAAAACAGTCCCTTTCTCAACTTTAGTTCTCTCTCAAACCTCTACGTAGCTTATATGAGTTTGTGTGAGCTTTTTACAGTCTTAAAGTCATTGTTGTGTTAATTTAGACATAGTTAAAACACATTATAAATCTGGTGCATCACCCCCCTTCTCAATTTTAGCATTTTCTTCCCCTTTCCCCTATGAGCAGAATTAGATTTAGTTTGATTCTCTGGACCTTAAGTCCAAAAAGAGGAACCCGCCTTCTCTGGAGGTCTGATCTCATCTGCAAGGCCCCACACCTTGAGATCAGTCCCATTGTGTCATTGGAATGCTTGAACAGGCTTCAAGTAGGGTGTAATTTCACGTGATAACATAACCCAAGTGGATTGTTGTGAAGCAACTACTACAATGAATTTACCCTTCCCTTTCCCCTTGTTATCTTTCACCTTGTTAGACCCATCATTTGAACTTTGTTTTACTGATTCAAGAACACTGATATTATTCTTTTCAAGAATGTGAGTTAAGTGTTCAATTTGTTTCTTTAAAAATTTGTGTTCATCATGACCGAGTCTTTTACAATAGGCACATTTGACCTTCTCTTTCTTAGGCTTTTCGCCATTCAAAGATTGGGTCTCATTGGTTGCTTTTGGGGCAGCTTGTTTTTGATCCTTCTTCTCCTTACTATTTTTTGTTTCTTATCCCTATTGTTACTACTTTGTCCTTTTTGTTCATTTGTGCCTTGGTTGGAATCCAGGGCATGTGACTTAGAGGATTTTAGAGTGCCCATCTAGATTAGCTTATCCTACACCCGTGTGAGAGATAGCAAAATCATCCAAAGATGGCATAGTGAATTGTGTTCCAAGTGGACCCTTAGTACCATAGATGGTAGAAACAAACATTGAATATTCATAACTTAACTTAGAGAGAATACTGAGAATCAGCTGTTCATCTTTCTTTTCAATTCCACATATTTTAATTGTAGCCTTAGTGATTTTAATTTTGTGAAAAAATCTTGGATTGTGTTAAAGTTGCCTGGACTTAAACTAATTAGGTCATTTTCCAACATATGACCACTCATTGAATCTTGTGTGCCAAATAATGTTTCTGTCTTTGCTCGGATTTTATGTGGTGAATTCAAAGATTAATATGAAAGAGCAAATCAAGAGAAACAAATAAACACAATGTTCCATAGACTTCATCACATTTGTTAAACCGCTTAGGCTTTTCTTCATCTTTAGCAGGTTCAGTTTCCAGTCCCATTGTTATCCTATGCAACCCAACTTTCCTTAATTAGATTTTCATACATGATTTACAATCAAAATAGTTGTAAGGAGTTAATATGGGAACTGTTGTTTGATCCATGATGCAGAAAATGAAGTGTTGAAAAGAAGTGAACACAAGAACGCCAAAACACCCCCCTTTCACTAGTGTTACAAATTTCCCCCCAAAGTTACAATGTTAGCACATTATAATTCAGTGCAATTACAATTGCTACAAGCTAAAATAGCAAAGTGGTCTTTGATTTTGGTGTAATGCAAATGCCAAAACTGGGCTATAACTAAAAGTATAATTTCTGAGCAAAACTAGATCAAAGTAATTATAGACCTAAGAAGTACTCAAAAAATTATGCTCTTTCAAAAAACATTACACCAAAAAATGTTACTATATGAGCTCGAATGGAGCCCTGGAAGGTCTGAAAATGGGAACTGCTCAGCAACAATGATGAAAACATACAATTTCTAGAAAAACCAGGCACCAAAATCAAAATCTGTCTACACCACGGTGAAGCTTGCAAAATTTTATCCCAAATAAAAAAAAAACTTGAGAAAAGGAGGTTAGGAGCCCAAGATATGAGCCTCCAAAGTTTGCCTAGAAAATCAAGTCTGCCAACAGAGAGGGGGCCTGCAAAATTTTCTAATTAAGTTCCCTCAAGATCTGTTTTCTTCATGGAAAAACTAACAAATACACAGAAAGTTTTTCGATACTGGGAACAAAACCTAGAAAATGTTTTTCTTTCTGACATGCAAAAGATGTGAATCTAATGAAATAAAATGCCTTCAACAATAAAAAAAATGGCATGTAGAAGCTAAATCAGCCACATAAGACAAGAAAAGACACGTTGCAACCTGCAATACTAGGCCAAAAAGAGGAAACCCTCATAAATATAGTATTTCTATCAAGTTTTTCTGATTCTCTAGGTCATCATTCGATGCAAGAGAAGAGCATACTCAACTTTTCAAGATCCACCATGATATGCATTCAGGATCTCTCAAATAAGGAAAATAAAACCTATTATACATTAAAATAGTTCTGATACCATGTTAGAATCGGAAAAGATGAATAACCTAGAAAACTAGTGCTACGAATAGATATTAAACTATGAATGCAAATGATAGGAAATCAAAATAGCAACATAGAGTTAGTATTCAAGAGAGTAATGCAAATGCTCTAGAAGCAAAATAGCATTAAGAGAATGCAAAAGAAAAAGCTGCATAATACAATATAAAAGACTACTTAGGAGGTGAGTATATATAGAATATGAGGGAGGGGAGAGGTGGCAAATACAACCAATGGGAAGAGTCCAATACAATTACCTAAAATATGCAAGTGTAACTCCCATGTGGAAGATGCCAACACCTTGCACCCACTCACACTAATACTCACTTAATTAATCCTAAGCAAGCTTAATTACATGTGTAGGAAAAACCTAGGAATAGGAAATTAAATAACCAACTAGGAAAATAAAAACCTACACTAACATATGCTTGGGATCTGCACAATTCAGTTCAACTCAAAGCTTTTAATAGTAAGATTGACAAGAAACATGACATGTCTTTCCTCCTTCAAAAATTGCTCATTTTGGCCTTAGATGTGGTATTCTTTGAGTACATTGGAAGGTTTTGAGAGCTCCATTTTTCTTTGTACTACATGCCTTACCCTCCAATGGTGCAACAACAAATAAGTGTTAGATTGACCATGCTTCTAGAGAGTGTTAGAATGCCATGTGTCCCAACCATAACGCTATATCTTTTACGAATGCATATCTATAGTGGGTTCCACCAAATAGCTAATGTGTATGATAATGACCAATGGCACAACATTTTTAAGTTGTCAGATTGACAACTCTTAAACTTTGCACGTGTCATTGATTTCAAAAATAATCAACCATCTCTCGACATCCCAAACTTTCACTCGCACTTTGTAGCCTTGAAAAGAAAAAGGGATCTACCACCTCCAATGCATCATTCTTGGCCAATAGCACAACGAGAAGAACTTTCCAATTTGATAATGTTATTGAGGAGCTCTAAGAAGACACGTAGCACATGGTGTCCACTTTTTCTATCTATATTTTCCTGCACTTGCAAAAACCACCAACAAAGCTTGAGCCCACCAATATCACTAGCTCATTGACTCCCAACCAATGACACAATGCTTCTAAGTTGTTAGACTGACAAATTTAAAATGATACATTGTTCGTTGATCCTTAGGTGAGATCGATGGCTCTAATATATTGAAACATCTATATAATTCTTCTTATTTTTGTTATGGAGGGGCCCACACTATGCTGATGTGCTGGTCTTTAACCAATAGTGCAATAAGAAAACTATATTAGATTGACATTATTTAAATGGTGTGCATGTCATTAATCTTGAAAGCGATCAACAATACCAAATCATTATGGATTGCTTAAGCAAAAAGTCTTGCGATACCAATGGACAATCCCCCAACTATGCAAATTTGGCAATATAGTGGAGAACTTTGATATCAAAATGTAACCCATCATTAACCAAGCCAAAAGAGAAAATGGTTGACTAAAAAGAGAGCCATAAAGAAGATAAAATGCCTACTAAAAAATGACATCCTGAAGGGTGAATAGAGAGCAAAGCTCTACAAAGACCGTAGCTCAAACAAATCTAATATGGGACCAAAGAAAGGCCTTATCTTGAAGATTAGTAGGAGCATACACATTAGTGCAAAGAATGGAGCTACTCGAATCAAAGCAAGAACCCACCAATGATAAGGAGTGTTAACTTGGAAACCAACAAGGAGTAAGTCAACGAGAATCCCATAAGCAAGCTAGCCCTCTAGCATAACCTTGAGCTCCAATACATTGATAATGACTATCTTTCTAGATCTTAGAAGATAAAGTAGCCATATCCTCCACTGAAAGCTTAGTTTCTTGAAGAAAGGTGATATCTTGGATAAAAGCTTGAACAACTTTTTGATGAGGGGCACTACCCAAACCCTTGGAATTACATGAAATCACTATGATTTTTGGGGAGTAGAGAAATGAGAATCTAATGTCTTAATGACCCCAAATTCCACTAGTGATTCCCCTATTATGTTCACCTTCTCTTGATCTCTTTTTCTCCCCGCTTTAGAGAGTTTATTTGATCTAACCTTCTTGATATTTTTTGCTAAAGACCTAACAAAGGTAGAGCTTTCTTATTAAGGTCATCCATTACACTCGAGTCTTGAGGAGCTTTAGGCATAACATAGTTTGCACAACCTTCATCTTGAGCCTCTAACAAAACAGGAAGTGCTAAAATCAACCCGACATTAATAGTATGGTCATCTTGAGGCCCAACAAATTCCTCCATGGGAGAGGTGGAAACCCCTTCTTTAAATAACACTTATATATACTGGTTGAGGCATTCATTTTTGCTGGGTTCCACTTGACAAGGCACTAGAATTGGGGAGATCCAAATCCTGGCCAACAAGAGGCTAAATTCAAACATGGTGGAATCTCGCTCATCAAAAATTTCAAGGACATCAAACTTGTTATTAAAGTTACCTCTTGGGAGATTTTTTCTAATGATCTCCATTCCTTCCTTTATACTGAGGTTTCATCGAAATAAACCCATTCAATTCTGGCTCTTTTGCATGGCTTAGAGATTTCCCTTTAGCATTGACTTTAGTTGAAAAATTCCTTGAAGAAGATTGTGGGGCCCCTAGGCCCTTTATTGGACAATTTCTTTGTAAATGCCCATATGCATGGCAGACACAACATCTAAAAGGAAGAGCCTAATAATCTACCTATTGAATCCATTGTATGTCCTCAATCTAATCTCTAAAGAATTAGGCAATGGGCAATTCAAATCAATTTCAACACAAATATGCACATAAGTAGTTACCTTTCTTTTAAGAATTTGAAGTGAAGGGCCCAAGGGTTTCCCAAGGATAACATTGATAGATTGCAGAATATCTGATCTCCAATATTCCGTAGGAAGCTGAAGGAGTTGGACCCATATTGAAATCTCAGAAGGGAGCTCCTCCCCCGGATCAAAACCCACATGCTAGGGTTTGATGAATAAATCAACTTGATTGTGAAAGTACATACCACCCTCAAAAATCATATTCTAATCAACCATTCTAGAAAATAACAAAAAGAATATCATTCGTAGCAAGAATAATCTCTATATCTCCTTTGGGATGCCAAGTCCATCAAGCCCAAGCTTCCAAAAAGATAAATAAATTCTAATATCCATAAACTTGCAAATTAGAGCATGTTTAGAAAGATAAAGGACATCATCAACAATTAGATTCAAATTGATGACAAGAATGAGCCTAACAACACTCCTTTCTAGGCAACTATTCATCCTAAGATGATTTTCAAAGTTTTGATCCACCTTGATCTCGCTTGTTGTATGCACTTAAAAATGAACAACATTGTCATGCTTGGATGAGGAACGCTCATTAGATCTAATAATATCTTTGAAAGAAAAAAGACGGGGGTCCCAATTGCCGCCATGCACCCAAAAAAAACCCTTGTTGCAGAAAATAAATAAAAAAGAAGAAAAAAAATCAATAAAGAGGTGGGGGATTGCAAACCCCACCTCACAACACCTCTCCCACACACCCAAGGTTGGGCCATGCAGGAACTTAGGCTTGTCGCCTGTGCTTGAGTCCACTTCCTTATTATTCTTAGAAACATCACAAATAACCATTTATTAACGAAAAAATTTAGGAGATAAGATTTGAAGGGAAATGAAAGAAAAGGGAGAAGGAAATATATGCATTCATGTGGTATTTTTTTATTATGCAATGGTTGCATAATATTAGCCCCAATTTTTCACAAGATAATTTGAATCTCTAAATGTAATAGTTTCATGATAATAAAAGAAGATTCTAAATTATCCTTTCTACTTAATTTAAAACTTACACGAAACCACCCAATAAATTTAAATAAACAACCAACATGAAACTATACCTTTTCTTTTTGGATGGTAAACCAAAATTGGGGAGAAATATGCCGCATGAAACTATAACATTAAAGTAAGTAATTTTCATAAATAAAATGTAGATCTAATTAATTAATAGGTTTTTCTATACATTTTAAAATCTAAAAAATTTAATTCCAAAATATTGTAGCATAAAGAAAAAATATTATTCAAGGCAATTTTTTTTTAATTCTACTTAATAAAACAAAACACTTTAAATTAGTAGTAGTACTGATCCATGTTTCCTATGGGCAAACATACTGAAATTCTGAACGGTGCAGGTGCTAATTGTATTGACGTAGGTTGTTGCACACGATCATGGGCAAAAATGGGAGACCAGTTATATTCAGTAAACTAGACGCTGAGACGCCAGTGAGCAAATTCGTATCTAACGTTAATCTTTTCCCGAGCTCAACAGGAAAGGCATTGCGTGTCGGGAGTATAAGCACTATATTATTCAGCACTCTTGAATCATTAGCGGATCCCAAGCGCCTTGTGAAGGGATGGAAGAGCGTATCAAAGTCTACGATGCAATTGATGGGTTTCGAACGCAGGCCTGTGAATATCGCCGTCTCAAATTGGAAACCCGTCCAGGGAGAGACTTTGGCCATCATGGTTTCAGTTCCTCCCGCAGAAAATTTTATTGACAGCATAAATTTGTCTTTCAGGTAGATAGGGTTTCAACATAAATAAGAAAACATCCTTTTATCGTTTCTAGTTTTTAATAATCGGGCTTTCGTACTGTGCTTTGATAGAGATTACTGTTTTGCGCTTCCTCTCTATGAAATTTATTGTGGCACATACATCTCGTTTTGCGTTCCTTGTGATTTTTTTTGGTCTTTTGATTTATGATATATGAATTTCACGCAATGGGGTTCAGGGCTAACTTTTGCAAGGATTCACTTGTTGAAGTTACTTGCGAAGAAGAAAGATTTTCTGCATATCCAACTTCCACTTGCCCAAACACATGGAGAACCCTGATTCCACTGAGCCCTCTTGACACAACCGGACAACGGTCGCTAATTGTAAGTCATTTATGATGTCATTGAATGATTAAATTCGTTTGGTTCCAAGGCAATTATTTTTATCAGCATAAATATGGAAACACAATACATTAATATTTTCTAAGTAGCCGGAGTCTAGACTTATGTTAAAGCATAGTCATTATTGTTCCAGACTATCCAACCGCGGTTCTAGGTAGGGTGAAATTTCACTAATCCTAAACTTCTGTAAAAAGGAAAATTTACGTGAAAATTGTTTTGGCCACTTAGGTTTTGTCTCTTTGCCTTCTTGCCAAAGTTTTACTGTCCAGCTTGCCGCTTTGATACCAATTGTAATGATATTGTAATGTTAAGGCTTGATCTAAGAGATTCTGTGAGTTAAATTGACTTGCAGTTCAATACTTCATGTCATGTGTCGTCTTCACCACTAGCTTTAGGATCTTCCCTAGCACACGTATTCATATGACCAAGCACTAAATCCTCTTCATTTATGCCGCACAACTTTAACAGTGTCAGCCTTGTTCTATGTAGTTGTTCTAGAGTGTTTCCAGATAACGAAAAATAGAGTTGTGTTTCTTATATCGGCGATGTTCCCTTATCTTCCAATATGGTATATTGTAATGTAATAGGTCTATCCTTTGGGATGAAAACATAATTGTGTCGAAGATAGACATCTTGTAGCATACATCCACCCTCTCGGATTTTGTACACAACTTTTGCATAATATAATCGTGCAATTTGCAGTTCTAGTATAGTGTCATCTTATTCAAGAATCTCTTTTGTCATATTACACTCTGATCACACTGTGATTAATATTTGCACTCTATCATTGTTGCAGTCACTTTTGTTTCGTAGCACATTTGAATCTGTTTTAGTGTGTTTCCTCTTGGGCACACTTGGGTCCTGGATCAGTGGCATCAGAGAAATCTTTCTTCTTATCTCACGCTAGTGATATTGGAGTTTCTCATTAAAATGCTTCTCTGTATTATGCACATGAGGTCTGAGTTCAATAAGATCGGTTTGGAATCTCTCCACCCTTCATATTATCTTCTTTCACGATTTTAGCAGATGGCAGATAAATCTAAACCAGAGATTTGAACTTCAGAAAATTTTTAGAAGATGATAGAGAATGTTTTTCAGCAATAGAGGAATGGTTTGGACTTTGGAGCAACATCATGCATAAAGGAAAGCCTTGTTCAAAACCACTTTGCTCAACTTCTTCATCATGTCCAATCTTCCTTAGTTCCATCAGTTTCATCAACAGATAGATTGTTTGGAGGCCAAACACCTTACAGGATACAAGTCAGTCTGGGTATCCTTATTTTTGAAGGTAAAATAGATGTTGATGTTCTAGATTACTGGCTTAACCTCATTTGTTTCTATCATGTGATTACTCAATTTTTTGATTAAAAAGGATGGAATAACTGTTGCATTATCCACGAGGATAACTTTATACTTGTAAATGTTGCAAGTATGGGCCTAACCGGTGTTGTCATTGATGTCAACATACTCATGTTACATTGATGTCAAAGATTGGATGAGTTGTGTGTTGAGGATATTGAGAAAATTAGCTCCATCAGAAACAGAGAAGAACAATGAAGACAGAGAAGTTCTATGAAGTAAAGACCCCTTCCAGATGAAGATAAAGTACGCGCACTAAAGGGTTTTTAGATATGTGTCTGAAGATCTTCCAGACAAGATCTGAGAGGTCCGCATGAATATTTGGAGAAGTTATGGCCTTATGAATAAAACCGGTTCTGGCAGCTGTTCAGAGGTGACAGAGTGACACAAATAGGTCCGGTGAGATCCAGAAATGCAATATCATGCTTTGCAGATTTGGTGGCATGTTTGGGAAGCTAATGTGCATTGACAATTCAATTGGTTCATGGTTTGGAGGTTGGCAAGCAATCCTTCTATTATGACAGTGATGATGACTGTGTTCCTGAGGTTTCGGGTGAAGATGTGATTGATTATAGTAAGGAAAAGTGGTGTGGATGTTCTTTGTGATTTAAGCAAGCTCGTGGCGGTCTCTAGATTGTGTCCAGTTCGTGTTGGTGGTCCGCATTGAAGATTGAGCTCGCAAATGAAGATTTACCTTCAAACGGTGGTGTTCTTCCTAGTTTTAGCCGATCGGATGAGTTGCGCATAGTGCGGATGATCTTGAAGATGTTTTACAAAGCGTGACATGTTCCTCGAAGTTGATTGAAGCTCCAACTGTGTATGGCCAACAATGTAGTGATACGCATGAAGTTTTTGTAATAAGTCAAGTTGTATTTTTGTAATTGCTCTGTGAATAAAATAAGTGTATGTTGTGCCGACTTTGATGATCATGCCAAATTCGATGTCATGTATAAATAAGAGTTGCAAAGTCATTCAAAAGTATCTTAGTGATCATGATGAGGAAGTGATAGAGAAGAGTAGCGAAAAGCAGAGTAAAGGTATTGAGCTTAAATGGAACTGACTCAAGCATAGTGAAGATGTTGATCTCCAGTTCAAGTATGTAATATTTATATTATTCTGTAGACAGCGTGTCTCCTGTAGGCAGTGGGCCTTTTGTGAGCAGTGTGCTCGGGCAGTGAGCCCTAACTGGCAAGTGCCATTTTATTCATTCTTATTCTTCTAACAGAGAATGCAATCTTGGGTTAATCACCCCGTGGTTTTTCCCTTAACCGGGTTTTCCACGTCAAAATCTTGGTGTTATATGTGTTGAAATTGTTTCTACTCTTGAATTATTGCATTATGCTTTCTTGATTAATCTTTAGTAAGCCATTGAAATATAAGAAGGTTTAAAGAATAGAGATTTGGTAACAATTGATTCACCCCCCCCTCTCAGTTGTCTATCCTAAATCCAACAGTAAATACCTCAAATGGTTTTGTTGAAGCCTTGAAAGAAATATCTATGATGACTACGATAACTTTACAGTTGTAGATGCCCCATTAGAAACCATGCTGACTAGTATATCTATTATCAAGTATTCCCAACTTTGTCAATGTTGTGATCTATATGTTCAAGAGTACACAAAAATATTTCATATATTGACTTCAAGTTAAGCATTGAAGAGTCTAAAAAAATCTCATTTTGAAATATGGGTCCAACTTATGACCATACTTTCAGATCAACATAGAATTTCTCCATATTTCCTCCCTAAGAGAATTTTACAAGTATGCTTGCACATTTGAAGTAAAAGCTAAGCACAAGTCTAAGAATGAATATTCTAAGCCTTAGAATAAGACATGAAATGAGAATTCTAAGTCCTGAGCCAAACAAAACTCAAAGCAAGGAAAAAGACCTTCACATTATTCCTAGAAGAACATAGATTGAGGAACAAAAGAAGCAATAAAAGACTGGGAAGTGGTGCACAATATATAATTGCAATGGACATTCCACTAAAGAATGTCATGTTTGGAAGGCTTTGCTTGCGCAGAAGGGACCAATTAGTTCTATCCCAACAACACAAGACAAAGGTAAACAAATCATGAACTATGAATTGAATGCCATGATAACAACTATTGTTTTAGTCTCATCTTCCAATGTAGATCCAAAAGAAGAAAAGAGATTGCTTTGTTCTCAAATGTTGTTAACAATGGTAACAACCATAGACTGTTGGATGGTTTAGTTTGTGTTCTAAGAAACATGTCACTTGACGATGTCACCTTGTATGCAAAATCAAGCCTTTTCAAGATGCAATCCTTTGTGATGTAGTACAAGTAGAGCTATGTGATGTTTTACTTGGTCAATAGTATCTTTTTGAGCTCCATGCAATCAATAAAACAAAATTTAGAAATATTATCGAGATGTTGGTAAAGGATCAATATTGCATGTCAAAAGTAGTTTCAAAGCTTTCAATCATCATATCAAAGTATGCAAAAAGCTAATCAATTCTATTAAGAAAAAAATGTGCTTTTGATGGTGAGACTTGAATGCAAGAAAGACATCCTTGTAGTACAAGTTGTAATGAGCACCCTAGTTTTTTTTTTTGAAATTCCACACACAGAGAAAGATGCAATGGTTAAGTTCTTCCACACTCTTCTGATCACCCAGATCTCGATGTGGGCAAGGTGAGAGCATACTAGTGCTTCAGAGTTAGCATTCAAACCCAAATCAAACTGAAGTGACAATCTTCCACTTATTCAGTGGGCATCCACTTTCTAGTGGGAAGTACAAGGAAATAAAACCAGGTGCATCCACTTATTCAGCGGGAACTTGAGCCATGCATGAAAGTAAATCCAGGTGCATCCACTTATTCAACGGGACCCTGAGTTTTGAAGTACTGAAAAGAAAGGCACATCCACTTATTCAGTGGGAAGCCATTACAAAGCAAGATGGAACTAATCTAATTGGCACATCCAGTTATTCAGTGGGAAGCCATTATATTGATTTTTCAACTATGAAGGAGATACAATGAGTTTTCATCATTTCCAGCACTTAGAAGATTAGTTCATACAATCTAAACATCAGTGGTGAGAGACATATTCATGAATAGGACTGAAAGAGGTACTAAACAGAGCATATCATATTACCAAACTTGTATCTGCTGCCTGTGATCAGAAAATGGTACTGTTGCTGCTGTACGGTGGTTCCATCAGGGGGTAAATGCTTCCCAAACATCAGAAGTTACTCTAAAGTCTAAACTACCTCCTCAATGTCATCAAACACCAACTCCTATCCAAATGCCATATTTCAGACTGTTTTCTATTCATAAATTGCAGCGAATGGAGCTGGATCCTTCACACATCTGTATTGCCTGGTACGGCAGGGAAATAAACACTACTCTCAGCAACAAAGAGTCTCTAAACTGCTCAGACCTGGTCTTTTTCCTTGCACAATGATGTTTAAACCTTAGCATTAGCAAAATAGATATGATCCATCAGCATACACATCAATCCCTCATGCACAGTACTGCTGATCATGTATGGCCTGCTTTAGGAAATGCAAGAAGCACACACAAACTCCAAAATCACATCCATAAAACTCACACCAATCTCTAACATCAACAACAAACTGAAAGCACTCCAAAACAAATCAAAATACATCAAAATCCATGAAGTTCAGTGTGATGCCTGTATGGAATCACCAGATATCAAGCTAGGGTTGATCTTTCACAACCGAAACCAGATGAGAGATTGAGGCTAAACAACCCCAAGAATAAACTCTACTCAACAACATAAGTTTACAGAAGACATGAAAATATATCCAATAGCATTAACCCCTCCAAATGAGCCCAAAACTCCTTTATAAAGACACTTTTAGGGCAACAAGAGGAAATAATAATAATAATTTCACTTTTCTTTTAATTTCCTCCTCACATATAAAATAACCTTTTTATTTGCTCACTTTATGTCTCCCCTGCCTAATATTTCTTTTTATGTGAGCATCGAATAAAACTTTTCAACCCCTTTCCAAAGAGCTATTACATTTAAGCTATCTTTTAATATTTCTCATCCTTAAACAACTTAAGTGAATAAATAATTAAATAGCCCAATAATATACCCAAGTTGTGAAAAGCATCCAAATGATATACTTTTGCAATTCTAACCATACCAACAGGATACTGAAGACTTGGGATGAAAATCGGAGATCGTTGGGTGACTGTCTAAAAATAACATGTTTCTCCAAGAAAATTAAAGAGCACCCGAGAGGTTGGAACTGAATTCCGAAAGCATCTATGAACTCCTAATGACTAGCCAAACTTAAAAACAGAAGCAATTGCTCTGTAAGACTGAGCCACAGCTACTCCAAGAACGTTGGAGTTCTTCCAAACATGACGAATAGCCTCCAAAAGACTAAGAACAAGCATAATGCACACAAAAGGTCTATGCGCCAAAAAGGGGACATTACACAAGTAATGTCTCTCCTTCAATAGAATAACTACAATTGAACAAAATATTGGAGGATTATACGGATGTTTTCAATCTCCAATTGAAGTGCTTAACTAGTGTGTGGTGAATCATACTGTAGATTTAATTCTAGGACTATTGCCTCTCAATAGTGTTGTTCATTCCTAAAGAATTAATAGATTAGGTAGAAAATCCGTGAAGTCATGTGAAAGGGACACATCTGAGTTTACATTGTCTTGTGATAGTCCAATTGCGTTGGTGCCAAAGAAGGATGACACATGGAGGTTTTGTATGGGGTACAAAGCTCTCAACAAGATCATTATGAGAAGCCACTATCTTCTTTTGATAAGATCAAAACATCAAAAATAGAAATTTGCTAGATAATAACAACATGTAGAAATAGAATAGAGACCACACAAGAGATGTTTATGGACCAAGATACCCTAATATCTAATGTATTAAAAAATAGAATAATTAGTATTACTCTTAATGTAGGGCAATACCATGTAACACTCTTTAGGGAAGAAGCCACTCTATGTAATATCTCCAACTTGAGAACCCAATGAAATAGAATACTCTTCATATATTGACATCCGTGACAATGATATTCACCTCTTATATATAGACTTCTCTATAATGATAATGGAGGGGTAACTTATAATCCCAATGTAGGACAACCCATTACCCAATTAAATAGTTCCACAAATTACCCTTTTGATCCAATATAATTAACTAAGGGGGATCAGTGCCATATGTTGGCTACATCATCACCCCATATACATCATAATATCATATGTCTAGGTGCATAACATCCCATCCCTCCTTGACATATTTGGTCTCCGAGACATGAGAAAAAACAAATAACAAGACTTCCTCAAATCATTGCACACTTGGCACCCATGCTCGATCATCCAAACACTTGAATTTGATCTTGATGGGTGATAGTTTTTGATTGTACCTTTCTCCAAGCTTGGTTCCATATTCGGATGCCCTGTTCTAATTCCATTCATGTCCATAATTATCCCTAATTTACTTACACGTATAGTCATCATGATTGCTTCTTTGATTCCATGTATGTCTGTAGTTGTTGCTCCTTTGATTCCATGCATAACCATAGTGATTATTCTTCTGATTTTGTGTATGTCTATAGTTGTTGTTCTTTTGATTCCATGTATGCTATAATTGTTTTTCCCCCTGAAATCCCTTGTACAACCATAATGATTACTCCTCTTATTCTTTGTATGTCCATAGTTGTTACTTTTATGCATGGCATTGTGTCTCCATGATTGTTGCTTGTCATCAATTTCCACAAGAAACTTAGTTTCTAAGAACACAATTGAAGAACAAATGAGAATTATGATGTGCTTTTCTGAACTCTTCAAGTAGTTATCAATAACTACTTTATAACTACCTTCTAACTTACTAACCACTTTTATTAGCTAACTACAAATTTAAACAAACCCTAAAACACTTAAGTGATTTTTCAAGTCAACTACAAAATAACATTAAGTTGAGATGGGATCCATCCACATTCAATGTGAAAATCGATTACTTAAGCCCACTTTTTTTTATTTTGACAATGATCTAGATCAAAAGTGAGAAATCTCTCCTTGGGAAGGTGGTAGTAGCACTAGATGCTTTATTGTTAAAAAATCCTTAATGTCTTTTAAGGAAATTACGTTTACTTGGAGTTGAAGCCAAGATTGCAAGTGCCATTCCATTTTTCGAATATCTTCTCTTCATTTAATTCCATACACTTCCATAGACCTTGGTTGGGTCTTAATGTAAATTGCACTCATATTTTATTTTAATGTTGATCTCAAAAACCTATCTAGTATCTACCATTCGCCCTAAATTTCCTATTGCCAAATAGTTTCTCCAAATTAATTGCCCATTGCTCTAAGTATATTTTCTACATACAAAACATTCCATTCTTATCACTTGGTTGAAATACAATATTTGTTAGCAAATAACAAAAATAAAGTTGAAGTGTCTCAATGGAACAAAGAAACTATTGATGTAGCAGTTGTAGAAGCTATTGGCATTCTCTTAATTCTTTCACTATCTATAGATACTAGGTTACATATGAATTTTGTTGGTCCATTGTTGATCCAGAAATCACTTCTTTGCATTGCATCCTTTGCTATCTTATCCCACGCACAACTATTTTTCACAAGCATAGACCCATTCCCAAAAGATAGAATTGTGCCATACTCTTCCACTTTGTGTTTCATTCATTTTTTATAGGAACCAATGTTAGAGGCTGAAGATGAGAAAAAGTGGAAACAACAAAAACATGAAAGAACTCAAAAAAAAAAAAAAAAAGAGATTTATACCTTCAAATGCTTCCAATCTCCTCACTCCTTGATAGGGTTGAGGAACTTGCACCCACTAGCTCCTTGCTCTACCCAAACTAGGACTTAGAATGTGAAATGCTCGCAATATTCACTACAAATTTCATATTAACCTAGCTAAGATTGATGAGAATTGGGAGAAATTTGGACATAATAAGCTTGCTCTAAAATTGAATGATGAAATGGCTTGTGGAGGCTTGTATTTATAGGCAAATTGGAGGGGATTTTGATCCAATGGTGGAGATTGATTGTTGAGATCAATGGATGAGATTGAATGTGAGATGGAGGGTTGAGATTTGATCATCAAATTTGGAGGGTGGAGAATAAAAATGAATTTAAAATTCATTTTGGGGAAGGCTTTGCATTTAATGTGATTTTGATGTGTGAGGAAATTAAAAATTAATTTCCTTGGGAGGAGGTGGAATTTAAAATTCCATTTTATGTGGGAATGTGAAGGTCATGTGACACATGCATATTTTTGGGGCCTTATATTTGTAGGCTAAAATGGTGGAAGATGTTTTAGCATGAAAATGACAAAAATGAGTTGGAGGGGTTAAGCATATTTTGATATTTTTTATTTGTGGGTGTGGGAGAAGGTGTTAAGTGAGATTTGATCAAGTTAATTAGGGTGATTAACTTAGTTAATATGGCTGGAGAAAATTAGTGAGTGGGCTAATCAGAGTTTAGGATTAATTAAATAATGATTTATTTAATTAATCCAGGTCTAGGGGTCATGTAGGCTAGGGTAGGCAATTAAATAATAGCTATTTAATCATCTAGGCTAGGTGTAGGCTAATTAGTAGGGCAAATTAATTAGATAAGTATGATTTTACCTAATTAATTGGGTTTATGAAGGTGGACAAATTAACCAAATAAATATTTTGCATACTTATTTAATTAATTGGGATGATGTTAGTAAGGTGTAATGTTGAATTAATTTAATTAATTCAATTTCAGGGATTAAATGATGAAGGATGAATGGATGGTTCAGGGGTTGGATAGGACAATTAATTAATTAAAAATTTAATTAATTAATTAGATGGGAAATTAGTGATGTAGATGATGTCAAAGAACGGTCGAAGGGTTAAGACCTTTTTAGGTGTCTACAAAGGCCTCCAAAGTTATTCTTTTCCCTTTATATTTATTATATTATAAACAACTTTTGTGCATTCCATCAACCTCTCAAACTGGAAACCGGTGTTGACACCACATGCTCTAGAGTCACATTCAATGCAGTCAAACATGCACCACTTTTTTATGTTGACATAGGCTCGATAATGTTTGGACCCCAGTATTCCATGACAACTCATCACAACAAAGAGCTTATAAATATATTGTTTAGTAATAATATTCTTTCCTCCAACAAATATTGATAGCTCCAATGTATTAATGGGGGGGGGGGGTGAATAAATGTTTCCATTTTATGCATCTAGCCACCTCTATTTCGAAATCTCATGATTTGCATGATCACAATATCAAGTAGTCTTCACACCCATCCATTATTAGAGGATGTTTAAAATTCCTTATAGTAGCCATTTCAACATTCCTTCTATCAATTCTCCAACATACACCCATTTAACAATAAATCCAAGCTCAATGCCTTAGGTTTGATAGAGGTTTCTATTTGAACTACAACTAGAAAATTTCTAAGGTATCCTATTTCATATTTTTCCTGCTCTCCACTCATCCATTCCAATACAACAAGCACCCTTGAGCTCAAATATGGAATTGGATCACCATTTTTGGATAAGAGTTTCCATCTTCATTCAAATGTTGTTGCTTTTCACCTTTCATTGTGAAAAGTAAACAATGTTTTATTGCCCTATGATCATGCATGATAGTAGAAACACGGCTGGAAACAATTACCTTCGGTTATTTAGAACTCTCCTCACCATCAAAACTAGTTTGCGAAATGTTCTAAACAGAGAGGCCATTTGATGATTTATCCAATATAATGCATGTCTCTTTTACCCAATGTGAAAAGCATATACATGGAAAGAATGTCCAAATATAACTATAATACTCTTCTAAATCCCTCTCATGTGGGCATAGTCTTCTTGTCCATCTTCCTTGTTGGGAGCTGAAAATAATGTGCAATCTAGAAATCAGATAATGTGTGAGTAGATTGAGGAAACCCATTGCCAACCTAATGGGCATCACCATTATCTTGATAGAAATAACAATATAGCTTTCTCCCAACCGCCTTTCCAATGGTAAACGATCTCTTTGTCTATGAGATTCAAAGGCATTTCTTTTCTCTTGCAACTCTTGTATTAGGTATGCCTCTCGTTTATGGAAGAAATTGCAAATAGATCTTGCTGTGTAGCTTATACTGATTTCATGCAAGAACGTGGATCACCGTTTTTATAACATGTAATCAAAGGGGAAACTGTTGCATCTCCTTTCTTGCAACATGCCTTCACACGTGTGGGGGAGTGGAAGTTACCCCCTGCAATGGGCTGCCCTGTTTGTAATTTTATTTATTTATTAATTGTGTTATTTTTATTAGATTGTGGTCTTTCAGAACTAGACAGAAGATGCAGAAAGGGTTTTTTGGTTTTGCATGTATTGTTTTCACATAAATACAAAGAAATATAAGACATGCATTGAATACCCAGAAAAATTAGAATAAATATGAGTAAAATACCACTGACCCAGATCATAGAATAGCTAAATATGAATTACAATCACATACCCATGTCATGTTTTGCAACTTCACAGGACTGCTGTAGCTGTACCAGCATTACAAGCATCATAAATCACTCCAAAACACCATCAAAGACCGATCTCCTTCAAGCCAGCAGCTGCAATGAATAACCTAACCCTAGGTGCCAAGATTCAATAAAAAACTTGCCAGAAATGATAGGCGTTTGAGCCTTGGGAAAGACCACGCCCAGATAACCCCTGTACGACCATGATGAAGCCTCAACAACCATTAAAAACCCTGCTCTAAACTCTGATTTCAGTCTGATATAAGTCTGCCATGCTGTCACCAAAAAACCCTCAATGACAATCGCTCAAACTAGGTGGTTTGAAACAACAACAACAAGGTTTTAGTGCTCATGATGGTACGGCCAGGTAGGCATATGTATGGCCTAGGTAAGGAAGAAGCTGCAGTCCACAAACCCACTTCAAAATCCACCAAAACTATAGCTGAAATAGATATATCTATACTGCAGTTCAAAACTGAATGATTTCTTGATGAAAAACTCCTCAAAATGATGTCTTTTGATGCATAAGCAAAGCCTCTATATGAAGCTCTCAGCTACTCTCCTAATGCTGTCTCCCAAGCACAAGAAGAGTGATCTTATAGGGGGCTACATCCCTGCAAAACCCTTGTTCCAATTCCCAAAGCCATGCTTCAGTTTGCTCAAACAAATATGTTTTTTCAAAGTGTGAGAGAGAGGCAAATGAAATAAAAAAAATGCCTTTTATACCCTCCTTGCTCCCAACGCCCAAATAGGAGGGAACTTTATTATTTTAAATTTGAAATGAGCCCCTTGTTCTCTCATGGAGCGCTCACCCTCCCCTAGCACCACAACTTTAAGTTATAACTTAAAGTTCCAAAAGGAAAGTTACTTTATTAATTTAAAGTAACCATAGCCAATAAAATATTATAAGTTAAATATTTAATTTAACTTATACTTCGAAATATAATCCCCTGGTTGTTCTTGAAGTCCAACTGCAAGTGCTAGGTGCTCCAATCTGATAGACTATAAATAGAAAGTTGGCCAACGCCACTTGATACCTCATGTCCGACTTACTATAAATAGTAAGTCCTAGAATTAGGACCACAAAAGGTTCCCCTAACCACATCTATTAGCCTACGGGAACCCCGGGAGTAGGCTAATCACTCCATCTCTTTGAATGAGCTGAGGGGACATTACAGTCCGCCCTCCCCAGAATTGCTTGCCCTCAAGCAATTGCAGTGCTGGATGCTGGAGAATTTGTTCACTTTCCCAAGTAGCATCCTCCTTTGATAAGTCCCACCACTTCACCAAGTACTCTGTGATCACTCTCCGCCTGACGGTCCTCTCCCTGAAATCAATCATTGCCTTTGAAACAAGTACCAACTTACCCTCATCATCCAATGGGGGCAACACTACTGAAGGAATCACATTATGACCAAGCGCCTTCTTGAGGCGATATACATGAAACACATTGTGCACTCTATTCCCCTTAGGTAACTCCAGCTCATAGCTACCTCACCAACTCTCCTAGTGACTGAACTGGCCATAAAAATGAGGTTTCAACTTCTCTGCTCCACTCTTCTTAAGAGTGTACTGCCTGTATGGCTGCAATCTCACATAAACCATGTCACCCACCTCAAACTCTCGCTTTATACAGTGCTGATCAGCATACAACTTCTGCTGATTCTGGGCACGTTGAATGTTTTCTCTCAAAGATCTCATTATGTCTTGGCTCTCCTTGTAATATACACCCTTGTTGTGTCTATTTTTTGATGCTAATTTTAGAAGTAGACGGAAATGTAGAAGGTGTTTCTTTTATTTGCATTAGATATCAATAATAAAGTAACTTGCAACATTAAATAATTCAAAAATATGGCAATATTCAGAAATACATGTGGCTGAAAATTCCAGATTTAATTTCTGATTTGGAAATACAAATTTTTTCAAATGTAAGAGCAACCCAGTTCATCAAATAACATTACATATCTAAATCAAACATACCCAGAAAATCTAATTGACTTTGAAACTTTGTTGCAATAGAAATCAACTACAATAGCCTCTCCAAAATGGACACCATAACCACAACATAGGCTGGATATCACTGGGAAGTATAGAAATCTGTTCTCCAACCCTAGGCACCACAAAATATAGAAAGTATTGCTCCCAAACCCTAGTGCCACCAAAAGAAGTGGCACGCCTCCCTAGGCAAGTACGACGAGCAACAAGGATGCAATCTGCTCACAAAGTTGCCGCAAACAACACAAAACTCCTTCAAACTCACAAGTAAAGCCTGCAATACACTTTCCAGGCCTTCTCCATAATTATCGTGGCAATAAACTTGAAATATATCTTCAAAATCCCTTCCGTGACAACCTGTGAATGCTTCCAATCAGCTCAACGTAATCCCTGAAATGAGATCACCCATAAATCCTCCAAACAGAAATAAATATTCACAATTAAGCCCAGCTGTGATTTCTGTAATGAAACCACCAAGAAATCCTCCAGATTGTGTCTTTCAACAATGTAGAGAATGTTGCCTGTGAGGGTTTTCGTCATCACAAACCTGAGATGAACCAAGTTCAATATCCAGAACCACAAGGGTTTTGATCACAGAAAATAAAATAATCTTCATGTCCCAAATGAGCCCCTCAAATGCTTTTTTATACTTTTTTCCTTAGACTCTCCAGAAGCTTCTATTTTAAAATTCACTTTTTAATTAAAACTCCATTTTAGCTCCGAAAAAGACTTTTTAATTAAAATAATGATAAATTGACACATAAGGTCCCTGTTTAATGTATCTATAATTTAAAACATCTCATTCTGGTTCCGATGAGCTGTAACACTAAGGTGCTTTTTAAAAATATTTTAAACAATATTTAGCAACCTTAGTAAAATAATTAAATAAAGCCATTAATACACTCATTTTGTGGAAACTGTCGGAATGCATCGGAATAGAAAACTAACTGCACTAGTGTGATCCCGATGAAGAATAAAGATAGACGGAGCTAACCGGGCGACTTACTATAAATAGACGCCTTCTCCAAGATTCTTGGAGAGTACACTAGAAGCCAGAAATCACCCCGAAAAGTGGCATATGAGTCCTCTAGACCAATTGAGCTCATTGGTAACATCAAATTACCCTTCTATTCAAGCTGTCATGAACCCAGAAAGCCATCTCCAACTGCAAAGCAAGAGAACCCAAAAATGGGGACATTACAGTCCGCCCTTCCCAAAGATTGCTTGTCCTCAAGCAATGCATGCACAACACCAGAAACACTAGACCGAACCAAACTACAACTACATGTGATCCCAGGGTCCCACGTCAATCTCGGAATAGAACCACCACGCCAATGCTGCGCTACTCTGATAAAAACTGTAAAAACATCGTGCCACAACACTGTCCTCTCCTACAACCTAGGAAGGTAATCATCCTCAAATCCCAAGCTGAGACACCTATAAGGGTTGAAACCTATACCATGAGACATCAACTGCTGAAACCATACACTCTCGAGTCCCACCAAGCACTATCCTCTAGTCAATATGCCTGCAACCACAAGTGCCACGAACCCTAAAGCTCTCAAGGTGCCATTCCATGAGAAGCAATAGCTGGTCCAAAACGAATCCTCGAAGAACAAGTGGTGAAGAGTGTGATCCCTGGAATACAACCACAAGTCTCCACACTCCCACTGTGCCACTCTGATATATTCATTGGTAGTGCGACATGGGATGTGAAGCAATCCATCAACATTCCAATGAAGTGATATACCTCCACCTAGATCCCAATTCATATGGTCATCACATCCAGCAATCATGAGAAGAGGAAAGCATTTCAAAGTGCTAACAACATCAATCCAACCTCCAACTCCTGTTGACCTCCCATGGATGTGCAAAAATCTCAACACAGGAGCTAGAAAATGTAGATCAGCTCCTCCAAGATGGTTGGTGTAAATCAAGACAGCTAACTCCCAACTGAAAATCATTTCTATATAGCTGCCAACAATCTCTCTAATGACATAGAATGATAAGGTATCATTCAAATACGATCCTCCAGAAATGAAGAGGTAATCCAAGCCTCTCTAGAACACCCAAACAACTGCTGTCCTTCGCTTACTCAGTATGAAATTCATGCACCATGAAATAGCAGCTCTTCCCCAAATATGCAAAAGAATGCTAGTGACACCATGCACATCTCGCACTCCAGTGTCACATTCCAACTGTATAACAAACCCTAGTACCTCCAAAGAAGAGATGAAAACAATATCATACCTCAGTGTAGGAATCATCCATACCTCTGTAGTATAGTCCTCCAATGAGAGTGTCTCTGTATACAAACATAGGACAGCCTCAAGTATCACCAAAGAATGATGGAGTTGTATCATAGTATCACTCGACTCTATACCTCCTCCATGAATGATCAAAGAACCATCCCTTATGGCTCCCTCTTCGAGTGAAGTCCAGATATTAGTGGCTGATCCACTAAGTGCAACCTCAACAACTCTACCAAGCTTGCAAGCAACTGCTGTTCGCCAAAAATCTATGCACCAAGAAGTACAACAACCATCTCTTAGCAAGATGTGGAAGGGATTCTCATGGACTAAGGCTGGAATATCAAGATCTACATGTTTCCTTCCAATGCCATCACCCAGCTGAAACACATGCATTAGCAACTCTAACCCCAACATCTTAGCAATATCTCCATACCTCGTGTCATGGTTCAGCTGCATCTTCATAGTCTGCCCAACAAAAGCAAGAGTCTCCCTCAAATCTAATTGCTTTATTTGCTTGGCCTCCATACAAGATTCATGCCAAACTAACTTGGTTCTCTTGGGTTCAAAATGAAAGCCACTAATAGGAGGGCTCTTCCCAAACTCATTCTCATGTGTAAGGGCCATCAACATATGAGTATGCAAGAGTGAAAGACTGCTGACCCAAATAAAATCAGAACTAGTACCATACCTTTTTGTAGAACCTTTACCCTTCTCAAGCCTCTCCATTATCGCCGTTGCATGTTCTTCCTCCAAGGCAGATCCAACATGACTCTCTCCATAACAATCACAAGCCTCAAGGCTGATCCCTTTGGCTGTTATGTCAGGACTGCTGTTGCAACTCAGAAAATCAGGCCTTTCCTTATGCTTTTGAGTGATGTATTGGTAAACCCTAATCTTCTCTTTCTCCATGATGGGTTGACCATCTACTAGGGCAGGTCCAAGGCATGTCTCCTGTGAGAAATCATGAGTGTTATGTGTCACAAACTCAGTCCCATGGCTGCAAACTGAATCCTCATATGTGTCCATCCCTTTGATCTTAATGACCTTGTTATAGGATGCTTCAAGCTCCTCCTCCATGACTCCACTCTTTGCCCTCATCATGTTGCATTGTCCTTCCTTGAGTGTAGGGGCCATAGAAGTCTGAATTTCTAATGTGTGTGTGAGCTCATCCACTATATCTTCCTCCCTTCTCAAAGCACTCGCATATATCTCGCACATTCTGAATAGATGATCTCTATCCGCAAGTAGATGCAAGTAGTTGTCCTTCATCATAGCCACAACCTTTTGAAGCCTTTGAAACCGGGTGAGGTAGAGATCTTCAAAGTGTTCACCCTTCCCTAGGGTTATCCAACACAAATCTGCCATTGCCTTATAATGATTTAGTGCAGTCATAGGTTCATCTCCATTCGTATTCAATTGCTCCTCCAAATGATAAAGCTTATAGGACCCAATGTCTTCCTGCAACATATTCGGATCATGCCTCCGCAAGTCAACTTCTTCATGGTCACCACCTCCATCAAAGTAGTAGGTATAGTCTTCTACCTCATGATCTCTCTCTATGGCTGGCCTAGAAGTATGCATCATTATGACCTCTTTATTTTGCAATGACAAATCAAGCTTATTCAATCCACTTGGATCACTTCCTTTGAAATTTCTGAATTGTCCTTATGACCAACATTTGATTCCATGCCCAAATGATGCAAAGGTAATGAAACACTGCTAGGAACATCCAAAGAACCCATACCTTGATTCGACCTTTTGGGTTTAGCAATCTCCCATGTCCTTCCTTCATGTGATCATTAATAGCAATACTTGAAGAACTAACTTCATCCTCATCCTTAATAGCTGCATGCATAATCATGGAATCATCTTGAAGCTCTATAACATATTCCTCATGCTCCAAGACAATCACTCCATCAATTTTTGTTGCATCAGTCTCCTCAATATCCAAGAGAGGTTTCAGCTTTCCCTCACATTGTTTGAACACTTTGTTGACCAACTCATAAGCAACTATAATGACATCCTGTTCTTGCCTCAAAATAGCCAACAACATAGACATAAAGGCCTGGGGAATAGTAACATATCCGTCAATGATTAGGACCATAATGGTTCCCATGTAGGAAAAAATAGCCTATCCATGATCCTTACTGATAGATGCTATGAAATAATGAAACATCTGAAGAATAAGATCATCACATTCTAAATCAATCAAAAGATAACAAGATCTAGCTCTTGCCATCACTTCTAACATCTTAACCCTTCTACCGAAGGAAGGACCTTGGTCATTAGGTAACCCATGAAAACTCTCAACAATTAGCTGTAGAATCTCTCTCATTATGTCATCTTCATAGGGAGCCTCAGGAGCTGTAATCCTTATGATCTCACTAAGACAGCTGGTGACTAAAAGCTTTACCTTTTTACTATGATGTCTCATAAGCATTGGCTTAACCAAAGAATGCACCACATGAGTCATAGCAAGTTGCAACAACTCAGAAGGTGACTGTTCAATCTTGTAAAGACACAATTCTACTTCCTCCAAAATGTTGCGTAGAACCCTTGTTGACTGAGGTAGGTGTTCAAGTTTCTTACCGGCATTGTAAAGTTTCTTTTGTAATTCATCTTCACTAAATCTGTCCATAACTCTGGATCTGATTCTTAACCGCACAGGATGGCAAGATACTACTGCTTTGATACTGTTGGTTTTTTCCCTGACTGGATGCTCATTCCCAGATTTCCGTACAAGGTAGCCATCAGTGATCAACAGGATCTCTGGGCCAAGGGCCAACATTATAGGAGATAGACTCTATTTTTATTTCCTCTTCTTCTTCAGGCTCTGCAAAACCTAGGGGGGTATTCCCTACTCAACACCCATGAGATACAACTATACAAAGGCTGGGATGCTGACACAAAGCAGATAAATCCTCCTGTATGAAGACCAAAACTGTGAGATAAGTGCAAAGGGGCTAGCTTTGGGCTTATGTTCAGTTGTGAATCAGAGGATCTTGGTCCTAAACTACTTCTACAGTCCTAATGGTTTGATTTGGAAGTATGAGTTTAATTTATGTGTTTGGATGCAAAACTAGGACCTGGTGTGTAATCTCAACACAGAGCTAGATTGGTGCCTATCCAAGGCTCGGAGTCAGTAGACATACACCTGTGAATGATCAGCATGAACACACTAAAACTGGATTTCAAGGGGATTTTATGGTATCTACCTTACAAACACCTCCCAAAACAAAGTGTTAAGTTATGTCTACTTATGGTATCCCTATTGCAGTATATCTTTCCCAACACTTAATTTGAAAACAATTTAATCGACCCCTTGAGCAGAAGTTGAAAGATCAAGCATTCAATACAAGAATTCTATATTCTAGAATCCCAGACATCCCTTAGATATCTAGATTCAGAAGAAGGATACATGCAATACTGGAGACAGAATAACAGAACACATGCAAATACAGCATTACTCATATAAAACCGTAAATTCATGCATGAGACATACAACAAGAGATACATAAACTCACAAGACCACCTGCACAAAGCAACCAGAACCAGTTGTATCTATTACAAAGCCAGATATGTCCAGTTTTTAACAACAACTGAGAAACAGCAAGGCAGGTACTCAGCATTAATTACAAGGCAGATCAAAATTCGCCAGATATAGTACATTGAGAAAATGGCACTCAACGCATTTAATGCAGCAGGTGGAGGAGGGGATAGAAAGAGATCTCGAGCCTTGCGCCACCGCCTAGGGATTCACAACTTCAGTCGGGTACCTGATCAGTCATGCCATCGCCCATACCTTTGCAACAATCGCCATTAATGGCGTACCAACCCACGGCCTTGGGAAATGCAGAATACTGTGCATCGCAAACCTTTTCCGCCAAAATGTATCATCCTAATATTTCAAATCATGCAGGATCTAATTATCCCACATGCACCCCGCGGCAACCCCCTCATTACTTTATATACTAGGTCGCGAGCATATATGATGTCGGTGATTTTGCTCCCGACGGCACCTAGTATAAGACCTTCATCATCATCATCCTCCAGCATGATATCCTGTTGCTCGATATCACCCTAACATCAACATCATCATCTGCATGAGTTCACCCTGATAATTCACATCACCCCGATGTGAAATATCACCCCGCAGAAAATATCACCCTGCGGGAAAGTATCATGCCGTCCGCATCACCTAATATAAAATATCACCCTGATGTTTGAAAATCATCCTGATGACCAACCTCACCTTCATGCGAAAAATCAACCTGATATTCACCATCATCGGCACACCCTGATGCATCGGAGGAAAATCCTCCTGCCTTGCCGATACCACACGTCTGGCCGATGAACATCCTGCATGTCCACAAAAATCCTGATGACATCATCGTCACATTACAATGTCGGGTCAGATTGAAAATTTGAAGTATGACCCCGTCGGATCTGGATGACGTCATCAGTATATCTGCCTATTGCGCACCTCCTCATATCCGGATGACGTCATCGTCATATTTGCAAATATCGGGGGATCTCCACAAGATGACTAGTGTTAGAAATATGACCCCCCTCGGATCTTGATGACGTCACCACCATATTCATACCATATTCATACATCGTCATGTTGGCATGAGGATGATATTTGGAAGATAACCGGATAATTGGAAATATCACTCCCTTCCACAAATATCATGTTGCATTGTAGCTCCACTATAAGATTGGGGTGATATATGAATATGACGGATATTTGAAATAATCACCCCCCACTGGACAATGCATGAAGCCGACAGGCGGATATCTCCCTGACGTCAGCATCATCATGATGCTGGAACAAACATAAGGTGATAAAATAACATTGGGGTGATCTTAACAAAGATCACCCGATATTCAAATATGATGACTCTGCAGAATATTGGGTCATACTTGAAACCTAGTAGCAACATCATCAGTATGATCTTAAGTAAGATCACCCGATGTTAAGATATCACCCCTGAGCGAAAGATCAGGTCGGCAGAAAAATGATGATCCTCGCAAGAAACAATAGGGTGATGACTGGAAACATGATGATGATGACAACCCCCTACTTCAGAATATCATGATGATGCTGAAAAACACTGAGAAGGTCCAACACTTAGGAAATTTTCTGGATTTCTAGGGAGGTGCACATCATGTAACCTTAAACATAAATTATTACCAACAGATACCACTGTAAATATACACCTCTGTTGTGTTTATTTTCTAATGCTAATTTTAGAAGTAGACGGAAATGTAGAAGGTGTTTCTTTTATTTGCATTAGATATCAATAATAAAGTAACTTGCAACATTAAATAACTCAGAAATATGGCAATATTCAGAAATATATGTGGCTGAAAATTTCAGATTTAATTTCTGATTTGGAAATACAAATTTTCTCAAATGTAAGAGCAACCCAGTTCATCAAATAACATTACATATCTAAATCAAACATACCCAGAAAATCTAATTGACTTTGAAACTTTGTTGCAATAGAAATCAACTACAATAGCCTCTCCAAAATGGACGCCATAACCACAACATAGGCTAGATATCACTAGGAAGTATACAAATCTATTCTCCAACCCTAGGCACCACAAAATATAGAAAGTATTGCTCCCAAACCCTAGCGCCACCAAAAGAAGTGGCACACCTCCCTAGGCAAGTACGACGAGCAACAAGGATGCAATCTGCTCACAAAGTTGCTGCAAACAACACAAAACTCCTCCTAACTCACAAGTAAAGCCTGCAATACACTTTCTAGGCCTTCTCCATAATTATCGTGGCAATAAACTTGAAATATATCTTCAAAATCCCTTCCGCGACAACCTGTGAATGCTTCTAATTAGCTCAACATAATCCCTGAAATGAGATCACCCATAAATCCTCCAAACTGAAATAAATCTTCACAATTAAGCCCAGCTGTGATTTCTGTAATGAAACCACCAAGAAATCCTCTAGATTGTGTCTTTCAACAATGTAGAGAATGTTGCCTGTAAGGGTTTTTGTCTTCACAAACCTGAGATGAACCAAGTTCAATATCCAGGACCACAAGGGTTTTGATCACATAAAATAAAATAATCTTCATGTCCCAAATGAGCCCCTCAAATGCCTTTTTATACTTTTTTCCTTAGACTCTCCAGAAGCTTCTATTTTAAAATTCATTTTTTAATTAAAACTCCATTTTAGCTCCGAAAAAGACCTTTTAATTAAAATAATGATAAATTGACACATAAGGTCCCTGTTTAATGTATCCATAATTTAAAACATCTCATTCCGGTTCCGATGAGCTATAACACTAAGGTGCTTTTTAAAAATATTTTAAATAATATTTAGCAACCTTAGTAAAATAATTAAATAAAGCCATTAATACACTCATTTTGTGGAAACTGTCGGAATGCATCGGAATCGAAAACTAACTGCACTGGTGTGATCCCGATGAAGAATAAAGATAGATAGAGCCAATTGGGCGACTTACTATAAATAGACGCCTTCTCCAAGATTCTTGGAGAGCACACTAGAAACTGGAAATCACCCCGGAAAGTGGCATATGAGTCCTCTAGACCAATTGAGCTCATTGGTAACATCAAATTATCCTTTTGATCAAGCTGACATGAACCCAGAAAGCCATCTCCAATTGCAAAGCAAGAGAACCCAAAAATGGGGACATTACACTCCTGCAAGAAGTCCTTAGCCCTAGGCACTCTACAATCACTAAACAACAAATCAATGAAGCTAGGTGCTTCGTATCCATACAAAGCCATGAAAGGTGACATTTTGATGGACATGTGGAATGTGGAGTTGTAACAAAACTCTCCCAAGTGCAACCATTTTATCCATCCCTTTTGCTGCCTTGAAACATAATTCCGAAGGTAGCCTTCCATCCATTTGTTAACTATTTCAGTTTGGCCATCTGTTTGGGGGTAGTAACTAGTGCTAGGAGTCAACTGGGTACCACATAATTTGAACAATTCTTGCCAAAACAAGCTCATGAATTTGCTGTTCTTGTCACTTATGATGTTCTTTGGTACTCCATGAAGCCTAAACACCTCCTTGAAAAACAAATCTGCCACCTGTAAGGCTGTATATCCTGCTGATATGGCAAAGAAATGGACAAATTTGGTCAAACGGTCCACTGCAACAAAAATACAATCCTTCCCTTGCACCTTGGGAAGCCCTGTGATGAAATCCATTGAAACACCTCTCCCACTTTTGAGTAGGAATGGGCAATGGTTGTAGCAGACCAGCCGGGTATGTGTGCTCATTTTTATTTTGTTGGCACACTAGACACTCACGTACATACTTGGTAATGTCTTCTTTCATCCCCTTCCATGAGAATCTCTCACGGATCTGCCTATATGTCTTATAAAACCCAGGATGACCAACCATAGGAGTGTCATGAAAAGATTTGAAAATCTGCTCTTTCATCTTTGATTCAGGCACTAACCAAATCCTCTCCTTGTAGAAGATCGAGCCATCCTGCACACTATATTTATCATCATCCAAAGTACCATCAAGGATGCTATTTGCAAGGTTGTTCTTTGCATAATCAGCCTGAATATTCTCCTTCCAATCTGCTGCTATCTGAGAAAAACACAAATGGGGTCTCCTAGTTCGTGCATCAGCCACCACATTTCTTTTTCCCTTAACATATTCAATGTCAAAATCGTATGCTTGCTAACCCATTTCTGCTATCTCTCACTCAAATCCTTCTAATTAAGGAAGTATTTCATACTGTTATGATTAGTTTTAACAATAAATCTGCCCCCAACAAGATACTGTTTGTACTTAGCCAATACATGCATTATGGCTAACATCTCCTTATCATAAATTGAGTAATTTCTCTCACTTCCCTTCAACTTTTTACTCTCAAAAGCAATTGGATGCTTATTTTGCATGAGGACAACCCCTATACCATCACCAGAAGCATTGCATTCAAGCTCAAATGGCTTGGAAAAGTCAGGAAGTGCCAAAATAGGGCACGAGCTCATCAACTTCTTAAACTGATCAAATGAATCCTGAGCTGATTCTGACCAAGAGAATGCACCTTTCCTAGTCAAATCAGTAAGTGGGGCAGCAACGTGTGAAAATCCTTTTACAAATCTTCTGTAGAACCCACACAATCCAAAAAATCCCTTAAGCTGTGATAAATTAGTGGGTGGTTGCCAATCAAGTATTGCCTTGATTTTATTTGGATCCACACGAACTCCATCAACATTGATTATATGCCCAAGATACAACTCTGTCATCCCAAACTCACACTTGGACTCTTTAGCAAAAAGAGACTCACTCTCAAGAATACCCAACACCTCATCCAAGTGTCTCAAATGCTCTTCCCATAATCTACTATAAACAAGGATGTCATCAAAGAAGATTAGAACAAACTTACGTAGTTGTTTGCTAAACACCCTGTTCATGCATGACTGGAAAGTGGCTGGAGCATTTGTCAAACCGAAAGGCATGACAAGAAACTCGAAATGTCCAAAGTGACATCTGAATGTAGTTTTCTCTACATCCTCCTCCCTGACTCTAATCTGATGGTATCCCGATCTCAGGTCTATTTTGGAGAAGTATACTACGCCATGCAACTCATCAATCAGCTCATCAATGCGTGGGATGGGATATCTATTCTTAATTGTTTTTTTATTAAGTTCCTTGTAATCCACACATATGCGCAGAGTCCCATCCTTCTTCTTCACCAAGAAAACTGAAGAAGCAAATGGGCTCTTGCTTGGCCGAATGTGACCCATCTCTAAGAGCTCCTTTATGGTCTTCTTAATCTGTCATGTCCCCATTTCCGGAGTGATCTCACCTAGAGATGGTGTTTAGCCTATTCACCATTACTGTAGGCTAAAATAATTGGTAAGGGAATGGATTTCAGTTTGAGCTTATTTCTAAAGCATGGAGAACCGTAATGTTGGCTCAACTAGTGTTTTTATTGATTTTGGCTAAGTATTGCTAGGAGATATTGTTTATTTGGCCAAATTATCAAAGTTCCTCTAGTGGATAGAGATTGGAACAACAGGAAATGCAATATTCAAAATTGTATTTTCATTATTTCTCTAGTGGATCGACTCATGCCATGTGGACAAGGGAAATGAAATCTTTAATTACATTTTCCTATATCTATTCCTAACGCCAAGGATGAGTTTGCTTTTGTTGTAAGGAGAATTGGCATAGTTGGATGTGTCAATGTGTGGATAAGAGGATTGCATAGAGCTTGGAGCCATTCACCCAATGAAGAATAAGCAAGTTCAAACAATAATATTGGATCATGTGCCATCGATTGGAGGATAGGACCTATATGAGGTGGATTTCATAGGATCATGTGCCATCGATTGGGAGATTGCATGGATTTAGGTGCCAATGCGTAAGCATTATAGTGTATTGTGCCAACGCTATGAGGAAAAGAGGTAATTCCATTGGATCATGTGTCAAGCAAATATCATATTTTCATTGTTTGAAGAGCCAATGACCAATAGAGTGGATCGATGCATGCAAAAAAGTGAAATTATCATTGTTGAAGGAGCCAATGGCTATGAGGAGGATCGGCCCACAAGGAAAATGAAGTATTTTAAATACAAATGACAGGTTGTTAGCATTCGCCCAAGATAGGAGAAGATTTTATTAAATAAAATGCATATTGCTGATGTGGTTGCATTCGCCCAGCCATGAGAGATATTTTTATTAAATAAATTTTGCTATGCTGGCCGCCACCCAAGGGAGAATTGGATAAAATTGCAAGATGGATCGATTTTGGAGGGCAAAGGCATTTAATAAAATCAAGATTGATTTTAAATGTTTACTCTATTGATGCAATACATTTAAAATATTTCAAAAGGAAGGTTTGCTATTGGTGGATTTCAAAATGATTAAAAATTTGCTAAAGGAGTGGGGCATCCATCCATGAGGAGCATAAATAGAGCCTTCCAACTTCATTTCATAACTTTTGATCATATGGTAAGCTTTTACATTGTTTGTTCTATGGTTGGAAATTGCATTTTCCAGTTATCAAGGTGATGCTCCCTTGATTGTTGTGGTGATGACCCCATGACATTATGTGAGATGTTATCATGCAGATTTCATCATTGTTCAATGTTTTGCATTTGCAGGTTGATATTGAGTAGTTTGGGGTGATATTTGATTGCAATTGAAGCCCTTGGTGATTGGAAGAGACTACCAAGGTAGTCAATTGGTCTAACATTGTGATTTGAGTGACTTTTGTATCATTTCCAGGGTCTGAATTTTATGACAGCGAATTTATCATACACTTTCAGGGTTCTAGGATTGGATTTGACAAGATATTTGAAGTTGAAAGTGTTGTAAGTGATAAAGAAGCATTTTAGGAGTCCATCGCTTGGCTTAGGAGGAAGATTTTGATGTGTTTTCATTGCCAAATCATTGGCTGGGCAAAATCAGGGTTTTCAGCAGTCATAACAGCCTGATATACTTTCATATCAGACATTTATTTGTTCAATTCCAGGGCTGTAACAGTCATATATGGTCTCTAGGATCATTCTACATCGTTTGGGCATTGATATACTAGTTGTTTGAAGGCATTTGATGTCAATTTTCATGATGTAATTAAGTCTGATATAAATCAGACATTGACTATAATTCAGAACAGCAAACAACTATTTGTTTTCATTTGCATTGAAGTCAATAACGATGCAAGGTGTTTGGGCTATCAAGTGTTTATATGTTTGTTGATGTGATTTGGTATTTTGATATTCATTTGTTGAGTGCATTTGAAGTCATAGAAAAATTTCAGTCATTATAAGTAGGGTATTTTACACAATCTCATCTTTGAGCCTCTTGGGATGCCTGTAAGGAGTAGTAATCACTGCCTTAGTCCCCTCCTCTAACTCTTATCACATGCTCAATGCCTCTATCAGGAGGCCTACCTGGATGAAGACTACCAAACACCTTGCTTTTTTTGGAAATAAGCTCCTGTATCTCTGGTGGATAAGATCTCTTAACCTCCTATGTAACCGTGGGCATAATAACACACTCTGCTGCCCACTCTACTTGATCATGCCTAAAAAGTCTCTCCATTCATTTGAAAGACAGCACATGTGGTCCTCCATTTGACAAACCCCTCAAGACCACATTTCTCCCTCTGGATTTGAATTTCAGCTCCATGGTCTGAAAATTAATAGTGATCTCTTTGTACTGTCCCCTTTTAGGATATTCTTGATCTCTTATCCTGCACACAAGAATAACTACTAGAAAGGGACATTAGTAGTAGTACTATTAAAGATCAATTTATTGATGACATCAATACATCATAATCATGATCAATAACAAAGAACGAGAATATAATGTTATTTGTACGAACCAATAATAATGAACAAGTACATATATTTAAATGTATTTCTTCATATTTTAATATACTTATACTTGATATGTCTTTTGCCTCATGACATACTTTGGGAATGGTGATTGTTGTGTCCGGTCGTTAATCTAACCTAATCATCAACCCTAGCGGAGGTGGGGAATATACTTGTTAAGGCGCTGGATAACAATGCTCCACTGCCATAGGTCCAAGGGTTTCATTGCACACCCGACAATACTTCACCACTTGGCTCAAGGGTTTCATTGCATGCTCGACAATACTTCACCACTTGAGAGTCACCCACCGCGTAAGCCTTTAATAACAAACTAATCTCCACTGCCATAGGCCCAAGGGCTTCATTGCACGCTCGACAATACTTCACCACTTGGCTCGAGGGCTTCATTGCATGCCCGATAATACTTCACCACTTGAGAGTGATGAAGGGGGTAAATCATAAAACACACAACAACAAAAATGGCACACAGAAAATATAATATTTCTTTATTGATTTGGACAACTCATTACATTACAGAAGCTCAATTACAATCAGAGAAATCAATCCTCCATAGGCTGCAACACACTACAGCTACACATCACTAGGCTCTGGAATCTTCGGCCTTCTGTAACCCCAAATTAGCTAGGGTTTTTGTTTTCCCACCTATTCTCGACTCTACACTTTCTCCCTTAACTCTACTACTGCCCAGGGTTCCCAAAATAGTCATAAATAACACTTCTTGGCAGCCTCCAGCTAAATTTCGAAATTTGCAACTCCCTCCAAAAGTAGGTCAACTTCCGGGAAGCATAACTTTTGATCCGGGTGTCCGATTGACGAACCGTTTTAAGCGCCGGGAAGCTCGCGATGTGAACTATCACGTCGGAAATCCGTAAACGTCAATTTTTGGGATGTTATGGGATGTTTTAGTGCCTCATATCTCATTTCAAAAATTTTCAGGGGCTTTTCGAAAAACAAAAACTTTAATATCTTTTAGCTCACAAATGATCTTTCCCTGATTCCTTCGCCAAAGGTCTTATATTTCAGTTATGAAGCTTTTTGTAAATTTTCGCCTCAATCCGTGCCCAAATGCAAACTTTCTTGAAATCGCAGTTAAACTTTCCAAAACTGACAGTTTGCTATTTTTAGCAGTTTGGAAAAACTGAAAGTCCTACATCATTATTCAAGAGATTATGGAACTAGAAACACTAATTATGGAAAGAAATGAAAACAACTACAATGATTTTGAATCAACTTCTTTTTGGGTGATGCAAGATTGCCCTTACACCACTGGATGCTCTTGTATCAGAGAGTCACCCACCATGTAAGACTTATTAATAATAATAATAAATCGCCCTTCCTTAACAACCCAAACATCCTCATAGGCATTAGACAAGATTAATGACGCGGCAAGACACACAACGTCCCTCGTATATCATGGGCAAGACTAAGCATTGTTAGATAAGCATAGATAGATATATAAGTTAGAAATGTCATACCGATATGGAATTTCTCTCTCCTTAGATGATCGGAGATGTACAAGATGATGATTACCTTTTCAAGCTGTTATAAATTCAGAATTCCTTATGCAAGATTGTTCCTTCCAATGGGAACTATATGGATATTATTCCATCATATGATAGGGCTAGTTCGCTGCCTCCAATATGAATTTATTGGATAAATATCTTATACGTTTATGAATGCTTTATTGGCTGAGACAGTCTAATAGTTTATCCTGATTCTTATAATAGATTATTGCAGATCGAATGCCTTATGTCTGAATAAATTCTATTTTGTTGTTTTTGTCTTGATGATATTATTCGATGTTGAGATGCGATTGATTTATTTGTATTGGTTGTGATTCCTTTCTGCCTGCCTTATCACATATTCTTTCATCCTTGATACATCTCAAAAGATGTCTTTCAATGAATGGTTACAACTTTTAGTTAACTTGCACCTAGTAATACTTACCTCATAATATTCTCTTTACACTTGCGCCTCTTCACAAAATGCTTAATTCCCATCTTATAAATCTTACCATGTATAAACAAACATATCACTTCATAAATCGTTGCCTTTTCTTTTATTAGTTTGCTATGTTGGAACTTCGATTTGTCTTAATATTAGTCTTGCCCTTGTTTACTGTGTTTGCTGCTTATCATTTACTAATCGCAGCCTTAAATATTTTCTTTAAGGATCACACCTCCTATAGTGTGCAATACCCTTAATTCATATCCGTTGCTTTCTATTAATAATTGCTGCCTTTTTATGTTAACTCGTTGCCTCCTTATTATCAAATCACACCTTTAAATATTTTACTGCCTTATATGAATCATCTCTCACTAGTCTTTCCCTCCATAGTCTACGTTTGACTTTAGATCACTTAATTTAATATATGTGCTTTGCTTGTTCTAAATCATTGGGCATTCTACTAACCACTGCCTATGTAATGTCCCCATTTTTGCGAGCATCAGTTTTCAGAGGGATTAGTGGATAGAGGGTCCTCTGAGTTAGTTACTTGGTCGATTGGTGACATCACTTCTCTCCAGTGCTTTTCTAGGTTTAGGATTTGGCCTTGACAGGGATTTGTGGACTTAGATTGACGTACCTACTATTTATAGTAAGTCACCTTGGTAGTTGAGCTTGGAGTCACTATATTTAGCAGGGCACCTAGACACGTGGTGATTAGCAGTGTTGACTTAAGTTTTAGATGGCATGGCGAAATAATGAGTATTTGAGGAGATATTAATGTTTATATGGCTTAAATTATATTAAATGTTATAAAGTGATATTATAAAGCTATACTTAACTTTATAAAAGTGTGGGCCATTTTAATGTTAATGAGCAATTAATGACTTTATGAAAAAGTACGCCATATCTTGGGGATATATTATAAAGTCAACAAAAAACAAATATTTAAATGATCAAAAAGCACAATTTGGATGGAATTGTTTGGGAGAAGTATAAATAGAGCATCAAAAGTAAATCAACCTCATTCTTGATGATTACTTGACTTTGTCATTTTGGTGCTCTTGGGATTTGACATGGAGACCTAGGGTTTCAGTCATCTTCAGCCATTGGAGAACGAAAACTCTTCAATGTATTAGCAATCTCGAGGCTGTGAAAGATCAGCCGAATCATTGCTTGTGAGAGCTTCATTCAGGAGTTCTATTTGTGCTTCATCGGATCTACAGAGAGATTTAGGAATAAGGGTTTCATCTGCTTTTCGAGATCAGAAGATTGTTTTCAGCTATGAATGCTTCAATGTAATTGCAGGATATAAATAACTCTGGAATAATATTATATTTTGCTTCCGCATTACTTGTTTATGCATTTTCCTGGCAAAAATCTTCAAAAACTTCAAACATCAAACCAGCATTTGCAAAAACTAGATTCAGGATGAACTAGGGTTCACTACAGTGGTATCAGAGCCGTTTTCCTGCCATCCTGTGTTGGGTAAAATTTTATGAGCAAAAGAAAATTCTCAGAATTTAAGGGTTTGCTCAAATTCCAAAATATCAGGTTTGATAAATGGAGTTTGAAGTGTTCATTGAAGATTGTTATCAAAGAAGATTTAAGGTTTAAAGCATAAACCTAAATGATGGTTATTAAAGCTATCCTGGAGTTGGCGCTTTGTATTGGCATGTCCATTTTCTAGTTGCAGCTCTCTGAGATTCTGGCCGTAGCATCTAAGGTATTCTGCCGAGGCATAAGTAGGAAGTTTCATCATATAAGGGATTGTGTTAAAAGTTATCAGCCGTCCAATGAATGGGATCGCAGCTATAAGGGAATAGTCGCAGTTGAACATTGATGGGCGCCTAGAAGGTATGAAACATGGGCCTCATAAAAGAACCGCAACTCTAAATGGTATTAGTCGCAGCTATTAAGAATTTGATATTAATCAACAGATTTGATTAAGGCTTTGAATTAGAGAATATCTACAAACAAATCGTGGGTCCCAGTAATCATCCAATGTCAAATTAACCAAGGCATGCATAAGGAGGTAACGTGAATTGCTTTAAGGAAGAAATCATGGTCTGGTATTTGAGCGCTACTTTTATATGTGTGAAGACTGTGGGTGTCATAAGAATATCAATACATTTCTTATCCTAGGCAAAGGTAAGCAGTTGTGGGTTTTAAGTTTATATGTATTGCTGTTGGTAATAGGGAACAGAAGCTCCGTCAGCCATATAAAGGGAAATTGAATTATTGGGAGTATTTTGTAGCAGCACCAATTTGAGGGATATTGTTATATGTAAGTTGAAATTATGAATAATGATATGCTGTTTGAATAGGGAGCAAGTTCTGATTTAAAAGTCCAGTCAGCAATTTGAGCAGAATAAATTAAGAATTCAAGTGCAAATTGTTAGTGGAACGTGGGAGCCTCAAGAGGTCTTCAACATATAGCAAAGCTATGTGAGGATTAAAGTAGTTCTTTTGTGTATTTTGGGTTGCAAGATGAGCAATTGGAATGAACTGAAGATTAGTGGAGTGTAAGCTCCACAAGCAACCACATAGGGAACCGCTGACTTTGGGACAGCCTATGGAGTGTTTTATGATAGATATTGTATAACAGCTAAGGAATAAATTAATATACACTCTGCAGATTTGGAACAGACAGAATTGTGGCCTGCAATATGTGCACCTCAGCTCTCCTTAATAACAGAAAATCATTACATTTCAGCTCATTACCATCTGAGGAGGAGTTTCTGTTGCTACAGTCCAGTTTGGAGGCTTATTGTGGTGTTTGTATATGCTGATTATATAAATTTCTGAGTATGGTAATACTGAAATCTGAAGTGTATGGTGTTGCTGTTTGCCTTTAAGAGTTGTGGATGAATGGAGGCTCATGTGAGGATTACAAATAGAGCTTCGTGATTATCAGATGTGTATGCAGCACTTAATATGTTCAGTGTTACAACCTCTATTCAGCACTTAAGAAGAGTATATGTGTTTTGATGTATTGTTGAGAAGGCTGCAGAGTGGAAAAACATTGATTTGTGGCAGAACTGTGAATTCAGCGACATTCTCAAAGGTTTTATATGTTAGCTGGAAGTGATTAGAGAAAAATGTGTTTGAGCAGGAGCAGGTAGGTCATGATAATACTAGGAAAACAAAGGATTACACACAGTATATTTAGCTTTGGGGTAATGTTCAGAAATCAGAGTATTTCAGGTATGTTTATATTGAATAATATGTCTTGAATGATGAATGTAATTGATTGTCTAAGTCTGATATAGACTGTATCAGCCTTCTGAACATTGTAATCAGTATTGTTGCAATTGGATTCAAGTGGCCATTTCGTCACATTTTCATTTGTTCTTCATTTGATGTATGTTATGTCTCATGTTCAAGCAAATATCCTTATGAATGTGCATCAAACAAAGCTACAAAACATTAAACAAATCACCCAGAAAACTTAATCAGACTATATTTGCAAAGTGTTTGACAAAATTTGCCAAGGGCATTACAGCAAAAGAAGTTACACACAAACTGTTTGACGAAATTTCCGGAGTTAAAAATTCAGAAAATTCAGTATTATGGCTTCTAAATTTGTTGATGAGGTAATGGTTGCTTATGAGGAGTATAGAGCACTTCCAGTTAAGGTCAAAGATCGTCTAGACTTCGAGCAATATATGGAGTATCGGATGGATTGTGGCAAGCAAAAAAGAAAATCAAAGAAATGTGAGCAGCCAAGTGTTGAGAGCATCCTGAATAATATCCAGCAAAAACTTATGCTTTCACAACAAAGATTAGCTCGTAGCCTGCAGCAGAATAAAGATTGCATGCAAAGGTTAACCCATAACAGTTCTGATCTTTGCAATGGCAGTCCTATTTCCTCGTATCGTCATGTGACAGAAGCATTTCACGTAAGGATGATAGTATTGTGGAGTCTTCTAATGTTGGTGCTTCAGTTTTGGGTATCAATGATGCATTGGTTGATGAAGATTCATGCCATAATAAGTCTGATTTTTCAGATCAGACCTTAGAAAACAGGTTAGAGGAATCATTTTTTGGCATGGGATCCCAGGATCATGAGTTGGATGGTGATACAGTTACATTGGAAGTGGAAGTGTGTGAAGATATTGTCATATTAGCAGCTTCTACCTTGCCAGTTGATTTTTCCGATGAGGTGCTTGGCAGCAGTACCTTGGATGTTGATGTGTGCACTGATGATAGCACACATGTTGCTGCTAATCATGAGGTGAGTGATGTGGATACAGCCTCATATCACAGTGCAAACTTTGATTCAGAGAGCTTGCATGGGAGTCATGAGTTTCAGAGACCTTATCATTTGGTTGGGCAACTTAAGGTCAATGATAGTATGATTGCCACAACCATAGAGCACTTTGACGTTGCTCGTCAGATGTTGGCTACTTATGGTTGGAGTACTCCCGTGTCAGATGGGCACTATAGTGGCCTTTCCCTTGTAGAGATTCATGCACTCCGAGAAGCAGTTGGAATAATGAAACAAAATTACCTACAACTATCTGCTGATAGAGATTATCTTCTCGAGTGGGATTGCATTTGTTATGATGCATTGAAGGGAAAGGAAGAGAAGGTTGATGAGCTCACTCATGAGCTTGAGGTGACCATGGACTCATTGAAGAGCACCCAGTTGGCCCTTCAGGAGTCTCAGTCACAGGTAGAGGAGCTTATTGTGGAGTTGAGTATGGCCTAGTCTTCACCAGCTACAAATACAGTACAGTTTCCTACATCAGTAGTTGGTGAGGATCAGATATCCACGGGATGTAAGGAGGATGTGGCTATATCCATCATAGATTCTGGTGCAGTAGTCTCAGTTGGGATGAGTACTTTGGTTGAGAGCAGTAGAGAACCACTTGTTGCATCAGGTTCTCTTGAGGTCAGTACTATGACAAATGATGTGGGTCAGATTGCTGATAGCTTTTGTTTGGCAATGATGGATTCTCTTGAGAGTTGTGTGTTGGTACACGACGTTACTCCATCATCTTCACAGGAGGTTCACAGAGTGTCATTTGGTTGGGAGTATGGCTCTCATGTTGATTTGTTTCCCTCTCTTGGAAGCAAATCTGTTACTTCATCTCATGCAGCTAATTTTGGACGCCAGCTTGTTGTGTCTCAGAGTCAAAGTGATCAGTAGCAGGTTTCAGAGGATATGGTTGATCTAGCCTTATTTCGTTTTTACCACGCCGATACATTTGCTGAGTACCTGTTTGAGAGTCCTGAGTTTTGGGAGGGTCCGTTTGGGGTCACTAGGGATACTCTCATTGATGGTTCATGCGCTATCAGACGTTTTGTGGGAGTCATTGTAGGTACTCTGACTACAATGTTTCCTCATAGAGATTTTGTGGTTGGGTTTGCAGAGTAGGTTGCCAGAGGCCCTACCCTATCAGTGATTTGGGATCAGAGATTGGAGCCGTCTCCTGATTCCAATATTGTATGTGATGAGCCATTGACCGAGGTTGGAGCCTACTACCGTAATTACATAGTGGGGAACGCTCATCATTTTTCTTTTGATCCACACACAGAGTACTTGATGACGCATTGGTGTGGGTTGGCTTTGGGGTTATACCATCCGTTTTGGGATGGGTATTCACCATCTTCAGTAGATGGAATTAGTGGTTGCAAGTACCCGAGACCATCTTTTGAGGGGGATTACTTGCAGAGTCAGCACATCCATGGGAGTTTAGTAGAGGATGGAGGTAGTTGTGTTATAGACACTTTCAGATGTTCATATCTCCACAGGACGGATGGATGTGTGTATAGATTGCATTGGGATCTAGGTGGTGACAGAGTTAGTGTTGCAGTTTGGATGGGTCCCATGGGTTTGCTTCACTATCTGCAACCTGGTGAAGTTGAGATCAGATTTGAGCAGTGGAAGTCTGAGAGTGCTCTTCTTAGCAGGTTTCTATTCTGGATTTGGGATCCAGGTATTTTTGGTTGGACACTACTGTGGGATCCTTTGTGTGCATCGGGGTTTTAGTTTGGGTTCATTGGGGAGTATTGCAGTATGTACATGGTGAGGATTATTTATAGTTTTACTTTTGGTTCTCATGTACATGATTCATTTGAGATGCATAGTTTCAGTATGCAGGATTGGACAGTTGGTTTGGTGTTCATTTTTGCGTAGTTGTGGTTATGCTGATGTTGCGGCAGTTGTGCTTCAGTGTGGGACATTTCACAGTCTTCCTTTGGATTTCCAGTGTAGTGGAGTTTTTTTTGCAGTCGTGATTGCTTGGGGACAAGCAATCTCAGGGAGGGCGGACTGTAATGTCCCCATTTTTGCGAGCATCAGTTTTCAGAGGGATTAGCCTATTTCTTGACCCTTGTAGGCTAATAGTTATGGATAGAGGGTCCTTTGAGTTAGTTACTGGGTTGATTGGTGACATCACTTCTCTCCAGTGCTTTGCTAGGTTCAGGATTTGGCCTTGATAGGGATTTGTGGACTTAGATTGACGTACTTACTATTTATAGTAAGTCACCTTGGCAGTTGAGCTTGGAGTCACTATATTTAGCAGGGCACCTAGACACGTGGTGATTAGTGGTGTTGACTTAAGTTTTAGATGGCGTGGTGAAATAATGAGTATTTGAGGAGATATTAATGTTTAGATGGCTTAAATTATATTAAATGTTATAAAGTGATATTATAAAGCTATAACTTAACTTTATAAAAGTGCGGGCCATTTTAATGTTAATGAGCAATTAATGACTTTATGAAAAGTACGCCATATCTTGGGGATATATTATAAAGTCAACAAAAAACAAATATTTAAATGATCAAAAAGCACAATTTGGATGGAATTGTTTGGGAGAAGTATAAATAGAGCATCAAAAGCAAATCAACCTCATTCTTGATGATTACTTGACTTTGTCATTTTGGTGCTCTTGGGATTTGACATGGAGACCTAGGGTTTCAGTCATCTTCAGCCATTGGAGAACGAAAACTCTTCAATGTATTAGCAATCTCGAGGCTGTGAAAGATTAGACGAATCATTGCTTGTGAGAGCTTCATTCAGGAGTTCTATTTGTGCTTCATCGGATCTACAGAGAGATTTAGGAATAAGGGTTTCATCCGCTTTTCGAGATCAGAAGATTGTTTCCGGGTATGAATGCTTCAATGTAATTGCAAGATATAAATAACTCTGGAATAATATTATATTTTGCTTCTGCATTACTTGTTCTATGAATTTTATGCATTTTCCTGGCAAAAATCTTCAAAAACTTCAAACATCTAACCAGCATTTGCAAAAACTAGATTTAGGATGAACTAGGGTTCACTACAGCCTACTAATGAATACATATTATTTTATAATATTATTTACAAATATATTATATATTATAGTGATTATAATAATATTTAAATGATTAATATTAATATTTATATTTATGGTCATAATAATATACCTTTGCTAATAAATATATTATATTTAAATTATATAAAAAATATTTATATAATAATATTATTTAATATTATTTATTGAATATTATATATTAATAATATTATTTGATGTAAATATTTCCAATTTATAATATTTAATTTAAATATATTCAATTTATGATTTACAGTAATAGATTTTAATATCATTCATATCTTTAATTTGAATGAATAATGCATAATCAATTTAATTAATATAGGGACATGACACTCTCCCAAAGAACGTAGCCACTGAATTCCCATAACTGCATCCGAGTCTCCAATACTAACCACACAGAAATCCTCCTTAATCTCATGATCCCCAAATTGTATACTCAATTGTGGGATCATCTTAGTGAAATTGATAGTGAAACCATCAGCTACCATTACCTGGAAACCACTCACCTCTTGAGTTTGAAGGCCTCCACGAACAACCAAGCCCTCATCAAAAAAATTATGAGTAGCTCCTGTATCAATCAAAGCTATCATTCGCTGCCCTTTAAGTACTCCTCTAATGGGAAGAGACTCATTTTTTTGAAAGCTATGGAGCTGTGCTAGTTCACATCATTGTCCTCCTTTTCACCCTCTTCTGGTGCATTTTCCTCCTCACATTCCTCATAATCAGATTGCTGGTTTGATTTTTCTGATTGCACTTTCTTCACTAGATTGGTACTCAATTAGGAGTGCTTTCCCCTTTGCTAAACATTTATGGCCTTTGGTCCAAGGCTCCTTGCATGTGAAGCATAAACCTTTCCTCCTAAGCTCGTTTAAGGTCTCACAGTCAATCTTGGTATATTGTTTCTTTGGCTGTTCCGGTTCTCTTGTTATATGTTTTTTGTCCTTGTCTTTCTTCTGAAGGAAACCTTTTGACTGAGATTTGCTTTGTGAAGTGGAAGTATCCATATCTTGAGCTTTCTTAATTGCTTCACAAAGAGTTGGTGGATTGAATGCCTTGATCCATCCCTTCAAAGGTTCTAACAAACCATCAATGAAGAATACAATAAGTCTCCTCTGGGAAATATCTGTCACCAATACTGATAATTGCTGAAAATCAGCCACATAAGCATCTACTGTACCCCACTGTTTCAACTGTGCTAGCTCCTTAAAGTGCAGTTCTGGATCTTTTTTGTCAAACCTCTCTATTATCCTTTCAGTGAACTCAGCATATGATGTGATCTGTGCATGTCCCAATGTGATCATGCTGTGGTGCCACCATTCATGAGCAACTCCGTCTAGATACATGGCAGCATATTTTACGGATTCTTCTTCAGGCATAGGATTAAGAGTGAAGAAGGTATCAACTTTTTGAACCCATGCACGAGTTCTTCCCGGAGCTATCAAAGTAAAGGAGACTAAGCTTCCCAAGTTTCCTACGCAATTCATTGTGCTGCTCTCTATTGCCTCTGTTAGGCATATGGCCTCATCCTAACATCCATGTAATCACGGAGAGATATGTCACGCTGAAAATCAGGCCCTGCATCTACCCAATCCTGTCGGAATTGATCCTGCATTTCAACCGGTGTGAGGTCATTTCCTGCTGGTGGTTCAACTTTGGGTAGAAAAACTGGCATAAGAGGTCTTGCTATTGCTGCTCTCTGTTGAGGATCTTCTACTCTGGGTGGATTTTGGCCATTCCTCTGATCCCCATTACCCCTGTTATTGACTGCCAATAAGGCAATCACATCAGCCAACGGAGCCATGCGCTGATTTGTTTTCTCCATGTGCTGATTTGCGTGCTCCTGACTTCTAATCAAGGCATCCAAAAGAAGTGTTGTACAATCTGGTTCTGGAACCCTATTATCTCTGTCACCCATATTTCCTGTGTGAGCTGATTTCTGATCTTCTGTATCGGAAGGCCAATCTTCCCAATGATCTCCCCTTTTTTTGTCTTTCTTGATATCTTCTTCCTCTGTCACTGATGCTCATAGAACTTCATAAACCCACTGGATGGTAGGAAGTATTGTGCTCTAATACCACTGTAATGGGCTGCCCTATTTGTAATTTTTTTTCTTAATTGTGTTATTTTTATTAGATTGTGGTCTTTTAGAACTAGACGGAAGATGCAGAAAGGGTTTTTTGGTTTTGCATGTATTGTTTTTACATAAATACAAGGAATATAAGACATGCATTGAATACCCAGAAAAACTAGAATAGATATGAGTAAAATACCACTGACCTAGATCATAGAATAGCTAAATATGAATTACAATCACATACCCATGTCATGTTTTGCAACTTCACAGGACTGCTGTAGCTGTACCAGCATTACAAGCATCATAAATCACTCCAAAACACCATCAAAGACCGACCTCCTTCAAGCCACCAGCTGCAATGAATAACCTAACCCTAGGTGCCAAGATTCAATACAAAACTTGCCACAAATGATAGGCATTTGAGCCTTGGGAAAGACCACGCCCAAATAACCCCTGTACGGACATGATGAAGCCTCAACAACCTTTAAAAACTCTGCTCTAAACTCTGATTTCAATCTGATATAAGTCTGCCATACTGTCACGAAAAAACCCTCAATGACAATCGCTCAAACTAGGTGGTTTGAAACAACAACAACAAGGTTTGAGTGCTCATGATGGTACGGCCAGGTAGGCATATGTACGGCCCAGGTAAGGAAGAAGCTGCAGTCCACAAACCCACTTCAAAATCCACCAAAACTATAGCTGAAATAGATATATCTATACTGCAATTCAAAACTGAATGATTTCTTGATGAAAAACTCCTCAAAATGATGTCCTTTGATGCACAAGTGAAGCCTCTGTATGAAGCTCCCAGCTACTCTCTTGATGCTGTCTCCCAAGCACGAGAAGAGTGATCTTACAGGGGGCTACCTCCCTGCAAAGCCCTTGCCCCAATTGAAGAGTGATCTTACAGGGGGCTACGTCCCTGCAAAGCCCTTGTTCCAATTCCAAAAGCCATGCTTCAAATTGCTCAAACAAATATGTTTTTTCAAAGTGTGAGAGAGATGCAAATGAAGTTAAAAAAATGCCTTTTATACCCTCCTTGCTCCCAATGCCCAAATATGAGGGAACTTTATTATTTTAAATTTGAAATAAACCCCTTGTTCCCTCATGGAGCGCTCACCCTCCCCTAGCACCACAACTTTAAGTTATAACTTAAAGTTCAAAAAGGAAAGTTACTTTATTAATTTAAAGTAACCATAGCCAATAAAATATTATAAATTAAATATTTAATTTAAATTATACTTCGAAATATAATTCTCTGGTTGTTCTTGAAGTCCAACTACAAGTGCTAGGTGCTCCAATCAAACAGGCTATAAATAGAAAGTTGGCCAACGCCACCTGATACCTCATGTCTGACTTACTATAAATAGAAGTCCTGGAATTACGACCACAAAAGGTTCCCTAACCACATCTATTAGCCTACGGGAACCCCGGAAGTAGGCTAATCACTCCATCTCTCTGAATGAGCTAAGGAGGGGACATTACACCTCCACGTGGCTTTTTGTTCATTTTGTTTTATTAATCAAATTCAAAACTTAAGTTGTAACTCAAGTCAAAGTGCAGTGCAGAGATGATATAAAGATGGTAAAATTTCTTTTCAGCATTTTACCTCCACTTTCATACACCAATAAGTTCATTCATGATCCTTTTCACACATGCCTTCTACTTCCGTTTCAAAAAGGATTTTGTATCAAGTTTTTTAATATGCACATTCTTTTATCAGTCTCCTAAAAAGCATTGTAAATTTTTACCCTATCATCGTATTAACACGTATTATTGAATATTATGGCTATTAGAAAGTAATTCACTTTTACTTTGCTTTGTTAGGTTTGAAAAGAAGAGGGCCACATTCAATTTGAGGGCTCCGTTCTTTGCTTGCTCGACCTTAATGCCATGAAATATCAGTTCCATGATTTTAAACATCCTAGAGATACTCCTGCTGCATGCCAATCACTACATTGATTAAAATAATAAATATTAAATGTCCATTATCATTACCTTGGGTTTGTGCACAACTAATGAAGTGTTGTTCCCACTAAATTTAAACCCTTACATTGAAGTTCGATGTCCTTTGCACTTTGCAAACTCAAAACTCCATAAATGCTTGTTTTGTAATCTTGAAGCCTCGATTCACAAAATGGAATTTTATAACCTGTTCATGACTTTTTGATTTATAAAATGCTTCTCATGCCCTGTAATAGTGTGCATGCTTCACAGAAATGCTGAGATGCTTATGCCAAATCGTCCTGGAGCGGTTTTCAATCTGACACTTGCCATTTCTGGTTTTCAACTCGGGGAATCTAGCCACAAACTACCATTGCTGGTTTTTGATTCACGGTGGTAATCCACATCTAGCATTTCATGAAGATTGATTGCCGATTACCTTAATCAGGGATTAATGACAGACAACACTTCAAGGGGTAGACTCAAATTAAGAGAATGAAAATGCCAAATATTAAACATGAGCCAGAAATAGATGCATAAAGATTTGGGCAGTAACAACTATCTATGCAGGGATCTTGCTTTAGGAAATCCTGGTCATTTTCCCAAATTCTTGAGAGCATTATTTGCTAATCCTATGCGAAGATTTTGTTTATTTCTTATTCATAGTGGATGATATTGAACATGGCGCTTGTATGATTACTTCTCTTCTGTCCACGCAACTCTCTTGATGTCATTGAAGACTACATGAAGAAATTCCCAACCATAACTGAAAGACTATTTATTCTATTTGCCAGCCCTTATTGCAAAAGGTCATAATGCGCAATACTGCAAATACATTACTCTTATTAATGACACTGTTTATACCAAGAGTTTTACTCAGTGCCAAATCATGTTGTCTTATGATCTGTGTAGGTGAAAGAAGAGAATCTGTGGAGTTGACATCAATATACAATTGCTTGTCATACATCTATCTACTGATGATGACTGATTGTAGCAATTCAGTTTTGAATCATGCTTTGTGGACAAAGCATTTTAGAGTTGGGAGTCAGAGTTTTGTACAATGCAAAATCAATATGTTCTTGTGATCCTTGAGTAGGTGGAATGGAGGATCCAAGGAGTTGGTATTGATATGCAATTACTTCAGCCATTCATATATCTACTTGTGATGGTTAGTACTGCAAATTCAGTTCTCAATCATGTTTTAAGGATTTAGCATCGGGAAAGTAAGCATGTTATAGCTACCTGTTGGCGTTTCAATTCGCACCTCTGGAATGCGAGTTGGAAACGGACAGCTATGCACAGATAAACTGCTCTCCTATTGTGAGGGGGAGTTCCCTTTTTGCTGATGTTCGCTGAAAAGATAAATAAATTAAATTCGCCTATCTTTTTTTTGATTCTCAGCTGCAAGCACAAGGTTATAAAACTCTAATTCGCTGCAGAAGAGGTTTTTCCTTTTAATAAACTTCTAACTACAGCTAGGCTTAAACTAAATGACACTTTTGATTGTCTGAGTAAACACAGAGCACAGAAATCAAAAGTGGACGAGGAAAGATTTGTTTAAACACAAAAAACTTAAATAAACTTCTCCCAGATTCACATCACAAGACCCATTGTACTTTAATGATGAAAGCTGAAATAAAATTTAATTAAGCCACACATCTGACGACAAACTTGATGATTAATGAGATAGAAAATCAAAGCAAAGGCAGGCATGAGACTTCTATTCCAATATCATAAAGTGGATACAATTCCAGGACAACAATATTGTAGCAAAAGGTAGGCATACAATAAGCGATCAAACACTGGAAATAGATTACACAGAGTGAACAAACACTTGGAATAACAAGATCTGCAGGTTAGAATAGGCACAACAAATTTGCTATCGCAAAAGTAGCTCCATTACAATGGGCAAGGCTGCCCTTATTTATATTAAAATCAAAGGAGTAGGGAACTCTAAAATTTCCTTGATTTGCCCTAACTAACTTGCCAACTCGCAAGCTTTATTTCTATTCTAAAACAAAGATTACAACTAACAAATGCTTTAAAGCAAAGAAAACTCCAACCAATACAAAGTGATTTCTTTCTAAATAAAGAATGGATGAGCTTTGGATGAAAGCAAATGCTTTAAAACAAAAAGCATTTGATTTAAAGCTGCTTTCTTTTGAATCACATCCTCATCTACATTCTTGTTTTATGGTGATGTCATCCATTTATATAAATATATTGCCGCAGCTGCCTATTTTCAGCCTTGAGGGTTGCTTCATCTTCTCCATCATTCAACACTCTCTTTTAGATTATCTGTTGCAACTTCAAGAGATTCACATCTGTGTGTAGGGTACTACTAAGATTGGCTCTGAAAACCTTGAAGGCATCCACGTCCAATGTTCTTTGGCAAAACATTCTACTTTTCTTTCAACCACTTTTGGGCAACCTTTTCTGATATTTTTCTTTATCATTGTGTCACACCCTCTTGCATTCTTCAATTGAAACAACCAAGTTCTCCCTCCATATTGGTATTGAAAAACACTTCTCAATGTCGTTTGGTCTGAGGCTGCAGAGCACATTTCCATCTGCTGATTGGATTTCTCTTGTGACTGAATTGTAATGCTTCATACAAGCAATTACGAATTTGATACTTTGCATTGAAATGGGGAATGAAGCTGCTGCAAGCAACCCGGAGTGACCCAGATTCCTGAGAGTACTGTTTCCTGCCACTTCCAAAGGATGCAAATTGATCACTGGAAGTACTTTATGCAAGTCTGTCTCGAAAGTTCTTAGGTAATCGTGAACCAACGCTGTTTTATGCTTGATCTCTGTTGGAGAGTATTGCATATTGAAAGATTTGAAGAATGATTGTGAACACGCCTATGTTAGAAAAATCTTGGATAAAAGGCTGAAAATTACTTGCTGATTTCTTCTAAAAAGCAAAATGTGAGCAAAAAAAGTTGGCACATGGGTTTTGTAGGCAATTCCGTTTCAAAGCAACCCAGATTGTCGGATTTTGAAAAAGCAGAGGATTTCTCGAAAAACTAGCAAAAAAATAGATTCCTGAAAAAAGCAAATATCCCAATCTTCAAGAGGATGAACTTCTGGATGGACCCATCTCGATGAAAATTGAAAAAGCTTCGGTCTTGTTTCTGAAAAATGATCCCCTAGAAAAAGGACCCTGAAAAAGCATGCCTCCCTCCTTTCTCATCCCGAAACTACGAAGAATGTTGAAAAAACACTTCGTTTGAGCCTTCAAATCTTCGTTGAAAGAAAATAAAAATCTTCCTCTGGATGCAACCTGCAAAAGATAATGAAATAAAAGAAGCCAAAGCTTGTCTTTATAGAACTTTAGGGCAAAAAAAAACAGTTTTCTTTGTGAAAGAATAAAGCTTCAATCTTATCCATGAAGAAAGCAACTTTTAAAGCATAAATCCAAGTAAATATCTTCGAATAGGAAGAATCCCTATTTTATAGCTGCCTATGGCTTCACGTGTGAGATGATGAAAAAATATCTTCTTTGATGATGTCATCAAACACGCGAGGTTGCAAAAGTGTTAGCCAATTTTTCTTTCGTTTTCGACACTTTTGCACTCGCTTTGACTCCAGTATGGCCTATCCCTGACTTCAACAATATAGCAAACATGTCACCGTTGACTGAAAAAGTTGACGAATCATGACACCTTGAAGATTTTTTAACCATGATTCCATCCCCGGCCTCAAATTGATAATTTGATGATGTTTGATCGCAAATCTGACCTCTGAAACCTGTCGCCGGACAAAGATTTGGAAACGGCTGTCGAAAAACACTGTCAAACATGAAAATTTTCTAAGGCATGAAATCTTGGGCGCCCTTGGCCTCCAGGGGCGCCTGGTTTTTAGTGCCTTAAATATTTTTTAGAAAATTTCAACTTTTTCAAATTTTTGATTTGCGTGCGCGTTCCGGTGACTATAGACCCCTGTTTGGATGTCGATTTCTGCCTGTCAGAGTAAAACTGAGTCTGATGATCTGGCAAATAGGCAAGCCTGATGAAAATTGAACTGACTGTACCCTTTGTCTGCCTCAGAAAACGTGTCAAATTGATTTGCAGTGAATCTGACCGGGTTGACGGAGGAGGATTTGTCGTTTTTTGTGAAAACATGGAAAAATGGCTAAGGCATGAAAAGATGGGCGCCCCTGGCCTCCAGGGGCGCCTGGTTTTTTGTGCCTTAAGAAATTTTTTGATATTTTCAAATTTTCATTGCATTCCTCGATTTCCGTGCCAATAGGTCATGTTTGATCATCATTTTCTGTCGTCCGGAGGACTGCTGAGGCAGGACTAGAGGTGAACTGAGCTGTCTGAACATACCTGCGATGAAATCCCAGCTTTTACCGGCTTTCGAATGAGTTTGACCACCTGGAAACGGCTTCCGAAGGCTTTTTGACGTTTCTCGAAAAATGTGAAAAAGTTCTAAGGCATGAAATACTGGGCGCCCCTAGCCTCCAGGGGCGCTTGGAATTTTGTGCCTTAGCCAAATTTGTGATTTCCAACCTCTGTTTGCAATTTGCTCTATTTTGTGTGCCGGCATCTGCTTCCTGATGTCAAATTCGACGATCTGTCAGTCAATTGCCACTAGATGATGAATGAACTAGATAGCCTGGGTATATCTAACGTGGATTCCAGCTTTTCGGGTCCTGTCGACCAAAATGACCGCTTTAATTCACCCTGGAACTGACCGACAGAGGCATTTCAAGCATTTTCTTGAAAAATGCGAAAAAAATCTAAGGCATGAAAAGTTGGGAGCCCTTGGTCTCCATGGGTGCTTGGAATTTTGTGCCTTAGATTTTTATGATTTTCAACTTTTCCTCCTCACTCCAGATCCATCCGGCTCTGTTTTGCATTCTTCGTCGAATCGACGACTGTTTGTCAGTTCTGCGTCGAAGGAACAACGTTGAAAACTTGAAAATGAGCTCTGGCAGATGAACGTCCTCCATTGATGACTTTAGAGCTCATGCTTCGCCTTTTGAAAAAGCAGAATTGACCCAGTAGAGAAAACTTGACCTTTTGTAGATTCTGTTTGGACCACGCTAATCGTGAAGCAAAATCAGCCAATCAGAATTAGGCATGACACCTGAATCGGAGATTCTATTTTTAGAAACTTTCTTTTTTTTTAAAATTCTGCTAGCATCCATATCTCAAGAAACCCAGCAAACCTAATTTGACGTCTATTTTTAGAAACTTTCTAAAATAGAAATTTCTATTTTTAGAAACTTTGACTTTTTGACTTTTTTGACGAAAAATTTTCTAGACTTTCTCAAAATGCCTTAATGAAGCAAATTTTTTTGATTGGGTACAACACTACCTAAGCTTATGGCTTAGTCTATTTGGTTGAATAATTTCATTAGCAAAGAGACACGATAAATGCACAGATATAAACCTGCCATTTATATTTCAAGACGATGCCATTCATTTAAAAATAGTATATCATGTGAATTGCTTTGTCCTGAGTGACCTGGCGAGTTTGGATTTGTTTGCCTATAAAAAACAACCAAGAGAAATTGATTTCTTTCTGGAAAATTCATCTCAAATTTCTTTCTTAAGGATGTTCTCTTTACCTAGCAGTAATTGAAATGTCCTCTCTGAAATAGCTGGTACAGTATCTTTATCACTTTTTAATTTTATGTTTTTTCCTTTTCTAATTTGAAATTTTGAAAGAAATACTACTTTATATTATTATGATTGTGTTTATCAACTTTGTAATAAAGAATAATAAGGTCGTAGAGCAACATTAATGGCAGGTGGATGTTAATGATGGTAGGCACGAGTCCTTCCATGGAGTTATAGAAGTTCTGGAGAAAGAATATCCTACAGAGGCCATATGGTTAAGTGGAAACAAGTCTGGAATACATGGTAGGCTTTATATTTTGTTGTTTGAAAATGAAAAGAAAGAAAGAGAATATATTACTCTATATGATGACAAGCAGTTGATAGGACTAGAAAAGTATCTTATTTGAAAATAATGAATAATTTTAGGGTATTAGACATCTACAAACTGTAAGTATATGATAATAAACCCAAACAGAAGCAGTAAACAGTATATGATATTAAATAGCCAATTAATATATTCAGTCAGAACTCAGGGTCAGGAATTACTCTCTGCCTATAGAGTTCCTGTGTTGTATGGATGCACACTTAGAAAAACATGTGACCAACCATATTGGATGCCTTAAAGACATTAAATTGCAGCAATATGCCCTGAGTCTTTAATTTTTCATTGGAAACTCATGTTTTTGCTGCTGTGCATACACTTTCTTCTTTACGTGGATTTCAATTTTTCCGTTACTATGTATACAGATGCCTGTGCTCCAAACCAGTCTCATCTCAATGCTGTTGTATGCAAGAAAATAATTTATTGGATTAACTTGCTACATTGCTCCCACTAGTTTTCTGGTTCAACATTAACAAATACGATTGTAAGGCCATTTCGACCATGAAAAGGGTCTCTTAATTAAAAATACAGAATAAAATAATATATCTTACTTATCTACATAAATAGTAATTGCAGCAGAAGATGCGTAGAACTTAATTTTGAACACTTTTTGTGTATGTGGTATTCAACACTATAGAGTTAATAGAAGGTGTCTCCCTATTTTTTTCAAAAAATTTCCTCTGATTGAGACTTGAGACTCTAATAAACCTGGAAATCTGTCATGCTATCTGATACACTCTTCTTTAATATTTCCTCAAAATTGTGCAATACTGCCAGGCCTCAAGTCGCTTCTAGCAAGGCAAGCTTTATTTTCCTTCCATTTCCTTTCATTTTCAACTGGACTTGTGGATTTTGCATTAGCCTCTTACTCACAGCATAAGTATTTTATAGATAGGAAAAATACTGATTTTTTGTTAATCATCATATATTTTGAACCTTTATTTGAAATTTAGCTGTATGCAGTTCTACAATATCAATCATTAATTGGCTAACATCAACTTGCCATATGCATAGATTGCAATTAACAAGCAGCAGACAACATCATCCATTGTTGAGTTATAGCTTCTATTTATTTTTTGATTTCTTGAATTCTGGGCTTAATCGGGCCCAGCTGGTGGGACCACATAAGGGGGGGCCCAACCAGACATCTACTATGGGACTTGAACACGAGATCTCTAGTGAAACAACCAAGAGACAAACTGTTGCACCATACACCCATGCACATCGTTGAGTTATAGTATACACTTGAACATCCTTTTCCTATCCTTAAATATGCTTTTGTATCTAGAAAACCACTTAACCAACTCATTTCCATCTATTCCATATAAATATAGCACTGAAGTGATTTTTGTTTTATATTTATTATTATGTAATGCCCCCTTTTAGGATTTTTTGTATATTTTCTGATTTTTATGTAATTTTTTGATTTCTGATGCAAAACACCAACTGAAACAGCAAATCAAAATGAGATTAATTGTTGGAAACTTGTTATCAAAACCCTCTTTGGCTGGAAAACAACTTCAACTTCACTCAGACTAACAAAATACAACTTGTGGATGATAAGAACCTAAACGAAAGTGCTGGTTATGGTCTGATATGAAATGGACAGCCAACTTAACACCCTTTAACATACAATTACATTCAGATCTGAGTAGTCAGTGCTCACAAACTTCAAATACAAGTGCTGATATGACTGAAAATAAATGAATTAACTCTCAAATGCCAACAAACATTCAAGAATGGAACCCTAGGGTATTAAACTTGCATGGAGCTGAATTGAACACCAATTAATCACCTTCAAAATGCCTTTATTAGATTTGCAAAATGCTGGAGCAACTTACAATGAATGATATGCACAATTTTCAGACTTGTAATAATTGCATTTGAACAGAAATGATGAATGTACTGCTGTAGGAACCCTGTATGGTGAATATTAGGCAAGTTTGGCGGCTGGATCTGACTATAGAAGCGCTCCAGCAGCAACAATGGCAAGGCAAGTGACCTAGGGAGGTCATGTGGCAGCTGGGAACAGTCAATTAGAGGCTGCACAGCAGTCTCAGGCCTTTCAAAATGATGTTAATAGTTAATAAAATGTCTACAAACAGCAAAGATGCTGATGCCGCTTGCCCAAAGTGTTGTTGTGACCTCCTCCAATGCTGGTACACCCAAATATGGCTTGGAAACTGATAAAAACATCAATAGTTAGGGCAGATCTGCCCTCCCAAGCAATGGTACTGCCAAGAAAAGTGGCTAGAAATGTTGTGACAATAAATGATGACAAACCCTCTCTGGAAACCTCCAAAGTGATGGCGCTGCCACTAGATCTACAAAATGTGCAACATATAATGATGGATTCACCTCGTCAATGCTGGTATACTCAAGTTGATGGTTGTATATGCTGGTCGCTGCACTAATGATGAAGAATTATTCCCCAAAAATGTTGATTTCACTGTAGTGTGTAAGATACCCAACTAATTCTACCAAAATTTTTCCTTACTTAGACAATTTTACTTGCTATCAACTCATCAACTATTTCAACAACACAAAGAAATACATCAAAGATAACTATTTGAATGAATCAACCTTAAGCTGGGTACTTGTTTTATTACTTGATTCAATCAACTTCACAATGTCTTATTACATGGATAATGCTTTCAATGGCATGAAGTTACCCTTTATTCAAATGGAATTACAAAGCAGGCCTTGGAGCCTTGATGATTACAATGCCTTGCACATTAGATCAACTTAATCAAACTCAACGATGTCAACTGAATGTCAACACCTCACAGTACAACAAGGGAGCATCACCTTGTCAGTTGAGGGAGCATCACCCCAACACTTGAAACTCGCAGGCCTCAAGATTACAAGCTCAAGAGCTTTGCAGAGAGAATTTTGCCAAATAAACAGATCCAAATGAATGAGGGAGCTCCTCCTTTTATAGGCCTTCCAAAGGCAATGAAGGCACATTTTTCAATGCATGAAGAGGAACCAAGGCACGTTTCCCAAGAAGCATATTCAAGGGAATATTCCATCTGATGACTCATTCTGAGTTGGCAAGCTTATATAGAGACCTTGACACGGATCCCGACGACATTCTGTCGACCAATGAGAGCTCAGGTAGTTACAACTACCTTATCTTCTGACTAGGCGCCAAATGTTGACCCAGGCGCCCAACTGAGGTGGCAGAGTCATGAATAGGCGCCTTTCCCGGCTAGGCGCATTCTGGAGGTGAGAAAGTTGGTAGGAGTGCGCCTTGCATGTAAAATGACTTTCCTTGACGATTCTTCAAGTCTTGATGCTCCGGAAGGTGGAATGCTTCAACTGGGAGTGAGCGCCTATCTTCTAATGTTTGAACTTCTTCATATGGCTCACTCTGTAGCTAGGTGCCAGGCGCCTTACAAGGTTCCTCATAGGACAGGATCATGGAGGAGTAGAATTGCGCCTAGGCTCAAATGATCATCTTTTCAAGGTAAATTGGAAACTACTTGTCTTCAATTAGATTGATCTGACCTCCCTGATGGAGCGCCTTGTTCCATAACTGGTCTGGAAGGCTTGCAACTATCTTAGGCGCACATTTGGTGTAGTTTCAACTCGAATCAGCGCCTAGTATCTCAAGGAAGATGTTATATACAACGCACTCTTTCAAACACTTGCAATCAAAACCCTTTTGATGATCCTTTAATCCAGCGCCCTCATCTGGAGTTCTCACATCTTGTTTGAATCTTCAATTATACTTAGGCGCACTTATTGATGGAGAAAGGTCTAGATTGGCGCCTTATCTCCTTGAAGCAAATTCTAGCTTTCCAAGAGTTTCTAAGTCTTTTCCAAGTACAACTTTGTTATCATAACATCAAAAATCATTCTTCTAGCGCCATATGACTTATCAAAGGAAGGCGCAAAGGTAAGGTTGGGAATGAGGAAGGATGCGCCTCAACTTCTCAACACCATGTTTTGACAAAGATGATGACTTTCACTGGAATGATGATCAACATGACCCTATTATGGCATATTTGCCCTTTTTAACTCACAAACTAGCTAAGGCGCTATCCAAAGGTTATCTAGATATGATCTAGCGCCCTAGGCGCAACTTTGAGGATGAGATAGGTAGTTAAGTGTGCCAAAACAATTCTTTCAATCCTAGGCGCCAGAAATAAGGGGTTTCAACCAACACATGCGCCTAGACTAGGAGTTCCCCAATAGGCATCTTCTACTTCAAACTTTCAATCTAATCCATCTAAGCTAGGCGCTCAAATGGAGGAATCCCTGAAATGAGGTATTGGCGCCCTCTTGTGCTAGGCGCTCCTACTAGATGATACAACATGATACTAGCGCCTAAAGTGAATAGGCCCTCTTCATCATCCAATTCATTTAGAAAACTTCAGTTTGGAGACTTATCAATCTTTTCCATCAAGGCGCCCTGTTGGATGTGCTCCCTAACATGCTTCTGAGCTAGGCGCCACTTGAAGTTGGAGGAAAGAGAAAGCCTTTGATGATGATGTGATTGTCATATTGCACTTCCAAACCCGGATAGCAAACCTTAAGTCCTTAGGCGCTCATCTAGGAAGTCTGATGTGAAATTGGCGCCCAGACTTCAAGAGTCAACTTCCTATTAATTTGGCTTCCAGACTTAGCCAAATTTCAAGTTTCTGACTTTGTTCCTGCAAAACAATAAAACGGAGTTAGTCAAAAACCAATTCATTCCCTTATCATTCTGAATTAGCCTCCGGGAATGAGCAATAGGCTAATCCATTCTTCACTTGATGATCAAGCCGGAGACGGGGACATGACATAGTGACACTGTAGCAACAACAAAATGTGTCCAAAACCCCCAAAATTCTGAAATCTGCAATGAAATCTTTCAAATCACGAACCTCAAATCTGAAAATGATCCAAATCAGCACACATGCAACTCTTAGATGGAATTGCTAATGTTGGAGATGAGGGTTTTCATCCCCAAATCCAATAGTGAAAGTCTTAAGAGGGTTTTCGTCCTCCAAGATCCTCAAATCAACCAAGGGTTTTTGTCCTCAGAAGCAAACTTGAACACAAAGCTCAAATTCTGAAAGTTGAATGGCAAAATGATGGAAAACATGATGATCCAAATGAAACTAAGCGGCCTTCTTTTAAACCTTTCCAAATTGGTCCCTTAATTAAAATTCCCTCCAATTAATATTTAAAAATACTTTTTATTTTATTTTTATATTAATATTTAAAAATACCTTTTATTTTATTTTTATATTAATATTTAAAAATACCTTTTATTTTAATATTTATGTTTAAAAAGACTTTTTAATTAAATAATACAATATTATATTAAGTTGCCATTTGAATATAAAAATACCGGGCCCCATTTAAAATAATATTAAAAATTATTTCCCTTGCTTTGTCCTTTAGCCTACGGGAAATGAGAATAGGCTAGAGGTCTTTTCCTTGGCGTTATTTCTGAAAAGGGGACATGACATATTAGAATTATTGTAGATAAAATGATTGCTTTTGAAGTAGGAAAAGGTAGAATGGACTAATATTTGATATATACGTTTTGTACAGTTGCTTTTTTTGTGTGTTTCTGAAGGTTTTGGAGCTGCTATGCAAGACACACATTTAATTATGATGGTTTGTTTTGCTGTCCAACCTAATGGCTTTGCTGTGCAAGCCAATGCTTTGCCGTGCAAGCTAATAAAACTTGCTGTGCAAGAGGATTCCCTTGTTCACTACCTAACACCTTTGCTGCGCAAATGATCTTCTTTGCTGCGCAAATGATCTTCTTTGCTGCACAAGCAATCACCTTTCTGCCCAAGCAGTTTCTTTGTTGTACAAGGTATTCTTTGGCTGTGCAAGCGCTCCCTTTTGCTCTGCAAGACAATAACCACTACAAACAAATTGTTAATCTGTCCAAACTGATTTTGTTGCTAATGAGTGAATAAGACATCAAGATCTACACGATGATTCAGCATAACAACACTCCAAATGGGGTGCACAAGGTTCCAAAGAGGTTATGGTTGTTTCATAACAAACAAAATGTTGTCGGAGCATTTGTTGGACAATTGGATTGCTTGGAGCTGAAGATAGGAAAATGACAAATTTATTGTAGAAGTAGTTTTAGGAATAAATAGGTGATGATCTGTTTTATATTAGTTATAACAAGATACTGCCTCCATAATTACCTAGAGATGGGGACTGGTATTGGTATAGGAGATAGGGATGGGTAGCATTACACCATTTTCAAAAAACGTTGGAGACATGTACTTGTAGATGACATTATATATATATAAATAAGGATTGGTTAGTGAACATTTCTAATTTATCCATCCTTGGGTAAAATCAAATATTCCTTCAATGCAAACATTTTAATTAAATGCTAAAATCTATATATATATATATATATATATATATATATATTTATTTTATAAATTAATTATATGAAATAGAATATATGAAAAATGTTTGTATAAAGAAGTGGGAATTAAATGCAAGAGAATAAACACATATACAAATGAATACAAATTAGAAGAACAATCCCATTTTTATATAAAATTGGACTATTTATTAATTTTATATTTCTTCAATATATTCCTCAAATAAATAAATAAATAATAAATATATATATATATATATATATATATAATGATTACCAAAATTCAGTATAATTAATCTTTGCTTTAATAGATGTAATGCTATTTTAAATATTTTTTAAGCATTTTACTATTTCACATTCTTTAAGTTGCATATCCATTGTATGATTATTTTTTTCTATACGTATTTGCAACTTTAAAGAATGTGAAATACTAAAATGCTTAAACTTTAAAAAAATAGCATTACATCGATTAAAGCAAAGATTGATTATACTGATTTTTGATAATCATTATCATAATATAAAAAATATTTTAAACCATAATCACTTGGACATGGTAGACAGAGATTTGGAGTGGAATGCCATTATTTTAAAAACGTGGTACGAGAGTTCTTGAAGACGACTATATTTTCAATCAAATTAGTAAAACTTCAATGGATGTACACATCTTAAGCCTTATTATTGTTCTTCTTTATGCTATTACCTCTTTGGATTTGATAAGATTTTTTTTGCTAAAAAAAAGCTTGGAAATTTTTATGATAAAATAGAGAATTACAAGTCTATTGTGTATTTCTTTAGTTCTTTTAGCTTTGGTCAACCACATATCAGCACTTTAGGAAAATCCAATGTACTGTATGATATGTTTGATAAATCTCTATAGAAATTTTTCCAATTTTCAAGGGATGCTTCTAGGAGATGTATAGATACACAAAGAAACTTTATCATAAGTCTTCTAATGTCTAGAGACCTTCCCATATGGGTTTCCGAAATGGGGACACATTTCTGGTATGGGAGACGAGTACCAAGGATCAAGGTACGAGCCTCCTAGTAACTATGGGCCCACCTCCTAGTATTTATATAAACATAGTCATAGGCAAGCACTAAACATTCTCTAGAGTTCAGATTTGTATCTTTGCAATTATTCATTGTTCCAGATAAACTTATTTATCTATATTAAATAATAAGGTAGTTGATTAAGCAGTGGGTTCTTGATCACTGCATCAGTTTGATTGGGAAAGGGCCTGCTCAAGATGATTAGTGTTCGGCTTAGGTTTGTTTTCTGTTTGTATGTGTTATTTAAGTATTATTTCAGATTTAGATTGAATAGTTAATGATAAGATTGCTGTGATAATCATTGTTTTGATTTAATTCCCAGAGTATTATAGTTCAGTGTTTTTATTAATTTGCAGCAATTTCCTTCCAGTTTGCAAGTAGATTTAGTGTTTCCTCTGATCTTATCACATTCTTCCAATCTTTTCAAGATCTCCAAATTATATCAGATGTGCATTTCATATAGGATATTCATATTTCAAAAGGAATTTGCAGTCTTGCATATACTTTGTAGACACCTGGTCAAAAACCAAACTTTCTTGGGATCAAAATGATATTGAGTGTGCTCAACACTTTTTGGTGCCTTTGCCGGGGGCAAGGGAAATGGCTGTAGTAGTTTTCTCTTGAACTGGGTTTGGATTCAAGCATTATAGGAGTGAAATAGAAGGAAGGTTAACATTCATTCTTTTTTTGCTTTTGCGGGATGTGTTTGTATCCATACAAATTTTTGTATGATGATAAATTTCAAGCTGAAACCTTGTGTTCTTGTCAAAGCCATGAGTTATGTTTCAAATTTTGTTCGCTTCGTCTATGTTGTCTTTGTCATCTTTTTCTATGTCTTAATGCAGGGAAATAGAAAGAACTTCTAGACACTTTCAGAAAGGCAAAGAATGAAGATCAATCAATGAAGAGATGATGGAAAGTTCACTGAGGCAAAGAATGGAGGTTAATCAAAGACAAAGTGAATTTCAAAGTTGAACTGCAACCCCAATGTTGAATGCACACCTAATTGAGGGGGCCAACATCACCAGAAGAAAGTTTTTGTCGAAGAAATTGGCTAAGGCAAGAGGTCAGGGGCACACCTATGTGAAGGAAATGGTGTTTGTAGTCGGTCATAATTGTAGTCGGCCGTAGTCGGCCAAGTAAATAATCATAAATTAATTAGTGTTGTTATGTTAGGAGTGTTATCGGGAATTAACCCCGACGGTTGGATAGTTATAGAGTCGTTGCCAACGGTTGGTATCTCAACCAACCTTGGCCAAGTTATATATTGGCTTAATACTTTGTAGTCGGGGCGACCCCACAGCATTGTAACATTGTAGGTAATACTGATATATTCAATGAATGGGAACAATGCTTTATTCTGTGCCATGCTGTTATAATTTCATGCTCTGTGTTATGCACTATACTACTTAATTCTGTTTACTTCATATTATGTGAAACACACCATATTGCGGTAAACATTTAGCGCCGTTGCCAGTTCGAAAACGGGTCAAGGGTGACAAGTCGATGACAAGTTGAGTCGTCCGATGCCATCAGACAAGTGACATCGTCGGAACAAGCCGTCGGGTGTAACTAGCATCAATGAAGATGGCGTCGTGATGGGACAGCCGACCGAAGAGCCAGTACAAGCAAACAAGGACGCTCTGACGGAAGACCTCTACAGTTTGTGCGAAAACTCGTTGAAGGACCACGTACGGAGGGAGGGTCTCAGACGAGAGATCCCTCAGTCGGTCATCTGGGATCAATTGCACGTCGACCAAGAGGTCGACCATCTCCTCAGCCGAGTAGCAATTAATGCCCATACAACTCAATAAGGATAAGAACCAAGTACCAAGTGGGCATGAAACACCAGAGGAAAGAACACGAAGATCATTGAGATTAAAGGAACAAGAAGAACGAAGGAAAACACTGAGACAAATTGTCAATGAACATCATCATGCCGACGAAGGAATTTTCAAGACACCGCTGACAAATAAAGAAAAAAGGAATTAAAATGAATTGACAGAAGAAATTGAAAACAGCATACGCCGCATTGGAGAGTTATCCATATCGGACGACGAAGGGCCGAGAGTTGGAAGATTTGAGCCTAAGACCCCAGGGCAGAGGGAGTATCAGAACGAACTCGAGGAGACTCAAGGTGTAGAGGACGTTGACAGAGGACGCGGGGAAGACTCGAACGTGGCCGAGAGTGCAAGTGACGCATCGGGACATTGCGAGAGAACCAGTCCAATTAGGTCCAACACACATGGAGGGCATCGGGGAAGGATGGTGACTCCGCCAGCCGAGAGGCAGAAGCTGCCAAAATTTATGGGGGATGGGTTAGAAGATCCAGTACGACACTGTAAGACGTGCGAGATGATTTGGATAGCCAATGGGCAAGATGATGTGGACTACTGGCTGAAAGCATTTCCAGCGACACTGAGAGATAGTGCCATCGACTGGTACACAGAGTTGGCCCAAGCACACAGGGCATCATGGAGATTACTTAAGAAGGCATTCCAAGACGATTTCAAATTTCTGAGGGATGACAGTGAAATTGTAGCGGAGATCTACAGTACGAAGCAAGGGAAACACGAGAACGTGCGAACCTACAACCGGAGACTGAAAGAATTGTTGGGAAAACTGGAGACTCAGCCGGTCGACGGGTTGAAGAAGCGATGGTTCATCGAAGGGTTGCGTCCATCGTTGAGAAAGAAAATGAAAGTCATGCCTCCGTCATCATACAATGAAGCGTACAATCAAGCGATGGATATAGAGAGTGAAAATAAAATATCCTTTCGAGGGAAAAGGAAGACGGACGATGATGATAGTACGGATGACAACAGCGACAGTGAGTCCAAGACCGTGCAAGCACTCAAGAAGGACATGATGAGAATGATGAAAGAACTGAAGGCCGACAAGGAGAGTACGAGGGAAGCCAGAGAACTGTGGTGTACAGATTGCAAGGGGGAAGGTCATACAAAGGCAAATTGTTCGAAAAAATTGTTTTGTGATATCTGCCAAGTGATGGGACATTCCATCAAGGAATGCCCATACAATCTGAAAGCAAGGGGTACGCAAGTACTCTTCACTCAAGGAGAACTGTCAACACCGCCGAACACACCACCAAAGCCCCAGTACAATAGCCATGCATCCCTTGGAGGTTACCAAAGCAATAGAAGTTCGAGAAACAGATTGCAGTACGACAACAAAGGGCGACCTATGATACAGTGCCGGCAGTGCAACGAGTGGGGACACTTTGCAAGAGAATGCCCGAACAACAATCAGAACACAATAAATGGATTATGCAAGTGGTGTGGGCCTGGAGATCACGAAGAAAAAGACTGTCCGAAGCAGAAAGGGGTGAACCTCATCAATCTCAAGGAAAATGATGAAGAAATCCTTGCTATCACCCGAGCACAGTGGAAAAAGGCCACTTATCCAGATCCCCGTACGGAAAAAGAAAGACTCCGTGAGGCACGAAAGGAAGTGGAAGCTGCCATGAAAACCGAACGGAGGAACTCAGACAAAAAGGCAACCGCAACCCTATGATCAGAATCGGACAAGAACATAACAAGCTAAGTACTGCAAGCTACCATACCAATTAAATTGGTAGACCTCCTCCAAAGCTTGCCTCAGTTAAAAATAGCAATATCCAAGGTAATGGAAGACAACTCGCACGAAGGCCAAGCCCACACAACAGAAGATGTTATAGTAGAACCACCGCCAACGGGAGAACAAGTACTCGACCGGAGGTTGCTGGTGATTGATACTAGAAAGAAACCGGCTGTAGTACATATGGAAATCCTTGGACAAAATTTGACAAATACCATAGTTGATGGTGGATCTGGAGTAAATGTACTACCAGAAGAAACCTGGAAGAGCCTTGGGAAGCCTACTCTATGGCCACAAAACTTCCAGTTAGTGGGAGCCGACCAGCACGGGATCAAGGCGCTGGGAGTGCTAATGGCTCAAAAAGTAAGAATCGGTACCCAGCAATTTTTGTTAAATTTTGTAGTCATAACAGCACAGAATGCATCATACGATGCATTACTCGGCCGAGGATGGCTAATAGCCGCCAAGGCCAACCACAACTGGAAGAAAAACACTCTGTTTATAGAAAATAGACATAAGAAGTTTGTCATTGACTTGAGGACGCAAACCGTCAGTGAAGAGTTCGCCTCAGATTCTGACTCGGATGGAAGGGACTCGACAGAAAGTGGGAAAGGGCCGATGGAGCCCGATGATGAAGGGGTGCTGAAATTACAGGAATGCTCAGAAGACGAGACAAATTCATTCAGCGGGCTATTCCATTGGCAGATGGAAGACTACGAGTTTTTTCTGCCACAATGCAACATGATTTCAATAAAAGAAGTCGGCGAGAGCTCTCCGATGAACAATGCAAGTCCTCGTAGTGCAAGTCCTAGCAATGCAAGTCATGGCAGTGCAATTCTTGGCAAAACTCGGTCGAAGAGTGAAACACTCGGCAACTCTCGGCCGACGAATGAAAGTCTGGGCAACTCTAGGCCGACGAGTGAAACATTGTTCACGAATGAAGCACTTGATGGATTGACAAACACTCGACCACTTGGTAAGAAGGACCAGTAATGAGTGACAAAGGGGAGGAAGGCAATAATCAGCCGAAAGTAACAGAGCAAATAGTGGCAGAGACAAGTCGACTAGAACAGACAAGTCGACCAGGAGAGGCACAGAAAGAATATACAGAGGGTGAAGCGGAGATAAATAATACACTTGCACATAAAATTGAACCAGACAAGGTGATCAGGTATGAGGAGCCATTGGCAAACAAGGTGAAACGGGGTGATGAAACTAACGACGGGAACACGGCATTGAAAACTCCGGCCAGAAAGAGACCATACAGAAAAAATAAAGACTATAGAGTATTTTCATTGACTTGCAATTTTTTGGCGATCGGTGAAAAGCAACAGAGAAAAAATGATGTTAAAAAGTTTGACAGTTTGCCGAACGTAGTATGTGGCTTCTGAAAGACAACAATTCTGGCAATAATTCTAACCCCTGCAGACGAGTATAAAATCAATAAAGTCAGAGTTGCAGATCGAACGTGGACCCCGTCGGAGAAAAATAGACAAATCAGAGTTAGTTTGACATGGAAAAGACGAAAAAAATAAAATGTCGGAAAAATTTGAAAAAATTGGAAAAAGCGTAAAAAAAAAAAAAAGAAAAAAAATTTAATTAAGGCAGTCCGTACGGCCAGGCAAATTTTTTTTTTTTAAAATTTTTTTTATTTAAAAAAAAAAAATTAAAAAAAAAAAACAGAAGTCAAGTCGTACGATGTACGACTAAGTACGACATATGCTGGTCGTACGACTGATCGTATGACGTACGGCCACGTCGTACGGCTAAAGTCGTACGCCGTACACTGGTCGTACGACGTACGGCCAGCCAGCCAAAAAGAAAAGAATAAAAAGGCCGTACTTGGCATAAAAAAAGAAAAGGTGAGGTTGTACTAAGCCAGCCGTACTTGTCAGTTTGGACTTGGCAAATTCGTCTGTATTTCGCATTCTCTTGGCATTCTCGAGGTTGACCGTGGGGGGAAAAGAAAGCATCGGCCAGCATCGGCACTCAACTACCCAGCATCGGAATTGTTAGAAAAATTGGATAATGGACAAGGGCAAGAAGATTGCAGACGAGTGTTTGATTTTGTTAGAAAAATGATGTGCGCAATGAAGGTCCGAATGGTTTTGAAGGTGTTATTTTGGGCTTGGCGGCGGGGGCGCTGCCCCTCGACCCCGCCCTGTATCGCGATAGGGAGCGCGCCAGGGGCGCTGCCCCCGGACCCTGCGAGGGGCGTTGCCCCTCGACCCCGCTGGGGGCGCTACCCCCAGACCCCCGCGAGGGGCGCTGCCCCTCGACCTCGTTGGGGGCGTTGCCCCCAAACCCCCATCAAATCAGTACTATCTTGATCCAGTGAGCAATGGGGTGCAACATTCGCAGCATTCAGTGTGCTATCAGATTGGGTCCCTTGGTTGGCTGGTCTACTAGCAGGGGTTCCAAATGTGTTGGTTCTACTTTTACACAACTCCTACTTCAGCATTGTTGTCGGCAAAAGCTTACTTAATGTCACTTGATGGTTTTTTTTCGTCTGGAAGACGACTAATTTTGTGGGGGGGATGATGTAGTCGGTCATAATTGTAGTCGGCCGTAGTCGGTCAAGTAAATAATCATAAATTAATTAGTGTTGTTATGTTAGGAGTGTTATCGGGAATTAAGTAGTATAGTGTATAACACAGAGCATGAAATTATAACAGCATGGCACAGAATAAAGCATTGTTCCCATTCATTGAATATATTATGTGAAACACACCATATTGCGGTAAACAGTGTTTCTAATTTGTTCAAAATCCCACTAGCAGCTGTGCACTTGATAAGGCAGAATTACGTTGACTTATCATAAGGATTGATTCCCATTGATAGGTGCACACCTATATATGGAGGAATGAATTTGATTTTTGAAAAGGCAAAATCAAGGTTAGTTTTGGATTTCCGTATATAGATGCACACCACACCTCAATAAGGGAATTTGATTTCCAACTTCAAAGGCAAGAATATAGTTGATAAGTGCGTACTTGTCTAAAAGAATGAGTGTCCTAGTGTCAGGTTGTAGTAATTTGTATCGTGTTTTACCCATACAAAACTTTGTATTGCATCAAATTTCAAATTGAAGTCATTATTTTGAGTGGTCTTAAATGTAAATTCTTTTAGAACTCAACTTGTTTGCTATGTCCTATCATCCTTTGTTCTTTTCTAATAGGATTGTGGAATTGAGCATTTTGACAGAAGGAATGAGTTTTCAAAGAGAACTTTGGTTAGAAGGGGCACACTTGGAGAAATGAATGACCTGAGCATCGGGGTCAAATTCAAAACATTTCATAGGTGTGCACTTGGGAAGTCATGGAACACCTCATCAAAGAACAATCTAAGTTGAAATTCAAAGTGCACAAGTGCATCTAGGAGATAAACATGCACCTGTATGATGCAGTCAAGACCAGGGGGTCTTATCAAACCACCCAGTCATGCAGGCAACACGATACAACAAAAGCATAAATTCATAAAACAATGACAAACAATCTGCTTTTTATTCAAAATCACAAAATTTAGATTCATTACAATAAATTTAGGATTGCATATTATACACAAGCTTGAGTAAGTTGAGGAGTCGACAGTTTCAAAATTGAATTCCAACAGACGCCATCTGTGATGTCCCGATATTAAGGCATTGTTTAAATTAAAGATTTAAAACAACATGATGAAACAATAAAGTTGCTCCATAGTCAAATTGAATAATCATTTAATAAATAATAATATTATTATATAAATATTTTAATATAATTAAAATTTAATATATAATATATTTATTTAACAGATTAATAATAATTAACAAGTTATATATATATTATATAAAAATAAATATAAATGACAAATTATAATTTATAATATATTTGAATTAAAGCTAGTTAAAAAAAATATATAAGACAAAGGCTGACCAAAAACAAAGACAAGCTTGTATTAATCAAAAGACAAACCGTATATATCAAAAGGCAGAAACAAATATAAAGAAGACAAACTATTGTGTGAATAAGACAAAAGTAAAGTGACTTGTAAAAAAAGACAAAACTAGGGAGTGCGATTCTTATTTAAAAAAATCATTGATATGTGATGCGATTTAAAGGGACAACAATTTGTTTATTAAGTGCTACGATTTTGTTATAGAGTGTGGTGTCTATCAAAAGGCAGCGATCTGTTAATGAGGTATGATTAAGTGATGAAATAAGACGAGAGTATGTAATGAGATTAATACAAGATGGTGATTAGGTTCATAAAGAGCAGTGGTTGTTTTAGAAGTTAGTAATTATCATCAAGGAAAAGGTGCAATACTTGTGAAGAGGTGTTGTTTTAAAGAGTTGCCACATTTGGCAATGGTTGCATCCACTCTTTAACATTTGAAGATATAAAAGGAGAGAGAAGAAGGGAGTTTGAGGAAGCAATCCAAGGAATAATATTTCTGATTTGGGAGCAGATCTAAGAAAGGAAAAATATATACAGTTCTGAGTTTTCTGATTGGTAGCAGAGAAACATAAAGGACCAGCAATCAATCAAGGAGTATATTATCTGAATATATGAAACATCTGATTTGAATATGCAAAATTAAGAGAGGAAGATATATACAGATCTGCAGTCAAGATATATAGGAAGAATAAATCATATATATACCAGCAGACTTATGAATATTAGTATGCAGATTTGAAAGAGAAGTACGCAGATTTGAAGGAGGAAGAGGAACAGATCAGCGAACAAACCATAGAATCTTTGTTGCATAAGCTATCTTGTGATTGTAGATTTGTAAGTTAATAAATGTGTGGTTGGATCTATGTGTGTTTAGATATGATCATGCATATTGTGATATCATCTTCATGATTCATTTGTATGGCTGATAGAATTGTTTGCAACCATGAGTTTGATGAGTTTATTATGCATTAATGTGAATTCTTGTATGAATGCCATGGTTACTATGATGGAGGAAACGTGGTGCAAGAGGGGAACAATGATGGGGCACTCTTCTAGGTACACCACCCCTCGAGGGGGGATTGATAAATCCCATTGGGGCCAAGGGGGTACAAAAGGTACCACCCTTCGACTTAGAAGAGACGGCTTTCAGGACACCCTCTCATTCTCCTATTATAGACATGCAAGTTCAAGGGAACCAATCATAGAGAAAGGGAAAGGAAATGACAAGACGAGGGGGAACGGGATAACGGATGCCTCATTAGGTACACCACCTCATATGGATGGCATGTGCCACATGAGGCCAAGGGGGATGGCATATCCGCTCTTGGGCCTAGGGTAGAGGATCCCGGACACCCCATTGAAGTCACACTCCTCAACTCTCTTATAGTTGATGTAATTTCCCCTTTTCCTGTACATAGTTAGTCTATCATTGAGTTCTCGTAGGCTAACTAGCTTGGTTAGGGAACCGTAGTTGGCAGAGCCTAGGATGGGTTAATCAGTTGTGTGGAGGCTGGTTTTGGGTTTAGTTGGTGTAGTTGGCACTTTCAGTGATGGGTTGAGTGTTTTGGCCGGATATGCTATTTTTAGTAAATTCGGTAATGGTGTCGTTTTGGGATTTTCAGACTTGGAGTGGAAGCGTTTCGTCGAGACCTTTCCGGCGAGCTATAGAACTCTGGATTCCGAGTTCGTCTTGGCATTTATTTTAAAGTCTAAAGGATAATAATATTATTTGTCGGGGACTTTAGTAATATTAATGGCAAAGTGACATATTGAAGTTTTATTTAAAAGGGTCACTTTATGACTTGGGCGCCCATCTCTAGGGAAAGATAAAGTGTTTTAAAAATGAAATATTCCCTCTCAAAAGCCAACGCCTAGTCAAAAGACAACGCATTGTCTTCTCCTCTAGCACTATTATGTCTTTTATAAATTTACTTTTATCTATTTCCTCCTTTCTTTTATTTCCTGACATGTTCCTCTTTTTAATTCTTGTTTACTTTCTTTTTATTTTTGTTTGATGGATAAGCTGCAGCAGGGTTGTTGATATTATATTAATATTATCAAAAAGAGATTATATTAGGTAATTACAGTATCGATCCCCCTTACTGGGAAGTATACAACCGAAACAGACTACTGACCCTATAGACTGTAAATACATGTATAAGTGACTAAGGGCAGGCGCTTGGCCACCATAATACTACGAAAACATCAACAAGATCTGTCTGAGACTGAAATTTAGTCCAAATCCACCACCTCCTCTTCCGCTCGAACCAGGTTTGCAAACTCATATAGCCATTGCACTCCATAGGGTTGAACAAGGTTGCAAAAGCGCTTCAGAAAGCTGCACCCCTCCTCTGCCCTCTCACGATGCTCAATTAGAGTAGTCTCCACAAAGTTACCTAGAAACGGAATCCACAGAATGTCTGCCTCCCCTACCTTGCACTTCTCATAGTCACACACACGTGGGAAACCCACCCCAAACCACCTAACAACTTTGGCCTGAAGAGCTCCCTTGCAAAGCGGATTACCATCGGTTTCTCCTCTCCTAGGTCAAGCAACGAGGCAACGAAGCAGGAGGAAATGTCATAATTTACTCTATGCCGGTCTCTGGCTTGCAAGAAATCCTTACCCAGAACCCTTTTGATCGCCGCAACTGCCAAGGGGTGATTGGTTTTCATAAACCTAGTGAGCCGGAGGTCGAAAATCTTACCAAGGAAAGCCATTTGGCTCTTCTTGCCTACTAATCTCGTCGGGGTATCCATAGATGCTTTCTAATTCACTCACCAAGGAGAATGTGAGACTATCTACTGCCAGAACTGGTTAAAAAACCATGGGGTCGCCTCGAACATTTAAGGAGTATGTGCCAAATGACGTGCCAACGCTGCTATGATAGCTCCCCACTCAATGAAATAATGTTTCCACCTCTTTCTTGTAGTGAATGTGCAGTTCTCACGTGCCGAAAGGGAATGGTGTACTTTAGCCTCCTGTTTGGCCAATCTATCTGCCGCTTCCTTAAACATGCACTTAACTCACCCGATCTCCGCAATCTTCCGACACCCTCTTCTATGATTCTTTCATCATCTGCCGAACGCAAGGTCCCGTCATCAAAGGATAGCATTGTAATGAAGCTGACATCCTTGCAATGATTTAATGATTGTTTGGATGCCAAGTCCCATCAATAGTCGTGGGAGCCGAGAAAGGCTTGCCACCGTATCATGAAAAAACCAATGTGCCCCTCCACAGTCACCGAGCCCCAGACCTTCAACATTGGATTATGTGGAAGGTCTCCCGCCCTTCCTCCCACTACTTTCTTTTTATTTTAATTAATTCTTTTGTTTTATTTTATTTTATCCTTTATTAATTGTATCATTTTATTTCCCTTTATCTTGACTTCTTCCTTTACTTCCTATTTTTTTTTCTTTATCCTTTACTCTGATTTTTATCTTTTTTTTATTCCTTTTAATTTTAGGTTATTTTTTCCTCTCTTATCTTGTAACCCGTGTAAACTTCTCTCTTTTTATAGAACTTGATCTGCAGTTCATTTCATTCTCTTTTTCTCATCCTGATGATGGATCACGGAGTGTGATCCGAAACGTTGATGTAAAAAAAGCTACACATAGTTTTAACCAGAAGTTTTTCAATTGATGTTGAATGTTCTGGGAAGGTGTGTGAGTTTTGTGGAGTGTCTCTCTCTGGTCTGCATAATTGTTTTGGACTTGGAGAAGCGTGGATGTGATTGTTAGCTCAGGCTTGGCCGACCTGGCATGCTAACACTATTTGCGGAGGTACCTCGTGGATTGTGGATGTGATAAGTAGCTTGATACAAATTTGAGTCCTGGTTATCCCTTGACATGGTCCACTTTCACTTCTTTCCACTGCGGAAGTGTTTAGTGCCAACCTAAGTAATGTTGCATGTGTGTAATGCACACGCTTCATTAGGACCGACCTGATTAAGATAGGTCTTGGTTATAGATGGTATAAATACGAGATGAAGTTGAATGGAGCAATGTAGAGAGGATGATGTGAATGTGAATCAAGGGTAGTGAATTGTGTGCAAGCTTAAAAGCCTATGACTCCGGAATGTAGTGAGCAGAAGGTGTCTGCATTTCAGTGTGCCTGAAGTGGCTGGAGGCAGTGAGCCAAAGGTTGCGGATGGCAAAGGGTATTATTGGTGGATTTCTCCTGTTGCTTTGAGATAGTGAATCTCTCTGTAATAGACTTCTTTCTTCTCTCTTCTGGGCAGTGAGCCTTTTTTTTGGGCAGTGAGCCTATTGATTTTCGGTGTTATTCATATATATTGTGAGCTAATCCTCACTGTGGTTTTTCCCTTATTGGGTTTTCCACGTAAATCTGGTGTTCTTATGTGTTTGGATGTGTTTGCATTGATGCCTCATATGTTTACATTCTGCTAATGCATTATAAGTGGTTGATGTTTTGAGGGTTTAAAGTTTTAACATACAACTGATTCACCCCCCCTTAGTTCTCCTGTGCATTCCAACAATTGGTATCAGAGCCAAGTTCCCTAAAGAAGCTTAACTGCTTGGGGTAGATCCGGATGGCGCACAGGAAAGGTATGGAGTTCCCAGTATTTGATGGAACGAATTATGCTTTTTGCAAAACTAGGATGGAAAGCTTTTTTGTCTCACTAGGATATGGCTTATGGAAGATAGTTGACAAAAAGTATACTATACCTAAAGATGGTCCAAAGGATGAAGATGAGATTAAAAAATATGAGAACAATGGCAAGGCAAGGAGTGCTCTTCTGAATTGTTTCTCTAATTCTGAATTAGTGAAGGTGATGAGTTACAAAACTGCATATGAGATATGGAAGAAGCTGGAAAGCACCTATGAAGGAGATGACAAGGTCAAGCAAGCAAAGTTGCAGATTCTAACGTCCAAGTTTGAAGCCGATGTCAGAGGATGAAAATATTGCAAGCTACATGCAGAGAGTGGATGAAATTGTTAATTCCATCAATGGTCTTGGTGGAGAGTTGGAGGAAAAGGAAGTGGTAAAGAAGGTACTAAGAACTCTTCCTAAATCATATAGTGCTAAGGTTTCTGCTATTGAAGAGACTCAAGATGATGCAAGAAAAGAAACTGCTTTTAAGGCTAGCAAGAAAAAAAAGAATGTTGAATTTGATTCAAATGACTTTGATGAAGTGGAAGCAAATTTTGTGAGTAGGTTGAAAAAGGGCTCTGGAAAATACAGAGGCAAGTTACCTTACAAATGTTTCAGTTGTGGAAAGATAGGTCATTATGCTTCTAAATGTCCAATCGAAATTTCTAATGACGAATACAAGGAGAATAAAGGTAAATCATTCAAGAAAAGTTATTATATTAAAGAAGATAATAGCATATCTGATGATGAGTCTGACTATTCGGATGATGATGGTAATGAATGCTTGTTCATGGCTTTGAATGTCAAGAACTAATTCTACTAATCCTAGAAGTTGTATGAAGGATATTGCTCCGGAGACAGGGCACCACATTGAAGGAGCATTGGTTATTGTTTTCCATGCAAGAGAGCAAGAAGATCTCTGGTTAATTGATAGTGGGTGTTCAAATCATATGATAGGTGATAAGAATAAGTTTGTGAAGCTTGAGAAGTTTGATGGAGGATTTGTTAAATTTGGAGATGATGCATCTGCTAAGATCTGTGGAAGAGGTTCAATTAGTTTTGATGGCAAGCACAATATAGATGATGTCCTTTATGTCAAGGGCCTCTGGCAGAATCTTCTAAGTGTAGGATAAATGTACAGCAGAGGATATAATCTTGTGTTTCAGGATGGTGGCTGTGAAATCAGAAAAGAAGACTCCGGACTCTGATTGCTACAGGAACAAGGACAAAAGGAAATATATATCAACTCAAAGGTGTTGAAGGTGTGTGCCTTATGACTCAAATTAATGAAAGTTGGCTATGGCATAGAAGAATGTGTCACCTTAATTTTGACAGTTTAGTGAAGATCAACTCTACTCAAGCTGTGAGGGATTTGCCAAGGATTACAAAGCCTATCAATGCAACCTGCAAGGAATGTCAAATTGGGAAGCAAACAAGGAAGAATTTCAAGATCAAAGAATATTCTATCACTGGACCTCTGGAGTTAGTGCATACAGATCTATGCGGACCTACAAGAGTAGCAAGCTTTCAAGGTGACAGGTATTTCATGTTGTTGATTGATGATTTCTCTAGAATGACTTGGGGTAACTTTTCTCAAAGAAAAATCAGAAGCTCTCGATAAGTTTAAAGCTTTTAAGGCTATGGTTGAAAATGAAATTGATCTGAAAGTCAAGTGTTTGAGGTCTGACAGAGGTGGTGAGTTCACCTCCAATGAGTTTAATTGCTTTTGTGAAGATCATGGAATAAAAAGGCATTTGTCAGCACCTAGGACTCCTCAACAGAATGGAGTTGTGGAAAGGAAGAATAGGACAATTTAGGAAGTAGCAAGGACAATGATGAAAGAAGCAAATCTACCAGATATCTACTAGAGAGAAGCCATCCACACCGTAGTTTACATACAAAAACAGAGTGCAAACCAGGGTCAATAGTTCAAAGACTCCATATGAACTATGGTATGGAAGAACTCCTACTGTAAAATACTTTAAAGTGTTTGGAAGTAAATGCTACATTAGGAGAGATGAAGAGAACTAGGGAAAGTTTGATACACAATCGGATGAAGGAATCTTCCTTGGATATTCTACAAAGAGCAAGGCTTACAGGTGCTACAACAAGAGACTAAAGAGATTAGAAGTGGATGAAGAACCATACCAAAGTTTAATGCTATTAGAAGGATATGATTCAGATGAGAATCATTGCAAAGAAGTAGAAAGAGAGGAAGAAAATGAAAAGGAGAAGCAAGTAGATGAAGAGGATGCTCTGGAGAAGATTCCCAAGACTCCCAAGTATGTGTAGAAGAACCATTCTGAAGATTAGATCATTGGAGATAAGAACAAAGGTGTTTTAACAAGAAGAAGTATTGCTATGGTAGATGAACAGGTAAATTTGTGCTTATTGTCTCAAATAGAACCCAAAAAAATGACTGAAGCATCCAAAACTGAGCACTGGATCAAGGCTATGGAAGAGGAATTGATGTAGATTGAGAAGAATCAAACTTGGGAAGCTGTCCCAAGACTAGTAGACAAAAATGTGATTGGAACCAAATGGGTCTTCTGGAACAAATTGAATGAGAATGGGGAAGTAGTCAGAAATAAGGCCAGGCTGGTGTGTAAAGGCTACTCACAAGTGGAAGGAATAGATTATGAGGAAACATTTGCTCAAGTGGCAAGATTGGAGGCCATCAAATTGTTCTTAGCCTTTGCAGCTCATAAGGACTTCAAAGTTTATCAGATGGATGTGAAATCTGCATTCTTGAATGGAGAGTCGGAAGAGGAAGTATACATTGAGCAATCAAAAGGCTAGGATGATATCAAGGACCATCATTATGCCTTGTTAAAGTTGATGGACAATCCTCCTAAGTATTGTTACAACCCAAAAGGTCTATCACAACCCCAAAGGACTATCACAAATGTTATTAGGTCATCCAAACCATAGCTCCAATATATACCATCATATGAATATCATAATTAACATTGTAGAGGTTGTCATACCATGAGGCATAGGTAACAACCATAGGAGGTTTAAAAGCAACACTAGCAACATTAAATTATTGCCATAGTACACCTAGGATAGCTAGGTATGCATTCATAGAGTTATTACTATAAAATTGTCTCATTAATCTTGTGACCAAGTTAAGTCACTATCATAGTAACAATGTAGTTAGTCATCAATCAACATGTTGTCTTTGCATTTCAATGAGATCAATTCTTGAAAAATGACAATCTAGAGGTTAAAGAGACAAGTTGATACCTTACCCAAGTTGTCATGTTCTTGAAACCTTGTCACTATAAAGAGGAGATATCTAGAGAGTAATGTCACAAGGACATAACCAAGGCATGCACTATCATGAGCCATAGGGACAACTTACTACACCATCCAAAACTCCATTTGAACTAGCTACTATCAATAATTCACATTATTGGGGATTGTCACGAAGAAAACACCATGCATAGGACTGTCATAGTCAAAGTGGAGAGGATTGTCTAGTCATTTTATGACTGTCATAATAGCTAGTTGGTTAGTTACCATGCTTCAACCTAAAATAGGTTAATGAGAACATAGAAATGAAAATCACAATACCATAAGAATTGCCATAAGCTACCAATATAGTCCCAATATCATGTCATGATAGTAAGAGAAGAGTTGTTTGGTTTTTCCAAAGCCATATCACTTGCATAAGGATTGTCACCAACCATCTGTGTAAGGTCGTGAAAGAGTGAGTCATTATTGAGCTAATCATAAGAGAAGCATGAAGTCAAAATGTTATCATGGAAACAAGATATAGTTACTTATTATAAGGACAATCCAAATTTGGTGAGGTTGCTACAAGCAACTGAATTTGGCATTCCATTAGATAGTGATATCAACTTCCAAGTAAAATACATCATTTTGTGCTGATAGGTGCTAAATTAGGTGCACTTTGCACTGCCTTTGGCGCCCCAAAATGATTACATTTAGGCCTAAAAGTCGGCGCTAAAGTCGACGATAACTACATCGACTATAGTGTCGACTAATGAATCAAAAAAAAAATCCTGCCCGCACATACCCCAAAACAAAAAAAACACAACAAACTTTATTGATTTTTGGTGTTCATTTTGTGTTTGGAGATTGAGCGTTTGGCGTGCAAAGATCGAGCGTTTAGGTTTTTTGTGTTCGCCCTTATTTTGGGTGTATCCTTGGCAATGGCGGGACCTGTATTCCAACCCCAATTTCCTTTCCATTTTTAAAGTGCATACTCACTTTCTTACATATCAAAAGTCTTGGGTTCAAGCCACGACAACCTTTGCTTCTAGATATCTTAGCCTTTCAATTTGTGCTGCTTTTCTTCTATTCGTGCTAGGTAAGGGTATCGCCTCTCTTTCATCTACTCTTTTTTTCCCGTCAGATGTCAGATTCGTTTGGACAAATGTGGGTCTTGTAATATTTATAGGGCATCTATTGAAGATAATTCCGAGCAAGGCTTTTCATAATAGACGACAAATTTCCACATTCCATAATATTATAAATGTGTGCTTCAGGATTAAACTGTGTGAATCAGATATCTCAGCCTTTGCTTAAAGGAAATTGTTGTCTAACTTGATATGGATGAAATCGCATTTTGCCACTAGTTGATAAAATTTCTCTTTGGCTTTATTTCAATTGATGTATAAGCTTACTTTCTTGCAGCAAACTTACAGAGGAAAACAACTTCATGATTTGCTCTACAAAGTAAAGGTCAAAAACCTTGAGGAATACATAAAAAATGGACGAAAACTTTCATACCTTGCATTATGTACTTCATTTGCCTCCACAAACTGGACGAAAATAATTTGCCCTAGGTCGCCTCAAAATGTCAAGCAATAGAGGGAAGAGAGCAAAGGGAGCAGACTTTGGCCACAATGAGGTAATTCATTGTCAATTTATAGATTTGTAAATGTTTCCATTGTTTCTTTGATTTTTAGTTTTTAGTTTTTTATTTCTAAATTTAAAAGAAGAATTTTATTTTATATATATATAGGGACATGAGACTAACAAAGATAAAGAGGCATTGGCGTCCATATTGGGGGTAGAGGCAGTGAACAAATTGGATGGTGTGGACTTGACAATGCTTGACAGATACATTGAAAAATGATCTAGTAAAGCCCCTGAAACATTGCAACCAAATCAACAGTGTTAAAGGGAATCAATTGATTCCCCAACCAGTCTTGGATCGGGCAAAAGATCTAGGAGGAAATCAATAATAGTAACCTCTAAGAATGTGGTCCCAGCCACTCCTGGGACACAGACTTCTTCGACCGCCACACCATGTTTTGCATCTTGCATTGGTACCTACAGTACCAAGATAGAATACGATGTGGTTTCAGGGGAAGTCTGAATGACAGATGCTGGAAAAACATTTGTGAATAGGTTGAAGGAATCATGCCTTCAATAGTTCAAAGACCATATACATTTGCCATTCTCAAAGATACCCATGCATCTACAAAAAGCAGTTATCCATGAAATGGAGACTGAATTTGGCACAGGTTGGTGTGTAAAGAAGATAAAGCTACGAATGTCTCAAAACTGCAAGAGATTTCGGTGCAACCAAAAAAAGAAGATAAAAAAAAATCCCTCCCGAGGTAAGGCTCAAAAAAAGGCCAATTGATGTAAGTGTGAAAGTATGGAAAGAGCTTGTAAAAGCATATGAGAAGTCTGATGCATGGAGGAAGTCTGGTGAGGAGAGTACGTAGGTATTTGAATTTGCTCATAAGATTATATCAAATTTATTAAACGATTTTTAAATTTTATTTGTGCATAGTTAAATTGAATTAGTATATGTTTCAGGACAAGGCCTCCAAGGCTAGGTTTGACAAATTTCGTGCCACACATCACAGTGGCTAGAAAGGTTTATAGGCCTTTATCTATACATTTGTAAGTATATTTAATATGTTAAATGATATATTTTTTATTTCCTAGGAAAAAGAAAATGATTGCATATTAACTAGTTTAACTAGTCCATGTGCCATGTTTTGACAAGAGGAGAAATATGGCCAGCATCTAAGCCAATTTAAAAAGGAAACGTTACAAAGAAAAAAGTGGACCGATTTTGTAATCTAGATTGAGAACAAGGTATCAATAGTTGACTTTCAATAACTTAGTTGGATATTGTTGTGTTAATATGTCAATTTGCATTTCTTGTGTTGAGTTGTTTATTGATGCGTAGGATGAGTTCTAAAGTGCTTCTCTATTGGCCCTAGATCCCACTCAATTGTCCCATTATTTGCAGTCCTGGACATGTGCACATGTCCTCCTAGTTACCTTATTGCAGTGTTGAGATTTGAACTTCAGTCACTCTCATTATGAATGCACCTTTTTACCTTTACAGAACAATCCTTGGACATTTTTCACAATAATTTTAATCCACAAAGCAGACATTGAAGGATATCAAAGTGTCATATGATGAACCTATTCCTATCCTATGTGACAATACAAGTGCTATCAACATTTCAAAAAATCCGGTGATGCATTCAAGGACAAACCATATTTCACTCTGGTATCATTTCTTAAGAGAAAAGGTTGCAGAGAATGAGGCGAAGCTGGAGTATGTGCCTACCAAGGATCAAGTTGCAGACATTTTTACAAAGGCTCTCCCTAAGGATACTTGAGTATCTTTGGCAGAAGTTAGGGGTTATTGCCCCTCCTCTTAACTAGATGCATAAGTATGTGCATCTGTCCAAGAAGCATTTCATGATACATTTTTATGAACATGGACTGATGTTGAAGGCTACCTCTCAAGGGGAGTATGTAGAGATACTATTAGTTGGTATAGTCAGATGGAGCACATCCTATGATCTTAAGGGGGAGAGTGCAGAAAAGTGAGAGAAGTAGAGATGAAGCAAACTTGCTGGTGTTGTTGCCCTTTGCCATTGATGTCAAAGGGGGAGAGAGAGTTGAAGTGATTGAAAAACCATTGTGCAGAGAAGTGTGTGAAGAGTAAGAGTTGTTTCTGTCAGGGGGAGTAAGAGTTGCTTTAGGTCTTAATGGTTTTTCAAAGAGTTGGTGTTGCCATCAATGACAAAGGGGGAGATTGTTAGAAACTTGTTGGTGTTGTCATTGATGTCAACTCTCAACAGATGGTTCACTTGGTTTCCAAGTGCTTTTGAGAAAATTTAATAAAAAGGTGTGCAGTATGACAGAGGTGCCATCAATATTATGCTATGCATTTCTTCCTAATTGAAGATATGCTTATGCGGTTTGGAAGTGTTGATCAGAGGTATTCAGAAGTATTATATCCTGAGTTTCAGGTTTTGGATTGTGCGGAAGTAGAAGATGTGTTTGACAGAGTATTTGATTGTGAAAAAGACTGTCTGGGAGAAATGAGATTGCTCCTCATTTCTCCGCATTGACATTTCGTGACCTGTGGATCTGGGAATGTGCTTATAAGGTCTACATCAATCTTTCCTTGAAGTTTCTAGTGATGGGTTGCTCCACAAGCTCAATTCTTGTTTTAGTATTTAGTGGCAGTGCATCCTGATGTGCATAATGAAGACATTCTTGGTTTCAGGTGGTTGCGACAGTGTGGCAAAGAATTTTGATGATGTTGAATGTTCTGGGAAGGTGTGTGAGTGCTGTGGAGTGTCTCTCTCTGGTCCGCAGAATGCTTTTGGACTTGGAGAAGCGTGGATGTGATCATTAGCTCAGGCTTGGCCGACCTGGCATGCTAACGCTATTTGCGGAGGTACCTCATGGATTGTGGATGTGATAAGCAACTTGATGATACAAATTTGAGTCCTGGTTATTCCTTGACATGGTCTACTTTCACTTCTTTCCATCGCGGAAGTGTTTAGTGCCGACCTAAGTAATGTTGCATGTGTGTAATGCACACACTTCATTAGGACCGACCTAATTAAGATAGGTCTTGGTTATAGATGGTATAAATGCAATATGAAGTGGAATGGAGCAATGTAGAGAAGATGATGCGAATGTGAATCAAGGGTAGTGAATTATGTGCGAGCTTAAAAGCCTATGACTCCGAAATGCAGTGAGCAGAAGGTGTCTGCATTTTAGTGTGCCAGAAGTTGCTGGAGGCTGTGAGCCAAAGGTTGCAGATGGCAAAGGGTATCAGTGGTGGATTTCCCCTGTTGCTTTGAGATAGTGAATCTCTCTGTAACAAACTTCTTCTTTCTTCTCTCTTCTGGGTAGTGAGCCCTTGATAGTGAGCCTATTGATTTTCAGTATTGTTATTCATATATATTGTGAGCTAATCCTCACCGTGGTTTCTCCCTTATTGGGTTTTCCACGTAAATCTAGTGTTCTTATGTGTTTGGATGTGTTTTCATTGATGCCTCATATGTTTACATTTTGCTAATGCATTATAAGTGGTTGATGTTTTGAGGGTTTAAAGTTTTAACGTACAACTGATTCACACCCCTCCCCTCTCAGTTGTCCTGTGCATTCCAACATATCGATCATTTGTTCTTGCTCTCTTCACTATTTACATCCCTGGCTTTTAATACAAACTGCTGGATCCTTTCCTCATCCTTCTCAACTCGGTGCTTAATTTTGAATAGGAGTCACTGTAGAGTGAAATGTCTTTTCTCTATTGCAATGATTGGAGGGTGAGGGCTACTTTGTTTGTCTAAGGCTTCTAGAATCAACTGTAATCTGGGACAGAAATTCACAGATGCAGTTGATTCCAAAAGCCTTAGACAATACAGTACGCTAAAAGCAACTTTATTATAATCTAGTGATGTCCAAGCTTTGAACCCTGGATGTGAACAATGAGCTGCTAAGGACACATTCTTTTCTCTTATGGAAGCAATCTAAAGAAAGAGCATTATTTCATTTCTCAATATGATAATTACAGTGACAGTTTTGGCACAAATAGAAGCTACCGTATGGAGGAATATAGTAACAGAAAAAATTAGAAGTATGATTTTCAAGTTTTACCAAGTGATGAAAAGACATGCACATTTAGATGCCAAATGTACTTTTTCTTAAATGGGCTGCAGTTGCTCCTACGTGGCATGCAATAGATACCACCTATCTGATGGGTGACAAGATTGTTTTATCCAACCAAGTATCCATATGTTATTCAATGGCCCTTTTGTGTCATACCAAATGAATCTCTGAGCCGCAGGACTATCTGTCTGAACTTTGAAGTATGCTTGAGGCAATTATAGCTTGTTGCATATATTCTTGTAAATGGGATATACATAGGGCAGAGTGATTATTCTTTTGTTGGTTGTTTAAGTAATGTAATCTCAACATAAAACTGATTGCTGAAACTTCAATTTTTCCTTTGAATAGAGCCTTGTTTGTCATATATTATTTTCATATTCCATTTGATATTTTTATTTATTGGCGGATTTGAAGTACACAAATCAAATTGTAGTCTTTTGAGAAGCTTATAAGAAAGCAGCAGCCTAACATATAAACAATGTTCAAAGATAAATAGAGGTTAATCAGGTTAATATAGAATGGATTACAAAGTACAATGCATTCCTTGACTTTCATTATTGTCACTTTCTTAGTCTATGGAAACTCTACAAGTTGCCAGGGAATTTTTTCAGTTAGTACAAGCAAAGTTTTTAAGAAATAAAGTGTCTAAATGAAATATTTTATTGCTTTTGATTGCTGTGTTTCCAGGAACACAGAAAGAATTAGATGCAGTCAAGGTTTTGGTATCTAATAGGACAGCTAAACAATATTGGGATGGTTCATTTAGGTTGCCGATACATGGAGAAGTAACTACTGAATATGGTCTCAAACGATTCTACAATGGAGTGTTTGCTTCTGGGTAATGTTCAACTGATTTCTTCCTTATCTAAAAAACAAGTTTGCTAGCTCATTAGTTTCTGTAAGGCGATGCAGATAACTTTGAAATTGTAGAGTGGCTATTAAACACTGGCCTTTTGTTTGATTTTCTTTGATCCATGCATGTAATAGGAATTACAAGATTGCATCTTGTGCCATAATACTTATAATAATAGTTTAGTTAATTGGTATATGGGGTGTGAATATGTTGAGAAACACGTTAGAATAACATAAATTAAGTATGCCCATTAAGAGGGTAAGAGACCTTGAGGAGGGAAGATGGACAAGCAAATGGTCTCCCCCATTGAGGAACACTTGGAAAGTTAATTTCGATGGAGCTTCAAAGGGAGCCCAAGAGATGGATGCCTTATCTGCCACTCAAAAGGCTATCTCATCATGGCCTTTGTAAGGCACTTCTCTTGGGGAACTAATAATGAGGTAGAAGCAACGACTTTGATTGAGGCCCTCCAACTCACCCTCTTTCTCAAGCTGCCTTTGGTTCAGGTAGAAGGTGACTCTTGAATGATTATTAGTGCCTTAGTGAAAGGGAAGAATTCACACTAGAAACTAGAAAGAAAGAAAGAAATTATATTAATGTCCATGAATGACCAAGAATAGGTCAAAGGGACCGAAATGTACAACAAGTGCAATTACAAAGAACTAGGGCAAAAGGGATTGGAATGTCCAACATGTGCAATTACAAAGAACTAAGGCAAAAGGGACCTTAGACTCGAAGCAAATCCAATTAAGAAAGAAAGCAGGAAAAAAATAAATAAATAGACACACGGGTTAACATAAAAAGAGTAACCCTAAAATAGTACAAGTATAAATAGATGTGCGAGGGGAGGATCCTGCAAAGTAGTGGAAGTAGATGAAGACCATCATAGCGGAGAACCAAAATCCATAGATATATTTTGGGATTTGTTGGAGGGGCCAACCATATTATCATTGATCACTATAGGAGTGCCAATGCAAACTTTGAGAATGCTTGTTGGGGAAAGTCTAGGGTTAAAGGGTTTGTGATGGACAATCCTAGTAGGTAGTCAATTCTGCAGAGAACCCTCCTAACAGTCAAAGCCGAAGAATTGCTGATGGTAAGGAAGAAACTAGTAATGTGAGTTTACCCTTGAGATTTGTGCCATGGAAGAGGGGTGTGAGACGATCTCTCACAATGAGAAGTAATTGAGGTACGGCCACTAGAATGAGAGTTGGGGTGCCGAGGATCCTTAGTTGTAGCAGGCTGGAAGGATAAGCAATGCCTTATCGATCTGTCTCTATCTATATGTGAATCAATAGTAGCTCAAAGTGTGTTTATTCGACATTTGTTACAGTAGAAAGAAGTAATTAATCAATTTGGTAGATCTAGAACCACCATAGAGAGATCTATGCTTGCATAGAATAGCTGAGTTTTTAGCTAGGGCAACCACAAGCATGAGTGTCTTCTCTTCTCAATCTAGAGTAGATGAGAAAGATTGGCTTGGGCTAAGCCAACTTCTCCTGAATGAGAGGCCAAGGGATGTAGAAAGCCAAAACTTAGCCCCTGAGGACAAGCTTTCTTATGCTTTTGATATTTTGTAAGCCTATTTAGCTCTTCAAAAATGTATCTTTCTTAGCAATAGACAAGACCGAAAAAAAAAAAAATTTGCCTTCAACAGTTGGACTGTGATTTTCAAAATCATCAAATTCCTAGATTAGCAATGGGTAAGCTGAACAAAAACCAAAGCAGGGAGGAAAATTGTTTTCAATGTTTCGCTCCCTTCTAAGTGGCTGCGAAATTGTTCTCTATAGTGGAAAATTTAGACTTGGAATTGATTAAAGGATTTTTGAAGGAGAAGCATTATGTGTAGGGAAAAGGAGTTAACAGACTAATTCGAGCATTGTTGACTCTTTTGTATTGAATTTGGATGGCAAAATATCTGATAGGGACCTCTTTGTTTGGACTATAGATATTGTGGTGTAGAGTAGGTTCCTCCCCATTCAAAAGAATTGCTATCACTTTGGGAAGAAACGCAAGGCTCAACCAATAGGTAGAGAAGAATCCAAAGGCTTGCCATGACCATGTTGCTTTATATCAAAATCAGATTCACCAACAAATTAATTGTTGAATGAATTCTAGATAGAGTTTCTATGCATGTAATATTGTTGTAGATTGTTCATTGTACTATACACCGATTACTTAATTCATAAAGTCACAGTTACAATTCAAGCTGCATTTAAATTTATTGTTAGTTTCACACCTTAGATCATAAATAGTAAGATATTTTAATTTTTGAGGAATTGGTTTAATTGTTACCTATCTTCAAAGATCATACTACCTTTTTTCTTTCCTAAGTTACATATGGGAGCTGGATAGGTTTACTTTACGCAGAGGTTTAGAAGATCTTTCATCTCTCTTACCACTTTCTGGAAAACAGGTATTACCATCAAGGTATTGACTATGGAGCTCCTCATGGAGAACCTGTGTGGTCACCTGCAGCTGCTTGTGTATCTCTGGTGGGTAGGGAGGAAGAAGGTTTTGCACTACATGGAAATTGTGTAGGTCTTGACCATGGACATGGTGTGACGAGTGTCTTAATGCATCTTGATACGATTTTGGTGGAGTAGGTCACTTCAACCTTCATAAATAAATCTTTCTTCCTTACATAAGAAAAAATGGCTTGTGTGATAAAATATGACAATTGTGTTGTGTTAACATGTCCATTGTATGCCAAATGTACTCTCTTGGATTTAAGAATATTGGAAGATCTATTTTGGGTGATGGTATAGCAATTTACCATCAAATGTTGCCAAGGTTTAGTTAACAAATTATATACTTCTCTCTGATTATTTGAATGTGACATTAATGATTGAAAGATTATGGTATATTGATTTCAAAAGACAAATACTTATTCTCTTATTTTAATTTGTGATCTTTCTTTCTAAGTTTCTATCCTGTTTTTCGTTAGTAAGAACCACTCATGAAGCTGTTTATGCATGCCAAATTGTTGTGGCAGTCTTTAGTATTTTCAGAATTTGGCGCCATCAGAAATTTTATGTATTATAGCCATTAGTTGATAAAAAAATGCAAATCACATGGTTGAATTTTCTATTTGATGATAGTAGTTTTGAAGGCAGGTACAATATATTGTATTTAATCAATGATATTGCTGTAGTAGCCACCTCATATGATTTCTTCTTCAATTGTCTCTAGTGAGCAGCAAGAACATTGACAGCTCTCCACTAATATCCTCAATATCTCTTCCCAAGATATCACTTGTCCATCAATGCTCATGTTGATCCTGACGTGTCTCCTTCCCACCACTCCTATGGCTGCCAATATTCTCTATAGTTGCAGTGTTAGCGCCAAGTCACCAACAACTCTGAGCTCAAACCCTTTAGCACAAAGCTCAATCTGGCTTGGGTTACAAAGCTCCTATGATAACTATGATCAATCAATGTTGAATATAGTTGTGGGATTTGATCTATGTCTAGGATACGTACAGGTTGCTTTATAACATTAATTTCACTACATTTTTTTCCAATGAGTGAAATTCTGATAATCAATGGAGTAGAACAAGAATCTGCTGGCTGGCAAGATGCACGGGTGTTTGTGTTGAACTCATGGCTCTACAAATGTACAAAAGCCATGGATAATGAGTTTAGAGTCTTGTCTTCTCCAAACATGCCTCAAATGTACCGTTCAACTACACATCTACTTGTTGAAATCCATTTTCTTGTAGTGGGAAGCAATCCCAATGTATTTTACACTTCCACCAACTTATATTCCAAGATGGAGCTGCAAGTGGAACCCTGTTAAAGTAAATATTGAATAGTTACGGTCAATTAGTTATTAAATGTAGTGTGATATCCCGATATTAAGGCATTATTTAAATTAAAGATTTAAACATCATGATAAAAGACGGTGAAGTTGCTTTCGTGAAATACGGTGTTTAGTCAAATTGAATGATAGAGAAAATTACATATATATTAATATTTAGATAAACAATAATATTATTATATAAATAAATATAATATACAGGATATTATATAAAATAAATATAAATAATTATAATATAAATATAAGTATTATCAATTTAGATATTATTATAAGTATCATATATTATAAATATATAAAAATAAATATAATTATAAAGAGCCTTCATATAAGACTTTTGTCTTGTAAGGCAGTGAAACATTATATAAAGGAAATAGGACAAATCTTATTTTAGAAGACCCACGTTGCTTGTGCTGACATGTAAATTGGACACAGTCAGCGATTACTAATGGAACAAAGAACAGTTGGCAGCAAATTACCTTGGGAGAGGAGTGATTACATTAGCAACGAAATCATAGAATATAAGGCAGAGAATGAGAGTAAGCACTGAATAATAAAGAACAGCGATTTCAAAGGAAATCATTATCATTTAAAAGAGAAACAAGTAATTTATGAAGAGGGCCATTAGTATTGAGGTACGCTAAAAGTTAAGGCAGCGAGGCATCTAGTTAAGAGACAATGCAGATCATCATTAAAAGGCAGTGATTGGAATCCATGAGGTATGTCTCCTCAATGGAAAGGTATGAAGGGTTATAAAAAAATAAGGTGAGTTTGGAGTTATAGGAGAGATAGAAACATATAATTCTGAGTTTTAAGAATATATAAATATTCAAAGGGAATAATAGGAAGAGAATTTCTGAGTGAAATTATATATTCTGAATTAAACATGTATTTCTGATATATTTAGGAGAATAACATATTCTCTGATTTTTAGAATATATATATAAGTGGAATGCATATGTCTGACATATTTGACTGAGCATAACAGCAAGCAAGAGGGAAACATATATACAGATCTACAATCAAGCTATATAGAAAAAGCATCAAATTGAGGAATGATCCTTCAATCTATTTGTGGTAGGATACTTATATGGGAGTATAATGTCAATATGGTTAATGGTTATGCTTGTTATTATCATATGTTAGCATATTCATAAATTACTATTGCTGATGTGATTATTTGTAAAATGTAAGTTTGATTAGTTTATTCTGCAGACACCTTCACCATGATGGAGAAGGGAGAATCGCAAAGGGGAATGACGAGAGGGCTCTCTTCTAGGTACGCCACCCGAGAGGGGGACGCAATGAGCCCACATGGGCCAAAGGGGTTCTGCCTTTTAGTTGAAGGGTACTACCTCTGGGCTTAGAGAGTGGCTATTAGGACACCTTCGTAACCCCAATCTCCTATCATGGTGCAACAATACAGGGAGATGAGAATTGCAAAGGGGAATGGAAAGAGGGCTCTTTTCTAGGTACGCCACCCGGGAGGGGACACAATGAGCCCACATGGGCCAGAGAGGTTCTGCCTTTTAGTTGAAGGGTACTGCCTCTGGGCTTAGAGAGTGGCTACCAGGACACCTTTGTAACCTCACTCTCCTATCATGTTGTAACAACACGGGGAGATCAATCATGGGAACATGAGAAAAGATGGCAAGATGAGGGGATAACAGATACTCACTAGGTAGGCGATCTCATATGAATGGCATGCGCCACATGAGATCGAGGCGACCTCATATGAATGGCATATGCCACATGAGGCCGAGGCGACTTCATATGAATGGCATGCGCCACATGAAGTCAAAGATACCTTATATGAATGGCATGCGCCACATAAGGAAGAGGACACCTCATATGAATGGCATGCGCCACATCAGGATTAGGGGGATGGTATATCCGCCTAGGGTCCTAGGGAGGTTAAGTTACCCCATCAAGTCACCCTCTTCCATACTCCCCCATGATTGAGCTTCCCAAGGTAAGGTTTAATTGAGTTAACTAATTTGCTATGGACTTACTGATGCAGGGATTAAGTCAAGCCAAGGTACTCTCTAAATCCATTATTTGCTTGGAAAGTTGATAGTTTAGAATAAAAAATAGTATAATTCTTATTAAGGACATCACATAAACCAGGATTTATCTGGCTTACAACAATTGATTGGTAAGTTGTAACCCTAACTTGTGATTCTAGGGCAAGATTTAGGGTAATCCCAAAAAGGGGACATTACAAGTGGTATCAGAGCTTTGATCCTGCCAGCCTGGAGATCAATGATAGTTAAAATTCCGAAAAATTAGAATTTGAGAATAATAAATGACTAAGGTTCTTTGATTAGAGTCAATTTATAGCAAGGAATTAGAAAACATAAACAAGCATTAATGAAAGGAAACAGGTGTAAGAAGTGTGGTCATTATAAAGACTATACGAGGCATGTGGTTGACTATTAGAAGAAATAAATTATTGGAGGAATGCACTAAGGTAAAATACATATAGAAGTTACATGAAGTAAATTGCAAGGATAATAGCATGGAAGAAGTGGAGATGAATATGATATAGAAAGCAATACAATCATATGAAACATAAGTAACACAAGAAATCAGCATACAAGGAAAATAAAACCATAAGGAAATAGAGCGTGTAGATCTATAACAGACAATGCGGAGTCAATTACTAAAATCAAATTCAGATTCTTCATTGCATCCTTCATCAAACTACATTCCCTTCAATTCTAATACACTTGCTGATTTGTTTCATCTTCAATAACATAGATCTTCTCTCTTCTAATCATCTTATTTGTCATTGATTGTCTCCATGCTCTCTTATCATCATTTATTAAACACTTCTACAATTTGTGAAATAATCAAAGTCTTACTTGAATCTTCCTTCTCTACAACATCATTAGATTCATCTCTCCAAATTTTCAAGATGTCCTCATCATTGATTGGAATCTTGGAATCTCAATACTCTCAAAATCTTCTTTAGCATTGAAAATATTTTCATTGTCTAAAACCACATCTTCATCTATGATACTTGCATCACATCGTTGTTATTCAAAACATCAAACAAATGCTTACCTATACATTTGTCTTTCATTAGATCTTTCAAGTATTCTTTGGTCACAAATTCTCTTTCATGGAATCACAATCATTTTCTCTTCACTAAAGCATGTTCATAATAATATTCATTCTGAATCAAAACCATGACTTCATCTCAACACATCGGAAGGTAGACGTTAAAAAGTACAAGGTGATGGAAGAACTCGTTCCACACAAAGACCAAATTTCGAGGTCGAAGGTCAAAATGTCTTTTGGAGAATGAGAGGAAATTTGTCTTAAGTTATGAACCTTTTACCAACTCCTGTTCTTGTTGTTAAGAGATATGGGCATATACAAGTACATGAACCAAAAGAATGGGACGACAAATGACCAGTTGGGTTGAGACAAGAATACTAACAACAATTCTTCGAGATCAATTTAGGATCTTGATGATTTTAGAAGCATCCTAGATGTAATTGCTTGAGGACATATAATCTTGGGTGGGGCAGACTGTGATATCCCGGTATTAAGGCATTATTTAAATTAAAGATTTAAACATCATGATAAAAGACGGTGAAGTTGCTTTCGTGAAATGCGGTGTTTAGTCAAATTGAATGATAGAGAAAATTACATATGTATTAATATTTAGATAAACAATAATATTAAATAATATTATTATATAAATATTTTAATATAATTAAAATATAATATACTGGATATTATATAAAATAAATATAAATAATAATAATATAAATATAAGTATTATCAATTTAGATATTATAAGTATCATATATTATAAATATATAAAAATAAATATAATTATAAAGAGCTTTCATATAAGACTTTTGTCTTGTAAGGCAGTGAAACATTATATAAAGGGAATAAAACAAATCTTATTTTAGAAGACCCACGTTGCTTGTGCTAACATGTAATTTGGACACAGTCAACGATTACTATTGGAACAAAGAACAGTTGGCAGCGCATTACCTTGGGAGAGGAGCGATTACATTAGCAACGAAATCATAAAATATAAGGCAGCGAATGAGGTTAAGCATCGAATAATAAAGAACAGCGATTTCAAAGGAAATAATTATCATTTAAAAGAGAAACAAGCAATTTATGAAGAGGGCCGTTAGTAATGAGGTACGCTAAAAGTTAAGACAGTGAGGCATCTAGTTAAGAGACAATGCAGATCATCATTAAAAGGCAGCGATTGGAATCCATGAGGTATGTCTCCTCAATGGAAAGGTATGAAGGGGTATAAAAAAATAAGGTGAGTTGGGAGTTATAGGAGAGATAGAAACATATAATTCTGAGTTTTAAGAATATATAAATATTCAAAGGGAATAATAGGAAGAGAATTTCTGAGTGAAATTATATATTCTGAATTAAACATGTATTTCTGATATATTTAGGAGAATAACATATTCTCTGATTTTTAGAATATATATATATACTAAAGTGGAATACATATGTCTGACATATTTAACTCAGCATAACAGCAAGCAAGAGGGAAACATATATATAGATCTACAATCAAGCTATATAGAAAAGGCATCAAATTGAGGCATGATCCTTCAATCTATTTGTGGTAGGATACTCATATGGGAGTATAATGTCAATATGGTTAATGGTTATGCTTATTATTATCATATGGTAGCATATTCATAAATTATTATTGCTGATGTGATTATTTGTAAAATGTAAGTTTTTTTAGTTCATTCTGCACACACCTTCATCATGATGGAGAAGGGAGAATTGCAAAGGGGAACGACGACAGGGATCTATTCTAGGTACGCCACCCGGGAGGGGACACAATGAGCCCACATGGGCCAGAGGGGTTGTACCTTTTAGTTGAAGGGTACTGCCTCTGGGCTTAGGGAGTGGCTACCAAGACACCTCCGTAACCCCACTCTCCTATCATGGTGCAACAATACGGGGAGATGAGAATTGCAAAGGGGAACGACGAGAGGAATCTCTTCTAGGTACGCCACCCGGGAGGGGACGCAATGAGCCCACATGGGCCAGAGGGGTTTTGCCTTTTAGTTGAAGGGTATTGCCTCTGGGCTTAGAGAGTGGCTACCAGGACACCTTCATAACCTCACTCTCCTATCGTGTTGTAACAACACGGGGAGATCAATCATGGGAAAATGAGAAAAGATGGCAAGATGAGGGGATAACAGATACTCACTAGGTAGGCGATCTCATATGAATGGCATGTGCCACATGAAATCGAGGTGACCTCATATGAATGACATGCGCCACATGAGGTCGAGGTGACTTCATATGAATGGCATGCACCACATGACTTCATGTGATTTCATATGAATGACATGCACCACATAAGGAAGAGGACACCTCATATGAATGGCATGCGCCACATGAGGATTAGGAGGATGGTATATCCGCCCAAGGTCCTAGGAAGATTAAGTTACCCCATCAAATCACCCACTTCCATACTCCCCCATGATTGAGCTTCGCAAGGTAAGGTTTAATTGAGTTAACTAATTTGCTATGGACTTATTGATGCAGGGATTAAGTCAGGCCAAGGTACTCTCTAAATCCATTGTTTGCTTGGAAAGTTGATAGTTTAGAATAAAAATAGTATAATTCTTATTAAGGACATTACATAACCATGATTTATCTTGCTTACAATAATTGATTGGTAAGTTGTAACCCTAACTTGTGATTCTAGGGCAAGATTTAGGGTAATCCCGAAAAGGGTACATTACATGTAGGCTTTAATAAAGTTGTTCCAACTTTAGGATATACTTTTATGTTTTAATTCCTTTTAGTATGTTCTTTTTATTTATTGCACTTCATAACATGGGTTGTCTCCCATTCTTGTAATCCTTTATAAGAAGGTTTTCCTTTCTTATTTTATTATTCAATATCTTGGTTATCTTTGTGTCCAATTTTTGTGATATGGTATCAGAGCTTAGATAGAGCCATGGAGTCTCTGAGAGCATGAAGACCTAGGGATTGTTACCAACAAAGATAGATTGAGGGATCACTAGCATAGCATAATAAAGAGCCAAAAGAGAGATTCGTACGACCGTACGACACTCCAAATCCCGTCATATGTCAGACTTGCATGAAATTGCGGTTGAAAAAATAATAAAAAATCATGTCATTTTTTAATAGTAAAATCGTGTTTTTTACTGGGTTGCATGGGCAGGTTTGCTAAGGAAATTCATGGAGTTTTTTGAAAATCAACGGGTTTTTCATAAAAGATCATGGGTTTTTTCTATTGTCGAAAATCAAGTTGCAGGGCATAGATTTCGAGTAGTTTTTTTGCATGTTTTTGAGTAGATTTTTGCTAGCTTTCAGATTGTGTGTGTTATAGTCAGTGTTTCTCCAAGTTTTCGGAATGTGGGGACGGGTTTCCGGGGACGACACTTTTTTTCAAAAAATTTGGGGATGGCAAGGGGATGACAAGGGGACGGCTATATATAAATTTATATATTTTTCATTATATATATCTATTTAATTTATATTTTTTAATATATATATACAATTTGGTGTTATAATATATTAATATAGATAATACTAAATATATTAATATTTATAATATTATTAATATAAATAAAAATATTATAACTTCTAAATATATTATAGTATTATAAATATAAATAATACTATCATAATATCTAAATATATAATAATATCATAAATATAAATATTAATAATGTAACTATTTACTTTATTAATAGTATAAATATAAATATTAATAGCAATAAATAGAAGTATTAATAATATAAATATAAATATTATAAATTTAGTTTAGGAACTGTCATTCCTCCTTCCATTGCGTTTCCTCGAACCTTCTTTTCTACCTCTTATAAAATCCAGACTAATCCTTGCAATCACAACTCATATTGTCTACCATTTTCACATTTGTTAACAATTTCTATTTAATAGGCAAGTATATTGATTTTCAGGTATGCTCTTATATGCGTAGAGATCATCACTGTGTTTGTTATCCTCAAAATAGCTGATCTGAGTGAAATTCAAAGAGTATATGAAATGGTGGACAAAAATGCAGATGGAAATCACATTTTTAAACTTTTTTTCTATTGCAAATCTACTGAAGCCTGAAATCACATTTTTTGACCATCGATTTTAATGGTTTTTTTTGGGTCGGGGGACGTCTGATTCTCAAGGAGGTGTCCCTTGGACGTCCTCCTTTCAGGGAAAAAATGGGACGACAAAGGGACGTTTTTCCCCCGTCCCCATGTCCCCAAGATGTCCCAGTTTCTGAGAGTGGCAGAAAACCAATGGGGACGCGTCCCTAGGGAACACTGGTTATAGTTGCTAAAATCCACTACTAGGGCAGATAAAATTGTTATTTTTTACCCAATTGGGGCACGGAGTGATGTATTTCATTTGTGGATTATTTTCATATTGCTGAAAAAGGCCACATGGGACCTTGCTAGGGCACAAATTTTTTAGTACTTTTTATTGGTATTTTTCAGTATTTTTCTACTGTTAGATTCATAGCATTTTGTTGTCAAAACAATACAAATGGCCTCATTACCCAACATTACGTTGGAAGGCAACTAGAGATTCTATGGTAAAAACTACAATACATGGAAGTAGCATATGTTAACCATTTTTGAACATAGATGCCTCGTGGACATTGTCCTTGGTAAGGATTCCCATCTAACAATTGTGGGTAGAGACCAAGATAAATTTGATGAACTTGACAAAGAAGCAATGATGTTGATTAAGTTGTCTGTGATAGATGAAATACTTCTTGAAGTCCAGACCTAAAAGAATTCAATTGATATTTGGAAGATTTTTTGTGAGACTTGTATTACAAAAACTAAACACAATAATTACCAAGATATTCGATAAAGAAATAAGGAGCGAAAGCATTCTTATATAAGATTACAAAAGACTTATCCAATGTGGATAAGAATGACAACTAATACAGCAAAAAGAATAAAAAATATTCCTAAAGTCTATCCTAAAGTGGGAAGGATTTTATTAAAGCCTAAGCTAAAAGCTAATTGACCATTACTAACTAAACATTACTTTAATAACCTCCCTTAATGTTCAATCTACTAACTACCAAGCTTATCCTAAAATTTTACAAATTTGTTGGGACCCAAAGACTTGGTAAGCATGCAGTTTAATCCACATAATTGATCCATCTTCTACAAGTTGTCTGATGAAATGACAATGTATTTCTACATGTTTGGTATGCTCGTGGAAGACTGGACTCTTGGCAAGTTTGAGCACTCCTTGATTGTCATAGAACTAAGGTGAAGGCTCTGCTTGAGGCATCTTCATGTCTGAAAGCATCCTTCTAAGCCACATTGCCTCACATGCTACTTTTATTGTTTCTCAATATTCTGCTTCTGTTGAGGATAGAGCTACTGCCTTATGTTTCTTGTTGGTCCATTTGACTTCACCTGTGCTAAGACTGAAAACATATCCAGAAGTGGATTTTCTGTCATTCACAAAACCTGCCTAGTTTGAATCTGTAAAACTAACCAGCCTAGGATCTTTGCTTCTTTGCATAAAATGCCAATGTCAAGTGTCCCTTTCACATATCTTAACACCCTCTTCGTTGCAATCTAATGTTTTACTTTGGGTGTTGTCATGAATCTAGAAATGAAACTCACAACATAGCTCAAATCAGGTCTAGTGGCTGTAAGATATATTAAGCTCCCCACTAGTTGCCTCTAAGCTAACTCATTGATTGTTTGAGAGTCAATTTTGGTTGAAAGTTTTAGCCCTTTCTCCATAGGTGTTGATGAGATTTTGTAATTTGTCACCCTAAATTTACCGAGCAAACTCCTGGCATACTTGGATTGTGAAACAAAAATGCTGTCACTTGTTTGCCAAACTTCTACACCCAGGCAGTAATGTAAGAGGCCTAGATCAGTCATGGCAAAATCTTTGCTCATGTTAGATTTGATCTCTTCAATTGCATGTGCCTCACTGCGTATAATATTGATGTCATCTACATAAATGACCAATAGAATGATATTATTACCAATGCTTTTGACATATAGATTTGGATTTGAAGGACTCTGTTGGAATCCATGTTCAACCAAATACCTGTCAATTTTGATGTACCATGCCCTGGGTGCCTTCAGGCCATATAGAGCTTTCTTCAGTCGGCATACAAGATGCTCCTTCCTTGCAACCTGAAAACCCTGTGGTTGAGACATGTACACTTCTTCCTCCAAATTGCCATCAAGGAAGGCACTCTTCATGTCCATATGATGGACTCTCTAGCCAAACTGAGCTACCATGATTAGGATATAATAACCTGCACCTGTTGTTCTTTTGATTTATCTTTTTTTAATAATATATTTTTTAGTTTTTTTTGTGATCTTTCAGAACTAGATAGAAGATGCAGAAGGGGGTTTTCGTTTTCTCGAAGTGTGTATGTCAGAATACAAGGAATATAACATACAACTGAAAACCCAGAAAAACTATAAAAGATATGAACTAAATAATGAAGATCTAGTTCATAGAATGGCATAAAATGAATAACCATCACATACCCATGTCAAAATAAGCATCTTCATATTTCTGTTGTTGACGGACCAGCAACATGACAATGGAGTTTTGCATTAAAAGTATCAGCAAATGCAAGGAAACAATTTATAACCATCAGCATAGACCCTTTGGTCAAAAACGACCACAAAGCAAGGAAGAATAGCCCCAATAAACTCCAAATGGCTGCTCCAAGAAGTACGGCCAACATATGAAGTGGTACGGCCTACACATGAAGAGGTACGGCCAGCAAAATAAAATACAGCCAGCAATGAAGAAATAGCAGTCCCAACTCTTCTCAAATCTGCAATACAATCCGTTACTAATACTCTTCCTCAGCTGCGACAAAACTGCAATAAGATATGTCTTGTTATTTCCAACTCCGTCAATGGCGGTATCAAAATGAAGCTCAAATACAGCCACTGAGTATGGCTGCTCGAAAATCCCCTTGGGTGATCTTTCACACCTGCGGAAGATTGCTACCAATGGTGGTTTCCATCACCAAAAGCCCTGGCTGGAAGAAATCCCCCAAACCCTCATTTGCAGAGCAAATAGAAGCATAGAATGTAATATCAAGAATGAATAATGCTTTCCACTTTGTGCCTTTATAATCTCTCCTTGAGGATCGACCCCTTTTTGGGAGGGAAAATGCTTTTTAAAATCTTTATTTTATTTCCCCACATGAGGCGTCCAAGTCCATGGGTGACTTAATTTGCCTTTCAATTATTTTCATTAAGTCACCACTTTAATATAAAGTCCAAGCCATTAAATATGAATATTAATTTACGGACTTTAATTTGGAAGGGCAAACGGACTCGGAATCTGACGAGCAATAGACCGTTGGAAAGGTCTCGTCGAAACACTCCACCTCCAATAATGAGTCCCAAAATAGCCAACTTTCCGACTTACTAAAAATAGCAAGTCCCAGCCAGAATATCAGAAACTGACCAAACGAACTCCCAGAGTTCCCTAACCACTTTGGTTAGTCTACGGGAACCAAGTATAGACTAACTCATTAGGAAAAGGGGACATTACAGTCCACCCTCCCCAAGATTTGCTCATTCTCCCATGTAGCATCCTCTACCGGCAGGTTCTTCCACTTCACCATGTTGGCAAGAGACACTATATGGATTCATGGTTGTTGTCATTGATGGCAACAAAGGTCATCCCACATATCCGCAAGTCATGGTGTGTCTCTACCGGAAGTCAGAATGAAGATTGTTGTGGTCCGGTGAACAAGAACAGAGCATGTGGCAAGGTCTGACAGATTGGTCCGGATCTCTCAGAGGAAGTGTCTTGGTGCAGTGCGGATTTGGGGAAGTCAAGAGGACTACCTTGAGTAGTATATTCCAAGGATTTAGCCTCCGGTGATGAACAAAGAAAAAGATATGAATAGTTGAGTACCGGATTCCTGAGAGACAGTGAGAACAAAAGAAGAACTGACTGACAGAGTATCAGACTATTTTCCGGATGTGTTACTGTTGATGGCAAAGGTTGTGAAGGCATGAATCATGTTTGGCCGACATGATTAATGATATCTACAAGTATATGCTTGATCCGCATTGCTTGGTGAGCAAGGATTCAGCCGACAGAACAGAGTTTGTAAGAAACTAGACTGTTCCGGATGCCGACTAGAAAGGTGATGAAATTACTTGTGCGGATATATATAGAGGATGGATTTTGTTGTGAGATATGGAGTTGTGTGATGGTGTGATGGAATATGCGAATAAGTGCAGAACAGAGCAGAAGTAGTAAGAAAGATCCGGTATGTGAAAGGATAGCAGAATAAAGAACAGAGGAAAGATGAAGTGCAGCAGATCAGTGTACTGAGCCTAACCGGAACTGAACTCCAGCATATGTAGATGCTTCAAATCAGTTCAAGACTGTGATTCTTATCACTTTGTAGACAGTGTGTCTCCTTGTAGGCAGTGGGCCTCTTTGTGAGCAGTGTGCTCGGGCAGTGAGCCCTAATTGGCAAGTGCCATTTTGTAATTCCTTATTCTTCTAACAGAGAATAATCTTTGGGTTAATCACCCCGTGGTTTTCTCCCTTAACAGGGTTTCCACGTCAAAAATACTGTGTCATGTGTTTTTCATTTCATGGTAATGTTTGTTATTTTGATTCAATGCTGCATTGATTAATAAGAAAGTTCAAAAGAAGAAATAATTAGGATAACTGATTCACCCCCCCCCTCTCAGTTATCAACACACCAGATATTCCCTGATGACCCTCTTCCTCAGTGTACGTTCCCTAGTATCAATGATGGCCTTAGGTATCAAAACCAACTTCCCCTCTTCATCAAGAGGAGGTAACTCTGTAGAAGATATCACATTGTGCCCTAGTGCCTTTTTGAGGCGTGACACATGGAAAACATTATGAACTCTACTCTCTACCAGTAATTCTAACTCATAAGCCACCTCTCCAATCCTCTTGGAGATCCTGAATGGACCATAATACCATGGCTTCAACTTCTCAGCACCACTCCTCTTAAGAGTAGATTGTCTGTATGGCTGCAGCATAAGGTACACCATATCACCCACCTCAAAAGAACGCTCAACCCTGTGTTGGTCTGCATACTGCTTTTGCTGATTTTGCGCCTTCTGAATGTTCTTTTTCAAAGACCTCACGATGTCCTGACTCTCTTGCAAGAGGTCTTTAGCCTTTGGTACTTTGCTGTCTCCAAACAATAAATCCAAGAAACTGGGAGCCTCGTACCCATAAAGTGCCGTAAATGGTGTCATCTGGATAGACATGTGGTAAGTGGTATTATAACAATACTCTCCCAAGTGAAGCCACTTCACCCACGCCTTCTGCTGCCTAGCTATGTAATTCCTGAGGTATCCTTCCACCCACTTATTAATTATCTCCATCTGTCCATCAGTCTGGGGGTGGTAACTCGTGCTAGGGGTGAGCTCGGTCCCTATCAACCTGAAAAGCTCCTGCCAAAAATTGCTAAGGAACCTACTGTCCCTATCGCTCATAATACTCCTTGGCAACCCGTGAAGTCGGAACACCTGTCTGAGGAATAAATCAGCAACCTGAGCTCCTGTATAAGTGGCTAAAATGGCAAAGAAATGGGCAAACTTTGTCAACCTGTCAACCACCACAAAGATGTAGTCCCTGCCTTGGGCTTTCGGCAAGCCAGTAATGAAGTCCATCGATATACAATCCCACTTCCTCTCGGGAATGGGTAAGGGCTGCAAAAATCCTCCTAGGTAGGAGTGCTCATGTTTGTTCTGTTGGCATACTAGACACTCCTGCACATACTTCTGTACTTCTAACTTGAGGCCTTTCCAAGTAAACCTCTCTCTAACCTGCCTGTAGGTCTTGTAGAATCCTGGATGCCCAGCCATAGGCAAGTCATGGAAAGCTCTCAAGATCTTTTGCTTCATAGCAGAAGCTGGCACCAAAAATATCCTCCCCATGTAAATGATCAAGTCATTTACAATAGTGTACCTGTCATCACGGTTAGTGCCATCCATAATCCCAGAGGCCCACTTATCCTTTGCATATTCTGCAGTGATCATATCTCTCCAGTCCTCTACAATCTCTCCTAAGGCACACAAGTGTGGTCTCCTGGATAAATCGTCAGCAACTATATTCTTCTTCCCTTTGACAAAAACAATGTCAAAGTCATATGCCTGTAGCTTGCTGACCCACTTTTGTTGCCGGTCATTTAGGTCCTTCTGTAATATACTACCCCTATATATATATATATTTTTCCAAAATATAGAACAATGATTAATAGTGTTAGCACAACTAAACTCCTCCAGACTTCTGATCACCAAGATCCCAAATCGGGAGAGGTGAGAGCATAATGTGCTTTGGATTACAAATTAAAACATTGTGCAAACAAGTAAACATTCATCTGCATATGCAGGCATCCACAAGCTGTGGGGATTCACCACTGTCCAGTGGGTATGAGCAATACAAAGGAAATACAAAGTCATCCACTAGTTCAGCGGGTATTCACCACTTATTCAGTGGGTAAGAATAAGAAAGAAGAGTACATTTCTCCACACTGGCGGTTGAACCATCCAGGGGATTATTATGTGTTGTGCAATTTCAAAAGAATGATTGCAATACTTAGAATAATGCAACTTCACAATCACAAGTGATAGATAGGAAATTGAACAGAGCCAAGAGGAAGATATGAATCATGATAATCACCTACAAAACCAAGTCAATTCACTTCCTGATAAATCTGATATATCAATGAATACTGAATATGAACTCAAACTGATGAAGAATGCTTTGAGTTTATGTCTTTTATCACTATTACGGCTGACCTTGTTAGGGAAGGATGGCATCAAACCCAAATTAGATCATTCCAAACATATATAGTTGTTGCAGCTCAAGAGATATGGCTATCTGAACACAAAATGTCAATACCAACTCAGAAAGACAAATCGGACATGCTTATACAGAAAACACTGTCCCAGCTGTATGACACCATCACCCAGAATTGTATGGATATGCCCAGATTTAATCAGAAACTGCCCAAACACCAAATAATATGGCTTAGAAGATGTGTATAAAAATGACTATCATTCCACCACAATCATCATGGATAACAAGCAAGTCAACAATAATTTTCTGATCATGGTCGACCCATTCAGCTGGGTACAGACACTCAAAAAGTACGGCAGCTCTCATGACCATTCAAATGAATGCAAAACTCCATAAAGATTCTACTATTGTTGATGCCTACTAGAAACAAATATTTTCCATACATCAAAACTTAAAATGGATCAGAATCTTGTTAGATCAAGTCTGCCATCCATAAATGATACGGCACCATGAAGACCCAATTCATAGGATCATGAAAGCATAATATCAGCCAACTCATAACAGACTTATACAACTTCCATTTTTCCTGTCACAACACTCCAATGCAGCCCAAACAGACCCAAATCATAAAGATTTCATTTGAAATTTATCAATCCTCCTCTACAAGTCCGTACGGCCCTGTCTTGTACAAAATCCTCATAGAAATTACAAACTGCACTTCTAACCATTCAAAGCAATCTTAAAGGTGACGCCTAGGCAATACCAATGCATTACCAAAGGATTTTTGCAAACAAACTTCATTAATATTTATTTCTCAATTTCATTCCAAGTTCCCTTGTACGGCCCAACATGAAGAAATAAACAAAAACTCCCAAATATTCATTAGAATGCCCAAAACAATTTCAAGATATAATAAATCTCAATGATCAACATCAAATTAGAATAATCCAAAACTCATGAAAGCTCAAAGGCAACTCTGCATGAGCTTGTTCCAGAATCCATCTTCAACACAATGGTGATTTCTGTGTGAAATCACACCCAATCTGCAAGAGGGGTTTCGTCCTCCAAAGAAATTCTACAAGAGGGTTCCCATCCTCAAGAGAATATGGAAGAACACACAGGTTCAATCCATCTGCAAACAAAATCAATATCAAAAGCATAGCATAACCCTTTCAAATGAGAGCTCGTTCTCTTTTATAAGGCACTGGAGGAGTTACAAAGGAAATGAATTATTTCTTGAAAATAATAGCATTTTCTTTCTAACTTAAATTATTTCTTTTTTCCTCCACTTAAGTGCTCACTTTTATGTGCCTACATAAAAGAATATATTTTTCCCTTTCTAATGAGCTATAACACTTAATAATTTAATAATTATTTTCACCCCTAGGAACTTAAGTGAAAATAATAATTAAAATAGCTCATTAAATATTAAATTTTGCGGAAAATCCCAAACAGCCTCTGAATGCAAAATAAACTGAACCAATATGCTTTGTAAGGTTTGGGATGTGCAACGATGCCTTCCGGGTGACTTTCCAAAAATAGAAAACTCCAAGAATCTTGGAGAGCAAACCAGAAGCCCGATCAAACTTTAGAAACCATCACTGTTACCCGAAACGTCAACTGAGCTCAAAACCATGACAAAATTATCCATTTACACAAGGAAAACCCAATTAACTGTTCTGCAGACTGAACTAAGACCACTCCAAGAACATTGGAGTTCTTCCCAAACATGTTGGATAGCCTCCAAAAGACTAGGAACAAGCACAAACGCCCATAATAATCAACGTGCCAAAAATGGAACATTACACCTTTTGACTAAGGAAATGTTTCAAGCTATTGTGATCAGATTTAACAATGAATTTCCCTCCAACTAGATACTGCCTGAATTTAGCCAATGCATGCATGATGGCTAACATCTCCTTATAGTAGATACTATAGCTCCTCTCAGGGCCCCTTAACTTTCGGCTCTCAAAAGCAATAGGGTGTTTGTCCTGCATCAACACCGCACCTATGCCTTCCCTGGAGGCATCACACTGAAGCTCAAATGGCTTCGGAAAATCAGGAATGGCCAAAACTGGACAAGTGCTCATCACCTCCTTAAACTTGTCGAAACACTGCTGAGCACCATCTAACCAAACGAAAGCTCCCTTCCGTGTCAAATCTGTGAGTGGGGCTGCTTTATGAGAAAATCCCTTTACAAACCTATGGTAGAATCCACAAAGGCCAAAGAACCCCTTGAGCTGAGAGAGATTCTTGGGTGGTGGCCAGTCAACTATAGCTCGAATCTTCTCCGGATCCACAAGGACACCCTCTGAACTGATGATGTGTCCCAAGTATAGCAACTCCATCATGCCAAACTCGCATTTAGACATTTTTGCATATAGGGACTCCTGCTCAAGTATACCCAACACAATATCCAGATATCTCAAATGATCCTCCCAAGTCCTGCTGAATATGAGTATGTCATCGAAAAATATGAGTACAAACTTCCGCAACTGTTCTCTGAAGACCTTATTCATACAAGACTAGAAAGTGGCAGGTGCATTGGTTAAGCCGAAAGGCATAACCAGAAACTCAAAGTGCCCATAGTGACACCTAAACACTGTCTTCTCCACATCCTCCTCACGTACTCTAATTTGATGGTACCTTGACCTCAAGTCTATCTTGGAGAAGAAACATGCACCACGCAGCTCGTCAATAAGCTCATCAATCCTGGGGATGGGGTACTTGTTCTTAATAGTCTTTTTGTTCAGTTCCCTGTAATCAATACACATCCTGAGTGTGCCATCCTTCTTCTTGACCAGAACAACAGAAGAAGCAAAAGGACTCTTACTAGGCCTGATGTGACCCATCTTGAGAAGCTCTTGAATAGCCTTCTCAATCTCATCCTTGTATCTCTTAGGATGTCTGTAGGGAATGGTGATAACTGGTTTGTCCCCCTGCTCCATCTCTATAACATGCTCAAAACCCCTGTCTGGAGGTCTACCTGGAGGTATATCACTAAACACTTTGGAGTGCTTAGTTAGTACTGACTGAATTTCCACTGGATAATCCTGTTTTTGCTGTTTTGGTGCCTCTGGCATCACAAGAATCTCAGCTGCCCACTGCACCTGGTCATGCCGCAATATCCTCTCCATCCTCCGAATGGACACTGCTCTTAAACCCCCATCGGACATTCCCCTCAAAATATGTTTCTGACCATCTACTTCGAACTTCATCTCCATGGTCCTCAAGTTGAGGGAAAATTCACCTATCATGTGTAGCCACTTCATTCCTAGGACTACATCCATGTCACCCATACTGACCACATAGTATTCGGCTTGGAACTCATAGTTATTTAACCTGATGGTTAAATTGGGGATCCTTCGTTTGCAAGTAATGACAAACCCGTCTGCAACTCTAACTTTGAATCCCTCGAACTCTTCTGTTTTGAGTCCCCTTTGTGCCACAAGCCCCTCATCAATGAAGTTGTGGGTGGCACCTGTATCTAGCAAAGTGGTCACTCTCTGTCCCTCCAATACTCCCCATATTCTGAAGGAACCCTCTTTCTAAATAGCAGAGATATGTGCTGTCGGAATGTCCTCATCATGCATGTCCTGTACAACCTGCACTATATTCTCTACATCACTGTCCTCCCTATCACTCTGCTGCCCTGATTGCTCTGAAGCTGTCTCCTCAGCAGAATAATACTCCAATTGTTTTGCTTGCCCCTTCATTGGGCACCTGTGGTTAGGATCCCATGGTTCTTTGCATTTGAAGCATAGTCTCTTCCTCCTGTATTCATTCAATGCATCATCATCTAATCGAGGCCCTGGTTTCCTCTGTGGGAAGGTGTCTCGCTGCTGAACCGGCATTTTGTCTCTTCGTGGAGGAAAAGGTTTGGAGATAAATTGTTTCCTAGGCACAGCAAACTCCATACTACGCGCCTTCTTGATAGTCTCTTGAAGTGAAGGTGGATCAAATGCCTTAACCCAACCCTTAAGTGGTTCCATTAGCCCTTCCATGAACAGGACTACAAGTCTCCTCTCTGATATGCTGGGAACCATCACACTGATTCTTTGGAAATCTGAAATATATCCCTCAAGTGACCCATACTGCTTCAACTGCGCCAGCTCTCTAAACTACAACTCTGGGTCCTTGGTATCGAACCTCTCGATGAGTCTATTAGTGAACTCATCGTATGTGGTGATAAGGCTGTGGCCCAAGGTGACCAACCCATGGTACCACCACTCATGTGCTAACCCATCTAAATTAATAGTGGCAAAGTTAAGTGCCTCATCCTCCGGCATCGGCTTAAGTGTCAGGTAGTTATCCAACTTCTGCACCCAAGCTCTGGCTGAAATCTTGCCACTTCCATCAAACCGGTCCATAGGGACTTTGCTCAATGCATGTTGGTAGTCCCGGTTAGCTCTGTTAGCCCTGTGATCTCCTCGACCCATCATAAATCCCCTTTGTCTCTTCTGATTCATATAGTGGTCGAATGTCAACATCTCTCTGATGTTAGGAGCCAATGTCATGTACTCTGCATGCTGTATCTGAACATCATCTGTTATGGGAAGCTGAAACTCTGGTTCCTGCTGAACCATTGCCTCCTCTCTATACAGAAAAGTCGGTTGTAAGGGTCTAGTAACTGATCCTGGGGTAACCCTGGTGTTATTAATACCACTCTGATCCGCGTGTCCACTACCCTGTCGCGCATGTCCACCACCTTGTCCTGCATATCCACTGCCCTGTCCTGTATGTCTGTGGTGACCATGGAGCCACTGATCTCACCTCCGGGTGTGGTATTGGTGTGAACTACTGGAATCCCTTGGTTAAACTTCCCAAGGAGCTGGGACATCATATCGAGCATAATATCGAACTTCCTCTTTGTTTTGGCACCAGGACTCTCAGGCTGGTCAGCTCCTCTGCCCCCCATACTACCTATTATGCTATCACTCCCGCTGGAAGAGTTCCTGTGCATACCCAATATACCTAAAACTGTTTCACCTTCTGGAACCTCTGGTGGATGCCAATGTGGAGTGGGTCTAGTGTAGACTCTTCTTTCATCACTCATATAAACTGATCAATACTGGCTGGCAAGATGCACCAGCTCTGATACCACTGTAATAACCTGCACCTGTTGTTCTTTTGATTTATCTTTTTTTAATGATATATTTTTTAGTTTTTTCTGTGATCTTTCAGAACTAGATAGAAGATGCAGAAGGGGGTTTTCGTTTTCTTGAAGTGTGTATGTTAGAATACAAGGAATATAGCATACAATTGAAAACCCAGAAAAACTATAACAGATATGAACTAAATAATGAAGACCCAGTTCATAGAATGGCATAAAATGAATAACCATCACATACCCATGTCAAAATAAGCATATTCATATTTTTGCTATTGACGGACCAGTAACATGACAATGGAGTTTTGCATTAAAAGTATCAGCAAATGCAAGGAAACAATCTACAACCATCAGCATAGACCCTTAAGTAAAAAACGACCACTAAGCAAGGAAGAACAACCCCAATAAACTCCAAACGGCTGCTCCAAGAAGTACGGCCAGCATATGAAGTGATACAGCCTACACATGAAGAGGTACGACCAACAAAATACAGTACGGCCAGCAATGAAGAAATAGCAGTCCCAACCCTTCTCAAATCTGCAATACAATCCGTCACTAATACTCTTCCTCAGCTGTGACAAAACTGCAATAAGATATGTCTTGTTATCTCCAACTCCGTCAATGGCAGTATCAAAATGAAGCTCAAATACAACCACTGAGTATGGCTGCTCTAAAATCTCCTTGGGTGATCTTTCACACTTGCGGAAGATTGCAACCAATGGTGGTTTCCGTCACCCAAAGCCCTGGCTGGAAGAAATCCCCCAAACCCTCATTTGCAGAGCAAATAGAAGCATAGAATGTAATATCAAGAATGAATAATGCTTTCCACTTTGTGCCTTTATAATCTCTCCTTGAGGATCAACCCCTTTTTGGGAGGGAAAATGCTTTTTAAAATCTTTATTTTATTTCCCCACATGAGGCGTCCAAGTCCATGGGTGACTTAATTTGCCTTTTAATTATTTTCACTAAGTCACCACTTTAATATAAAGTCCAACCATTAAATATGAATATTAATTTACGGACTTTAATTTGGAAGGGCAAACGGACTCGGAATTTGACGAGCAATAGACCATTGGAAAGGTCTCGTTGAAACGCCCCACCTCCAATAATGAGTTTCCCAAAATAGCCAACTTTCCGACTTACTAAAAATAGCAAGTCCCAGCCAGAATGTTAGAAACTAACCAAACGAACTCCCAGAGTTCCCTAACCACTTTGGTTAGTCTACGGGAACCAAGTATAGACTAACTCACTAGGAAAAGGGGACATTACATAGGACTAAACGGATGGCGCTCATCTTGGCTGTAGGAGCAAAAGTCTCCTCGTAGTCAATGCCCTCTCTCTATGAGAACCCTTTTGTTACCAATTGAGCTTTGTACTTGTTTAGACTACCATCTACCTTGTACATGACCTTGTACACCCATTTGTAGTCAATGGGTTTCTTCCTTGATGGAAGATCTGAGAGATCCCAAGTCTTATTTTTCACAAGACATTCATGTTAAGTTGCCATGGCCTTTTCCCATTCAAGTTTTCCTTTTGCCTCCTCAAATGCTTGGGCCTCATAAACTCCTTGAATATTGGCCATCAAAGCAAAGTTAATTGTGTCTTTGCTCTTGCCTCTTAATGATCTACCCTCGATCATTTCACTTACCCAAACATCTCCAATGGTGCTTTCCCACCACTTTGGTCTCTTCTTGGGAGTCTCTTCATCCATGTCAATATTGTCACCATGACTTTGGCTATCTGTGTCATTTGGATGCTGATCTAGGTTATCATCAATGAAATCTGGGTCTATTACTAGCCTGGAAGACTCCTCATGCTCTGAATCCCCCCCTTCAGGTGGAGCTAGCTGAAGCTGAACACTTGAATCCTTAGTCACAACAGGCTGTTCTTCTCTAATCTTGAACTCCAGAGAAGTCTAAAAGGGCACAACATCCTCATCAATCACAACATCGCGACTGAAAGTCAAATGGTTAGTGTCAACATGAATCAACTTGTAAGCCTTATGATTGTCACTATACCCTGTAAGCATCAATTTCTTACTCTTAGGGTCTAACTTGGTTCTCTTTTTATTTAGAATCCAAGCCAATTGAGAGAGAGAGGATAAATTGAGGTGCCCATATCGTTGATGCCAAACTGTACTGATGTTAGACGTACTCTTGGTTGCCAATGCACGCTCCTTCACCTGTCCAGTGTCAACCAGTTGATACAATCCATGATCTTCTATACCAAGAGCAATGGTCTCCTTGTTCACTATGTAGCATTTATGTTTGCTAAAGATGACATCCAAATTGGGACAATGTTGCATAATCTAACTTGCTGAGAGTAGATTAAGCTCCATTCCTGGCACATAGTAGCCATTGAGAAAACATAAAATTTTCACTTCAAAGGATATTTGCACATTCCCTCTGCAACAACCGTGTCTCCACCACCGAAGATCACTGAATTAGAGCAAGCCGTGTACTCCATGAACTAGTCTTTCCTATGGGTGAAATGACTTGATGCTCTTGAACCAATGTACCATGCAAATGACTTAGTTTGATCTGCTGGTCTTTTGGCCATGAATGCATAGAAGGTTGACTCCTCCGAATGCTTTGTGACATGACTCTTTTTTGCTAAGGCCCTTTGTGGTTGGATTTTCGTTCAACCAACCCTTTTTTGCAGTGCTTCTTCATATGACCCATCTTACCGCAATAATGACATGTGATGTTTTTCATATTTTTTGATGCATCCTCATTGTTGCTTTGTCCTTTCTTCTGTGACCATTTGCCTTTGCCCTTGTCTTTGGCTACAAATGCCTATTCCACACCCTCTGTCACTACTACTACCAAACTGTTTCTTCCATCTGTCCTGCTGTAAGAGCTTATTGCACAACTCTTCAAACTTTAGGTCAACATTGGTAGAAGTGATATTCAGGGTCTCAATAGAATGCTCATAAGCACGTGGTAAGCTTTTGAAAGTGATTACCTGTTAGATAAAAGAACAATCTCTAATCCAATTGTTTATCATAAAATCTCAAAGATATGATACCAATTGGTGAGATACAAGGCTTAGACTACTACAATATGAAAATCTGAAATTGTATACAAATTTGAAATTAAGTTGCCTTAATATGGAATTACCATGTAGAGATTCAACTTTGTGATGATGCTTAAATCAACCACTTTAACATGCTTATTTCAACCACCTTAAAACATAAATAAAAGGAAGATAACATCATAAGATAGCAGCAACAAAGAGGCACAAATCAACAACCATCAGAAGATCATCTCACAACACAAGATTTACGTGGAGAAATGTAATGTGCACCCTTGGATATGTTTTTACTATGCCACGTTTTTTCTTTTCTGATTGCTTTTGGTTTAGGGTTTAATGTGCATGTTTTGCATGTATGTTTTTACATTGAATATACAAAATATAAAGCATATAAACCAAACCCAGAAAAACTAAAGCATAGATCAACAAAATATCGAATGCCCAGTTTATATTATGGCAAAATATGAATTACAATGACATACCCAGATGGAAATCTTCAACTTTGCATTTGTGCTGACGGAGGACTAGCAATACCAGTCATAGAGAAATGCTCCCAGCTTCTATAAACAGAAAAGTCTGATCATACAAAGCATTACAAATGATTTTCAGACCCTAGGCGATCCAAATGCAAGTGATAGAGTCCTTAAAGAAAGCTGAAGTTATTTCCTAGAGACCCACGTCCAAGCTGCTGTTGTACGGCTGACTGGAGCTGTATATCAGCCAAAACACAAATGAAATAGAGTCTTAAATATCTCTGCTCTGTTCCAGAAGTTGTTGCAGCTATCAGGCAAACATGCTAAGATGAAGATTATAACAAAATCTGCCCAAAATCACTCAATATTATCCTCCACAGCAGTACGACTCATTCCAGCAGGGATACAACCAGCAGCAAACTCTGTAAACAGTCCCAAACTCTTCAAAAAAACACTACAATCTGCTATGAAATGCTGTCCTCAATGTTTCATCTCAAACCTTGGTAAGATATGCATAAAACTCCATGAAAACTTCATCAAATGAATCAAATGAATGCCCAAACGAGACTCTTGAATGAAGCCTCCAATGCCCTTCCATGATGTGGTCTTTCACACACGAAGAAAGGAGACTTGAAGAGGTTTTCGTCTCAGCCAAGTCTGGTTCAAAACCCTTAAAGCTTCCAAAGCTCCAAGAATGCATGAGAAAGCAATTCTCATAAAAAGTGAATAATAAACCAAGCATATGAAATGAATTGCCCTTTTCCCTTCTTATAACTCCTCAAGAGGGTCATTGCACTTTTGGAGGGAAAAATTCTTTTAATTTCACTTTAATATTTCCCAAGGTGAGCGCTCCACAAAATAACTTAAGCGACTTTTAAATATTTTATTTTTCATCACTTAACCATTAAATCCCAAAGTCCAATATTTAAATAATAATATTAATTTATGAACTTTAAAACGGAGGTCCAAATGAACTCGGAATTCAATGATCTATAGTTCGCCGGAAAGGTCTCGACGAGACGCTCCATCTCCAACATTGAAAATCCCGAAACGGACAGAAACCCTAATTTGCCAAAAATAACAAGTTTGGGCGCAAAGTCCGAAATCACCTGGAAAGACATCACCGCAAACCATCTGATATTGATGAGCCCAATGCAACATCTGGGATAGCCAACAATTGACTGCCAAGTCACCAAAATAGTGCCAGACTGACACTAAAAATAGCAGTGTTCTCCGAGGGCCAAACAGAACAAACCCAGAAAGATTGTCGTCATGCAAGCACTATAAATAGTAAGTACGAACAAGTTGTCCGAACTCTCTCCGGAATGTATCATCACCCGAACACATTGGTGACATCGAAATCTCCTCTGATTTGGCTGTCACCAACCCAGAAAGTTAGCTCCGACTGTGCTGCAAAAGAACCCGAAAATGGGGACATTACAAGAAAACCTTTTTGGGAAAAAAACTCCGCCAAGAAGGGAGGCCAAGCATGTATTATCTTCAAATGCAAGATTACAATACATCCACTTCCAAATCTCCTCTCCAGTCTTCAATCCGAAAACACCTGTGTACAGAGTTTTCACTAACTCAACATGTTCGCTTTCTACCACCATAACCCTTGTTTATATAGCGTTTTCATCCTCTAAATATGGTATACGAGTTGGTTATCATATCCCAACGCCTCCTTTGGATAAATCCAAGCATTTAATGCATAAAACAATGTTGGTTTTAACTCCATTACTCATGGACAATTAATTGTCTTTATGGACAACTAATTTGTCCTATCTTGCAAGGCGGTTGCCATCTTCATGTGGAGGTGTTATAACCACTCAAAACAACATCAAAAGTGTTCAAAACAATCCTCATGGGGAGTTGGGCATCCAAAACAACCTTAACCTCCAAGATTCCTTTCCGGTAAATAGTAACTTCATGCTGGTAATAAATAGTTACTACTGACCCTAGTAAAAATAATTACCGTACCAGTAAAGTCTTAATGGTAAATAGTAATTACCACTATCGGTGAAACCTTTATCCCTTATGAATGATTTACAAACAATATTAGGAGTAACTAAATACATAGAATTTACAAGGTTGATGGCACCAATCCTAACATTCTCCCACTTGACATTAGACATTGTAAATACATCCATAGGAAAACCAACAAAGGAAAAAGATCCCTTAGCCAACCATGTACCACTTGATTCTTCAACATGCTTATGTGCTCCAACAAGATACCTGCAAAAGCAACCGTGATAAACACCATTTCAAACAAGAACTCCTGACAACATGTCACCCATGAAGAAATAAGGAACATGCTAAGGTGAAACATAGCAACTATCACTGTAACCTGCACCAATCTATACATGAACACAAGCATCAAATTCAAATGGTAACAAATGACTATGAGTGACTACCACACTTATACCATCTGGAATAGAAACCACATAAAGTTGCTAGCTCATTCAAACTATCCATACCTCAAAACCAGGGTAAACAAAACCAACATAGGTAGAACTCCATGCTATCAACATATCAACCCGAAACTGCAATCAAGTCTCTATATATCAGCCACGCTAATCATCCATTCTCCCATCTCAATGCAACATACCAATCCACAAATGACCAAAGACAAGGCCAACTAACAAAGTTTGCATCAACACTGAACTGATCTGTGGATATTGATAGTCCACGTCCAAGTCTTCAATGCAACCAATGGGTAAAGATAGCCCACTAAACTACACAACTCGTAGATCCAAACAGTGAAACATGCAAACTCATCATCAAATTAGTAACCTGCAAACTGAGACAACCAAGAGGATATTGTGACAATGAATAACATACATATCCAAGAACTCCCACTGCATGGGTAATGCCAAATCTGAAAACAAGATGAACATATTAACAAGTCCTCCTATAGCACTTCTTATAGAGGACATGGCTAACTCTACCATATAGTGTCAAAGAAACACGTAATGATATGCATAAAACATCTCTCATTACCAATCTCCAAATAACTCTCCCAAGTCCTCTAAACCAATGAAGAAAGAGATCAAGGAGCTACCAAATTGTTGTCAACAACAATGAAGTACAAACAACACTTGACTCTAATACAAAATCCCAACTCCATAAACATAAGAACCTTCAAGAAGAAGACAATATACTAGGAAAGAGAGAACCTGCAAATCAAACCATGTCCTTGTACCACACTGACGTGCCAAACTGTGTAAGGTAAGATCTCCTTCAACATTCCCAAATTGAAAGGATATCAACATCTAACATTCAAATTATGATGAAAACATGGCAGCAATAGATATCAACCTTTCACAGAAAGTAGATCAAACTAGCCAAACATTCCCATAGCATAAGGGAATATGCCTAAAGCCACACACCATTTCATGTACCTCTCCAAACAAGTCCTCAAAACTTTTTCCATAGCTCAAGACCAAAACAAGGAGAATAATGGAAAATTCATAAAACCATGCATCTACTTCTCAACAATCCTTCAGAACTTACAAAGCTCAAGACTAATGTATATGAGAAGACAAGATACAAATTAAAGAATGCATTTGACAATTAGGCGAGCAACACCTCTTAGATCATTCACCTGTCAAGTAGACCAAGAGTGGGATACAAGATTGCCCTCTGCACACAACACCAAGAAATAAAAGCTTATAATAAAGGGCAACCTTCTCATCCAGTACATAATGGACTCACATCCATTTCCAAGTGTAGGCTCCTTGGCCCTTTTGTTGAAATCTCATAATGAGTAATCATTCCAACACATATCTCTAAGTACAAGAGATATCCAACCTCACCCAAGTCTCTCTAGTATCCATGAGTATCCGCCAATCAATCTATGCCAACTTCAAATGCAACATGCAAAATTATGAAGCTCCAAGCAAATGATTAATACTCAAAACCAAAGAGAACTAACCAAACCATTGTCAAAGCTCCAACAATAGAATCAGGAACATATCATGACATCATGATCTAACATCTTCTCAAAAGAAGATCATATGCTCTAACGAACATATCTTGTTCCCAAGAGCACCTGTATCATGCCAAAACTCTTAACTCATGATCAAGAGTGCATCATGACATAATACTATACATCCTCTAAACCAAGGATCATTTGTCAAAACTAATAAGTCATAAACTTGACACCTCACCAAAGACTCCAAGAGTGCTCCATGGAAAACCAAGATGCCAACACCTCTTCAAGTAACATGAAGATCTAGCATCCTCTGTTAATAGAACCAAAGATGTCAATAAACCCTCACTGCATACTAAGGGCATAATCTAAGAGTTCCTTATGACACCAACAACCATTGCAAAAGATCATCCATCTTCTAATCAAAGATTATCCATGGCTCACTACATACTGCAACAATGTCAACAACTTAGAGCCAAGATCTTGAAACAAAGAAGATAGACCACACTATGTAACTACACAAAGCTCCCACTAAAAGTGATACCAAGCTATACATGGCATCATGACCAACATCATTGCCAAAACTCCACTGAAAAGTGAACAGAGCGTATCATGCATTATAGACTACTGCTATAGATTCTAATGAAAAACTATATCAGGTACTCCATAATCTTTTCTTCGTCTCATTACAATAAACATACCAATGTAACCAAGGTGACCAAGAATAAGGCCTACCACATAGAATCCACATCAGATAATTTTACAAAATCTGCACTCATGTAACATCTCAAAGGAGAAATACATAATCACTCCAATCTCAAATAATTGAATAAATAGATTCAACACCACATTAGTAACATAGTGAACAAAGGTAACCATGTATAACATGTAGATTTCCAAGACTCAAACACCAGGATCAATGCTAGACCCGATTTGCCAAATAAATCTACATAAGGGTAACCATAGATCAATAAGAACCCAACAAGCAGTTCTATAAATCTGTAATTGTTTCCATCCAGAAAGCTCTAAGAGTCTGAACATAATCTTTTTACAGATCTACAAACCATAGATTTTGTTTAACATGTAAGACCTGTAAAACCATCTCTCTATAAATTTGAATCCACTTAATCATTCAGACATTCACATCATCAAATTTCATCTGAAACAATGGTATACCACAGATCTACAAACCCATAGCCTTTTGAAACAAGAAAATTGTAAAACCTAAATATCCAAAATAACATGAATATGAAAAGGAGGAACCAAGTTGTTCAAGAGTGTTCAAATCACACAAAATACCAACTCCACAACCCACATACAACTAGTGGCAAATCTGTAATGTCCCCCATTTAGCCCACTGGATCAGTGGACAAGGATTAGCCTATGATCAGACTCCCGTAGGCTAATGGAGGTGTTTAGAGGGTCAGTTTGGGTAACTTACTATTTATAGTAAGTCGGAGTTGAGAACTGGCTATTTATGGCAGGGCAGTTGCGATTGATCTTGGCACGAGAACTCATGGTTTTCCCCTCAGGGTATTAATCGATAAAGTATAAGTTAAATTAAAGATTTAACTTATATTTATTTTATGGGGTATTGTGAGTTATGTTCGTGGAAAAAGACGAAGGAGGAATTGGTCATCATAGGCGACTTCTTGGCATGCCATGAAGAACTCCTTGATGTGGTCACGAGGGTCTCCTTTTCCTTTGTATTTATCGAATTTAGGCATTTCGAAGTGTTGAGGAAAAGGTGTGATGGCAATGTTTCTATCAAATGGGTAGGGACATAAGTCTTCAAACTTATAATGTTTCTTTTGGGTCCCTAGTTGGATGTTTTAAGTGCATTTTTCATCTCTTGCCACTCTTGATCGAAAGGGTTAGCAAGGGGTGGTTGCGATATGTGTTGGAGTAGAGGTTGTTGTGACGATGATTGTTGATATTGGGGATGGATATATTGTTGTTGTTGATGAATATATTGTTGTGACGATGAGTGTTGGGGATGGATGTATTGTTGTTGTGACGACAATTGTTGGTGTTGGGGATGGATGTGTTGTTGTTGGTCGTATGGTTGAAGACCTATAGTTTGTGTGTAAACATGAGACCCATACGTTTGTTGTTGCGGAATGGTTTGTTGATTTTGAAGTGGTGGTTGATGTTGGCTAACGAGAGGAGGTTGTACCAATGACCCATGGGGGGGTTGTTTATGTGTGGAAGATTAGTATGTGTGCGTGGGATTGGCGGGGCTTGTTGTCATGTCCCCGTTTCCGGCTTGATCATCAAGTGTATAATGGATTAGCCTAATCCTCATTCCCGGAGGCTAATTCCAAATGATGAGGGAATGAATTGGTTTCTGACTAACTCTATCTTTTTGTTTTGCAGGAACAAAGTTAGAAACCTAAAATTTGACTAAGTCTGAGAGTCATTTCATCAACTCCGGTGATCACATTGTAAAAAATGCTTTCATGGTGTTTAGGCGCATTTCTAGGAAATTCAAGCTCCTTCTGGCGCCTAACCCTCAAATCCACTTGTAGCACTCAGTAAGGGACTTCATTTGAAGCACTTCTAACATATCAGCTAGGGCGCTTGGGAGGAAAGAATGTTTAGATCTTCATAATGACTCCAATTCTGCAAAATCTTCAAGAAAATGATGAAGTGAACACTGGGCGCACTTTTCCATCCAAACTGACCTCAATGTGCGCCTAGGATGTTGGAACCTTTCTGAGCACTTAAGCGCCTATCACTGTTTCTGCAAACTTGATTAAGCGCCTAGTCTAGAAGCTGATATCATGAGGACAAGTTGTCGCTTCAAGGTAAAAGGGTTGTCTTAGAAATGCAAGGCGCTACTCCTTGATCAAACAGGACAAATTGTGCGCCTAGATACCCGAGGTGATAGATCATGATGAAACAACTCTGGATTAGCGCCTAGTGAATTATAAGGATGTTTGCATTATCAGAGTGTTGAGATTGATTCTTCTAATTGTAACCATCATCTAAGTCCAGAAGGTGATAGATCAAGATGACAGCTAGATCAAGATGATAGGCGCAATCCCTTGGTACTGGAGCTCAGTTTTGGCGCCTTCAAAGAAGAACACATGAAGAAACTTGTGAGGTAAGGCGTTTGCAAAGGAGAACATCTTGGAACATCTTCTAGGTGTTTGCACTTTAGTCCAGGGACTTCATCTGCTAGGCGCATTTCTTGGCCTTCACCACTTTCACTTAGCGCCTAGACTCCAGAGGGTTCATTTGGGCGCCTAGTATTGAATCAAGGTCCAAAGATTTCATTGAATGATTGATAAGTATTGGTAAACATTTAGACTTGCCAGGCGCATCCTCATGCCTCTACACCCTCAGTTTGGCGCCTAGCTTCTTTGCAAAACCCTAATTTGGCGCCTAACCCTAGCAAGGCACAATATCCTCTCCAGTTGGCAATTGGTCTTGAAAGCTAAGTAGTGGCAAAGTCATTTTGGCGCCTAGGGTCTAGTTGGACTTCCAGGATTGAAGTCAAGGTATGGCGCACTTCTTTGGTGGCGCCTAAACCCCAGTGGCGCCTAGATCAACCTCAATGAGCGCCTTAAGGAGATCGGATAAACTGAATGTCCGGATACCTCTTTAAGATCAAGGTCGCAACACTTGAAAGTCTTCCCAAGCTAGGCGCTCACTTCCAGATGGAGCATTTCACCTTCCTGAACAGCAAGACTTGAAGGAACACCAAGGAAAGTCAATCTTCATGCAAGGCGCACTTCTGTGCCCATGAAGCATCATTCTGGCGCCCAACATCAAGTAGCCTTTTGATTAAGTTTAAGTGAGCGCCTTGGGCAGAATGGGTGAGTGAAGTATCATGATCTCGCCAACAACCTCTAGAAGGGCACAACCTCATGATAGGCGCACTTGACACTCCAGATACTTCAACTTGGCGCCCAGTCAAAAGAACACTTGAAACTGCGCCTAAGACGAGGTGGTTCAGGTAGTTACATAACTTGAGCTCTCATTGGTCGACAGAATGCCTTCGGGATCCGTGTCAAGGTCTCTAGATGAGCTTGCCAACTCAGAATGAGTCATAAGATGGAATATTCCCTTGGATATGCTTCTTGGGAAACGTGCCTTGGTTCCTCTTTATGCATTGAAATACGTGCCTTCATTGCCTTTGGAAGGCCTATAAAAGGAGGAGCTCTCTCATTCATTTGGTATCTGTTCATTTTGACAAAATTCTCTCTGCAAAGCTGTTGAGCTTGTAATCTTGAGGCCTGCGAGTTTCAAGTGTTGGGGTGATGCTCCCTCAATCAAGCAAGGTGATGCTCCCTTGTGATATTGTGAGGTGTTGACATTTAGTTGACATCATTGAGTTCAATTGAGTTGATCAAGTATAGGCGCCATTGTAATCATCAAGGCTTCAAGGCCTTTCTTTTGTAATTCCATTGAATAAGTTGTACTTCATGCTATTGAAAGCATTATCCATGTAATAAGACATTGCAAGTTGATTAAATCAAGTGAATAAACAAGTATCCAACTCCCATTCAAGTAGTTATCTTTGATGTATATCTTTGTGTTGTTGAAGTAGTTGATGATTTGATAGCAAGTAAAATTGTTTAAGAAAGGAAAAATTTTAGTAGAACTAGTTGGGTATCTTACAGTGGTATCAGAGCCTGGATCCTGCCAGCCTTTGGGAGTTTTCATGCAAGAAGGTGATCAACAAAGTGATAGAACCAGGAGATACATTGCGCGTGAACAAAGAAGGCAGTTCCAGTGGACTCATCCTTACCCACAACAGGATACTCTTTCAGAAGCAATTGTAGCTAGACAGACTAACATGGCTGAGGAAAGACGAAGTAGAAGTCCACCTGTAGATGGTGAACGTGCAGCTAGGGAGATGTTTAGGAACATCGCCGCTGAACAACAACAAACCGCTCAAATATTGCAACATGTCCTACAATCCCTTCAAAATATGAATCAAGGTGAAGTAGCTGGACAAGGTCGTCGAGATGCAGCTAGACATGAGAGACAAGAAAGACATGTTGATGATGATGCTGGTAGTGCAGTAGGTAGAAGAGTTCGCACACGAACTCCTACAGTTGATAGGCCTTTAAGACCAACTTTCCTTCCACCACCACCTGAACAAGACAATGAAGCTGATGAAGAGTTTGATGAAGGAGATCAGAATAACTTCGAAGATGAGATAGCTCTCTTTGCAGATCTTTATGCTAGACTTCCGGAACGTGTTCGGGATATGATGATCTTCAATGAATATTGCCGACAGAAGAGGGAAGATAGAGACAGGCGAGGTAGAACTAGAGGATTTCGTCCTAGAAGGGATGATGATACAAAGGAGTATAAAGAAGCCTTGAATCGAGTTCCCATTCCTACCTTTGATGGAAGTGGTAAGCTCAGTGCTAGAGCTTGGGTAAACAAGCTGGATACATACCTTTCACTTAAGCCATTGACGGAGAAGAAGGCAATTCAATTTGCTACAATGCATCTTGAAGGTTTGGCTTATGAATGGTGGCATCATGGCCTAGTTTCTCAACATCATGATAGGATAAATTCCTATGATGAGTTTGTAACCAAGTTGATTCAGAGGTTTGACAGAAAAGACACCGAAGTGTACTATCGCGAACTAGCTCAACTCAAGCAAGAAGGAAGGGTTGTGCAGTATGTTAATGATTTTCAGAAGATTGCAGTGATGGTACCTGATATGACTGACCGAAGAATCACTATGCTGTTCATTGAGGGACTGAACAATCAGATCAAGCCATTGGTAAAGGTACAACGGCCAGCAAACTTGGAAGAAGCAATTGACTTTGCTCTAGATCTTGACACTACTCCCGTATATCAGCCTAAGAAGAAGTTCTATAAAGGTGTTAGCTCTACTCAAAGGAGACCTTCTTTTCCTCAAAAGATGACTCAAGGTCCCTCTGCAGCTGAAAGAGACGAGCTAAGAAGCGAAACTCTGCTTTTCTTGCAAGCAACCTTGGGAACCAGGACACAGATGCCTTGGTAAGGGTAAAGCACACTTGATTGAAGTTGTATCTGATGAGGGAAGTGAAGAAGAATCATTAAGTGAAGAAGAATCAATCCAAGGTGAAGAGGAGGTACAACCAACTCTTAATGTAGTTTCAGAAGAAACCCCTGACAAAATAACATTGGCAACTATCTCAGGAGTACCTAAGTATCATGCCTTCCGCATTAGAGGAGTTGTAAAGGGTCAAAGAGTCACCTGTCTAATTGACAGTGGTGCTACTCACAACTTCATAGATGAAGGTTTGGTAGCAAGGCGGGGTCTAACAGTTGAAGACTTCGAAGGATTTCAAATAGCTGTTGCTGATGGATTCCTAATGAGTTGTACCAGAAAAGTATCCCAACTGCAAATTCAAATGGGAGATTACTCTTTACAGGATGATTTCTATGTGATTGGACTTGGGCATATTGATGTAGTACTTGGAGTACAATGGTTGCATTCGCTTGGAAGAATTGTCCAGGACTTTCAAAAGATGGAGTTAGAATTCATGCATGAAGGAAAGAAGATCAAACTGAAGTCAGTGTCTGATGGAAACCCCAAAGTTGTCTCAGCAAAACGAATGGAAGCATTATTCAGGCATAATGATATCGAATGGGCAGCACAGGTTTGCATCAAGGACAACCAAATCCTCTCTGCTGAAGAAATTTATCCTGCAGAAATTCAGGCAATGTTGGATAAGCATGGTAAGGTGTTTAGGGACATACCCCCAGGAATACCTCCTGATAGAGGTTTTGAACATATAATTGAATTGGAGGATGGGGCGAAACCTGTTAACATTGCACCCTATCGGCATCCTCGGCATTTCAAGATTGAAATTGAGAAGACGATCAAGGAATTGATCGATATGGGGCACATAAGGCCCTCATCAAGTCCATTTGCATCATCTGTGGTGCTAGTGAAGAAGAAGGATGGAACAATGCGGATGTGTGTTGACTATCGCGCATTGAACAAGAAGACCATCAAGGATAGGTATCCAATACCTAGGATTGATGAACTCCTTGATGAACTGCATGGAGCAGTCTATTTCTCAAAGATAGATCTTCGATCTGGCTACCATCAAATTCGTGTCAGAGAAGAGGACATTCCAAAGACAGCATTCAGATGCCATTATGGGCATTATGAATTTATGGTGATGCCGTTTGGGCTGACAAATGCACCAGCCACTTTCCAGTCTTGCATGAATCATGTGTTCAACAAGCAGTTAAGGAAGTACCTGTTGGTTTTCTTTGACGACATCTTGATCTACAGCAAGACATGGGAAGAACATCTCCAACACTTAGATGAAGTATTGAATGTTATGGAGAATCAATCTTTGTATGCAAAGATGTCTAAGTGTGATTTCGGCCTAAAGGAGATTCTGTACCTGGGTCATGTGATAGGAGCAAATGGTGTGAAAGTTCAAGAAGAAAAGATTGAAGCCATTCGCAATTGGCCAGTTCCCAGGAATGTGTCGGAATTAAGAGGTTTCCTTGGCCTCTGCAGCTACTATAGAAGATTTGTTAGAGGATTCTCACAGCTTGCTGCACCCTTGACAAATCTAACAAAGAAAGGAGCTTTCATTTGGTCAATAGAAGCTCAAGCTGCATTTGATAGACTGAAGGAAGTGATGAGTACAACACCAGTACTGGCTTTGCCAGATTTTACTAAGTCCTTTGTTCTAGAATGTGATGCTTCGGGAGAAGGCATTGGAGCTGTTTTGATGCAAGATCGACATCCCATCGCATCCGAGAGTAGGAAATTGAAGGATACAGAAAGATTGTACTCAACTTATGACAAAGAGATGCTGGCAATCATGCATGCCTTGGCTAAGTTCCGCCAGTACCTAGTTGGGTCTAAGTTTGTGGTCAGGACTGATCACAACAGTTTGAAATACTTCTTAGGGCAGAAAGACTTGAATGAAAGACAGCAGAAGTGGGTTGTGAAGATACAGGCATATGATTTCGACATCGACTATGTGAAAGGCAAGAAGAATGTAGTTGCCGATGCCCTGTCTAGAAGACCTGCTGTTTGTGCCCTGAGTAAAGTTTCAGTGGATTGGAAGGCTCAGCTTCTAGTTGAGTATTCTAAATCAAAATTTGCTTGTGAGGTCATGGATGGAATCATTCAGGATGACAGGTACAAGGTGATTGATGATATCATCTATTACAAAGATAGAATCTATCTGACTCCTGAATCGGAGCTGAAGCGACAGATTTTGCAGACATACCATGATGCTCCACTTGCAGGACACCCTGGTTACTTCAAGACATACAAACAGATCAGGGAAAGATTCACTTGGAAGGGTCTGAAGGAAGAAGTACTGCAGTACGTCAGGGAGTGTCTGACGTGTCAACAGAATAAGTCAGAACATACATTTCCAGCAGGATTACTCCAACCACTACCAATTCCTGAACATAAGTGGGAGAGTATCTCTATGGACTTCATCACAGGTCTTCCGAAGGTAAATGGAAGAGGTAGTTGTGGACAGATTAACCAAGTTTGCTCACTTCTTTGCAATACCAGTTGAGTCATCAGCATTGCAAGTAGCTGAGTTATTCTTTCGTGAAGTCTTTCGACTACATGGCCTGCCCAAAACCATAGTCAGTGATCGAGATAGCCGGTTCATCAGTGTGTTTTGGAGAGAGCTATTTCGACTAGCTGGAACTGACTTAACACCGAGCACTAGTTATCATCCTCAAACCGATGGACAGACTGAAATTGTAAACAAATGGCTTGAGGGATATTTGAGGAACTATGTGTCTGATCATCAGCGTGCTTGGATTAAGTGGCTTCATCTGAGTGAATACTGCTACAACACTACTTTTCATATGTCAATTGGCATGACTCCCTTCCGAGCTTTGTATGGATATGAAGCTGTTTCATTTGTTGATCTCGCATTGGATGACAGTAGAGCTCCCAGAGCAAGTGAATTGATGAAAGATACTCAAGATATTTTGAGAGTCCTTAAAGAAAATTTGCAAAGAGCTCAAAATCAACAAAAGTTGTATGCCGACAAACACCGGGTGGAACGAACTTTTGAAATAGGTGACATGGTGTTTCTGCGCCTTCAGCCATATAGACAGAGTACTTTGAAGAAGTCAGGTGCAGAGAAATTGAAACCAAGGTTCTACGGGCCTTACAAAGTGTTGAGAAGAGTAGGGGAAGTGGCATATGAACTTGATCTACCAGCAGGAAGCCGCATCCACAATGTGTTTCATGTGTCGTGTCTCAAAAAGGCACTAGGTCAACATGTGGTTTCAACCGATGAACTGCCACCACTTGATGAAGAAGGAATGCTTGCACTTGAACCTGAAAATGTGGTGGATATAAGGGAGAAGAAACTTCGCAACCGCAACATAAGAGAATATCTGGTAAAGTGGAAAGGGTTGCCAATGGAGGATGCTACCTGGGAAGGTGAAAAGATTCTGGAGCATCCTAACCTTCAATTGCTTGAGGACAAGCAATCCCGGGAAGGGGAGACTGTCATGTCCCCGTTTCCGGCTTGATCATCAAGTGTATAATGGATTAGCCTAATCCTCATTCCCGGAGGCTAATTCCAAATGATGAGGGAATGAATTGGTTTCTGACTAACTCTATCTTTTTGTTTTGCAGGAACAAAGTTAGAAACCTAAAATTTGACTAAGTCTGAGAGTCATTTCATCAACTCCGGTGATCACATTGTAAAAAATGCTTTCATGGTGTTTAGGCGCATTTCTAGGAAATTCAAGCTCCTTCTGGCGCCTAACCCTCAAATCCACTTGTAGCACTCAGTAAGGGACTTCATTTGAAGCACTTCTAACATATCAGCTAGGGCGCTTGGGAGGAAAGAATGTTTAGATCTTCATAATGACTCCAATTCTGCAAAATCTTCAAGAAAATGATGAAGTGAACACTGGGCGCACTTTTCCATCCAAACTGACCTCAATGTGCACCTAGGATGTTGGAACCTTTCTGAGCACTTAAGCGCCTATCACTGTTTCTGCAAACTTGATTAAGCGCCTAGTCTAGAAGCTGATATCATGAGGACAAGTTGTCGCTTCAAGGTAAAAGGGTTGTCTTAGAAATGCAAGGCGCTACTCCTTGATCAAACAGGACAAATTGTGCGCCTAGATACCCGAGGTGATAGATCATGATGAAACAACTCTGGATTAGCGCCTAGTGAATTATAAGGATGTTTGCATTATCAGAGTGTTGAGATTGATTCTTCTAATTGTAACCATCATCTAAGTCCAGAAGGTGATAGATCAAGATGACAGCTAGATCAAGATGATAGGCGCAATCCCTTGGTACTGGAGCTCAGTTTTGGCGCCTTCAAAGAAGAACACATGAAGAAACTTGTGAGGTAAGGCGTTTGCAAAGGAGAACATCTTGGAACATCTTCTAGGTGTTTGCACTTTAGTCCAGGGACTTCATCTGCTAGGCGCATTTCTTGGCCTTCACCACTTTCACTTAGCGCCTAGACTCCAGAGGGTTCATTTGGGCGCCTAGTATTGAATCAAGGTCCAAAGATTTCATTGAATGATTGATAAGTATTGGTAAACATTTAGACTTGCCAGGCGCATCCTCATGCCTCTACACCCTCAGTTTGGCGCCTAGCTTCTTTGCAAAACCCTAATTTGGCGCCTAACCCTAGCAAGGCGCAATATCCTCTCCAGTTGGCAATTGGTCTTGAAAGCTAAGTAGTGGCAAAGTCATTTTGGCGCCTAGGGTCTAGTTGGACTTCCAGGATTGAAGTCAAGGTATGGCGCACTTCTTTGGTGGCGCCTAAACCCCAGTGGCGCCTAGATCAACCTCAATGAGCGCCTTAAGGAGATCGGATAAACTGAATGTCCGGATACCTCTTTAAGATCAAGGTCGCAACACTTGAAAGTCTTCCCAAGCTAGGCGCTCACTTCCAGATGGAGCATTTCACCTTCCTGAACAGCAAGACTTGAAGGAACACCAAGGAAAGTCAATCTTCATGCAAGGCGCACTTCTGTGCCCATGAAGCATCATTCTGGCGCCCAACATCAAGTAGCCTTTTGATTAAGTTTAAGTGAGCGTCTTGGGCAGAATGGGTGAGTGAAGTATCATGATCTCGCCAACAACCTCTAGAAGGGCACAACCTCATGATAGGCGCACTTGACACTCCAGATACTTCAACTTGGCGCCCAGTCAAAAGAACACTTGAAACTGCGCCTAAGACGAGGTGGTTCAGGTAGTTACATAACTTGAGCTCTCATTGGTCGACAGAATGCCTTCGGGATCCGTGTCAAGGTCTCTAGATGAGCTTGCCAACTCAGAATGAGTCATAAGATGGAATATTCCCTTGGATATGCTTCTTGGGAAACGTGCCTTGGTTCCTCTTTATGCATTGAAATACGTGCCTTCATTGCCTTTGGAAGGCCTATAAAAGGAGGAGCTCTCTCATTCATTTGGTATCTGTTCATTTTGACAAAATTCTCTCTGCAAAGCTGTTGAGCTTGTAATCTTGAGGCCTGCGAGTTTCAAGTGTTGGGGTGATGCTCCCTCAATCAAGCAAGGTGATGCTCCCTTGTGATATTGTGAGGTGTTGACATTTAGTTGACATCATTGAGTTCAATTGAGTTGATCAGGTATAGGCGCCATTGTAATCATCAAGGCTTCAAGGCCTTTCTTTTGTAATTCCATTGAATAAGTTGTACTTCATGCTATTGAAAGCATTATCCATGTAATAAGACATTGCAAGTTGATTAAATCAAGTGAATAAACAAGTATCCAACTCCCATTCAAGTAGTTATCTTTGATGTATATCTTTGTGTTGTTGAAGTAGTTGATGAGTTGATAGCAAGTAAAATTGTTTAAGAAAGGAAAAATTTTAGTAGAACTAGTTGGGTATCTTACACTTGTCAAGGGGTTTTGTGGTTGGTTAAGTGGATTCACAATGGGTGTTTGAGTCATGGGTGGTACCACCGTTTGAGTGATGATCAACCTTTGAGAAATATTCAGAGGAAGAGATTGTGGAACAAGATTGGCGTTGGATGGATTTTGAGAAATGTAGGACACGTTTTGTGGGATAACAATCTTTCGATTAGCGGGCATATTAGGATCGGGCATCATATGAGAAGGCATTCCGTAAGGTTGCTCTGATACTTGTGGTTGTGGCACCACATTGCGCCTTATGTTGTGATCAAGAGCATGAACGGCGGTGGTGTTGGTGGCATCACTAGCCCATGGATTATCATAGATGGGTTCGTTTGGGTTAGGGACACGTCCCCATAGTTGATCGCGAATAGGTGTTAGTTTGTCATGAAAGATTGTTTTGAGCTTGTCGTGATCATATGAGTATGGAAGGCGCACGCCATGTTCAATGAGACGTTCAAGGAATTCATCCTTATGGTTGTCAATGAATTGGTCAAACTTTTCATGTAACCCCTTTTCATTATGGAACTAGACAAAGGTGGGTGAATAGGTGTGATGAGGATGAGTGAATGCTTCACCCATTTCGGGTTGGTTGACATATTCCTCCGTGTTGCTTGTGGTAGAGCCATTAGGAGAGAGGGGTTGGTAACGAGTGTCCATTTTCTTAGCTTGTGATCGCGTGATGGGAGGCATAAAAGGTGAATTTGGGTCGGATTGGATGACGAGGTACCAATGATGAGAGATGGAGATAGGTCCAAAATCTGGATCTAGATGATTAAAGGCCGATGGTTATCCTATATACTTAGGGTAGACAAAGAACCTAAGCAAAAGGACAATAGGATTGTTTTACTTGGGCTAGACAAAACGCACCAAGCAAAATGGGATTTCTTGGAATCCACTAACTTAGGAGTTGTCAAGATTCCTAAGCCAATTTATCCAAGGGGGGTCGATGATGCTTAGTTTATACTAAACTTAAGATGAACAAAGTCTCAAGCTTAATACAAACAAAAGGACAATTTTGATCTAGAGTTTTAACCTTGGGATTTGGATGCGATTTGGATTGATTTGTTGATTAGGATTGATTTGGATGAGTGAATGATTGGATAATGTTGGTTGAGGATAAGGATTGATTATAGGTTGATGTGGATTGATTAAGGATGGTAAGATCGATTTAGGATGATAGGATTGATTAAGTCTACTGATGTACGAAAAACAAAGTTTCGGCTAAGGACAATGATGAATTAGGACCAATTATGGGTGACATGGAGAATTTGGATGCTAGTGGGTATAATGACGAGGATAATGACCAATGATTGGGATGAATCACAAGCTAAGAGTGATAAATGGACAACGACATGGATTGAGGTGGCATGTAATGTCGAAGGATGACTGGAACGGGGATTGTCGGCAACCACAAGGACAAAAAATTGACTTTATGATGAGTTTTGGACTGGGCGCTGATACAGAGGTCCAAGTGTTGATGTAGAACAGTGATGGTTTTATGTGGTTTTCAAGGTGGTGAATTGAATTTTTGGCAAATTTTGGACTTTGGATATGAAATTTTTGAAGTTTGGAGGTTAAATGACGGATGTGGGAAGTTCAAATGTTTCAATGGTTCGTTTTTTCGAATGGCTCAAATGGTGTTTGGGTTATGTCAATGATAGTTTTCCTTGGCAAGCAATACACACATTCCAAACAAGAACATACAATGGCCAAAAGTTTTGTCGTGAAAATGTGTAAATTTATCAAGCACTTGAACAACCTAAGGCGAGGAAAGGACAATATTTGTTGGGTTCCCACTTGGATTTCTCTAGCCGCATTTACTCAGAGTGGATAGCTTAGAAGTTTGGTGGCACTGGCTCCCCCTTACACGGCACTCACTTCTCGGGCACACCAAACTTCGAATTCCTAAAGACCCGAAGATCTCAAGAAATTTGCTATCTCTACTTTGAACTGTGAGAGTGTGGGACGGCTCTAGAGGTCTATCTTCCGACCCCTTGCGCCAGCAAATAGAAGGTTTTTGGCTACTAGCACAAAGGTTCTTAGTAAGTGCATTCGTTTAGGTGGCCATACGTGCGGGGATTCGCTCCTTTTAGGAGGCCTCCCAAGCTGTAGAGGTTACGCTCTACAGGTTTTCACGCACCACAAGAGGTACTGAGGAAGACATTCGTCTGTATGACATAACAACACTTGTTGTCTATGACTTTAGTCACAAACACATTTTTTATATAGCAGTTCGAAAGAGCTTGGCTTTAGCTTGTTACCGCTTGGGTCGTTCCCACCTTTCGAAGCGGGGTGGCAGGCCCTCTAAAATTTCAACAAAAGCAACACAAGTAAATGTTTTTGATCCCCAAGTTCATACTAAGATGCAAGGGGAGAGCATACACATTTACTTGGTCACACTCGCATGGGGGTTCTTATCTTTTTTTAAGTGGTGCAATTTATGTAAGTGAGGTGGAAGGTTTTTGATTCTCAAGATCACCAATGGTGCGAGGGAAGAGCATACACCTTTCCACAACCCTAACAAAAATCACCAAACATAACAAACAATGATGCAATCCCTTTTTATCTTTTTAGATGAGTTGAATATGCAAGTTTATTTTAAACCCAAATGAGTGAGAAAATGCAAGATTGTGGTTCTTTTTAGCCGAATGCGTGAGAATGCAAGATTGTTGTTCTTTTTAGCCCATGAAATGTAAGTATGCAGGATTGTGGTTCTTTTTATCCCAAATGAGTGAGGTTCTTTTTAATTCCAAATGAAATATGCCTAAGATTGGACAAGCAAATTCATTTTATGTGTGCCAAAATAAAGTATTTCTAACCTAACAAAACTCCTGCAAGGAAAGGTTAGTAGTTTGATATGAGTCTTCGACAGTCGAATGAGGCTGCAAGATAAGATGTTAGCCCAAAAAACTCAATTTTAGGTTAGGCGCTAATTCAGAGGGCTAAGCACTAAAATAAAAAAACCAGGCGCTGATATGTATACCTGAGGCTAAGTGCTGATCTATGGGACTGAGCGCTGATCCACTGTGACAGGCGCTAATCCAAATTTGATAGAGTTTCCCCTTGTGAAATGCACCCTTTTTGCAAAACAGAGAGTTAGACCTACAGGAAATGATGGTTAGAGGCCCAAAAATGATTCTCAAACACTAATTTACCAAAAAAGAGCACACAAAATGTTAGTTTTATCCTAAATCTGGTCAGGCACTGATTTGCAAGGCTGGGCGTTGATTTGCTATGTAGGCGCTGATTCGTAGTGACAGGCGCTGATCTGAGACAGATAGCACCTCCCCCTTGTAAAATGAGTTTTTCCTACAAAACAGAGAGCTAAAGTGGCCAAAAAGTTAGTAAAAGTTCATTTAAGACATCATGCAAGTGTAAAATACTAAAATTGACCAAAACCCAATGTAAAATGTGTGCTTTTACCTTATGTTGGATTGGGCGCTAATCTGTCGGGTTGGGCGTTGATTCACCAGATAGACGCCACTCTGCATAAATTGAGCGCTGATCCGACCTGTCACAAAGAAAACAACATAAAACATGCAAATTTGGTAGTGTTAAGGTGGTGGGGTCCCACCGGGCGTGCCAAAATGTCTAACCTATGAAAATGAGATCCTAAATGGATGCAAATTTGAATGGATGGATGGTTAGGATTGAGTAGGTGTATGACATGTAAGGACTCATTTATGAAAAGGTAAGGCTTGGATTTTGTGAGGAATTTTAAATTCCATGGAGAGGACAAGTGGAATTTAAAATTAGAAGAATAGTGTTCAAATAATGCCACATGGAATTTTAAATTGGAATGAATAGTGACACATGGAGTGGGGTGGAAGAAATGGGACAAATGTACTCAATTTGGAAGATTTGTCCATGCTTCCAAAGTACCACTTGTCATGTACATGTGTGTACATTGGATGACAAGTGGACTTCTAGAAACAGGGGGTTTGTAATGATGAATTAATTAAAATTAATTCATGTGCACATGGATTAAAAGAAAATAATTATGATTACAAAAAGTAATCAAAAGTGCACAATATAAAAAATGGAGATGCGAAAAAGAGCAGTAGCCGCGAGGGAAGGAGCGGAGGTTCGAGGGAGAAGGTGCTTCCAGATTCCCAGCAGGCACCCAAAGGCAAGGTCGATGGGCAAATGAAGCAGAAGCAGAGATTTCGGCAGATCAGATAAAAAATCAAGCGGATAAAGAGCCATGGAAGCAAAAGGCGAATCCCTACCCTAGGCAAGAAAATAGAGCTCAGAACTACGAAAGGTATGGTTGGCACGGGCAATCATTTGGAAAAAGGCGCAAGCAAGGGAGATGGGGTTGGGGCAGCAACAAAAACAACTTCTGGAGAAGCGAAGGGAAGAGCTGGAGCAATTTCAAAACCAACATGCGCCAAAGGCGGGAAAAAGAATGGCAAGGAAACCCTAACTTTCTCCCCTCGGGCGGACAAGCGCCAAAAACACAACAAAATTTGGAGAAACAAAGGCAAAAGTCCTATTGGCAACACTTACAAAACCTCTAGGGTCAGAAGCACGGTCAAATTAAGACCAGAGGTAGAAAAACTGGAGCAACTTGGCCTCTTTGCCAAATGGTATGGTAAAGAATTGAACTGGGAAGAAATGGTGTGATGGTGGAAAGGGAAATGGGGAGAAGATTTGCAATTTAAACCCCTTGGGAACAATTTCTTTGCGGTTATATGCCCTATGCACAAGCTAAGAGAGGAAATCGTTAGTGGAATTTGGATTCTGGGCGGTTGGGGCTTCTATATTCACAGATGGAAAGTAGGGTTGGATCCTTTTATTCACAAGATAGAAAGATCCCAAGAATGGGTTAAGCTTGTTGATAACTGAGAGGGGGGGGTGAATCAGTTATCCTAATTATTTCTTCTTTTGAACTTTCTTATTAATCAATGCAGCATTGAATCAAACAAACAAACATTACCATGAAATGAGAAACACATGACAGTATTTTTGACGTGGAAACCCTGTTAAGGGAGAAAACCACGGGGTGATTAACCCAAAGATTATTCTCTGTTAGAAGAATAAGGAATTACAAAATGGCACTTGCCAATTAGGGCTCACTGCCCGAGCACACTGCTCGCAAAGAGGCACACTGCCTACAAGGAGACACACTGTCTACAAAAGAATGTTATACAATACTTGAACTGATTGGAAGCATCCACATATGCTGGAGTTCAGTTCCGGTTAGGCTCAGTACACTGATCTGCTGCACTTCATCTTTCCTCTTCTCTTTATTCTGCTTTCCTTTCACATACCGGATCTTTCCTACTACTTCTGCTCTGCTCTGCACTTATTCACATATATCATCATCGCTACTTCAACTCTCACAACGAAATCCATCGTGCATATATATTCGCACAAGTAATTTTATCACCTTTCTAGTCGGCATCCGGAACAGTCTATTTTCTCACAAACTTTGTTCTGTCGGCTGAATCCTTGCACATCAAGTAATGCGGATCAAGCATATACTTGTAGATATCATTAATCATGTCGGCCAAACATGATTCATGCCTTCACAACCTTTACCATCAACAGTAACACATCCGGAAAACAGTCTGATGTTCTGTCAGTCAGTTCTTCCTCTGTTCTCACTGTCACTCAGGAATCTGGTACTCAACTATTCATATCTTTTTCCTTGTCCATCACCGGAGGCTAAATCCTTGGAATATACCACTCAAGGTAGTCCTCTTGACTTCCCCAAATCCGCACTGCACCAAGATACTTCCTCTGAGAGATCCGACCAATCTGTCGGACCTTGCCACATGCTTTGTTCTTGTTCACCGGATCACAACAATCTTCATTCTGACTTCCGGTAGAGACACACCATAACTTGCGGATATGTGGAATGACCTTTGTTGCCATCAATGACAACAACCATGAATCCATATAGTGTCTCTTGCCAACAATCTCCCCCTTTGGCATTGATGGCAACACTTAGTGAAAAATGACTAAGTGTTTACACTATGCTCCCCCTTGCCTGATGCTCTATTAGTTGGATTCCTCATTTTTCACTGCTCCTCACTCCCCCTTTGACATCAATGGCAAAGGGTAGGGTCCGCACACCAAAATTTTCAAAAATTTTACTATACTTGGCTGTATATTACATATTCACAAAAACTAAAGAATGTCTGCAAAGGATGTCTTCAATTGGATGAGTTCTATAGCCCAACTTTGCTTCATTCTGTCCAAAATTGAAATGTGACCACTCAACAAAAACGCAAAAACTTCTGCCCTCTTAAGATCTGTCGGATCATTGGTTTGGGCGGTAGTCTTGGCATCACTTATGGCCTCATGCATGGTCTCTAACTTAGGGATAATAATCCTTCTAAGTTCTTCCATTCGGTTAATTATATTCTTCCTTTCCTTTTCAAAGTTCTTTATTGCATTTGTGATTGCAATAGTTTGACATTCTTGATTTACTATGGAGGAAGAGAGAGGATCAAAACTTTGAGACAAACTCAGTAGTTTGTCCTGTTCCTCTTTTATTTTCTTCTCAATTTCTACTGTTGCTTTTGACCAGGAGATACAAAATTTGTAAATGTCACTGCCATCCTTAAGAGCATTTTCTAAGTTCTTTATTCCAATACTCATATTTCTCCTATCATTAGAGATTAATCCTAGTACCTCTGAGAATGTCTTATCCAAAAACTCCTTCCGGACCTTTTCTTCAGCTGATTTTTCTAGGGATTCAAAATGTGTACCAACACTGCTGACTAAGGTTTTGAGATTATCGGAAGAGGAGGCTGTGGGATCTTTCTGGACCGATGGCATAATCTTTTCAAGCACTCCAGAAGCAGCCTCTATCAACTCACAGTCTTCCATATGAGACTTTAGGAGTTTTTCATTTGCCTTAGCATTTGCAAATGAAGCTATCTTCATTGTCTGCACCGGAGAGAGGGAATCAAAGTTGAATGGACCTTGTAGAAGCTCCGGTTCATCAATCTCTATTGCTTCTTTGCTCAGACATTTTTGGACAGTTTGTGTAGTGTCTCTTGCCGGAGACAGATGTTTCTTCTCTTCTGCAGTCTTGGAGCTGTCCTTTGGAATTTTCTCTCCCTCTACATTCCCACCACTAACAGTTGTGATTTTCTCTGGTGAAGTCTTCTGTCCTTCTGCAATCTTTGCACTATCACCTTCTTTTTCCCTCTCCGCTGCTCCTTTCTCTTGTAATTTCTCTTCTTCTTTGGATCCGGAGACTGTAGGGGAAACCGGAGGAGAGATATTAGTATGTTCAAGGGCCACTTCTTCCGAAGCAGAGGATTCCAAGTCCACAGCTGTTTCTGCACCTAAGTCCTCTACAATAGGAAGATTAAACCTTTTGAATGCCTTCCAGAGGATCTCTTCTGTATCCATGGCCACTTTGTCAGTCTCACCAAGCATGAGTTTATTCATCCTTGCTTTACTTCTGAACTCATCTTTGCAGTCTTTGAATATTATGTTCATTGTCTTGGGATCAATTTGAGGATATAGCTGAATAGCTATCTGCTCCCAGATCTCAAGATTTTTTGCCTGGGCATTGTTCTTTCTTATTTCTAATTCCTTCTCTAGACTCTTAGGAATTTCGGAGATAATCTCAATAAAAGCTTTATTGTAAATGTTCAGATACCTGATTGTAGCTTCCTGCAGGATCTTTTGGTCGGCCTCATTGTAGTCATCATAGAATTCGGCCACTGGTTGAAGGTTCCCATCCACAGTGACTGATTTGATTACACTGTCTAGAGACAGGGTGGGCTTTTCAACAAATTTCTCTGCCATTTCTTCCTTGTCTTGGCTTGTGGAGGGTTTACCGGATCCTTTCTTCTTTTGCTTCTTTATTTCCTTTACTCCCTCATCTGATTCAGTTTCCTATTCATCTCTTTGACTCTCATAAGCCCTTGTGGCTTTCGTCTTGGATCTTTTGCCGGATGCCTGGACTTCTGGGTTTGAGCTTTTGGCTGTGGGAGGTGCAGATCTTTTTGATGATCTGGTCCGGGTGGAGGTTTCTACCGGAACACTTTCTTCACTTTTCTTTTCTGCCCTCTTCTTCTCTTTCTCATCCCCTTCCTTCTTCTTCCAGTGAGCATCAAGTGCCTCCATGGAGATCCCAAGGCCTTGTGCTATATGCTCTACTTCTTTTCTAACCTTCCTCTTGATCTCTGGTTCTCTGAGTTCAACATGGATTTTTATACTCAGTTCCTCAAATGTTCCGAACCTTTCTGCCTTTGGATCTTTAGGTTGACTTAGCATGTGTTGAACATGCAGCTCCACAATCTGTTCATCCACCTCATACCCCATGGGCATGATCCACACAGTTCTTGGTTCTACTGCCTCCATTAGGCACTGATCTGTTTCTACCATAAAGCATACTGTGTCTTTGTATTTTTCAACAAGAGACTGGGGAATTTTTTCTCTTGTATGCATCATGCTCTGAAAGTTCTTGAAATATCCCCACAGGGCTGTTTTTCTTGCTTTAGCATCCCCAAGTCCATGCAAATAATCTTTGATTTGGATGGCAACTAGTCTGTCATTCTGCCATATCCATCCACTGGATCCAGGAAGCTCATTCATGTAATAAAAGAATAAACAAAGGATCAAACTACCATACTTGAAGGAGTTTTTCTTGTCCTTCTTGATCTTCTGCAGATTTTCCAAAAGTTGGTTTAGAAGAAGCTCACACAAGTCATAGTCTGCATTCTCCTTTAGCATTTGATAAGCTGTGTAAATTGCAGTTCCCGGTACTGAATTTTCCCTACTGGAGTGATAGATCTTGTAACCAATTATCATAGATGCAAATTTGACATCCGGTTCAGTGATGTCTTCAATTGTCATAGCTCTCTTGTCAAATTTAGATCCGGTTGCATCACTAATTGTTTGATTTTTGACAGACTTGAGAATAGGTAATCCACCAGATGAGTGCAGACCGGTTACAGCCCTAATTGCATCTTTGGTGATCTTGAAAGGCTTGTTTAACCAAAGGAAATTGTCATGCACTCTACTTAGTACATACCGGACCCATTCATCTTCTTCAAAACAGGGGAAATGAATGCACTGTGCAAAGTGCTTATCCCGGATGGCTTTGTACTGAGGCTTAATCTCAAAGGATTCGTCTATCAACTGTTTGTGATAGATATCCATCAATTTTGATTCTCCAAAGTCTTCAAAATTCGCATGAATGTAAACCCTAATGTCCTCCGTATGCAATACGCCATGCGGAACACTAGAGAAGGCTCCTAGGGGATCTACCTCCAAAGATTTGTATGGATGTTTCTTGAATGTGGGGCGAGGTCTATCAGAGATCTTAACTATATTCGGAGTAGCCATTTTTCAAAGATTTGCAGTGAGATGTTGAAAACGGAAAATACCTTATGCGCCTTCGGTTACACGGAGTGGTTGGATTGATTTCTGTATGTAATGACTTCTACAAGAGATCTTCGGTGAACTTGATGAATTTTGTTGCAGAGCTCCACTTTTTGCTTCTTCTTGAGTGCAGAATGAACAAGTGATTTATGAGAAATCCCTTATATTGCTCCGCAAACCCTAATATCTGATTGCAATAAATGCTCGACCTAAATTTTTCCAGTTTGCCTTATTCGAATGACTTGAAGAACCGGATCAGTCCTGATTTATGAACGTCATGCGGATCTTCCAGCCATGAACAAATCAAGATGACACATCACAAGGACATCCCAAACACTCTGTCCAATCCGCAGAATAAGACAATGCACTTCCGGATCTCTCTGGACCTTTTTGTAATCCTCTGTCATTCCGGAGCATCTCCCGAAATAGGTCTTACTTGATCGATCACAACTTCTTCACATCTTCATGCGGACCTTTGAAATCTTATCTGGATCATCTCAAGACTTATATCTACAAACCCTTTACTCCGCGTCTTGTGCCACATCCGGCACCACTTGATTGGCTAGGGGAACAGGATTTTCTTTGAGTCTCCCCCTGAGCCAGAGCTCACCTTTTAATTTCCAGAAGGAATATCAGCACCAGAGTCTGGTGCGGATCCAACCTCTACATTCTCTGAACTTTTCTTCACCCAAATCTTGTTCATCTGATTCCTAGCTTCTTCCGCATTCATCTTTTGTTTACCCTTGTCTTGATTCTGATTATACACCAGACCTCTTTTGTCCTGATTCTTGCTTCTGCAGACTTTTGCATTATGACCGGACCTATTACAGATTTGGCAAATAACATTTCCTTGCATATTTGACTGATAACCTCTTGATCTGCATTGATTAGCCATATGACCTACTCTATTGCATGCAAAGCATCTACCATTGAATGATTTGTTTATTTGCATATTTCTGCATTCATGAGACTTGTGTCCATACCTTTTGTAGTTAAAGCACTGTCCGGAGAAGGATGAATTAGTCTGATTTATTCTCTTTCTGCACTGATTAGCTTTGTGACCAAAGTGATTGCAGCTGTGGCAGTATCCATTGAAGGATGGATATCTTTGAGCATTGGGCTGTCTTACCGGAGGTCTTCTAGGCCTATTCCTTGGATTTTCTGATCCAAAATTCTTTTGACCGGATCCGGAGCTTTCTCCTTTCTCATATCCCAAACCATACTTGTCATCTGCCCTCTTTTGACTTCCAAGAAGAACTTCAAGTTGAGCAGAACTTATCTTGAATTTCTCTTTATATTCATTTGCTGTTTGAAGATCTCTTTTGAGAGAGACAATTTGATCCTCAAGTTTTTCTTCATTATCTTTGGCATCTTCAACATCAGATTCAAGATGTCTGATAATCCTGTCCATCTGGTGGCAATCTTCTGATTTCTCTTTAAGAGATTGTCTTAGATTGTCTTCAGCTTTTCTTTTCTCTTCAATCTCTTGAGTAAACTTTATAACTCCTGATTCCATTTCATGTCTTACCATAATGACTTCTTTTGATAACTTTTCACATAACTTGGTTTTCTCAGTCAATTCTTCATTTGTATTACTTTCTTCACTTTGTCTTGCCAATTGTTGGAGCAGCTCCTTTCTCTTTTTCATAGAGAGACTTAATTTGTCCTTTAGTTCTCTCATGAATTCATAAGCATGCTTGAGTCTTTCCTTTAATTCATTGACTTCAGAGTTTGACTGTTCAAGATCCTCAAGGGCAGTCTTGAGTTGCTCCCTTAAACCATATGCATCCATTTGAACTCCCAGATCTTCCTCAAGCTGTTAGGCTCTATTAGGAGGAACTTAGCTCTGATACCAATTGTTGATAACTAAGAGGGGGGGGTGAATCAGTTATCCTAATTATTTCTTCTTTTGAACTTTCTTATTAATCAATGCAACATTGAATCAAACAAACAAACATTACCATGAAATGAGAAACACATGACACAGTATTTTTGACGTGGAAACCCTGTTAAGGGAGAAAACCACAGGGTGATTAACCCAAAGATTATTCTCTGTTAGAAGAATAAGGAATTACAAAATGGCACTTGCCAATTAGGGCTCACTGCCCGAGCACACTGCTCGCAAAGAGGCACACTGCCTACAAGGAGACACACTGTCTACAAAAGAATGTTATACAATACTTGAACTGATTGGAAGCATCCACATATGCTGGAGTTCAGTTCCGGTTAGGCTCAGTACACTGATCTGCTGCACTTCATCTTTCCTCTTCTCTTTATTCTGCTTTCCTTTCACATACCGGATCTTTCCTACTACTTCTGCTCTGCTCTACACTTATTCACATATATCATCATCGCTACTTCAACTCTCACAACGAAATCCATTGTGCATATATATCCGCACAAGTAATTTTATCACCTTTCTAGTCGGCATCCGGAACAGTCTATTTTCTCACAAACTCTGTTCTGTCGGCTGAATCCTTGCACATCAAGTAATGCGGATCAAGCATATACTTGTAGATATCATTAATCATGTCGGCCAAACATGATTCATGCCTTCACAACCTTTACCATCAACAGTAACACATCCGGAAAATAGTCTGATGTTCTGTCAGTCAGTTCTTCCTCTGTTCTCACTGTCACTCAGGAATCCGGTACTCAACTATTCATATCTTTTTCCTTGTCCATCATCGGAGGCTAAATCCTTGGAATATACCACTCAAGGTAGTCCTCTTGACTTCCCCAAATCCGCATTGCACCAAGATACTTCCTCTGAGAGATCCGGATCAATCTGTCGGACCTTGCCACATGCTCTGTTCTTGTTCACTGGATCACAACAATCTTCATTCTGACTTCCGGTAGAGACACACCATGACTTGCGGATATGTGGAATGACCTTTGTTGCCATCAATGACAACAACCATGAATCCATATAGTGTCTCTTGCCAACAAAGCTACCATATCTACCTCTGGAATTTTGGGATCCTATAGTCTTGGAGGAAATAGGCATTGGATTAGGCTCTTTTCTTTGTGCAGAAGAAAGATTGGAAGCAGATGGAATCAACCCCTATGTCAGAATCGAGGTGGAAAAAAGTGTTTTGGATTTATCCTGGCAGGAAATAGAACTGCATTCGGACTGGGGCAGCTGGACGCAAAAGCTTGTTTCGGATCCCCACCCTAAGGGCAATTTATTAAAGGTTTTAGGCTGGAGGTCCCCTACAAATGATCCTCATCAAGCAAAGGAGGGCTACCAAAAATCTGCGAGCTATTCAAGATCGACAATAAACAAACCAGAGCTTGAAAGTAGAGGCAAACATAGGCAGGATCAGGAAAACCTCAAAGGACCGGAGAAAGATTGGGAAGAACTCCCAAAGGAAGCAAACAAGACCCCAGAGATGAAGCACAAGATCGTGGAGGCTATAGACCTGATGGGAAACAAGGTAAGGAAAGAAGATCTCAATTCCTTAATTTTAGTAGGCAATGAGCTAGCGGAATTAGCTACAGCCGCCAAAAGCAGAGCTTTTAGCCTGGAAGAAGATTGTTTAGAGGAGGATTGGATAGGGGAAACAGACCCAGGCAAAGTATTTTCCCAGCTGGCAGAGGAAGAAGTGGGACAAGAGGAAGGCCGCGAACAAATAGATCACATACCCCTGCCCCTGGAAATAGGGAAATTGGGCATTGGCCAAAAAGAGTCTACCAAACTTACACCAGACTGTGGGGAAAGCAAGAAAAGTGGGAGAATCCCTAAGCGGGAAAAATTGAAATGGGATGGAGTGGCCAACAGATAGCTGAAAATAAATGAAATGATGAAAGTAGGGAAGGGCAATGCCCCTCCCAAACAACCATGAAACTCTTTTCATGGAACGATAGGGGCTTAAATGCTCCTAACAAGGGGTGCCTAATAAGGCACCAGATAGAGTCCTTCCAAGTGGACATTTGTATGCTGCAAGAAACCAAACTGGGAAACCAAGAAATGGAGCTGTTAGGCAGAAAACTAAAATACTGGAAGTGGAATGGAGTTAGTGCTTGCGGATCCTCAGGGGGACTTTTGATTCTTTGGAAGCCGCAAGTTGTTTTATTAGAGGAAGTAGCTGCGAACCGACACTAGATAGTATGCAAGGTAAGAAGCCTTATCTCAAACCTGTGTTTTTGTCTCATAAATGTCTATGGCCCGAACAATTGCATCCATAAAAGGAAAGTGTGGGAGGAGTTAACTTCCATCAGCAATCTCTCGGAGTTGGAATTTTGCATTATTGGAGGGGACTTTAATGCAATTCTACAATCTGAGGACAAGAGAGGGGGTGTGATCAAGAAACTTCAGTCACAAATTGACTTTGAGACCTTCGTGGAAAGAAATTCATTAACAGAAATACCAATGAACAACGGAAGTTTTACTTGGACCAACAGAAGTTTGGGGTTCAGCAATATAGCTGAGAAGCTGGACAGGTTTTTCTTTAAAGGGGATTGGGGACAGTTTCCTTATTCAATGAACTGCAACATAGAACCAGGGTCGAGCTCAGATCACTACCCAATCCTTCTAGAAATCCTGGGAGAAAAAGGCCCTGTTAGATGTCCCTTCAAATTTGAAAACATGTTGTTTAAGGATCCAAGCCTCTTGGATTTGATCTCCCAGTGGTGGACTGCTTCTGATCCAGGAGGATCGAAAATGTTTAACATAATAGCCAAACTCAAAGTAGTAAAGCAAAACCTCAAAATATGGAACAGGACCACCTTCAAGAACATATTTGTAGAAAAAAGCAAAATAGAAGAGGAACTGAAGCGATTATCCGAAAAAGTAATTATGGCATGGATAATCAAAGTTTTCTTGAAGAAAAGGCACTACTCAGCAAGATGAAGGATTTACTAGCCAAGGAAGAAACTTATTGGCAGCAAAAATCCAGGGAGATTTGGTTGGAAGCTGGAGACAAAAACACAAAGTTTTTTCACAACTCCACAAAGGCAAGGAGAGAAGTTAATAGGATCTCTTCAATCAAAACCACGGATGGCAGACGTCTGAACAAGGTAGAAGAAATCAGAGAGGAAACAGTAAACTTCTTTGTCAATCTTCTTAATGATTGGGAGGGGTCTAACTTGAAGGCTCAGGGTAAGCTAATAGAAGGCATTCCCACACTAATCACAGAGGCCCAGAATAAAATGTTGAACAGCAAGTTCACTGAAAAAGAAGTTAGGGAGGCTCTTTTCCAACTTCATCCTGATAAGTCACCAGGGCCAGATGGATTCTCGGCGGCCTTCTTTCAGAAGTGCTGGAGTATAATTGGGAAAGAAGTCACGGAAGCCATTGAGGATTCAAGAAAGTCTGGGAGAGCACTCAAAGAAATGAATAACACGTTCATAGCGCTAATTCCTAAGAAAGAAAAACCAGAAATGTTGGAGGACTTTAGGCCAATCGCCCTCTGTAACACCTTATACAAAATCCTCTCAAAAGCCATTGCCAACATACTAAAGAAGATCCTTCCGGACATTATTGCAGAGGAATAGACTGGTTTTGTCCTTGGCAGATCTATCCTTGACGGAGTAATGATTGCCCAAGAGGTAGTTCATTTGGTACAGAAGCTCAAAAAACCGGCAATGTTGATGAAACTGGACATAAGAAAGGCCTATGACAAGGTCGATTGGAGGTTTCTTTTCAAGGTCCTGGAAGCATTTGGGTTTAACAAGAGCTGGCTAGATTGGGTTTTTGAATGGGTAGCCAGTCCCAGATTTTTCAGTGCTACTAAATGGCTCATCTGAAGGTTTATTCAATATCTCACGTGGCCTCCGGCAAGGGGATCCCCTCTCCCCTTTTCTCTTCATCATCATGGCAAAAGCTTTGGGGTGTTCCATAAGCCTAGAGAGAAGGAAAGGTGCAAGGCCTGCAAGTAACCAGCTCCCTCCCTGACATCACGCACCAACAATTTGCAGACAATACCATGCTCTTTGGCACTGCCCATGAAAGAGAGGCCAGAACTTTCAAAAACCTTTTGGAAGACTACTCAGCGGCACCGGGACAGGAGGTAAGTAAATCCAAGTCAAAAGTCTTCTTTTTCAATATAGAACCGGATAGGGAAGCTCAAATTCTTAGGATTTTAAAATTTAAAAAGGGCAGCCTACCGTGCAAATACCTAGGCTTACCTTTGACTAAAGGCCTTCAACCTGCTAAGACCTTAGAAGCACTGACAGAGAGGGTCAAGAACAAGGTGGCTTCTTGGAAGAGTAGGTGGTTGTCCAGGGCAGGCAAACGCACCATGATCAAATCGGTTTTAACAGCAATCCTGACATACCTAATCTTCTACCTCCTTCTCTTGGCCGAGGCTAACAAGACTTTAAATCAGTTAATGAAAAACTTCTTCTGGTAGGGAAATTCAGATCACAGAAAATTCCCGCTAGTAAAGTGGGAAAGCATTTGCAAAAAGCAAAGAGGAAGATGGGATGGGAGTGAAGGCTTTGGCCTCTCAGAATATTGCATTGGGGGCAAAATTAGTATGGGCTATTCATGCAAAAAGGGATCTGAAGTGGGTCAAGATCATTAGTGCGAAATACCTGAGCAATGAAACATACAGTATATTCATAGCCTGCTCCCTTCCAACAGGTTCAAGAATTTGGAATTTTATAAAATCTTGCAAAGAGCTCATCTTGAACCATCTAACCTGGGAAATCAGGGATGAGAGTTCCGCCTCCTTTTGGGAAGACTCTTGGGAAGGGGGGCAAAAACTGGAAGAAGTGGAATCTTTGGTAGAAGTCAAAAGGCTCACAAAGCAGGCATGGGGAGATAAGGTAAGAGATTACATGGAAATTTCTGACGATCATGGCATTCCCAGTTTTGAGTGGAAAAATGCACGAGACTTGGGAGTGGATGAAACGCTGGCAGTATCCTTTGAGAGAGGAAAATTTGCTTAAGGCAGGACCAAGACAAACTTTGGTGGAGTGGTTCGGCTAATGGAGAATACAATGTTAAGGACGGCTTTAAAGCCTTAACCTCTACAAGAGTAGGCCAAGCAAGTTTACCAATTCATCTTTGTTGGAGTAAAGAATGCCTCCCGAAGGAAAGCATTTTCACTTGGTTGGCCGTGTAGGGAAGAGCGCTCACTGCAGACAGATTCAGAAAGTTGGGATTTCAAGGACCCTCAAGGTGCCCCCTGTGCAAACAAGAATAGGAAAGTGGGGATCATTTGTTGCTGAATTGCTCATTTGCACAAGAGTGTTGGTATTGGCTCCTCTCAAAGCTCCATTGGCTAGCAGCATTCCCGAATAAGTTGATTGATCTTCTGTTGAGCTGGCCAATGGGGCCTAAAAAAGCGTTGTTCAAAACCCTTTGGAGAATAAGCCCGTCGATTCTGATATGGGAGCTGCGGAAGGACCGCAATCGCAGGGTCTTTCAAGATAAGGAAATGCCAGCACTCTCGCTTCAAAACAAGATAGATGCAAGCATAGTAGAATTGATGAACTCAAGATTAGAAAAGCAGATGCCAAAGAAAGTTAGTTTCACGATTTGGGATGCAGCAATGCGAGGTTCTTGGCATGGGCTGCATGCTCTAGCTTGCGGTTCGGACTCCTCGACCAAACAAGATGACAGAGACAAGACCAAGTGGCAACCCCCGGAATTTGGATGGCTTAAGCTCAATTCGATGGAGCTTCGAGGGGCAACCCAGGGATCTCTGGGGCAGGATGCATCATTCGAGATTGGAATAGCAACATTGTGGGGAAATTGGCCACCCCACTCACAGAGGGAACAAATAATCTAGCAGAATTCCAAGCCTTGATTTTAGGCTTGAAGCTTTGCTTGGACTTGAAGGCCTCTAAAGTCGAGGTGGAAGGGGATTCAACCATAGTCATCAATGCACTTCGTTCAAGAAAGGTTGTAAACTGGAAATTGGGAGCCTACTTGGACGTTGCACTCAAACTAGCAGATAACTTTGAGAGTGCCATGTTCAATCACATCTACAGAGAAGGCAATGGAGAGGCGGATCAACTCTCCAACGTAGGGGCAGATGGAATGCAGATTAGAGAAGTAACTATATGATTCTTTTGTGGGAGGTAGGGAGGGGGCCCTACACATCATTAATGTGTAGGGTTGGACTTATAGGGTGGCAAATTCATGTCGAAGGCAATTAACAAGACGAATGGCAATGAGGATTACATGCTTGAAGTGACGAAATCATCAACTTTTGACAGAACAACTAGAGCCACGCCACCCCACTATAGCAAGTTAATAATTCTCAAGCATGTAAACCCTTCTTGCATAAAATCATTTTATTTCCCTCTCGGTCTTGGAATTTTCGAGGAGCGATAGGGCTAAGTGGAGAAAGGGCAGTCGCAGAGTTTCTTCATTGTTCTCATGGCGAACAGATCTCGGTTCATCGTTCGTGTTTCAACAGAGGGGATAATCTATCTAGGGATGGATACTCCAATCCAATTGGAAAGTGTTGTAAGACAGCTAGCTTTTGTTGGGAAGGTGTCAGACCAGAGGTTGAAGAGAATCCTTCGAATTTGTGATGATTTTATCATAGCAGCAGTGAAGGTAATTCTGGGACGGAGCTATGTAGAGGGTGGGGAGTTCTACAGAATGGTTTCTTCCATCATGTCTCGGTTCCTTGCCGTCATTCTTGACGTGGGTACTCCCAAAGACATAGCAGAGCTTATTGTAAGAAAATTGTTCAAGGCTAATCTCCTAGTGGGGTTGAAGGAAGTCCTTAAGGCAGCCTCGCTGGGGGATGGGATTCCAAGGCCGGTAGACATGGTAAAGCTACGCGACCCAAACAAAGTGGTAAGATTTTTCCCCTTCCTTCTGGATTTAAAAGGGATGACTCTGATAGTGCATAGGGAGCATGTGGAGGTTGCAATTTCTTTCCTAAAGAAACAGTTGCAGTTGGAGCCTTATGAAGGGTTCGTGTGGGTGGAGTTCAAGGATTTTGCCTTCAATCTAGGTTTTATGTGAACAGAGGTGGTAGCTTCTCCTAGGTTTGTTTTGTTTTGCTTTTCCCACAGCTCCTTTTAAGCCTCTCGGTGTTTGGTGTTCAGCCTCCTGCGGTCAAGAATTTCTCTGTTTGTTTCAATTTTAGGTTGGGTGTTTGGATCGTTGGCTCTGTCAGGGTTTTTGCTTCTTTGCCCTGCTGGTTTTGTTTCTTTGCTAAAGCTTGATGGCATATAGGCCAGTTTTGGTTCTATAAATATAAATGTAAATGAATTAGTAGGACTGTGGCAGGCCTTGCATGGCCTTTTTCACCTCTAATGGCGACCCTGCGAGGTCATAGAGCCAACGATTTAGAAAGGAATGGAAGAAATCTGCAATCTATAAGCAGACTGTTATGTAAATTTTCTATTTTCAATATCAATATAAATCTACTCTTATGAATCAAAAAAAAAAAAGTGCACAAAATAAAGAATTAAATAAATATGATAATTTATTTAATTTTTGGAATGAACTATAATAAAAAAAATATTTAATATTCAAACTATAGTAGAGGAATTTGATTTTTATGATAGTAGAAAAATACCAAATAAATTAATTAAATAATTAAAAATTATTTAATTAATAATTAGATTAGATGGCATGATGCAGGTGAATAGGGTTGGATGCATGGATGGATGAAATTGGTTGTGACCATTTTCAGGTGTCTATAGCTAGATATGGGCATGTTGATACTTGGAGATTAGATGTCGGTGAGGGGTTATCAGTTTATGATCGGGATGGCACTATTGTTGTTGGCTTCCGGTTAGGGACTGATTGGCATCACTTCTAGGATATCGTGAGAGGAGGTGCTGAGGGTTATTCTTTGAGGATGAGCAAATTATTATTATTGTTGACTAGGATCAAGTTAGACAGTGGGATTTCAGTTATGGACCTCACTGTGGCACCTTGGTAGGAGACTTTTCATGATATAGTTTTTATCCCTCGCAGGTATTTCAGTATGGGTGTTGGTGATGTTCATTCTTTTTGGTTGTAGGAGTTAAAGACGTAGCTGGAGCGTGATGAGTTTATAGTTTTTATCAGAGTAGTGCAACGACAATAGGGTGGACATTTACAGAGATTGACTTGGGACCTCGGGATTACACATGGGTTCAGTGGGTTTCATTCGGGTGTTTTTGTTGATGCCTTGGCATTGCTTGAGGACAAGAAATCTTTGGGAAGGGTGGATTGTAATGTCCCCATTTTTGGATTCTCTTGCTTTGCAGTTGGAGATGGCTTTCTGGGTTTGTGTCAGCTTGATCAGAAGGGTAATTTGATGTTACCAAAGAGGTCAATTGGTCTAGAGGACTCATATGCCACTTTCCGGGTGATTTCCGACTTTTGGTGTGCTCTCCAAGAATCTTGGAGAAGGCGTCTATTTATAGTAAGTCGCCCAGTTGGCTCTGTCTATCTTAATTCTTCATCGGGATCACACCAGTGCAGTTAGTTTTCGATTCTGATGCATTATGGCAGTTTCTGCAAAATCACTGTATTAATGGCTTTATTTAATTATTTTACTAAGGTTGCTAAATATTATTTAAAATATTTTAAAAGCACCTTGGTGTTATAGCTCATCGGAACCGGAATGAGATGTTTTAAATTATGGATACATTAAACAGGGACCTTATGTGTCAAATTATCATTATTTTAAGTAAAAGGTTTTTTTAGAGCTAAAATGGAGTTTTAAATAAAAAGTGAACTTTAAAATAGAAGCTTCTAGAGAGTTTGGGGAAAAAAGTATAAAAAGGCATTTGAGGGGCTCATTTGGGATATGAAGAATATTTTATTTTCTCTAATAAAAAACCTTTGTGGTTTTGGAGTTTGAACTTGGTTCATCTCAGGTTTGTGAGGACGAAAACCCTTACAAGCAACATTCTCTACGTTGTTGAAAGACACAATTTGGAGGATTTCTTGGTGGTTTAATTATAGAAATCACAGCTGGGCTTATTTGTGGAGATTTATTTCAGTTCGGAGAGTTTATTTCAGTTTTGACAGATTTCAGTTTTTGAGGAAGAGTTACTAGCAGTTGTACCTTATACTGTGCTGGCCGTACCATATATGCAGAGTTATTGAAGTTTGTGAACAGCCGTAGATATTATTAGTGAGGGCAGATTTGTCTTTGAAGATTGCTGATAAGGAACCAGTCATAAACCAGTGCATAGGACAGCAGATTTCGGAGTATTTAGTTGCTGATAAATACCACTAGCTAGCCGTATAGCAGTCAAGGGAAGTCGTGAGTTTCAAGGAGGATTCAACGCCTACAATTTGGGGCTTCATTTCCATGCAAAGGAGTTGCCTAGGATCACATTTGATATTGCAACTCTGATATTTATGGAGAACATTCATTTGTAGATGTTTGGAGGATTTCCCTGAGCTTGTCTGGCTGGTCCACCTTCAGCATATGTATGAAGTTGAAGAAATTGAAATGGGTATGTCATTGTAATTCATGTTTTGACATAATATAAACTGGGTCTTTAATATTTTATCCATATTTGCTTTAGTTTTTCTGGGTTTTGGTTATATGCTCCATATTATGCAATGTTCCACGGAGTTTCCTGACGGGGACGGGTACCCTATTGGGGACGAGTCTCGGGGACGGGGGGACAAAGGGTCTAAGTTTGGGGACGGCGGGGGGACGGCGGCGGGGGGGCGGCGCTGATATGCATATGGTACTTGAATAACTAGTTATAAAAAGATGTTTAAGAATAACATTTCAAATTAAACTTTGGCAAATTAGTAAAATAGCAAAATTGCAAATACTAACATTTTAAATACTTGAATACTATTAGTCTATTACTAAAAGACAAATGAAATTGTCGAATTTGAGATTTCTATTATATCGAAAACGGAAAATATAACATCACATCATAATATCATATCAATGTATCATAAAGTCTTAAAGATGGTTACAATGAGTAGCATATGATGATATCAAAATAAGTACAACCTACAAAATGCAAAAATCAAAATGTAGTGAAGGGAGGCCTCTAATCGTCCCCAAACTCCTCATCACTTGAACTACTGGAATCCTCGCGGTCAAGCTCTGCCAAACTAATACTTAACCAGCCCTGCATCCTCGCGGACAAGCTCTGCAAATAAAATGAAGAATGAGAGTTTAATGAGAGTTTTTAGCTTTTAAAATGGTCAAACACCTCCTTAGGGTTCGGACCTGGGCTCTAAGTCCAAGGCAAAACCAAAAAAAAATTAAAAAAAACAAACTTTTCGCTGCCCCCAGTGCGGGAGACATCCAAAAGTCCCCGAGACGCGCGAGGGACGTCCAGAAGTACCCGAAGTTTCCTCGAAGTTTCCCACATACCGGCGGCGGTGGAGGGATGACGGGGGGATGTCTCGCAGAAGTCCCCAAGTCTCGGAAACGTCTCGGACTTGGGGACGGGTGGTTTTAGGGGGGGGACAGGTCCCCGTGGAACACTGATATTATGTGTTTTCATTGCAAAAATTAAACATGCAAAAACAAATATAAAACCCTAAACCATCAACAAGCAGAAACACAAAGAAATTTGATACAGAAACCCTAGCCGGAACAGTGTATGTTACACTACCCTTAGACCCCGCTTACAACATATAGTCAATGAAGAGGAATAGGCTCACCTCTTGAAATTGGATAAGTTGGTGGTTGTGCATGGTGCCTTGCAACTTCAAGATTGATAGTGTAATGTGTCGTACCTGTTTGTATATTTTAAAATCTTTTTATGTGTTTTTTTTTTTTTAGAGTGTGTTCTTTTAGACTAGACAGAAGAATGTAGAAGGGGTTTTCAGTTTTTTTGCAGATGTGTTGCCAGAGCATACAATATAGAACATATAACCAAAACCTAGAAAATATACAATGAATATGAAGAAACTATTGACTACCCAGATAGTAAGATGGCCAACAATGAATTATTGTGACACAGGTTCAGCTACAGGCCCGCATCTACATTGGATGTTGATCCCGATGATTCCACACAGGTTCATGAAGAGGAGATACAAGAGGGATTGGTTGGGATTCGATTGGATGAGGCAGTCCCTCATAGTGGCAATCACTTTGACTCAGATTCCGATTTTGATGCAATGTTAGCAGATGCTGATTACGGGCAGTGGCATATTTTCTATGTTTTTGCCATTTTGTAGTTAAAACTTGCAGCGTTTGGCCATGTAAGATACCCAACTAGTGCTACGAAAATTTTTCCTTAAACAATTTTACTTGCTATCAATTCATCAACTACTTCAACAACATAAAGATATACATCAAAGATAACTACTTGAATGAATCAATCTTAGAGTTGGGTACTTGTCTTGTTACTTGATTCAATCAACTTGCAATGTCTTATTACATGGATAATGCTTTCAATAGCATGATGTACAACTTATTCAAATGGAAATACAAAGGAAGGCCTTGAAGCCTTGATGTTTACAATATCTTCTTTACTTGATCAACTCAATCGAACTCAATGATGTCAATTGAATGTCAACACCTCACAATATCACAAGGGAGCATCACCTTGCTTGTTGAGGGAGCATCACCCCAACACTTGAAACTCGCAGGCCTCAAGATTAAAAGCTCAATAGCTTTGCAGAGAGAACTTTGTCAAATGAATAGATGCCAAATGAATGAGAGAGCTCCTCCTTTTATAGGCCTTTCAAAGGCAACGAAGGCACATTTTCCAATGCACAAAGAGGAACCAAGGCACGTTTCCCAAGAAGCATATCCAAGGGAATATTCCATCTGATGACTTTCTGAGTTGGCAAGCTTATCCAGAGACCTTGACACGGATCCCGAAGACATTCTGTGGACCAATGAGAGCTCAGGTAGTTACAACTACCTTATCTCCTGACTAGGCGCCATAATTGCAAAGTCCTCAATGCTAGGCGCCAACTGAAGGTTGGAAAGAGGAGAATTTGACATCCAACTTACTAAGGCGCAATTCTAGTGTTCTCTTGACTTGGGCGCTAGATTTAGGTTTCTGCCAAGGTTTTGGCGCCTGGAGGAGGATGTGACCTTTCCTTGCAAACATCTTTACCTCAAGCCATACCTAAGTCAAAATACCAACTTCTGCCAAGCGCCCTTCACATTGAGTGAATTGAAAGGTCTTTTTCATGCTTAGGCGCATCATGGTATCTGTGGAAAGGTGAATTGGCGCCCCCTCCTCTTGAATGGTTCATCTTCATGCAAGTGTTCAAGAACATCATTCTATTCATGAGGCGCATTTTTGAGATGAAATGACATGAGTTTGGCGCCCAGTCTTAAATTGCTCAAAACATTAACATTATTCCAATGAAATCCTTTTTGACTCTAGGCACCATTTGGAGGTGTCAGCTGCATTAAGTGCATTTCTGAGGTGATGGAAACCAATAAGTGCGCCTTGTCCTCTGGCTCTCTTCCTTGTTAACTTTGGATTATCTGAACAACACTGACAATGCTTCCCTTCTTGAAACAAGTTGAAAGATCCACTAGGCACCATTTCAGGTGAGAGGTCATCAACCAAGGGCGCTAATAGAGTCTTAGGCAAATGGAATGAGCGCCTTTCATAGATTTGCTTTCTGGATGCCAGAATTGAGGAATTTTGCGCCTAAGTGAGAAGTTGTCCATTTCAACTTTGATGATTCATCCAAGTAACTTTCCTTAGCTTCAAAGCCTTCAATCTATCACTCATCCAGGCTAGGCGCTCAGTTGGAAGATTCTTGATCCAATATGCACCTAGGCACTGAGAATTGACAATTTCACTTGATCTCTTTGGGGAAGAAGCTTACTTGAAGAAATTCCTTTCAATGACTCCAAACACATGTTGGGTGAATGCTCAACTAGTTGATAGGTTCTTGCCTTCAATGTCCAAGGCGCTTATCTTCCAGGTGCTCTTCAAGGATGTTTGAACAAGAGCTAGCGCCCCACACCTAGGCGCACTTTTGATGCTACTTTCTAACCCTTCAAACTACTATCTAACATAGGACACAATTTAGGGTTTGCTCTGTCATAATCTAGCGCCTAGGTGCCTTTAGGAGATTACTTGAGCAAGGAATGGCGCCTTGTTACTTAAGCATATGTTTGATATGGAGGAGTGCTCAACTGTAGGTCCAACACCTTTGGTGCCTTGAAATCTTGCCATCACAAGTGAGGCACTCTTTGAGGTTGCACAGAGGCCCAAGGGTGCCTAAGACAACTGCTCAATTTACTTAGTCAAAATCATCTTGGAAATCAATCAATCCCCTTTCGCTACTAAGGCGCCTTGTTTGGAATGATGAAAGTGCTTCATAACACAATTTTCTATGCTAGGCGCCTCTTTAAAGCTGGAGGAGGAAGAAGGTGCGCCTAACCCTCATGGCAACTTCTGACCTTCAAAACTCTAGTCAAGTGTGTTGATTAGTTCCAATGATATTATACTTGTCATATTGCACTCTAGAACTTGATAGAGGGTCTCAAAATCCTTAGGCGCCCATTTAAGAAATTTGACATGACATTGGCGCCTAGACTCCAAGAGTCAATTTCCTACCTTCTTGGCTTCCAGACTTAGCCAAATTTTGGGTTTCTGACTTAGATCCTGCAAAACAATAAACGAAGTTAGTCAAAAACCAATTCATTCCCTCATCATTTAGAATTAGCCTCCAGGAATGAGGAATAGGCTAATCCATTATACACTTGATGATCAAGCCAGAAATGGGGACATGACAGTCTCCCCTTCCCGGGATTGCTTGTCCTCAAGCAATTGAAGGTTAGGATGCTCCAGAATCTTTTCTCCTTCCCAAGTAGCATCCTCCATTGGCAACCCTTTCCACTTCACCAGATATTCTCTTATGCTTCAATTGCAGAGTTTTTTCTCCCTTATATCCACCACATTTTCAGGTTCAAGTGCAAGCATTCCTTCTTCATCGAGTGGTGGTAGTTCATCAGTTGAAACCACCTGTTGACCTAGTGCCTTTTTGAGACATGACACATGAAACACATTGTGGATGCGGCTTCCTGCTGGCAAATCAAGTTCATATGCCACTTCCCCTACTCTTCTCAACACCTTGTAGGGTCCGTAAAACCTTGGTTTCAATTTCTGTGCACTTGACTTCTTCAAAGTACTCTGTCTATATGGCTGAAGGCGCACAAACACCATGTCACCTACTTCAAAGTGTCGCTCAACTCGGTGTTTGTCGGCATACAAGTTCTGTTGATTTTGAGCTCTTTGCATATTGTCCTTCAAGACTCTCAAAATATCTTGAGTATCTTTCATCAATTCACTTGCCCTGGGAGCTCTACTGTCATCCAATGCCAGATCAACAAATGAAACAACTTCATATCCATACAAAGCTCGGAAGGGAGTCATGCCAATCGACATGTGAAAAGTAGTGTTGTAGCAGTATTTACCCAGATGAAGCCACTTAATCCAAGCACGCTGATGATCAGACACATAGTTTCGCAAGTATCCCTCAAGCCATTTATTTACAATTTCAGTCTGTCCATCGGTTTGAGGATGATAGCTAGTGCTTGGTGTCAATTCAGTTCCAGCTAGTCGAAATAGCTCTCGCCAAAACACACTGATGAACTGGCTATCTCGATCACTGACTATAGTTTTAGGTAGGCCATGTAGTCGAAAAACTTCACGGAAGAATAACTCAGCTACTTGCAATGCTGATGACTCAACTGGAATTGCAAAGAAGTGAGCAAACTTAGTTAATCTGTCCACAACTACATAGATACAATCTCTTCCATTCACCTTTGGAAGACCTGTGATGAAGTCCATAGAAATACTCTCCCACTTATGTTCAGGAATTGGCAGTGGTTGGAGTAATCCTGCTGGGAATGTATGTTCTGTCTTATTTTGCTAACAAGTCAAACACTCCCTGACATACTGTAGTACTTCTTCCTTCAGACCCTTCCAAGTGAATCTTTCCCTGATCTGTCTGTAGGTCTTGAAGTGACCAGGGTGTCTTGCAAGTGGAGCATCATGGTATGTCTGCAAAATCTGTCGCTTCAGCTCTGATTCAGGAGTCAGATAGATTCTTTGTAATAGATGATTTCATGAATCACCTTGTACCTATCATCCTGAATGATTCCATCCATGATCTCACAAGCAAATATAGATTTGGAATACTCAACTAGAAGCTAAGCCTTCCAATCCACTAAAACTTTGCTTAGGGCACAAACAGTAGGTCTTCTAGACAGGGCATCGGCAACCACATTCTTCTTGCCTTTCACATATTCAATGTCGAAATCATATGCCTGTATCTTCACAACCCACTTCTGCTGTCTTTCATTCAAATCTTTTTGCCCTAAGAAGTACTTCAAACTGTTGTGATCAGTCCTGACCACAAACTTAGATCCAACTAGATACTGGCGGAACTTAGCCAAGGCATGCATGATTGCCAGCATCTCTTTGTCATAAGTTGAGTACAATCTTTCTGTATCCTTCAACTTCCTGCTCTCGAATGCAATAGGATGTTGATCTTGCATCAAAACAGCGCCAATGCCTTCTCCCGAAGCATCACATTCTAGAACAAAGGACTTAGTAAAATCTGGCAAAGCCAGCACTGGTGTTGTACTCATTACTTCCTTCAACATATCAAATGCAGCTTGAGCTTCTATTGTCCACATGAAAGCTCCTTTCTTTGTTAGGTTTGTCAAAGGTGCAGCAAGCTGTGAGAATCCCCTAACAAATCGTCTGTAATAGCTGCAGAGGCCAAGGAAACCTCTTAGTTCAGATACGTTCCGGGGAACTGGCCAGTTGCGAATAGCTTCAATCTTTTCCTCTTGAACTTTCACACCATTTGCTCCTATCACATGACCCAGGTACAGAATCTCCTTCAAACCAAAATCACACTTAGACATCTTTGCATACAAAGATTGATTCTCCATGACATTCAAGACTTCGTCTAAGTGTTGAAGATGTTCTTCCCATGTCTTGCTGTAAATCAAGATATCGTCGAAGAAAACCAACAGGAACTTCCTCAACTGCTTGTTGAACACATGATTCATGCAGGACTGGAAAGTGGCTAGTGCATTGGTCAATCCAAATGGCATCACCATAAATTCATAATGTCCATAATGGCATCTGAATGTTGTCTTTGGAATGTCCTCTTCTCTAACACGAATTTGATGGTAACCCGATCGAAGATCTATCTTTGAGAAATAGACTGCTCCATGCAGCTCATCAAGGAGTTCATCAATCCTAGGTATTGGATACCTATTTTTGATGGTCTTCTTGTTCAATGCGCGATAGTCAACACACATCCGCATTGTTCCATCCTTCTTCTTCACTAGCACCACAAATGATGCAAATGGACTTGATGATGGCCTTATGTGTCCCATATCAATCAATTCTTTGATCGTCTTCTCAATTTCAACCTTAAAATGCCTAGGATGCCGATAGGGTGCAATATTAACAGGTTTAGCCCCATCCTCCAATTCAATTACATGTTCAAAACCTCTATCAGGAGGTATTCCTGGAGGTATGTCCCTAAACACCTTACCATGCTTATCCAACATTGCCTGAATATCTGTAGGATAAATTTCTTCAGTAGAGAGGATTTGGTTGTCCTTGATGCAAACCTGTGCTGCCCATTCGATGTCATTATGCCTGAATAATGCTTCCATTCGTTTTGCTGAGACAACTTTGGGATTTCCATCAGACATTGACTTCAGTTTGATCTTCTTTCCTTCATGCATGAATTCTAACTCCATCTTCTGAAAGTCCTGAACTATTCTTCCAAGTGAATAATCTCCATTGAACTCCAAGTACTACATCAATATGCCCGAGTCCAACCACATAGAAATCATCCTGTAAAGAATAATCTCCCATTTGAATTTGCAATTGGGACACTTTTCGGGTACAACTCATTAGGAATCCATCAGCAATAGCTATTTGAAATCCTTCGAAGTCTTCAACTGTGAGACCCCGCCTTGCTACCAAACCTTCATCTATGAAGTTGTGAGTAGCACCACAGTCAATTAGACAGGTGACTCTCTGACCCTTCACAACTCCTCTAATGCGGAAGGCATGATACTTAGGTACTCCTGAGATAGTTGCTAATGTTATTTTGTCAGATGTTTCTTCCGAAACAACATTAAGAGTTGATTGTACCTCCTCTTCATCCTGAGTGGATTCTTCTTCACTTAGTGACTCTTCTTCACTTCCATCATCGGATACAACTTCAATCAGATGTGCTTTACCTTTACCAAGGCATCTGTGTCCGGGTTCCCAAGGTTGCTTGCAAGAAAAGCAGAGTTTCTTCCTTCTTAGCTCATCTCTTTCTGCCGCAAATGGACCTTGAGTTATCTTTTGAGGAAAAGAGGGTCTCCTTTGAGTAGAGCTAACTCCTTTATAGAACTTTTTCTTAGGCTGATAAACAAGAGTAGTATCAAGATCTAGAGCAAAGTCAATTGCTTCTTCCAGGTTTGCTGGCCTTTGTACCTTTACCAATGGCTTGATCTGATTGTTCAATCCCTCAATGAACAGCATAGTGATTCTTCGGTCAGTCATATCAGGTACCATCACTGCGATTTTCTGAAAATCATTAACATACTGCACAACCCTTCCTTCTTGCTTGAGTTGAGCTAGTTCGCGATAGTACACTTCAGTATCTTTTCTGTCAAACCTTTGAATCAACTTAGTCACAAACTCATCATAGGAGTTTATCCTATCATGATGTTGAGAGACTAGGCGATGATGCCACCATTCATAAGCCAATCCTTCAAGATGCATTGTAGCAAATTGAATTGCCTTCTTCTCTGTCAAAGGCTTAAGTGAAAGGTATGTATCCAGCTTGTTTACCCAAGCTCTAGCACTGAGCTTACTACTTCCATCAAAGGTAGGAATGGGAACTCGATTCAATGCTTCTTTATCCTCCTTTGTATCATCATCCCTTCTAGGACGAAAGCCTCTAGTTCGACCTCGCCTGTCCCTATCTTCCCTCTTCTGTCGGCAATATTCATTGAAGGTCATCATATCCCGAACACGTTCTGGTAATCTGGCATAGAGATCTGCAAAGAGAGCTATCTCATCTTCGAAGTTATTCTGATCTCCTTCATCAAACTCTTCATCAGCTTCATTGTCCTGTTCAGGGGGTGGTGGAAGGAAAGTTGGTCTTAAAGACCTATCAAACCTATCAACTGTAGGGGTTCATGTGCGAACCCTTCTGCCTGTTGCACTAGCAGCATCATCATCATGACGTTCTTGTCTCTCATGTCTAGCTGCATCTCTACGACCTCGTCCAGCTACTTCACCCTGATTCATGGTTTGAAGGGTTTGTAAGACTTGTTGCAGAATTTGAGCTGTTTGTTGATGTCCAGCAGCAATGTTTAAGAACATGTCTCTGGCTGCGCGGTCATTATCACCCGGTGGGCTTCTGCTTCTTCTTTCTTCGGCCATGTTAGCCTGTCTAGCCACAATTGCTTTTGAAAGAGTATCCTGTTGTGGGTAAGGATGAGTCCACTGGAACTGCCTTCTTTGTTCACGCGCAATGTATCTCCTTGTTCTATCACTTTGTTGATCACCTTCTTGCATGAAAATCCCCAAAGGCTGGCAGGATCCAAGCTCTGATACCACTGTAAGATACCCAACTAGTGCTACGAAAATTTTTCCTTAAACAATTTTACTTGCTATCAATTCATCAACTACTTCAACAACATAAAGATATACATCAAAGATAACTACTTGAATGAATCAATCTTAGAGTTGGGTACTTGTCTTGTTACTTGATTCAATCAACTTGCAATGTTTTATTACATGGATAATGCTTTCAATAGCATGATGTACAACTTATTCAAATGGAAATACAAAGGAAGGCCTTGAAGCCTTGATGTTTACAATATCTTCTTTACTTGATCAACTCAATTGAACTCAATGATGTCAACTGAATGTCAACACCTCACAATATCACAAGGGAGCATCACCTTGCTTGTTGAGGGAGCATCACCCCAACACTTGAAACTCGCAGGCCTCAAGATTACAAGCTCAATAGCTTTGCAGAGAGAACTTTGTCAAATGAATAGATGCCAAATGAATGAGAGAGCTCCTCCTTTTATAGGCCTTTCAAAGGCAATGAAGGCACGTTTTTCAATGCACAAAGAGGAACCAAGGCACATTTCCCAAGAAGCATATCCAAGGGAATATTCCATCTGATGACTCATTCTGAGTTGGCAAGCTTATCCAGAGACCTTGACACGGATCCCAAAGACATTCTGTGGACCAATGAGAGCTCAGGTAGTTACAACTACCTTATCTCCTGACTAGGCGCCATAATTGCAAAGTCCTCAATGCTAGGCGCCAACTAAAGGTTGGAAAGAGGAGAATTTGACATCCAACTTACTAAGGCGCAATTCTAGTGTTCTCTTGACTTGGGCGCTAGATTTAGGTTTCTGCCAAGGTTTTGGCCCCTGGAGGAGGATGTGACCTTTCCTTGCAAACATCTTTACCTCAAGCCATACCTAAGTCAAAATACCAACTTCTGCCAAGCGCCCTTCACATTGAGTGAATTGAAAGGTCTTTTTCATGCTTAGGTGCATCATGGTATCTGTGGAAAGGTGAATTGGCGCCCCCTCCTCTTGAATGGTTCATCTTCATGCAAGTGTTCAAGAACATCATTCTATTCATGAGGCGCATTTTTGAGATGAAATGACATGAGTTTGGCGCCCAGTCTTAAATTGCTCAAAACATTAACATTATTCCAATGAAATCCTTTTTGACTCTAGGCGCCATTTGGAGGTGTCAACTGCATTAGGCGCATTTCTGAGGTGATGGAAACCAATAAGTGCGCCTTGTCCTCTGGCTCTCTTCCTTGTTAACTTTGGATTATCTGAACAACACTGACAATGCTTCCCTTCTTCCTGAAACAAGTTGAAAGATCCACTAGGCGCCATTTCAGGTGTCTGGAGAGGTCATCAACCAAGGGCGCTAATAGAGTCTTAGGCAAATGGAATGAGCGCCTTCCATAGATTTGCTTTCTGGATGCCAGAATTGAGGAATTTTGCGCCTAAGTGAGAAGTTGTCCATTTCAACTTTGATGATTCATCCAAGTAACTTTCCTTAGCTTCAAAGCCTTCAATCTATCACTCATCCAGGCTAGGCGCTCAGTTGGAAGATTCTTGATCCAATATGCGCCTTTGAGAATTGACAATTTCACTTGATCTCTTTGGGGAAGAAGCTTACTTGAAGAAATTCCTTTCAATGACTCCAAACACATGTTGGGTGAATGCTCAACTAGTTGATAGGTTCTTGCCTTCAATGTCCAAGGCGCTTATCTTCCAGGCGCTCTTCAAGGATGTTTGAACAAGAGCTAGCGCCCCACACCTAGGCGCACTTTTGATGCTACTTTCTAACCCTTCAAACTACTATCTAACATAGGACACAATTTAGGGTTTTCTGTCATAATCTAGCGCCTAGGCGCCTTTAGGAGATTACTTGAGCAAGGAATGGCGCCTTGTTACTTAAGCATATGTTTGATATGGAGGAGTGCTCAACTGTAGGTCCAACACCTTTGGTGCCTTGAAATCTTGCCATCACAAGTGAGGCGCTCTTTGAGGTTGCACAGAGGCCCAAGGGCGCCTAAGACAACTGCTCAATTTACTTAGTCAAAATCATCTTGGAAATCAATCAATCCCCTTTCGCTACTAAGGCGCCTTGTTTGGAATGATGAAAGTGCTTCATAACACAATTTTCTATGCTAGGCGCCTCTTTAAAGCTGGAGGAGGAAGAAGGTGCGCCTAACCCTCATGGCAACTTTTGACCTTCAAAACTCTAGTCAAGTGTGTTGATCAGTTCCAATGATATTATACTTGTCATAATGCACTCCAGAACTTGATAGAGGGTCTCAAAATCCTTAGGCGCCCATTTAAGAAATTTGACATGACATTGGCGCCTAGACTCCAAGAGTCAATTTCCTGCCTTCTTGGCTTCCAGACTTAGCCAAATTTTGGGTTTCTGACTTAGATCCTGCAAAACAATAAACGAAGTTAGTCAAAAACCAATTCATTCCCTCATCATTTAGAATTAGCCTCCAGGAATGAGGACTAGGCTAATCCATTATACACTTGATGATCAAGCCGGAAACGGGGACATGACAGGCCTTTTTGTTGTAATTTTTATACAATATATATGGACATTGACAATGAAAGCAATTGAATTTTGTTACTTTGTTTGTCAACTCTCATGTGAAATCTCAATTCAACTCTAATGTTATGTATTAAGGTTCTATAATGTACATTGTATATGACAAATGCCTTGTCAATGTTATCATATGAATATTTGAAATTTCCTATATTTTAAAAATTTCCCTATTTTTTTAATAGCCATCCCTTGCCACCCCCTAAAAATGGCCTCCCAAAAAACCCATCCCAGAAGTGCATCCCCCTATCCCCTGCCATCTCCATCCCAAAAACTTGGGGGAGCATAGTTAATTTGCTAAAATTAAAAATTAAAAATGTGAAATATATAATATTATATTATATAAATATTATTATATATAATTATTAATTTGTTAAAATTAAAAATTAAAAATGTGAAATATATATCTAGAGGTTCTAATGCTCTTATATTGAACCAGATCAGCCTAACAAAGTTAAATATGAGCTATATTCTGGTTAGAATGGGTCAGAATTTCAGAAAAAGGGTTACACATATTTTGATTTTAACATTATTTATAGTACCAAATACTGGTTCTAACATCTTCCCTCTACATTTGGGGCAATCTACTGTGGACAGAAATGGAATGGTTGTTCAAGCTGGAGACCTTGTGGGGACAGTTGGTGACACAGGTTTAGCTACAGGCCCGCATCTACATTGGTAAGTCTCTTATACTTGGTTTTTACTTTGTTCAAGTTTTTTGTGCTTGATTCTCAAAAGACTTCAAAACGTGCTTAGCTTAGTGTTTTTCTTTAAATCTGCTAGTAAATCTTATGTTAATTCTTGGCTAGGCTAATCAAAATCCTTTCTACAAAGATGTTAACTGTTCCTGACATCTCAAGCTTGCATGAAAATCACCATAGAATGCCAGGATGTCAGAAAGATGCAAACAGATACAAAGCATAACTACACATTCTATAGAAGACATAATGGTCATCAGGCCACACACCAGCAATTTATGGCCATCATATGCTATAAACAAGGTTACCATGCTGTGCTGAGCCCTTGGTACAGGAATGCCATGATCAACTGTGCCTAGAGCTGACTTAGAACTGACTAACCTCTTCTTCTGAAAGTATGTATTGACAGCGGGCTTAAAAGAACATCAGCTAATAGGTCAACCTTTTGAGATGGCTAATGGCAAGGATTTGATGTTCTCTGCTTATAAACTTGAAATGATGTCCATATGCTCTGCTGAAGCAAGTATATCATTGTAGAAGAGCACTGTGTTTCTTGAGTCAGTTATATCAGCTAAAAGCACCACAAAAGCATTCATTGAGGGCAGATAATTCGATTGGAGATTCTTCTCATTGCCATACACTTAGAATATGACTACCGGTACTCATGAGTATCTTGAGTACGAAATCTGTATTATTTGTTGGCCTTGAGCCACCTAGACTACCAATGGAAAGCTTTGGCATAGCCAAGTAATTCTCCAAAACATGCCGATCATGTGGAGTATTCGCCTGACCTGCCTTGACAAGTATGAACATTGTAACATTGGTTCATATTAGATGATGGATAAACACAATAATGTGGAAATGGGCATCTAGAGCGTCTTCAAAGTTAGGAGTGGTATTTGAATAGGAAAATAGCAGTTTGTGAATGGGAATAGGGAATTGAGAGACAAAAACTGATTCCCATGGAATGTGGTGTAAAATTCTTGAGCTTTTGCTCAAAGGCATCCCGATAGTCCTCCAAGACTATGAAACCTGTCTAGATTGTTTAGAATCTAGATTATCAACATTCTGTATGATATCTAGTAACCTTAAAGGTTTTAGTAACACTACTTGTTGTGACCTAATCACACATCGCCCCATTGCAAATGGGGACCCCCCCTTTTTTTTGAGCTCTTGTGCTTTGCATTGAGTCTTGGATGATGTCTTAGCACTTTTTAATGATGAAGTCAGTATTGTTTGAGTCTATAGCTTTGTGGTGAATACCACAGTCCCTTGATGTATATTTTGAGATCCTGAAAATTGACTAAGTCTGAAATCTGGTGGATCCTCAAAAATCTAGAATCTGCATGTTAAATCCCATAGATCCGAGACCTATCTCAAACATCCTGAAAGGTATATTGAAAAATATTTAAAGAACTTATACTTAAATATATTTTTCAATATACCTAACCCCTGAGGTACTCTGTTTCTAGGCGCAAATTCACTCTGTTGTTCCAGGCGCATTTCCTTGCCATTTCTGACAAAAATTGCACCCAGCTCAAGGCGCAAGTTTTGACATTCTCAACCCAAATTGGCGCCTTAAGTGATGAGCGCCCATACATGATAAGATTACCTAAATTGAGCGCCTTGTGAGAGGATATGTTCCAGGCGCACTTTCATGACAAAACGACCTGAATTTGGCGCCTTGCTTAGGAAGTGTCTTTAGGCGCATGCTTTGAGGAAATCTTCTAAAATTGGCACCCTATAAGAAGTGCGCCCAGCAAAGGACATCATTCTATGAGACCCCTAAATTGGTGCCTCCATAAGATCATCTCATTTCAACCGTATGAGCCTTGGCACCCTTGCTAAGCATCATTGTTTCATCATCCAAGTGAAGTGGACTTAGGGAATTTTGCAAGGAAGTGATCAATCCAACTCTAGGCGCCAGTTTCATATAGTTTCAACCTCAAGTGCGCCCAAGGAAGGAGACAACTATTCATCAATGTTAGGCGCATATTTCACTAGTTTTCACCAACATGAGCGCCTACAATGGAGATAGCTTCTAGGTCACTTGGATGGGGGGCGCTTTGGTAGAAATCAATGTATTGAACATCAAGGTGATTTGAACATCGAGAATGTTAGGGGAAAGATGAAAGTGTCACCTAGATGCAACATATCATGTTCAACTTTGAGGGTGTAAACAAGGTATTCCTTCAAGATCATGATAAGATGAAATTGAGGAGGTGATTGAAGTAGTTTGAATTTGAAGAAGTTGTTAAGGAATGATGCTAAGAGTTTAAGGTGCAATTTTCCCTTTATTCCACCTCAAATGGCGCCTAAAGAGGAAATGAATAGCCAACACATTCAAGGTGCAAATCCTAGGCAAAATTTCCAATTTTGGCGCCTTCAAGAGGAATCCTGGCCTTTTGGTCTTCAGATAGTGACTAGAATGCAACATTGATAAAGTTAACATGTTGAAGAAGGGAAAATTGCTTGAATCATCATCAAGTTGGAGAGAAGTGGGGATGAAGGAAAGGAGGTTACCAGCAAGGCGCATATGTTGTCAAAAGTCACTGATTTCAGCGCCTAGATTACAATCATATGCAGGGCGCTGATTTCATCAAAAAAATTCAAATGTGGCACCATGAGTAGACCTCCAAGTACATAAAAGCATCAAGACCTTACTCATCCACTTAGATGCCAATTTGTAGCCTCCACAACCTTATTGCTAATGAAAATTGTTAGGCACAATTTATAATTATTATGTTAGTTTTGGCAAGTATGTTTGATTAGTTTGTATCGGGAAGTATGTTTGTTAGTTGGTATCGGCGAGTAGTTACTCCCGATCGGTGTGTCGTTGGCGATGGTTGGCAACTGTCCTGTTGTGACCTAATCACACATCGCCCCATTGCAAATGGGGACCCCCCCCCCCCTTTTTTTTGAGCTCTCATGCTTTGCATTAAGTTTTTTGATGATGTCTTTAGTTTATTGCATGATGAAGTCAGTGGTGTTTGAGTCCCATAGTCCCCTGATGACCTAATCCTGATGTTTAAGATCCTGAAAATGACTAAGTCTGGTAGCCTGATATCCTAAAAATCCTGAAAAATTGGCTAAGTCTGAAATCTGGTGGATCCTCCAAATTCTATAATCTGCATGTTAAATCCGGTGGATCTGAGACCTATCTCAAACATCCTGAAAGGTATATTGAAAAATATTTAAAGTATATACTTAAATATATTTTTCAATATACCTTACGCTCTGGGACTTCCACTTCTAAGTGCGAATTTGCTCTAAGATCTTAGGCGCATTTCTCCACTTGCACAACCTCAAAACTCCGCCTAGAACTCCGTGTGCCTTTCATCATCCAAGCAACCTCAAAATTGTGCCTTGAGCAAGGAAAAGTTAAGACAAAGGCGCCTTGAATGAAATTGCTATTGGAAAGCCTTAATCTTTGAAAATATGCAAGAAATGACTACAACAAGTTTAGGCGCCAATCTACTCATCAACAACTCAAATGTGCGCTCCAGCTTCAAGCCTCAAATTGCGCCTAAACATGAAAGGAGTGTTTTAGTTAGTGACAAGTTGCACCTAAGGGAGGATGACTTTCTTTGAAGTCCTTGTGAGTAGTTGAAGTTCATAAAATCTTTATCTTGTCTTAGGTGCATTTTGCATGTGTAGCCACCATGTTGGGTGCCTTGATGAGAGATAAGGTCCTAATCAATTATAGATGGCGCCTAAAGAGATATCTCCCTCCTTAAGACTCTAGGATTGATCTAAGTTCACAAAAGACACATTATAAGTTTAGGCGCAAACTCATGTTGTTTTGGTCATTTTGAGCGCCTAGGAACATTTGCACTTCTACAACACAATGAGCGCCTAACATCAAGGAGACCTTCTATCAAGCAATTGGGAGTAAGTTTGAATCTTAGCAAGTATTTGAACACGTGAGTATGAAGTAAATATCCTTCAAGAAGATCTAGGCGCATTTGCTAGTCTTTACAACCACCTTTGAGCGCCTTGAAGATCAAGAAACATTCTAAGCCATCCATCAATTACAAGTACAAAATCACCTATGAAGACTAGGCACATTTCCTTACTCCCAGAGACTCATGTGAGTGCCTCAAGTGTAAAGAGTAAGAGCTCATCATGAAGTCCTTGTTTCATCAAAGTGAACATCATCAAGTATTAAGGAGGGTTTAAAAGCATTGATTTGTATTAGATATCTTGGGCGCACTTTCCTACTCCTAGCAACCAAAATTAGCGCCTCAATAAACATGCATGAATTTACATTTGGTATTGAGTGCTTGGGAGAGAGAAGCCTTCTAAGGCATGTTCCATGGATTGAGATCACATAATGTCAAGTATAAAGCCAATTTGACCAAGGCGCCCTTTCACTTCCATGCCAACTAGATTGGGGCCTCAAGTGAAGTCACATTAACTCAAAATCACCAAGTTTATCTAGGCGCAATTCCTTTCTATTTTAGACATTTTTGGCACCTAAGAGTGAAGACCTTGAAATCTAGCATGTAGGTGATTAGAGTATTTCTTGGAAGATTGAATAAATGATTAAAGGTGTTTTGAAGACTAAGATATTAGCTGAGTGCATCTAGGCGCCAATCCACATCTACGCAACTAGTTTTAGCGCCTAGGCTTGAGAGACATGATTCCTTGACACTTCAGTGAGCGCCTTGCAAAAAGGACATGAATACTATGTAGTGTGATCACATCCTGAGGTAGGGAGTCTTCTAAACATCAATATTATGATTTGAGATCATCATAAATGCCCAAAAACAACCCAAAATGTGCTAGGCGCACTTTCTTACCTTCACAGATCATTTCTAGCGCCTTATGAACATAGTGTTTGTGGACACTTCAGTGTGCGCCTAAGATAAAAGAGGCATGAAAGCATGAAAGTTTAGAATCAATCATCGAAAAACATAGTTGAAGGAAGTGAAGTATGACGTCAAATTGGTATAGGCGCCCTTCTCCTCAATCCTAAGCTATCTTGGCGCCCAAATAACAAGTTCAAGACCACAAGCATGATAGGCACATTTTCCTGTTTGTTTTATCTACTTTTGGCGCCTAGGAATGTAGAGTGTTAGAAATCATGCTTGATGTGATAAAATGCCAATCTAAGACCCCATATGAGTCTAGGCGCACTTTCCATGTTCTATAATCATCAATTGGCGCCTCAAAGTAGTCTAGGCGCATTTCCTAGTCCATACCACTTCACATAGGCGCCTAGGAAGAATTTCCCTGAGATAGCTCTTTTAGGTGGACTCCTTGAGAAATAGGATCATTTTATGTCATCTTCTATTGTTTGAAATCATTGAAATATCAAAAGTTAAGTCAGATTGATGCTAGGCACCTCCTCTTGTCTCTACCATCCATATTGGCGCCTAAGGGGAAATTGCATCTAGTGAACTCATTGATTGAGCACCTAGGAGGAGAAAAAGCTTAAATTTACATCATTGAGTGAGCACTTGAAAAGTTGAGCCATTATAAGTTGATCCAAGTCAATTGAAGTCATAAAATATCAAATACAAGGTTAATTTGGTTTAGGCGCCCTTTATGTAATTTCCCACCATCATGAGCGCCTAGATCTAGAGAGGGATTGAATGCTTAAAACATGTTCCTATGTTATGAAATAAAATGCTTATGAAGTAATTGATGTTGTTTCTTTGTTGGTTTTGCAGGAACATGGAGCATGGACTAAGTTAAGGAGTCATTCAAGGAGTCAAGCACTCAAAGTTACCTTCATGCGAGGAATAAAGTTAAAGGCGTGGTCATTGTAAGAAGAGACATCATGTTGCCACTCTTTGAGGTCACTTCAAGATCATCAAGTTCCACAGGCTTCATCATCTACATTATGTTTGAGGACACTTCACCCATGAAGCTTCAAGACTCATCAGGCTTCAAAGTCTCCTTGAGAGGTCATCTACTCTACATCCAAAGAAGGTGTTATCATGCTATTCACAAATGGAGGAATTTCAAGATCATCTCACTACTTTATCTTCATCATATCATCAAGCAAAGGCACTTCATCCATATAGCTTCAAGTATCAGAAGAGTCTCCTAGAATCATCATTATCTACTCTACTTCATGTCATCATCATCATCTACTCTTACATGGAGGAAGCAGCATCATATCTCTACTCCACTCTTCATGAAGAAGCATCAAGGAAGATCATTCCTACATCCTGCAAGAAGAACAGAGTTAGACAAATGAAGCAACATGTATCATACTCATCCAGTTTACAAGAAGAATGAACAATGCGGATCAACAAGATACATCTCAAGTGTTCATCATCAAAAGCAATCATGTTTGAAGACATCACAAAGATGATACAATTTGGGAATATGCCCACAGAACAAATTGAATTAACAGTTGAAATCCACGAATATGCTGAGGTGGCATCTACGTGGCAAGTATACATCATCATCCAATCATAATCAGCCACATCGCCTAACTACATTCAATGTATCATTCAATGAGCAAGAAGACAAAAAGGATGTCCAAGTGGAAGATGCTCTAGAAGATTCCATCTTATCCTATCTTCTTGGAAAACGTGCCTTCATTGCCTCTATTGTGTACTAAAAATAGCAATTTGTTGTAACTACCTGCTGAGGTGGCATGATCTGGACCCTTGGCTACGTGAATTGATCCTAGCCATTCATTGTAATTCTAGACCTCTATATAAAGGCCTTGTTACCTCATTTGTAAATCATTAGAGAGAAGAGTAGCTATTAGAGATTAGTCAGTAGGCAAGTAGAATAGTAGAGTAAAGTAGAAGAGACTCGAAATTCTCTGAGAGTACTTAAAGTTGTTATAAATATTTCTCAAGATTAATGCAAAGACAATGGAGCATTATTTGGTGTTAAGTGTTGTCTTGTGAAATGACATGGTTTCTTGTATCTTGATCGGATGGAGAGATGTTTCAAATTAGATTAGAAGTAGAGTAGTAGCTCTTTGATGTAATGCATGTTGTATTGGATATTTGATCAACTCCTAGCTCATGCTTTTGACATTCATCGTTGGTGAAGTGTTGTGTAAAGCTAGTCTGAGCTTCATTATAATTTGCTTAAGTTCGATTGTGGATGCTTGTTCGAGCTGTGCCATTTAATGGGTGTTTATATAAGCCTTCATGATTTGAAAACCATTTGCATACCTTAAGAGATTGCACCAACTTCATGTAGTTGTAGGCATCCTTGGCGAAGTGGAGTTAGGTTAATCAAGGAGCTTGTCTATTTGTACATCATCATTGCTTCATTGACCTTAGATTAACTTTCTAAAACCTTTATCTTTTGCCTTTTCTTTGTTATTAAATCACTGTACATATATCATCCACACTGCTAGGAGAAATAAGCTAAGTGTATGAAGAAGTCTAATGTAAGTCCCTTTGTGATTATCAGCAAGATCACATGTAATCACTGAGTTAACCCGTCATGAATCATAAATAAGGAACCTTGAAGTTGTATCACTGGATCACATAGCTTAGCCTTTGAGAGACTTTACTCAAGAGAGAGTGGGATACTTGGTGTTTTACTCTATTGTTATGTTGTCTAAAAACAATCATCAACACGTCCGACAACCTATATATGTATTGTCAAAACATTGTATGGACAACAGTTCTTGGTGTTAAATGGAATTCTCCAGTTTGAATCAATAAGATATACTTCTGAGTTCTCGTCTCAACGCAATGTGATTCTCGTATGATATTACTGTCATGTTATATTTCTGTTTACTGTATGAACTTAAACATTTCATTTGGTGATAAACATTTGGCGTTGTTGCCTATTCAAAATCGGGTTGACGGATGACAAGGAATCCATGACAAATTGAATCGTCAGAGTCCATGACAATTTGAGTCATCAGAGGCATTGAATATCCACGACGAGTGAATCGTCGGGCATACCTAGTGTCGATGACAAGTTGTGTCGATGAAACAAGAAGAGCGGGACGCTAGCCGCCATCGAACGCCGCACAATCAATGATCGTACCAGTAACAATTCATGCCCATACAACTCAACAAAGATAAGAACAAAGTACCAAGTGGGTAGTAAACACCTGAAGAGACACTAAGAAGATCACTAAGACTAAAAGAACAAGAAGAACAAAGAAAAAGACAAACAAATTGTTGAAAGAGGGAACGAACACCATGGAGAAATAAATCAAGACATTGTTGAGTTTCACCAAAGCCTCGTCGAGGGAGTCGACGAACGAGATTTCAGAACACCAGTAACAAATAAAGAAAAAGGGAATGAAAATGAATTGACAGAAGAAATTGAAAACAGCATACACCGCATCGGAGAGTTATCCATATCGGACGGTGAAGGGCCGAGAGTTGGAAGATCTGAGCCTAAGACCCCAGGACAGAGGGAGTACCGGAATGAACCCGAAGAGACTCGAGGTGTAGAGGACGCCGATAGAGGATGCGGGGAAGACTCGAACATGGCCGAGAGTGCAAGTGACGCACCGGGACGTTGCGAGAAAACCAGTCTAGTCAGGTCCAACACACAAGGAGGGCATCGGGGAAGGATGGTGACTCCGCCAGCCAAGAGGTAGAATCTGCCAAAATTTACGGGGAACGGGTCAGAAAATCTAGTACAGCACTGCAAAACATGTGAGACGATTTGGATAGCCAATGGGCAAGATGATGTGGACTATTGGCTGAGAGCATTTCCAGCAACGCTAAGAGACAGTGCCATCGACTGGTACACAGAGTTGGACCAAGCACACAGGGCATCATGGAGAGTACTCAAGAAGGCATTCCAAGACAAATTCAAACTCTTGAGGGATGACAGTGAAATTGTAGCGGAGATCTACAATACGAAGCAAGGGAAGCACGAGAACGTGCGAACCTACAACCGGAGATTGAAAGAATTGTTGGGAAAACTGGAAACTCAGCCAGCCGACGGGCTAAAGAAATGATGGTTCATCGAAGGGTTGCTCTTGTCGCTGAGAAAGAAAGTGAAAGTCGTGCCTCCGTTGTCGTACGATGAAGCGTACAATCGGGCGATGGATATAGAGAGTGAAAATAAAACATCCTCCCGAGAGAAAAGGAAGACAGACGACGAGGAGAGTACGGACGACAACAACGACAGTGAGTCCAAGACCGTGCAAGCACTCAGGAAGGACATGATGAGAATGATGAAAGAATTGAAGGCTGACAAGGAGAGTACGAGGGAAGCCAGAGAACTGTGTACGGATTGCAAGGGGGAAGGTCACACAAAGGCAAACTGCTCGAAGAAGTTGTTCTGCGATATCTGCCAAGTGATGGGACATTCCATCAAGGAATGCCCGTACAATCTAAAAGCAAGGGGTACGCAAGTACTCTTCACTCAAGGAGAACCGCCGAATACACCACCGAAGCTCCAGTACAATAGCCATGTATCCCCTGGAGATTGCCGAAGCAACAAAAGTCCGAGAAGCAAGATACAATACGATGGTAAAGGAATGCCCATGATACAGTGTCGAAAGTGCAATAAATGGGGCCACTTCGCTAGGGAATGCGAGAAGGGTCAAGGTTCAAGGGGAAGACTGTGTAAATTGTGTGGACCCGACGACCACGAAGACAGCGATTGCCCAAAACAAAAAGGCACGGTAAATCTCATCCATAGTGGAGAAGGGGATGACGAAGTCTTTGCCGTCACCCGAGCACAAACTAAAAAGGCACATTATCCAGATACCCGTACGGAAAAGGAAAGACTTTGTGATGCACAAAGGGAAGTAGAAGTTGCCATGGAAACCGAACGGAGAAACTCAGACAAGAAGGCAATCACAACCTTACGGTCGGAATCGGACAGGAACATAGTAAGCCAAGTACTGCAAGCTACTGTACCAATTAAAATGGCGGATCTTCTCCAGAGCTTACCTCAGTTGAAGATGGAAATATCTAAGGTAATGGAAGATAACTCGCACCAAGGCCAAGTTGAAGCACAGAAGACGATATAGTAGAACCACCGCCGACGGGAGAACAAGTGCTCAACTCGAGGTTGCTGGCAATTGACATCAGGAAGAAACCGGCCGTAGTGCATATGGAAGTCCTTGGAAGAAACTTGACGAGTACGATAGTTGACAGTGGATCCGGAGTAAATGTGCTACCAGAAGAAACTTGGAAGAACCTTGGCAAGCCTACACTGTGGCCGCAGAACTTCCAATTAGTGGGAGCCGACCAGCACGGGATCAAGGCGCTAGGAGTGCTAATGGCTCAAAAGGTAAGAATTGGTACCCAACAGTTTTTGTTAAACTTTGTAGTCATAACAGCACGGAATGCATTGTACGATGCATTACTTGGCCGAGGATGGCTAATAGCCACCAAGGCCAACCACAACTGGAAGAAAAACATTTTGTCCATAGAAAATAGAGGTAAAAAGTTCGTCATTGATTTGAGGACACAAACCGTCAGCGAAGAGTTGGCATTAGACTCCGACTCGGATGGAGGGGAGTCATCAGAAGGAGAAAGGGGGCCGATGGAACCCAATGAGGAAGGGGTACTGAAATTACATGAATGCTCAAAAGATGAGACAAACTCCTTCAGCGGTTTATTCCACTGGCAGATGGAAGATTATGAGTTCTTTCAACCCGAATGCAATATGATTTCAATAAAAGAGGTCGGCGAAAGCTCTTAGACAAACAGTACAAGTCCTGGCAGTGCAAGTCCCGGCAGTGTAAGTCTCAGCAACTCTTGGATGACAAGTGAAACATTGTTGACGAATGAAGCACTTGACCGATTGACAAACACTCAACCACAACCGGAAGTAAGTAATGCTTTTCCAAAAGCATATGAAGAGTTAAGGAAAGAGAGGCTATAATAGACAATACACCGGAGCAACTAGTAGCATAAGCAAGTCAACCAGAAAAGGCACATAAAGAGTACACAGAGGGTGATGCCAAGATAGATGATACATTTGCATGTAAATTTGAACCAGACAAAGTGATCAGGTATGAAGAGCCATTGGTAAGCAAGGTGAAATGGGGTGATGGAACTAACGACGGGAACCCAATATTGAAAACACCGGCCAGAAAGAGACCATACAGAAGGAATAAGGACTATAGAGTATTTCTGCCAACTTGCAAATTTTTGGCGATAGGTGAAAAGCAACAGAGAAAAAATGATGTTAAAAAGTCAGACAGTTTGCCGAACGTAGTACACGACTCCCGAAAGACAACAATTCTGGTTCCAAGAAAGACACTCGACACTGCAGACGATTGCAAAATCAATAAAGGTACGTCTCCGAAAAATGAAGTTAAAATATTTAAATTGGAGGATATGGCTACTTGTCATACCATGAAATCATCCTCGCAGCAAAACTCCGGAGAAGGAAAAAATACCAAGAGACATTCTGGAAAAGGGAAAAATATTATGAGACAAATTACGCAACAAGAAATTGTTATAGTTGGAGAGGCAAATAACAGGTGGACCCCGCCAAAGAGAAATAGAAGAATTCGACTAAGTTTGCTATGGATGGAAAATTGAAAAAAACAAAAAAATTAAAAAAAAAAATAAAATAGAAAAATAAAAAATAGAGGAAAAGTCAGAAATTAAAAAGGAAAGGAAGGGACCGCCGTACAAACATTATAAAAGCACTCAAGCATTAGTCCGTACAAAGAAAGAGGAAAAAGTAGGTCATACGAAGGGGGAAGGTGAAAGTTTTTTTACCCACGAATTCATTAATGTCTACACCTATTTGCCGTACGCCATTTTGCCAGAGGGAAAATCGCTGACTGTATAGGAGGAGCTTGGTACGAATTTAATTTTTGTACGATTTTATCTAAACATTGCCTGCTATACGAGTCCTTGTCGTACGAACCTGAGTTTGAAACTATCGTACTGTACTTGCTGTTTGCTGTACGATACAAAAAAGAAAATTCATTCTGCGTCGTACAAGTAATCTATCCCGCCGTACGAATTCATATTCTGGCCGCCGTACGAGTACATTCTCCCACCGTGCAAGTTCATTCTCTTCACGTTGTACGAGTTATCTCTTTTTTCCATACGAAGTGGTCTCTCTCTGTCGCCACCGTACAAGTTTTGTTGACGTCGTACGAGTTCTTTGTGGGCCATGCAAGTTCTTTGTTTTTCGTACGAGTAGAGACCTTGATTCTGCCATACGAGTGGAGGATTGCAATGTATCTGTTGACCGTACGAAGTGCATCAAGAGATTGTTGCAAGGGACCGTACAAGTTTTTGGACTGCAGATGAGTGTTTTGGATTTTGTCAAAGCATCCAGAAAAATGATGTGCGCCATGAAGGTCGAGATGGTTTTGAAGGTCTTATTTTGGGCTTGGCTGCCCCGGACCCCGTGAGGGGCGCTGCCCCCGGACCCCGCTGGGGGCGCTGCCCCTCGACCCCGTTGGGGGCGTTGCCCCCAAACCCCCATCAAACCAATACTATCATGATCGATGGCGTGCAATATTCTCAGCAGCATTCAGTGTGCTATCAGATTGGGTCCCTTGGTTGGTTACTGGCAGGTATTCCGAATGTGTTGGTTCTACTTTCACTCAGCTCCTACTTCCAACTTTTCCTCTAGGATCTTCAGCATTGTCGTCAGTTTGGTAGAGCTTACCTAATGTCACTTGATACTTCATGGTTTTCTGTCGTCTGGAAGACGACAAGTTTTTTAGGGGGGATGATGTTAGGCACAATTTATAATTATTATGTTAGTTTTGGCAAGTATGTTTGATTAGGTTGTATCGGGAAGTATGTTTGTTACTCCCAATCGGTGTGTCGTTGGCGACAATTGGCAACCATCCGACAACCTATATGTGTATTGTCAAAACATTGTATGGACAACAGTTCTTGGTGTTAAATGGAATTCTCCAGTTTGAATCAATAAAATATACTTCTGAGTTCTCGTCTCAATGCAATGTGATTCTCATATGATATTACTGTCATGTTATATTTCTATTTACTGTATGAACTTAAACATTTCATTTGCCGGTAAACAAAAATCAAAGTTGAAGGAAGGATTTCTGAGTTAGGCGCACATTCTGGTCCAAATCTGAATCAGCACTCTTCAAGAAGAAACAACCCCCTCACTATAGGTGCTCCTCATGATAAAACCTTCTTATGTTGGCGATTTTAAGGGGAACTCACTTTAGGCGCATATTTTGTTAGAAATCTCCAAGTTTGGCGCCAAGCAAATGGTAACTTTTGGCACATTTACAGGTTCACTTCAATCAGCACCTCAAGAAGACCAGATTATATAGCATTTAAGGCACCATTTCTTGATGAAAATTATCCAAATCAGCAAATTCAGGGCGTATATCATGAATAGAACTCATCAAAACAGCGCCTAGAACATAAGTGAGCTAATTTCTGATTTCAAACATTTAAAAAGCATCAAATATTTCATGAGGTCAGCTAACACATTTCTTGATGTGAGCGCCCAAATATCCTTCCTTTTGCAGCAGATTGCCTTTCAAATTCTGATTTTGTTTTAATGATTCTTATATGCTATAATTTATCAATGACTTAATGTATTTCTTGTTTTTGTTGTAGGTGTATTATGAGTTGAAGAGGTCAAGGCTAGAAGAGGAGTCATCAAGCATCATTTCAAAAGGAGATATCATCATTTCAAGTTTGACTTGCTAGTACACCACTTCAAGGTTCAAGTATCAAGTAGCTTCTTCATCAATCATCACTTTAGAGTCAACATGGCAAGTGTACTACTTCATCTTCATCATCATCAAACATTTCAAAGACATCCGTCAAGCTTCAAGTTCCTCCGGTACATTCAAGTCTCCTTGAAAAGTCATCTACTCCACATGTAAAGAAGGTGTTATCATCAACATCTACTCTCCAAGAAGTATCATCAAGGAAGATCCTTCATATACCCTGCAAGAAGAAGAAATATCCTAGAGTTAGTCAAATGAAGCAACATGTATTATACATATCCAACTTGCAAAGACGATCAATAATACATTGAACAAGGAGTAAACTTCCCACATTGAAGTTCATCAAAGCAGTCACATTTGAAGACATCATTTAGATGATGCAATTTGGGAATATGCTAAGGTGGCACCTACGTGGTAGAAACTCATCATCAAGTCAATCATATTTCGCCATATCATTCAACAAACAAGAAGACAAAGAGGATGTCTATGTGGAAGATGCTCTGAAGATTCCATTTTATTCTTATCTTCTTGGAAAACGTGCCTTCATTGCCTATCTTATGTACTAAAAATAGCAAATTGTTGTAACTAATTGCTAAGATGGCATAATCTGGGCCCTTGGCTACTTGAATTGATCTAGGCCATTCATTGTAATGTTGGAGCTCTATATAAAGGCCTTGTTGCCTCATTTGTAAAGGGGGTAGCTAATAGTCAGTAGGCAGTATACTAGTAGAGTAGAGTAGTGTAACAAACTATCCCTAATTTTTTTTTCTTTTTCTTCAAATTGATAAATACAATGATAAACAATGCCAACATAAAATATCAAAACCCAACTAAAGGCCTCAACTTTCTGATCACCAAGATCTCGGAAAGGGCAAAGTGAGAGCATATGGTGATTGGCTTACAACTAATCAATCATACAACAATGTAAATCGATTCATCCGCTGCAGCGGGCATCCACATACACGTGGGAATTCACCACTTTCCAGTGGGTAGAGAGCAAGGAAAGTACAAAGCAATCCACTTATTCAGTGGGAATACTCCACTTTTATAGTGGGTAGAATAAATAAACAAAGAATTCGTTCTCCACACTGGCGGTAAACCATCCAGGGGTACTTTAATGTGATAGAATTTACAATGAAGTACAATCTGCTATAGAATCAATATCAATAGCACAAGAATTGAATTTTGATCATAATCCCCTGTGATTCTTAGATGTAGGAACATACCATTCATGAAAGAAGCCAAGAAGGACTGATTTGCTGATGAAGAATAAAATGAATAGCCACTAAATGAATGATTTAATGCTTTGTTGTTGACTATCATTGCTGGTACGACAGCCATGAAAGCAGCTCAAAAAAAACAACACCATGTAAACATTCAATCTACTCCAAACAAACTGATTGCAAACACCTAACAGACTAATCTGAGCACTCAAACCAAATAACATCAATAAATTCTGATCTGAAATCCAAAATTTCCCCTGCCTAGGCCGTAAGGTCATGAATGGTATGGCAGCTCAAATCAAATTCATTACAACCTCAAATGTCTCCAAATCAATTTCAAATTGACCGTTTAGGATGAACAATCAAGATACAATCACTAAAAGAAGCCAAGTCTCAAACATATATTTCTTATGTGCATCGATGCTATTAGCCAGGTACGGCCAGGTACATAGTACGGTCACCTCTAAAAATCATAAAACTGCATCAAACTTTTTCTAATCACTTGCAAATAGTTTCTTGAGGATGGGAAATCATAATGCAATTAATGAAACCTCCAAAAATCTCAGCTATAAAACTTATGATTATTAACACAAACAACTGTACGGCCAAGAAGGCACGACCAATGCAAAAAAATACCAAACTTCACAAAACACTGTCAAAACACACCATTCATAGATATCATAGTTTATCATTCCAAAACTGATTACAAATCAAAACGTCACAAAGTCTTCCAAATCCATTGAGCATTCTGTGATTCCCTGATATGAAAATCATCAAATACCAGCTAGGGTGGATATCTCACCACTGAAACTGATCATCCTCAAGTGGGTTTCATCCACAAGAAGGCACAATTGATCTCTGGTTCAATCCTAGCAACGTAACAATATCATCATCCAAGCATACCCCCCCAAATGAGCTCACCTCTTCTTTTATAAGCACCTGGGAGTTACAAAACCAATCTTTCTTAAAATTAGAGCCTTTTTTGCACTTCCAATTATAAAATACTCTAATATCAAGTTGTGTGCACACTTAAGTGACTAGGGAAATAAAAATATAACATTTCCCTTTTTCTCCTCTAGACATAACATTAAGTCACTTTTAAATAATCCACCTTAGACTTTAGTGCACAATAAATAATAAAAGTAACCTATTTAATTATCAAATAAAATAAACCTTATAACTCCAATTTGATAATTAAACCAAACCAAAAGATCAACCACAAATGATCCCATACCATCCACTAGCCCATCAGGATCATGAGATAGGCTAATGGCCCATCTCTGACTAGGCTTGGAAAGGGAAAGTAGGAAGAGACTCTCGAAGTTCTCTGAGAGTACTTGAAGATTGTTGTAAATATTTCTCAAGATGAATGCAAAGACATTGGACATTGGAGTCCGCTTGGTGTTAAGTGTTGTCTTGTGGAATAACATGTTTTCTTGTATCTTGATGAAATGGAGAGATGTTTCTAAGTAGATTAGAAGTAGATTAGAAGTTCATTGATGTAATGCATGTTGTATTGAATATTTGATCAACTCCTAACTCATGCTTTTAACATTCATTGTTAGTGAAGTGTTGTGTAAAGCTAGTCTGAGCTTCATTATAATTTGCTTAAGTTCGATTGTGGATGCTTGTTTGAGTTGCGCCGTCTAATGGGTGCTTATATAAGCTTTCATGATTTGAAAACCTTTCGCTATCCTTAAGAGATTGCACCAACTCCATGTAGTTGTAGGCATCCTTGGCGAAGTGGAGTTAGGTTGATTAAGGAGTTTGTCTATTCATGCATCATCATTGCTTCATTGACCTTAGATTATTTCCTCTAAACCTTTATCTTTTTCCTTTTCTTTATTATTGAAGCATTGTACATATATCATCCACACTGAAAAAAGAAATAAGCTGAATGAAGTAAGAAGAAGTCTGTGTAAGTCCCTTTGTGATTAACGGCAAGATCACATGTATTCATCGAGTCTATCCAATGCAAATCATGAATAAGGAACTTTGAAGTTGTCTCACTGGATCACATAGCTTAGCCTTTGAGAGACTTTACTCAAGAGAGTGGGATACTTAGTGTTTTACTCTATTGTTGTGTTGTCTAAAAACAATCATCAACACTACTATATCCAAAGTGCCCTACAAATTTTCGGGAAGTATGTGAGTGATCCAAAGAATCTTGTTATAAGCCACTGCCATTATTTTTTGGTAAAGGGCATCTTTTGCAAATAAGGTTGACAGGGACGATGGTAGAGGTAGCTTACTTCAAGTTTGGATCCTGATTTCTAGTGAAGAACTACAATCTTTTACTCTAGTTAAGATTTATTTGTTTGCAGCCATTGCAATCATGGATACATATTGTTGGGTTTGTGTTAATTTAGGCTTTGAAATGCCTCTGCAAAGACTATCCACTTTCAATTGATGGGTCAGACTTTGGAAAAGCAAGTTCTTATGAAGATATTATGTTCAGTTGGCATTTTTGTGGGCCATCTATATGGGAAATGCCTGTCTGTAGGGAGAAAATCAAACTCTATCTTGTTCACATGGCTTAATTTTTCTCTCAGCCAATGCTGCCACATTTATCATGCCCTACCTTTCCTACATACATGAGGGTATAACACAGGTTAAAGGGGATAATTGCAATACAATGAGATTCAATTTCACATCAATCTGAAAGATTTTAAGTAATAAAATAGAGAAGAGTGTCCGATGGGAATAGAGGAGCATCATTGACCTAGGTGGCAAATTCAGTTCAGAAGCTTCTTCATCATGTGTTGGGCCAGAGCTATATATCCTTCTCTTCTCTGTTCCCCTTGTTCAATTCCCACCCCACAACAATGAAGGCATGGTTGTCAACAATGAAGAATTTCAAACAGAGGATTGGCAGAATATGTTTTGGTTTTTGGTTTTTGTTGGACACAAATTATGTTAATTCAATTGAAAATTAGTCAAAGGTCTAAAACTGATTTTCTATCTTTTGGCTTCGGTGAGGTTACCAACACTTCTAGTTCCAAGAAGTCCAAAGTAACTGAATGTATCAGTTGGGATGTCACGTAATCAAGGGAATACAAAAATATTCTGTAACTTGTCAAAGTGGTTAGTTCTATATATCTAATTAACATCGTTAGTTACCAATAATTGCCTCATACAGATATGACCGATCATATGCATCCCTTGATCCGTATTTTATATTAACTTGCCTTTCACCCTATTCACAAACTGTTTGGTATATTTTATTCTCTTATTTAATATGCAAATACTTAAAAACCTTTATTCTAATGTATTATTATTCAGTATACAACAGGTCATTGTAAGGGACAGAGGTGATAGGCACAGAAACAAAGGAAACCGCTGGCATAAATTCTGTATTGGCGGATCACAGTAATTGTTTCAAAGCTGTGCTCATAACTCTGTCATAAATAGTTCCAGAAGGAAAAAAAGCAGCCTCAGATTTTTTATGTCAAGTCTTCTACCCCAACAGTGTTTCTCTGTGTAGATTATTTGCGTCTTTCATGTGGATGCATGTATTTTTCTTCTTTGTTCAGTAGTTTATGTAGTTGCTTTCTTGGGCATGGTGGAATTCTGGAATTGTTAGAATTCCCCATTTTTATTATTGCTACAGATTTGTCTGGGGAATAATTATGCTTGTTCATAGAAAGCCGATAATAGCTCATGCATGGTTTAGGTAAGTTCTGTCACCATCCTTAGTTGAACCCAGTGAAGTGAAAGCCTCAGCCTCCATGGCATTTCAAAATGAAAAAAACCAAAGGAATACTAGGCAATCGAATCTTGAAATTTTCATGTAATTCTTCAGCTTGATAGCACATTGAAAATAAAAAAAGATTAATGAAGATGAAAGAGGATGGAAATAAGAACAGAAATGATGGAGGAAAATAAAAGAAGATGCTCAAGACAATAAAGCTGAAGGAAAAGATGAAAAGAAATGCCCCATTGATTTCGTTTAAATTCAACTGCTCTAAAGCAATCACATAGAATATTTATCATTGTTCAGGAAGGTGTGATTTGATTTTAACAATTATTATTTATCAGGAATTAAAACAGTTATGCATCTTATCATTATTACCCTTTTTTGGGATGGGAGTGTATTCATTTACGAACACTGTTATTCATGTTCATTCTACAAACTACTTTTCTGCTGCAGGTTTTTTTGTTTCAGATTGTATGACAACCAGGCAACTATTTTTCAGTAGCCATCGATTTCAGATGGGGCAGTAATTAACAGTATGCAATATCAGAATGGTGACCATATTTTTTGATTCCAAATCCGTTCACATCAATTCACTCCTAATTTTATGATAATCCAGCCTATACATTGGAATGTTTTTGTGTCTTTAATCTTACATATATGGAACAGAAAGTGTCTCACCCATAATTGGATTTTTCATTTTTGTGAAACAAGTCACCTGGAAATAAACTAAATCACTTTTTGCAGACCTTTGGAAAGGTCACAAAGCAAAAAGGGGGCCAAAAAGTTCAGAAGGCCAATTTTTATATTTTAAAGCTTTTATTAGTGAATAAACTTTACTCTATAGAAATCTGTGTCTTCTAATCTTATTGTAAATAATAAGTCTTAAAATGAGCATTTTGAATCTTAAATATCCACCTGCAGATTTGTTTATCTTCCTCCAGGTTCCCAAAACTGCGTTGCAGTTCTGTTATTGGATGCTGAAGATGACAGTAAATCTGCACCAAGTTATCAGATAGTTTCTGGGCATGTTGACTTTATGGAACGTTTACCCTATATTGTTATGATGGTTATAATGTAATTACTTTCTAACAACTATTACAGCATGCTAAGCATTCAAAATAAGCATTAACTTTTGAGTAATATAAATTGCAGGGGCCTATATGTTCATGGAAAAGCAGTGGACCAAAATCAGTGGATAAGCGAACAGAGTTGGTTGCAATGAAGTAAATTGGCATCATCTCCTTTTGCAGAGTTAAGCTTTGGGGACTGTAAGATGAGGTATTTCATTCGTAATTTGTGGAAGTGGAGAGTGATTCTTGAAGCTTGCAGTTTGAGAGTACAACTCAGGAATCTTTCTTTGGAGTTCTGATTCTGTATAACAATGTAAATTATTGGAAAATTTAATTGCTTTGGTGTTCTCAAACGATCAATATTTTTGACAAGATTTAATCAGTGGAATGACTTTAGAATTCAGAGGACTGGAAAAGTTATGTAGTGATCAAGGCCTTAATTACTTACTACATCTGAATCATCTACGTTATACAACCTTCATGTCATTCAAGATGTGCATGCATCTTTTGTAAATAATGGTTATGGTTGCACATCTTATCTTTAACCTGGAAAGGCAAGGTTGCTAGGCTTTAATATTTATGTGCAACATCTAGTGCAGGTGCACTGTTAGTATTTTTAAAGGTTTGATTTGAAAGCCTAAAAGATCATATGTTAAAAGTTTGGTGAGTAGATTTGTGTGTTTGTGTCTATACATATACATACATGCATGTATGCATAGTATTGAGATTTTATTAGTCCTTGTCAGACTCAGAATTGCGAGCTGAGTGGGCAGCCATGATTTTTCCTGTCCAACTTGGCAGACCCAGGTATTCTGTCTTCCCTGCAATTCTACATGCAGCTATGAAAATCAGATTAAAAAAGCTTCTGAAACTACAAACAAAAGTGGTCAATCCCAGTGAGCAATAAAATCACGTCCACAAGAAATGGAAGAAGAATCATACACCATATTGAGAAGTGATGACTTTATAGAGATTATACTAGAGAGACATTATGGGGACTACACTAATATAATTACAAAATTAATGAGATAATATTATATCAAAAAGAAATGAGAGGTTTTACCTTGTTGTGTAGAAGACAATAATATAAAATGACCTAAATGTCAATGACGTAGAGATATTCCTATTTCAATCATCATTGCAAGGATTTCAATGTTTCTTTGGAACTGCGCATTCATCCATCAAGAAAAGAGCACAAGTCATCCCTATTGAGTAATGGGTGAGAGTCTAGACTCATTAGTTTTTGTTGTTTGTAATAGAAATGATTTTAGTTACTTCTTCTTCAAAGTTTAATTTAGTATTTCAATGTACAAGTAAAAACTTTGGTTTTTAAATTTGGCAAGTCAGGAGGGACCCACTTATGCCATAGAGAGGACATGGAGGAATGATGAGGTGGACACCACCCACTTTGACAACCGAAAGGTTGAGGAGGCAGAGTGGTCCAACCAAAATGTTGTTTCCTAGACAACAGTGGAGGTGGAGTGGTGGCTCTCCGACGACTTTTTGATGGTGGTGTGAAGTCTCTAAGCGGTTGCACCTCTTGTCCCGCCAAGTGTATCTTTTACAAGTCAACAAAGGTCACACCTTGGCTATCATGCAAGGGGCATTTCCCCAACGGTTTATCAAAGTGTGGAGATGCTAAAGTTGTAGTGCAACTTTGGTAGCTTGAGCTCTGATTTGTATGAGCACATCAGAGTTAACCAACAATTTGGAGTGAATAGCAAAATTAATATCCATAGTAGAATTAGTAAAAATAACATAATTTCTATCTTTTCAAATGCAAAAAAAAAAAATTCCAATTTGAAAGCATGCCATAACTAGTAAAATTCAATAGGAAATTTCACCCCATCTCCCAAAATGACATTGTACCAAGTGAACAATTTAGGGCTTAAAGGTAAAAGAGCTCATGAATCTAGTGCCAAGCATCTTGGGCACAAGCACAATATCAAGAAAAATGAAGGGCTTTACATTGTCCATAAAAAGGGCACCTTAGATTGGAAAAGGCGAGATGTAACAACTGGACACTAATCAATAGGCCCTAATATAATAGACACCAAGAAAACTAAGAAATTGTAAGCTCCAAAATAGCCTTCTAGATTGTATGAAATCGTTTGGCCTAGATGAAGTCGGGGGTTGAAGAGACCATTTGTCATTAAATTTTTGAACCATGAGGAGATGTTGAGAGCCACTTGTTGCGGAAGGGTGTATTGACATACCATTTCCAATCATTCCATCATGGCTTGAGAGATCACATGGAAATTTTGTGCATATGTTGAGAAGCGATAGCATCAATTATAGCTTGGTAGGTCGAATAGTCGACTTGGCATAAATTGATCTTTGCTCTAGCATGAGGCTAAGAAAGCCATGTGGACTTGGCCTTGGAATAAAGAACTTGGAGATGCATGATTCCCCTTTTGAAGAACTTAAGGGAATGGATCTAGGGAGTGGTTGAGCAACCTTTCTTGAAACAATATTGTGGGAAACTGCCATAGGGAATGTTGGTTGATGGATAAGCCATTAGGAAATCCATCTCCATTCTAGAGTAGCCATGACTTCATAGACTCCCAAGCTTTCTATATATTTTTGGTGACAAAAGTGCCATTGATCATGGTGGGCATCAAACCAATGGCAAGGGAATGAAATCCAAGGCCATGCCAAGTAGAACACCGATATGACAAGCTAGAGGTGATGCAACTTTGCAATGGAATTTTTTAGGCTTCGTTGCCATCACAGGTTTTGATAATCCATTTAACATAGGGTAATATCCTATTTGTCTTTGCCAACAAGACCAAGCCCTCGAGTGTCTTGGCAAACAACAAATATCAAAGCAACATAGTGAAATTGTTTATTATGGTCAAAATTGGCCCAAAGGAAATCTTGTAGGAACTTATCTAGCTTGCAGTGTGATGTTTTGGAAAACACCCAACAACTTTAGGAGGAAGAAACAGTAGCTAATGATGATTAGGAATGTGTGGATGCTAGTAGAGCCTTATCAGGTTGTGAATGGGATAATCTTGATGATCAGGACTTCCCTCCTATTTAATGGTGTTGCCCTTGTGGCTTAATGTTTTTAATTTTCATGTTATTCTAGAGTAATTTGATAGTTGTTTCCTTTGTGGGGCCATGTAATTTCTTGTTTTGTGGCTTTTCCCTTTTTGTGGCCACGTGCTTGTTTTTTTGGCTCCTAGCTAGGTTGGTTTGACTTGGGGGTGTAACCCCATACTGCGAAGATTTGGTTGTATGGTTTAATGCGTATGTTCTAATATATGGTTTTTTCATCAAAAAATTGGTGAGTCATGCCAAGTTTTTGCCAATTATTTTTATAGAGTTTGAGTTTGAGTTCTGTATGTTTTTAGCGAGTCATGATGACTAATTTGGATTTCAAATTGAAAGATATTGGACATGAAACTTTGATTAAACGTCTATTATCTCCAAACATGGAGGAGTCAAACTATTGAAGATTATTTGATTACAAGATTTATTGAATTCAACTACTTGTAACAAAAATAAATGCTTTCACTACAATTTACTTGGACCAAATAAGCTAACAAAAATAAACCCATTTAATAATTTAAAAGATAATAATAAACCCTAGGATTTTGGGATTTGAGTGTAGAGAAATCTCCACCCTTTTTTTGCATGATTGCATGAGTGCAAATTCTTTTGATGGTGAGCAACAAGAAGGGAACTATGGAATGAAAATGCTTACTATGCAAAAGTTTTAGGAAGATACCCCTAATTGGGCGAAGGATATCATAGCAATTGGTAGGAGGATGAAAGGAGAGTGGGACAAAGAACTGGTAGAGGAGAAAATCCTAGGAAAAAGTGAGTTGAATATAGGCACAACAAAAATAAGCAAGGCAAAAGCAGGTCTAGATATGGTTGCCACTGAAGGAGCAATTTTAAGGACACAACCAATAAAGGATATGAAAGGAAGGAATATTAGTGATGACAGGTTGAACACCATCAAGGTCATCTCAAAAACAAGGATACACCAAATTGGCGGGAAATTCAAACTTAGGAGAGAGATGAGTGGTAGGAACCAAGATGATGGGAGGATAGGTGCATAATGGACAAGGAATATCCTCCACAACAATTAAAAAATTTTCCTGAGAGACAAAATCATACACAACAATAAAAATAATGAACTCAAGGAAATCAAGATCTGCATACAACAATTAGTAATGGAAAAGCAAAAATCAAGCCTTAGTAAAATGACCCTAATTGACAAACTCAATGGCACATGGCTGATGAGGGATAAATAGAAAATTGGGTCAAGGACAAGTGGGGAAAGTCCATTCAATCAAGTTTCTTTCAATGTTTTTTTTTCTATTTGAATGCCCTGTGTACAAATACAGACAAAATTTACAATAGTGGCCATTGGATGCTTTATGGGATTGGCCTTTTCCTCAAGAAATGGTTATCGATTTGCAACCCTCTAAACTACAAAATACAAGAAATTTTGGTATGGATAAGACTTGAGCAAATTAGAAATTTACTGGGACACTTTCTATGCACAAATGACTTAGTAATAACGAGTGTCTCCAGAGTACATGCTCACCTTTGCATCAAGAAGGATACCTCAACTACTCTACCTAATCATATTGTGATTGAGTCAGAATTTGAAGTATGGAATCAATTAGTGGAAATGGAGCTCAACTCCATTTTTTGTGCACCATGCAAATCAAACAACCACTATGCAAAACACTACACTTAAGCTACACTTGGAAGCACCTGGGAATGGATCAAGAAGACCTCTAACAAAGTGGATACCACCACAAAAAATCATTCAATTCTTGGTAATTTGGTCACAAACTTGTATGGAAACTTCTCCACAGACCTCCCAAGAAGAGGCCATTAACTCTCCCTACCTTGGTTCAAATTACATAGATCCTCTCTTTGCGAAGGCCATCTAGAAAGGTATGGCTGCCTCAATCAAAACTCAAGCACACAAGACAAAGAATGTAGAGAATCTTCACATTGACTCTTCTACAAAGTTAGAAGAGCCCCCCTCGCTTGATGGGATAGAAAAGTTGGTTTCAACACCAATATGAACAATCTATCAACAAGAAATGTAGAAAACAAAAGCCAATTGTGGCCCAAAAACTATGAAGGGAAGAAAGACAATATAGGAAGTAACAATTGAGGAGATCAAATCAAGATCGCAATCAACTCTCAACTTCATTAGCACCAGGTCAAAGCAAGTGGTTTAATGCCCCCCACTGTCATAGTGAAGATCCTAACTTGGAATGTTAGGGGTCTCAATGCCCATAACAAAAGAATGCTCAGTCAAGTGTCAATTAGTTTTGTAAAGATTTGATATCATTCTCTTGCAAGAACCAAACTTTGTAGTGAAGAAGCCATAAAATTGACACAAGGGTGGCACAAATGGAAAGGGTCCTTTGTCAATGCTAATGGCATCTTGAGAGGATTGAGCATTCTTTAGTGCAAAAATTTGTTTGATGTGGAAATCATTGATCAAGGCACAAACTAGCAACTATAGCAAATGCCAAGCTTAGCCTCTAACTTGAAATTCTTCCTAATTAACTAAAGAGCACATGTTAATACTAAGAGGGGGGGTGAATTAGTATTAGGACAAATTTCAACACTTATTTCAAATCTAAAAATACAACTTCAAAAACATCAAGCAAGTTGCACATGCAAGAACACAGAAATTATGTGGAAAACCCCTAAGGGAAAAAACCATGGAAAAATATTGCTTTTATTAACTTCTTAACAAACTGTAGGCAACAAGGAAGTAACATATAGATAACATTTAACAATATTCTAGAGCAAAAAAGAGCGCGAGCAGAATTTTTGAAAGTGCAGACGGTAGTAATGGAAATGTAGGTATTTCGGTGACGAAGGGAGTGTTGGGGGACGCTGTCGATAGGGATTCAGTACTGGTGGCTAGCCCTCCTAGTCAGCATGTTGAGTTGTTTCCGTCCTCTGGCGTATTTGGCGGGGCCAGGGTCTACTCTGGGGCTGCTGGCCACCCCCATAAATCGTTCATTGATGTTGTCAAGAGTGCAGGTTCTTTGGTTCGCTCTTCACAAGAAAAATCTTGGCCTTTTCCTATTGCCCACTCAGCCCCTGTGGTGGTGTGTGGCCCTGAGCTTTTGGAGAACGAGGAGTTCTACCTGAAGCACATAGTGATCTGCAAGTTTAATGGGCTTTGGCCTTCTCTCCTTGATCTACATGTTTGGGTCAGTGAGTCATGAAGCCCATGGTTGAAGGTAAGATTGAACTTTATCCCTGTGCTAGGGGTTTTTTCATTGCAACTTTTGCTTCCCCTTAAGAACAGGATTTAGTGCTAGATGATAGGGTTTGGTTGTGGGGTGAGCACTCGCTCTCCATCAAACCTTGGGCTCGGTCCTTCAACCCCCTTACCGAGCCTCTTAATATCATACCAATATGAGTTCGACTTCCGAATCTTCCCCTTCAGTTTTGGGAGGATTCTTGCTATGAGGCCATAGGCAATGCTATTGGTCATTTTTTAAGGTAGATTCTACCACCTCAAATATGGGCCATACTTCGATTGCCCGAATGTTAGTTGATATTGACATCTCCAAGCCCCTTCATGGAGATGTTGTGTTGATGGTTGGGGAAAGGCCTTGGACACAACAACTTGATTATGAGGCCCTTCCTTTCAGATGTAGAAGATGTTTTTGTATTGGTCACTTGGCCTCAAGTTGTCCTCACTCTCGCCACAAGAATGTAGCAACTTGGTGGAAGAATGCACGCATGGATCACATGACAGTGTGTGACTCTCTGGATGATGTCTCCTCTCAGGGAGATGACTCTCCTCAAGATTTCTTACTGGTTCCTCATGTTCCTAAGGATACGGTGGAGAATATGGTTGTTGTTTTGTCTATTCAGGTCGAGGCCCAGGTGTCTACTCCTGTTGTTTCTTTAGCTCTTCATGACCAAGCTACTTCTTCATCTACTTCTGTCACTCTTTCGGTTGTGCATGCTTCTGGTTCAATCTCTTTGTTTGCACCTTCTTTGGCTGTTGCTGCAAGGGAGGACCCCCCCTCTTGCCACGCTCTAAGGACTTTGACTCAGAGGTTTCTTGGACTGTGGTTCAACATAGAAAGAAAGGGCTCCCCAAATCTGTTGTGAAGCTGCACCCTAGGGCTAAGGGTGTTAAGTTTGCTTGTTCAGGATCTGTTGTTGTTTAGATCCCCTGTTTGGTTTTTCTGCTGTCAGTGTGCGTCCTGTGCACTATTTGGGTTGTCTTTTGGGTTGTTGGTTTCTTGCAGCTTGGCTGTTGTTTTGTTGTTGTGTCTGTCCTATTTTTCTGCCCTTGGGGCCTTGTTTATAAAGGCTTCAACCCCTTATAAGTTGCTTTCCATAATCAAAAACAAATTGTAGGCAACAACCCACATAAGACACCGATCTTACAAACGTGAGCTCCAACTCACTAGAAGCACCAACTTCCTCTGAGCACGACTCAATAAAAGACACGAATCTCTCAACTCTAGTTACAATTTTTCTCTTCCTTCAAATCTAGTCAAAATTGTCCTTTGTCTCTACATAAAATTCTTTTTTATATTTTCTCAAACTCTTCCTTCTTCTCTTATATCAGCATACTCTTCTCACAAACCTGCCATAAATTCTTTTATAAATCTACCATCAACTCTCTTACAAATCTACCTATTTTTCTCTTTCAATTCCTCATACTTTATCACACATATATCTTCTTAAAATAAATCAGAGTTGCACTTCATAGTACTGCTCCTGCTCTTCCTTATTACTTAGAAATATATCTTGGAAAAACTCTTTAATATGAAGTCACTGCGATTACCACATTAATCGTTGTCTTTTCTATATTAAACTCATGGCATGAATCATACTCAAATAAGACTATCTTATTTTATGTAACACCTTTAAAAACAGTTGTAAAGCTTCTAAAATAAGGCATTTTTAAAGCATATATAAAGCTTTAAAATAAGATATAAAGCATGCTATCTTTTTGCTTTCTATCTTTGGTTTCTTTTTGCTTTACTTTCTATCTTTAGTTTCTTTTTGCTTTACTTTCTATCTTTTTCACTTGCTATCCTTTTCACTTTCTATTTTTTTCACTTGTTATCCTTTTTCACTTGCTATCTTTTTCACTTGCTATCATTTTTACTTGCTATATTTTTTTTTCTTTTTAGCAATAAATCTTCTCCACAAAAAGAAACTCCACACTTAGCAATAAATCTGATTTCTTTTTGCTTTCCCCTTTTTTATTGCTTTCTTTCTTTTTCATACTTAGCAATACATCGAATTTCTTTTTGCTTTCCCTTTTTTTATTGCTTTCTTTCTTTTTCATACTTAGCAATAAATCTGATTTCTTTTGCTTTGGGGAATATGTTTAAATCTTTAATTTAAACATTTATCGATGCATGAATGTGATATATCAACATCATAAATAACATTGGCGTTGGAGTATCCTTTGATATCAATGACAATATTCTAACAATCTCTCCCTTTGTCATTGATGGCAACTTCGAACTCTCTAAACTGAAACTACTTCCCCTGTCTCACAGCTCCTATCTCTGATTCTCCCCCTTTGACATCAATGGCAAAGGAATTAACAACTATTCTGAAACTTTTTTTTCACAAAGCTATATGATATGACAATAATCAGCTCCCTTTGAAAATAGACTACTTTTCAATGATTGGAGGAGAGTGATATCACTCTCAATTTCTTCCTCGGGTACTCAAAAGTTTCCTTTGGAAGTGGCTTGGTGAAGATATCTGCAATATGTTCTTTGGTGGCAACATACTCCAACTTCACCTGTTGATTAGCAACTTGCTCTCTTTTGATATTATTAAGAATGTAGAGAGTGATGCTTGCTCTACTAGCTTCAACAATGGATCTGTCTACTTTACTTATTTCACATCCTTCAGAATTGAAAGTAAGAGTGTGTCCTTGGTCACACATCTGGCTCACACTAAGAAGATTGTGTTTCAAACCTTCAACAAATGAAACATTTTCAATTTTTGTTCTTCCATCATCTAGAACAAGAGTGCCTTCACTTGAAATTTTGGTTGAAGCATTATCACCAAATCTTAATGTACTGCCATTTGTTTTCTTTAAAGTAAGAAACTTACTTTTGTCACCCATCATGTGTCTCGAATAGCCACTATCAATATACCATGTATTGCCTTCATTCTGTGCATGTAGTGTTGTTTGAACAATCATAGAATTTTCTTTTTCTTCGGCTTTCTTCTTTCTCCAAACTTTTGCATTTTCTTCCTTTTCTTTGACCTTTATCTCTTCATTCTCATTTTGTCTAGGAGGCTCCGCACAATTGCTTCTACAAACCTTTGCAATATGACCAAAAATATTACACTTGTAACACATGATATTGAAATTCATTAAAGGAGAAAAATAATTTCTACTCATCAAACCTTGACTTTGTGATGTAGTCAAGGTAGGAGGGTCCGGTGAGGGACTGTCCAACCTTGCAGTCTACTAAGCTAACACCATGCTCTTAATGGATATGCAACGGAAGCTAACAACTAATCAATAGAAAGATAAAAGATATTCATGAACACATAACACAAGATATATCCTGGGAAAACCCTAACAAGGAAAAATCCAGCTTTCAAAGCTCATCCTTCATATATTATAACTTCAAATCAAATTACACATGTCTCAAGGGCTTTACTGATGCTAGGCCATAGCCCAAGAATTACAAATAATTCATACAACAATATTCTTTCATGATTTCTTTCTTCTACACCTCAATTCTCTGCTCTACAACTCCTGCTTCCTACTCTGTCTTCTACTCTGTTCTGCTACTCATTCTGATCAAAACACTTAGAATCTTACTTCATTTCTTCATGCTATCAATCACTTCGTCCCTTCCCTCCTTGTAACAAATCATTATCCTTCATTTATATCCTCCGCAAGCCTTCAAATCATTATCAAGTTGGCCTAATTGCAACGGCTAGTATGAAATGTGTGTACACGGATAGGTCGGACCTAAACATAAGGTATTGCTCTGCTGATGCATAGAACTTCGTGTGGATCTCCATGAAGCTCGGTCAGGCCCTGTACTTCATTGAATAATGTTCCTTTAGGCTCTGCAAGTCACGGATTTGCTCCGCAAGCCAATTAGACTCTACTAAACATTGTAGCTCTGTTATGTGAGAACAGGTAAAACAAGTAATCTTCTGATAGCGATATCTCTCCGAAATTGAACCCAAATGACCTAAATTTTGGATATGTTGTAGATGACTATGTCAAGATGTTAATTCCAGCTCCACAGCGTCTAATATGCAAATGCGGTAGAATGTGGTATTCTCCAAGGTCACTCTCTCAAGACTCTGCAACTTCACTTTTAACTGTATCAATTGTTCTGAATGCTCCTGCATCAGACTCACGAGGTTATTTGAAAAGTGAGCCCCTTCACTTTGGTTTGTATTATGTCAGATTCAATGCTTGTCTCCATGAATAAGTTCGGTGATCTATTCACAAGTACTTGCAACTGCCTCAAGATCGGCGGTCTGTTCAAGTCCACCCTACAAAACTGCCTCAAGATCTTCTAAGTTCGGCGTTCTACCTGCAAGCCTTGCACTGCCTCAATGATCGGCAGTCTGAGCAAGTCTTCTCCGCAGGTTGCCTCAAATTCTTCATGTCATGGTGTTCTAGGTTCGGTGGTCTACTTGCAAGCCTTGCACTGCCTCAATGATCGGCGGTCTGAGAAAGTCTTCTCCGCAAGTTGCCTCAAATTCTTCATCTTGTCATGTCTAGGTTCAGTGGTCTACCTGCAAGCCTTGTACTACCTCAATGATTGGCGGTCTGAGCAAGTCTTCTCCGCAAGTTGCCTCAAGATCAAAGTCTGCTTCAATATATTAAGAGTCGATCAATGCATACATGCCTCCTCTGGAACAATTAATTACTTCTGGCTTCAGTCAATACACTCCTAGATTTCTCTGCAACACTTTCTGATCACTGTTCTAGATACAATTTCTCACACACGTCAAAATCTTACAATTTCTGCTCTGCACATACTTCCCCAACACTATTCTCTGTTTCTTTATCCATGTTTCCTTTACTCTGGTACACAAACTTTTTCTTCTAGTAGAATTACTTGTCATTTCTCTACAACATGAACTTCTCTTTTCTGTTATGTCTCACACTTGTCCACACAAACTTTCTCTTGCACTGCTTTCTCGGTTCTATAACACAAATCTCCTTAATATCAATGCTTCACCTTTCCTCTTCCTCTACATACACTATCTCTGTATCAACAGGCTCTTCTTCTTCTTCTGCATAAACTATCTCTGTATTTATTGTTTCCTTATCCTTAGATCCTCTGGTAACAGGTTCTTGTTGACATTCACTGCTTGATTCTTTTCTCCTCCAAACTTGAAAATAGGTAGGTCTTCTAGCAAATCTTCTTTTATCTTTTCTGTATCCTTCACTGTGATAAGAATTGTGACTCCTGTCATTTCTCCTCTGTAGTTTGAATTGTTGTCCCTATTTTGCTTTGCATAAGGTCTGTATCCTGATTTGTATCTTCTTTTCTCTCCAACATATGAATTCTTCCATCTATACAACCTTCTGAACATATAAGTAACTTGTTTCCATTTTGCTCCATCAATCCACCCATAATCCATCTGCATATAATCTATCATAGGTTTTCTTCTTCTCAATTTATTCCAACACATCTTTTCAGAATGATTCCTTAATCCATAGAACTTACAAGGATGTAGATCGCAACACAATTCCCTTTCATGCCCAGTACAATGCGAACAATACATACCTCTTCTACCCTAATTTGACTTGCTTGAATTTGCCATAATAGCCTTACTTTTGTCATATCCAAGGCCTTCACTTCTCGATCTTATTACTAGTTCAATAGGTTCTGTAATTCCTTGCTGATGTTTTCCCAATCCTTGCCCTTCATATCGCATTCTCTGCATTATTTTGAAACCAATACCATCACCAACAATTGCAGGTCTAGTTACACTGTCCTCTTCAATCTCACTTTCTAAAGGAACTTCTGCATCACCACACAAATCATTAGTATCACAAGAAACATCATGAAGTTTGGGCTTAGATTTCAAAATTGCATTCTCCTTCCTACATGCTACAAGTGACTACTCTAACTGATTAACTTGTCCTTTCAAATCTAATATTTCACTCCTCTACAAACTGTTCTCCTTTTTCAGTTCTTCTAAACTTTGTTCAAGATCTCTGTTCCTCTGTTCCACCTTCCCAAACAGCTTGAAACCTTCTTCCAATTCTTCAAATCTCTTTTCAATATCCTCAAACAATTTCAGCTCTGCCTCTAAATCTTCATTCCTCCTTTTTGCATTTTTCAGTTCTTCTTCAAGGGCATCATATTTGTCTTCTCCTAGTTCTCTTATCTTTTCCTGCAATTCTGAATTACACTTCTTGATTTCATACAATTCTTCTTTCAAAATATCCTTTTCGCATATTAGGGTTTCATTTTCTTTCTTCATCCTTTTTCCAATCTTCCCCATTGAAATAAATCAGATAAACAACTTAATTTTGAAAAGCTTATCCGAATCTTCCTTGCCTTGATCTTCTTCAGAGGTGACACTTGTTACTTCTAGGGTTTCACACTTCTTTCAACACTTTTATCAGATTCGCAACCTTCTAACAGATTTGCAACTAGCCCAATAGATTCAAAACTTGGCTCTGATGCCACTTGATGTAGTCAAGGTAGGAGGGTCCGGTGAGGGATTGTCCAACCTTGCAGCCTACTGAGCTAACACCATGATCTTAATGGATATGCAATGGCAGCTAACAACTATTCAACAGAAAGATAAAATATATTCATAAACACATAACACAAGATATATCCTGGGAAAACCCTAACAGGGAAAAACCCAACCTTCAAAGCTCATCCTTCATATATTATAACTTCAAATCAAATTACACATGCCTCAAGGGCTTTACAGATGCTAGGCTGCAGCCCAGGAATTACAAATAATTCATACAACAATATTCTTTCATGATTTTTTCTTCTACACCTCAATTCTCTGCTCTACAACTCCTTCTGCTTCCTCCTCTGCCTTCTACTCTGCTCTGCTACTCATTCGGATCAAAACACTTAGGATCTTGCTTCATTTCTTCGTGCTATCAATCACTTCGTCCCTTCCCTCCTTGTAACAAATCATTGTCCTTCATTTATATCCTCCGCAAGCCTTCAAATCATTATCAAGTCGGCCTAATTGCAACGACCAGTATGAAATGTGTGTACACAGATACGCTGGACCTAAACATAAGGTATTGCTGCGTTGATGCATAGAACTTCGTGCAGATCTCCATGAAGGTCATCCAGGCCCTATACTTCATTGAATAATGTTCTTTTAGGCTCCGCAAGTCACGGATTTGCTCCGCAAGCCGATTAGACTCTACTGAACACTGTCACTCTATTCTATGAGAACAGGTAAAACAAGTAATCTTCTGATAGCGATATCTCTTTGGAATCGAACCCAAATGACCCGAATTTTAGATATGTTGTAGATGACTATGTCAAGATGTTAATTCCAGCTTTGCAACCTCTAATATGCAAATGCGGTAGAATACGGTATTTTCCAAGGTCACTCTCTCAAGACTCTGCAACTTCACTGTTAACTGTCTCAATTGTTCTGAATGCTTCCGGATGCTCCTGCATCACTTCGGTTCATATTCCATGCATGATCATTTTTAAGATATGCTCCATAATTCCTAGCTCTATGACTGAAATTATTTCTTGCATGTACTCTACAATCCATGGCCCTATGACCAAAGTGACTACATAAAAAATAATAACCATAAAAGGAGTTATTAAACCTAGTTATTTGTGCTTATCGAGATGGAAGAGGTTTTCTGAAGCCATTATTTCTAACTCCAGAATATGTACTTGTCTTACGACCGTCTTTTACCTTATTTCCACCATTTTTAAGACTTTAAGCATAACTTGTTTGGTTTTCTTCATTTGATTTCATGAATGTTCTAGGTGCTTTAGAATTTTGAACGTCAACAAATCCAAGACCACTTTGATCAAAAGTAGGCTTTTATGCATTGATGATCTCACTCAAAATTTCAAAACACTTTTCACCCTTCAAATTTATATTTGCTTGTACCACAACTTTATCTAGTTGCTTCCTCAAGGAAACAATTTTAGCTTCTAATTTTTCACAGTTTTCTTCTTTTATTTTCAAGTGAATTCTCACTTCTTCTTCAATGTTCTTAGCTTCTTCAATCTAAATTTTCAGATCTATAATTTTCTTTTCAACTTCATCAAAAGCTTGTGATACTTTATCTGATGATTCCTTGTCTTCTTGAAGCTGCACCTTTAGTTTAGAATTCCTCAAGCTTTTCAATCTCATTATAAGCAAAGAAAAGCTCTTCTTCAAGATCTACTCCATCTTCTTCATTGGTCTTATTTCCAGAATCTTCCTTTTGATCATTGTTTTCTTCTATACCCATGAAAAGTATTTCTTCTCTTTCACTAGAAGAACCTCCATCACTGTCTTCTGATGAGCTGATGCAAACTTTCGAATAAAGACTCTTTTTGGATTTTTGAAAATTCTTCTTCATCTCTTGAAAGCCCTTTTTGTAGTACTTTGGTTTTTTGTCATTCTCACTGCCCTCTTTCTTTGCATAAGGACATTTGGAAGAAAAAAGTCCTACCTTTCCGCAACTGAAACACTTGAAGTAGCTTTCCTTTGTACTTTCCCGATCCTTTCTTCATTCTTCTCATGAAGTGGGCTTCTTCATCATCTAAATCACTATCACTTGATTCATGTTTCTGAATTTTTTCTTTTTGTGTAACATTGAATGCAGCCTCCTTTTTAGATGTTTGACCAATGGTTCTAATCTCATATGCAGTCAAAATACCATGCAACACATCTTTAGTTAGTATGATAAGATCTTGCATCTCTTCTATTGCAGAAACCTTTTCATCAAATCGCAAGGGGAGTGACCTTAGAATTTTTTCAACAATTTTGGATTCATCAATGTCTTCACCAAGGCCTTTAATAGTATTTGATATCTCATACACACGAAGTAGGTATTGAGCAATAATTTCCTCTTCTTCCATTTTGAGGCTTTCAAACTGTGCTCTGTAAGTTTGAAGCTTTGCTTTCTTAACTTTCTCATCTCCTCGATAAATATTTTTCACTTTATCCCACATCTCTTTTGCTGATGCACAATGCATCACTTCAACGAATTCAGATTTAGGCAACCCACAAAGAATGGCATTTTTGGCCTTGGCATTATATTTACTAGGCTTCTTTCTAGCAGCATCAATTGGAGGAGTTGCAGGAGCTGTATAACCATCAACAACAACTTGTCAAATATCAAAAACCAAGAGCACTCAAACATGTTTCCATTCATATGCTCCAAAACACATAATTACTTTCATCAAACATAGGAGCCCTGTTTGAGGAGAAACCATATCCATCATGACCAGCGATGTGTGCTTCTCAAGATCTACCTTCAAGCTTGTTAGGCTATTCTACGAAGGAACTTGGCTCTGATACCAATTGAAGAGTGCATACTAATATTAAGAGGGGGGTGAATCAGTATTAGGACAAATTTTAACACTTATTTCAAATCTAAAAATACAACTTCAAAAACATCAAGCAAGCTGCACATGCAAGAACACAGAAATTACATGGAAAACCCCTAAGGGAAAAAACCACGACAAAATATTGCTTTTATTAACTTCTTAACAAACTGTAGGCAATAACCCACATAAGACACCGATCTTACAAACGTGAGCTCCAACTCACTAGAAGCACCAACTCCCTCTGAGCACCGACTTAGTAAGAGACACCAATCTCTCAACTCTAGTTACAGTTTTTCTCTTCAAATTTGGTCAAAACTATCTTTTGTCTCTGCATAAACTTCTTTTTTATATTTTCTCAAACTCTTCCTTCTTCTCTTATATCAACATACTCTTCTCACAAACCTGCCATAAACTCTTTTATAAATTTGTCATCAACTCTCTTACAAATTTGCCTCTTTTTCTCTTTCAATTCCTCATACTTTATCACACATATATCTTAAAATAAATCAGAGTTGCACTTCATAGTGATGCTCCTTCTCTTCCTTATTACTCATAAATATATCTTGGAAAAACTCTTTAATATGAAGTCGCTGCAATTACCACATTGATTGTTGTATTTTTTTATATTAAACTCATGGCATGAATCATAATTAAATAAGACTATCTTATTTTATGTAGCGCCTTTAAAAATAGTTGTAAATCTTCTAAAATAAGGCATTTTTAAAGCAGATATAAAGCACGCTATCTTTTTTGCTTTGTTTTTGCTTTGTTTTTGCTTTCTTTTTGCTTTACTTGCTATCTTTTTTTCTTTTTAGCAATAAATCTTCTCCACAAAAAGAAACTCCACACTTAGCAATAAATCTGATTTCTTTTTGCTTTTCCCTTTTTTTATTGTTTTTTTTCTTTTTCACACTTAGCAATAAATCTGATTTCTTTTTGTTTTCCCTTTTTTTGATTGCTTTCTTTCTTTTTCATACTTAGCAATAAATTTGATTTCTTTTTGCCTTCCCTTTTTTTATTGCTTTCTTTCTTTTTCATACTTAGCAATAAATTTGATTTCTTTTTGCTTCAGGGAATATGTTTAAATCTTTAATTTAAACATTTATCGATGCATGAACGTGATAAATCAACAACATAAATAACATTGGCGTTGGAGTGTCCTTTGACATCAATGACAATAATCTAACATTAACATCTATGGTTCAATGAGACTTATTCTAAAAAGTGACTATGGAACCTTGTCACCACCATTTTGGCCTCAATTAGGAATAAAATGTTCACAGTGTGTAGTGACTTTAAGGCCATTTTGAGTTCAAGTGCCAAATAGGGGCAATTCCTATGGGCCATGTAGTCCCGTGTTGATTTTAATTCTTTTGTATAGAAAAATGAACTTTTGGATATCATTCCCAAGAATGGCTCGTATACTTGGACAAATTGTCACCTTGACTTTTACAATATTGTTGAAAGGTTGGATAGGTTTGTGTTATCTCTCACATGGTTGGATTCAAACATCTCTATGGAATGCAAGATCATTCCTTGTTTTGGCTCTTATCACTTCCCCCCTCCAAAATTTGAACAACTTCTCGAATCCCAAATGTCCTTTCATATTTGAAAACATGTGGTTCTAAGGTGAAGTTTTTGTTGACAATGTTAAAGATTTGTGAGCAGTACTACCTAAGGTAAGGGGCACACTTATGTATTCCTTTGTCAAAAAGCTTTTAGCATTAAAAATCATTTTGAAGGATTTGGACAAAAATGTATTAAAGAACAACTTTGTAAAAAAAGAATGCATAGAGAATAAGCTGCTTCTTCTGAATGAATCCATCACTGGGAATGGATCAAGAGAGGTTCATTAAAGAAAAAACCCTATTGGTTGAATTATTGGACATCCAATCAAAGGAGGGTGATACAAACATCAAATTATTTCACCATTCTACCAAGTCCTAACACAATTGGAACCAAACCTCCATCATGATCAACATGCGTGATGTCCCTCTCCATGGAGGAAAAAAGCAAATTAGCCCTCACTTAGATGCATTTGGGATGGATTCATTATAGCTTTGTCCAAAAATGTTAGCACCTAGTGGGCCAAGTGGTGGTGGTTCTAACAACAATGTACATAATCCTAGGAGCAGTAGGATAATATTTAATATTTCCTAGTTGCATTAGAAGCTAAATAGTCATCCAAAAGATGAACTAAACCATCATTTTCATATTGTTAAATATGTACATTGTATCAAATTTTTTATGAAGGAATGCAATGAATGCATTAATGTTGTCCTTGACATTGGTATCAAAGCTTAGGCTTTTTAAATTTGTTTTTCACCTGCAAATAAATTAACATTCAAAATTTCTTTGTTGCATTTTTTTTCAATTCCCATTCCTTCAATTACCAAGAGTTGATTTTTATGTGGGTCTAAGATTCCTTTGAATTCATGTAAATATCCAAGTAGGGAGAAAGTTTGAAAGATTTTTCAAGCCCCATTTCATCTACCTCATTTTCATACAATCGGATGAGCCAATTCAATCCAACTAGTTGATAATCTCTCATTTTCCCTAGAATACAAGACGGTTGCATGACTAATCTTGTACTTCCAAACCAACAAGAGCATCTTCTTCCTTAGATTTATTTGATTGATGTCAGCCCCTTCATCTGGGTTTCTTTTCAGATGCTTCTACACCTTGAGCAAAATGAGAAAATATATGTTGTTACATGTTTACAGTGGAGGCATCGGCACCGAGGTCTCTTCAGTAAAAATTTGAACCTAACGCTACTTTGCATAGAAACAATTTTCACGATGGGAATACTTATCCATCATAGAATTGCAAACCCTTTGTCTTCATCCAAAACCCTAAGTTCGATTTAGCAAGCCAGGAAATTAGCGGGGACAAGTAGAGCCCTAACTATGATTTTAAAGTGCGAAATTCAATTCTTCATCTGAAGTACGAGTAGACATAACAATTGAGGATCTCTACAACAAAATAGACTTCTTGAACATTAATGAAGGAGTACAGAAACAAGGTTGGAATGTTTGCTATGCGAAAAATGAATGGGATTCCTAAAAGCTTAAGATTTGTGTGGTCTTGCATTCACACAATGATCTAGGTTGGTTTCTCACCATCGAGGAGTATTACCTTTACAAGACGTGTCGTATTTTGGAGACTGTCGTTCACACGCTTATTAAGGATCCCGTAGGAAGTTCATTTGGGAGGAGATGTCATACTTGGAAAGATGGTGGAGAGATGCTTCTAATTTGGATAGAACCTTATCAAGCTTGTTCGGAATGGTTAATTGGAGATTGTAGGAGGGGGTTGGGTGATGAATGATTAGTAAGTGCAAGGGTTTTTGAGACTAGCATTGCTACAACTTGAATACAATTGGTGGCCCCTGCAACATTGTTGTGACCTCTGCCATGGACCTGGACTCTTCCTTGTTGTGGCTCTTCACATGCTCAATGATATTCTCCCCTCAAACTAATAAGTCTTCAAACTTTGATTTTTTGGTTTAAGTTTTGAGGGAGTATAAATAAGTTCAACGAAAGCATATTTTAATATAGTCATGGGGGTGTTTTGAAATAATCAAAAGGGTGAAAATTTTATTTAGTGGAGGTTAATTTACCCATATTAGCATATTTTAGAGAGGGATGTTTTAATCAATTTATGTCAATTTTTAATCAAAAGTCCAAAATCAAAAGAAATTTGCAAATCAAAACAATTGTAGCATTCGGTATTTGAGGCACCTCTAATTCACATTTACAGGTCAGTTTGTCACAATTGAATTATTGTACCCAATGCCTAATATAGCTACAACAACAACGTCTATGGCTTCATCCCTATAAATTGCCAGGGAGAAATAAGGACACTTCTATTTTCATTTCCCTTTGTTACTCATTTGTTGGTATCGTAAGGCTTAAATCCTTAGTGAAAGAAATTTTGATTTCTTTCTAAGAAGGTGTCATTGATAAGATGAATCATTTTCATGTGTTTCTTATGTGCCACATACCTCTCTACTCTCACCTGCTTTAACGTTTCTTTGACATGTTGATGAGTATATAGAAAGGATAGGCTTCTTCCACGTACCGATGTGTATATTTGAAGGGCCAAAATATCGAGAGGTTTGGTATATCATTTTGGTGGTATATAGAAAAGGAAACCTATTGGAGTGATAAGGAACAAATCCATCTCCACTTGACAGAAAAGGTCATGAGGTGTTGTGAATTGTATTGTCTCTGAGCATTATTGATGGAACTCGACTCGAAAGTGTGTAATCTTTGTAATCATGTCCACATTATACACCAATAGCATGTTATCTTTGCAAATTAATGTCAACAACAAACAAGAAGCAGAGATAATACTAGAATGTTGGCGTCAATACAAGACCCTTTTCATGCAAGTTTGCAACTAATACAAGATGTTGCAGAAAGAAATCAATAGGTTGTAAAATCAACTACAAGATCAAACATTGATGTCTCACCAGAGAAGAAAGATGCTCTTTCTTCAATTAGTTCAACTCAAAAGGCTATTAAAGACAAAAAGTCGAAGAATGTTAAGCCCCCTCATGTGCCATAGAACAAAGTTTCAAAAAAGAAAGATATTGATGTCCCTTCTTCAAGAAGTACAACTCAGAAGGCAGGAAAAGATAAAGTCTTTTAAAAAAGTGTTGACCCCCCTCATGTGCCACATAACAATGTTGTGTCTAAGTCAAAAAGTGTTTTATCAAATCCATCAAAGATTCAATACTTGTTAGTCCTCCCATTGTTGAATCTCCATCTATTGTGTGAGTTTGGGATACAATAAAACCCAACAAACATCATATTGGTCTAGGGTATACAGGTGTTGTGAATTTTCATGTACTAGAATATTCCAAACCAATCAAATTTGTGTTTGGAGGTATTCGAAACAATAGTCAAGCTAAGTCTTCACCTATTGGTCAGTCTTGTGAAATTGACAAGTTGTCAAGTCAATCAAAATCAACTTGCACTAAAACCCATCAAGTCCAAACTTGTCATTGTGGACATCAGGGACATACCTCCCAAGACTATTTTCATCTACATCCTTGTCTATCATGTGGTCAATACACACATTCTGAAAAATAATGTTATGTTAGAGATCTACCTACAAAATCAATGAGGCATATGCATTTTGGATGGATAGATCATTCTAGATGGCAAATAGAGACTTGCCTTTTATCAAAATCATGTAGAAGAGTCTAATCCACCATTTTAGATGATAACTCGTCTACTCTTAATGTATATGTTTTCGTCAAACCATTTGATAATAAGCTTAGTATTATAGATGTTGAACAATGGTATGAAAGCCTATTGAGCTTGTCTTCTCATGATGCAGATGTTGCAGTCAATCCAACTGATGATGAACCAAGCATTGCAAATACTGATACTTGTACTATTGAGTGACAACCTACTAATAAAATTGTAGAGTTGCATTGAATTCCCACAGAGAATAGTTATGCACTCAATCTCTTTGGTGTTGATAGGAGTAGTAATTTTTTGTACCTGTGATTTCCCATTGATAATGAGCACGCTGAGACCACCATGTGTGCAACTCAGTACAAATTATTTGAGGCCATGGATATCTCCTCTTGTTGATTATACTTTTTAGTTGAGTTGTAAGTTAAAACCTTGAAGGGCGGCTTACAAACTCTTCCCATTAAGTTGAAAACCCAAAAGGGCACCTTAATAGAGACTAGTGATGAAAAATCGAGAGGGCATCATTGAGTTGTTCATTTCTATACAAAGATTCATGTATGTTGTTCTCTTTCTGGGGGGCTTTGCAACATCTATCCACTCTCATCTTATAGGGGGAACATCAAGATTTAGATTTTGAGTTCTTCAAGCATGATACTTAGAGAAACATCAAATTTTAGATTTTGAGCTCTTCGAGTATAGTACTCAGAGATTGCTCACATTGTCCATTAATGATTTGTCATTCTAACATATTGCAAATTACAACATATTACCACTCAACAAGTAATGTTCGACTCAACACCTGGACACTTGAGATTGCACACTTCATTTTGGTTTTCGATGACTATGTGATGGAGTGAGATCATCATAAGTCTTCATTTTTTACACAGCTTTTCCTGCCACAAGAGTAGTTTTTATGTCTCGAAATGTCTCTTCATTTGATAACATCGTGGACAACAAGTGGTTCACATTTTTCAGCTTGAAAAAAGGTTAGGTCATTTAGTGCATGCTTCAGCACACTTTTGGGTTACTCATGGGTGCAACCAACCTAGGTTATCTAGTTGTCAAGTCATATGGTGTACAGCCAACATACTTTTGGACTAATCATGGGTGCAATCAACTTGGGTTCTCTAGTTTTCACTCACATAAGTGACAAAGACAAAAGTTAAACAACCTTTTTCTACAAATTTCATCACTCATAACAAAAATGGTGGTGAAATTTTCATAGCAAAGAGGTGTGGTATTCTCTCAAAATGGGATATAGCATTGTGATGTAGGAGCATCCAGGCTCACAAGCAATCTTGCATCAACCAAAAAAAAAATTCTTTTACCCTTTTATTGTCTTGCAGGTTTCTAATCAACATCATACACCAACTTTGAGGAAAATAAAATAAATATTTTAATTCTCCAACACTCCAAGGAAAAGACAAGGCAAGTTGCTTATGGACAAAATCCTAGTCACCCACATGTTAGAAGACAAAGATTGGACAATGAAGAGTCTTCAAGCATCCAAGTCATGAAGGAATCCCAAAAGTCACATTTCTCCAAGTTGGATGCCACCAAGCAAGAAGAGGAATACCAAGAGTCATTGGAGCCCAAATGAGGAAGATGAAACTTGGCAAAGCAGATATTATAAATAGATGGGAGTGTACTGTCACCTTTTTGAGCTAAAGTGACTTCAAGCTTGGAGAAAGGAAAGTCGACTTCACCTAAGCCAAATTGAAGTTAAGTTGAGTACTTTATAAAGTGGCTTGGAGAATGGAAAGTTGGTAAAAATGATTTAAAGCTTGGAAAAGAGAAAGTCACTTTAAAGGGAAAAGGAATAACTTAAAGCTTGGAAATGAGAAAGTCATTTTAAAGGCAAAAGAAAAAATAAAATAACATGACAAATAAAATAATATTTTAATAACAAGTTGAGGAAGGAAAAATAAAATATTATTTTATTATGGAGGTAGACTTGTAAATTCAATAAAAAATAGAAAAGTGACAAATGACCTAGAAACTTCTCTCAATCTCTTTATAAGAAGGCCATTTCATTGTAAAGGCATCATATTGAGTTTATTTGACATTTGGGAAATTTCCTTTTTCTGTTGTAACTTGGTTCAACAACTTTCTAAGAATGAAAACCCTTAGAAACAAGTGGTTTGGACGAAAACCCAACTCACTTTAAGAGGTGAATCCACCCAGGGTTCACTATTGCACTTATTTGCAGGTTTGAGCATTGATTTGGAGCATCAAAGAGGAAGATATTTGCAGGTTTATAGCTGCCAGGATTTGAAGATCTAAATTACATCATTGCTGGCAGCTAGGGTTTGTAGAGCATTGGACATTCAAGAAGATAAATTGCAGATTTGGGCACTTTCATTGGCATATCATGGGGTATTTGAAGGAGAAATGTCATCTATCTACACCACCTATGGTTTTGGAGAAGTGGTGCTACATTTGGAGCGATTGTGGGAGTTTGATGTCATAAAATTGTAATCAGATTTTTGGTTTAGACTTTATCAAAAATTTCAAACTTGTTGATCCAAGGTTTTTAGGACAAAATTTCATCCATTTGGCCTCTTCATTCATCCAAGGTTTTAGCACTTCATTTAGAGGGTTTGTGAGACTCGATCATCCTCATTTTTACAATCAGATTTCATATCAGACTTCAGACTTATATCAGGTCAGCATATCAAGGATTTGGAGGCATTTTGTGAGGGAATTAGGGCATCATTTTGTATATCAGGTTTCATTGTTGTCATATCAGACCTCTGTTGTTCATTTTCAGTCACCTTTAATTGCTAATAAAGCATATCTTTGTATATCTTGAGGAGGCACAATCACCAAGTATGTGGAACATGTTTTCCTATTCAAATCTTTAATTTGAATAGGGTTGTAATATGTAATGTCCCCTTTCCAAGCCTAATCATTGGTGGGCCCAATAGCCTATTCCAGGATCCTAATAGGCTATGTAGTATGGTAAGGGGTTCTTTTTGTGATGACCTTCTGATGTTGGTTTTGAGCTCTATGTTTTGTCAGGATGACTTTGCCACTTTCTGAGGCTCAATCGGGCTCCTGGATAGTTCTCCAAGATTTTTGGAGAGATTGTCTATTTTTAGAAAGTCATTATGGGAACATCTTTTCTCATTCCTAATCATTTGTAGCAGCTTGGTTCGGTTTAATTATCAAATTGTTGGAGTTTGGAGTTTTCCGTAAGGTTGATAATTAAATAGGTATTTAATTAATTTTGTGCACTTAAGTTATAAGGTTGGAAATATTTATAAAGTAACTTAAGTGTTATAGCATGTTGGAATGAGAAAGTGTTTTATTTTTCTCTTAGACACATTAAAGTGAGCATATCTCTTGGAAATAGAGATTTATTAAAAGTTTGAGGAGAAAAAGGTAATATTTTCAAGAAAAGATTATTTTGTAACTCCCAGGTGCTTTTAAAAAGGGAGTGAGAGCTCATTGTGAAGGTTTATGCTTAGAATTTTATACAAACATGCTGCTGGTTTTGAACCAAAAAGTTCATCTACCTTCTTGAGGACAAAAACCCTCATCAAGAAGTCCAGTTTCATTGGTGCAATATCCCACCTAGCTGGAGATCGGTAACTTCATCCTAGAGTTACATGGAGCTGAAAAAGAGTTGATAGATTCTTGTGAAATTTTGTTTGTATTTTAGATAGTCATTTTATGCTAAGTTTTGATGAATTTTGGATTGGAAATGAAGCACATTTTTCTGAGTTTTGAGTTCGTTCCTTGCCTGGCTGTACATCCTGGCCATACCATTGTTGATTGGGTTGATTATGATAAAAATTTATTATTGAAGTATTTGATGTTAAGTTTGTTTGGAATGCTTTTGTATGGCCTTGGCGCCACTTTTCATCCAGTTTTCAGTGGGTTTTGGGTAGTGGTTTAAATGCAGTGAGGATTCCGTACATGACTGGGTCGTACTTGCAGTTTGGGGTGAATTGAAAATAAAAATTATTAATGTTGTGTTTTCTTTCCAACTCATTTGGGCATTAATCTACTTGTATGGGCGCCTATTTTGATAGTGGTTTCAAGTTATTTGGTTTAGCATTGAGATTGCTAAGAGTCAATTCGTACTTTCCTGGTCGTACGGCTCTGTATGTGGGTGTTTGTTGTTGTCTGAGCATATTTCATGGTTTTTGATCAGTTCCTTTTCAATTTAATGAGATGTTGCAGGCCCAAAGATAGTTTGGTGATCAGTTTGAAGAAAATCCTTGTGTTTGTGATCATGTATGAGGGATTTGGCAGGTCTACGTTGTCATATAGTACAACCTAAAGGCTGATTTTATATTCAGATCAGAACAATAAGGATAATGCAGTGCTATCAGCATCTGTGAGTTTGATGTGTCTCTAATATGAATGTTGTGTAGGGTAAATTCACATGACCTTTCAATCTCCAAGTTGCTAAGTGCAAGTTTAATTCAATAGTTCTGATTTCTGAGTTGTGATATTATGAACATTGTAATTACTTTGTATATGCAACTCACTAAAGTACCCCTGGATGGTTCAACCACCAGTGTGGAGTAATTGAACCTTTCTTTCTTCTTCCTACCCACTGGATAAGTGGTGAATACCCACTGAATAAGTGGATGCTTTGTAACTTTCTTTCTTGCACTTATACCCATTGAAAAGTGGTGAATCCCCACTGTATTGTGGATGCCTGTTGTCATGTCCCAAATTTTTATTAATTCAATTTCATGGTAAAAATGCCCATTCCAACATTTTATATTATGGGTTGAGGAAGGAGATTTAATATTTAATATTTTGGACCAACGACTAATTTATATTTTCAAGCTACTTAATCGGGGCCAATTAAATATTAAATATTTTACAAATTTATTTTGTGTTGGAAATCCAAAGTGGGGTGTAGAGTATCTTGTGGTGCACTTAATAATTTCAAAGATCATATTGCACCTAGTTTTAGGATATTCTATGACAAAATTTATGACAACTTGCAAGAGGGAGTTATTGCCTATTTTTAGCCGGGAATCAAGTGGAGGTTATGAAAAGTCTTTATGGGACTTTTTTTTGGAGGGAAATTGGTGGGAATGTCATGAAGGGAGTAAATCATGAAATACACAATAACAGAAATTGCACATAGAAAATAGAATGATATTTTATTAATATAGGCAAAACATTACATTACAGCAGCTCAAATACAATAAGAGGATGAATCCCCTATAGGCTGCAACACATTACAACTCCCTCTCTCAAGACTCTGGAATCTTCAGCCTTCTGTAACCCCCAAATCAACTAGGGTTTCTATTTTCCCACATTTTCTTGACTCTACATCTTCCCCCTTAATTCTCCTCCCAAGGGTTCCCAAAAATGGTCATATATAGCCCCTTTTTGGTGGCCACCAGCTTAATTTCGAAATTTGCATCTCCCTCCAAAAATAGGTCAACTTTGCGGGGCCATAACATTCGATCCGACTGTTAGATTTTCAATTATAATACCTTTTCGGAAAGCTCTCAAAAAGATGGTTGAGCGCAAGTAGTACCTAAAGGTAGACTGTTTGGGTTTCCCACCAAATTTCGGGCCCATCCGGAGCCTCTAAGTGCCTCAAATTTGACTTTGAATATTTCAATAGGATTTTTGGAATTTGAAATTTCAATATCTCACAAATGACAAATGACATTGAAGTGATTTATTCACCATTAACTTCAATTCACCATATCCAATCGTGCACAAATGCGAACTTACTAAAAATAGTAACCCAACCAAATTTAGCCCTTATTGAAAAGAAACAACATTTTTTTTTGTTGATGCAAGATTGCTCTTACACCCTGGATGCTCCTGCATCAGAATGATATTATTTTATTTATTCTTCCAAGAATGGGTCGTTTGGATTTGTTCCTCTATATATTTGCAAGCAATTTCACTTTCCAGGCATCTCATTTTATCATACAAAAACTGTTGAAATTTGTCTAGACATTGGTGTTCAACAAATAATCTTTTGTGGACGAAAACCTATTGAAGATTGGTGATCAGTGGATAGAAACCCATTGGTTGCAAGTATCATAGAACAAAATCCATTTGGTACATGAGGGTAATCTCATACAAAGGTTGCATTGGAGCTCCACGCAGTTGCAGGATTTCAGCTAGTTTAGTTTATGTGTTTTGCAGATTTTGGTAGTAGCATTATGGAGTTTGGATTTATGATTTGTGTGTGTGTGTTATGGTTGCTATAGAAGCCATGTTTCAAATGTTTTATTATTATTAGATCCTCTTGGTTCAGCTACAAAGGTTGCTTCAAAGCTTTGTTTAGTGCAGTTTCAGTTGGTGTGTTGCTACAGGGTTTTGGAGTTGTAGTTTGAGCAGATTTCAAAGTAGTGTTTCCAGATTTGTTTCAATTGTTTATTGCTATTGTTGTGACTATACAACAATACCTTTATGTTGTACTTACATTAGATATATCATTAATATACGCTGGAGGTTAATGGTTGTCATTTTTGTGCTTTCTAGTGAAATCAGGTGAAGTGAAATTATTGATTTGGTATGCACATTTATATTTTATATTAAATCTGGTAATTTTATGATATTATACAGCAAGAGGTCATATCATTAATGGTATTTGAAGATAAATTTTAGTATTTTATGTTTCAAGAAGTGTAAAGCCCACAATTTCATCACAAAAGGAAATGAAGTAAACAATCCACTTAAATACATCTCAATATCCAAAGTAAAAAGATGTAATTAATCCGCTTAATTACAATATAAAAGATAAAAAGGGTGTAATTAATCCGCTTAATTACAATATCACAAGTAAAATGAACAATCTCATAAATATGAATCAAAATGTCATTAAATCTTACAAAATCACGTGCTCAATCCAGGTAAAAGCACTATAAATAGTAAACAAATCCATGAGCATTCATGCCATATTACATCCAATTTCAAGTTACAATAATCATGTGCGACAAGAATAAATAAATCAATACGCTCATCAATTGCACGAACCAAGTGGTCCTCCACCTACGAGCCGAGAGACGGAAACATGGCCCAGGTGCTTTTCCACCCAACCATGAAGTAATTACACTTCCCTAGATCCCTTCATGAAATGAAGGAAACCTAGCCCTGCACGAAATGTCTAGCTACCTGGAAACAACTGGTGGGAGGGAATACCCAATGCAACCCTGATGTCTGAATGTGCAATTCTAAATAATGAAAAGTAGATTGTCTCACAACAGGATGTGGTAGAGATATATATAAATAAGTTTGCTAGACAAAATAAACATCTTTTTCAATGTTAGCTCGATTAGATCTAATCCTTTAAAATAGTAACCTGGTTCAATTCCTGAAAAGAGGAAAAGTCATCTTTGAAAATCCACATTTAGCATCCTAGCCCAGAAAGTAACCCGATAACATTCCTAAATAAAAACTACTTCTTTCCCCAAGAAACAAGTAAATAGATAATAAAACAAAAGGATTAGAGTTCATCAATAAATCATTAAAATCCCTTCCCAAAACACCAATCAAGGAAATATACTTTCCAAGCAAGAATCCATCATTTGTTACATACAATTGCATCCATAAGGCTATCAAGTTGATATAATCACCAAGTCCATATTTCAATCATAGTTTCTCAATATTATAAGCAATCTAAGTGACTTAATATTCTTACTATCAAATTTGTGACAAGAACTCCAAAAAATGTATAGCAAAACTCCTTGTTGCAACTACATAAACATATAAACAATCTTCCTATCGCAACTGTTATAGGAACTGTAGCAGAAATAAATAAATACAAAAGAACAGAGAGTATAATCTTTTACGGTCATTCACTAATAATGTTTTATAAAAATAAAGTTTTGGACATCAAATAATAAAGAACGGTCAGCAACAAGAATCTCTTATTTTCACCTATGTTTAAGAGTTTGTTTCCTCATTTCTTTATTAAAGAAGACAAGGTCGATTCTTTAACAAGAACTGATTTCTAATAGCATAAAGAAAGATAACAGCTATATCATCTACATCTAACAGAGAATATTTTTTCAGTATCTAGAGATTTTGGTTAACTATATTTTTCCAACGGCTACATCAAGATCAAGATGAAGGCATTTTACTGAGCGAAACAAGAACAAGGAACAATAGGTCAATGCAATAACAACGCCTAAGTTAAAGATTGGTGATAGGAAAGAATCAAAGGTAGGTCGATTCTGATTTTAATGAGCTAACAATGCTTCTATCAGCAAGTCGACGCCTGGTAAGAGAGGAGTATACAACAAAATAGAAAAAAAAACTGGCACCAGGTACAGACTAAGGTCAGGCAATTTCAAAGGGTCGATTATGAGTCAAGACGCCATGAATTCTAAGGCTAGCGGCAGAGATAAAACCAAGGGGGGTCAGTTTTTAAAAGGCAACACAGGCCTAAGTCTGCCATTTGGCAGCCAGGAAGAGTTTAATGCGAGTTGTTTAGCAGGTCTATTGTCTATGTTTCTTAATAGTCATAAACAACATTTTAATAAGATACTCAAACAAGAAAAGTACCTGGAATTATCTGCCTGGAAATAGCGGTCGATTATGCCTGAGTTGCTCACTCCTACTGCAATATGATTGCTGCCTTGTATCTTCTTTCTATCGCACCAGATGAAAGTCCTTTCTTCCTTCAACGCTCACTCAAATCGATTACTTCCTATTGTAAAAAGATCGTGGGTGTTTTTCTCTGTTGAACACCCTTCTTTTATTCCACAACCTCTTATTTTTTGCATCCCCCAATTTAGGCAAATGTTGCTTTTTCATATAACTGGAGCTCTCCATTCATTTGCATGAGATCTGCCTTTTTCAAAGGCTCTAAATTTTTATTTTATTTAAAATAACGACTTAAATTAGCTTACTGTCGCATGCATGACAGTAAGTTGATTTTAATTTTTTTTACTTGAAATTCTAAATATAATAATGATATCATTATCATAATTTAACTATTTTTATTAAAACACGATCACTTTGAATAAATCAAGAAATGAAATAACACAATAATATATATAACCATATATTTAATTTGTTTAAATCTAATTAATATATTGTCTTCCAAACATCTATACTCATATAAATAGGAAAGTCACACCATTTAATATAATAAAAAAGAATTTATAATAATTACTTTTAAATTATGCATTCAAAAAGGTATTTTTTATTAATAATTGAAAACATAATATTTTTCTAAGTATTTAACCATCAATCATATTTATTATCCACACAATGAAGCATAAAATAAACCATTCAAAATGCAACATGAAACTACGTGAGTGTGTGATTGCATCAGGGTTAACCATCCCATCAATTCTTGCCAAGTGGCTAGAACACCTCTTCCTCAACCATGACGAGTACCTACAATCATTTGTACTCAACTCGACGTCAATAGGTTAGTGTCTCCAAAAACATAGCCGAAGCATATCATTATAATCACATCGATAATATTTAACATTTAAATCAATTTTCAATTTACTCAAATATAACATCACAACAATTACCTTCACACATGTGGAACTTACTCAAATTAAAAAAATCATGGTAAATGTTCATTAATTTAGAATAATAATATAGTCCATAAAAATGAGACGTGACAAGAAGTTTCCCTTTGCATTTGTGACAAAATTGTCAATTTCGGGATCAATCGGTGTAGGGGAAAATTGGGTGTTTTGAAAATTAATAAAAAAATCATTTTCAAATTTGATTGTTGGATGCAAATATTTTGTTTGGGACATTATAGTGGTATCAAAGCATGATCTTGCCAGCCTGTAGGGTTGTTTGATTCACGCTTCTTTGTGAATGAGACCTTAGAGCTTTGAGAACAGAGCAAAGGAAATTAGCAGATGATTCTGAATTTGGAGAAGAGCAAATCATGCCGGAAGATGCTGAGATATCTGCTGGCAAGAGACACTATACGGATTCATGATTGTTGTCATTGATGGCAACAAAGTTCATCCCACACATCCGCAGGACATGGTGTGTCTCTACCGGAAGTCAAAATGAAGATTGTTGTGGTCCGGTAAACAAGAACAAAGCATGTGGCAAGGTCTGACAGACAGGTCCGGATCTCTCAGAGGAAGTATCTTGGTGAAGTGTGGATTTGGAGAAGTCAAGAGGACTACCTTGAGTGTTATATTCCAAGGATTTAGCCTCCGGTGACAGATGAGGAAAAAGATATGAATAGTTGAGTACCGGATTCCTGAGTGACAGTGTGAACAGAGGAAGAACTGACTAACAGAACATCAGACTACTTTCCGGATGTGTTACTGATTGTGGTAAATGTTATGAAGGCATGAAACATGTTTGGCCGACATGATTAATGATTTTTTCAAGCATATACTTGATCCGCATTACTTGATGTGCAAGGATTCAGCCGACAGATCAGAATTAGTGAAAAGATTGACTATTCCGAGTGCCGACTAGAAAGGTGATGAAATCACTTGTGCGGATATATATACAAGATGGATTTAGTTGTGAGTGTTGTTGTTGTTGGATATGTGCAAATAAAAGCAGAAGAGCAGAGCAGAAGTAGTAAGAAAGGTCTGGTATGTGAAAGAAAGCAGCTTAAGGGAAAAGGAAAGATGAAGTGCCACAGATCAATATACTGAGCCTAACCGAAACTGGACTCCAACATTTGCAGATGCTACCAATCAGTTCAAGTATTGTATAACACTCTTATGTAGACAGTGAGTCTCTTGTAGGCAGTGTGCCTCTTGTGAGCAGTGTGCTCGAGCAGTGAGCCCTAATTGGCAAGTGCCATTTTGTATTTCCTTATTCTTCTAACAGAGAATAATCTTTGAGTTAATCACCCCATGGTTTTCTCCCTTAACAGGGTTTCCACATCAAAAATATTGTGTCATGTGTATCTCCATTTTCATGGTTATGTTTGCTTGTTTGAATTAATGCTGCATTGATTAATAAGAAAGTTCAGAAAGAAGAAATAATTAGGATAACTGATTCACCCCCCCTCTCAGTTATCAACAATTGGTATCAGAGCTAAGTTCCTCCTAACAGAGTCTAACAGCTTGAGGAAGATCTGGGAATCCAAATGGATGCATATGGTTTAAGGGAGCAACTCAAGACTGCCCTTGATGATCTTGAACAGTCAAACTCTGAAGTCAATGAATTGAAGGAAAGACTCAAGCAGGCTGATGAATTCATGAGAGAACTAAAAGACAAATTAAGTCTCTCTATGAAAAAGAGAAAGGAGCTACTTCAGCAATTGGCAAGACAAGGTGAAGCAAATGATGCAAATGAAGAGCTGAATGAGAAAACCAAATTATGTGAAAAGTTATCAAAAGAAATCATTATGGTAAGACATGAAATGGAATCATGAGTTATGAAGTTTACCCAAGAAATTGAAGAGAAAAGGAAAACTGAAGATAATCTAAGACAATCTCTCAAGGAGAAATCAGAAGATTGCCACCAGATGGACAAAATTATCAGACATCTTGAATCTGATCTTGAAGATGCTAAAAATAATGAAGAAAAACTTGAGGATCAAATTGTCTCTCTCAAAAGGGATCTTCAAACAGCAAATGAATATAAAGAGAAATTCAAGATAAGTTCTGCTCAACTTGAAATTATTCTTGATAGTCAAAAGAAGGCAGATGATAGGTGTGGTTTGGGATATGAGAAAGGAGAAAGCTCTAGATCTGGTCTGAGGAATTTTGGATCAGAAAATCCAAGGGACAGGCCTAGAAGACCTCCGGTAAGACAGCCTAATGCTCAAAGATATCCATCCTTCAATGGATACTGCCACAACTGCAATAACTTTGGTCACAAAGCTAATCAGTGCAGAAAGAGAATGAGTCAGACTGACTCATCCTTCTCTGAATAGTGCTTTAACTGCAAAAGGTATGGTCACAAATCTCATGAATGCAGAAATATGCAAATGAACAAATCATTCAATGGTAGATGCTTTGCATGCAATAGAATAGGTCATATGGCTAATCAATGCAGATCAAGAGGATATCAGTCAAATATGCAAAGAAATGTTGTTTGCCAAATCTGTAATAGATCCGGTCATAGTGCAAAATTCTATAGAAACAAGAATCAGGACAAAAGAGGTCCGGTATATCATAATCAGAATCAAGATAAGGGTAAACAAAAAGTGCGTTCGGATGAAGTTAAAAGAGAGATGAACAAGATTTGGGTGAAGAAGAGTACAGAGAATGTAGAGGATGGATCCGCACCAGACTCTGGTGGTGATATTTCTTCCAGAAATTAAGAAATGAGCTCTGGCTCAGGGGGAGACAAAGAAAACCTTGTTCCCCCAGCCAGTCAAGTGGTGCCAGAATTGGCATAAGAAGAGGATGCGGATTAAAGGGTTTGTAGATATGAGTCTTGAAATGATCTAGTTAAGATTTCAGAGGTCCGCATGAAGATATGAAGAAGTTGTGATCGATCAAGTAGAACCGGTTCCAGGAGATGCTCTGGAGTGACAAAGTGCCACAAAAAAGGTCCGGTGAGATTCGAAAGTGCATTGTCCTATTCTGCAGACTGGTCAGAGTTTTTGGGATGTCCTTGTGATGTGTCATCTCGATTTGTTCGTGGTTTGGAAGATCCGCATGATGTTCATAGATCAGGACAGATCCGGTTCTTCAAGTCATCCAAATAAGGCAAACTAGAATAATGTAGGTCAAGCATTTATTGCAATCTAATATTAGGGTTTGCGGAGCAATATAAGGGTCTTCTCATTAATCACTTGTTCATTCTACACTCAAGAAGAAACGAAAAGTGAAGCTCTGCAACAAAATTCCTCAAGTTCATCGAAGATCACTTGCAAGAGTTATTACTTCCAGAGATCAATCCAACCAACTCCGTGAAACCGAAAGGAGCAAAAGGTGTTTTCTGTTTTCAAATATCTCACTGCAAATCTCTTGATAATGGGTACTCTGAATATTGTAAAGATTTCTGATAGACATCGCCCTACATTTAAGAAACATCCATACAAATCCTTGGAGGTAGACCCCCTAGGTGCATTTTCCAGTGTTCCGCATGGTGTTTTGCACACCGAAGATATTAGGGTTTATGTACACGCAAATGTTGAAGAGTTTGGGGAATTCAAACTAAGAGATATCTATCACAAACAATTGTTAGATGATTCATTTAAGCTCAAACCCCAATACAAGGACCTCCGGAACAAGCACTTTGCACAATACATACATTTCCCCTGTTTTACGGAGGATAAATGGGTTAGGTACATTTTGAGCAGAATACATGACAATTTCATGTGGTTAAATGGACCATTCAAGATCACTAAAGATGCCATCAAGGCAGTTACCAGACTACACTCATCTGGTGGGATTCTTGTTCTTAAATCTGTAAAGAACCAAACTGTGAGTGAGGCTACCGGATCCAAGTTTGACAAAAGAGCAATGACAGTAGATGATATCACTGATCCGGATGTCAAGTTTACTTCTATGATCATTGGATATAAGATATATCATTCTAGCAGAGAAAATTCTGTACCTGGAACTGCCATCTATACCGCTTATGAAATGCTAAGAAAGGATGCAGACTATGATCTTTGTCAGCTTCTCTTGAACCAACTCTTGGAGAATCTGCAGAAAATCAAGAAAGATAAAAAGAATTCATTCAAGTATGGGGGATTAATTTTGTGCTTGTTCTTCTACTTTATGAATGAGCTTCCTGGATCTAGTGGCTGGGTATGGGAGAGTGATAGGCCAGTAGCCATCCAAATCAAAGATTATTTACATGAACTTGGTGATAACAAAGCACAAAATACATCTCTGTGGGGATACTTCAAGAACTTTCATAACATGATGCAAGCAAGAGAAAGGATTCCCCAGTCTCTTGTTGAGAAATACAAAGACACAGTCTATTTTATGGTAGAAATCGATCAGTGCCTAATGGAGGCAGTAGAACCAAGGACAGTTTGGATCATGCCCATGGGATATGAAGTTGATGAACAGATTGTAGAGCTACATGTTCAACACATGCTAAGTTAGCCTAAAGATCCAAAGGCAGAGAGGTTTGGAACCTTTGAGGAGCTGAGTGTAAAAATTCATGTGGAACTCAGAGAACTAGAGATGAAAAGAAAAGTGAGAAAAGAAGTAGAACTTATTGCCCAAGGCCTTGGCATCTCAAAGGAGGCACTTGATGCCAACCGAGAAAAGAGACAAAAAGTTGAGGAAGAGAAGAAAGAGGCAGAAAAGGGAAGCAAGAAAAGTGCTCCAATAGAAACTTCCACCCGGACCAGATCATCAAAGAAATCAGCACCTGTCCCTGCTAAAAGCTCAAAACCGGAAGTCCAAGCATCTGGCAAAGGAGAGAAAAGGTCAAAGACAAAAGCCACAAGGGCTTATGCAAGTCAAAGAGATGAAGAGGAAACTGAATCAGATGAGGGGGTAAAGGAAATAAAGAAGCAGAAGAAGAAAGGATCTGGTAAACCTACCACAGGACAAGACAAGGAAGAAATGGCAGAGGAATTTGTTGAAAAGCCCACCTTGTCTTTAGAAAGTGTAATCAAATCAGTCACTGTGGATGGAAACCTTCAACCAATGGCCAAATTCTATGATGATTACAATGAGGCTGACCAAAAGATCCTACAGGAAGCTACTATCAGGTATCTGAACATATACAATAAGGCTTTCATTGAAATTATATCTCTAATTCCTAAGAGCCTAGAAAAGGAGTTAGAGATGAGAAAGAACAATGCCATGGCAAAAGACATTAAGATCCGGGAACATATAGCTATTCAGCTATATCCTTCAATCAATCCCAAGACGATGAACATGGTATTCAAAGACTGTAAGGATGAGTTCAGGAGCAAAGCAAGGATGAATCAACTCATGCTTGGTGAGACTGAAAAGTAGCCAAGGACACTGAAGAGATTCTCCGGAAAACCTTTAAAAGGTTCAACATTCCCATCACAGAGGACTTTGGTAAAGACAAGGGCTCAGAATCTCCTATTCCAAAAGAGGTGGCTCATGAACAAACAACTATCTCTCCTCCAGTTTCCCCTACAGCCTCTGGATCTAAAGGAGATGACAATATACAGGAGAAAGCAGCAGAGGTGAAGGAAAAAGAAGATGACAGTTCTAAGAATGCAGAAAAGAAGAAACATCTGTCTCCAGCAAGAGACACTGTAGAATCTGTCAAGGACTTCTTGACAAAAGAAAGCATGGAGATTGATGAACCAGAATGGCTAAAAGGACCATTTGATTTTGATTCTCTTTCTCCGGTACAAACAATGAAGATAGCCTCATTTGCAAATGCCAAGGCCAATGAGAAACTCCTAAAATCTCATATGGACGACTGTGAGTTGATAGAGGCTTCTTCCGAAGTGCTAGAAAAGATCATGCCATCATTTCAGAAGGATCCCACAGCCTCCTCATCTGGTAATCTCAAAACCTTAGTCAGCGGTGTTAGTACACATTTTGATTCTCTAGAAAAATCATCTAAAGAAAAGGTCCGAAAGGAGTTTTTGGATAAAAGATTCTCAGAGGTACAAGGATTAATCACTAATGATAGGAGAAATATGAGTATTGGGATAAAGAGCTTAGAAAATGCTCTTAAGGATGGTGGTGAAATATACAAATTTTGTATCTCCTAGTCCAAAGCAACAGTAGAGATTGAGAAGAAAATAAAAGAGCAAGAGGATAAACTACTAAGTTTGTCTCAAAGTTTTGATCCTCTCTCTTCCTCCATAGTAAATCAAGAGTGTCAAACTATTGCAATCACAAATGCAATAAAGAATTTTGAGAAGGAAAGGAAGAACATAATTAACCGGATGGGTGAACTTAGAAGGATTATTATCCCTAAGTTAGAGGCCATGCATGAGGCCATAAATGATGCTTAGATTACAGCCCGGACCAATGATCTGACAGATCTTAAGAAGGCTAAAGTATTTGCTTTCCTGTTGAGTGGTCACATCTCAATTTTAGACAGGATGAAGTAGAGTTGGGCCACAGAAGTTGTACAACTAAAGAATACTTTTTCAGACACACTTAAGTATATGTAAGTACAACTTGTATATATATACTTATGCGGCTAAATATAGTTAAAATTTTGAAAAATTTTGGTATGCGGACCCTACCCTTTGCCATTGATGTCAAAGGGGGAGTAAGGAGCAGTGAAAAATGAGGAATCCAACTAAGGGGGAGCTCCAGAAAATGTATATAAAGACAGAGCATCAGCCAAGGAGGAGCATAGTGTAAACACTTAGTCATTTTTCACTAAGTGTTGCCATCAATGCCAAAGGGGGAGATTGCTGGCAAGAGACACTATATGGATTCATGATTGTTGTCATTGATGGCAACAAAGTTCATCCCACACATCCACAGGACATGGTGTGTCTCTACCGGAAGTCAGAATGAAGATTGTTGTGGTCCGGTAAACAAGAACAGAGCATGTGGCAAGGTCCGACAGACAGGTCTGGATCTCTCAGAGGAAGTATCTTGGTGAAGTGCGGATTTGGAGAAGTCAAGAGGACTACCTTGAGTGGTATATTCCAAGGATTTAGCCTCCGATGATAGATGAGGAAAAAGATATGAATAGTTGAGTACCGGATTCCTGAGTGACAGTGTGGACAAAGGAAGAACTGACTGACAGAACATCAGACTACTTTCTGGATGTGTTACTGATTGTGGTAAAGGTTATGAAGGCATGAAACATGTTTGGCCGACATGATTAATGATTTTTTCAAGCATATACTTGATCCGCATTACTTGATGTGCAAGGATTTAGCCGACAGATCAAAATTAGTGAAAAGATTGACTATTCCGGGTGTTGACTGGAAAGGTGATGAAATCACTTATGCGGATATATATACAAGATGGATTTAGTTGTGAGTGTTGTTGTTGTTGGATATGTGCAAATAAAAGCAGAAGAGCAGAGCAGAAGCAGTAAGAAAAGTCTGGTATGTGAAAGAAAGCAGCTTAAGGGAAAAGGAAAGATGAAGTGTAGCAGATCAATATACTGAGCCTAACCGGAACTGGACTCCAACATTTGTAGATGCTACCAATCAGTTCAAGTATTGTATAACACTCTTATGTAGACAGTGAGTCTCTTGTAGGCAGCGTGCCTCTTGTGAGCAGTGTGCTCGGGCAGTGAGCCCTAATTGGCAAGTGCCATTTTGTATTTCCTTATTCTTCTAACAGAGAATAATCTTTGGGTTAATCACCCCATGGTTTTCTCCCTTAACAGGGTTTCCACGTCAAAATATTGTGTCATGTGTATCTCCATTTTTATGGTTATGTTTGCTTGTTTGAATTAATGTTGCATTGATTAATAAGAAAGTTCAGAAAGAAGAAATAATTAGGATAACTGATTCACCCCCCCTCTCAGTTATCAACAATATCAAAGTGGTTTGAAGAATATTCCAAGCAATCTAAAGCCTACAAATTACCTATTTCATTTTAAAGACTTCTAGAACTTTTTGGTAAGGGGCAAAGGAAAAAATATCAAGATCGGAAGGTGGAAGAAGTAAAATTGAAATTATCTCATAAAAAATATGAGGATGTTGCAAGGAAGAGTGAACCTCAAAAAAGAGGTCAAGAGCATTACCAGATTCAAGGTAATAGAGAGCTGAAGAATAAGTTTAAGGGAGGATTCCAAAAGAAGCCACAAAATAAGGCAAGTCCAATTGTTACAAAGAAGATGCAAGAAGACACCAAAAATGAACTCAGAAGAAAGGGGCTCTGTTTTACATGCAAAAAACCTTGGGAGTCAAGTCATAAATGTGGGAACAATGAAGAGAGGATGCTAGAAGAAGGATCAAGAGTGCCAGAAAAGAAGATAATGGAACCAGAGTTAATGGTTGATATGCCTGAGCCACACCAAGTTTGATAGCAGCCTTCTGCTAAATCACCGATAGGAATTTCTAACCGAAGACAATGATAGTAATCAAGAACAGGAATTACAAATCGATTGTGGTTTCTCCAAATTCATACATCTCAAAGCAACAACAACAGAATAGGGAACATGTAACCTTGAATAAAATCGATAATGGACAGTATTAGAATACAAAGAGACCAAAACTAATTTCAAACAGAATTTGTCTTTATTGATTTTCTTTGAACAATTTACATGTCATTCGTTACTTCATTCGGGACTGTTTGTTCTCCCTAACTCGATGCCTCACTACGCTTAGTAAACTTAGATCAACTTCTCTATACACTACTGACTCCAACTACTCCCTCCCACGATGTGGATTAGGGCTTTTCTATAACTCGTTCCTCTCATCCACTACAGAATCTCATTCTTCATTCTAAAACCACTTCTTAACTACCATCTCTTCCACAAGCTGACTCTCTCCAATGTTCCTCCTCCTTCACCATTCAAGGCATATACTTGCTAACTGGCCCTCCTCTAACCATCCATCACCATTCTAGATAACTGAATGTTCTTTCAAATGAATCTTGCAACTAACTATACTTTTCTCTACATTGAATTGCACCATACCTCAGTTTATTACAAAGTGGATTGAAAATGGAAGAGAAATTTGCCTAACCATAGCCCCGATCAGCTTCTCAATCACCAAAATTGCAAGAAAACTAAAAATACCAAACAAAATAAAGATGCAAACCAAAATTTTCTGATGCTCCTGCATCAAACTCCCCATGCAGGAAAAGAAATCATAAGCTCATGCTCATGAGAGAACAAAAGAAAGCATGTATTCCAGCACATGAGATCCCCAGCCAGAAATCACCTTTGTTCTCTTCTTTTGTGTCTTCCAACATCGTTCTGGAACAACGGCCATGTGTTTAACTCGATTTTGTTTGTTTTTCTTTTTTTGTTTGTATCTTCTCCTTCTTATGTCCTTTTCATCTACAAGCCTCCAAAATTCCATCTCCCATTCATATATATCATTGTCATCATTTGATTTCACATCCTTTTCGTCTTCTCCTTTTAAACTCCTCCCTTCAACAATTGCTTTCAAAGATTCAAAAGCATCAATCTTAAAATCATTGGAAGCAACTTGCTTACCATTCCCTTGCATGTGCACTCCTCAAACGTCTTCTGAGCTACTCCCGGAAGTATGTCAATCTTCTTTTCCGTTGATATTTCATCAGTCAATACTTGTGTTTCTTCATCTTCATTTACATCATCTGCTTTTGCCTTCTCAAGATTTCTTGCATCCTCCTAACCAACATTTTCCTTTCCATCTTCCATTTTCTTCTTGTTTTCCTTTTCTTTAGGCTCGACTTCCATGTTAGCTTCTTGATGCGGCAAGGCTTCGTCTTTTTTTAAGACAGCCATCTTCTGCCCTCTTCTTTTTTTGACAATCATTTTCACAGGCCACTTCACTTTCTTCTTCATTGGCCAATACCAAACATATTCTTGGCTTCTTTTTTTGAGCCACTGCTTGTATGCCTCTAAATCTTTCCACAATTCTTCCATTTCCCTCTCAAATTATGCATCTTGCTTCTTCATGATTTCTTTCCTCTTGTCTCGGTTCGTGAGACTCTCTTTCCCAGAATACTTTTGTATCTTCCAATCTTCTACTCTCATCTTTGTGATACCTCACCTAGGGCTTCTATTTCCTTTTCTTCTTCCTAGTCTTTTGGTATCCAGGTTCTCCCTTTTTAACTTGTTATAACTTCCACACGCACATACTTGTCCAAACCAAACATTTTTATACTCTCCTAGATCTTTCTTGCTCTAATACCAAAAATGATAGCAGCCTTCTGCTAAATCACGGACAAGAATTTCTAACCAAAGACAATGACAATAATCAAGAACAGAAATTACAAATTGATTGTGGTTTCTCCAAATTCATACATCTCAAAGCAACGACAATAGAATAGGGAACATGTAACCTTGAATGAAATCAACAATGGACAGTTTTAGAATACAAAGAGACCAAAACTAATTTCAAACAAAATTTGTCTTTATTGATTTTCTTTGAACAGTTTACATGTCATTCGTTACTTCATTTAGGACTAATCGTTCTCCCTAACTCGATTCCTCACTACGCACAGCAAACTCAAATCGACTCCTCTATACACTACTGATTCCAACTACTCCCTCCCATGATGTGGATCGGGGCTTTTCTATAACTCATTCCTCTCATCCACTACAAAATCCCATTCTCTGTTCTAAAACCACTGCTTAACTACCATCTCTTCCACAGGCCGAATCTCTCCAATGTTCCTCCTTCACCATCAGGGCATATTCTTGCTAGCTGGCCCTCCTCTAACCATCCATCACCGTTCTAGATAACTGAATGTCCTTTCAACTGACTCTTGCAACTAACTATACTTTTCTCTATGTTGAATTGCACCATACCTTAGTTTATTACAAAGTGGCTTGAAAATGGAAGAGAAATTTGCCTAACCACGGTCCCAATCAGCTTCTCACACGCCAAAATTGCAAGAAAACTAAAAATACCAAACAAAATAAAGATGCAAACCAAAAATTTTCGATGCTCCTGCATCAAAGTTATTACGGAACAAATCATCAAACATGAACCACAGATAATTTTCTTGCAGAAGGAAGAAAGAGATGAACCAAATCCACTCCAAGCCATAGAGGTTGAAGATAAAAAATCTTTGTTCATTGAAGATTCTTTATTGACTTCTAATGATTGTATATTTCAGGAAAATACCAATGAAGTCAAAGAGAAAGATTCAGAAGTTACAGGAGTAGCTGATAAAAAGAAGGTGGATCAAGAAGATTTTTAGACTATCTTGTTAGAAGCTTCAGTTGAAGAGCATGTTGAGCATGCTGATGTTGGGAATGAGTCGGGGATTGATACTCAAACTATCATTATAGATGGTTATACACTTGGGAAGAGCATTTTGGTTAGCCCTAGCACAAAAAATTGGAGCCACTTGGATGGAAGTGTTGAGGATATCTCAACAATGTCTCTTTTGACAATGGTGGATGAGCATTTTATTTGCAGCCCAAGGTATGTAAATATTTCATATTTGATGCTTCCTATGTTACTACGAAATTTTTGTCATCATGGAAAGCATGCAAAAATGGGTGATAGGGTAAGGGATACAACTTGCATTATAGGGCATGTGGACTATTTGCTTCAAGTTTGAAATTATTGTTGCATAAGGGATCCAAGTAATCTCTTGAGGGTTAAAACATGTAGCAGATTTCATGTTACTATTGAGTTCTTCATCTCTTGCATATGGAATGGAAGGAGGTTTATGATGAATCACATAGGGTTTGTTTTATTTTCTAACCCCATTGGGAAGGACCAATGTTCACATTTTATAGATCACTTGTGGGAGCCAAGCACCACAATTGAAGATGAGCTCATGAGTGATAACCAAATGGAGATAGCCCCTTTGGGAAGCTTGATGTTAGATGTGGGTAAGCAAAATAAGTGTCTTTTTGAAGTTCAAGATTTCGTGACTAAGTTTGTTAAGGTGCTTTAGGTATCAAGTTACAAGCAGATTGAAGGACTCATGAAGGAGGAGACACTACAAATTCCTAGCATCATGAAGACAAGGAAATTGGTCATCCTATTGGGTGAACAAGAGATATGCAAAGACTTCCATATCATGGGTCTTGGAGGTATTAACAAAACATGGAGCTTGATATGGGTGCACTCTATGGGGAGGTTCACTATGGAGACGAAATCCAAGAGAAGGGATGTAGAGCTTCAAGGCATTGAAGATGAAGTTCCAAAAGTTACCATAGTAATGTGGATGAAATATCAATGGGAGACATTCATGACCTTTTTGCAAGCCCAAGAAGAGTTTTTAGTCACGAAGTGGAGGAGTTTCCAGCCCATTGTCATTGTTAAGTTATTTGCAACTAATACAAGGTGGTTTCTAAATATCACATTTCTGATTTTTAGTAAAATAATGCAGTGTTATAGCCATGGTTTTGGGAAGTTCTTTTTGCCTCATATTGTGTGTAGGAAGTTTCATCCTTTGGGGATACTAAGTGTCAATATTCTAGCTAATATATGTTTGTTTGAAAGGAAATCTCAAGCTAACTATGACTATTATAGCCACTTTCTAGCCCACATACAATCTAATCTGAACCATCTTTCAAGTGGTAGAGCTTTGGACAACATGGTAAGAGTGCTTGGAATACATGGTAATTATCATGACTACAATCTTGGAGAGAAAAGCCAAATTTTGAGCATGCCTTAGCCTCAGATCAAGAAAGAGGAGGTAAGAAATTTTGATTGTGTTTATGATGATGATATTTTGATCTCCAACAAGACTTGGAAAATTATTTGGAAAATCATTTGGGAGCATTTGGATGCAGTTAGGATTGTATTTCAGTGACATGAACGTTTTGCCAAAGTATCTATAGGGGATATTGACATCACCTACTTGGATCAAGTTATAATGAGAAAGAGTAGGTTGTTGTTTTTGAAGGGTTTCAGAAGTGTGTAGATGTTTGTGGAAGGATTTTATATCATTGTGTGGTTAATTACCTCCATATTGCAGACATTGTTGATTTACTATTGTTCCACCCTTTTGACATTGATGATTTTAATGTTTCATAACCTTCAGCGGCTGATTGCAACCATGCACACTTGCATACAAGATGATTAGTACACATTCATGAGTATTGCAGCCTATTGTATAGTGGGAATTCTAGTCATGGGGAAGAGTATTTTTCAGTTTGTGACTTCTAATGGGGAGTTTTCAGTCCTTACATAACTAATCATCAAATACTCATTGATCACATGGATGAGTGTTGCATAGGTTTGCCATTTTTGCAATTATTACATCATTTGTATTGGTTGCAGATTTCCACTGAAGTCATGGGTGTTGTGTATGATGGAGTATGCTGCTATTGTAGAATAGTTTGATGCTGATGTATACCATTTTATATTATTATTTTCTCCATTTATATCAGTTTTAGAAGTTATGGTTTTAGTCTTTCAGTTGGGAGCGGAACAATGTTGGCAGTATTGTGTTATTTGGAGTTTTGGTTCAGTTTTTGGAGAATTATGGAGCATATGTTGCTGTTGTATGATGCTATTTTTCACTCCTCTACTAAAATCTTACTGTTATAGATCATTCCTTGAAGCTGAAGGTATCATCTCTCATGTTGAGGTAAAAATTGGGCGAATTAGAGTGCATTTCAGCGATATTGATTTCATTGTTTTGAAGGTAGAAGTGGGTGTTGTTTCCCAAACATGTACTCATTGTTGTAAAGGATGCAATGAATTATCTAATAGTCCTAATAGAAGTGAAAATCATAATTGTACCATTGGGAGAAGTTGTAATATTTTTTGTTTAACTTGTCTTGTGACAATACACACGTTTTGGGAGGTGCAAGCTAAAAGGAAGAGGTTGTTGAATGGGACAGATACAAGGCATTCTACATGATGACAGGTAACATGAGATATTTTTTTGTACATTGAATATTGTTGCAGAAATATCACACAACAGAAAAAACACAATGTCAATCATCCCAGGTATACTTTCCAAGGATTTGTTACCAACTCTCAGTGGAAGGATGAAGATCAGTTGGAGTATGGGAAAGAATGCATCCAAGATTTCCATATAATAGATTTCATTTCACATGTATATTTTGGTTTGGTACATGGAATTGAGGAATTTAGGTTTTTAGGTTTGCACAATGTCTTATGGCAAAAATTGCAACATCTCTCAAGTATAGGATCAAGGCTTTCTATGTAGTATAACTTGATTTATTTTGGCATGAAGATTTTGAAGCATCTTGGTTTACATTGCTTGAGGACAAGCAATCTTGAGGAGGGAGGACTTGTCATATCCCAAATTTTTATTAATTTAATTTCATGGGAAAAATGCTCATTCCAACATTTTATATTATGGGTTGAGGAAGGAGATTTAATATTTAATATTTTGGACTGACGATTAATTTATATTTTTAAGCTACTTAATCGAGGCCAATTAAATATTAAATATTTTACAAATTTATTTTGTGTTGGAAATCCAAAGTGGGGTGTAGAGTATCTTGTGGTGCAATTAATAATTTCAAAGCTCATATTGCACCTAGTTTTAGAATATTTTATGACAGATTTTATGACAACTTACAAGAGGGAGTTATTGCCTTATTTTAGCCAGGAATCAAGTGGAGGTTATGAAAAGTCTTTATGGGACTTTTTTTGGAGGGAAATTGGTGGGAGTAATATTATTTGATTTATTCTTCCAAGAATGGGTTGTTTGGATTTGTTCTTATTTGCAAGCAATTTCACTTTCCAGGCATCTCATTTTATCATACAAAAACTCTGCCAAAATTTGTCTAGACATTGATGTTCACCAAATAATCTTCTGTGGACGAAAACCCATTGAAGATTGGTACTCAGTGGACAGAAACCCATTTGTTGCAAGTATCATAGGATGAAATCCCTTTGGTACATGAGGGTAATCTCATACAGAGGTTGCATTGGAGCTCCATGCAGTTGCAGGATTTCAACTAGTTCAGTTTATGTGTTTTGCAGGTTTTGGTAGTAGCATTGTGGAGTTTGGATTTATGATTTGTGTGTATGTTATGGTTGTTGTAGAATCCATGTTTCATATGTTTCATTATTATTAGATCCTCTTGGTTCAGCTACAAAGGTTGCTTTAGAGCTTTATTCAGTGCAGTTTCAGTTGGTGTGTTGCTACAGGGTTTTGGAGTTGTAGTTTGGGTAGATTTCAAAGTAGTGTTTCTAGATTTGTTTCAATTGTTTATTGTTATTGTTGTGATTGTACAATAGTACCTTTATGCTATACTTACATCAGATATATCATTAATATAAGCTGGAGGTTATTGGTTGTCATTTATGTGCTTTCTAGTGAAATCGGGTGAAGTGAAATTATTGATTTGGAATGCACATTTCAATTTCATATTAAATATGGTAATTTTATGAAATCATACAGCAAGAGTGTTGGAGTACAATACCACTGAGAGTGGGGGTGAATTAGTGGTATACTAATTCTAACAAGACCTTGAGACCTTGAAATAATCTCTCAACACTTTGAAACAAGGGCAACTTTTATTGCATGATGATGAGGTATAGTATTAGCTATGAACATCATGGAAGCTTTAGTTAAGTTTAGACAGGTATCATGACAACTAAAAATTGACAGATCAATGTCAAGAATGCATCAACACAATATTATGAAACAATCTATGATAAATATTGACTCATGAACATCAGACTTAAGAGTAAGGGTGTTCACATATTAGACATACAAACATATAGAAATTATCTTGTGAAGTTTGATTGATCATAATGAGGATGAGCAGAGAGCATCATTTCAAACAATGATATATAATGAATATGTGTTTGAGCAAACCAAATTAACTTAGGACAACTTTAAAACTGAATGACACATGATAAACAAATGAACATGAGGATCAAACACATCAATGATAGTAACAACCCATAACACAAACATTGTCCTGAGTGGAAAACCCTCATGGGGAATAAAAACCACTTGAAATGCCTCACTGGCTTATTCAAAAATCTTGTCTCACTAGCTTATACATTTTACTACCTCACTATCTTAGAAGTCTCATTGACTTGTCATTATGCCTCACTGGTCTTAAACAATGTCTCACTAACAATAGTGCCTCACTGGCTTATCTTAAGTACATCAATACAATGAATAATCTTTGTCAATATAGAGGATTGCTTTGTTTCTCTTAAAGCTATGTTATTGAATGTCTCATTGAATATTTGAGACTCCAAGAAATACAACTTGTGCACACATACAACTAATTACAGAGTGATGTTCTATTATAATCAATTGCTTTTGTTTGATTTTGCAACGATTGCTCCGATCAATCAAACCCAATAGAGTATAATCTATTTATCTTTTCTCAAAAATATTTCTCATTCTTTCACAGAACAGTTTGAACAAATAATTATAATTGTGCAACTGTCTAAGACAGTTTACAACTGCCACACAAATTGTCATGACTGAAGTCAAATCTTCAATAGGGCTTCCAATTATAATAAATGAACCATGTAATATTTTGAACATCCAAGGTTGTGTAACCCTCTGAAATAGCAGTTGTTTGAATATCTTAACTACCAAACCCTTCAACTTTGTCAAATCACCACGATTCTTCTTCAAAAACCACGAGGATTCGATGATAATCTTCCATGATTTTCAATTATGACCATAAAATGTCAAACCCTAGCTCTCATACCCTAAGTTCAACTTTAAGAAATGATTCATTCTCTATGTTGTTTGCCCAATGATAACCACAGCAACCTATGATGTCGGTGTGCCCTACAAGGCCCGGTTAAAAACCTTTAAACATCAAACACCTTTTACCTATTCACAATGTTCATACCTTGTTAACACTCACCTCATTACCTCCACCCTCATCTTGATGGTCATACCTTGTACTCGCCTTGTCCTTGATCATACAAACACCTTTTTGATATCAATGACAAAACCTATACCAAGGGTCAACAAACTTCCCCTTTGGCATTGATGTCAAAACCATCTGCATACACTCTTTCTCCCCTTTTTGATAGAAAATGACAGGGATAAATAATGCTAGTCCCAAACCTCTGCAGTTCCCCCTGCAAGATAGAGAAACCTATGTCTTTGGCATTGTCCTGAGCAACAACAAACACTGAACTAGTTGTCATAAAATAGTCAACATAATCATTGACATGCAATATATTGTCAAATGTAAAAGATATTGTCATGTAGAGCAGATAGAAATGTCTTTTCATTAACTTAACTCTGCTATCATAAATCTCCTATACTCAACAACTCACACTGTGATAAACAAACACTTGTCCTTATATACTGTTTTACTACATGGTGATGTCTATTTCTCAAAAATAGACTTGAGATCTGGTTATCACCAGATAAGAATGAGGGAGGACATTGAAAAAACTACCTTCAGGTATCATTATGGGCATTTCGAGTTCCTAGTCATGCCTTTTGGTTTGACGAATGCCCCTGCCACTTTTCAATCCTGCATGAACCAAATTTTCAGCGAGCAAATCCTAAGGTTCTTGTTAGTTTTTTTTTATGACATACTCATCTATAGCAAGTCATGGAAAGAGCACTTGCAACACATAGATGAGGTACTTGGTATTCTTGAAGCTAATTCACTATTTGCTAAAGAAGCCAAGTGCAAATTTGGCCTAACGGAGATTGTTTATTTAGGCCATGTTATCACTGCCAAAGGTGTTAGTATGGACAAAGAAAAGATTTGTGAAAGGTTTTTCACAAATTACAGCTTCACTCACCAATCTTACAAAAAAGGGAGCCTTCAAGTGGTCTCAATCAGCCCAAGAGTCTCTTGATCAATTCAAACAGCTCATAAGCAGTAGTCCTGTACTTGCATTACTAGATTTTTCTAGGCCCTTTGAGCTAGAATGTGATGCATCCGGTGAAGGAATTGGGGTTGTTCTTATGCAAGACAAGCATCTTATATGTTTTGAAAGTAGAAAGTTAAGAGGACCTAAGGTAAACTATTCTATATATGACAAAGAAATGCATGCCTTGGTCAAGTTCCATCAGTATTTAGTGGGAGGTAAGTTTATTTTGAAAACAAATCATAGCAGCTTGAGGTACTTCGTAAACCAGAAAGACTTGAATGGAAGGTAACAAAAAAGGGTAAGTAAGCTTCAAGCATTTGATTTTGACATTGTATATGTCAAAGGTAAAAAGAATGTGGTGGCCGATGCATTGTCAAGAAGGCCACATTTACATTCTATGGTTGAGTTGGTGGTTGATTGGAAAGAACAAATCATCCTTGAGTATGCCAAGGATCCATTTCTATTAGGTATTGTTGATGGAACTTGAAAAGATGATAGATTTGAGGTGAATGGTGGTCTAATTTTTTACAAGAAAAGAGTTTATTTGGTTTCAAATTCCAAGGTAAAATCTCTCATTTTAAGAGATTTTCATGATTCACCCTTGGCTGGTCACCAAGGTATATTTAAGTCTTATAAGCAAATCTAAGAGAGGTTTATTAGAGAGTGTTTTGTGTGCCAACACAACACATATGAGAACACATACCCTGCTGGTCTGCTCCAACCACTTCCCATTCCCAATCAAAAATGGGAAAGTTTGGCCATGGATTTCATTACATGCCTTCCCAAGGTGCAAGGGAGGGATAGTATCTTTGTGGTAGTGGATAGACTGACTAAGTTTGCTCACTTTTTTGTTGTTTCTATAGGGTTTATAGTAGTTCAGGTGGCTGAACTATTCTTTAGAGAAGTGTTCAAACTTCATGGGCTGCCCAAAGGCATTATAAGTGACAAGGACAACAAGTTCCTAAGTTTATTTTGGAAAGAACTATTTAGATTGTGTGGTACAGAATTGACTCCCAGCACTAGTTACCATCCCCAAATGGATGGTCAATCTGAAATAGTTAACAAATGGCTAGAAGGTTACTTCAAAAACTATGTTTCTAGTCAACAAAAGGCTTGGGTAAGATGGTTGCATGTTGGTGAGTACTGTTATAATTCTTCTTATCACATGTCAATAAAAACCATTTATGGCACTATATGGTTATGAATCTCCTAGTTTCACTAACATGTTGTTTGGTGATAGTAGAGTGCCCAAAGTCAAAGATTTCTTGCAAGACAGCCAAGATGTGTTGAAATCTTTGAAGGATAATATCAGAACAACCTAAAACTAGCAGAAGTTATACGTTGATCAGCAGCGTATAGAGAGAGTTTTTGATGTGGGAGAGATGGTATATGTCAGATTTCAGCCTTACAAATAGTCTTCCATCAAAAAAAGTGGGGCTGAAAAGTTAAAGCCTCCATTTTTTGGGCCATTTAGGATAATCATGAGGCATGGTGAAGTTGCATATGAGATGGATTTACCTAAAGATAGTAAAATACACAATATTTTCCATGTCTCTCGCCTTAAAAAGGCACTTCCAGATAGAACATTATTCCATCTTCAGTGTTGCCACCTATTGATGATGAAGGGAGGCTTGAGCTTATTCCCGAGGCCATACTTGATCAGAGGGAGCGTGCTTTGAGAAGAAAGACCATTAAAGAATACTTGATCAAGTGGAAAAATCTTCCAGTTGAGAATGCAATGTGGGAAGGTGGACACATTCTTCAGCATCTGGCTTTGCAATTGCCTAGGGACAAGCAATTTTTGGGAGGGAGGATTGTAATGTCCCCTTTCCAAGCCTGGTCATTGGTGGGCCCAATAGCCTATTCCAGGATCCCGATAGGCTATGTGGTATGGTAAGGGGTTCTTTTTGTTTCCTGATGTTGATTTTGAGCTCTATGTTTTGTCAAGATGACTTTGCCACTTTCTGAGGCTTAATCGGGCTCCTGGATAGTTTTCCAAGATTTTTGGAGAGATTGTCTATTTTTAGAAAGTCATTATGGGAACATCTTTTCTCATTCCTAATCATTTGGAGCAGCTTGGTTCGATTTAATTATCAAATTGGTGGAGTTTGGAGTTTTACGTAAGGTTGATAATTAAACAAGCTATTTAATTAATTTTGTGCACTTAAGTTATAAGGTTGGAAATATTTATAAAGTAACTTAAATGTTATAGCATGTTGGAATGAGAAAGTGTTTTATTTTTCTCTTAGACACATTAAAGTGAGCATATCTCTTGGAAATAGAGATTTATTAAAAGTTTGAGGAGAAAAAGGTAATATTTTCAAGAAAAGATTATTTTGTAACTCCCATGTGCTTTTAAAAAGGGAGTGAGAGCTCATTGTGAAGGTTTATGCTTGGAATTTTATACAAACATGCTACTGGTTTTGAACCAGAAAGTTCATCTACCTTCTTGAGGATGAAAACCCTCATGAAGAAGTCCAGTTTCGTTAGTGCAATATCCCACCTAGCTGGAGATTGGTAACTTCATCCTAGAGTTACATGGAGCTGAAAAAGAGTTGATAGATTCTTGTGAAATTTTGTTTGTATTTCATATAGTCATTTTATGCTAGGTTTTGATGAACTTTGGAGTGGAAGTGAAGCACATTTTTTTGAGTTTTGAGTTTGTTCCATGCCTGGCTGTACATCCTGGTCGTACCATGTTGATTGGGTTGATTATGATAAAAATTTATTATTGAAGTATTTGATGTTAAGTTTGTTTGGAATGCTTTTGTATGGTCTTGGCACCACTTTTCATATAGTTTTTAGTGGGTTTTGGGTAGTGGTTTAAATGCAGTGAGGATTCTGTACATGACTGGGTCGTACTTGCAGTTTGGGGTGAATTGAAAATAAAAATTATTAATGTTGTGTTTTCTTTCCAACTCGTTTGGGCATTAATCTCCTTGTATGGGTGCCTATTTTGATAGTGGTTTGTAGTGATTTGGTTTATCATTGAGATTGCTAAGATTCAATCCATACTTTCTTGGTCGTACGACTCTGTATGTGGGTGATTGTTGTTGTCTAAGTAGATTTAATGGTTTTTTTATCAATTCCTTTTCAATGTGATGAGATGTTGCAGGCCCAAAGATAGTTTGGTGATTAGTTTGAAGAAAATCCTTGTGTTTGTGATCATGTATGAGGGATTTGGCAGGTCCAGGTTGTCGTGCAGTACATCATAGAGGCTGATTTTATATTTAGATCATAACAGTAAGGATAATGTAGTGCAATCAACATCTGTGAGTTTGATGCGTGTCTCTAATATGAATGTTGTGCAGGGTAAATTCACATGACCTTTCAATCTCCAAGTTGCTAAGTGCAAGTTTAATTCAATAGTTTTGATTTCTGAGTTGTGATATTATGAACATTGTAATTACTTTGTATATGCAACTCACTAAAGTACCCCTGGATGGTTCAACCGCCAATGTGGAGTAATTGAAACTTTCTTCTTACTACCCACTGGATAAGTGGTGAATACCCACTGAATAAGTAGATGATTTGTAACTTTCTTTCTTGCACTCATACCCACTGAAAAGTGGTGAATCCCCACTGTATTGTGGATGCCTTCTCAAGAAGATGAATGTTTTATTTATAGCACAATGTTATAATTTGTAATCCAAAACACAATGTGCTCTCACCTTGCCCAATTGAGATCTTGGTGATCAAAAGTGTGGAGGTCATTTACTTGTGCTAACATTGATTATTATTGTTCCATTTTTAGAAAAAAATTGGGGTAGATTGTTACATAATCACTGTCATAAGTTGTATCAGACCTGATATCTTTGTAAGTCAGACCTGTTATTTCAAATAAAGTCATGGTTGATGTGATATTTTGATGTTTATTGAATGCAAAGTCATGTGTTATGTTTCTATCATATTGGCATATGTAATCTATGTGAAAACCATTGCAAATAATATCAAAACAAACAATAAACATCAGAAATCATAACTCAGTCACATTACATGCTAAGTGTAGTCATGGTTGATGTGATATTTTGATGTTTATTGAATGCAAAGTCATGTGTTATGTTTCTATCATATTGGCATATGTAATCTATGTGAAAACCATTGCAAACAATATCAAAACAAACACTAAACATCAGAAATCAGAACTAAGTCACATTACATGCCAAGTGTTTGACAAAATGTCAAACCATTGAGATCAAAAAATTTAGGGCAGATTGGGTAAGGGTTCTTACAGTGTTATTAGAGCAGTGTATCTTGCCAGCTTGTGGGTTATAAATCAGCTTTATTGCATAACTATTTGGGTCTAATTTTTCAATTACAACAGTTTGTTTCAGCTACTGTAACATACACTGTTCTGGCTAGGGTTTTATGCCTTAGTTTTTTCAATTTTCTGATTGCCATTTGGTTTAGGGTTAATGTTTGTGTTTAGATGTGTTATTTTTGCATTGAAACCATACAATAGAAGTAATATAACAAGAACTTGGAAAAACTATGATAGATACAAGCAAAATAACAAAGACCCAGTTTGTATTATGCCAAAATATGAATTACAAAAACATACCCATTTTCCAGTTTACAACTTCATACATCCGTTATAGCCAGGTCAGCAACATACATATGAGAACTCTACATATATTGCATCAATAATGAAAGAGTGTGAATAATCACAATATCAGCAGCTTCTCTTGACCAAGTTGACCCCCAAACTCAAATGTTTGATCTCCAATGAACCCCGAAATAGAACCTCCAAGGAGTATGGCCAGTTCTGGGTATGTACGGCTTAGCTAGAGGCATATATCAGCATCAATCAACTACTAATGGATAGCAAATAGCTTTGTTCTGATCTACAAATGTCTACTCAGCATAGGCGACCAAGAAGGAAGGATAAATTGCCCCAAACTTGCTACTTTGAACCCCCAAGATGGTACAACCAAGCTTGCTGTAGTATGGCTAGCATGAACAATTATACGGCCCAACAAAGACAAGGAAAATCTCACTGTAATCTCCTTCAATCTGCTCAAATGTGCTCCACAAAGATAAACCCTCAATTGCACACCAAAATCTGAATGAAATATATCAAATCCAGCTCCAAAACTTCACAAATTTGATTCAAATGAAAGCCCAAATGAAACCCTTGGATGAGGCCTCCAAAATCGTTCCTGATGCTATCTTCCAAGCACGAAGAAGGTGACTTTGAAGAGGTTTTTGTCTCAGCAGAATCAAGCATCAAACCCTCAAAGCTCAAAGCTTCAAGCAATGCACAACAATACCAATTTTTGCAAGTGAGTGAATAATGCAAAATGAGCTCATACTTTTCTTTTAACCTCTTCCATTCCAACGCCCAAGAAGGAGAATATTTTATTATTTTATTTAATTGCCTTATGTGCCCAACACACCATGAGGGCGCCCACTCCTAGCATTAGCACTTTAAGTTATGACTTTTATTTTATAAAGTAAAGTCACTTAAGCCATGTATATATTATAAGTTAAATATTGAATTTAACTCATACATTGACAAATAATACTCTGGCCATCTCGAAACCACAAACTAAGTGTTAGGTACTCTGATCATGCAGTGCTATAAATAGAAAGATGATCCACACTGCCCTACCTGACTTACTATAAATAGTAAGTCCTAGTAAATTGGTCCATTTAGACCCCCTAACCAAAGTCATTAGCCTACAGAAGTCTGGTAATAGGCTAATCTCCTCATTTAACAATCTAAGCTAAATATGGGACATTACAGTTCGCCCTCCCCAAAATTGCTTGTCCTCAAGCAATCTCAGCTCAGGATGCTGAATTATCTTCTCATTCTCCCACATTGCATCCTCAATTGGAAAGTTCTTCCACTTCACCAGTTACTCCTTGATGATACATCTCCTAAGATTCCTCTCACATGTGTCAATAATAGCCTCAGGAACCAAGATTAGCTTCCCCTCCTGATCCAATGGAGGAAGCTCAGCTAAAGGAACCACATTATGGCCAAGTGCTTTCTTAAGCCTAGAAACATGAAACACATTATGCACACGACTGTATGCTGGTAGCTCAAGCTCATAAGCTACTTCCCCAACTCTTCTGGCTACTCTAAACGGACCATAAAACATGGGTTTGAGATTCTCTACCCCACTCCTTTTCAGAGTGCACTACCTGTAGGGTTGGAGCCTCAAGTAAACCATATCTCCAACCTCAAAACTTCTCTCTACTCAGTGTTGATCATCATAGAGCTTCTTCTGATTTTGTGCTTGCTGCATATTCTCCTTGAGCTCTTTCATTATGTCTTGGCTCTCATGCAACAAGTCTTTTTCCTTCGGTACCCTTCTATCACCAAGTAGCAAATATGTGAAGCAAGGGGCATCATACCCATATAAGGCCCTGAATGGAGTCATCCTAACAAACATATGATATATCATGTTATAACAGTACTCCCCAAGGTGCAACCATCTGATCCACGCCTTCGGCTACCCCGACACATAATTTTAGAGATACCCTTCCACCCATTTGTTTACAATCTCTTTCTGGTCGTCAGTTTGTGGGTGGTAATTGGTACTGGGAGTTAATTCGGTGCCACACAACCTGAACAACTCCTGCCAAAACAAGCTCGGGAACTTATTGTCCTTGTCACTCAGAATGCCCTTAGGTATCCCATGTAACCTGAATATCTCCTTGAAAAAGAGATCAGCTACCTATATTGTTGTATGTGTCGCTGAAATGGTGAAGAAATGCACAAACTTAGTCAATCTGTCGACAACCACAAAGATGCAATCCTTCCCCTGAACCTTTGGTAGCCCTGTGATAAAATTCATGGAGATATATTCCCACTTTTGGTTGGGAATTGGCAAAGGCTGCAATAACCTTGCTGGATAAGTATGTTTATTTTTATTTTGTTGACATATTGGGCATTCATGAACATACTTAAGGACTTCATTCTTAATTCCTTTCTATGTAAATCTCTCTTGAACCTATCTATATGTTTTGAAGAACCCAGGATGGCCAGCCATGGGTGTATCATGGAAAGTCCTTAGAATCTTATTTTTGAACTATGAAGTAGGCACCAACAATATCCTATCCTTATAAATAATTAGATTAATCACCACAGAATACCTGTCATCACGAATAGTGCCCTCAATGACTCCTATTTCCCAAGAGTCCTTAGCATACTCTATTGAAATTATCTCTTTCCAATCAGTAGATATCTCCCCAACCAAACACAAGTGGGGTTTCCTAGATAAGGCATCTGCAACTACATTCTTCTTTCCCTTGACATACTTAATGTCAAAATCATAAGCCTAGAGCCTACTAACCCACTTCTACTATCGATCATTCAGATCCTTTTGGTTCATAAAATATTCTATATTGTTATGATCTATCTTGATGATAAACTTCTCACCAACCAGATAAGGTCTAAATTTGGCCAATGCATGCATAATGACCAACATCTCTTGGTCATATACTGAGTAGCTCTTCTCCACACCCCTAAGCTTTCTACTCTCAAACGTAATTGGGTGTTTCTCCTGCATCAAAACTACCCCTATACCCTCTCCTAAGGCATCACACTACAACTCAAAAGGTTTGGAGAAGTCAGGGATTGCCAACACTGGGTAGGTAGACATCAAATGCTTGAAGTGGTCAAAACAATTATGTGTTGCATCTATCCACACAAAGGCTTCTTTCCTAGTCAAATCTATCAATGGTGCTGCTGTTTGTGAGAAGCCTTTCACAAACCTCCTGTAAAATCCACACAACCCAAAGAACCCCTTAAGCTGAGTGAGGTTTGTCGGTGGAGGCCATTCAATGATTGCCCTGATTTTCTCTGGATTAACCCTCACACCATCTGCACTAATTATATGACCCAGATATAATAGCTCTGTCATGTCGAAGTCATACTTGGACTCCTTGGCATAGAGGGACTCACCCTCAAGGATACTTAGAACCTCCTCCAGATGTCTCATGTGCTCTTCCCAAGTTCTGCTAAAAATCAGGATGTCATCAAAGAAAATTAATACAAACTTCCTTAGCTATTTCCTGAAGATTTGGTTCATACAACTCTGGAAAGTAGCAGGGGCGTTGGTCAACCCAAACAGCATCACCAAGAACTCAAAGTGACCGTAGTGACACCTGAAAGCTATTTTCTCTATGTCCTCTTCCCTCATCTGAATATGATGGTATCCTGATCTAAGATCTATCTTAGAAAAATAGCATGCCCCATGCAATTCCATCTATCAACTCATCTATGTAGGGGATTGGATACCTATTTTTGATATTTTTTTATTCAAGGGCCTGTAATCTATGTACATCTAAATGGTCCCATCTTTTTTCTTGACCAATACTACTACAGATGCAAATGGGCTTTTGCTTGGTCTGATGTGTCTCATCTCTAACAGTTCCTTCATGGTCTTCTCTATCTCATCCTTGAGCCTCCTAGGATGATGATAAGGAGTAGTAATCATGGACTTAGACCCGTCCTTGAGCTCAATGACATGCTCAATACCTCTAGCAGGTGGCACTCCTAGAGGTATACTACCAAACACCTTGTGTTTGGTCAATAGCTTCTGTATATCTAGATGATAATTGCCCTTAGGCTATTTTGGAGACTCTGGCATAATTAGACATTCTACTGCCCACTCTACTTGATCATGGTGCAACATTCTCTCCATCCTCTTGAGAGAGACTATCCGAGGTCCTCAATCTGACAATGCTCTGAGCACTATTTTCTTCCCATTGGATTCAAACTTCATTTCCATTTTCTTCAGGTTCATGGTGAACTCTCTAAGTGTCATCATCCAGTGCATGCCCAATACCATGTCTGTATCACCTATGCCAACAACATAGAAATCATCCTTAAGCTCATATTCTCCCATCTGTATGGTCAACCCAAAAATCTTTCTTGTACAAGTGAGTTTGAAACTGTTAGCTACCATTACTTTCAACCCTTCAAACTCTTCTACCTTAAGCCCTCACTTAACCACCAACCCCTCATCAATGAAATTGTGAGTCGCACCTGTATCAATCAAGGTGATGATGCACTATCCCCCAAGGACTCCTCTAACTTTGAAGGAGCCAACTTTATGAAAGCTAGAAAGTTGTGCCAATGCTCCATCACTGGCACTGATATGCTAAGAGGCACTCTCATCTCCACTATCTTCTCTGCCCAATGGCTGGTCTGATGCCTTTGAATGGGACTCCTCAGCTGAATATTATTCTATCAACTTTGCCTTTGCCTTATTAAAACACATGTGTGAAGGATCCCATGGCTCCTTGCAATGAAAGCAAAGTTTTTTCCTTCTGTATTCATTTAGCTAGTCATTATTTAACTGGTTTGTTTTCTCCCTTGGTTGATTTGTATCCTTCTGAAAGGGTTTCTTATCCTTGTCCTTCCTATATGGGAATCCCTTCGACTAAAATTTGCTTCTAGAAGATGAAGACTCCATGTCTCTAGCCTTCTTCATTGCCTCATGGAGAGAAGGTGGGTTGAGGCCCTTAATCTAGCCTCGTAAAGGATTTGTAAGCCCATCAATAAACAAAACCAGCAATCTGCACTCTGAGATATCTGTCACCAACACTAACAATTTTTGAAACTCGGAGATGTAGCTCTCAACTAAACCTCACTGCCTGAGCTGTGTTAACTCCTTAAACTATAACTTGGGGTCCTTTTTATCAAACCTATCTATGAGACTACTTGTAAACTATGCATGATATTTTCTAATTTTGACAAAGAAGCATTGAAACATTCTGAGTATTAAATCATCACATTTGAGATCAATCATCAGCACATAGGATCTAATTTTAGCCATGGTTTCTAAAATTCTTACCCTCTTATCAAAAGAAGGTTGTCTAGTATCATCCAACCCATGGAAAGTCTCCTTAATCAGCTGCAATATCTCTTTCATCACGTTGTCATTGTATGGAGCTTCCAGTGCTGAAATTCTTGTGATTTCACTCATACAAGAAGTAACCATCATCTTAACCTCATCATCTAAATGTCTCAATAGTTCTGACTTAACCAATGCATATGCTGATGGACTCGCTGCTAGTTTCATTATGTGAGAGGGTGATTGACCAACCATTTTTAAACAAGTCTCAACTTCCTCTAATGTACTTAGAAGAACTTCTTTTGACTGAGATGGGTCTTCAAGTTTCATACCTGCAATGTAAAGCTTCCCACACAAATTTTCCTTTTTCCTTTGCAATCTCTTATCATACTTTATCCTAAGGTCCATGAAATCAACAAATGAAATCAGAGCGTGGAACTCTACTCCCAATGCTTTAAAATTTCTATAAACTTCCCAAAAAACTTCTTCTTCATTGAGAGGCTCCATTCTATGTTTGTACCTTTGTTGCCAAACTCTAAAATTTTCTTAATAACACACCCAACAGGCTGGTAGGATTTTAAGCTTTGATACCATTGTAACATACATTGTTCCGGCTAGGGTTTTATGCCTTAGTTTTTTGTTTTCTAACTGTCGTTTGGTTTAGGGTTTATGTTTGTGTTTGCATGTGTTGTTTTTGCATTGAAACTATACAATAGAAGCAATATAACAAGAACCTATAAAAACTATGATAGATACAAGAAAAATAGCAAAGACACAGTTTGTATTATGCCAAAATATGAATTACAAAAACATGCCCATTTGCCAATTTACAACTTCATACATCCATTGTAGCCAGGCCAGCAACATACATATGAGAACTCTGCATATATTGCATCAATAGTGAAAGAGTACAAATAATCACAATATCAACAACTTCTCTTGACCAAGTCGACCCCCAAACTCAAGTGTTTGATCTCCAAGGAACCCCCAAATAGAACCTCCAAGGAGTACGACCAGTTCTTAGTATGTACGACTCAGCTAGAGGCATATATCAACATCAATCAACTCCTAATGGACAGCAAATAGCTTTGTTCTAATCTGCAGATGTTTGCTCAGTATAGGCGACCAAGAAGGAAGGATAAACTACCCCAAACTTGCTACTTTGAACCCCCAAGATGGTACGGCCAACATGAAGGATTGTACGACCCAACAAAGACAAGGAAAATCTGATTGTAATCTCCTTCAATCTACTCAAATGTGCTCCACAAAGATAAACCCTTAGTTGCACACCAAAATCTGAATGAAATATATCTAATCCAGCACCAAAACTTCACAAATTTGATTCAAATGAAAGCCCAAATGAAACCCCTGGATGAGACCTCCAAAATCCTTCCTGATGCTATCTTCCAAGCACAAAGAAGGTAACTCTGAAGAGGTTTTCATCTCAGCAGAATCAAGCATCAAACGCTCAAAGCTCAAAGCTTCAAGCAATGCACGACAATACCAATTTTTGCAAGTGAGTGAATAATACAAAATGAGCTCATACTTTTCTTTTCACCTCTTCCATTCCAACGCCCAAGAAGGAGAATATTTTATTATTTTATTTAATTGCCTTATGTCCCCAACACATCATGAGGGCACCCACTCCTAGCATTAGAACTTTAAGTTATGACTTTTATTTTATAAAGTCACTTTAATAAAATAAAGTCACTTAAGCCATGTATATATTATAAGTTAGCTCGTAGCTTGCAGCGGTATGAAGACTCACTATCAAGACAATCTAGGCACTATAGTGACTCGTCCACATTTACAAGTGAAGCATCCATAAATCTCTATGATGGGTTTGACAAGTGTACTGATTGGGAGAGCGGTAAATCAACAATCATTGATCAGCCTATAGGTGAACAAAGTTCTAGAACAACCGTTGAAGAAAGGCATGTTGAAGTTGTTTAAGTGATAAAAGAAGAATTGCTTCCTTGTAATCAACCACATGAAGATATGAGTTCTACTAATGATCCATTACTTGAGCATAGCATTACCTCAGTATCTCTACATCACAGTGGCAAGGAATGTGATGAACAAAATGACTTAGGTATATTGGATCAAAGCCCTTTTACATGGCATGATGGAAAGGTTCAATTTAGGGTTGAGGAAGATTATGAGGTGAGCTCTAACTTTCTGATATGTGACAGCAGCCCCATTTCCTCGCATAATCATGAGATAGCATCCACTTCACATGAGGCAAATGAGGTGGAAGAGTCTCCAAAGGTTGGTACTCAAGTTTTGGGTGTTAAGCATGAGGAGTATGTTGAAGATTCAATCCACAACAATTCTGATTTTCTACATCATACCATGGAGGATGTCAAGAAGACTCAAGATATGTGTGATGAGCGCTTAAAAAAACTAGAAATACAAAGTTGTTGGCTACCCAAGCAAGACATCACCTACATCATGCAAGGCAACAAAGGGAGTCACACCTTAGATCTCTATTTCTTCCAAGGGAAGAAGGTAGGTACCTAGTTGAACATACAAGGGAGAAGCTTCTTGAGGTGAGCAAGCAAGAAGAGTTAGGTGGACATGAGATGAGATATGATTCAAAAAAATTTGTTTATACACATAGTTTACATCATGAGAATCATGTGCTACCTCTTTTAGAGAACCCATTGAAGGTTCACATTATAGATGTAGATGGGATAGTTGATCACACACTTGGTGGACTAGCCACTAGTATTATGCCTACACATGTGGAGGGAGACATGAGTAATTCAGATTTGGTTGGTCCTTTGGTCATTCATGGAGAACTTGAGGAGCTTACTTGTGATGAGTTACAGTCCCTTCATGTTGAATACTCTTTGGTAGAGCATGAAGACAAATCAGATTTGCAGGATGAGCATTTTGAGAGGTATATCCATATTGATTGTGGGTTTCAACTAGACTATAATCCAAGGCATGAAGGTATTCATGAGAATAGAGAAATTTCAGATTTGGTTCAATGGTTTTCATCTTACACATTGAGGTCTAGTAGTTGTTCTACATTGTTGATCATGAGATTTTTAGACTTTACATTGATAAGTGCAGCTGATTGCATGGAATTGTGTGCATGGGATTGTCACTACAACACTTGGGGGTTGAGTAATGATGAGTTTGCATCAGTTTATGATAGCAGAAGTAGTCCCACGATGAGTTTAAATCAGATTTTTTAGTTTTAACATTGTTGTCATCTTTTACACCAGCAGCTTTGAGGAAGTATGTGTGAGTATTATGGATGTTATGATGAGAGATGTTCCTCATTTCATGTTGAGTATGTATGGTGATAAAAAAAGGATATGAGACCCTGGTATCTTGTGAAAGTAATCAGACATTCACTTGTGATTTCTTGAGGGCAACCAATCTCGGGGTGGGAGGACTTGTAATGTCCCTTTTTTGAGCTAAAATGACTTCAATCTTGGAGAAAGGAAAGTCAACTTCACCTAAGCCAAATTGAAGTTAAGTTGAGTACTTTATAAAGTGGCTTGGAGAATGGAAAGTTGGTAAAAATGACTTAAAGCTTGGAGAATGGAAAGTTGACAAACAACTTAAAGCTAGAAAGTCACTTTAAAGACAAAAGGAAAAATAAAATAACATGACAAATAAAATAATATTTTACTAACAAGTTGAGGAAGGAAAATTAAAATATTATTTTATTATGGAGGGGGACTTTTAAATTCAATAAAAAATAGAAAAGTGACAAATGACCTAGAAACTTCTCTCAATCTCTTTATCAGGAGCTCATTTCATTGTGAAGGCATCATATTGAGTTTATTTGACATTTGGGAAATTTCCTTTTTCTGTTGTAACTTGGTTCAACAACTTTCTAAGGACGAAAACCCTTAGAAACAAGTTTTTTTGGATGAAAACCCAACTCACTTTGAGAGGTGAATCCACCCAATGTTCACTATTGCACTTATTTGTAGGTTTGAGCATTGATTTGGAGCATCAAAGAGGAAGATATTTGTAGGTTTACAACTGCTAGGGTGAAGATCTAAATTGCATCATTGCTAGCAGCTAGGGTTTGTAGAGCATTGGACATTCAAGAAGATAAATTGAATATCTGGGCACTTTCTTTGGCAGATCATGGGGTATTTGAAGGAGAAATGTCATCTATTTACACCACCTATGGTTTTGGAGAAGTGGTGCTACATTTTGGAGCGATTGTGGGAGTTTGATGTCATAAAATTGTAATCAAATTTTTGGTTCAGACTTTATCAGAAATTTCAAACTTGCTAATCCAAGGTTTTTAGGACAAAATTTCATCCATTTGGCTTCTTCATTCATCTAGGGTTTTAGCACTTCATTTGGAGGGTTTGTGAGACTTGATCATCCTCATTTTTGCAATCATATTTCATATTAGACTTCAGACTTATATTAGATCAACATATCAAGGATTTGGAGGCATTTTGTGAAGGAATTACGGCATCATTTTGTATATCAAGTTTCATTGTTATATCAGACCTCTGTTGTTCATTTTCAGTCACCTTTAAGTTCTAATAAAGCATATCTTTGTATATCTTGAGGAGGCACAATCATCGGGTATGTGGAACATGATTCACTATTCAAATATTTAATTTGAATAGTGTTGTAATTGATGTCATAAGTTGTATCAGACCTGATATCTTTGTAAATTAGACCTATTATAGTTGAAATGAAGTCATGGTTGATGTGATATTTTGATGTTTATTGAATGCAGAGTCATGTGTTATGTTTCTATCATATTGGCATATGTAATATATGTGAAAACCATTGAAAACAACATCAAAACAAACATTAAACATCAAAAATTAGAACTTAGTCACATTACATGCCAAGTGTTTGACAAAATGTCAAACCATTGAAATCAAAAAATTCAGGGTAGATTGGGTAAGGGTTCTTACAGTGGTATCAGGGCAGTGTATCTTGCCATCTTGTGGGTTATAAATCAGCTTGGTTGCATAACTATTTGGGTTTGATTTTTCAATTACAATAGTTTGTTTCAGCTACATAAAGCAGGTGTAGAAAGGTTATATCAATGGCTAAAATTAAAGATGGAAGATTGTTACCTACTTTCCTTCCTACCTCACAAATAAAGGAAAAGATGTTGAGCTTAGAGAAGGCAATGAAGGACTTTGTTAAGTAGCAACAGTGATTAGAAAGAATTCTCACTCAACAACAACGAAGGTTAGCTCGTAGCTTGTAGCAGTATGAACACTCCCTATCAAGACAATCTAGGCACTATAGTGACTCATCCACATTTACAAGTGAAGTATCCAGAAATCTCTATGATTAGTTTGACAAGTGTACTGATTGAGAGAGCGGTAAATTAGCAGTCATTGATTATCCTACAGGTGAACATAGTTCTAGAACAACCATTGAAGAAAGGCATGTTGAAATTGTTCAAGTGATAAAAGAAGAATTTCTTCCTTGTAATCAGCCACATCAAGGTATGAGTTCTTCTAATGATCCATTATTTGAGCATAGCATTACCTCACTATCTCTACATCATAGTGGCAAGGAATGTGATGAGAAAAATGACTTGGGTATATTGGATCAAAGCCCTTTTATATGGCATGATGGAAAGGTTCAATTTAGGGTTGAGGAAGATTATGAGATGAGGACTAACTTTCTGATATGTGACAGCATCCCCATTTCCTCACATAATCATGAGAAAGTAGCTACTTCACATGAGGCAAATGAGGTGGAACAGTCTCCTAAGGTTGGCACTCAAGTTTTGGGAGTTAAGCATGAGGAGTATGTTGAAGATTCAAGCTACAACAATTCTAATTTTGTACATCATACCATGGAGGATGTCAAGAAGACTCAAGACATGTGTGATGAGTGGTTACAAAAAACTAGAAAGGCAAAGTTGTTGGTTTCCCAAGAAAGACATCACCTACAAAAGGTCAAGGAACATTGCAATCAGCTAGATCATGGAAGGCAACAAAGGGAGTCACACCTTAGATCTCTATTTCTTCCAAGGGAAGAAGGTATGGAGGTTGAACATACAAGAGAGAAGCTTCTTGAGGTGAGCAAACAAGAAGAGTTAGGAGGACATGAGAAGAGGTATGATTCAGAAAATTTTGTTTATACACATAGTTTAAACATCACGAGGATCATGTGCTACCTCTTTTAGAGAACCCATTGAAGGCTCACATCATAGATGTAGATGGGATAGTTGATCACACACTTGGTGGACCAGCCACTAGTATTATGTCTACACATGTGGAGGGAGACATGAGTAATTCAGATTTGGTTGGTGTTGTCTCTCAGATTTGCACCCTTGCTGAGTTGTAAAACTTGGCAATCTAGAGAAACATGGGATCTTTCCAGGTCTGTGGGTCACCTGTGATGGAAAGAACCTCCGAAGAAGGCTGGCTTCCTGTTGATACTCCACCTATACTGCTTATACTAAAGTCTTTGCAGAGAAAAGGGTAAGAAGGATTGCATTAAAATGAAACCTACTGTCTAAGGTGATGCACCAAAAAGATCATTAGAAACTACACAGAACTGACACACTATAGAACTAGTAATAATAAGACTTCCCTTACACAACCCAGCAAATCATAATCCTTGCATCATTACTTTGTAAGGAGGCTAAATAACAACAGTCCTGCAAAGGAGAAAGAGGTTTTCTCACTATCCAAAACTAATTGTTATTCCTTGCACATCTCACAACCTACAAAAATATGTATCCCTACATAAAGGCACCAACATGAAATATAGCTCCAAGGACAAAGGACATCACAAAGATCTGCACTAAAACTGAGGACACACAATATCAAAAGAAATGGGAAGGTTTGAACTGCTTATTACTGCTAAAAAAGGTGTTACAATGCTGTATATCTCTGAAAATGGGTTACAAAATTGTTCACTTCTGCAAAAGAACTCAGAAAATTACAATATACAGAGTAGTGAATAGCAAGAACTGGTGAATAATGAACAAGGAAGAAGACTATATACTTCCCAAATAGCTATAAACAGATAAACATGAACCACCTCGATTATCGTGCATCTCATAAATGCCCTCAAAATATCTCTCCAAGGTCCTCCAAAATGGGTTCCCAATGCATAAATGGTCAAGGCATGCCATCAACGATCATAAAGGCACTTGAAAATGTCTTTGAATACCTTTAAATGATCTTTAAGGCCACTAACATAAATCAAATCTATGTAATAACTCTCCTGTAGCATCATAAACATCTGATATTTTCCCAATAAATGACATAAATAAACATTTTCTACATTTAATTAACATTTGACTAAGAGGTTTATAATTACACCACCTTAGTTAATGTTTTACAATTCAAAATTATACAAACCTATGCAGAAAATAATGACATTTATGGCATAACATTTAATTCCCTAATTTTGCATGATTTAGGGACCAATTAAATGTCGTAAAAAGACGACAAAGTAATCAAAGAGACTTACTTTGTCGTTTGTGATAATCTACCCAATGTTGCCTCTTTGCATTATTACAAATGATAAAGTAATTCATAATTGATTACTTTGTCATTTGTTTACAACATTTAATCCATTTCTAAACTATGCAAAAATGACATAAAAAATGTCATAACTCCTAGGCAAAAAATGACATGACACTCATACACTTGCATATCACATGTATCTCATAGCTATGCCAACCAACCTTACAATCCCTAGCCATTTCTGTTCCGCATACATATCACATGTCATGTGAGGCTCAATGGAATACGTTTCAAAAACAACCCTTATGACTCCCATATGCACATCACCATGCCTTAGCTTCCACTTCACTTTCATACCACCTTGCAACTCCTAGCCATGATTTGCAAGATATACTATTCGGCCTTGTGTTCTCATAATGCATATTTGACTTTGGAAAAGAAATAAAGGGGCAGAAAAAATATACCACGGCCCCATGTACAATGACACTAGGTTTTTGAAGACTTCAGCAAGTCTTCACCATGGGCACAATAGATTAGAAATGGTTGTTTTTAAAACAAAGTCAAAAACACCATCGATTGGAAATGGTCGATCGGCCCAAAATGAAGAAAAACCTAGAAGATATTTCATTTGCACTTCCTCTCTGTTGTTTGAACTTGGCCGCCGCCATGCCTGTAGGGTTTGGAAGGCAGAAATGGATGATTTTCATCCATTATGGGTCGATTCTGAGGCTAAATGTAAGGTAAGTTGCATCTTTTGAGGTTTTTGACTCCTCTCTGTCGATTTTGGGTCTATTTTATGCTCCTCTGGCCGCGTTTTGACTGTGTCTTGATGCAATTTCTGTTGTTCTCTGTGGCTGACCATTTGCATCTGTTGTTGGTTATCTCTGAGGCCGAAAAGAAGGCGATTGAGGAGAAGAAAACGTGATTTTACATAGTAAATGGTAGAAACAATAGAGGTAATACCCTACTGTCAAGTTTCCTCCATTTTTTCTGATTCCTTTACTTGAATCCTCTGTCGGAGGCACGATTTTAATGCATTTCTGAGCATATTGTCTGAAAAACTACAAAAAACTTTACTTTCTCCTTTGGTATTTGCATTCCTTTTGATTTTTTGAGCACAACACATGATAAAAAAACTTGAAAAACTTGTAAACAGATGTCTTTGTGCGTTGTAAATTCAAAAATCTGTATTTTTCTTTGTGTTGCTTTGACAGAAAACTTGAAAGAACTTCATTTTCTGAATTTGTTTGCATATTTTTGCCTTGCTGAAGCATGATTTGAGGGGTTTCTGTGTATCTTGCTTGAAAATTTGCATTTTCTGTGTTGGCTGTGAGATTTTGAGCATTTTGGTGTTTGCATGAGAGTTGAAAACCTTCATTCGTTGTTTAAACCTGCACTTGCTCTCTATTGTTCGTGACAGAAAACTCAAAAAATGACATTCTTGTGCATTCTATTGTTGATTAGCTATAGAAAATCCACATTTTTCCATAGCTAGATGTAGATCTAAGCTCGAAAAAACTCCATTTTCTGTTACTTTCAGAGGATTCTATGTATGTTGCTCTTGAAAAAAAATTTGACTGTGCTGAGGCATGATTTGGAGAAAAATTGAGTATTTGCTTAAAATGAGTTGAAAAACTTCGTTTTCCTCACACCTAATGATCTCTTCCCCTACCTGAGATTCATTGCTCTATTTGCTATTTGGTTGACTGATTTGCCTTTTTGCAAGGACACAATAAAATATATTTTCCATAGCTTTTCCATTGTGTACTGTCATTTGCATCTGCTAGAGACTTTGGATGACTCTGACCATTTCCATTGAAAAGAATGATTGCTTTATATCTTTAAAACTGTATATTCTCCTTCAAAACCCCATAGCTAAGGATTGTGGTACTTAGAACCTTATCATCTCATTTGCCCTTAGACATCTCCGCATTTGATGACTATATCAATCAATGTGATTGTCTTTAAACTATTCCTGTGGTTGTCTCTGCAAAATGTGGATTAGTTGCTTGTTCAAAAGAAAATGTTTACAATGGATTTGAGGTGCCATGGGGAAAATGTTTACATCTTAAACTGTAGCTCTACCATGTTTCCTTTTAGTATGATTGCTCCTCGTATTGTGTTGACCTTTTCAATCTACATACTTTGCATGTTTGAGTACATCCATTTATACTATGTGCATGTAGAAACCATGATGTTGTGTAAGTACATCTCTATATGATGTTTAGGTCTGAGATCTCTGTAGGACTGCATGACACTTCCTTTGCAATGTAAATTGTTCTACCATTGACTATTCTAACCTTGACAGTCATCCCTGAATTTTTTAAAGTGACTCTGTTGGCAAGAGACACTATATGGATTCATGGTTGTTGTCATTGATGGCAACAAAGGTCATCCCACATATCTGCAAGACATGATATGTCTCTACCGGAAGTCAGAATAAAGAATGTTGTGGTCCGGTGAAGAAGAACAGAGCATGTGGCAAGGTCCGACAGATTGGTCCGGACCTCTCAGAGGAAGTGTCTTGGTGCAGTGCGGATTTGGGGAAGTCAAGAGGACTACCTTGAGTGGTATATTCCAAGGATTTAGCCTCCGGTGATGGACAAGGAAAAAGATATGAATGGTTGAGTACCGGATTCCTGAGAGACAGTGAAAACAGAGGAAGAACTGACTGGCAGAGTATCAGACTACTTTCCGGATGGGTTACTGTTGATGACAGAGGTTGTGAAGGCATGAATCATGTTTGGCCGACATAATTAATGATATCTACAAGTATATGCTTGATCCGCATTGCTTGGTGAGGAAGGATTCAGCCGACAGAATGAGAGTTTGTAAGAAACTAGACTGTTCCGGATGCCGACTAGAAAGGTGATGAAATTACTTGTGCGGATATATATAGAGGATGGATTTAGTTGTGAAGTGTGTGTGCATGTGGAGAGATATGCGAATAAGTCCAGAGAAAGAGCAGAGGTAGCAAAAAGGATCCGGTATGTGGAAGATAGCAGAATAAAGAACAGAGGAAAGATGAAGTGCAGCAGATCAGTGTACTGAGCCTAACCGGAACTGAACCCCAGCATATGCAGATGCTTCCAATCAGTTCAAGACTGTGATTCTCATCACTTTGTAGACAGTGTGTCTTCTTGTAGGCAGTGGGCCTCTTGTGAGCAGTGTGCTCGGGCAGTGAGCCCTAATTGGCAAGTGCCATCTTTGTAATTTCCTATTCTTCTAACAGAGAATAATTTTGGGTTAATCACCCCGTGGTTTTCTCCCTTAACAGGGTTTCCACGTCAAAAATACTGTGTCATGTGTTTCTTGTTTTATGGTTAATGTTTTATGTTTGATTTTATGCTGCTTCAATTAAAAGGAAAGTTCAATAAAGGAAATAATTAGGATAACTGATTCACCCCCCCCTCTCAGTTATCAACAATTGGTATCAGAGCCAAGTTCCTCCTAATAGAGCCTAACAGCTTGAGGAAGATCTGGGATTTCAAATGGATGCATATGGTTTAAGGGAGCAACTCAAGACTGCCCTTGAGGATCTTGAACAGTCAAATTCTGAAGTCAGTGAATTAAAGGAAAGACTCAAACAGGCTGATGAATTCATGAGAGAATTAAAAGACAAATTAAGTCTCTCTATGAAAAAGAGAAAGGAGCTACTTCAACAGTTGGCAAGACAAAGTGAAGAAAGCAATACAAATGAGGAATTGACTGAGCAAACCAAGTTATGTGAAAAGTTATCAAAAGAAGTCATTATGTTAAGACATGAAATGGAATCAGGAACTATAAAGTTTACTCAAGAAATTGAAGAAAAAAGAAAGGCTGAAGACAATCTAAGACAATCTCTCAAAGAAAAATCAGAAGAATGCCACCAGATGGACAGGATTATCAGGCATCTTGAATCTGATCTTGAAGATGCCAAAGATAATGAAGGAAAACTTGAGGATCAAATTGCCTCTCTCAAAAGAGACCTTCAAACAGCAAATGAATATAAAGAGAAATTCAAGATAAGTTCTGCTCAACTTGAAGTTCTTCTTGGAAGTCAAAAGAGGACAGATGACAGGTATGGCTTGGGATATGAGAAAGGAGAAAGCTCCGGATCCGGTCAGAAGAATCTTGGATCAGAAAATCCAAGGAGCAGGCCTAGAAGACCTCCGGTAAGACAGCCAAATGCTCAAAGATATCCATCCTTCAATGGATACTGCCACAACTGCAACCACTTTGGTCACAAAGCTAATCAGTGCAGAATGAGAATGAATCAGAATAATTCATCCTTCTCCGGACAGTGCTTCAACTGCAAAAGGTATGGACACAAATCCCATGAATGCAGAATTATGCAAGTAAACAAATCATTCAAAGGTAGATGCTTCACATGCAATAGAATAGGTCATATGGCAAATCAATGCAGATCAAGTGGATATCAGTCAAATATGCAAAGAAATGTTATTTGCCAAATCTGCAATAGGTCCGGTCATAATGCTAAAATCTGCAGAAACAAGAATCAGGTCAAAAGAGGTCCGGTGTATAATCAGAATCAAGACAAGGGTAAACAAAAGATGAATGCGGATGAGGTTAGGAATCAGATGAGCAAGATTTGGGTGAAGAAAAGTTCAGAGAATGTAGAGGTTGGATCCGCACCAGACTCTGGTGCTGATATTTCTTCCAGAAATTGAAAGTGAGCTCTGGCTCAGGGGGAGACTCAAAGAAAATCTTGTTCCCCCAGCCAAACAAGTGGTGCCGGATGTGGCACAAGATGCGGATCAAAGGGTTTGTAGATATGAATCTTGAGATACTTCAGTCAAGTTTTCAGAGGTCCGCATGAAGTTATGAAGAAGCTGTGATCGATCAAATAAGACCTGTTCAGGGAGATGCTCCGGTATGATAAAGGATTACAAAAAGGTCCGGAAAGATCCGGAAATGCACTATCTTGTTCTGCGGATTGGACAGAATGTTTGAGATGATCTTGTAATATGCTACCTCGATTTATTCATGATTGAAAGATCCGGATGATATCCACAGATCAGGACTAATCCGGATACTCCAAGCTATCCAGACAAGGCAAACCGGAATGATGTAGGTGAAGCATTTATTGCAGACAGGTATTAGGGTTCGCGGAGCAATTTAAGGGATTTCTCAAAGGTCATTTGCTCATTCTGCACTCGAGAAGAAGCGAAAAGTGGAGCTCTGCAACAAGGTTCTTCAAGCACACCAAGGATCTTCTGCCGAAGCTATTGGATAAAGAAATCAATCCAACCACTCCGTGCAAACCGAAGGCGCATAAGGTATTCTCCGTTTTTCATTACCTCACTGCAAATCTTTGAAGAATGGCTACTCCAAACATAGTTAAGATCTCCGATAGACCTCGCCCCTCATTCAAGAAACATCCCTACAAATCATTGGAGGTTGACCCACTAGGAGCCTTCTCTAGTGTTCCTCACGGAGTTTTACACACCGAAGACATTAGGGTTTACATACATGCAAACATTGAGGAATTTGGGGAATTCAAATTAAGAGACCTCTATCACAAGCAGCTGATTGACAATGCTTTTGAGCTTAAACCAGAGTATAAGGATATTCAGAAGAAACAATTTGAGCAATTTATTCATTTCCCCTGTTTTGAAGAGGATGAATGGGTCCGGTATGTACTGAGCAGGATGCATGACAACTTTCTATGGCTAGATAGACCCTGCAAGATCACAAAAGAGGCAATTAGAGCAGTAACTGGCCTATACTCCTCCGGAGGAGTACCTATCCTCAAATCTGTCAAGAACAACATTGTAACTGAGGCCACCGGATCAAAATTTGACAAAAGGGCAATGACCATTGAAGACATCTCCGATCCGGATATCAAATATGCATCAATGATAATAGGATACAAGATCTACCACTCCAGCAGGGAGAATTCTGTATCCGGAACTGCAATATACACTGCTTATGAAATGTTAAGAAAGAATGCAGAATATGATCTCTGCGAACTACTACTAAGCCAATTAATGGAAAACATACAGAAAATCAAGAAGGATAAGAAGAATTCCTTTAAATATGGTACTCTTATTGTATGTCTATTCTTCTATTTCATGAATGAGCTACCCGGAACAAGTGGATGGGTATGGCAGAATGACAAACCTGTTGCAGTCCAGATAAGAGACTACTTGCATGGACTTGGGGATGCAAAAGCGAGAAATTCAGCTCTATGGGGATACTTCAAAAACTTTCAGAGCATGATGCAAGCAAGAGAGAGAATTCCTCAATCTCTCATTGAGAAATACAAGGACTCAGTGTGCTTTATGGTTGACACTGATCAGTGCCTAATGGAGGCAGTGGAGCCAAGGACTGTCTGGATCATGCCCATGGGGTATGAAGTTGATGAACAGATAGTGGAGCTGCATGTTCAACACATGCTAAGTCAGCCCAAAGATCCTAAGGCAGAAAGGTTTGGAACCTTTGAGGAGCTGAGTGTAAAAATACATGTAGAACTCAGGGAACCTGAGATTAAAAGAAAGGTAAGAAAAGAAGTAGAGCACATTGCTCAAGGCCTAGGTATCTCAAAGGAGGCACTTGATGCCAGCCGGGAAAAGAGGAGGAAGGCCGAGGAAGAAGAGAAAAGCAAAGAAAGTGCTCCGGTTGGAGCTCCCACCCGGACCAGATCAACAAAGAGATCTGCACCTCCCTCAACCAAAAGTTCAAAACCAGAAGTCCAGGCATCCGGTAAGAGATCAAAGGCAAAAGCCACAAGGGCTTATGGAAGCCAAAAGGATGAAGAGGAAACAGAATCAGATGAGGGAGTAAGAGAAGTAAAGAAACAGAAAAAGAAAGGATCCGGTAAGCCCTCCACAGGCCAAGACAAGGAGAAAATGGCAGAGGTAACTGTTGAAAAGCCCACTCTGTCACTAGAGAGCATAATCAAGTCGGTCACGGTGGATGGAAACCTTCAACCAATGACTGAATCCTATGATGACTTCAGTGAGGCAGACCAAAAGACTCTGCAGGAAGCCACAGTTAAATATCTGAACATATACAATAAGGCTTTCATTGAGATCATATCTCTCATTCCTAAAAGCCTAGAGAAGGAAATGGAAGTAAGAAAGAATAATGCTCATGCCAAAGATCTTGAGATCCGGGAGCAGATAGCTATTCAGCTATATCCTCAAATTGATCCCAAGACAATGAACATTATCTTCAAGGACTGCAAAGATGAGTTCAGAAGCAAAGCCAGGATGAATCAACTCATGCTTGGTGAGACTGACAAAGTGGCCCAAGAAACAGAAGAGATCCTCCGGAAGGCCTTCAAAAGGTTCAATCTTCCTGTTGTAGAGGACTTAGGTGCAGAAACAGCTGCTGTTTTGGAATCTTCTGTTCCGGAAGAAGTGAGCCCTGAACAGACAAGTGAGGACTTGGGACCCTCTGCTCAAGAAGAAGTGGCCCATGAACAAGTTAGCATCTCTCCTCCGGTTTCCCCTACAGTCTCCGGATCCAAAGAAGAAGAGCAACTATAGGAGAAGGAAGCAGTGGTGAAAGACAAAGAGGTTGACAGTTCTAAGACTGCAGAAGAAAAGAAACATCTGTCTCCGGCAAGAGACACTGCACAAACTGTTCAACAATTTTTGAGTAAAGAAACTCTAAAGATTGATGAACCGGAGCTTCTCAAAGGTCCATTTGATTTTGACTCTCTCTCTCCGGTACAAACAATGAAGATAGCTTCATTTGCAAATGCCAAGGCAAATGAAAAGCTCCTGAAGTCTCATATGGAAGACTGTGAGTTGATAGAGGCTGCTTCCGGAATACTTGTAAAGATCATGCCATCAATCCAGATAGATCCGACAGCCTCCACTTCCGGTAATCTAAAAACCTTAGTCAGCAGTGTTGATACACATTTTGATTCTTTAGAAAAATCAGCTGAAGAAAAGGTCCGGAAGGAATTTTTGGATAAGAGACTTTCAGAGATATTAGAATTAATCTCTAAAGACAAAAAGATTGTAAGCATTGGAATAAAGAGCTTAGAGAATGCTCTTAAGGATGGCGGTGATATCTATAAATTTTGTATATCCTGGTCAAAGGCAACAGCTGCATTTGACAAGAAAATAAAAGAGGAACAGGATAAGCTACAAAGCTTATCTCAAAGTTTTGATCCTCTCTCTTCCTCTATAATAAATCAAGAATGTCAGACTATTGCAGTCTTGAACGAAATAAAGAATCTTGAGAAGGAAAGGAAGAACATCACCAACCGGATGGGAGAACTTAGAAGGATTATAATCCCTAAGTTGGAAACCATGCATGAGGCCATCAGTGATGCTAGGACCACCGCCCAAACAAAAGATCCGACAGATCTCAAGCGGGCAGAAGCGTTTGCATTTTTGTTAAGTGGTCACATTTCAATTTTGGACAGAATGAAGCAAAGTTGGGCTACCGAAATGATTCAATTACAGACATCCTTTGCAGACATTCTTCAATATATGTGAGTATGTAAATATGCGGCTAAGTATAAGAAATTTTTGAAAATTTTGATATGCGGACCCTACCCTTTGCCATTGATGTCAAAGGGGGAGTGAGGAGCAGTGAAAAATGAGGAATCCAACTAAGGGGGAGTTCCGGAAATTGTATATAAAGACAGAGCATCAGCAAAGGGGGAGCATAGTGAAAACACTTAGTCATTTTTCACTAAGTGTTGCCATCAATGCCAAAGGGGGAGATTGTTGGCAAGAGACACTATATGGATTCATGGTTGTTGTCATTGATGGCAACAAAGGTCATCCCACATATCCGCAAGACATGATATGTCTCTACCGGAAGTCAGAATAAAGAATGTTGTGGTCCGGTGAAGAAGAACAGAGCATGTGGCAAGGTCCGACAGATTGGTCCGGACCTCTCAGAGGAAGTGTCTTGGTGCAGTGCGGATTTGGGGAAGTCAAGAGGACTACCTTGAGTGGTATATTCCAAGGATTTAGCCTCCGGTGATGGACAAGGAAAAAGATATGAATGGTTGAGTACCGGATTCCTGAGAGACAGTGAAAACAGAGGAAGAACTGACTGGCAGAGTATCAGACTACTTTCCGGATGGGTTACTGTTGATGACAGAGGTTGTGAAGGCATGAATCATGTTTGGCCAACATAATTAATGATATCTACAAGTATATGCTTGATCCGCATTGCTTGGTGAGGAAGGATTCAGCCGACAGAATGAGAGTTTGTAAGAAACTAGACTGTTCCGGATGCCGACTAGAAAGGTGATGAAATTACTTGTGCGGATATATATAGAGGATGGATTTAGTTGTGAAGTGTGTGTGCATGTGGAGAGATATGCGAATAAGTCCAGAGAAAGAGCAGAGGTAGCAAAAAGGATCCGGTATGTGGAAGATAGCAGAATAAAGAACAGAGGAAAGATGAAGTGCAGCAGATCAGTGTACTGAGCCTAACCGGAACTGAACCCCAGCATATGCAGATGCTTCCAATCAGTTCAAGACTGTGATTCTCATCACTTTGTAGACAGTGTGTCTTCTTGTAGGCAGTGGGCCTCTTGTGAGCAGTGTGCTCGGGCAGTGAGCCCTAATTGGCAAGTGCCATCTTTGTAATTTCCTATTCTTCTAACAGAGAATAATTTTGGGTTAATCACCCCGTGGTTTTCTCCCTTAACAGGGTTTCCACGTCAAAAATACTGTGTCATGTGTTTCTTGTTTTATGGTTAATGTTTTATGTTTGATTTTATGCTGCTTCAATTAAAAGGAAAGTTCAATAAAGGAAATAATTAGGATAACTGATTCACCCCCCCCTCTCAGTTATCAACAGACTCTCCCTACAATCATTTCTTTATCACTGTCATTTTCTCTTTTCAGGCTCCTTTAGGACTATTTTTTCATGACAATCAAAGATGGTTATCTTTCATAGTGAAGGATGACAAGAGGGTTTTAGGTACACCATTCAAGAATGATTATACAAACCCCATTGATCCTTGTGACTGGCTTTGCTAACTTGTTAACTGTCTTTTTCCTCTGCAAGTCTCTCAGTGTCCTCTGCACTTCCTTTATCTCCTTCAAACTTTATATAGACTGCTTCTGCTCTTTACTTCTTTTGATGTCCCTAACAGATGATTGTGCCTCTCTCAGATTGACTATCTTCATACCGCGTCTCTTTGCCATTATGGACTGTCCCAGACTTGGTTGGTCACTGTCCCTTTAATGCTTGGTGATTGTTTGCTCCATGGTGAAACTATTTAATCTCATGCTCCCATAGTCTCCTTGAACTAGTCATTTATGCTTGATTGTCCTCATGTGCTATTTATCTTTACATACTGTAGGAAGACTTCTGCATACATAATTGTCTCCAATCAACCATTGATTAGCACCATGCATTGTTTCTTCATTCATGATTGAGGATCACTATCTTTCATGGTGACAGTACTTCACAAGGCTTATGACAACCTTCTTCCTTGACTAAATTCTTTTGACTGTGTCACCGATGATGACCATCCTTTTGTTTTCAATCACTATTAATGTGATATTCTCCCCATATTGTCCACTTATTGCTGGCTGTCATCTTTGTTCTGTAAGTTCTCTTATGACTGTTTCTCAGCTTCTTGGCAGTTTGTCTTGCATTTGTATATGGCATATGAAATGTTCTGTAAGGACTATGAGCTGGGCTCAACCCTTGTGGGAGCCACATTTCCTCCACTCATAATGTAACCTGATGAATTGAACAGAAACATAATTACACTTGCATCTGCACATGAAGCAAACTCGTTAGAAAATAAAATGCATATTTTGGATGTGTTTGATGACTAATTGTTCTCTAGGACATCCAAGGTATACATTTCTCGTTTAATGTAATTGAGGAACAATTTATACATGTATGGTATCTTGTTCATGTATGGTTTGTGGCCATTCATTGCTTAGAGTGTTGCTCTAACACCATTGTCTTTTGCCAGATGCAGGAACCAGGGACGACGTGAAGCTAGGAAGGACAAAGATGACTCAGGGAAACAGGACAACACGCCAAAGCTAGAACCAGTCATTCTCAAGCAATGACTGGCCTCTGACCCTACATGCACATTACTTTATTTACTTATTCATGTATAGATTGTTCTTCTATTCATTGAATAAAGCAGTTAACCTCACGGCTTGTGTGAGATGATGAACATTTTACATTCAATAAAGATTGTTTATTTTTTGGAAAGGATTTTGGATAAACCCTTCTTATGTTACACGCACTTGGATAAATGCAGTAAACTAATAAACGTAATCTCCTGAATTATTTCATTTATGCACTTGAATGTAATGTATGAAGGACCAAATGAGATGTACCTTACAAGTTTTGAATCAAAACTCTACCTAAATGAGCCGTAGTGAAATTTAGGTAACAGTTGGGCCTTTGGTCATTCATTGAGAGCTTGAGGAGCTTACTTGTGATGAGTTACAATCCCTTCATGTTGAAGACTCTTTGATAGAGCATGAAGATAAATCAGATTTATAGGATGAACCTTTTGAGAGGTATATGCATATTGATTGTGGGTTTCAACTAGACTATAATCCAAGGCATGAAGGTATTCATGAGAATAGAGAAATTTCAGATTTGGTTCAATGGTTTTCATCTTACACATTGAGGTCTAGTAGTTGTTCTACATTGCTAATCATGAGATTTTCAGACTTTACATTGATAAGTGCAGCTGATTCCATGGGATTGTCACTACAACACTTGGGGGTTGAGTAATGATGAGTTTGCATCAGTTTATGACAGCAGAGTATAGACTTCTTCCATTGAGAGAGAGTGGGTAGAAGAGGTCTTGGAGAGGTGCATCTTCCAGAGTCTTGTTGCATAGAGGATAGTTGTGAGAGAGTTTTGTTGCAGGGAGGACCTGTGAGTGCAGAGAGCATTGGCTCTAAAGTTTTGTGTGTGCAGGTTGCAGATTGAGAGTGCAACAATTGTTTGACAAAATCCTTGGAGATAAGGAGAATGTCTGATGAGGAAAGTTTTCTTGAAGCCACAAAAAGGGAAGCAAGAGCCCATCCAGAGAAGTAATTTGTTTCGAACAATTTGTAAGTCAGGTGGAAAATGTTGCAAGGTGATAGTGGATAGTAGTAGCACCGATAATTTGGTGTCAATGGAAATGGTTGAGAAGCTGAATTTGAAGAGGATGAAGCATCCTAACCCATATTGCATTTCTTGGTTGTGAGGAGATCATCAAATTTGGGTAAGTGAATAAAGTATTGTTAATTTTCACATTGGAAGATATAAGGATGAAATTGTATGTGACATAGTACCCATGGATGTATGTCATGTTTTATTGGGTTGACCTTGGATTTGGGATAGAGAAGCTGTGCATGATGGTAGGAAGAATACATATAGAATAATAAAGGATGTGAAGGAATATGTTTTGAATCCATTGCAGGATAAACAAAAAGAAGAGGTAAAACCTAAAGTTGCAGCAGAGTTTGATCCATTGAAAGACATGGAAAAAACTAAAAAGTTTGGGACAACAATGTAAAGAATAGCACATAGAAAGGATGACAAATGAGAAAAGTTAAGTGACCACAACAAATAAGGAAGGAGAGAAAGAGGAGATTGCAGTAGAAGCATGTATTTTGGAAGACATGAACAAAGAGATTGAAATTGATGTTGCAGCAATAGTTAAGTATCCTTTGGAAGATGAGAAGATAGAAGAAGAAAGTAATGAGATCGCAGCTGAGCATGAAGAGTGAATAGTTGTGTTGGTAAACAGATTTTTCACCGCGAAATAACCTTTGAAAATGACTCGTTGCCCTTAGAGCGGTGACTAAATAGTCCCAATAGTTGGAGAGGTCGTGACAGAGCAACGATCTTCCTCTGCGTTTGAGAGGGGCAGCTCCCTCGTATGATGGGGGTATTTGTGGTTTTTGTGTACTTTTAACCTAAAAGTACATAAAGGAGGAAAATAAAAACTAACAAGACAAATGATTTATTGAAACCCTAACAGTAGACATATGAATACTGGTTTGGAATTCACAAACTCAAGACAAATTACAAGGGGATTTCACCACAGAAGTTAGAAACTATGTTCCTGAACCTATATGATGAATTGCACAACAAATAATTTCTAATATGCAATGATGATGAAAAGAAGATGGCGAATCTCAACATACAAAGAGACAGGTTTCTCCAACACATTCAAATCTAGGTACCAAGAAATGTTTGTGCTTCATTACACCAATTGCACAGTTAAATATTTTCAAAGAATGACCTATGATTTACACAGTGATACAGAAGTATTACCAATCTAACATATGAGAAATTAGTAACAATAACTTAGAAGCATCATTGGAACATACGAATCAAATGTACTCTTTATTATCCTTGTGAAATTATACAAGTTCAAAAGTCTTCATGTACAATGTATTAGACCAAAGGTCTCTGGAAAGATTCTCCATAAGTTCCCCTATTAAAGTCTCTTCCAAAAAGTCCCCCTTTGATTGAATTACAAAGAAGTATATATAGGTGAGGCTAGTAACCACTTAAGGTAACTACCTTAACTGCTTTTATAACTACTTAGAATAACTAACTCTTTAAGTGCACCAACTTGGAATAACTAACTTTCTTTTCAGAAAGATAGTTACTTAGAGAAACTACTCAATTTTGGCACTTAAGAAATAACTAGAAACTAAGCTCATTTCCTAACTTTTAGTTACAACAAGTGGCATAAGTCACTCTTACAAAAAGGTAATTAGAACTTGTGACTTTCAAGTTGTGCATTTTGTTGAGTCCTTTCCATCTTCATCTGCTTCATTTTGGCAGTCAAACCATCGTCGAACGTTGACATCTTCTCTGTATACCTGAATCTTAGACTCTCACCTCAATTGCAATCATAAAATGCCATCACCATTCACTAATGTTTTGAGAGGCACTCTCATATCCAAATGAATGTATACATCTTCAACACTGTTGTACCCAATCAAAATTTTTGCTTCATTAAGGCATTTTGAAACAAGTCTAGAAAATTTTTCATCAAAAAGTCAAAAAAGCAAAATTTTTAAAAATAGAAATTTCTATTTTTAGAAATTTCTAAAAATAGACGTCAGATTAGGTTTTATGGGTTTCTTGAGATATGGATGCTGGCAAAACTTTCTAAAAATAGAATCTCCAACTCAGGTGTCGCGCTCGATTCTCAGTGGTCGATTTTGCTTTACGATCGGCGCGGTCCAGACAGAATCTTCAAACGACCAAGTTTTCTCTACTGGGTCATTTCTGCTTTTTCAAAAGGTGAAGTATCAGCTTGAAAGTCATTAACAGAGAAAGTTCATTTGCCAGAGCTCGTCGACAAGTTTTCAACGTTGTTCCAACAACGCAAAATTGATGAACAGTCTTTGACTCGACAACGCACGCAAAACGATGCAAGATGGATCCAAGATGGAATGAAAGGTTGGAAAATCATAATTTTGACTAAGTGTTGGAAAAATAGGTGCCCCAGGTGATTTGGGGTGCCCAACCTTTCAAGTGTTAGATTTTTTTCACGTTTTTCAAGAAACATCGAAAATGCTTCAGTCAGCCTGTTTCCGGTTGGTCAAACTTGGTCAAACTCAGTCAAAGCCAGGATTTCATCACAGATATGTTCAGACTACTTAGATCACCCTCTGTCCTACCTCGACAGTCATTAGAATGACCAAAATCGAAGATCGAACAAGAGCTGTGGGCACGAAAAACAAGAAAAGGTACAAATTTTGAGTTTTTCAAAAAAAATTCTAAGGCATGGCAAACCAGGCGCCCAAGGTGACTTGGGGCACCCAAACTCTCCAGAGTTAGTTTATTTTTGAAGTTTTTCTTGAAAAACGTGAATCTCCTTCCGTCAGCCTGGTCCGATTCAGAGTTGATCAGTTTGGCACATTTTTTGAGGCAAACAGAAGGTACAGTCAACTCAGTTTTCATCGGGCCTGTCTATCTGCTAGATCATTAGACTCAATTTCATCCCAGTTGACAGAAATTGACAGCCAAACAAGGGTCCTCCGCCACCGAAATGCGCACGCAAATCGAGAAATTGAAGAAATTGCAAAAATTTGAAAAAATGGCTAAGTCTGATGAAACCAGGCGCCCCAGGTGACTTGGGGCACCCAACTTGAGCAGTGTTAGAATATTTTCCATGTCCACAGTGTTTTCCAACAGTTTTGTGCCCAATCTTCGCCCATTAGCAGTTTTTAGGAGGTCAAACTTGGTCAAACAATGCCAGATTGTCAGTCAGAGGCCGGAAATGGAATCTCAGTTGATAGGTCCCCAAAATGTCAGGATCAGTCATCTTTTTCAGTCAACAATGACATTTTTCCACCTTGTTGAAGTCAGAGACAGGCCATATTTAAGTCAAAACGAGTGTTGAAGTGTCGAAAATGAAGAAAAATTAGCTTGCACTTCTTTCAACTCGCGTGTTCGATGACATCATCAAAAGAAGATATTTTTCGTCATCTTGCACATGAAGTTGTAGGCAGCTACAAAATAGGGATTCTTCCTATTTGAAGACATCCACTTGGATTTATGCTTTAAAAGTTGTTTTCTTCATGGATGAGAGTGAAGTTTTATTCTCACACAAATAAAGCTACTTTTTCGCCCTAAAGATCTATAAAGACAAGCATTTGGCTTCTTTATTTCATTATCTTTTGCAGGTTGCATCTAGAGGAAGATTTTTATTTTTCTTTCAACGAAGATTTGAAGACCCAAACGAAGTGCTTTTTCAGTGTTTTTCATAGTTTCGGGTTGAGGAAGAAGAGAGGCTCGCTTTTTCAGGGTCCTCGTTTCAAGGGGATTGATTTTTAGAAATCTGACCAGAGCTTTTTTAGTTTTCATTGAGATAGGTCTGTTGACATTTCTTCTGAATCAGCATTAGGGTTTGCCACTTCTAATGCACAGGCAGATTCAGGCCAACTGAATACAGGAGGTTGCGTGAGCTCCTCCCCTTCACTTCTGGTTCTGCCGCACCAAGGGGGGTATCCCTATAACTCAAGATGTAACCTTGACTAGCTCAAAGATAGAAGGATCTAACTTGACAACAACAGGCAGAATACTCTCATGTATGGACCAAGATCTGTATGATAGATCACAAGGCTGGCAACATTCTTGGACATGATGTCTGGTTGGGTATGAGAGCATGCAGGGGGTTCCTAATCCTACTCCTACAACTAACAGGTGGAAGTATGAAATGGTTTGATATGAATTTGGAT